>CM073583.1:69228808-70605148 GCA_037074715.1 Magnolia kwangsiensis
GGGATGCACATAAGGTCTATTGCAATGTGTGATTCCACCATGGTTTGTGTAATGATATTTATGGCGGGCCATGCCTTGGGAGCAATGATGGTTTAACGTCCATATTGTAAGGATAATATTGGTTAAATTTTTGCATTATGACTCTCCCATTGATAGGCCCATACTTGTTATGTGTAGGTCATCTAGGCCCATCTTCGTTGTGAGGATAGTTCACCACCCCATAACATGCTTAGTATAACTCCATGATTATGCTCATACGCATCATATGTATGCTTGATATGATGAATGTTTGATCATAGCATAAGCCATTGGGCTAAGACATTTATGGGACTCCTTATGAGATGGAGTGCCCTACATGAGCGCGTGGTACGCGCAGGATTGCTGCATGATTTGATGGTGTGACTCATGCATCTCGCATATGCGTGATATGATCATTGTACGCCCTAGCGACATCAGGGTCATGGCTCCACATGCATAAGTTGGATGGCCGTATCGGATATCGAAAATACTTGGTTCTAGCACTGTGGGCACTTAGGATGTCCTTGGATGAGAGTCCCAAAACCTTTTTGGTACCAGGAGATGCTCCAGCGTCTAGACTGAGTGGATACACGAGCGCCCGAGTGTCGAATACCATTAAGCTGCATCTCCCACTATGTCATGGTCGGTTGGAAGGGGGTGTAGCCTTATCCGCCCGAGTGAGGGGGCTATAAGCTAGGCTGAGTTTGACCAGCTCACAAATGAGTCCGCTATCGACCAGCCGGGTAGGTATTGGCATACAACGGGTCAGGTAAATAGTGTGGTCTCTTCCACTTGCTGGGTTGTGCGGCTAGGGAGGCGGCAGTCAGTGTGGAGTATATTAGACCCTGATGATATCCCAGAGAGGACCTATATTGATATGTATATTTAATGAGGACTAGCATGCTTGTTTTGTATCTTGCATATGACATTTGACTACATAAGCCTTGCATCACATGCTCTTGGTATGGCCGATAGCATTCATGCCTTACATCATATAGCTTTGGTACAGTTTATAATATTCATGGACTTATCCACATATTTTCGCATTACTCTGATATTGTATACTTGGCACTTGCCTTGCGCATACACTTACACCACCCTCTAAGCTTTTGTAAGCTTATGCACGACTGTTGCTTGCAAGTGTCGTTGGATCACAGCAGCGTTGAGGCAGGAGTGCATATCGGATTATTTTGGAGCTTTTTGATCACCCTGTATTTCTCTTTTCACATTGTACTTAAAGTTTTTGATATAGTGGATATGTGGTGATATTGTTTTGTGACTTGGTTATGCTTGTGGTTATGCTCCATTACAAAAAAAAAAATCATACTAAAAATCCTCATTATAGGATCCCAAGATCGGAATCTGGCATATGAATGCTAAGAGCTGAGAATGGGGCACTACGAAGGCTGTCAGCACCGAATTCAGCGATCAGAAATTTCGTGAGCTCGTTTTCTAAGTTTGGGGCATGACAGCGATACTACGTACTATCATCTCGACTTCATACTCTAGCATGGTCATTCTATTCGCACCTCATATTGCATTACATCCACGACATATGACATTTTGGGTTACTGTGTTTCTGCATTTACATGGTCTAGATATGGCTGATGACATTCGTGAACTCATCAGGAATTATATATTGCATTGCATCATCGGCATATGATATTTAGCTCTTTATGACTCCTCATTTGCATAGCTGATCTGTATTGCGTATTTTCGATATTGATGGACTCATGGGCTTATCAGTATTTTTGCTTACTTTGATATCGTATGATTCATAATCTTACCAGTATTTTCGATATTGTAGGATTATGGGATTGTATTGCGTACTTGACACTTACCTTGTGCACACACTTACACCACCCTTTAAGCTTTCTATAAGCTTATGCAGATAGATGCGTGCAGGTGATGTTAGGTTACAGCAGCGTAGAGCTTGGAGCATGTAACTGACTTTTGGAGCTTTGATTTTGACATATGTATTTCCCTTTTAACATTGTATTCAAATGTTTATATTAGTGGATATGTGATGACGATGTTGCCTTTGTGATTTGGGTAAATTTGTGGTTATGCTTATTACGAGTTAAATGTACATTGGAAAAAAAATCCTCCTTGCAGGATCCCAGGATCAAAATCTAGCGTATGAACACTGAGAGCTGAGAATGGGGTACTATAGAGGCTGTCGGCACTGAATTCAACGATCAAGAATTTTATGAGCCTGATTTCTGAGTTTGGGGCGTAACAGAGGGGACCTTGCAATTGAGTGAGACAACCTAGGAATTGAGTGAGGCAACCTAGGAATTGAACAAGGGAAGCTAAAAAATTAAGCGAGGGAATCTCTCAATTGAGCAAGGAAACCTAGGAATTGAGCAAGGGAAGCTAGAAATTCAGTGAAGCAAGCTAAAAATTGAGCCAGGCAACCCAGGAATTGAGCGAGGCAACCTAGGAATTGAGTGAGGGAAGCTAGAATTTGAGCGAGGGAACCTATGAAATGGGCGAGGCAACCTAGGAATTGAGCGAGGAAAGCTAGAAATTCAGCGAGGTAAGCTAAACATTGAACGAGAGAACCTAGGAATTAAGTGAGGCAACCTAGGAATTGAGTGAGGGAAGCTAGAAATTAAGGGAGGAAAGCTAGAAATTGAGCAAGGGAACACATGATTTGAGCAAGATAACCTACAAATTGAACGAGGCAACCTAGGAATTGAGCGAGGGAAGCTAGAAATTGAGCGAGGGAAGCTATAAATTGAGCGAGGGAACCTCGCAATTGAGCGAGGCAACCTACGAATTGAGCAAGGAAACCTAGGAATTGAGTGAGGGAACATAAGATTTGAGCGAGGCAACTTACAAATTGAGCGAGGCAACCTAGGAATTGAGCAAGGGAAGCTAGAAATTGAACGAAGAAGCTAGAAATTAAGTGAGGGAACCTATAAATTAAGCGTAGCAACCTAGGAATTGAATGAGGCATGCTAAAAATTGAGCGAGGGAAGCTAGAAATTGAGCGAGGCAGTGTAGAAATTAAGTGAGGCAACCTACAAATTGAGGGCGAAGTCTATCTCGATAAAGATTCTACATACTTCGAGTCCTGATACGCCTTTAGAGTCTACATACTAGTTTGAAGGCATGCCTATTACAAACATAATCAAAGATCAATGCAAGTAGAAAAAATACGAATTAATAGAAAAAATAGATTAGCGATAATCCGAAGTAAAACGTCAATTGGGTCGATTGATGGATATGTGGCAACAACTTTTCCAACTTGAGATTGATGGCTGTGGCTTCTGTCCAGTGCTGCAGAATGCTACCAATAGATGGCACCCGATAAACCTCTTATTTTCGTAATATCAGAAGATTCTCCCAAGGAAGCATATGTATTCAGCAAGCCTTGGTACAAGCATCACACTTAACACTTCCTCTCAAGCTAGTGTATCCCAATGTTGCCTAGCTTGGTACAAGCCTCACATAATCAAAACTCACATAATCAAAACTCAGTGGACCCGATCAACCCCGAATACCTGTTCACTTACCCAGTCGACCCCGTTTTCATACCACTAAATAAGTTAGTTTTTCTACTTGCAGTAGTAGATAAGTAACTTATTTGAGATAAGTAAGTTTGGTTTATGATATGGTCTTGATCTCTAACTCAGACAATTGGTTGGTTCAGGTCTTCAACCTGAATGGTTGGATCATAATTCATTATTTAAATATTCAGCTTGGATGGTTTGATCTTTAGTCAGGACCCTCATATGGGCTTAATCTTTAATTGCTTAGAAATAGTACTCCTTATGGTCTCCCATTAGATGATCTAATCATCTTTCATTAAGTCAATATGATCATTTCACTTATGATTGTAGCCCATGGGTGGGTTTAATAGCACCATCTACCAACTTCGCCATCAACTTAATAGTTTGCGAGGGAACCTAGGAATTGAGCGAGGCAACCTAGGAATTGAGTGAGGCAAGCTAAAAATTGAGTGAGAGAACCTAGGAATTGAGCGAGAGAAGCTAGAAATTGAGTAAGGGAACCTAGGAACTGAGCGAGGTAACCTAGGAATTGAGCGAGGGAACATAGGATTTGAGCGAGGGAACCTAGGAATTGAGCGAAGCAACCTACGAATTGAGCGAGGGAAGCTAGAAATTAAGCAAGGGAAGGTAAAAATTGAGCGATGGAACATAGGAATTGAGAGAGGCAACCTACGAATTGAGCGAAGGAAGCTAGAAATTCAGCGAGGCAAGCTAAAAATTGAATGAGAGAACCTAGGAATTGAGCAAGGCAACCTAGGAATTGAGCGAGGCAAGCTAAAAATTGAGTGAGAGAACTAGGAATTGAGTGAGAGAAGCTAGAAATTAAGTGAGGGAACCTAGGAACTGAGCGAGGCAACCTAGGAATTGAGCGAGGGA
The DNA here is from genome assembly GCA_037074715.1 of Magnolia kwangsiensis. NCBI lineage: Eukaryota > Viridiplantae > Streptophyta > Magnoliopsida > Magnoliales > Magnoliaceae > Magnolia > Magnolia kwangsiensis. The sequence goes on from CM073583.1 coordinate 69,233,221, forward strand.
ACATAGGATTTAAGCGATGAAACCTAGGAATTGAGCGAGGCAACCTATGAATTGAGCGAGGGAAGCTAGAAATTAAGCAAGGGAAGGTACAAATTGAGCGATGGAACATAGGAATCGAGCAAGGCAACCTACGAATTGAGCGAAGGAACCTAGAAATTCAGCGAGCCAAGCTAAAAATTGAATGAGAGAACCTAGGAATTGAGCGAGGCAACATAGGAATGTATGTAATGTTTGAAGTAATGTTTATACTAAACCCATGAAATTATATATTTTACCTCAAAATGAAGAAATTCCAAGTCTTGGATGTGCCACAAGTACATGATCACATTCGAGTGACTTACCAACGATTTTTATCTATTAATTTACATAAATAATATTTAGACTACGTAAATTATTGAGCGAGGGAACCTAAAAATTAAGCGAGGCAACCTAGGAATTAAGTAGGGCAAGCATGAAATTCAGCGGGGCAAACTAAAAATTGAGGGAAGCAAGCATGAAATTCAACAGGGCAAACATGAAATTAAGCGGGGCAAACATGAAATTTTGTGGGGGCAAACATGAAATTGAGCAAGACAATCATGAAATTCAGTGGGGCAAACTGTAATTTGAGCAGGGCAATCATGAAATTGAGCGGGGCAAACATGAAATTCAGTGGGGCAAGCATGAAATTGAGCAAGGCAAGCATGAAATTGAGCTAGGCAATCATGAAATTCAGTGGGGCAAACTACAATTTGAGTGGGGCAATCACGAAATTGAGCAGGGCAAACATGAAATTGAGCGGGGCAAGTATGAAATTCAGCAGGGAAAACATGAAATTGAGTGGGGCAAACTGAAAGTTGAGCAGGGAAAGCATAAAATTCAGCAAGGCAAGCATGAAATTGAGTGGGGCAAGCAAGAAATTAAGCGGAGCAAGCATGAAATTCAGCGGGGCAAACTAAAAGTTAAGCAGGGAAAGCATGAAATTCATTGTTAATCAATGATAGGTTAATATCAATCCTTGCCTCTACAACTGAACCATACAAGGGGCAAAACTTAGGAAAATCTCACTATTTGGCATTTTGGAATTAAGGTAGTTGCCATGGATATTCATAGTTCCGACACTTGGATCATCTTTGAAACATAAAATACAATGTCAGTCTCTGATTCTCTAGCATTGGTGAATAGATATGTAGAAGAGATTCTGGTTATGGGAAATCCCATATAATTGATGTGGAAATTTCCATTAATGACCTTAGTTCTGATATATGAAAATAGATAAGAAAATAATAATGTGGAGTAGCTGGACATTGAATGATTAAAAGCATTAACCACTTCTGTTGCTTTTCTGCATATACACAAGATTCATAGGCTGAAAAATTTCCATTGAGTTCATGTTTTATGTTCAGTCAGTAGAGAAGGACAAGCTCTTTATACCAAATGACCTACGACTGAAGAAAATTTCCAAGTAAATTGTACGAGGTTTACAATAATCTTGTAGTTCAGAAAATTTCTCAGTATGCGCATTTCAGTCCGAGTTATTTCTCTAATCACGATAACCTTGAGAGGGTTGATCTGAGGGATGGGTTGATTTTAAAAGGGTCAATTAAAACTATATTGGGTTATCTTGCAGGCATAATGATTTCAAGACCAGTAAGATAACCCAACATAGTTTTAATCAACCCTTTTACAGTCAACCCATCCCTCAGATCTACCCTCCCAAGGTTATCCTGATTAAAGAAGGAACTCGAACTGAAATGCACAGACTTAGAAATTTTTGCACTCCAAGATTACTATAAACCTCGTACAATGTATATTCAACGATGCATATAACATGAAATGGTACATGAGTGGGATAATAATGTACAATGTATATTCAACAATGAAATTAATACAATGTATATAATACAACATCTCTCCAAAATTCCTCCCATGCCCTTAACAAATATCATCTACAGACTAGAGACAAGCAATCATATGTTATTGACTTCCTCCAATCGGTGATGAATTTTTATTTGTTTGTTCCCGCCAAGGTGAGACCACTACATAAAATGTCGATGAATTTCATTACGAATATGCTGCAGTCATAACCATTATCTTGCTTCGGCGCCGATTCATTGAATCTGACGGTCCACTTATTTCCTTCAAGCACAGTGCTATCTCCAGTGGCATGGAAGAGAATGGGGAGTGCCTCAATCATCTTCATCATCTTCTGCTTGTACTTTAGTAATGGATTTGTGCATAAACTATCCACAATAACGATTTCTCTTACTTGAGGATAAATGACCAGCAAAAACCAATGTGCATTTTCATAATTTATGGGTGCATACACCTGTCCATGATTCAAAAAATAATATATTAGTCAAAACATGATAGAACACATAACAATCAGTGATGATGTTATGTAACGAGTGCATTACCTGTTCATAACACCAAAATTGCGTAGGCCGTGGTCAGCTCGCCTATTAGTAAGGCCCATTTTGACACCGATTTGGAGACCCAGTATGTGATCAAAATCGACAAACAACCCTTAAGGCTTTGCTATTACAAACATGATCAAAGTTCAATACATGTAAGAAAATAATAAAGAAAAATAGATTAAGGAATGTCTCTCTTAAAATACTCGTAGTGCAACGATTTTTCAGTACAATAAGATCTCCAGTCTTAAGACCCGTAATGAGGGCGAAGTCCATCTCGATAAACTGCAACCATCTCCCCCTGATCTCAAATACTAGATCACCTTTGTATCTTAGAAAAAGAAGGTGAAATAGCACCCCTATCAATCAAAAAGATGTAACATGCAATAGAAATGAGAAAGGGGATTGGCTAAACAAATTTAGGAATTGAACGAGGGAACCTCGGAATTGAGCGAGGCAACCTAGGAATTGAGCGAGGCAACGTAGATTTGGGTGAGACAACCTAGGAATTGAGCAAGGGAACATAGGAATTGAGCGAGGGAACCTAGAAATTGAGCGAGGCAACCTATCAATTGAGTGAGACAACCTAAGAATTGAGTGAGGGAAGCCAGATATTGAGCAAGGGAACCTAGAAATTGAGCAAGGGAACCTAGGAATTGAGTGAGAGAAACTAGAAATTGAGTGAGGGAACCTAGAATTCAGCGAGGCAGCCTAGGTATTGAGCGAGGGAAGCTAGAAATTGAGTGAGGGAACCTAGAAATTCAGCGAGGAAACCTAGGATTTAAGCGAGGCAACCTAGGAATTGAGCGAGGGAAGTTAGAATTGAGTAAGGGAGGCTAGAATTTGAGCGAGGGAACCTAGAAATTCGGCGAGGCAGGAAACCTAGGAATTGACGAGGGAAGCTAGAAATTGAGCGAGGGAACCTAAAAATTGAGTGAGGGAAGCTCAAAATTGAGCAAGAGAACCTAGAAATTCAGTGAGGCAACCTAGGAATTGAGCGAGGGAAGCTTGAAATTGAGCGAGGGAACTTAGAAATTCAACGAGGAAACCTAGGATTTAAGCAAGGAAACCTAGGAATTAAGCGAGCAAAGTTAGAAATTGAGCGAGGGAAGCTAGAATTTGAGCCAGGGAACCTAAAAATTTAGTGAGGCAACCTAGGAATTGAGCAAGGCAACCTAGGAATTGAGAAAGGGAAGCTAGAAATTGAGGGAGGGAACCTAAAAATTTAGCGAGGCAACCTATAAATTGAACGAGCAACTTAGGAATTGAGCAAGGGAAGCTAGAAATTGAGCAAGGCAACCTAAAAATTGAGTGAGGGAACCTAGGAATTGAGCGAGGTAATGTAGATATTCAACGAGGCAACCTAGGAATTGAGCAAGGGAACCTAAAAATTCAGCTAGGCAATATAGAATTTCAGCGAGGCAACCAACGGATTGAGTGCTAGTAACAAGCAATGGCTTTGAAGCTGCAGCTGTTTTCTTACTGCCTTCACTTTCTCCTCCATTTGTTGGGCTTTTCACCGTTACTTGCGAAATAGAGAATCTTTCTTTTTTCTTAATAAAATATACCCTTAGTTAAATCATTAACAAAGATGAGAATGACTTTTGTTAAAAGACTATCTATCCTCCAATAAATAGAGGAATAGATAGAAGAGAGAAGATCTCTATATCTTTTCTCATATATATAATATAGAAGAGAGAGATCCCTCTCATTTTTTATCAGGAGAGAGATCTCTCTTCTCCGAGGGTTTTGGATTCAACGATTTTTTAGAGCAAAACATAGAAAAGAAGAGTTGAGATAATACCTTTCATCCTAATCTCATCTACTGAAAAAGGGGGCCCTCTTGATCACCTGAAGAGATTTTTAGGTAGAATTAACATAATTATGACCACGAGGATTGAGCTGCCAAATGAGATTATCCTCATTCCTTGACTGAGGTTCTAGAAGATAAGATTTATATAGTAAAAAAAAAAGTCTTCTGAATTGAGCGAGGGAAGGTAGAAATTGAGGGAGGTAACCTAGAAATTGAGTAAGGGAACCTAGAAATTGAGCGAGGCAACGTAGAAATTCAGCGAGCCAACTTAGAAATTGAGCAAGGGAAGCTAGAAATTGAGCAAGGGAACCTAGAAATTCAGCGAGGCAACCTAAAAATTGAGTGAGTTAACCTAGGAATTGAGCAAAGGAAACTAAAAATTGAGCGAGGCAAGCTATAAATTGAGCGCGACAACCTATGAATTGAGCGAGGCAACCTACGAATTGAGCGAGGCAACATAGAATTTGAGCGAGGCAACATACAAATTAAGCAAGGCAACCTACGAGTTGAGCGAGGGAAGCTAGAAATTGAGTGAGGGAACCTAAAAATTTAACAAGGCAACGTAGAAATTTAGTGATAGAACCTATGAATTGCCCAAGGCAACGTAGAAATTGATTGAGGCAACCTAGAAATTGAGCAAATGAACATAGAAATTGAGGGAGGTAATTTAGAAATTGCACATCGAAACCTAGAAATTGAGCGAGACAATCTAAAAATTGCATGAGGCAATGTAGAAATTGAGTGAGGCAACCTCTAGAAATTCAGTGAGGCAACCTAGATATTTAGCGAGGTAACCTAGAATTTGAGCGAGGTAACCTAGAAATTCAGTGTTGTAACATAGAAATTACGCGAGATAATGTAGAAATTGAACAAGGCAACCTAGAAATTAAGCAACGGAACCTAGAAATTGAGTGAGGTAATGTAGAAATTGAGCGAGGCAATCTAGAATTTGAGCGAGGGAAACTAGAAATTCAACGAGGTAACCTAAAAATTCAGTGAGACAACCTAGAAATTGAGCGAGGGAACCTAAGAATTTAGCGAGGTGACTTAGAAATTCAGCGAGGCAACCTAGCAATTAAGCGAGGCAAACTAGAAATTAAGCGAGGCAAACATGAAATTAGGCGAGCCAAGGTGAAAATTGACCAAGGCAAGATAAAAATTGAGCGAGGCAAGCAGGAAATTGACCGAGGCAACCTAGAAATTGAGCAAGAGAAACATGAATTTGAGCAAGGCAAGCTTGAAATTAGGTGAGGCTAACTTGAAATTCAATGAGGTGAACATGAAATTCAGTGAGACTAACATGAATTGGAATGAACTTTAAATGTAATTGAGTTAGCGTAACAATTTCCTCTTTGGTGAATTTGACCGAGCATTTAATGAAATTGACTGAGCTTTATATAAAATTAAGGTACTTCCCTTATATCAATCCCAACACAGATCCTGTCTAGGGTCGTCACTCCTAGTAATCTCATACGATGTTATATTTTTAGGTCGCTGCAAGGGCTGTTGCTCGCACTTGTTGCACCGCTCCCCCATCACCTTATCAATACAAGCCTAATGTACTCTCATTGCTACGGAAGGGTCGTTGCCTCCCGTAGACTCAGAATACGCTCGCGGTCACTACAAAGGGCTCGTCACCTGATCAGTATAGGCCGACATTAAGAATATAGTGTCTCATACCACCATAATCTGCTCACGAGTCAAATGTACTCACTGGTCACTACGGGGAGGTTTGTGGCCCTAGCGTAGGCCGACAGCTCGACCACGGTGTCCCATACCACCATGCCCGGCTCATGAGTTTTTATGGATCAAGGTACCATGGTTAACAGGGTTTCCAATGGTAAGTTCAGTACCTTAGGTTCAAGCAGTTATGATTCATACAGGGTGAACATACAGTGGCCAGAAGGGTTACTTGACGGGCTCGACTAGTACGAGCGCATCCCAAGTCGAACGACATGAAGTACGTAAAACACTTCGTGTGGCCTAACCACTGCCGCCAACTCAAAATACAACTCACGTTCATCGACGCGTCCTTCGTGGCAAATATAAGCCAACCACGAATTTACTCTGTTACCGACTGTCTGGACTAAGCATAGCCCCAAACATTTGTAAGTCAACATCAGCAATCATGTGAGAGTAATGGAAATGAAATACAACAATATAGGCATGTTGAAACATGTTATAACATACCACTTAAACAATTCATCCAACACATGCCTTACATACATATGATGAAATCAATACTTAAGCCAACATGATGGAAATCACTTACATCAGCATATTACTTGAGAATTCAATCTCAAAACTCATTCACAACACCATCTACTCAATACATACTAATACAAATATTTATACAAATACTTAATCTACACACTTTAGTCTACAAAGCGTAGTCGACTCAAAGTGCGCATTTGGGCGAATCTCTTCGCCAAACCGATCATGCACGCATTCCTAATATCCTAACACGTCAAGAAGCCATGGCAAATATTTCAGAAAAATATGGATGTAAACTTTATTTTCTATAAATGACTAAAATGCCCTAAATCTCATATTTTACATACGCTTACGAAACGGGAAACAGACAGCATGTTGTACATGTCAAACGGTGATGCCGTCGATAATCTACTATAAAACGACATTGAAATCTTTGAAATCAGTCAATCAAACCGTCTAAAATCCACACATTTTGCCCTAAACGTGTATCGTTTCAATTAGAACAGATACGCTTCGTCAACAGCGTAACGGCGACCTAATGCACAAGATGTATTAGCTACTTTGCTATTTGAATCGACGGAATGCTAAATTAGCAAGTAGTTAGGATTTTATTTACCTAAAAATACGTTGGAATCACCAACAAAGTGCTTGGGATGCGTTGCTTTAGCACGTATAGCAGCAGTAGCAAGTGGCGGGAAGATCTCTCCCACACTCTCTCATAATCTCTCACTTTTTCTCTCTCTCTAGCTAGGGTTTCTAGAAAATTTGGATGGGTGAGATAAATGAGGGTTTAAAGCCCTTATATAGGCTAAAACCTTTCCAAATTAGGCTTGGGAACAAAGTTCACTTGAGGTATAACCAAACCGGGGATGTTCCGATCCAAAAGAGCAGTTCGGGAGGTCCCCTGGACGAATGCGATCGGACTTAATTTCATGGTCATAGGATGTTGTTCACACCCATTTTTCAGTCCGGTAGAGTTTCCAGATCACACGTGGCGGTCCAGTTTCAGTTCAGCGATCATCGCACCTAGATCAGGTCTACAAGTCTCATGATATGAAAGAGAAATTTTTCCTGATCCGAGGGTGTAATTTGGCTGAATTCTGACGGTCAGAACGCTTAATAATAACGCGCCAAGTCACATGCCAGATTTGAATTTAAATTTTCAAATCTAACCCTTTTCTCACTCTCTTCACTCCAGGTTCAATGAAATAGCCTCTGAACGTCGGTTGGGCTTGATTTTTGAAATGATTGTCAAGTCCAGCTAAGCGGTCATAACGGTCTAAGATTGTAGGTATCAAAATTTCGACGTGCGGTCTAGATCCAATACAAAGTTTCAAAAGGTTCCTGAGAGCAAACCGGTTTAGAGTTTGATCCTAGGTTTCAGGGTATTATAGCACCATTGATTCTACAAGTTTTGGGTCTTTTAGAACATATTTAAAGTATTCAGTGATAATTTCACAGCTACTCTAGCGTTGTGCTAGCTAACTAATGCTTAATTTCTAAAGGAATTATTCCTACGTGATTTCTGGTTGAGTTAGTATTCGAGTCTCAGTATAAATTTTTTCGAGGCGTTACAGTTAGGTCCAACTCAAATTGATCCGATTTTGCCAACTCCTTTACCTGAACTTAATCCAACTCGGGATCGAGTCTAGCAGGCCTGACTAAATCTGAACAGAGTCTTGGCTGGGCTGACCCGAATCGATTCTGACTCTGTCGGAGAAACCAAGTCAGATTGAGTTGGCTACGATTCGGATCGGGTCAATGGGTCATTATCTCATCTTAAATTTTAATGTTGGGTTGGGTCCAATTAAGAATAATCATAAGATAGTGTTCAGTTCTTATGGTGGGTTGAGCAAAAAGGAATTTAGGTGGAGTTAGGGTTAGAAATATTGGGCTGGATTTCCAAGTTGGGTCCTATACTCTTATTAAGGTCGGATTAGGCTCAAGTTAACCTCAAATCCATCAAACTCACTCGAGTTACAACCCTAACTATGGCACATGTGGGGAACATAATGTGAATGCAGGTCTTTGTTGTGTATTGACATAAACGTCATATGTTGGGCACTTGAAGATTGATAGTGGTACATGTACAAATATAGAGAGCTTTAACTATAACCATCACACATCTGCACACTTGGAACACAATGGGTCATTCAACTATTATTTAGGAGATCCAAGGTAAGATCTTTCAATTTATGAGATTTCATAAAGCATCATCCATAATGAGACGCATGATATCAATACGTTGGACCATTTAGCTAGGTCATTTAACTATCAAAATATCACAAATCTAACTTCTAAAGTAAATAAACTACTTCCATAAAATGAACAAAGTAAATAAACTCTGTCGAAAATTAAAAGTAAATAAACCTAACATACACATACCAACAATAAGACAAATAAAACTTTAATTCATTCAATAACCTCTGTATAATGAATGCCTGTGTGGCGTGTAACCAAAGGAACCTTATCCATAAGAGTAACCCCCTCCTCCACCTTCACCTTTATTGCCAGAATCATCATTTAGTTCTTTTTTTACGGCTTCAACTATAGGAGAACTCTGGGTTGACTCCGAACTGGAGGTGTCCAAAAGATGGTCATTTACCTTTGCTTAATCAGATAGTGGAGATGTCTTCCCATTATCCTCATTCATAGATTGAACAAGTTTTTTCATCCGCTTTTTATAATCCAATTTGTACAGGATTCCCAACTACCTATAAAATGCTGCAAGACTTTTAAGAAACTTTAATGATTTACTCATGCCTGCTTTAGCACCATGTTGTCTCGAAAGGGGGTGGATGTTGTTGTTTGATCATGGATGCCATTTTCAAGCTTTCTTTTACGACCTTTTTATAGTATTCTTCTTCTTGTTCCCTTAAAATTCTCTCGTGTTCTTCTTCTCTACTAACTGGACAGGCCACTAACATCACCACTCACCAACGAGGTTATAATGCCCCTTGTTTTTGAAACCTAAGTGTTAACCTTTTAAAGTAGCCAAATTTCACGTATATTTTTTTTTCTTTTCTCTTCTCAGAGTTAGCAGTTTAGCGGAAGATGGACAAGTCAAACATAAAGGAAAATTTATATTTATATTCAGAATATACGAGTGGTTGTCCAAATGACATATACAAACCAATGTCTTTATGTAATAAATATAAGAATTACACAATTTAACACATGAGAAATAATAAAACGCATATAAAGTTGAGCCGCAAGATCGCGCAGCTTCTCTTAGCAGATACAGTCATGCGTCCTTGGCAATTGTACCCTGCTCCTCGTCAATCTAAACATGCATATCATTTAAGCCACCTGTACGATTATATATTCGAGGAATGAGTGGTCAGCTCAGTATGAATTACCCTTAAGATTACTCACCATCGCATTAGTTAAGCATATTTGTAAAAAAAAAGACATTCAAAATAATACACGATGCAGTTCTATTAAACGCATGGATGCATGAGTGCACATCAACTAGGGATGCTCATCCAGTTGGCTTTTGGATGAAACCCATGCATGTGGTCGGTCACCAGCGAAAGTACATCCCATACATGTATAGTGCCAAACTCATCGAAAGTAGGTTGATAGTCGATAGTCTGAGAGCTAGCGAAATGATACCACGACTAAGGGCACATACTACAACATATAGAATTAGCCACCCGTCATTGTCCGTATGTTACGAATGCATGATTAGCCAACCATTATTATTCCATTTACAATTAACCAAATTAAGAAAGCTTAAAGGTCACTACGGGGGGTTCATCACCCAGCCTAGGTCGACAACTCCGGCATAGGTCCCATACCACCATCCCGACTCATGAGACTCTAACATTGGGATGTTTAATGGAAACATCATCAACTAGTGGCCAATCATAGTTTAACCTGTGAAACTTACCATCGCATGGTTGCACAAAAATAATACATCGAACCCACATAGGGAAAATACCAAAACTAAACTATATAGGATAAATATCAAATCAAATACCACATAGGGCAAATACTAAAACTAATATGATAAAAAAAAATCATCTTCAAAAGCCATTTAGACACAACAACCCATGGATGGTAAGCCCACATCAATATTCCATTTAACCCATCATTCAAGTAACCACTAAGTCGAAGATCTATTATAATCACGATCAATCAAGTTACATCCAAGTCTGGATGTACAAATAATAGTGAAGTTTTTCACTAATAAATGTACTAATTCAAGTTCCACAAGCAATTCATAAACATGAAGGGATATACAAGTACAACATACAAATGTTCATGCAAATTAAGTGTTGAGCACATGATTGATAATCAAATTCAATAACTAACACAAGTAATCATAAATTGGAGATAATTATCAGATGAATTAAAATTGAACTATTACTTAAGCTAACTGAAAAGTGAAAAGCTTAAGGGGAAGGAATCATCATCTTATGTTTTGAACCACCTACGTCATCGCTAAGAGGTGCATGCGCCCTTAGAGTCGAATCTTACCATGAATTGTAAGATTGTACGGTTAGATCAAAGTTCGACAAACTATTTATAATCAAGATTATAACCTAAGGTTTGGATTACCTAGGTTTAGGGCTTCATCCTAGAGTTTAATTATAAGCTTAGATATTTAGGATTTGAACACTAATTGATGTACAATTGATCAAAATGTTAATCACAAAATTGCCATTAACATTAACGATGTAATTGATATTAACTATCATGTTAATAATGATCATTTTGATGGCAATAAATAGTGTGATCTATCAATGATAATATCTACGAATGATAAATTATAACGCCCCGACTTTTCAGGACCCGAGTATATGACTCGTTTCCTAAAAACTCTAGTGTTAACCTTAAAAGATGGTCAAATTCGAGTATATTTTTATTCAACTATCAGAGTAAGCAAATGAGCGTAGAATGGGAAAATCAACATAAAGGAAAACTTCATTTACATTTGAAATATACAAGAGCTGCCCATGATGACTTATGTAAACCAATGTCCTCATTCTTACAATTACAAGATGAAATATTACACGTGAAATAAAGTAAATTGTAACAATCTTAAACTGTTAAATCCTGTAGGAACCCTTAGCAATTACAATCATGCATCCCTGTCAAATATAGCTTGCTCCTTATTAATGTAAACACGAATTTCACCTGGGCCACCTGTGTTACCTGTACGGTTATATATTTGATGGATGAATGGCCAACTCAGTGTGAATTTCCCTTAAGATTACATAATGCCGCATTAGGTAAGAAATAATATAAAATATCCAGATAATTAAAACACAGTGGATGCATTCTTATTAGGTGCATGGATGTATGGAATGCAATCAACGCCCCGGGGATGTTCATCCGTGCGGACAGTAGGCTCGTCACCCATGCAATCATTGAACTTGGGATACATCTTCTAGTCGGACATTGGGCTCGTCACCCATGCAATCATCGATCCTGGGACATATCATCTAGTTGGAATAATACGTACATCATGTACAATAGTAATAGATGTTGATCTTCGCGATGTATACATGATTAGTCAACCCGTTATTAGTCCAATTATAATCAACCAATTTAAATAACTCACGGTCACTACGAGGAGCACATGACCTAGTGTAGGCCAATGGTTCGGGCATAGTGTCCCATGACCACTATCCCCGGCCCATAAGGCTACCATCTTAAGATGTTTAATGGAAACTTGTTAACTAGTGGCCAATCATATTACAGTGTATGGGGCTTACCATCGCATGGTTGTATAGTATAAAACATTGAACCCATATAGGGAAAATACCCAACAAAGGCACATAGGGAGAATATCAATAACTATGCCACATAGGGCAATATCAAATATATGATGAAGACCATTCTTTAAAACTACTTAAACACAGTAACCCTTGAATGACAGGCCCACATCGATAGTCAATTTAAACCACCGTTCAATAACCACTAGGTCGAAGGTCCATTACAATCACAACTAGTCAGATTACATCCCAAGTATGGGTGTACACTTATAAGTGGGGGTTTCTCACTGATGTACGAGTTTAAGTCTCATAACAATCTACAAGCATGAGATAAATATGCGAGATAAATAATAAGCATGTAATTCAATTCAACAATTAACACATGTGATTTACAAAATGAAGATATCAATTATCAATTGAGTTTAAAATAAAAACTATAACTTAAGCTAATGAGAAAACGGAAAGCTCAAGGGAAAAGTCATCACCTTACGATTGAATCGCCACTAGTGTTGCTAGGCGCTTGCTCCCTTAGAAATGAATCCTACCACAAATCATGAGCTTGTACAATTAGACCTAGGTTCTATGCACCACCTAGGTTTAAGATTATAACCTAGGGTTTGAATCAATTATTTTAGGGTTTTAATGTAAAATTAAGATTTTCATCTTTAGGGTTTAGTTTTAGGTTTAAATTCTAAGTGTTGATTATGAAATTTGAACCCTATTTTGTGTGGCCATTAACAATATTATTAAAGGGAATAATGAATGAATAAAAATAATCAAATAGATTAGTTATTAATTTTTTTTAGGGATTTTAACAATGGCTACTACCACATTAAATTGTCTAACAACAACCCATGATAAATAGTAGTGCTAATAATTCCTAAAAATTATCAATACTAGTAATATTCTTAATATTAGCTAACACAACACTAATAATCATTTTGGTGGAATACGTAGTATGTTCTAACGTCAATGTTAATATTTTAAGAATGGAAAAGTAAAATACTAATATTTTAATAATGATAATTTTTATATGTAGTAACCAATATCAGTATGGATAATTTATTAAGGGTTAATTGTATCTAAATTTAACAACCCAAAGAAAATGATAATAGTAACAACGATGATAATTAATATTACCTAACCTGATGACTATAACCATTGTGATGGTAATAAAATAGTATGATCTACTGTCCATGATAATATTTAAGGGTGGTATATAAAATATTACTATTTAAGAATTGTAATTATGTTTATAAGATTTAATATAAGTGTAGTTAGTCTACCAACGACTAATCATGTTTAATAATCATAATAATTTTTGTAATAACAATTTATGGTAACTTGAATAATCTAATTTAGGGAGAAGGGTCATCTTACATTAGTCAACATGGTAGCTCAACGCAAATGGGCCGCCCCAACTCGACCCCGGCCATAAGCCAGCAGTCTGATTCGGTCCCAGACCGAGTTGACTCAGTTTGGCTAAAACATCCACACACTCCCTCTCTCTCTCTTCCTCTTCTTTCTTCTCCTTTCTATTTTCCTTTAAAATCTAAGGTCCATCAAGCTGGCTGGGTTAAACCAGACCCAACCTAGCTGAAACGGTCCACCTAGGATGAACTTGACCCAGTTGACTCGGTAAAGAGTCAGCCCATAGCTTAGACCTATCTCACCCTCTCTGTCTCCTCTCTCTCTCTCTACTTCTTCTACCTATTTCTTGTGCTGGAACTCTAGTGAGGATTGGAGGTGACCCAAACCAAGTTCAACTCAGCCGGTTGACCCAGCAACTCGGGCGGTCACATAAGTGACTCGATTGGGCCGAGTTCGGGCAACACGCACACAACACTCCCTCTCCAACTCTCTATTCTTCATGTCTTCTTAGACAATAGCACTCGGACGGGTCCAGACCCTCCAAGCTCGAGTCGAAGCTCGGGCAGTGGCTCGGTGCAACAACGGCCAGCAAGGAGGCAACAGGGCAGCCACATTCACCATCTTCTTCTTCTCCTTTCTTTCATCTCCTCTCTCTTTCTATCTGTTTCTTCTCTCTTTTCTTCTCTTTTTGTCCCAACACCATCACCAGGTGGTGGGAGCCCGAAAATGACATCCCAAACCGAGCTGACCCAGTTTTGAGTGGTGGAGAAGATGACTACATTAATGGCAGACCTTGCTGCAACATGTTTCTCTTCATTTTTCTCTTACTGGATGCCTTGGATTGGTCCACAGGAGCTCATGGAGGTGATCCTTCGAAGCTTCTTGGAGGTTTGGGTGGTGGATTCGTGAGTGGGAGGAAAATAGCATTTTCGAGCGCAGCTGCCTGAGAATGGATGAGGAAGCACTGTGTCCACTCCCTCTTCATTTATGGTAAAACCCTAGCTCTCTAGGGCCGTCAGATGAGAGCTGACGGTGGGAATTGAATCTGCTTGAAACTGCCTTAAAAAATAGTGGGCAGGAACCGCCATCAGCTTAGAATGGATGGCTGAGATGTGCCAAAATGGAGGCCTAAGATGAGAGGTTTTCTCCTCACACGGATTGCCCTTGTGGCAACAGCAGGAAACAGTTTCCATTTTTGAAAACTCATGTGTTTTTAGGGACGGTTTTCAGTGAACATAGTGTGTCCATATGTACAAGAAAATCTGTTATGACCATTGGGTTTTGGTTAGGCGAAGCTCCCTGACATGATGGATGGTTTAGATTAGCGATCCGACTTCATTTAGTGGGCCACTGATCAAAATCGCGGATTCCTGTCCGCCCGCTAGCAAAATCGTAGAGAGAGAGAGATGCCTACTGCGGGTTGGGTACACTAGGTGCACTCGCACCCTGTGTGGGGCCCACCATGTTGTTTGGATGAAATCCACTCCATTCATTTAGTTTTACAAGTCATATCAGGACATCTTGCTAAAGATGAGGTGGATTCAAATCTTTAGTGAGTCGTAAGCTGCGATTGGAGCATTTATTTGTGGCTTTCCACCGATCTGAGGGTCAGATTGCTCTGGGTTTGAGCATCAGTGATTAAAAAGCTCTAGGGATCATTTAATTGTGTTCCAGTCTACTCTCTCTATGTTAATGACTCCAATGTTGTTATTAAAATCCCTTTAATACTATCATTCATCTTTTTATGCCATTATCACTTGTTTTATATTTTGTTATTATATATGTATACATATATACTTATTTATTTATGTGTGTGTGTGTGTGTATATACACACTCATATTGATTTGTTTGTGACCTGCCTTTTATAAGAGTCATAACTGGTAATGTCCTATTGAGCTGGTTTGTTATTTTAAGTTAAGCTGATGGTTGGATCGAGCCTACATTTAATTTGAGTGGTCCCTAATCCAGTTTAGATGATCCTCAACAATACTCCTATCTATCGGGCCTAGATCTGTACACGAGAAGACTAAGGCTCGAGTACTTGCTCGACTCGACTCGGAATACTCGACTCGTGTGATTTTGAGCCGTGTATGAGTGGGTTTATAAGGCTCATTTAGAAAACGAGTAGAGTACGAGTTGAGAAGTAATCGACTCGGTACTCGACTCGTGTACCCAGTATATATAACTCGCTAAAAAAACCCTACTCTAGTTGTTTTCAAACAGCGCCCGTTCAAAATGAAAACCCCCTTCTTCCCTCCACCCCCCCCCTCTCTCTCTCTCTCTCTCTCTCTCTCTCTCTCTCTCCTAGCGCCCTTTCGATTGTCACTCTTCTTCCCTCCTCTCTCTCTCCCCTGTCCGACAGTGTTAGACCCTGCCGCTCGTCCCTGCGGCCTGTCCGGGGCCAGAGCTCATCCCTGCCACTCGTCCGGTGTTGCAGCTAGTCTGCTCGTGTACAACTCTAGCCGCAGCTCGTCCCTGCCCATTGTCCGGTGCCGCAAAGGGTCCCTGCCACTCGTTCGTCAACCGTCATCCCTACCCTGCACCCACATGTGAGTCCCTATACATACTTTCTTTTATTTTTCTTTTTATTATTGTATGCCTAATGCGTTGGTTACTCTGAAATTTTCTTTTTTCCCTTTTTTCCAAGTGGAACCCTCGATTTGTGATTCAAATCTGCCCAAGATGGATGGAGAAATTGGCATCAAATATTCAAATCTATCCATTTTTTTACCATGAGAAGGGCCCACAATCTATCCATTTTGGACAGCAAGGATGAAGCCTAAATATGGACCTTGGATGGCCTTAAATCTATCCAATTTTTAGACTATTAGATGGCCCACAAATTTGTCCAAAATATGAACCTTGGATGGCCTTAAATCTGGCCAATTCTGGACCATTTGACGGTCCAGAAATCTGTCCAAATATGAACCTCTGGACAGTCCAGAAAACTGGCCAAATTTGGACCTTTGGACGGTCCATAAATCTGTCCAAATTTGGACCCTTGAATAGTCATATATATGTCCATTAATGAGCCATAAAAATTGTCCAAAATTTAGCCACATGATGACCTTTAAATCTGTCATAATTAGACTGTAAATAGGGCATAAGAATCTGCCCAAATCAGGACCCCCTAAACACATATTAGTTATATAAGAATCTGTCCAAATCAGGACCCTAAACACATATTAGTTATATATGTAATATGTTAGCTATATATGTTAATATAAAAATATGTTACTATAGAAATATGTTAATATAGAAATTGTTAATATGTTAATTTTTATCCTCTACTATTCAAGTCTCATGCCCTAATAATTATGTTTTCTATGTTTCTTAATTTACTTTATAAATGACAGTTTACTTGTTACTTTTTTAGTATTGAATGCTACCACTTTAAGATGCCTTTGGTTTTACATTTGACATTTTGTTATTAGTTAGTTAGATGATGAATGTTAATTTTAGCATACTCCTTTGTTTGCATAGATATGAATTATTTGTAGTGTTCTAGTTGTAGATTTGTAGTATAGGATAATCAGTTACCCATTTGAGGAGTTTTATATTACCAGACATAGATTCAGTGTGTTCTTAGATGCATATAAATTCTCAAATTGTCCCTTTTTGGACAGTTCAGGGATAGATAAATTGTAATGTCTTCATTTATTCTAATTTAAATGCATATATTTGTTCTGATTTCGTCTCTCATTTTTCTCTCTGGATATATTTTATGTATTTATTTCCGTCATCAAATGTCCACACTTTGTGTTAATGATTGACATGGGAATCAAATACAATATTAATATATTCTTAAGAGATAAGGGAAGAGGCTGTCAAAATTTCGACGTAGCATTTAAATTGAAAAATGAAGGCATTACAATCTATTCAACTTTGAATGGGTGACTGATTTAGACAGTTAAGTAATTATGCCCGTCTAGCGGTCTAGCCATCTAGGACCGTAGGTATAGCCGTATAACATATCGAGAACTTTATTTTATAAATGGCTAGTCAAAATGAAAGCCCAAATACCCCTAGAATAGGTGCATCGACCACATCTCCTCTAATCGTAGAGGGAGACATAGACACGTCAACTGCATGCAAAGGGAAGAAGAAGAGATCAGCATTGTGGGATGATTTCGAAGATGTGACAGTTAACGGTGTACAGAAGATAAACCGTAATCACTGTAAAGGGTTATTCAGCAAGATTCCAGGAGGATCTACGATACATCTAATTAGACATTTGAAGACGTGTCCTGAGAAATCAAGACTTCCTCCTCCCAACCAACAGATGCTGTCATTTACGAAGTCAGAAGGGGACGACTCCCAAGGCGTAGTGTCCACTCATAAGTTTGACAAGGAGAAGCTGAATGAGTGGTATGCTAAATTAGTGATTTTAGAAGAAAAACCTTTCAAAATGATAGAAATTAAAGATTTTAGGGCTTTCTGTCAATTCCTTAACCCCCGAATTGAGAATGTCTCCTGCGTCACAATGCAGAGAGAAAGCATGAAGATGTAAGTAAAAGAGAAGATGAAACTGAAAGAAGTTTTGGCTTCAGTGACCAGAATAGTTTTGACTTCTAATTTATGGATGGCGTCCAATCAAAGAAAAGGATACATTTGATTAACCGCTCACTATGTTGATAAGGATTGAAAACTATGCAAGAGAATTTTAAACTTCAAAAACCTTCCTCCTCCACATACCGGTTTACTTATTTCATATTGCATCTACAGTTGTCTAGAAGATTGGGGCATTGAGAAGAAAATTTCAACAATAACTTTAGACAATGTTTCAGCAAATGACAGTATCATTTTATGCTTACGTAACCAGTTCAGGGCTATAAGAAATTTATTTTTGAAGGAAAAATATTCCAGGTCAGATGTTGTGCCCATATTATAAATTTAATTGTAGAATAAGGGCTACAAGCAATTGACAACACTATAGAGAACATAAGAGAAAGTGTGAAATATATAAGAGGGTCGCTATCGAGACTGAGTGTATGGAATAACATCATCCAACGTTTGAATGTATTATCTAAAAAAATGTTGAAGTTAGATGTCTGTACACGTTGGAACTCGACCTATGAAATGTTAGATGTGCAATGGAATTACAGCTTGCATTTCCTGAATACACGGCACGTGATAGTACGTATTCTTGGTTGCCGAGCACAGACGATTGGGCCAAAGCACAACAAGTTCACACATTTGTCAAAGTTTTCTACGATTGCATGAAGATTTTTTCTGGGAATCAGTACCCAACCGCGAATCTGTTTCTTTCATCTCTTTGGAAGATTAAGGATGATCTATAGAAAAATGTCAGTGCGGGTCTGGCTTTCATACGCCAGATAACAGTTGGTATAAAGACGAAGTTCGATAAATACTGGGACAAATGTCATCTGTTGATGTCCTTGACAATTGTTCTTGATCCTCGTTATAATATGGGGTTGGTTAGCTTTATTTTCATGAAGCTTTATCCTACTAAAAGAACGATAACAGAGACGTCTAAGGTTCGTCAAGCCCTCAAAGATTTATACAAATCGTATGTTAATACTTTACCTGCAGCGGGTGTTGAAGAAAGTAAAGATGCAGATATTTATGTACCTGGTAATCCAGATGTACTAAAGGAATACATATCATACTTGGCACAAGCACGAATTGGAGTTAATACTAAAGAATCAGAGTTAGAAATGTACCTTAAGGAGCCAATCATAGTGCGATCTGAATTTGATGTTTTGGAATAGTGGAAGATGAGGGTTAGTGAATCAAAATACCCTACATTATCTGTGATAGTACGGGACATATTATCAATACCAATTTTAACAATGGCATCAGAATCCGCATTTAGCACAGGAAGCAGAGTTGTGAGCAAGTATCGAAGCTCACTTTCACCAAATACAGTTGAAGCATTAATTTGTACGTAAGATTGGTTGTGCCCGATATGGGGAGGAGATATGAATGATGATAATGAAGAAGAGAAAATTGAGATTCGTGACGAGTCTCTACCTACAGATCAGTAATTATTTTTAGTTTTTTAATTTTTTTGGTTAAATGTTGAATGATCTGTAATATTGTAAGACCCATATCTTAGTCCGTACCATTCCGTAGACTTCTACGGTCTGACCGGTCGAATTTCAACAACCTTCAACCCTTAATCGATATTTATGCGTGACCCTGATTGGTACGCCGTCAACCCGAGTCGACTCAACCCAAGATCTTTACCATAGCGACCGCGCCATCGCTGCGGTTTCGATGCAGCGACTTGCGCGCCGAGGCGATACCCAGGTCAAGAGATATGGGCCGACGTTCGATGCGAGGAAAATGCCGCGCGTTGCGAAACCCAAGAGAATCTCTACGAGGTATCACATTAATCCCATCAATCAATCAATCAAATCTTATCACATCACATGTCAAGTACACATCACCTTTCACCCATACCCAAGCAACCACAAAAGTCAAAAAGGTCTTACAAGCCCATGCCTTCTTACACAAAAGGCCACCAAAGTCAATAAAGCCTTACACACCCATCTCTCTCCCGTCCATCACCCATCACTCTCTCTCCCTTTACAACTCTTTCTCTCTTTCTCATTTTCAAAGATATCTCCAAGAAAAAACCCCATACGTATGAACCTCTCCCTCTCTTCCAAAACTCCAATTGTGGCCCACCTTTTCATCCTAAGATCTCCCAATCCTAGCCATCCATTTCTCATATCCTCCATTGGAATCAAAGCTAAGGTGTTAAGGAACCCATAGGAGCAAGAAGATCGGACGGTGGGTGCTTGATAATGTTAGTTTTTCATGTTTTTGAGATGGGTCAAGTGAGGCCAACCGATCAATGGTTTGGATCTCACTTGGGACCCTGAGGTGTGGTCGATGGCCCACTTTGATCATCATGATCATTCCATGATGGGGCCAATCTCCATGGACCCCATCATGATGTTTACCTTTCTTAGCTTGTAAATAAGGTCATCTGGACCGTTTATTTTCGTGGAGAATGGATCTCCACCATTGATTCTTGATTAAGTGGGCCCATATGCAATGATTTATGTTGTAGATCATGAAAGGGAGGGCCCATAGTGCTGGGGACCCTCCATCATGTGTGTCTCATACTATCTTTCTCTCTCACTCTCCCTGTCATTTTTATTTATTTTTCTTTGTATGATTTATGTGGCCGTGTGGCCCACTTGAATGGACCCCACCATGAGGCTTGTATCCTACCCAAGCCACTTATAAGTGGGGCCCACCTTATATGTGTTCATCCATCAGTGGTGGCCCACCTCAGCAAGGTCCACCTCAACGTATGTATTATGTCCAGGGACGTTAGACGTTCCTTGGACGGTGAATGGAAAACACAAATATAGCTTGGTTCAAGCCTTGGGAGTGGACCGTTTGTGTAGACCCCACCTTAATGTATTGGTACAATCCAAGTCGTCCATCCTATTTCCCATATCATTTTAGGCGTTGAGCCAAAGAACGAGGTCAATCCGATGATCAGGGGGGCCATACCATAGAAAACGGTATTTCTTACCCTTCAAAGGCTATAAGGGCCCATCTTGCTGTTTCTACACGCCAAATAAATGCCAAACATTAGATTTTTACAGCATGTTTGGGCCATAGAATCTATTGGGCGGAGTGGATTTCCTAGGAGAGGGCCCCACATGTGATCTTTTTTCAAAAAATAAAAATAAAAAAATAATAAAGGAGAGGCAGCGCCTGCTGCCACTGACGCAGCAGCAGGGCTGCAGCATTGACGAGCGGGCGTCCCAGCAGGGAACCCACGGCTCCAGCCGTGGGCCCGACCATGATGTTCATTTGTCATCCAACCGGTTCACGAGGTGGGCCACCCCCAGTAGTGGGCCCCCTCCAAATTTCAGCCCCATCCATGGCTTGGGTGGCCCACACGACAGAAAATAGTGGGATTGAACCTCTACCATTAAAATCTTTTTTATGGGCCACAGAAGTCTTGGATCAAGATGAAATTTATTTTTCCCTTTCGTCCAGGGTTGTGTGACCTTATCAACGAGTTGAATTTCAAATAAACATTGAGGTGGGCCCCACGTGGAGCCCACAGTGATGGAGCCCACCTAATGCATGTGTTTTATTCATGCCACCCCCCCCCCCCCCCCCCCTCGCCCATACGTTGGCTGGATGACAAATAAATATTACAGTGAGCCCTCCTGGCCCACACGCTGGATGACAAATAAATATTGCAGTGAGCCTAGACCCATGCGACCACATGAACAATTTGGATGGAAATAAACATCATGTTGGGCCCCAGTTTGGATGAAAAATAAACATTATGTTAAGCCCATGGGATTAGACCCATTTGATGTAATTTAAGGCCCATGGGATTTGACCCATTTGATGTGTTCCAAGGCCCATGAGATTAAGCCCATTTAATGTAATTTAAGGCCCATGGGAGTGGACCCATTTGATGTATTCCAAGGTCCATGGGATTGGACCCATTTGATGTATTTTAAAGCCCATGGGAGTAAGCCCATTTGATATGTATAAGGCCCATGGGTCGAGAACCATTGATGCATTCTAAGGCCCACGGGTTATGATCCATTGTAATGCACTTAAGGCCC
Source organism: Magnolia kwangsiensis (assembly GCA_037074715.1). Taxonomy (NCBI): domain Eukaryota; kingdom Viridiplantae; phylum Streptophyta; class Magnoliopsida; order Magnoliales; family Magnoliaceae; genus Magnolia; species Magnolia kwangsiensis. The sequence continues at coordinate 69,255,312 of CM073583.1, forward strand.
ATTGGTGCGGCCCATGGATGTGGCCCACTTGATGAATATAAGGCCCATTGAATGTGGCCCATTTGATATATTTAAGGCCCAATGGGATGTACCTAAGGCCCATTGCAACGTGTGACCCCAACACGGATTATGTAATGATCGCGCCTTGGGAGCAATGTTGGTTTGACGTCCACATTGCGAGTGTAATGTTGGTTGGATGTCCACATTATGACTCTCCATAGGGCCCATTGATAGGCAGTACTTGTTGTGTGTCGGCAGTCTAGGTCACCTGCGTTGTATGGATATTTCATTACATGTTTAGTGTAGTTTCATGACTCATGATCATACGCATCATATGTATGCTTGATATGAGAGGTGACTGATCATAGCATATGCTTTCGGGCAGGTTGTTTATGAGCTTCCGATTAGGCGGTGTTGCCCGACATGAGCGCACGATACGCGCAGGATTTATCGCATGATTAGATAGTGTGATTCATGCATTTCGCATTGTGTGATATGGTTACTATACGCCCTAGCGACATTGGGTCGTAGCCTCCACAAATGCATTGTGGTTGGCAGGATTGGATACTGAAAATTTTGTTCTACATGCGGTGTTATAGATATCCCTGGATGAAAGTCCCTAAACCCTTATGGTACCAGGAGGTTGCTCCAACGTCTAGACTGAGTGGGTAGATGAGAGTTAAGTGCCGACTATCAGATGGCTGCACTCTCCACTATGTCGTGGTCGGTTGGAAGGGGGTGCAGCCTTACCCACCCGAGAGTAGGAGGCAAAGCTAGGCTGAGTTTGACCAGCTTGAGGAATGGGTCCGCTATCGACAAGTCGCGCCCGATATTGGCAGACGGATAGTGAGGTCTCTTCCACTTACCTTATTGCGCGCGATGAGGCGGCGATCTAGTTTAGAGTGTACTAGACCCCGGTGATATCCCAGATTTTAGCTGTATTGATATGTGGACTTGGATGAGGATTATATGTTTGACTTTCATCTTGCATCGCATAGCCTTGGTACGGCTCATGATATTTATGGATCCATCTGCATATTTCACATTACTCTGATATTGCATGATCATTACTATATTACGCACACACTCTCACCACCCTCTAAGCTTTCTATAAGCTTATGCACGACCGTTGCATGCAGGTGACGTTGGCTCGCAGCATCGTTGAGGCAGGAGCGCTTAGCATATCATTTTGGAGTTTTTGTTCATCATCATTGTATTTTCCCTTTATGCTCATTGTACTTGTAAAGTTTTTTATCATTGTGAAAATGTAATGGAGTTCTTGGTTGTTGTTGTGGGTTATGCCTTTGGTTATTCTTATTATGAATCAAACCGACATTGAAAATCCTTCTCGTAGCATCCCAGGATCGGAACCTGGTGAATGGGCACTAGGAGCCGAGAATGGGGTTCTACGGAGGCTGTCGGCGCCGGATTCGGCGATCGAAAATTTTATGAGCCTGGTTTCTGAGTTTGGGGCGTGACAAATATTATTTCACTGCAACTGCAAACACGAAAGTGTTGGTCCTTTTGGAATGTGGTTTAAAAAACTTTTAATCTTTGATATTTATTTACATATGCCTGTTCATTTACTTTTATTTTTGAATTTTAATACATTTATATTGCTTTCTTTTGTTCCTATATCAAGTTCAATTTATTTATCAATATTCTGATTTTTTTTAATTAAAAATTGAATGTAGATATGTCGTCATTTAAGCCATCGACAAATATTTGGGACTATGCTTCCCTAGTTGAATCACCACTAAGGTCTGGAAAAATAAAAATTAAGTGTGGTTTGTGTGGCACAAAGTTTGTGAACATAACTAATCATTTTTGTTTACACTTGTCATGTCAAGGTGGTGATGCAAAATAATACCCCAATGCCCCTAAGGATGTCCAAATTTTTTTCAAGCTCGGTTAGATTCGAATAGAAAACCTTCCACTCCATCCAAACCTTCTGCTTCTAGATCTAGTACACGAATGACATCCACAAAAGATGCAGAGGAGGAAGCCAGATTAAAAGCTTTCGAAGAAGAACAATTTCAACTCGCCTTAAAACGCAGTATAGAAGATGTTTCTAAACTTCAGCGATATTCGAGTCAAGGACAACACAATGTTGAAGCAGGGTCGAGTTACTTGAGTACGATAAATAATAAGAAGAAAAAGAGTAACAAATTCAAATTCCTAACTCGTCTTAGTGAATTTTATAGGGCATTGGGTACTACATGCAATTCTTCACATAAAGCAAGTTTGAAAAATCTAGTTTAAAGTGTAAAAGAGCGCGAAGAAAATATCTCTTCGCCTTCTAACTCAGAGGAAGTGAACCAATTTGTATATGAAAAAATAGATAGCAGTTCTAATGGATCAAATGACAATACAGGAAGGCACTCCTCTTATGGAGGTTATTAGTTATAAATTGTCATTTTGAACAATGTAATGTAAATATGTTAATATAATTATCAAAGTTTTTTTATCATTAATTATGTGCATTTTATATATTTTATTTTTTCGTTTAACTTCAAATTCCAATTGAAAATCAAATTGAAATTCAAATGAATCTAAGTTTATAACTCGAACTCGTTGCTCGAAAACCCTGCTAGAATTGGGCTCAAATTCAGACTCGGACTCGAACTCGCCTCAAAAACTCGGACTCTACTCGACTCGATTTCTACTCGTACTCGAACTCGCCTCGAAAACTTGGACTCAACTCATTTTCTACTCGTACTTGGCTCATACTCAGGCGAGTAGAGTATGAGCAGGGAGTCCAAGCTCGTTGGCCGAGTAGAGCCGAGTACGAGCAGAACTCAGGCGTTAAGAGCCAAGTACGAGTAGGGCGATACTCGGCTAGACTCGACTCGTGTACAGCTCTAGTCGGGCCACTAAACTATAGTATTCGACTGTTAAATCATTTGATATTACTTATACATTAGATAGATGGTGGATCCATCGATCCAAGGTTTAAATCAGCTAATCCACATCTTCCATCTGTTTTGTTAACTCAAATTGGTGCCGACCCAAAGGATAAGGTGTATCCTAAACTCAGATGGACCATGCTTAGTGATCTCACGGCCAACTAATGATTCCTGCTAACCAGATGGTCAGATTATGGGAACTTATCATTGGATTGATCCATGGAACGTTGTGATTGATTCATAGTTTATCTAAGGAGTCCTAAAATGGGTTATACTGATGATGTGATGGTTCATCTCAACATTAGTGGATGGATAGCTTAATACGTGGACTAAGACTATTTTAAATGGTTGGGTTTAAACTATAATGAACATGAATGTTCAAGTCAAGTTGGTATTTGTACTAAGTTAGGTTACTTGGTAACACTTAAGTACTAAAAAGTATGGGGTGTTACATAAATAAATACTAATTTCTAACATATAATGGTTGTAGTTTTGTTTATAATAACTAATACCAGCATACATAACTTGCTAATGGCTAAAAATATTTAATAATCATAATGACTATAGTAATACCAATAATAATAATAAATCAAACGATTTACTTTGGGAGAGAAAGCTGACTTACATTAGTTGACTCGGTTCGATCCATAAGCTCGATTTGCTCCCAATTCGAACAAAATAAAACAAAAAATGTGATATTAGGCTACATCTTAGTTGAGATTAGGAAATCTATTAACCAACCGAACTACTAAGTAGAATTTCAATGCAAAATTGAGAGAAAGACGGACCTAGTTGATTCGAGTTGAATCAACTCAGTTCGACACCCAAGTTGACTCGGCTCCACTTAACCGCCCACCTCTCTCTCTCTCTCTCTCTCTCTCTCTCTCTCTCTCTCTCTCTCTCTCTCTCTCTCTCTCCTTGTTCTTCTTCTTCTTCTTCTTCTTCTTCTTCTTGTTTTCCACATGTTGGGAATCTAGCAAGAACACTTGAACAAATAGGCCCAACTGGACGGTGCCTCAACTCAACTCATGTGAATCGAGTGAACTCGGTAGCTACACAAAAAGGGAGACATCCCTCACACATCTCTTCTTCTTCTTCTTTGGTTCATGATAGTACAACCCAAAACCCAACAAAACAGACCCAACTCAGTGCAACAGCAAGTCGAATAGGGTGTCTAACTCGCTAAGTTGACTCAGTGTAGGAAGGATATGGTCGAGGCTCTCTCTCTCCCTCTTTCCTACTCGTTTCTCTCTCTCTCTCTTGTTCTTCTCCTCCTATCTCACTCCCTCTCTCTTCTTCATATGCTGGAACGTCCAGCAATGGGTGCTGAGCTTGGCCTGACTCAGCCCAAACTCGGCTCGGTTTGAGCTGTTGTCGCACAGTGCTGCCTCTCTCTCTCTCTCTCTCTCTCTCTCTCTCTCTCTCTCTCTCTCTCTCTCTCTCTCTCTCTCTCTCTCTCTATTCTTCCTCTCTCTCCCTTCTTTCTCTTTCCTTTCCTTCTCCTTCTTTTCTCATACCATCTAACAAGGTCGCTGGACTAAATCTCGACCCAACTCAGAACAAGTTGTGGCTATTGATGATTGCACGTCAGAAGGCCCGGTTACACACTGCCTTGATTTGAGCTTCACCACAACAACCTAGAACAGCTCCGGGATGATCATTTGTGATCGAGCAGTGTTTGGGAGGCCCACCTGATGGATTCAGTGGCCACACAACCCACACGACGACTGCTTCTCGACGAGGAAGGAGATGGAGCTTTAATGGTAATTTCCAGACGGTGGCGTTTTTCTTCAATCTGGCTCTTGTGTATGGTTTGGTTAAGCTCCAGTCAGCTTACAGATGTGGGTTTTTGGAGGTTGAGAGAAGTTAGCCCGGTGGGTTCGAGCTTGGATGAAAACGGGGAGTTACAAGGGTTTTCGAAAGAGAGGGGAGGAGCACATTGGTATTTATGTTTTCTACCCTTGTATTATCCCTAGATGCATCCAGAGCCATTAGATGAGACTAGAAGCCTGGGGTCGAGTTGCTTTGTAACATCCTTCACCTGTAGCGGGTAACGCAAAACCAACCGCGATTTTGGTTCTGCTAAGCCCTAAACCATGGATTTGGGTGGTTGAGATCTCGTCGAATGGATGACTAAGATCAGAGGAAAAGTAGGCATGCGGATTGCCAACATGGAAACAAAAATAATTTCTGTTTTAAGAAATTTCCACCCATGCGCAAGTCCTGTTTGGGCCGAGAATCATGTGCCCACACGTATAGGAAAACATGTGAAATCAATTGGTTTTGTCTCGGCCCACTGCTTAAATCAGATGGACGGTTTGGATTCGTTCTAGGTTGCCTATATAGATCACAAACAGTTCATTTTGAGAGGGCTGGAAACACAACTTTTCCTACACACCAGCTAAGTTCAGCCGGAAACTGTGTACGTGCTTATAGGTTTCAACGTGCGAAAGTGTTAGGTTTTGGTTGATCATGGGTGATCTATCAGATGGACGGTTCGGATCTCCTATATGATTCGAGATGGTGGGCCACACATTGCAAACGGACATTGTCTGTTCAAATTAAAATCGGGAGGGAATAGGAGGGAAAAACCTTCCTTTTTCGGGTAAGCTCGGGTCAGCACCTGTTTAACCATGCTGAATGTCCAGTGCACCACAGGTGCATCGTCCCAGCCGTACACACACTTTCATGTGGGCCCCACAAGGGCGTCTTCTTCCAAATCCACGCCATCCTTCACATTCCATAGGTTGTATTAGGACACTTGGCTAGAGACGAGGTGGATTCAAGGCTTAGGTGGGCCACACTAAGTGATCTTGTCTTATTTGTTGATTCACATTGATCTAACGGTCGGATTGATTCCGATCTGAACTTTAACGATCTTGGAAATTGTTCGAATGGTTAGGACCACTTATCCCACGAATTTACTATATTGAATGTCAATATTATAACATCTTCAACCATCATCATCATCATCATCAGCATTATTATTATTATTATTATTATTTTGAGTTAATTTGTAGGGCATACTTCTAGGCAGAACTATCCTCATGGTGAATCAACCGTTATGATTCATGTACCTAATCCTTAACTACTTTAAATGTTAAGTGGGACATATTGCATTGATGTCTAGTTACTAATATTCGACATCTTGACTATTCAACTAATCCAATTGTTGGATCGATTCATATCTAGTTATCAATAACTACGAGGTCCTAAAGAGTGTTTAGGTAAAATCTAAGGGTTGACTATGAGACCAAACAATCTGATTCGTGTCTCTAAAGGATGGATCGTCCAATGTGATGTTATAAACCTGATGAACTTTATGATTCGAGTCCTAAAATGTCAGGGTACGGTTCTATTTGCCTAGGTGATTGAAACCATAAAAAAATGGGTTTCATTGATAACGTGATGGTTCGTCTCGAACATCAATGGGTAAATTTCTTAATATATGGATGGGGACTATTTTCAACGGTCAGATTTAGATTGTAATAAATGTAAATCCCTAAGTAAGTTAAGTTGGTATTTATCTTAAATTAGGTTACATGGTAACACCCGAGTATTGGAAAGTAAGGGTTGTTACAGAGGTCAAGCCAGGGCGGGCCATGACCGACGATAGATGGATGGATGGTGTGGATACAACACATACATCATAGTGGGGCCCAAAGAACATGGTGACATCACTTCAGTAGCTAATTAAAGTCCGTCTAGAGCCAAGGCGGGCCATGACCGAGGTCTCGATCTTAGCTGGACCACTAGCGGCCTGCACCTAAGGTCCTGAGCCAGGCCGGACCACCAGCGGCCTGCTCCAGAGGTTCTGAGCCAGGCTAGACCACTAGCGGCCTGCACCAGAGGTCCTGAGCCAGGGCGGGCCACTAGCAGCCTACACCCGAGATCTCGAGCCCAAAAAAACTCAGAAAAGAAAAAGAAAACTTAAAAAATAAACATACTTGATGAATGGATGAGGATGACTGATAAAGATCGGGTGTTGGGCTGTTGGTTGGCATGGATTTTGATTGGGTTCGGTGCGGCGTGGCGTGGGTAGGGTTAGGGTAGATGAAATGGTAAAGGTAAAAAAATAAAAGGTTTAATTTATACTACCCAATTCCGGTCCAAGTCGGGTTTCGGATCGGATCTGACTGGATCAGATTTCGGGTCGGATCAGGTTACTACGTAACCTAAACTCGACTCGGTTGGATTCGGATCAAGGTGTGTCTACTCGATCCGAACCTGACTCTGGCATTCGATTCGAGTCAAGTTAAATTCGACTGAGTCGAACAAGTCAGATTCGCCAAATCGAGTCGGGTCCTACCTATCTCTAATGAACGGTATGTATAACATGTAAACATCATTGTCGAGCAGGGAGGTTTTAACAGTCGGAATTTCCTTCTTACCCACCTTTTCCTTCATTATGGCCAAATTGAGCCTTGCATCCTGATCACTTTTTGTCTCAAGTTAAAAAATAAACTCAAAAAATGGATGAACATAGATTTCTCAGGTGGACCTCACCTAGCTTACAAGCTTAAGAACTTTTTGCGAAAACTTTTCACATGAAATGTGTCTGTGTTGGATATCTACACTATCCATACATTTTATCAACTTATTTTATAGCACGAAACTAAAAACGAGGCAGACCCAAATCTCAAGTAGATTAGGAAAACAATACAAACTGTTAAAAGTAACACCCGACTGTATGAAGGGAAAACACAAATAGCAGCCTGATCCAAAACTTTTACGCCCCTAATAAGTTTTAACGGTGGGAGTTCAGTTCATAGTGGTCCGCTCGAGATTCGAATCTTCCTCTTTTTTGCACCGAACTCTAAAATGACATTGAAAACGCATGGTCGGCGTGGATATATAATACATACATAGAAGCAGGCCCCACAGTCAGAGACTCACCCACAAAGTTATTGCGTACCCCTGCCTCACCCATCACTCGCCCCTCCCATGCGTCTGGTAAATTTTCAAAATATACGCAGCCATTCAGCGGCCTAACCAACTTGAAAAGTTGGCGTTGGAAATTCACATCGACCTTCAATTATAAACATCTACTCGGGGTCGCATCAGCTAGACGGTTAAATAGGAACAACCAACAATTGTCATGATCTTCAAATTGCTGCCAACTTTAGATGACACCAGAGTCCTGATGGGGTCCACAAGAAAAGTTGGTCTCGGTCCCGCAGTGGATATGCCATATGTATGGAAGAGATATGCTCGAGTGGCAATATAGACACGTGAAAGAACTTGATACTCTGGTAGAGTTTTGTAGTTGGTATGCAGGCACTTGGGACTTTCATGCTCTTGCTCAAAGTAATGTCCAAGTTGCGGGACCCAACGTAGATACGTCATCCTCCAAAATTCAGATTGAAACTGTTGCAGTGTTTTTATGGAACGGTTTCCCTTGGCGACGGACCCTCCTTCACCTGCACAGAAACAATGTCAAGGGAACCCTGGCTAGGGCCGGGGAACCTCCGATGCTTAAGTCAGTAATCTCGTCTCTGGCTCAAAGCTTTTCTCAGTTAGTATTTGCGTACCTTTTACTGTTCCAAGCTTAGAGATTTATACAATCTGTCAATCCTTATCTTCGGAGGATTCTTCTCCTGGGATCGCTCAGGATCCCGAGAATCTCGGGATCCGCTACCAATATCCCTGGATCTTCGTAGATCAGCATCTGTCCTCGCTCCGCCACTACCTGTCTCGGTTGGATCTCGACCGACTCCGGGGGAGTCTCGGCCAAGTCATGACCGACACCGGGGGAGTCTCGACCAAGTCATGACCGACACCGGGGGAGTCTCGGCCGATGCAGGAGGACGGGTTCTGAGCCGTGCCCGACAGAATTAACTCCCTGAAGGGATCTTTACTCTATCGGTTGAATGGCTTTCACACGCCCGGCCTTCAGTGGGGTGATGCAGGCGAGGTTATCACACTGACAGAGCGACTTTACTCGTCTTTGCTTACACCCGACAGCCCGCCATCTGCCCTTTCAGTGTTGTCTCGGTTTCTTCGGGTAGTGTCGGCAAAACCGACCTACTCTTCTACGAACCTCGGGACCTTACCCGAGCCCGACACATTTTCCCCAACAGTAAGCCCCCCTGCTCCTGGTGCCGTCTATGGCAGCGAGGAGCACGATTTTATCGGTCGGTTGGCGTTAGCATCCGAGACAATCATGAGGCATTTAATGTTCTTCGAGTCGTTCTTAGCGTGCGTCGTTGCGCCTTCCAAGGTCGCACGTGCGGCCAGCCGTCAACTCGCTCCGTCCGCGTATAAATGGCGGACGCGTGGCCCCGATTCCAGCGCAATCAATCAACAGTCGCCACGCGTCGGAAGGGGGAGCCGAGGCGAACGTCGTTTCGCCTCCGCCATAATGACCCGTCTACGTGGCAAGGCTATAAAAAGCCCGGGCGGGAGGACGGTTCGAACTTTGTTTTCGTCCTCCTTCCTCCCGTCCGTGTCTGAATCCAAGCGCATTTTCGCTCCCTTCTTCCTCTCCTCCGCTGTCGCGTCTTTCCTCGTCAGCTATTCCTTGCTATCACCGTCGATCCCTTCGGTGAGTCTTTAGTCTTTCCATTCTCTTTTAATTAGCTTTAATGGCCGCACACGGCTCTCAAAGCCCTCGGGAAGAAACGTCAGTAGATGAGGGCGTGTCCCAACACCTCTGGGATATCACAGACCCACCATCCCTGTTGACGGAGTTCGCCGTCGGAGCTGACGCCGCATTTCGGCTTATCAGAGAATCCGGCAGCCCTTCGGCTGAGCATCCCGCCCAGACAGGTCCATCAAGCGGTGGGACATCCCTGGTGACTCGTCCCGGGAGACCTAACCCGTGGGCGGACCAGATGGAGGACGAGGAGGGAGAGGGAGAGGACGATTTGGTCACAGGTGAGGGAATGGCCGTTCCATACCCTGTGATGCGAACTGCGGAGGCTTCTGGATCGTCTTCGAAAGGAGAAGGAGACGAGCCCAGCGGTCTCGTAGCTTCTACCCTCACCGAGTCCGATTTAAACCGAATCAGGGCTGGTTACCATGTGCCTGATTCGGTCATCCTTCATCTGCCTCGTCCGGGTGACCTGCCCGACCATCCCCCCGCAGGGATGGTAGCAATTTTTCAAGTCTCGATGCAGTGCGGCCTGCGCCTGCCACTCCAGCCCATTGCCCGTGACTTCCTCTCTCGAGTCAAAATAGCCCCCGGCCAAATCGTCCCAAACGCGTGGAGGAACTTGTTCGGGTGTGCCGTGCTTTGGTCCGAGCTAGAACAACCTTCTCTCACGGTCGACGAGTTCCTCTACTTGTATCAAGTCCGACCAAACCCCAACTTCCCTGGCCTATACTTTCTAAGTGCGTGGAGAGGCAAGGGGGGATCTCTGATAACCGACCCACCTACTTCGAACAAGTTCTGGAAGGAGAGGTGGTTTTGGGCGTGCGGTCGGTGGGAGTCGGCCGACTCGTGGCCGTACGAGCCTCAAGTATCCCGCACATTCGGTAGAGCAGGTGACTCGGCGCCTCGGCTCACCCCTTTTCTTATCCTCCTTTTATATATTCTCTTCCACTGATCGGGACTCTACCGTGTCTTGCACCGTGTCTTGCAGATATCTTAAAGAGTAGGGGGAAGCTCGAGTCCGGGGCATTGACTCGAATAAGAGAGTTGAAGAAGCTGAGCGCGGCGGAGCGATCTTGGAAGTTGCTCCTGCAACCCGAGCGTCTTCACCTCGCCGGTCTTGACTCGTTCGTTTCAGGTATTTCGCTCTTCCTTATGTTTATCTCCTTGGTTTTCGGTTTGCTTGCTTAACCTTTACACTCGTTGTTGCAGATCTCCCCGAAGCTCGCCCAATTTTGAGACCTACCCCAGAGAGCATGGCCGAGCCCCGACCCGCCTTGAAGCCTGTTTCCAAGGTGAAGGCTCCCCCAAGATCGACTCTGCTGTCGGGGTCCCGACCCTCAAAGCAGCAGAAGATCGCGGGCAAGGGGAAGGACACGGTCACTCCACCTGCTGCCGCGCCCGCCGTTCCCCAGGTGGTCGTCCTCTCTGACCCCGATGAGAGGGCCGAGGAGACGGGGCCAATCCATCCAATCACTCAGGCGACACCTGAGTCGGGGCCCGCCGCAGTGGAGGTCTCAGGGCCGAGGGAGGTCCTTCGTGAAGAGTCCCCGAGAAGGGAGATGACTCAGGCGGAGTCTCCCTTCTCGAAGATTATTACGGGGATGGTGCCTTGGGCGCTTGCCCACGGGAGCGAGAGAGACTTTGCCAACTACTACAACGCTCCGACGGCCCAGACCCTCGGGCATGCAGCAAGGCTGCTTCTCGAGGTAAAATCTTCTTCATTCTCGTGTTGCTTTTTGTCTAGGTTTTTCAAGACGACTCACCGTTTCTGTATTGCAGCTGGCGCCTTGCCTCGTTAAGGCAAGCTCGGAGCTGGTCGCCTCTCAGAAACTCGCGTCCGAGGCAGAGACTGCGAAGAGGGTCGCGGCCGAGGCTGAGGGCAGTAGGGAGATCGCCGAGGGCCGAATCGGCATCATGACCGGTGATCTTTCTATCGCCCGGAAGATGGCCGCTGACGCCCGCGCAGCTCTCGAAGGCGCGAAGGCCGACAACGCTCGCCTTACTCTGCTCCTTCAAGAGGCCGAGGAGAGGGAGCGGCTTCTTCGCCAGGTTCACGGCGAGTGCGATGGCGCCCTCGCTCGTGCGAAGGCCGAGGCTGACGAGCTTGTCCGGGAAGCCCAGGGAGAGACACGTCGAGCTCAGGAGGAGCGAGACCGAGCGGTAGAGGCCTTCCTCGAGTCTACCGAATTTGAGGAGGAGAGGGACCACCTTTACCAAGGCGGCTACAAGGCCTGCGTTCTGGAGATGAGGGCGGCCTTCCCTGAGCTCGATCTCTCCGCTTTCGAGGTTGACAGTCCTCCCGCCGAGACTGCCGAGGGCGACGCCGCTGAAGGAGACGCTGTCGTTGCTGTTGCCGACGGAGCCGGTCCCTCGGGCGCCTCTTAGGATTGTATTTTTCTTTTTGTAATCAAAATTTTTGTAACTGACTTTCTGTAACTGGCCCGACATTGGGTACTTGAATGAAATAGAGCTTTTATTGAGTCAACTTCAATTACAGTAAGAGTGATTATATCTTACGGATAATAAACTTTAAGATTCTCGGCGTTCCAAGGATGAGGCAACAGCTGCCCGTTCAGGTCTTCCAGCTGGTAGGTTCCAGGTCGGATGATACCTGAGACGACATAGGGGCCTTCCCAGTTCGGCCCTAATGTACCCGACCCAATTTCCTTAGTGTTTGGGAAGGTCCTTCGAAGGACCATGTCCCCGGTTCGGAATCGTTGGACTTTGACTCGACGATTGTAAAATCGAGACACCTGTCTCTGTCGAGCCATCACTTTCAGTCGAGCACTTTCTCTTCTTTCTTCTAACGAATCAAGAGCGAATGAAAGGAGTTCACCGTTCTCTCGTTCATCATACAAGTTGACTCGGGCTGAACCGATACCGATCTCGACCGGCGCGACCGCTTCCGCACCATAACATAGAGAGAAGGGGGTTTCTCCCGTCGCGGTTCGTGCCGTGGTTCGATAAGCCCACAGTATATTCGGAAGTTCTTCGGCCCATGCTCCCTTTGCTTCGTCAAGTCTTGTCCGGAGATGCTGCTTTATGATTTTGTTGATCGCCTCGACCTGTCCATTCGTCTGAGGGTGATGAGGCGAGGCGTATACATTACGAATCCCGAGGTTGCAGCACATCTCCCGGAATTGTCTGTTATCGAACTGCCTGCCATTGTCTGTTACTATCGTCCGGGGTATTCCGAACCGACATATGATATTTTTCCATATGAAACTCGTGACCCTTTGCTCGGTAATTTTTGCCAACGGTTCTGCTTCGGCCCACTTCGTGAAGTAGTCCACCGCGACCACGGAAAACTTAGTTTGGCCCTTCCCCAATGGAAAGGGCCCGATTATGTCTATTCCCCACTGCGCGAAAGGCCAGGGTCCCGACATTGGAGTCAGCTCCTCGGGGGGTTGTCTCGGGATTACTGCGAACCGCTGACACTTGTCACACCTTTGGACGAATCGTTTGGAGTCATGTTGTATGGTCGGCCAGTAATATCCCTGCCGCAACACTTTGTTGGCGAGCGAGCGTCCTCCCGAATGGTTTCCGCATATTCCGTCGTGTATCTCTCGTAAAACATAGTCGGCTTCTTGGGAGTCGACGCACCTTAGTAGAGGAGTATGAAAGCCTTTTTTGTACAGAATCCCATTGAGGATAGTGTAGCGCGAGGCTCGAGTTTTTAATCGCCGTGCCTCGGCGCGATCTTCTGGAAGTTCACCATTGTTAAGGTAGCGGACGAGTGGGTCGAACCAAGCGGCCGCCGGATCGATTGGAAACAGGACCGAGACCGTCGGCTAGTTCACGCTGGGTTCAGGGACATGTTCAATTGGAACTGACCGAGGTATGTCTTTCTCTTCTGCTGAGGCCAGCCTTGCTAGTAGGTCTGCTTTGGCGTTGTCGGTTCTGGGTATTCGAATTATTTCACACTTCTGGAATCCGCTGATCAATTCTTTAGCCTTCTCCATGTACGCCTTTAACTGTTCTTTCCGAGTCTGATAGACGCCGAAAACTTGGTTAACAACCAATTGTGAGTCGCTGAAAACGTTCAAATGGGTCGCGCCCAGACTCGTGGCGAGTCTGAGGCCTAGTAATAAGGCTTCGTATTCTGCTGTATTGTTGGACGCGTGAAAGTCGAGTCGCAAGGCATACTGCATGCAAGTTTGATCAGGAGTTTCTAATACTACCCCGGCCCCGCTTGCCTTCGAGTTGGATGAGCCGTCGACAAATAGCTTCCAGGGTGTAGGCCCGGGAGAGGAAGAACCCTTGGGTACATTAACTCCCTCTGGTTCGAGCAGACTATTGGGATTAGGAACCACTTCGACAAGGAAATCGGTGACGGCCTGTCCTTTTAAAGCGGCCCTGGGCCGGTAATGTATGTCAAACTCGCTTAATTTGACTGCCCACTTTGTAAGTCGGCCAGAGGCTTCCGGCTTTTGAAAAACCTGGCGGAGTGGTAGGTCGGTCACAACGGCGATCGTGTGGGCCTGAAAATATGGCCGAAGGCGTCGTGATGAAACTACTAGGGTGAAGGCTACTTTCTCAAGCTGAGGATACCTTGTCTCGGCGGGAAGCAAGGCTTTGCTAACGTAGTAGACTGGCAGTTGCTTCCCTTGACTCTCGCGTATTAACGCAGAGCTTACTGCGGCTTCAGACACGGCCAAATACAACAATAACACTTCACCAGGCTCGGGCTTAGATAACAGCGGTGGAGATCCGAGGTAAACCTTCAATTCTCGAAACGCTCTCTCACATTCCTCCGTCCACATCATGGTCTGTCGTCCCTTCAATTGCTTGAAGAACGGGAGACACTTGTCTGTGGCTCGGGAAAGGAAGCGATTGAGCGCGGCCACTCTTCCAGTTAACCGTTGAACATCTTTGATAGTTTTGGGAGACTCCATTTCGAGTAAGGCTTTGATCTTCTCTGGGTTTTCTTCGATTCCTCGCTGACTAACGAGGAAACCGAGGAACTTTCCCGAGCTCACGCCGAACGCGCACTTGCTAGGGTTCAGCTTCATCTTATACTTACGCAGAATTCAAAACATTTCTTCCAAGTTCTTCTCATGGTCGGATGCCTGTTTGCTTTTGACGAGCATATCATCAATATAAACTTCCATCGTTCGGCCAATTTGCCTGGAGAACATTTTGTTCACCAGCCGTTGATAAGTCGCTCCGGCATTCTTTAACCCAAATGGCATCACTCGGTAACAATAAAGGCCTTTGTCAGTGACAAAGGCAGTCTTTGATTTATCATTTTCATGCATTACAATTTGATTATAGCCTGAATAGGCATCCATAAAGCTGAGCAATTCATGACCCGCCGTACTATCAACTAACTGATCGATACGAGGAAGAGGGAAGCTATCCTTGGGGCAGGCTTTGTTTAGGTCCGTATAGTGTATACAGACTCGCCACTTCCCATTAGCTTTCTTCACTAGTACGACATTAGCTACCCATTCCGGATAGTATACTTCTTCGATAAACTTGACTTTAAGAAGCTTGCCGACCTCCTCTCCTATGATAGTGTACCTTTCCGGGCCGAGAGGTCGACGTTTCTGCCGGATGGGCCTGTAGGTCGGGTCGATGTTGAGTCGGTGCGTCATGACCGAGGAATCAATCTCAGGCATGTCTTCATGACTCCAAGCGAAGACATCGGCATACCTCCGAAGCAAAGTAATTATTCGTTCTCTAAGAGGCAGGCTCAATGATGAGCCGATTCGGACTACTTTTGCAACGTCCGTCTCGGTTAACGGCACCGAGATGAGCTCTTCCATCGGTTCTCCCCGCTCGTGCAACCCGATACGGGGGTCCAGTGATTCGATCATCGAAATTTCTGCCGGAGTTTTTACTGCGGTGGCGTAGCACTTCCTAGACTCTTGCTGGTCTCCTTTCACCACCCCTACTCCCGACTCAGTCGGGAATTTCATGGAGAGGTGGTAGGTAGACACTATGGCCTGAAGGAGGCTGAGAGACGGTCGGCCGAGGATGGCGTTGTACACCGAAGGTTGGTCCACGACCAGGAAGTCGACCATCCCGGTCCTTTGGTGGGGCGCAGTCCCCGCGGTGAGCGGCAACGAGACGATTCCTTCTAGAAGTACCTGTCCGCCCGAGAAACCGATGAGCGGCGTCCGGACAGGCCGTAACACCGACCGACCTATGTCCATTTTATCGAATGCTGTAGTGAATAGGACGTCCGCTGATGATCCTGTATCCACCAGTATCCGGAACACCTTTCTGTTCGCGATGGTGAGGGTGACCACAAGCGCATCATCGTGAGGATGATGAATGCCTCGAGCATCTTCTTCAGTAAACGAGATGCAATACTTCTCTCGTTTTTTCTCTTTGGGAGGCCGAGATAGCAGGAGAACCTCGGACTCGGGGCGGTCGAGGCTTCTGGCGTGGTTTTTTCGGGCGCTATTCGAGTCCCCGCCGCCTCGATGACCCCCGACAATCGTTCGAATTTCTTCATGGGGCCGGTCTACACTCGGTCCCGCGACGGCGTCGGTCCCTGCCGTGTGTTCTCTTAGCCGGCCTTCTTTAATCAGCCGCTCAATCTCGTCCTTCAGATGATAGCAGTCACTCGTGTTGTGACCGTGATCGCGATGGTAGTGGCAATACTTGTCCTTGTTCCGACGACCAGGATTCCCTCGCATTTTCCGAGGCCAGTTGACGAAGCCCTCGGTTTTGATCTCCATCAGTACTTGTTCAGGAGATTTGTTCAGCGGGGTATATGCAGAGAATTTCCTGTCGGGTCGCTTCCCTGACCTGCTGTCGTCTCGGCCCCGGTCGTCTTTTCGCTTCTTCCCACCGGCCGAGTCGGCTTCCTTTTTGGCCGACTCTTTTGCCGATGGCTTCGTATTCTGGTTTTTCTCTCTTAGGAGTCGCGTTTCCTCCGCATCGGCGTATTTGTCCGATCGAACCATAAACTCCCCCAAAGTATCAGGCGGGTTTTTATCCAGTGATGCCAAAAAAGGCTTGTCTCTGACTCCCTGCATGAGAGCGTTGAGTGCTGTTTCCTCAGAATGTTTTCGAACCTGGAGAGACTCGAAATTGAAGCGTTTAATGTAGTCTTTAAGTAATTCTCCTTCCCTCTGAACTATGTTGTTCAGATGCGCGGGAGGCTTCAGTTTCTTCTTTCCGCCAATGAAATTGCTGAGGAAGGCGTCGCTGAGTTCGGCGAACGACTTGATTGACCCGGGTTTCAGTTGCTTAAACCAAAGTCGGGCAACGTCCGTCAAGGTCAGAGAAAACGCTCGGCACATAACAGCATCGGAAGCGTCGTGCAATTCCATGTAAGTCCTGAAGCATTCAAGATGCTCCGTAGGATCGGTCTTCCCAGAAAATGGAGTAATCTGAGGCAAGCGGAACCTTTCCGGCAACCAGGCCCGCATTACCTCGTCCACGAACGGAGAAGCTTTTTCTTCGTGTTTGGTCGGATCTGAGTTCCGACCGTGCTTTATATCTGTCATTTCCTTCGCCATCTTCTCCCGGACTTCATTTTTGAAGTCTTGCATGTCAGCCTTCCAGGGTTCGGTGCTCTCTGCTGTTTCTTCAGCATCTGCAGGTAGCCGACTGCGCCTCCTCTGATCTATTCTATGCCTCAGGTCAGAGGGAGGCAGAACGGCTGTTGCCGAACGAGCAGGTGCCGGATGACTTGGTTCTCGGGGCTGACTCGGTCGTCTAGGAGACAGTGGCGCGGGCGGCTGCGCTACAGATGCTGGTGGATGAGCTGGCGTCGACTCTTGTCGCTGCATCTGCTAGTTGCACAGTTGTTCCAGCATGTGTTTCATGGTGGCCATCTCGGAACGTATTTCCTGAACCTCACGATCCAGGTATGCGTTCCCGTGGTTGGGCTGGCTTGTAGTCGCAGGCGGCGCTGCCGGGGGAGCTCCCTGAGCGACGCTAGCGGCGGCCTCCCTCACTTCATCTGGGTCCGTCCTTCTTGTTCTTGCCATTTGAATGGTTGGAGAAAGCGGCTTTTTGTCCGTTTCCCACAGACGGCGCCAAACTGTTGCAGTGTTTTTATGGAACGGTTTCCCTTGGCGACGGACCCTCCTTCACCTGCACAGAAACAATGTCAAGGGAACCCTGGCTAGGGCCGGGGAACCTCCGATGCTTAAGTCAGTAATCTCGTCTCTGGCTCAGAGCTTTTCTCAGTTAGTATTTGCGTACCTTTTACTGTTCCAAGCTTAGAGATTTATACAATCTGTCAATCCTTATCTTCAGAGGATTCTTCTCTTGGGATCGCTCAGGATCCCGAGAATCTCGGGATCCGCTACCAATATCCCTGGATCTTCGTAGATCAGCATCTGTCCTCGCTCCGCCACTACCTGTCTCGGTTGGATCTCGACCGACTCCGGGGGAGTCTCGGCCAAGTCATGACCGACACCGGGGGAGTCTCGGCCGATGCAGGAGGACGGGTTCTGAGCCGTGCCCGACAGAATTAACTCCCTGAAGGGATCTTTACTCTATCGGTTGAATGGCTTTCACACGCCCGGCCTTCAGTGGGGTGATGCAGGCGAGGTTATCACACTGACAGAGCGACTTTACTCGACTTTGCTTACACCCGACGGCCTGCCATCTGCCCTGTCAGTGTTGTCTCGGTTTCTTCGGGTAGTGTCGGCAAAACCGACCTACTCTTCTACGAACCTCGGGACCTTACCCGAGCCCGACACATTTTCCCCAACAGAAACTATTATAATCTCTGATTAATCAGTAATTTTCCTAGAATTAGGGTTGCTGATTATTATTTATTTTGACCGTCAATTAAACATCCACCGATCAACAACTTAGAAAAATCAAGTTGTTACCTTGATTTGTTTTTATTACGTAGGTGGGCTTGCCGAAACCACTTGTCTTCCGAATTTAAACCGAACAATTTTGACCCCAAGCACCAGGCACTGAGATGGGCAGATAATCAAATGCGGTCGTATATAACCGTTATCAACCTGAGAAGATTGGCACCTATTCGACCACTTACACAAGATCATTTCAAGATGATCAAGCGACTTGTGGGAGGGTGGGGTTCTTCCTCCAAAAATGGGTTGCACTTTGTCTTCAGTACGAAATGACTTTTGATATATTAGGAAATTATAAATAATCATACAAAAAAAGAAATACTCACAATCGACTGTAAGACAAGATTGCAATGAGCTTTTCTGAATGAAGAATTGTTTGTATTGAAACGAAACTAGATCGGTGCAAGAGATAAACTTGGATTACAACTAGAGATTATCGCTACTCTTAATATAAAGTTAAAGCTCTAATAAAGAAAGATAGATTGATTTGTTTGTTTGGTTGGTGTGAGATGATTTGTTCTGTTGATTTTTCTTTCTATTTGTCATGCAAATACTCTATATCTGTTTTTTTTTTTCCTTTACTTCGATGGTTACGGCAACTGAATCGTTGTCATGTCAGTCTTTCATATTCTTCTACATTTTTGCATTCTTCTAACCGTTCCTCTTATCTCGAATGCTTTCTGTCCCTTGAGCTTCTTGGTTGTACCCTATCATTAGATGACGTATACTATCTAGCTCAAGGTCATTTGTGCTTATGTAAAAAGTACTCAAAATATCTTCTAAGACCTTTCTGCGTGTTATATCCTCTTTGTGCAACAACACATGTCATTCCCTGATTGGCTATTCTAGAAATGAAAACATTGCCCCCCACGTCGCCTCGCTTTTGGGAAAAATCTGAAAGTGACATTGGTTGATTATCCATTGCAAGAAATGTGCTTGGATGTTCAATTGTCAACTAAAACTCTAGTAATTGGACATTCCTCTAAATGGACAAAGATGTATAGTGGTTTTAGATGTTAAGTCATAGTGTGAGTGGGTCTCTTTATCACTATTTTTCCCATATAGTATGCTTGGCTCAATGGTAATAGTCGACACATTCTTAGTTCTCTCTTCATAGTCAAAGGAACCATGCTGTATAATTGTGGTAGGAGTAAGTTCTTTTGTTTCTCTTTCCATCTTTTTTCATTATGTTGGTTTAGCTTGAAAGCTCAATGGTAGAGTAAACACCACATTATAGTCCAAAACAATTGGTGGAAATGATCTAAACTATATCACTGAATTTGGACATTGCCCCCCAAGTGTTTCCAAATTCAATCGTTATTTTATTTTATCATTCAAGGTTTTTCTTTTTTCTCAGTATTTTGTAAAGTTTCTTCTAACAAATTTTCTTTATTAAGAGTTCCTCAATTAATATATCATCACTCGAAAAGCAGTCATCCTAAGGTACTCAGCCTGTCCTTCAAAGTCAGTACATTCCCTGTCAAGCTGCTGACTAATCTCGGCCAACTTATGAGGATGAGGCTCCATAATTAAGTTTACCACGTGTAAGACCCGTATCTTAGTCCGTACCGTTCCGTAGACTTCCGCGGTCTTACCGGTCGAATTCCGGTAACCTTCGGCCCTTAATCGATATTTGCGCGCGACCCTAATTCATACGCCGTCAATCCGAAGTCGGCTCGACCCAAGATCTTTACCAGTGCGATCGCGCCGTCGCTGCGGTTCCGATGCCGCGTCTCGAGCGCCGAGCCGGCACCCAGTCCAGGAGATGTGGGCCCGCGTTCAGTTTGAAGAAAATGCTGCGTGTTACAAATCCCGAGAAGATCCATCACATCAATCACCTCACTAGTCAAAAGTACACCCATCAGTCAACCCATTACTCTCCCCATTCCCAAGTACAAAAGTACTCCCAAAAGTCAATAATTATCATACCTCTTATGTCACACCACTCCTCCCTCTCTCCCATCATCCCTCTCTCATCTCTCTCTTTCATTCTCCCAAGCAACCCCAAGGGAGAGAGGACGTCCATGGCTTCCAAGGAGAGGAGTGCTTTGTGTGGCCCACCTTCCTTACTCCCATCTCCACCGTCCATGATCCAATCTCCACCGTTGGAGTTCGTCTATTGAAGCTCTAGGATTCTTTAGCGAAAGAAGGAGACGAAGATCATAAGGTGGGTGCTCTCTCTCTCTCTCTCTCTCTCTCTCTCTCTCTCTCTCTCTCTCTCTCTCTCTCTCTCTCTCTCTCTCTCTCTCTCTCCTTCCTTTGATTATTTGGTGGCCCACATGATGGGTGTGTGTGGTGTCCAAACCGTCCATCAAGTGGATCCCATGGTCGTCCAAGCCATGTGGACCCTACTCCTTTTAATAAAAAAAATAATAATAAAAATAGAAAATAAAATAAATACAAGGAAATTAAATTTATTTTAGGTGGGCCACATCCACGTGGGGCCCACCTTACCTATATGTATTAAGCTCAAGCCATACAGCGTCCAGGGACGCTGGACGTGAGTTGTAAACAAAGAAAAAAAAAAAAAAAAAAAGGAAAGAAGATTTTCTTTGGGTTTTGGGATGGACCACTCATGCAGGCCTCGCCTTGTTGTATGTATCCAATCCACGCCGTCCATTCCCTTCCTCATGCCATTTTAGGCATTGAGCAGAAAAATGAAGTTCATCTGATCTTCTAGCGGGCCACAGTACCTAAAACAATAGTTTCTACTATTGAAAATTCACCCTATCATTTCTATACACCAAAAAAATCAAATATTGGGCTTGTTTAGTCGGTATTGAGCCATGGAAGGCAATGGCTGGGTCGGATTCCTCCGATGTGGGCCCCACACGTGAAGAACCGTGGGATTACGCGATTTAAAAAAATAAATAAAATAAAAAAGAGGCACCGCCTGCTGCTGCTGTCAGCACAGGCACCGCCTGCTGCTGCTGTCAGCACAGGCACCGCCCACGCACGTGACAGGCGGCCAAGAGGTAGAGACCCATGGCCCTAGCCGTGGGCCCCACCATGATGTATTTATGCCATCCAATCCGTTCATGAGGTGGGCCACTCCCTGAAGTAGGCCCCCTCCAAATTCTAGCCACATCCAACGCTCAGGTGGCCCACATCACAGGAAAGAGTGGGATTGAGTATATACCATTGAAACCCATTTTTAGGATTACAGAAGTTTTAGATTGATTTGAAATTTATTTTTACCCTTCATCCAGGTCCGTGCGATCTTATCAACGGGTTGGATGGAAAGTAAACATTATGGCGGGCCCCCACGTAGGACCCACTGATGTATGTTTCATGTCCCACACCGTCCACGACAGTAGACGGTGGAGGCCACAATGATGCATGTGTTTCATCCATGTTGTGGGGCCCACCTTTGACGTGAGGTATATCCAGACCTTCCATCTGCTATGGGCTAGCAGCCCAGACCGTCCCTCTGTTGTGGGCCAGTAGCCCAAACGTATAGCTGTTGTATTTATGGCAGCAAGCTCCATGGCCACGGCATGATATAGACATTGTAGCCACACTGTCCAGATAGTTAGACAGTGGGCCACACTGTGATGTTTCATCATCACCATCCATGTATTTGGCAAGCTCGTTTTAAGACTCAAGACGAAAAAATAAAAAAAATAAAAAATGAAGCAGATCTAATGGTCAGGTGGACCACACTACAGTAAACAGTGGAGATTGAACGACCACCATTGAAATCCTTTTTAGATCACGGAAGTTTTGGGATCATTTGTGAGGCATGTGTTCTCCTCACCGTCCATCTATTTTGGTAGTATGGGGGTCCACCTTGATGTACGTATTCCGTATCGGCACCATCCATTTCCGAACAGGTGTTGCGTGGGGTCGACCTGATGTATGTGTCCCACCCACGCTAGCCATCAGATGGTAGGGCCTGTTATGATATGTATGCAGTCCACACCTATGTGAACCCTATTTTGATGAATTTTCAGCCCTTGTATGAGGCCCAATGGCGTGGCCCATTGTTGTGGTTGGTGTGATCTATATGAGGCCCAATGGCGCGGCCCATTGATGTGGCAATGCAACGCATATGTGGCCATTGGTGCGGCCCATTAACGTAGCCTATTGTGATGTATTTCCGTCCCATGTAAAGAGGTCTATCACGATGAATATTAGGCCCATGAAGGAGGCTCATTGTTATATATTGAGGCCCATAGGTGTGGCTCATTGAGATGTATTTTAAGCCCATAGGTTGTGGCTCATTGTGATATATTTGAGGCCCAGATATGAGGCCCATTATGATATATTTGTGGCCCATGAAATGTGGACCATCAAGATCGTATATGGTCCACCATGATGTGGCGAATTATGATGCATGTGGCCCACCGTGATGCCGTCCCTTGTGATGTATATAGTCCCATAGTGATATATATGTAGCCCTTGTATGAGGCCCGTGGATGCGGCCCACCTGTTGGGTATTAGGTCCATAGTTATGGCCTATTGTGATGTATTCAAGGCTCATTGATGTAGCCCACTTGATGTGTATGAGGCTCATTAATGCGACCCAGTGATGAAGCCCTCTTGATGTGTATAAGGCCCATGTGTAGGGCTCACCTATTGTGTATTTGAAGCCCATGGGTTATGGTCCATTGTGACGTACTCAAGGTTCATGGGCAAGGCCCATTGTGATGTATTCGAGGCCCATGGGCAAGGCCTGATGAGACCCATGTTTGAGGCCCTTATGATGTATTCGAGGCCCATGTGATGCGAGCTATTGTGTTGTATTTAAGGCCCAAGTATGAGGCCCATTATAATGTAATGCGGCCCATCATGATGTATATTTAAGGGCCCATATGATAGGACTCCCCTGAAAGAATCTAAGGCTCATATGATATAAATGAGGCCCAGGCGCAAGGCCCACCTGATATGTATTCGAAGCCCGATGAGATGTATGTCGGCCCATATGACGAGGCTATATGACGTAAATAAGGCCCATCGTGATTGTACTTGAGGCCATGGGCCCACTATATGTTTGGCCCTATGTAGGTCACCCCTTGGGAGCAATGTTGGTTAGATGTCCACATTGTGACCTCCCCTTAGGCCTTGTTAGGCCCATTCTCATCATTCCCTTAGTGGGTTAACCCAAATAAGTGGACCCCATTCACCGTAGATGGATGGCTCCGTGCTATCGGATTCGATACAACCACGACCGAGTGCCGATCTTTATACTATGGCTGATCGGCTGATCATTTATGGAGCCCGATTTGTTTATCCGTTGATTATCGATCGAGGCTAATTACCGTGGCCGATTGTCGATTCTGATGTTTGTGGCCGATTGACCGATTATCGATCGAGGCCGATTACCGTGGCCGATTGCCGATTCTGATTGTCGTGGCCGATTGACCAATTATCGATCGAGGCCGATTACCGTGGCCGATTGCCGATTCTGATGGTCGTGGCCGATTGACCGATTATCGATCGAGGCCGGTTATCCTGACCGATTGCCAATTAGTGATCGAGGCCGTTTAACCTGACCGATTGCCGATTAGCGATCGAGGCCGATTATCCTGACCGATGGCCGAGTAGCGATCGAGGCCGGTTATCCTGACCGATTGTCGATTAGCGATCGAGGCCGTTTATCCTGACCGATTTCTGATTAGCGATCGAGGCCGATTATCATGACCGATTGCCGATTAGCGATCGAGGTCGATTATCACGACCGATTACTGATTAGCAATCGAAGCCGATTATCCTGACCGATTGATCGATTATTGATCGAGGCCGATTATTATGACCGATTACCGATCGTGGTCGATTATCGAGACCTATACGATGTATATGCGACCCATACTTAAGGTCCATTGTGATGTGCATTCGGCCCATGTTTGAGTCCCGATGTGATGCATATGTGACCGATGTGATGAGGCCCATTATGATGCATTTGAGGTCCAGGCGATGTAGCCCATTGTGATGTATGTTAGGCCCATGTGAAAGGCCCATCGTGATGTATATTAAACTCTTGAGTGAGGCCCATGGTGTTGTATATTTGGCCCTTGAGTGCGGCTAAGAGTCCACTATATGTTAGGCTTTTGTGGGTCGTTCCTTGGGAGCAATGTTGGTTAGATGTCCACATTGTCGAGGCTGATTGTTGATGTCAGTTATTGATACCAATTATAAGTATGTGACTGTATAGCACCATGATACATGCCCATACACATCATCTGCATGTCTGTTATGAGATATGATTGACCATTGCATATGTCATAGTGTTGGTTGTTATGAGACTCCCTGATAGTTGGAGATTGTCTCACATGAGCGCACGGTTTGCACAAGATTGGCGCATGACTGGATTGTATGACTCATGCATCTTGCATTGTGTGTTGTGATTACTGTATGCCCTAGCGACATCAGGGTCATAGCCTCTATAGGCATATCGTGGATGGCCAGATGGGACACCAAAAATCTGTTCTACATGGGGTGCTATAGATATCCATGGATGAAAGTCCATAAACCCTCTTGGTTTCAGAGGTTGCTCCAACGTCTAAACCGAGTGGGTAGATGAGCGCCGAGTGCCGATTACCAGATGGCTGCGCTCTCCACTGTGTCGTGGTCGGTTGGAAGGGGGTGTGGCCTTACCTGCCCGAGAGGAGGGGGCAAAGCTAGGCTGAGTTTGACCAGCTCGACGAATGGGTCCGCTATCGACGAGTCGGGCCCGATATTGGCAGGCGGATAGTGAGGTCTCTTCCACTCACCTTATTGCGCGCGATGGGGCGACAATCTGGTTTGGAGTGTAATAGACCCCGGTGATTTCCCAGAGAGGAACCGTACTGATATGTGGACTTGTTGAGTAGGAGATGCATGCTCATTCATTCATCCATTCACTATCCACTCGGGCTGGTGATGCGCAACTAATTATTATGTACCTTCGTTATGGTATGGATTTCGGTTAGGCGCACGACTAACCTAAGATCAGGAGTTTACCACGTTGAGTCTGACTATCCAAATTTAGGTATGGGACTGGTTTGGATAGAAGTCCCTTGTAGTGGACCCCATAGCCTGCGATACTACGTACTATCATCCCGACTTCATACTCCAGCATGATTATTTCATACGCATCGCATATTGCATTACATCCTCGGCATCTAATATTTGACTCTTTATGACTCCTTATCGCATAGTTGTTCTATATTGCGTACTCTGATATTGATTAACTCATAAACTTGTCCATACTTCTGCTTACTCTGATAATTCCTGCTCTTGTTAGTATTTCTGCTTATTTAGACATTGTATGGTTTATGGATTACCAATTTTTCCAGTATTGTATGATTATAGCATTGTATTAAATACTTGACACTTACCTTGTGCACACACTTATACCACCCTCTAAGCTTTCTATAAGCTTATGCACGATAGATGCGTGCAGGTGATGTTAGGTTGCAGCAATGTTGAGCTTGGAGCGTGCAGTGGTCTTCTGGAGCTTGATTTTTATTTATGTATTTCCCTTTCAGTATTGTACTCAAACGATTATATTAGTGGATATGTGATGATGATGTTGCCTTTGTGAATTGGGTAATCTTGTGGTTATGCTTATTACTAGTTATATGTACAAAAAAAAAAATCCTCCTTGTAGGATCCCAGGATCGGAATCTGGCATATGAATGCTAGGATCCGAGAATGAGGTACTACGGAGGCTGTCGGCACCAGATTCGATAATCGGAATTCTTATGAATTCGATTCCCGGGTTTGGGGCGTGACACCACATTCACGGTTATATGTTCATCATCTAGTGGAAGAATCCTCGGCATCAGCTGTGATCGCGTCACCCGATTTTGGTTTTCGTTCTCCACATTAACCAATCATCGACGCCTAGAAGCTTGTTGCCTTTGCCAACTTCGTTTCTGCATGTGAGTTATCTCTTCAGGTATGGTTGGAAACTTAGGGTACCTAACTCTTCTCCAAACTCCTTGGTTAGGGAGAGGTTTAACCATCCCTCGTCCTAGTATTAGAAACGATTGAGGGTGGTTAATAGGATGATGACAAGATTCTGCTTCTTTCATTTTCCTCCACAACTATGGTTTGGTTCGATCATTTGCTTGGATATTCGGCCAAGGAAACTGTCTAGTCGATTGAATTGGTCTTTTGTATTGGTTATATGAGTGTGGTTCACGGTAAGTAGGTGATACTACTTTCAGTTGTGATTCAGTACTCATGATCGTTCGCCATGTCATCTTAGATCCTTTTTAGGTTGTCGTTCCACATCTGGGTCGTTGCTCGACCCAAGGTCAAATTTTTGTCGCGATCAAGCCAATTTTGGAGGATCGACTATGGCTATATTAATTTCTATACTTGATGGAAATGGGTTGATGTCAATCAACATTACCTCTTTTTTCTTTTTAGAAAATTTCAGCAACCCTTAGTTAATGTTGTTTTGGATAACATTCCTGAAAACAAAACACTTATTAGTAGAATGAGATCGAGTTTCATGCCACTTGCAGTATTTAGTGTTTCTCAATTCTTTTGACCATCAGTATCTTATGATTGATGGGAATTTTAATGAACTTCCCAGCCAATATGATATCAAAGATTTCATCGACCTGGGTAATATCAAATGTATGTATGTCCTTTGAGCTTTTTCCGTGGCTGACATGGTCGATTCTACTTTAACCAACGTTGAACAGATAAATGGTTGTTTGGCCACTACCTCGGCCACTGTCACATCGTAATTAGAGTCATAATAGTTGTTGATGATCAAATCTGGTCGATCCTTATTATCCCACCTTCCACCTGCAATTTAAGCGAGAACAAGAGAAGCCTTGTCTCAACTCTTGTGAGCCACTAAGTAATTGTAATTTAATGAAGAATAAGAGAAGTCCTACCTCAACTCTATCACTCATCATCAGGAAAGGAGATGGCATGTTCTCCAACAAATCTAAGTCCTTCGGCTCTCCATCACGCTGGAACGATTCCTCGCACTAGTTCGACAGACTTGACATTTTTTTGCCAGAATGACCTTAAAAAACCAGGGGCCCAGAAGAAAAGTGAAAAAGAAGAGGCGGGGAAGTCGGAGCTCACTGGAGAAGAAAGCCTTTGAGGATTGCTAAAAATTGCCCAAGTCAAAGAGAAGTAGAGAAACAATAAGGCAAATAGCCCTTACATGATCAGGGTTCCGCCTTTTATAGAAAACCCATTTGTATGAGCATTCAATGCCTGCACTTAGTGCGACAGCCAAAACGGCTCCTCGACACCCGTGCTTGGACACATGGAGCCCTCTCACTCGCTGAATGGTTTGACTTTCTAGTAGATGTCACACATTAGTGCCCCATAAGACAAGAGTCGAACAAGCGTGCTGCCAGTGCACGTGACCTCGAGCCGACGCACATAAGCTCAAGCGTGTTGTATCATAATTGTAGATACACCTCGATTCATATGCCCGCCGCCTTAATTCGCATTAATGACAAGCAAACCCGACACCCCATGTGCAAGAATGTATGACCTTACCAAATTCTACTTACTTTCCAAACCCGCTGCACGAGCTTAAAAGTAAGGGGCTTACTGTTATAGGTAAAAATGGACTGGCCACTAAGGAGAGGCCAACTTGGACATATATGCACAACACGAGGAGCTCGGCCAACATTAATCATGATCTCGACCATTAGGAGATGAAGTCTCTCCACTTCCGTCAGATGTCGAGCCCTTCCATAGACCCAGGTTGGTAATCTGCTCAATGCTAAGGGAAAACTCGACCATGACTCACTAGAAAATTCAGGTCAGCAAGCCACCATTCGGAACAACCCTATAGGCCACCTCGAACTCACAAGCTTGACTTCTTACCACGCACTTCTACTGATTCCGATTGTATCTACTTGAGATCTCAGCCGAGAATCTCGAAAGACGATTGCAACACGGAATTGCCCGAAATCTTAGCCGAGAATCTCAGAAGATACCCACTACATGATCGGGATACGAATTCGTCTATAATACGCTCATGCTAAATAGGGAGATTGTCCTCTATGCCACCACCCTCTCACCTATAAATAGGAGCATCCCTAATGGTAAAAGGTACGCACAATCCAACTGGAAAAAATACACCCAAAAACCTTACATTCTACTAGACCTAACTTGCCTGTTTGACTTTGGCATCGGAGGATCCCCTGCTACAGTCAGGGTCTCCATAGCAGGGTCTCCATCTGTGTCTTCTCTTATAGGTACCTAGTGGTCTAAGGAGGATGTCTAGATTTTTGTATTAACAAGCCTTATTATCATGATTGGTTCAGCTCAGCCATTAGGTTTCTTTGCTCACCTTAGCTTCTTAAGTACCTGCTCTAGCTTGGTGTTCAAGGGAGTGTACCAATGGAAGTGACTTTCTAGATGTTGGTTGTTACGTTGGCCTCATTTTTGGTCATCTTCCTTCTTTCTTTTGGCATTAGCGGTAGCGAGCTCCCCTTCTTCCATTCCCTTCATGTCCTTAATTGAGTTGTTTCCTCATCTAGTAGCTCTTTGTGAATTAAAGAGCATCTCGGCATTTGGATATTTTTTAGCTCGATTAAATAAGTCGACGAGGGTAGTCGGGAGGGTTGGGTTCTTACCAATAGAGAAGATGAGCTTTTCTCATTTAAAGTCGACTACTATGGTGGTCAGGGCTATTTGGTCGGAGTAATCATCGACCTGTACTGCTTCCGCATTAAATCAAATGATATATTCCCTTAACAGCTATTCCTACCTCTATCGATTGTGAGAAGATGAGTTGATGGCTTTTTTTGGTCTTTCCCACCTGTGAATCGTTTGACGAGGACTTTGCTAAGTTGAGTGAAGGAGCTAATGGACTTCAAATTTAATTACCTATACTATTTTTGTGCAGTCCCTAAAAAATTTAGGGAAAATGCTCTGCACATCACCAATTCAGAGGCAGCGTGAAGTTCTATCCAAGCTCTAAAGGATTCCAAGTATTCAGCCAAGTCCCCGAATACAGAGTAGGGGTGATCTAGGGCTTTCGGAACCTAGATGATAGCTGATATCTCATGATTTTATCAATAAATGGGGGCTCAGATTCCTCAAGCATGGCTTCGATGGAGGGTAGAGCTTTTGCACAGTCTACTGCAGGATGTCGCCAAGTTGATCTTGGATCTCTTTCAGCTTTGCCCCCCATGGGACCTCGCTCTTTACGACGACCTCAGGAGTCTTCCCACACCTTCTCTTCTCTAAAGTTTGGTGTAGGTCAGACTCGGTGATCTCGGTTATTCACATAGTTTGCGTGGGGACTCGCATGTATCACGATGGTCTGTCCTTTACTACATACAAATTGTGAGGTACCTGTGGAGGTCAAGATTGCTCGGTTGTTGCCTCCCGTGTCTATGCCTTAGTCAGGAAACAGTTGATGTCTCTCCAATATTTGCATTATTTGATACACATTGCCAGTCAGGGCCTCGACTTGATTCTCCAGGGAGACAAGTCTGTTAGTACACTTATTTGCACCCATGTTTGTCAATTATATAACTAGTTGTGTCCTATATCAGATGAGTTCTTAGCAAGTAAAGACCGGCGACGCAACTAGATCAGAAGCATCAAAGCCACATTGAAGATGAAAAAATGCTTCTATGATCGTGACCTTACAAATAGATGATCCCAATCCAAATAGGAACACCTACTTAGGTTATTTATTCTAAGCCAATCCCAACTCAAAAGATTATATCCTAAAAGTATTGGCTTATGCAAATCCCAAGTTGCTAAATGATTAAAAAGACAGAAATAAGAAAATCTGTCCACCTTCAATAGGAAGAAGGTTCTACCGAATGTCACCTTTGGTATTACCGAAGAGACTCAAAACTGTCAAGCAACCTCATGATTATAATTCGATATCACCAACTGGATAATTCGGTGACACCTATTGCCACCGACGAATAATGTTCAGTGCCACCGAAATGGACATATTTTAAACAACAACTTGAGGGATTAATTCGGTACTATCGAATGATATTTCGGTACCACCGAAGCAAGTTTGGTGATACTAAAGTTGACTTCACTATCACCGTAAACTAGACGTTTTATATCCATCGAAAGATTTTATTTATAAAAGCGGCTTGTAAAAACTTGTAAAATTAGTGAAAACAGGCACCATAGAGTCTCCAGTGTATCCCAAGCTTATCTTATCCCATTTAGACTCTATTCATATGAGTTCATGTTCTCTTCATTGTGATCCTTCACTCCTATGAGCATTCAAAGCTCCTATTTAATGAAGAACATGAACTCGTGCCTTCTTTAGAGTATAAAGACCAAACCAATAGGAATATCCTTAGTTCTTTGATACTCTAGAGTGTTCATAGGTTGAATCCCTTAGGAAATCCATTCATTATCATAGATAGGAGATTCAACCAACTCCCGTAACCTTGGTCACCTTTTAGGTACATCTTACACAAGGTTTTTTATCATGAAGTTAAACCAATAAGCAAATCCAAGCTATCAGATTGGGGGAGCACCGGGAAGCTGCTTCAAGCTCAAGAGTTCGAAGATCTAGCAACCCGAGATAAGCTACAAGAGAGAACTTTATCCGACAAGTAAGTGTCATTTTAAGAGTTTAAAAGTTTAGTCTCACTCCTCGTATAGGATTGATACTAAGAGTTTGATATCGACAAACTCAATTAGGTTCCTAGTGTGGGACCTTGGCCGGTGAGCTTAAAGGTAGTTTCCTAGTGTGGGACCTTGGCTAGTGGGCATAAAGGTAGGTTCCTTGTGTGCGAACTTGGCCGATGGGCCTAAACGTAGGTGCCTTGTGTGAGACCTTAGTCTATGGGCCTAAACGTGGGTTCTAGGTGTAGGACTTTTGCTCGTGCGGAGAGCATAAATTGTGTCTTCAGTGTAGGACTATAAAGGTTATTGATGAACCTATTTTAAAACCATTAATAGTGAAATCCGGTGCACTCTGGGATTGAGTATGGAGGCCAGGAGTGGAGTAGGTAGGTAGTCGAACCACTATAAATGCTTGTGTTTTGAATGATCATTTGCACATCTGTTTAATCATGCTTATATATGCTTGAAAGTTTAATTTTGTATACATGATTAGATGAATGTTGTTCATTGATAAGAAACACATTCCACACACAAGCTCACAACACTAGGTTAGGTATTATATCTGCATATCTTTAGTAGCCTTTGTGATTGGATCCTCTAACTGGCTTAGAAGCCGTTAGAGTTATATTTCCTTACTAGCTTTAAGTTTTTAAATAGGCATAAATAATTGAAAAGTCCTATTCACTCTCCTCTAGGACATTGCCTCATATTCATTCTTCAGTATCAGCGGTGTAAACTGCAATTTCAATTGGTATCAGAGCAGGTTCCTTTTCAAGGGTTTAATAACCTTGAGGGAGATCTTGACAAAATTGGAAGATACTGATACTGAAGAAATAATTGAATATCAAATCAATGAGAAAAAGAAGAAGAAGAAAAAGAAAGTATACATGATGCTTATGATCAACTTTACATACATAGCATTAGTATACTTAAAAAACTTAGCATTTCAAAAAATAGAAATAAACAATTACAAAAAGACCTGGATGAAACATAAAAAATAAACACATAAATGATAAATGATCTTCAACAATATCATATTGAAAATGACAAGCTTGAAAGAACTTCTATATCCCTTGAATTAGAAAGTTAAAAACTAAAGAAACATATCAAATTTTTAGAATCAGAAAATGAAGAACTCGAAAATGAAAATCACACACTGAGATTCAATTTAGAAAAGTCTAATCGGTCTGTTGAACTTAGTTACAAATTCTCACAGAGCAGTGAAAAACTGAATAAATTGCTAGGGATGGGAAGAAGCCATAACGAAAAAAGAGGATTAGGCTATGAATCTAGAAAGCCAAGCCCTGTTTCTTCACCACCTGTAATTAGGAAGATTGTTGCATCTGGAAGCAACATAAAAATCACTCCAATCTGTTACTCCTGCAGAGACTTAGGACACTACAAGTCTGAGTGTCTTGTATCCGGTAAGTCTCACTTCACTTCCAAGCTGAACCATATAGAAAAGTCAAAACCAGCAGGAAGAGTAGTCAAAAAAATTAATAGTCCTTCAAAACATACATTAAATGAATGTAGAAAATAGCATACTCCACCCAAAATAACTGAAAGGATGGTGGAGTTGTTGAACCAAGTGAATCAACTGAATCAAAAAACTAGGGAACTAATGAAACATGGAATCTGACACAAATACTTGAAAAATCTAAGAAAATCCAAAATGAAGATAAAGTGACATCTCCTAAGAAAACTATTGCCAAATGGGTTGTAAAGAACAAGAACAATTGCCTTGTAATTCACATCGCACTTAAAGCAAGAAGTAGTTCCAAGTGGTATTTTGATAGTGGATGCTCCAGACATATGACTAGTGATCAGACCCATTTTTATGAGTATTTAAAATTTGATGGTGGGTCAATCACTTTTGGTTATGGGAGCTCGGCCAAGATTATTAGACGTGGGATAGTTGTTGGGCCTGGCTTGCTCAAGATTACAAATGTTCTTTGCGTAGAGGGACTGAAACATAATCTCCTAAGCATTTTTCAAATTTGTGACGAAGAGCATTTTGTAATCTTCTCCAAAAATATGTGTAAGATCTCAAATCACATAGGTAACCTAGTTATGAAAGGTCTTTGTACAAGTGACAACTGCTATGTAATTAAAAGCAGTGGAGAAAGTGTCTCATCCACAAAGTACCACATGGCCTTAAACCATGAATCCAACCTGTGGCACCAAAGACTTAAGCATGTCCACTATCAGAATTTGGTGAAGTTAAGTTCAAGAAACTTAGTGAAAGGTCTCCCTAAGATCAGGAAAAAGGAGAAGCTTGTGTATGGTGATTGTCTAAAAGGCAAACAGATAAAAGTTAGACACAAAAACACAACCACTGTAGCAACTTCCAAACCTCTTGACCTATTGCACATGGATTTAGTAGGACCTACTAAAGTTGAGAGCCATGGGAAAAAAGAGATATTTTCTTGTAGTAGTAGATGATTATTCAAGATTCACTTGGGTTGCCTTTCTTTAGAAAAAATTTAATGCATTTGAATAATTTCAGAAGTAGGTAAAAAGGATTCAAAATAAAAAAGAGTATTTCATAAAATGAATCAAGAGTGATCACGGTGGAGAGTTTGAGAATAATCAATTCGAATCATATTGTGATAAGAATGGAATTAGACATGAATTCTCAGCTCTAAAGACACCTCAACAGAATGGAGTGGTAGAAAGGAAAAGCAAGGTATTATAGGAAATGTTCTTAGTTGTGCTAAATAGTAAAAACATGATTAAAAGTTTCTGAGCTGAAGCCGTCAACACAGCCTTCTACATAATTAATAAGGAATATCTAAAGGCAGGACTGAACAAGACCCCATATGAATTATGGAGTAGAAAATAGCCTAGTGTAAAATATTTTCATATCTTTGGTAGTAAATGTTATATTCTTAAAGACAAAGAACATTTAGGCAAGTTTGACTCTAAAAGTGATGAAGGCATTTTCCTTGGATATTCTGCTAACAACCATGCTTATAGTGTATATAATTTGAGGATACTCATTATTCAAGAATCAGTCAATGTGGTTGTTGATGACCAACCACACGACGAAAATAGTCCTGAAATTGATATAGAGGATGAAGTAGACATGTTAACAATGAGCAAATTAGATAACAAAGTCTCTACACCTCTTGAACCTTAACCGTTGAATAACTTGCCATTCATTAAGGATCCCCCCATCAATCAAATTAGTGGAGATCCTACTGATGGTGTGAAAACTCGACGTCAACTTAAGGACATTGTCAGTCATCTGTGCTTCACCTAAAAAATTGACCCAAAAAATCTCATAGAAGCTCTCCAAGATGAATTTTGGATAGCAGCTATGCAAGAAGAGCTCCATCAATTTAAAAGAAATGAGGTGTGGCAACTAGTTCCTAGGCCACATGATACAAATATCATCGGAACTAAATGGATTTTCAAAAATGAATCCAATGAATCTGGTAATGTAGTAAGGAACAAGGCTAGACTAGTGGTATAAGGCTACTCACAAATTGAGGGCATAGATTTTGATGAGACATTTACCCTTGTAGCTCGCCTCGAGTTCATAAGAATTCTCTTGTCTATTGCGTGTGCATTAAAGTTTAAACTATTTCAAATAGACGTTAAGAGCGCCTTTCTCAATGGTGTACTTGAGGAAAAAGTGTACGTAGGACAACCAAAAGGATTTCTAGATCTTAAATTCCCTTAACACTATACAAATTGAGTAAAGCGCTTTATGGTCTGAAGTAAGCTCCCCGAACATGGTATGAGCACCTAATGCAATTTTTGCTCAACCATAATTTTTGTAAGGGGAGTGTTGATAAGACACTATTTACACAAAAGACTGGGAATATCTTGCTCATTGCCCAAATTTACGTGGATAATATTATTTTTAGATCCACTTGTGAAGATACAGCTCATGAATTCGCTGAATTGATGAAATCTAAATTTGAGATGAGAATGGTTGGTGAGCTGAACTTCTTTCTGGAATTACAAGTGATACAAATGGCTAATGGAATATTCATATGTCAGTCCAAATATGCTAAAGATATGATTAAAAGATTTAGACTTGATTCTAGCCGCACTCATAATACTCCCATGAGCACCACTCTCAAACTTTCTAAAGATATCAATGGGAAGAGTGTAGATCAACACTTGTATCGCAGTATAATCGGCAGCTTACCTTACCTCACTGCGAGTCGGCGAGATATCTCATTTGCATGTGCTAGATTTCAGGTCGATCCCCAAGAATCACATCTATCCACAATAAATGGATCATACGATTTGTGGCTGGGACTACTGACTACGACTTTTATATGGTACCCCTTTAACATATCTACCATTATTGCTGAGTATTCATATGCCGACTAGGCTGGGAACATTGATGATCGCAAATCAACCAGTGGAGATTGTTTTTATATCGATAACCGTTTTGTATAGCAAAAAGAAAAAATTAATCTCACTATCCATTGCTGAGGCCGAATACATTGCAACAGGGAGTTATTGCGCACGACTTCTATGAATGAAGCAAATGTTACTGGATTATGGTATTAAACAATCAACAATGACATGCTTTTGTAACAACAAAAGTACCATCAATATTTCAAAAAATCCAGTCCAACATTCTCGCACCAAGCACAGAGACATTCGACATCACTTCATTCATGAACTTATCAAAGAAAACATCATTATATTGGAACATGTGCTTACCAAGCAACAACTTACCGATATATTAAAAAAACCGCTAGATGCCAACAGATTTGGAAAGCTCCAAAAATCTGTCGGGATACGTGTGATATAAACATAACAGCCCATTTGCACTAATTGTCAGATCTAAGGAGTCACAGACTTAAATTTATTTATTTTTGAACATATATGTATATTGAATTTTGAACCTTGAAGTTCTATTCACAATTTAGACATATACGTTATCGATTTTGATACCTTTTTTAATGTACAAACTCAAATGAGGAATATATATATATATATATATATATATATATATATATATATATACATTTTTTTTACATAGTGAAAAATTCACTTTCTGAAGGAACTTCGATAACACTGAACTAACCTTCGGTGATACCGAAATTGGGTGGGGCTGTTTATAAGAGTCGGGCCCTATATAGTCTAGTTTTGCCCTAGTTTGTTTTCTTGCTCTCACTGGACTTCGGCTGGAGGTTTTTGCTACCTACTCAACCGTTTCAACGATACTTCCTAGGTAAATCCTTTCCTTTCTCATATTTTGTGGTAGTTGCCTGTGGTGCTTCTTAGATAAATCCTCTTTCCACCCCTTTCGTCCATTTTCATCATTCTCCTTCCTTCTCTTCCATGGATGACTAAGAATATACACCACTGAGAGAAGGTCGCACTAAAAAGAAGCATGATAGGGGTGAGTCCTCTAGGATAAAGACAAAGCTATGTGTCGTAAAGAGAGGACGAAGTATTCACCAATATACCCAACATTCCCAAGCACTCTCTCCTCCATTGAGTACCATCGCGGCCCGTTGTCTACCCAAAAAATTATTTATGAAAGGACTATTGACACTTCATGCCTTCAATCTTACAATGTATGCGATATCCTTCACAATCGCCGTTGGGATCCGATTTTGTCGTTAGGAGGGGATGTTCACGACCGGATGATCATGACTCTCTGGCCTTTGATGTCAACTATCGCGGGAAAACCTATCAAGACACTCCAGCCAGGATAACTTCTCTTATCAAAATTCCTCTTTCCAATGACCTAGCATCTGAACTCAATATGACAATCGGTGAAAAGCGAATTGTTTGGACCAAGTTTCTTTGTAATGGTCAATGGGTCTTCTTACCATGATCTATGATCAACTTGTGTCCGCCTTCGAGTCAAACTCTAGTGCAATACCGTTTGGTAGGTTAATCTATCGGTTAGCAAATTTGTTCAGCATAAAGGGAGAGGAGGGCACAATTCTTAAAGGATTCACCTTGGTCAGCCATATCCAAATGCAACTTGGTTATGGACAAGGATCAAGTGCTCATATAGACGAGGAAGGAGCCCCGAAAGAAGCCCTTATGCCCCAGAAGATGTTGTGGATGCACCTCATGCTCCTTCTGCCTCTTTAGAGGCCACTCTCGCCCATCTCAGCGAGTAGCAGCAGGAGCTCAAGGAACGCCAACTCGGCTGGAAAGAATGGTTGCATCTATACAGTGAACCATGTGAAACATTGCAGCTCATCTATCGTGTCGCCAGGATGACTCCGCCGATGCTCTAAAGCCTAGTCCTCTCTAATTTCTTATTATGCATTCAAGATTAGTTTATATAGATGGATGTTTGACTTGCCTTACACTTAACTTTTACAGCCTGATATTTTGGTAATCGGTTGGGCTGCATGCTAATCTGGATTTTGTTTGTGTTGTGGTATGCCCTTAAGGGTTTAACTTATTTTTATTTTTGGATGATGGTTAAAACTACCAAATCTTGTGGTAGTATTTTTTGACAAATTTATGACCATATCCATTATGAAAAGATGAGTTGATGGCTTTCTTTTGTCTTTCCCACTGATGAACTGTGTGATGAAGGCTTTTCTAAGTTAAGTAAAACAGCTAATGGACTTCGACTTTTATTTCCTGTACCATTTTTGTGCAGTCCCCAACAAATTTAGGGAGAATGCTCTGCACATCACCAACTCAGAGGCGCTGTGAAGTTCCATCCAAGCTCTTAAGGATTCCAGGTGTTTAGCTAGGTCCCCGAATCCAGAATAGGGGATGATCTACAACATCCGGAACCTAGACGATAGCTGATATCTCATGATTTTGTTAATAAATGGGGGCTCAGATTCCTTAAACATGGCATCGATGGAAGGCAGAGCTTTTACTTGGCTAGCCTGCTGGCTGTCGCCGAGTTGATCTCGGATCTATTTCAGCTCTGTCCCCCATGGGACCTCGCTCTCTACAATGACCTCAGGAGTTTTCCCACACCTTTTCTACTCTAGAGTGTGGCATAGGTCAGACTTGGCAAGCTCAGTTGTTCTCATTGTTTGCGTGGGGACTCGCATACATCGCACTGGTCAGTCCTTTACTACATACAAATTGTGAGGTACCTGTGGAGGTCGAGATTGCTCGATTGTTGCCTCCACTTCTATGCCTTAGTCAGGAAACGGTTGATGTCTCTCCAATATTTGCATTATTCGATGCACATTGCTGGTTAGGGCCTCGACTTGATTCTCTAGGGAGATGAGTATGTTAGTGCACTTATTTGCACCCATATTTGTCAATTACATGACTAGTTGTGTCCTGTATTCAATGAGTTCTTGGCAAGTAAAGACTGGCAACACAACTAGATTAGAAGCATCAAAGCCATAATAAAGATGAAGAAATTCTTCTACGATTATGACCTTACAAATAAATGATCCCAACTCAAATAGGAACACCTACTTAGGTCATCTATTCTAAGCCAATCCCAACTCTAAAGATTATATCCTAAAAGTATTGGCTTATGCAAATCCCAAGTTGTTGAATGATTAAAAAGACAAAAATAGGAAAATCTGTCCACCTTCGGTAGGAAGAAGGTGTCACCGAATGTCACATTCGGTATCACCGAAGATATCTTCGGTGTTACCGAAGAGACTCAAAACTGTCCAACAACCACAACATTATAATTCATTATCACCGACTGACACCGACTACCACCAACAAACAATGTTCGATGCCACCGAAATGGACATGTTTTGAACAACAACTTGAGGGATTAATTTGGTACTACTGAATAATATTTCGATACCACCGAAGAAAGTTCTGTGATATTGAAGTTGACTTTGGTAGTACCGTAAACTAGCCATTTTATAGCCGTTTTATATCTATCAGAAGCTTTTGTCTATAAAAGCAGCTTATAGAAACTTACAAAATTAGTGGAAATAGGCAACATCGAGTCTTTAGTGTATCCCAAGCTTATCCTAGCCCATTTAGGCTCTATCCATATGAGTTCATGTTCTTTTCATTGTGGTCCTTCACTCCCATGAGCATTCAAAGCTCATAATTAATGTAGAACATGAACTCGTGCCTTCTCTAGAGTATGAAGACCAAACCAATAAGAATATACTTGGTTCTTTGATATTCTAGAGCGTACATAAGTTGAATTCCTTAGGAAATCCACTCATTATCTTAGATAGGAGATTCAACCAACTCCCATAACCTTAGTCACCTTTTAGGTACATCTTATACAAGGTTTTTGATTGTGAAGCTGAGCCAATAAGCAAATCTAAGCTACGCGATTGGGGGAGCACCGAGAAGTTGATTCAAGCTCAAGAGCGCAAAGATCTAGCAGCCTAAGACAAGCTATAAAAGAGAACTCTATCCGACAAGTAATTGTCATTTTAAGACTTCAAAAGTTTAAGATTACTTTAAAAGTTTAGTATTATTCCTCGTGTAGCATTGAGACTAAGAGTTTGATATCAACAAACTCAATTATGTTCTTAGTGTGGGACTTTGGCCGGTGGGCCTAAAGGTAGGTTCCTAGTGTGGGACCTTGGCTGGTGGGAGGTAGGTTCCTTGTGTGGGACCTTGGCCGGTGGGCCTAAACGTAGGTGTCTTGTGTGTGACCTTGGCCAGTGGGCCTAAACGTGGGTTCTAGGTGTAGGATCTTTGCTTTTATGGAGAGCACAAATTGTGTCCTTAGTGTAGGACTGTAAAGGTTATTGGTGAACTTATTTTAAAACCATTAATAGTGAAATTCGGTACACTTTGGGATTGAGTGTGGAGGCTGGGAGTGAAGTACGTAGTTGAACCACTATAAATGCTTGTGTTTTGAATGATCATTTGTGCATCTGTTTAATTATGCTTATATGTGATTAAAAGTTTAATTTTGTATACATGATTGGATGAATACTATTAATTGATAAGAAACACATTCCACACACAAGCTCACAATACTAAGCTAGGTATTATATCTACATATCTATAATAGCCTATGTGATTGGATCCTCTAACTAGCTTAGAAGCCGTTAGAGTTATATTGCCTTACTAGCTTTAAGTTTTTAAATAAGCAAAAATAATTAAAAAGTCCTATTCTCCCCCCTTTAGGACATTACCTCATATTCATTCTTCAGTATCGACGGTGTAAACCATAATTTCAGAGTCGACCAACTCTGTTGTGGGGCCTACCCGAAGCCACCAATGGAATGGGGTCAATATGATGTTCCAAAGGCGATTCCTTAGGCCACTCATTTGGTGTGGGGATTGGCGTGGTAATGGAGGCCAAAGCCCGCTTTCTTCCTTTAGCCATTACAGGGTAGACGAAGACATGATAAATGATGGCTTCTCTATTGCTTCTCATAGATGGCGGAAAACTGTTGATGCTCAAATCTAGTCGATCCTTATTAGCTCACTTTCCACTTTCAATTTAATGAAGAACAAGAGATGGCCTGCCTCACCTCCTACAAGCCGCTAGTACCTACAATTTAATGGAGGTACAAAAGAATACATTGGGGGCGCCGGTTAAGGCCGAGAACCCTTCTAATGCTTAAGTCAGCGTATGGATTCACAGTAGGCGTAATAGAATCGATGTATTTGTGTGTACCTTTACCCATGGCAGAGGATGTATTTATAAGCTTTCTATGTAGTCTGCGTATCTGAGTTGATTTAAGGGGGGCATATTGGAGTCAGATTGTGATTTTTGGCGGAGATCTCGGGAGGTAATTCCACCCATATACAAAGAGGATTCTTCTTTCTATTTTGAGGTCAAGGTCGGTATTTGAGGTCAAGGTTGGCAACCGAGGTTGAGGTCAGTATTCGAGGCCAACCTTTGAGGTCAAGGTCCATGGTCGAGACTGGTACTCAAAGTTAATGGTCGAGGTCATCCCTCGAGGCCGAGGTTGGTTGTAATGCCCCGATTTCTAAAACCTGAGTACGAGACTCGTTTTCAGAAATCCGGGAGTTTATAAATCAGAGAAACAATGTAATATAAACTTAGAGTGCGATAGCCAAAAGAAGCATGTATATTCATAAGAGCCCAATATTTGATCCGCTCAGCTAGGGGTCTTAGTTACAAAATTTCAAAAGTTTCCAAAATACTAATCCACTGAAAATAAAGTATAGAGCTACTGTTTAACGTTAGAGCTACTGATTAATGTCAAAATACGCCGCTACGTCCTGATGCAGCTCGTCCTCATAATACTCCTCTTACTACATGGTGGCATCATCAAGGCCGACACCGACGCCCTCTACATTCATCTTTGCATGTTCTGTACGGTTGGATAGTTGATGGATGAGTGGCTAGCTCAGTGTGAATTCCCCTCAAGATTACACATCTCTGCCTTAGCAAACATAGTTAAAAGGGAAACAAACAATAATCCAAAACAAGAAATATGTAGTCTTATTAGATGCATGGATGCATGAATGCACATCGGACTAGGGATGCACATCCAGCCAGACTTGGGCTCGTCACCCATGTAATCATCGACCTGGGAATGATCATCCAGTCAGACAGGGGTAAATAGTCGATGGTTTGGGAGCTAGCAAAACGATACCCCAACGACTCTGGGGCACATGCTATAGCATTCAGATTAGTCACCCATCATCGCCAATATGCTATAAATGCATGATTAGCCAGCCGTTATACCCCAACGACTCTGGGGCACATGCTACAGCATTCAGATTAGTCACCCATCATCGCCAATATGCTATGAATGCATGATTAGCCAGCCGTTATTAATCCAGTTACAATCAGCCAATTTAAGTAACTCAATGGTCACTACGGGGGGCTCGTCACCTAGCGTATGCTGACAGCTCGAGCATAGTATCCCATTACCACCATCCCCGGCTCATGAGGTCCTCCACCTTGGGATGTTTTAATATGATACCTTGATCAAAATGACACCAGTTCAAGGTCTCTATTTCCCACACGTTTTGTCTAATTACATCCCAAGTGTGGCTTGCATACGATCATGGAATCCTCCATGTGTAGTATCAGAAGGTTATGTGCAGAGACAAATCATGTTATCATGCGACAATATATGACTTCAAATAAGGCATGTAAGGAAGCATCATGAGTTAATAACTAATGAGGATATATTACCAAGTCATGTGAATAGTGATCAAGGATTAACTAGCATGTGAGCCTATATAGTGAAAGCAAGTATCATAATAATAGTGATCTAGTACAAACTATGTTTAGCTAATTTGAAAATGGAAAGCTCAAGGGGAAAGTCATCACCTATAGGGTCGTGTTCGTGTTCCTAATCCAAGTTCTCTTGCAGTCTCAGGTTACCCAAGAAATCCCCTAAAAGCATGATTTATGTCAGTCAGTATGTCTATAGTTTACCCAACTAATATGAGGGTATGAAGGGATCATAACAAGGCCCTTTAAGTTTGGGTTAGAGGGAACGGGCCCACCCTTTGCTTAGTAAGGTGGTCCAACTAGGCTCGCGCTTATCATCAATGTGGCTGGACCAGGCCTCACACGTCACATAGGGCCAATGTATATCACATCAAGATGAGGCCTACACCCTGCATCTATACCATTCGGGGGTCATTTTAGAGCATTCCCCGAGACTGAATCTTATCTATAGATTATTGGGATAGTACGAAATTCACAGTGGAAGTAATGATTTTTACCGTTTTAAAATCCGTCGGGCCCACCATCATGTTTATTTTTCCATCCAATCTGATCATATAGTCATGAAGACTTGAAACGAATAATTTATTTATTTTTTATAATAATCCAAGGCTTCTGTGACCCCAACGAATTTACCGGTGGTTGGTAAATCTTCCACTGATTTTTTAGTGTGGTCCACCTGATGGATAGATCTGTCTTATTTTCTGTCTCAAGCCTTCACCAGATTGGATGGACAGTTTGGATTGCCGCACATGCACCAACGTGTGGTCAACTGTCCAGCTAGTTGGGGCGGTGTGGATCACAACATAAGACGTCATGGCGAGGCCCGTGGAACTAGCTGATGTCATTAGCCGGGGAAGTGGCTGGCGCATCCTCCATGTGGACGGTCTGGATTCCACATAAGTGTCAGGTGGGTCCCACGTGGGGCCACCTCACGCACCTAATATGCATGCACCTAAAATATATATTA
Source organism: Magnolia kwangsiensis (assembly GCA_037074715.1). Classification (NCBI taxonomy): domain Eukaryota; kingdom Viridiplantae; phylum Streptophyta; class Magnoliopsida; order Magnoliales; family Magnoliaceae; genus Magnolia; species Magnolia kwangsiensis. The sequence continues at coordinate 69,298,165 of CM073583.1, forward strand.
AAATATTACATCATGCATCTGATATTTAAATTATATATATATATATATATATATATATATATATATATATAAGTATGCCATCAGCATGGGTCCCACATGGGCTCACCACGTATATCAAGTATATATAATATTATATCATCCTCTCATGTACCTGATATGTATATTTAAATATTACAGATCATATGCATCTTATATGTATTTAAATAGTGTGCATCTCATGCACCCTACCTGTATTCAAATGTTATTTCAACGTGGTCCCACATGGGGCCTACTTCATATGTATGGTACTTTACATGTACAATGCCTCAACCCATCTTTTGCCAATAACGATTTTTGTTAACGTGTGCAGCCACTCGTCCTGCACTTGACGATCTGGGAACGTCCATTGGTGGACGAACTAGGTGTAAAACGTCTAGGTGGCCTACTGTGATCATCTGATGGTGCGGCCCACCCAGCTGAAGTTTGACATGAATGGACAGTCCTGGATGCATTCCACAGGCACCGCTCTTTATGCATCAGAGGTACATAATGTTTTAAAAATTCCATGCACGTATGAATGCATGCACGTATATTTAATATATATATATTATTTTTTTTTTTCTTCTTCATCAGGACGTACAGGGCCTGTTCAGCTGACGGTAGGCCTGGCTGAGCCACGACATCAAGGTGGGGTCCACCTGCGGCTCCACATTGTTGTAGGGTGAGGTCTACCTGCTGGTGCAGGGTGCGGCCCACCTGCACTTGTGCAGAGCCCACAACCAAAGCATTCCATTGGTTTTTAGGTGGGGCCCACGTGCATTTGTACAGGGCCCACCAGTGTTTTGGTGAAGCCCACCCACGTTTGGCAGCGTGCACAGTCCCCTGTTGCATGCTGTTGGAAGCTCCCTTCCAGCCTCAATTTTTCTGCTTGATCATGGCCCATTCCTGGCCGTTTCTTTTGGCCCATATCAGTGCTCAACGGAGGCACGATGATTGCCGTTTTCTCGACCTGAATGGGGCGTTTTCTCCCTGATTTTTCGGATCATTTTCAGCTTGATTTATGGGCACGCTGCAGCTCGTTTGCCGGCCGTTTGTGAGCTAGTTCTGGACGGGGTTTCAGCCCCTTGTTGGGGTCATATACATGCCATCGTTTGACCCCAAGCAGGGCCTGTACTTAGGCTGGTTCGGCCATAGAATAGTGCCTGAACACAGGCCACATTTGGCTTCCAAACAGAGTCTGTCTTTGGCTCTGAGGTACCTGCTGATGGGTATTTTTCAGCCATGAACAAGTGTTGATGGAGTTTATTTTAGAGTTGTTAAGAAGGAAAGGTGAAGGGAGATGTTCTACCTACTTAAGTTGGGTCCGACCTGAGCTTAGGTTGTCACGCACACACCCACCACCCTCACCTTCTTCCTCTCTTCTCTTCATCTGTTTACTCTCCCTTTTTCTTACTCAAATAGTGTTGCTGTGGTACCACACTGACTCGGCTCAGTCCGGTTTTCTCGGACTGAGTTGGGGCAGTGTGCTCCAAGCTCACCAAAATGGCCCTCTGTTTCACTCTCCCTCTTTCTGTTTTCTCTCTCACTCTTTGTGTGGAGTCTAAGGGAGCTGAGCCTCACCTTATATAGGCAGAGAGAGAGAGAGAGAAGAGGTGGACGGTAGGTGATGATGCGGCCTCGAGAGACAGCGGCTGTGTCGCCACCCTCCCTAACCTAAAAAAAAGAGAAGCTTCAACGTTCTGCCAAGCTTAATGATAAGGGAACGGATGGTCCATCCACATCTTACTTGTTCCTATGAGCGGGTCTAAACCCTTATACGGTTTTGATTAGGGAACCCATGTGAGTGAAATAGACAGTGTGGATCATCCAGAAAATGGCCAGAATGGCCCACCTAGGAGCTTGAATCTCACTGTTTTCAAATCATTTGAAATGGTGGGAAATGATTTGGGAATATGTAAATAGTGGTCCAGTGAACTTCGCGTATTATTATTTAGGTGTACATGCGCCTAGTTTTTGGGCCTGTCACGACTCTGGTGGCCGATCTGCTCCGATCAATCATCTTGGAATCCAGTCATAAAGGTCCTATCTCAGTTTGAGGCAGGGCCGAGGCCCAGGTGGGCCATATCGTACCATTCAGAGCCTCATTTTGCCCATTGGTTGTGATCCAATGGTCAGATGGGCACGAGGTTTTGTTTTAAGGATGGAATAAGGATTCAAGGGGGTTCCAAGTGCCTGGTTGGCCATAATAATTTATATTAAGGTAGTTAGTGGATTCATGGTGACAATTTAATTTAATCAATTGTGCTCATAACGTGTTTGAATCTAAGGAATTGCTAAGTTTTACCTTCTGGCTAGTGTTGGGCTCGACTTGGCTCCTTTGAATCGTGGTGATTGGCTTTACTGTTGAACGAGAGTCTCGACCTACACGTGCAGAGTTTTAATTGTCTTTTAATCTCAATAACCAGGATTATCAGGGGTAACACCCGAGTACCAGAGATACGAGGTGTTACATTGGTACCCCAGATACCTGAGGTCGAGGTCATCTTTTGAGGTCGGCGAACAAGGCCGACCTCCAAAGTCATTGTTCGACACCTGAGGTCGGGTCAATACTCCGCCCTTCTCTAGGGTTTCCTATGATCTCTCTGTTTTATTCTTGATCGTTGGGTCAGTCTAATTTTACCTATAACAATAGCATGTCCCGGCTGACGAATTCTTCTGCCTTATTCTTTCTTGAAGAAGAGCTTCGTAACAAGATACTTTTCTAGTTAAATCGTAAAGATCGATAAATACCGTTCTAATAAACTTTTTATGGAGTCGAAATTCTATACCATTTTAAGCCAATTGTACAAATTTATCCTCAGTTGTGACCACTTTGCATCGCTTTTGGTGCTTTTAAACCGAGTGATATAATTTTCGACTGATTCCCTTGGCACTGCTGGATGCATGTAAGGTCGGTGATAATTTTTTTCTTTAATCTTTATAAAAGAACTAGGCGTGAAACTTCCCTTCCATTTCTTGCTAGGTTTGAATAAATCTAGCAATAAATTAGAGCACTAGGTGAAAGCCAATGCTCTTAAGGAATGACCAAACAGTTGTAATTTATGATAATCATTATTGGCTGGTTCTTCACACTGCATGGTAAATCAACATATATGTTCTATGATTGATGACCCATGTCACTGGTGAATAATATAAAATCTGGTCAATCCATTTAGGTGGTGGTTTGTGATAAACAAGAGTGGTAGTTCAACCAAAAACTTGACTAGCCACCTCTTGGACCATTTACAAAATTCGGTCATGGTCCATATGGCGATGCTCGTCCATTCGAGGTGGCTTAGGGCCAACTTTTAGGAAAAAGTTGTCACCTTGGGTATTATCCGATTCCTAACCTCATGAACAAAATTCATATTCTCCTGTTCATGTCGTCTAACCTCAACAGGTTGAGGAATACTCAACACTTTTTGTACTAGAGTATAACATGTGTTCTGTTGAAAAAGAGGTGTTGTCGGGACTAGTTATGTTGGTGGCAAGTTTCTGACAAAGCTTATCTTAATAGTTTGTTGAGGCTGAAATTGCTAAAGCATGACAGATGCTTTTTCAGCAAAATAGCCATCTTCCGATTTAAGCTTTCAGTTGACTGATCATTCACCTATTGAATGTTTCGACATGAATTCGAGATTGCTTGGCTTGAGGTTATGAATATTCTACAATATGTTGAATCTCCATTTGCATATCATGTAGCCCGGTCGACATTATCTCAAGAAAATTAATCCGAGATGAAAGACAACCTGTCCTGATTAAAAGGATTGGGTGCTGGGTTCGACGGTATCTCAGGCACTAACTGCACATGCATTTCATCCTCTTGTGTAAGAGGTTTATTAACACTGTTGATGCCAAAATCTGGTCAGCCCTCCCTCCTCGTCAATCACCACGTATGATCCCTGTAACCTGCACCAGGAAAGCAGACAAAGGTGACCCTGGCTAAGCCGGGGGACCCTCCGATGCCTAAGTCAGGACAAGGGAATCGGGGTCTGAATAGAGTGTAGAGGAGAGCTCGATTTTGAGTACCTGTATATATGGCGTGATGTAATATTTATACTTGACTGTCGAGTGGTCCGGATCCGATAATCTCAGCATGATCAGGGGGATTCCCGGATCGTGGAGATACCCCTCGCGATTTATCGATCATGTAGCGTATCTGACGGATTATGTGTATCTGCGAGCGAGGTTATCGGCCACGTTTGGTTATGGCAGTTTCCACTTTCAGCGAGTGAGATATGCGCATCTGAACATGCATCCGGCTTGGAACGTTTGCTTTGTTCGGACTGTGTGCTCGGCTCGGAATGTCGTCGCCTCGGAATGCAGGCTAGAGCAGAGCGGCTATAACGAAGACGCTCATCCGATCAGATCATGATCCGGAGTCCGACCTCAACCAAGTCGGCTGCTCTGATGGGTCACGTCTTGAAACAGGTCGAGAGGGTCACGACTCGGCTCGGACTTGCCCCCTGAGCGGCGTTGTATTGTAAACTCAGATTTCCCACAACAAACACCATAAGTGTTATGACCTCTTCGGCTCATATTGTACTGATGCATAATAAATTTTTATGACAACCTAGTAATTTTTAGTCCTACCGGGCGTGCCAAAAATTGTTCTCTCAACTTATTTTTGATCACGTGTGGTGTGTGCGGGTATGCTAGAACTAAATGTGGGACTCGATTTAGACCAAATAACTTTGACACCAAGTGCCAAGATAAGCAAATATGTTGAATGCGATCATATATGATTGAGACTTGAGAGCATCGGTCGTTTATTAAGCCACTCGCACAAAGATTAGTTTAAGATGATTAGGTGACTTGTCGGAGGGTGAGGTTCTTCCTCTAAAGATGGGTTGCACTTTGCCTTCTGTGCGAAAGGACTTTTGGTATACCAGACAATTAGAAACAATCACACAAAAATGAATACTCACAATCGATCGCAAGATAGGATTACAAGGAGCCTTTTTGAATGGAGAACTATTTGTATTGAAATGGAATTAGTTAAACACGAGAGCATAAACTTGAATTACAATTAGAGATTATCACTACTCTTAAAATAAAACTAAAGTTATGATTAAAAAAAAGATAAATTGATTTGTTTGTTTGGTTGGTATGAGATGATTTATTATTTTAATTTTTCTTTCTATTTATAAGCTTTTTTGCTTTGCAAATAGTATACATTTGTTTCTAATTTTTAATTCAATAATTATGACAACTGAATTGTTATCACATCAATCTTTTAGATTCTTATACTTCTTTGCACTCTTCTAATTATTCTTCTCTTGACTGCTTTTTGTCACTTGAACTTCCCAATCGTGGATTTGTACTATTTAGCTCCACATTAAGCAAAAAAGTACTCTAAATATTTTCTAAGATCTCTCTGCATACTATATTATCTTTTTGCAATAATGTGTCATTTCCTGATTGATTAATTTAGAAAAGGTCAAAAATAAAATACAACACAAGTTGGTCGATATTTTTTTTTGACAAGCAAATTGAGATTAACCCACTATTAGAGCCTTCTAATTCAAGATCATATTTACCACGTAATGTATGCAACTCTTAAGTGCTTGCATATCAACGATCACCGTCTATCAGAGTATATTCGAACTTTTTCAGTGCGATGTTCATTCCCTACTGACCGGGTCACCAGATATATTCCCAGTGGGTGACCCAATCCGTGTGACTTACCATCTTCCTTTATCCTAGGTTATTTTAGTGAGTGAATAAAAAGTGAGATATATTTTAATATCAGGTGAACCACGCTATAGAAAATAATAGGGGAATTAATGGTCACCATTGAAACTTTTCTAAAACCTATTGTGATGTTTATTTGCTATCTAAACTGTTCATAAGGTCATGGAAACATCCATTGATGAACGGAAAATGTGAATATCAGATCCGTATAAAGGCTTGTTTGGAATTTCTTTACCACTCAAAATGTTTTCAACTTTTCAGCAGCTTCGCACTCGAATAACTGAGTAAAACGGATAAACACGGTGAATGAAATACCTCCATCAAGGTACGTCCAATGGAGTCGGGTCTCAAGGCAATCAGTCTCAGTGAGACTTTTGCAACCATTCTTCTCATTAGTGGTTGACCGTATATCACCATTTAAAAAAGATATGATGACTCTTTAGCTATGGATATTGCATACTTGCACGCCGATCCAGACCATCTAACTCTCTGAAAAAATCAGGGATGGAACATAACCCAAGACCTAGGTATAGAAAATGATAGCAACCGTATACTTTTTCCATATAATTCAGGCCACTTGCAATTTTGATCCTAAGCATTCATTTCTAGCCGTCAATTGGATGTTTAGGATTACTGATCAGCGTGATTTTATTGATATGATTCAGGAAGAGCCACCACAAATGGATGGTCTAGATAGCTGTGTGGAGAGTGCTACAAGCGAAGAGGATGAACCACCACCATTTTCAAAATGTCGGTGAGCTTCCACACGAGTCTAGCCATGTTTAAACGCGGTTTGGCCTCCCCAAATCCGTGGACCTCACGCAATTCGTTTCACTTCCAAAGGCAATTACAAATAATCATTTGGTGCACATCCACATCCCTGGGAATTTTGCTCTGCCACTCCATGAGACTGGATACTCAGGCACTCAGAAATTCTACACATTCATGCATTAACTCAATCCGAACCACATAAATCCAAAAACCAGATTGGTAGAACAATCCTAGCCTCTTGTTCGCCGAGACTTGTTTGCCATAATTGGGCCGTAGGATATTTTTCATTTCATTCGTGCACTAAATGTCCATAAATTCATAGTTATATCAATGCGTAATTTCTGGTCCATGATACATCAATCAATTCGCACCCATAATTTTGACAGTTCAATTGAATTACTTATACGCTGCGTGTACAAATTTTCAGCGCCTGTCTATCATCCATTGAACTAAGCCAGACTAGAAAAGTTGCTCCCATAACCCTTTCCCTTGGGAACGTCAGGTGTTATCCGGGTAACACTGTAGTGGGCGTTTCTCCGACCGTGTGGCCCACGATGATTCATATGCTGTATACGCCCTCCATCAGTTTTTCCAGATCATTTTTGGGCTTAGTCCCAAAAATTAAGAGATCCAATTCTCAGACCACACCGCGGGAAACAGTGGTCATTGAACGCCCACCGTTTAAAACTCCCTATGGCCCGCCATAATGTTTGTTTTCCATCCAATCTGCGGATAAAGTCACACCGGAAAAACATAAATATAAGAGTCCAAAGCTTTTGTGGCGCACAGGAAGGTTTTAATGGTCAGTCTCCACTGTTTACTGTGGTGTGATTCATACGAGATTTTTTAAAATTATTTTTTAGATCATGCCGTAAAATGAGCTAGAAAAGGGGATGGACGGCGTGGATTATAACACATACATCAAGGTGGGCCCATGGTGAGGGAAACACTCGTTAGTATGTTACTCGGATAACACCTAATCCGCTCCCTCTCGTATATAGGTCTGTCGTTTGGCTTCCGGTTGGTTTCCTTCCTGGTTTTCTCCGTACTTAAAAAAATAAAATAAAAAAATAAATAATAAAAAATAAAGAAAAAGGAAAAAAAAACCAGGGACGCGAGACGAGTCAAAAGATCAACCCAAACGCGGAACTCCAAAACTCATTCCTCTGATCGTCTCCCAACCCCAGCGTCTTCAAAAATTCCCTTCTATTTCAGACTCCTCTAATGTCAGACGTAGAGATAGCCTCGGCAATTTCCCTTCCCCTCAGGTTTCTTTAATGTCAGACGCACAGATATCCTTCTGCCTCTAACCTCTCTCTCTCTCTCTCTCTCTCTCTCTCCCTCTCTCTCTCTCTCTCTCTCGCTCTCTCGCTTGCTCGCTCTAATGGCGTCTGAGATCGAGATTGTTGAAGACGTAGGATCGACTGCGAACTCGGGCGGACGAGTGGTTTCCGAAGCGCAGGGCGACGAGATCCTTCGCAATGACGTATACACGGCAGCGGCGTACGGCGATCTGGAGAAGCTGCATAGATTGGTGGAGAGCGAGGGGTGCTCCGTCTCCGAACCCGATAATCTCGGATACTATGCGCTGCAGTGGGCCGCGCTGAACAATTGGACGCCAGCTGCGCAGTATATAATCGAGGTCGGTTTTCCTTTTGGATTTCGATCTGGGCTTTTAGCTGGAAATTTCATTTTCTATATATATATATATATATATATATATATATATATATATATATATATATAAAATTTGAAATTGATACCTGGTTGGAAAATATGAATTTCATTTTACATACAACACCCCTTATTTCATTTACATACACTTTTGGTTCTGTTATAATTCCAAATTGATACGTGGGTGTGTGTTTTAAAATTATAGAATGCAAGTATCATTTCCCCTAAATTCAACGGAGGAATTCTAGTCTTAGTTGGGCACTCTTTTATAGATTTGAATATTTTTGGCAGCATGGCGGAGATGTAAATGCAGCTGATCACACTGGCCAGACAGCACTCCATTGGAGTTCAGTGCGGGGCGCAATCCAAGTCGCTGAGCTATTACTCCAGGAGGGTGCTCGGGTGAATGCTGCAGATTTGTATGGGTATCAGGTCAGTTTATCTTGTTTCCTTAGTTCCTAATTGCACTGGAGTAATGGTTAATGCTTTGCTTAATGTACAGAACATGCTGAGTGTGTAGGACATCTTGGTCATGAAAAAGGTGGTCCCACCATGACAGTCACCTTGTACCCAAATCAGGCGGGCACATTAGTATGTTGAATCAGATGGTTGGCAGGTCTCGTTAGACTGTTCATTGTCTCAAGTGGACCAGCCTTGTTTTTGCACCAATAGATCTTTATGGTGGGTCTCGTCTCTTGCACGGCTAGGATGGCCTACATAGGAACATGTTGGCACATGAAATAGCTTGTATGTTAAGCTAACCTACAAATGGTTGTAGGTGATTGTTACTCATTTAACAGTTATCTCCTTCAATTGTCTTTGATTTCTTTACTGCTTGTTGAGGTGAATAGGATGTGCTCTGCCTCTCTCCACGTGGATGACTTTAGGTCACACTTGAAGTTATCTGGATGGAGATTTAAGGTGGGAGCCTGCCTATTTTGGACTTGTTTGCTGAAGTGTCAAATGCCTTCCCATTCGAATGTCTATTGTGAATCTCCATAGGCAAAAAAGAAAAAAATAAAAAAGAAAAAAAAATCTCCATAGGTCATTGATTCTATGGTGATTTGGGATTTCATCAAAATTTTCCCTAACAGTTCTTTTTGAAGGTGGGTTGTATGGTAGATGGTATGTAGATACATAATCAGATGCACTTGATGCCGATTCAAGTATTACTTAATGCTTATAAATCATGGAAATAATTGGGATATGCATTGACAGCAGAAGAAATTGCCTCTTATTGTCTCATCATCATTTCTAGATCTGTTAATTGTGGCTCATTGCCATTCATTACATGTTCTTTTTTTTTTTTTTTTTTGAAGATTGAAATGCATTAAAGGGCAAATTGCCAAAACGAAACAACAAGACCAACAGAACAGCAAAGAGAACAAAACAAAGAAAAAACAAAGGAAAAGCAGAAAAAAACGTAAAAAAGCTCTAAACAACTTGAACCCAAGCTTCTGGGAAGCATCGAAACTAATCCAAGATCGAGGATATGATAGTTCTATCCAATAGATTTAGACTAGACAACCTATCCTTCAGATCCCAGATGATTTGATTCGAAATAAAAGGAGAGGAAGATACATCTTGTAAACAATGATTATTTCTTTCTTCCCAAAGGGCCCAAAGAGTAGCCATCACAGCCATCTTCCACACTGCCTTAGAATTCTTCTCAAGATGCACACCATTCCAAGAAAACAGGAGACTCTGAATTGAGGTTGGCATCACCCTGGGAACTTGGAATTTGCTGGATATAGAATACTAAACTACAACAGCATACAAACAGTGGAGAAAAAGATGAGGAATGGCTTCCGCCTTGCAAAGACAGAGAAGGCAGACATTGGGGGAGAATGAATGGAGACTAAGGATTCTAAATCCGATTTCTAGAGACAGTGCTTTTAATGATAAAAAGACTGAAAAAAGAAACGAATTACCTTTAGTGGCCAGACTGAAAAAAGAAACAAAGTATCTTTAGTGGCCAATATGGAACAATGACAAATGCTCCTTTGAAGTTTTAGCAGTTGTCTCTTCCACATTTCGAGTTGCCTTTCCTTCTTGAGATGAGATTTTAGTTAGAAAATGTAGAATCTCTGTGCCTTATCATCATATCATCTCCATATGGACACTAAGGATGTCATAATTCGATTTCCAAGGAACATAGGTACATTAAGTGGCGTAATACAATGATGGCACTCAATCTTATCAATTCACCCTGTGAAATCCAAGTTGTCTTCCTTACGGAGAAGTTCCAAATTGCCTTTATCCAGTGGTGTGTCCAAAATGTGGAAGGACAGCTGTTACGCTTAGTTGAATAACATGATAATGCTTAGTAAATTCATTCGAAATTGTTATGTTTTCAGCATCAGTTTAAGTGGATGCTCTTGCTTAGGAAGAGAGGGATGTGCTTATTTAACATTTGCTTGTGCTGTATGAAGGCGGAGGAATCGGTGGACCATCTGCTTCTTCACTGTCCATTCATTTCTGCCATTCGGGCTGCTATTCGGGCCTGTTTCGGTCTCAGCTGGTGCCCTCCTGATTCAGTTTCCTCTTTCTTTTTGGATTGGCAAGGGGTAAAGCTTGGAAAGAAGCGAAACATGTTGTGGAAAATAGCCCTTCTTGTCATTTGGTGGTGTGTTTGGGAGGAGAGGAACGGCAGATGTTTTCGGGACTCTGCTAATTCTGTGGGCTGGGTCTCATCTAGAGCTAAATCGCTAATCATTGAATAGGCCACCCTTGTTGAATCCTTGAAGGATTCCGACCTTTTGTTTCTTGGCCTGTAGCCTTTGTCTGCTATGCTATCTCAGCAGTATCGGCTGCTGTTTTTGTTCTGTTTCCCTTCTTTTTCTAATCTAAATCTCGTTATCTTTCAAAAAAGAAAAAAGAAAAAAGAAGAAGTGGATGCTCTTGCTAAAGGAGTTTGTCTTAATGGATATCCATTTGTCCTTCTTCTTTGAGTAACATTTTGTTTCATATATGACTTTGAATTTTACTAAAGGAGAAATAAGAACAATACAAGCTGGTTGAATTCTTTTCTTGCTTTTTGGTGGGTTTCTGTTATCTCTCCAAAAAAAAAGAAAAAAAGAAAAAAGAAAAAAGAAAAGAATAAGAAAGAACAGTGCAAACTCTGAACACAGAATATCTAGTCAATCAGATCTGCACTCTAATTATTATCTTCCATCATTGATAAGGAGAGTGTCCCTAGATACTCCATCTTTAACAAGCTGATCCACTTTGGTATTTGCATCAGGATGAATGTGGGAAAATGTTACATCTCACTGCTCACATTAATTAAAACCCTACTCAATTGGCATTCCTCCATAGACATCTCCCAAATTTAGCCAAATTTATGGCATTGCTAGAATCACCCTTGACAATAATCAGGAGAAGATTGAAATTTCCACTATGTCGACTTCTTGAAGGAGTGGTGTGGCCTCTGCATGATTTGAGCCCTTAACCCCAATAGGCCTAGAGAATTCTAACAAAGTGATATCTTGGTTGCTTCTAACAATGCCCCTGATATTGGCCTGACCTGGATTCCCTATCAAACAACTGTCAAAATTCAGTGGGGGGAAATTTCCGTTTCTCTTTAATATTTGAATTCTCCAGCCACATTGAATAATCTGTCCAATTCAATGAAAAATACTGCCTTGGGATTCCATTCATCCTTGGATTGACCCTGCCCCACTTGCTTGCGAGCCAGAAAAGTTTTCTCGCTATTGAGCCAACTAGTGATGATTTACCTTTAAAAATCTTTCTATTATGTTCCAGCAATTGGCACCATATTGGAGCTTGTACAGATAAATTCCATAGGATTTTACTTTTAAGGATCAAAAGAATCTGACTGCCACCCTTCTACCGGGCATTTAACTGAATCTGGGACTCCCCAGTCAATGCTGAATCTTGCAAAAATTGTAGACCAAGCTGCCCATGCATATGGGCATTGAATCCACAAATGGACCTTTTCTTCATCACCATGGCATGACCATCCTGCTAGGAAGGGAAAAACTGTCATTTTGATACAATCGAGAGTCAGAATTCTGTTCAGGCATGAAGATCAGCAGAATGCATTCAACCTTAACGGGGGCAGCACCCTCCCATAGCTTCCAAAAAAGCTTCCTCCACTTTGCTTGAGCAACCTGACAGCAACAAGGCAAAATACTTCACCGAGAAACTACATTATTTTTCTAAATCCCAAATATGTTTGTCTGCACCACCACAAGGAATATAAAACTCTTCCAAAGTTGCTAGCATATGCTACAGTTGATGAATCTCGTACATTGCACCTGAACATGGGGGTACTGCACAAACTTCCCCTATGCACTGGAAGAAAATTTCACAGTATCACCTTTGTTCACCACTACTGCATATACCCTTGGAAACTTACTAAAAAGGACTGTCAAAACACCACTTGTCTTCCCATCTCTAACAAAATCTAACAAAATCGCACTTTGTTCCTGGCTCCTCCTACCCTGAAACAGATAGGGACCCATTTTCTGAGAAATATCCATAGACTGATGATATTGCTCTCCAAATCGCTGAATCTTAGATTTGCACAGTTATGTCCCAACCATTTTCTGGCAGTTAATATTTTGCTACAAGAAATTTCCTGAGAATGGAGTTTTCTTGGAGCCAAATGACACGTTGAATGATTTTGATTTTTTTTTTGAAGGGTGCTTTGAATAAAATTTTGTTGCCGACAATAAAAAATAATAATTCAGTTTTGGCACTGGAATGAGTTGCTTGTGGCTTTGAAGGAAGTCAGATCTCTTACTAGAGGGGAGATTAATTTGCTTTTATGTGATAACGATTATGACTTCATTCTTATCTTGTACTTCTTCTGAAGTAGAACTCACGCTTCCATGCTCGAGATATCTTGCACTTTGAACAAAATTTTGCTGCTGATAAAAAAAAAAAAAAACGAAACTTAGTTTTAGCACTAGAGTAGCTTGTGGTCCTGAAGGAAGTTGATTCTCTTGCCTAATGGTGAGATTAATTTGCTTTTATGAGAGAAAGATGATGACTTCATTCCTATGTCTGACGTAGAAGTCATGCATCTACACTCAAGAGATTATGCAAGTTCTAACTAGAGTTACTGGACTTGACTAGTTTATGGCTCGAGTCCTGGTCAAATTGATACCCAACTTAGTTTTTTGGGTTGACTCAAAACTCATCGTAGTTTATTAGGTGGATATGGCTGAATCCTGTATCTTGGGAAGTAATAAAAAAGGATAAGTGATGCAAGACAATTAACCACTTGCTCCAAAAGCTCGAACTGTTAGAGCATGACGAATCAATCCCTTTAGCTCATAGCCCAGGCCCTTCATCTTATGGGTTATGATCTCTGCCGACACGACACCTTCCCTGTGGGCCTTGCCCACCCTGAGTGTGCCCCTGCATCCCACAAGCGACCCCACTCGAGTCCGGTGTGAAAATGCCCTTGCATTAATCACCCCCGGTGAGGAGTCTCGAACATGAGATCTTCTGTTCTGATACCAATTTGATGCTGGACAATTAACCACTTGATTTAAAAGTTCGAACTGTTAGAGCATGGCGAATTAATCCCATTATCTCATAGCCCAAGCTCCACATCTCATGGGTTAAGGCCTCTGCTGAACCACCCCTCGTGGGCCCCAAATCACATGGGTACCGTATCACACGGGCCGCCCACCTCAAGTGTGTCCTCGCATCCCACAGGCTACCCCACTTGAGCCCGTGTGAAAATGCCCCTGCATTAATAAGTCTATGTGATGAGCCAAAATGGCCAAGTCCATGAGATGAGGAATGAAGATGATCTGTCCCTGACTACTTGTACCTAATCCGGTGACAACCTCTTCACTTATTGTTCATAGAATCTCTTGATCTAATCCTCAAACTGCCACAACATCTCAATGTGCTCCCAATTTGCCTTTCTGTATGGCAAGTCTTTCCACTTCACTAGGTGCTCAATGTAGGGTGGAACGCCTCACCATTGAATCGTCCAATCTGCGATGATGTACTCTACTTTTGTGTCAATGAAATAACCATTGTCATTGGTGCTCGCTTGAAGATTCCCTTACCTGGGTCTTCTATGCCCCCATGTTAGGGCTTCAATTTGCTCCCATGATAGACTGGGTGTATGTTGAATCATGAGGTTAGCCACACTTAGGGGCGCAACTTGGGTTGGATAAACCCAAACCAGATTGGCCCAAGCTGAACATTGGGCCATGTTAGGCCGATGTTGGGTTGGGCTTGGGTTGAAAAATCCTCTACCCAATCCTCAACCCGACCTAAGTTGGGTTGGGTTTTGGTTAAGGCCTGAGCAACCTGACCTGACCCGAACTTGATCTTATGTGCAATACATATACTTGTGAGTTATGACTAATATATATGATATAAATGTAAAATTATGTCCTATATATAAAATATAGTTTATGCAAGTTTGACCGCATGATGAGTGGACCAACATTATTTTGGTCAATAGCATGTTCCCATTTCACACTACTTGACGAATGGCATGAATCTTTGATACGTGTGTCTTTCGTCAGGATCCCTCATACTTGTTCCTCCCCCTCATATGAAAGGGCTTTTCATTAATATTGTTTTGCCTGTGTCACAACCAGTGTTCGAAATATCGGTATCACACAATGTATCGCACCTTGGGATACAGATACGTATCAGTTATCGCATGGGATATATTGTTTGTATCGCATAATTTATCGCACTTTTTGAGAAACATGGGAAAACATTGAGAAAATGGTTGAATCTTTCAATGAAACTTCAGGGATTATTAAAAAAGACCTTAATACATACTTTTAAATCATAAAATCTTAAAAAAGAAGTGTACATAATAGGTTTCCTTTGTATAGGGTCTAAGCTATGTGTTGTCCTATTGAACTAAGATAACTATATTCAGTATCCGCCCCATCCATCTATTTTTCCATATCATTTTAGGACATTATCCAAAAATTGAAGCAGATCCAATAATTAGGTAGACCATACCATAGGTAACAATGGTGATTGACCATTAGTGGGCCACAAAAGTTTTGGATCAAGCTGATAATTGTTTTTTCTCTTCATTCAAACTTATGTGAAGTTATCAGCGGATTGGATGCCTAATAAAATATAGGAAAAATTAAGGTGCACCCTAAAAAGTTTTTAATGGTACCGTGTTTAACTAATACTGTTTCCTTGAGTATAGTCCACCTGATAATTGGATCTTCTTAATTATTAGGATCATGTTGTAAAATGATCCGAAAAAATAGATGGATGGAGTGGACACAGAATACACACGTCAAGTTGGGCCCCACGGTACGGTTGTATGGTCTTGGGTGAGGCGGGGGGTCTCACCTAATCCACTCTTATAGTACTGAGTAAACTTATTGGGTCCACCGTAAATGTACATGGTTTATCCATGCTGTCCATCTATTTTTTCGGCTCATTTTAGGGGTCGAGCGCAAATTTGAAACATATTCAAAGGTCAAGTGGACCATACGCAGGAAACAATAGGAATAATGATTTGCACTTTTGAAACCTCCCTTAGGGCCTATAGTGATTTTTATTTTTCATCCAACCTCTTCGTAAGATCATAAAGATATGGATAAAGGAAAAGAGAAAATATCAGGTTGATCCAAAACTTCTTTGGCTCCCAAGGATTTTTTTAATAATAGATGTTCAATTCGCACTAGTCCAGTTGAGCTTTGGATATGCTTCATTTTTTGGGCTAAAAATCATAAAATTATATGGTAAAATGGATGGATGGAGGGGATAAAATACATGAATTATGGTGGGCCCCACAGAGTTTATGTCGTACACTACTCATGACGCCCGCTTCCTACCACACTATGAAGACGACAGTGACGCTCCTGCAACTTGTGGTACCAACGTTTCAAAGTTACATGGCCCCACAATAATGTATTTATTATATCTACACCGTTCATGCATTTGGAGAGATCATTTTAGATTATGAGCCCAAAAATGAGCCATATTCAAAGCTCAACTGGACCACACCACAAATAACAGTGGGGTTGATTCTCACCATTAAAATATTCGTAGGGCCCACTATAATGATTATTTTCCATCCAATCTGTTCATTAGGTCACACAGACCTGGATGAAGAGGAAAAACAAATATCATATTGATCCAAAACTCCTGTGACCCCAAAAGGGTTTCAATGGTAAACATTTAATCTCCCACTCCTGTTTGCAGTGTGGTCCACTTGATCTTTGGATCTGTCTTATTTTTCGGCTCAAGCCTTACGACGAGCTTGCCAAATGGATGAACGGTTTGGATATAACAAATACCTTATGATGGGACCCACGGAACTTGGTGACGTCAACACACTAGTCAACTCGATGGTGTGTGGTACACCTGCTAACTTGATTTCTGTAAAAAAGGGATCAGACGCCATTTTTTTCGAAGCAGAGAGGGTTCCGGCCTTTCCGGAACCCTAAAATCTCTCCAAAATCTCCAAAATCTTTGGATTTTGGCGAGGATTTCTCCGGATTCCAACAAGGATTTCTTTGGATTTCGCCCAAATACTTGGATTTCTCCATATTTCGATGGATTTCTCTTCCAAATCAGAGATTTTGTTTGCACTAACCTACGGACGACGCTTTGATTCGAATGGCGCACCAAAGGGAAGCTTCCGATCATAAAAATCTCTTGTACAGGTATCAAAATCCACCTGTTGAAAGTTTCTCCATATATTTTTTTAATTTTTCCAATTTGTTTTTGGATAATGACATTGTCCCGGACGATATTTGGTGTTTTTCTTTTTACTTGGTATGTTTCGACGATAAATCGTGCGATATCGACGATAATATCGGCCGATATCTGGATTTTGGGATTTTCGGTATCTTCCCGGAGTTATCGGAGGAGTTTCGTCTCGTTGGGGCCTGATACCAATAATATCGGCTGATATATCGGCCGATAGTATCGATATTTTGAACACTGGTCACAACTCAGGATCCAGGGTATGGTGCCTCCCACTGGGGACCACGTATTGAGCAGTTAGATTATCAAAACCATCCATATTGTGGATTTTATGTATATGGGCCACTATAAGAAATTTAACACTAAATGGATGATTATACCATCACTATCAATAAATGAATTTAGGACAATGGAGAGAAAATTTTCAATGGCTCGCATTCAATCTAAAAATTGAAGGTTAAGATTGGAGACTTTATTTTGCCAGTGTTATTTCAGTAGTAATATATATGTTACTTTAATGGTTAGATTTTTGATTCCATGGGTTAATTTACTACTTATAGGCAAGGGTTACATAATGACTGCAACAACCTCTATGTGACAGTAATGGTGGTAACTGTTACATTTTATGGGGCTATAATGACTGTTATAGAAAAAAATGTCTTGTAATGGTCCGTTATGTGGCCGAAACACGTTTATATATATATATATATATATATATATATATATATATATATATATATATATATATATATTAATTTTTATTTTTATAAAGGTAACGGTGATGGCTGTTATGGCCACCGTTACCGTTATGGAATACCTTGATTATGGGTGTTAACCTGACCCAACTAAGTACGTAACCCAACTTGATCTAATCTGTTCCAACTCAAATTTCATTAGGGTTGATTGTTGAATACCTTGTGTTAGTTCTACAGTTGGGTTGGGCCTTGGGTCAACTCCTCAACTTAACCCAACTCGACCGAGTTGCACCCCTAGCTGCACTTGGCAGGATATCTTGTCCACCTCTTAGTGATAAGAATGGTCCTTCATACTTCCAACCAACACTTGATGAACTTTCTCTAGTGTCTTGAATTGTTGGGGTAGGAACTTCACTCCTACATTGTACTTGATTGGCCATCTGTTCTTAATTCTTGTTCACCCATTTCTTCAGGTATCTAGTGGCCTTGTCAACGTAGTTGCATGCCAAGTTCACATTCTCTTGGCAACTCTTAGCAAACTGACTGGTAGCAAGCCTTCTCCAATTATACCCACCCACAAATGTATGAGGTGAGCGGTTTACTGTCCCATTGTGAGCTCGAACAAGCTGTTGTGTGTAGATTCACTCTGTAGATTGTAGGAGAATTGCGCCACATCAAATAACTTGGCCCAATCCCATTGGTTGGCACTCATGAATTGCTTCAAGTACAGCTCCGAGACTGCATTTACATGCTCAGTTTGTCCATCATTCTGGGGGTGAAGCTCATAAATAATTGGAAATTGGAGCCCAACATCTTGAGCTACGCAGTCCAACATCGCCTAGTGAATTGAGGATCCTGATCGTTGACAATGGTCTGTGTTACCCCCTAATACTTCACGACATTCATTCGGAATATGTGCGTCGCTTTTTCCACCCCATAGTCTGCGGGCGCAGCAATGGATGTATTGTACTTTGAGAATAGATTCAGCATGGCCATGATTGATTCACACCCTTTGACTTCAGTGGGGCTAAGATGAATTCCATAGGGACACTTTCCTCTGGTCTCTAAAATGGGTAAAGGCACCAATAGGCCTCTCTGCTGTGGCTGATCTACCTTGTCTTGTTGGTATGCAAGAAAAATTCGCACATAGGCCTCCTCCTCATCCCTCATCTGTGGTCAAAATTAGGCTATGTCTAACAATGCAAATGATGATACTGTCGTGGGTGCCTTCCCAACGTGTGTTGTGACATTCCTTTATTAGTCTCTTAGGTTTCCTGCATGTAGGGGTGATTACCTTTTCGTAAGTAGCCCATCCTTTACCTAAAATTGCCGAATTCTCCCCTCTGGTGCCAAATCTAGTAGATTTTTGGAGTTACGGTCTTGCCGTGGGCCTTTCTCTTTCCTCTCCAAGATTCCTTTTCTTTGGCTTATTTTTGCCAACTTCTCAATCATGCAAACTTCGCCTACCTACCTAGCGTGTCTGCCACTTGGTTTGACTGTCTTGGCTTGTATTCAAATTGCATGTTGAACTTGGGTAGAAAGTCTTGCCATCGCGCTTGCTTCGAACTTAGCTTCTTTCGTATCTAGAAGTAGCTTGTGGTGATGTTAATCTGTCGTCACCATGAACTTCGACCCCGATAGGCAATGTCTCTATGTCCTCAAGCACTACACTAGAGCCACCATCTCCTTTTCCTTTTCTTGCACCATGTATCGCCTCTCTTTATCATTCAGCTTCCAACATTCATAAGCAATGGGGCACTCCTCATACATGAGAACCCCTCCAATGTTGAAGTTTGATGCATCTGTTTGCAATTTTTGGGGCTTGTAGTTATCCTTTAAGCTCACCACTGGTTCCTCCATCACTGCCTTCAAGTCTTCAAAGGCTCGTTAGCATTCATCCACCACCGCCAACTCATAGTCTTCTTCAACAAGTCCATTAGAGTTGCCACCCTTTCCAAGTAGGACTTGTTGAACCGTCAATAGTAGTTCACCAAGCCCAGGAACTATTGCAACTCTATCACTTTTGTGGGGGGATCCCCCTCTTTCATGCCCTTCACCTTTTCTTTTGTCCATCCATAACATGTCATGGCCCATTATCTTGTGACTCAAGAAGATGGTTTCCGTTTTTGTTGAATGAGCACTTCTCCTCCTTTACGTATAGGTCGTGTTCCATTAGTACTGAAAATGCCATCTTCTAGTGCTCTTCATGGTGACTGTTAACCACAATGTCATCCAAGTAGACAACAACGAACCAATCTAGGTACCGGTGGAATAGCTTCTTGATCATCATACAACATGTCGCTAAGGAATTGGTGAGGCCAAAGGGCATGACTAATAACTTGTGTGATCTGTACCTTTTCACGCATGTCATCTTCGGCTCGCATCCCTTGGTGGTGTTCACCTGATAGTAGCTGGATCAAAGGTTTATTTTGGAGAAGGATCATGGAATGATTCCAGTCTTCACATAAGGCCTCCGCAGTCCACCATCCATCTCGCACATCTATGTTGTCCACTTCATCACCACCACTCACCATGCCATTGATAACCAAAATGCTGATTGATGAATATCAGGAAATGCTTTCTTTGTGTATTTTTTATGGACTTCTTTGCTTGATCAAATCAGATTTTTATTCAACCTTTGACTATTGCTGCAAATCTTCTCTAAGTTCTACCCTTTTTCCCATTATTTCCAGCATAATTTGATTGTCAATTTTTATTTTTATATTCCAGCTTCTGGCCTGCTTTGCTGATTTTACTTCCATCATAATCAGCAATTAAGTTTCTGACTGATTCATTAGTTATATATTTGATTATCTCTTGTTTGTAATGAGATTCCTTCAATTTTGATTTAGATTAATTGATTCTTTCGAATCCATTGAATCTAATTTTTATTTCCATCATTGTCGAATCTGATTTATCAATTTTATTTCTGTTACAGTTACCTTGATCAAAACCATTAGTTTCATTTTGTTTCATTGATTACTTGATCAACTGTTTTTTTTTATTTTTTTTTTTTAAATTTTTTAATTTTTTTTTTAATTTTTAATTTTTTAAAAACTCTACTTTAGTTACTTCTGTTTCATATTCATATTTTTGATATGTGGAATCTAAGACTCGGTGACCATTTTATCTTAACACACATGGCTAATCTCTATTATCATAATCTTCCATTTAAGTTTGCATATGTTTATAGATTGTGTTGACTTGCGGTATATAAATTCCACTGTTGAATAGTCCATTGAAGAATTGATCACATATATTTAGACTATTTCACTATTAGAATTCAAGTGTTATTGCCTTCGTCACGTTTCAGAAAAGAAGAAAAAAGTGTTATTGGCTTCATTACTTCTTGTCGTTCTCATTTAGATTCAACCATCAACATGAAGGTCTCATTCATTGGATGTAGCCACATTTTTTTTTTTCCTTTTCAGATTTTATTTTTTTTTTTGTTGACTTGTAGTATATTTTTCAAATCCTTACCTATCTATTTTTCTGCCTATCTTCTTGGTTATCCCACAACTCCCTAAGGCACCCAAGAGGGGCAGCCTTTAGGCATATAGTCCTTTTTGAACATCCTATTTTCAAAATTGAAGGTAATGTTTGATTCTACCAGCTTCTCCTTTTCTTTTTTTTTTCCTTTCAAATTGAAGCTAGAATCTCATTTTACTACACTTGCCAGGTTTGCCAAGCCTCAAAATACTTGGATTTGGTAGTATATTTTGTTTAATTGAAAAAAAAAAAGATGTTATAAATAAAAGATGAATAAAATATTAGATCGTCAGGATTCCTGAGAAGAAGTTGTGGTCAATGTTTTAAATATTGATGATATCAGCCGATATATCCCACGATATATCTTGTATCCCACCCATGCGATATGAAACGTACATTTAGTGCCGATATATCCCACATGTTCGATCCAGTGAGCATTTTCAATTTTCGATCCCATTAATTTTTATTTATTTTTTAATTGAAATCATGTTAATTCAGTGTCAAATGGTTATAAATCCATTGGTTCTTCATGTTTTGAATGAAAAATCATGAATTTGGAGCGTTGATCTATATCCACTGGTTTTTCATGTTCTCCATGTTTATTATTATTATTATTATTTTTTTTTGTTTCAAAAATTTCCTTCAACCAACTATCAATTGAGATTAATTTCAAAGTATTTAGGAGTATTTGATGAAATGATCATCACATAGACTCTAATTTCGAAATTTGAGTGTAGGTGGTCCAATTTGGGAGAAATTGGGAAAAATAAAAAATTTCCCAATTCATCCCAAATTGCTTGCAATATTGCACTCCAAATATGAAATTAAGCATGTATGATGGTTGATCTATTGATTTGTTACGTCCTTGTTAATTTTCGAAAAATAAAAATAATTTTTAATTAATAATCAATAAAAATTGTTGATTTTTTTTTTTTTTTTTTTTTTTTTGTTTTTAAGTTTCCCTTCAACCAGCTGTCAATTGATACTAATTTCGAAGTATTTAGGAGTGTTCGAACTTTGATGAAATGATCATCACATACACTCTAAATGTTATGCATTCAATTTGAATATGGTTGTATTAGTTCAGTTAGACAGCGCATAGCTTAGGGCCCTATACAAAGGAAACCTATTATGTGCACTTCTTTTTTGCGATGTTATGATTTAAAAGTGTGTATTAATGTCTTTTTTAACAATCCTTGAAGTTTCATTGAAAAATTCAACCAATTTCCCAATGTTTCCCCATGTTTCTCAAAAAGTGCGATAAATTAGCCCATGTAAACAATATATCCCGTCTGATAACTGATATATATCTATATGCAATGTTGTTATGTGCGATCACACATTTGGATATGCACACACTCAGCTGGAAATCGCATATGCGACAGTGGCATATGCGATTTCCGTACATGTGTGATCACATATGCCACATATGCGAGAATATGCAATGCATGCGATCGCGTACAGCATATGCGATCGCATATTCACCAACAGTCAGAAATTTGACCGTTTTCTGACTGTTGGGATTTTATTTTTTTTAAAATTTAAAATGTATTTTTAGTCTATAAAAGGGCATTCAAAACACTCCTACAAGCACTCAAAGTTCAAACTCTCTCTCTATCTCTATTTTCTACTCTCTTACACTCTCTCTTATATAATTCCAAGGCCTAAGCTCCATTCATATTTCTTTCAAGTTTGAAGTTTCAATCAAGGGATAAGGATTCGAGAATCAAGAAAGTAAAGCAAACAAGATTCAAGATTATATCGAAATTGAACTCTCTTTCTAGTTTCTTCCAAGTTATAAATATCATAATCATACTCACACACCCACCACTCTCTCTTTCTCAAAGTTTCTTTACATTCAAGAGTCAAGAGACTCAACTTACAAGTTGCAAGTTAGTTGTTATAGTTTGAGTTTCTTCTAAGTTCTAAATTCTAACATTTTCTTTTTTTTTTTAAAATTTTTTTTAAAAAGTTTGTTACTTACAACACAAGTTACAAGTTACAAATTACTTACAAGTTTGTCAAGTTATAAGTTACAAGTTATTACAAGTTAGTTACAACTTACAAGAGTACAATACAAGTCTACAACATTCTCTTAAGATTCAAGACTTCAGTCAAAAGTGAAGAATTTGTGTTTCTATAAATTTGTAATTGTGTGTAAATCTCTCTCTCTCTCTCTCTCTCTCTCTCTCTCTCTTTTACTACAAGAATTTATTCATTTTTTTTCTTATTTTCCCCCCATTTTTTTTGTTTTTTTTAATTTTTTTTAAAAATAATTATTATTATAATTTTTTTTGAAAAAATAAAAAAATAAAAAAAATATGCGACCACATATGCGATTGTGCGATTGCATATGCACACAGGCATATGCAATCGCACACGATCGCATATGCGATTTGACAACATTGTCTGTATCCCAAGGATGTGATACGTATCGTGATACTGATATTTCGAACACTGGTTGTGGTCAAGTTTTATTACCAGCTGCCAACCTGACATAACTCACCTTATCTGGGCTTGTGACGGGCAACGAGAGCACAAAACTCCCACATGCGTGATTTAGAATTGAAAGCATTCATGGGAACTTAAAAGTAGCACCAATTGGTAATAAAATGAGGGAAAGTAGATTTAGATAATTTGGCCATATGCGGTGGAATTCAAGAACTACACAAATCTAGTCGAGAAAGGGTTAAAAATAGTCTCAAGCGGTGTTGTGACTGTTGTCATATGCAATCACATATGACATTTTGACAATGGTTTTATGATTGTCGGGCATTATGTGGTCCCATAAAAAAATATGTGATTGCGTATGCCATAGGTATGCAATGGCATAATCTCCATCAAAATCGCATCAATAAAATTTCTAGTTTAAATGATCTCTATTCAAAATTACATCGAGAAATTTTTTGTTGTTTTTGTTGTTTTATTTGGTTGATTTTTTTTTTTTTTTTTGTTTAGTATTATTATTATTATTTTATCACATTTCTTTAATATATGCATGCATTCGACTACTTGTTAGTTCACTTGTTATAGTCTAATAGTCTAATAGGTGTAATATATATATATATATATATATATATATATATATATATATATATATATATAAAATTGGTAATAAAACTATAAAAAGTAATTCCCTACCATTGTACTATTTTTACATAAATTTTTTCCTTTTTTTTTTCTTTTAATTTTTTCTTAAAAAAATACACTTGGGGGCTGTGCGCATATGCGATGCCATATGCGATTGTGCAATCCATATGAGCACAGCCCCCTTGGGTCACATAAGATTGGATATGCAAGCAAAAAAGTCAAAAATGAGAAGGAAAAATGGAAAAAGCCCTTCAAAGGGGCAATAGGCTGCTATGAATGGGTCATAAAATGGAAAAAGGCCCCTTACGGTTCGAGCTCCTTTGTTCTTCTATTTTCTGAGATAGAGAGAAAAACACATAAAGTTGTTGTTGTGGCTGTTATTATTAATTTTTTAACGTGTAAAGGAAGAAAATAAAAATCTAACAAAGATTTAAAGCTATATTACAAAAAAGAAAAGTTTTAAATGTTTGTTAAGAGGCTGGTTGGTAGGCATGGACCTAATAATTTTTATTTGCGAGACTAATTATTTTTTTTGCTTCTCTTTTTAATAAGTGGGTTTCCTTTACCTTTTAAGGAGTAATTTTGTCAAAACTAAAGTTGTTTTACATTTAAGACTCAAAGGTACAACATTTATTTTTTTCTTCTTCTTCTTCTATTTTTTTTTTTTTTTTGTCTTCTTCTTTCTTTCTTTCTTTCTACTTCTTTCTACTTCTTCTTCGGGCTAAAAAGAGTCATTTCAAGAAGTATCAATGGGAAGATTTTGTGCTTAGCTGTCTAAATGGATGGATGTGGCTGAAGTTTGCTGCATAGGCATGCTGATGTTGAATGTTTTTGAGATGTGATTTGTTCCTTGCTTAGAAGAAGCCATATATATATGAATTGTCCTGAACACAGGATTTACTCTATTGGAGTTGTTTGCTTGAAATAGAGTTTAGTGCTAATTTTGATTGTTGATGGTGGTAGAATGTATATTTTGATTTCCTTGCTGCAATGTTTTTCTGCTTATTTCAATATTCATGTTAATGTTCTCGTCAGTGCTGATTTTGATTGTTGATGGTGGTAGACTGTATCTTTTGATTTCCTTGCTGTAGTATTTTTTTGCTTATTTCAATATCCATGTTAATGTTCTCTTTGAATAAAGGATTCTTCACCTAGTAGCACATCTGTGCTTGAGTTTCTTCTTTGTATTTTGATCAAATTTCACCTGATTGCAGACGACTCATGTTGCAGCACAGTATGGTCAGACAGCTTTTCTTTATCATGTTGTCACAAGATGGAATGCTGATCCAGATGTGCCTGATAATGATGGAAGAAGCCCTCTCCATTGGTATTCAATTGCTTTCCTTGTCTGCATTTATGATTTGCACATTCTAAAACGTTCATTGGTGTGACATGCTGATGGTGATACAAAGCAAAAAATAGTTCTAACTTTTTCATCCAAGAATAGCAGTGGGAACAAACTCTTTTAGTTTTTTCCTGATTTAATTGCATGGACAGATTCTAGATCCACCTTTGAGTTCTCTGGTTTTCATCCAATCCATACACAAACAGTATAGAAGAAAAGAAAGAGAAAGGACTGGTTCTTGTGGAATCTCATCCCGAAAGAAACTAAAGGACTCTCACCTATAGTTAAATGAAGCATGAAGCGAAGCTACAACAGAGTCTGCTTTAAAATTTTAGCAAGTCTAAACATCCTTGTAGTAGGAGCAAAGCTCAATTTGAAGGGTTCCCTAGCCCCTAGGTTTTAGAAGAGTAAAACTTCTAGAGAAGATTTCCAATCATAGGAAACACAAAAATATATCTTTAATTGCAGGAGATCCTTATTGGACTTGGAGTTGGAAGGATTTCTTAGGCTTTTGGAGCTTTTGTGGGGGAGTCCGTCCTTCCCTAGGAGTCGTTAATTTGCCCACCTGGTCCCTGAACTGCTCTGGCAAGTTCTATGTTCGATCACTGTTCAAGCTCTTTAGCAGCCCTTCCAATCTTGTTAGGACCAACTTCCCCTCTTTCGTTTGGTCTCATGGAACTCCCTCAAAAAGTTCAGGGTTCATTTGGCTTTTAGCTGTATCGCTGTTCAAGGGAAACACTAGGAAAATAGGTGGAATTTTCTATTAGAACTCCCGAAGATGTTAGAAGACACATAATCACCTTCTTAGAACTCAAAACATTACAAAGCGATTATACATAATAGGTTTCTATTGTATAAGGGCCTATTAGGTTTTCATTGTATAGGGGCCTAAACCCTGCGTCTTCTGATAAAAGCAGTGCATTTATATCCAAAAATGAGTTCATATTTTTTAAATATCACACAATACAAATAATAAAACAAAAACATACAACCACAAACAAAAGGGAACTAAATATATACATTCACCTCAAACCCACATGGAGTTACAAGGTGGCTCAAAGTCATCATCATTGTCCCCACAAGTGGGGCCATAATACTTGCATTACCATTTAACTTTCATTACCATTGTAGGACGTAAAAATTGGAGAAATTAGGATCTCCCAAATTCATGGTTAAATTTTTTCTTTAATTTTATTTTTACTTATTTTTCCCTCGATCCATGTCAATGCATAGACATGGATTCCTATTAGAATCCAGGCTAACATGTGGAGAGAGAACAAATTTTCTCACCTTCGAGATCGGCATATTTCCACTTGCAAGTCATGATTTCTCCCCTAAATTCATTATTTAATGTGAAACACCCCTTGGAAGAGATCACCTCCAGGAAAAAAACAAACAAACATTTTTTTCTTTTGCTGAATTTCACATGTAATTTTGCTTGATTTGCTAAGACACGCAATAATGTATCAACAATAACTTGCATCTATAACAAAGGGACTGTTGAAATCTCGCGATATTTTAAATATCACAAGATATTAGCGATGTTATCGATAATGTTGCTGATAACTTGTAAACTGTGTTATTACCCTTATATATCATACCACCGAGGTGCAACACGGATAATATCGGTCGATTTTATAAATAATATCAGCAATATTTTGAACACTGGCTGTGGTTGGGGTTGGGGTTGAGGTTTGGGTTGTTGATTTGGATTGGGTTTAGGGTAAATGGGTTGGAACGGATTTGGGGATTGGGGAAGAATTAAGGCTAGGAGTTAGATTGCAGTAGAAATTGAGCCTAAATTAGGATTTAGATCTTAGGTGGATGAACCTAAGGTCTAACTGAAGTTATGGCCCTTGATAGAATGGAATGGGGGAACAAGATTCGTATAGCTGACTCCAATCAGTTGGGATAATGCCCTCACGCTTAGTGCAACTATATTTTAGGTTGGGAAATTATGGGGAATATTTGAGAATTGGATTTGAATGTGTTAGATACAGGGGTTTCAAATTTGGGTGCCAGCGTAGCCTCGGGATATCGACATGTGGCATTGGATCGGCTTTTGGATGGTGGGAAAGGTTCCTTGTTGGATGGCCTCATGTCATCGTCACTCACTGACGTAAGGACGACTAATAAGGATCCTTGTCCATCGCAGTACACACTCTCTTCGTCCAACTGGGGCCCATACCGCATATTCGACCCTATTCCGCTTAATCCAAGCCCTTTATTCGTCGCGAATCCGTTAAAACAACCCAACAAACCTGAGGGACCCGACCGCCTTCGTTCCCCTATCACTACCTCGCCTTCCTTTCCCAACCTTACCTCACACGACCCCCCTCTCCCTTCAGGGCGACGATATCTCTCGCGAGGATATGTCAGGGAATCCTTCTGAAGCTGCCTCTTCCATCCCGTTGTCCCCTATCATTTCCACTTCCGCTTCAAAGGACTGGGCTGACTTGGGTCCCCTAACTTTATTCCAAGAAGAGACCTCTTCGGAGGTCATTGCCGCTGAACCTCTCCAGATGTGTCCTGATAGCCCTCATCTTCCACAGGGTCAAAATTTCAATGTCTCGGTAGATGGGAAAAGTCGAGAAGAGATATACAAGGAAATCCACGAAAAGAAATGGATCAGAGATGTAGTACGGAATGTGGGCCGTTCATGGTCCAAATGGTTAGCGGAGGGAGACAAGAACACTAAATATTTCCATAGCATTGCGTACATGGGCTAAAGCAATTCATAGTATTTCTGTGGAGGGGAATCAGGTTGAGGATAGATACGAGATCTCGGAAGCTGCGATGCTCCATTTTCGCTCCTTCCTATCCTCTGAAGGCTGGTCCAGGCCTCGTCTAGATATTCCCTTCTGTTCGCTCCTCAGCTCAGAGGCCGATCGTCAGGAGGCTCCATTTGGGATCGATGAAGTGAAAGTGGCTATCGTTTCCATGGGAGGAGAGAAATTGCCGAGTCCTGACGGGTTTCCTATGTGTTTCTTCCACACCTTCTGGGACACTGTCCGTCCAGATATCATGAATTTCTTAGATGAATTCCATGCCAGGGGCAAGATCTCGAAAGGTATCGACGCGTCCTTTATTGCCCTAGTCCCCAAAGTCCCAGGGGCCTCCTCCTCCTCTAAATTTAGGCCCATAAGTCTCATTGGCAGTCCGTATAGAATCCTGGCTAAAATCCTTTCCTTGCATTTGGCTTCTGTGATGGATCGACTGATCTCCAAGCATCAAAATGTCTTTATCAAAGGCAAACAAATCATTGATGGAGTGCTAATAGCTAACGAAGTTTTGCATACTTGTCATTCAGCTGGGATCAAATCTGTTTTCTGCAAACTCGACATTGAGAAGGCCTATGATCACGTCGAATGGGATTTCCTTCATTATATGCTTCTCCGAATGGGTTTTAATCAGAAATGGAGGATGTTGATGAAGGCGTGCGTCGAATCGTCTCACTTTTCCGTTATGTTGAACGGAACCCCGAAAGGCTTCTTTCCCAGCTCGAGAGGTCTGTGTCTAGGTGATCCTCTCTCTCCCCTTCTTTTCCTCATGATTGCGGAGGCCCTAACTCAGATGTTGCTTATGGGCCAAGAGGCGTGTCTGTTCAAGGGCATATCGATGCTAGGGGTTGCCCTGCCGACTACTCACATTCAATTTGCAGACGATACCTTGATACTCTGAAGCCATTGGAAATCTACACACTACCCTCAAATGTTTCAAGGCAGTTTCTGGGTTACGTATCAGTATGGCTAAATCCAAGTTGTTTGGTATCAACGTTCCTGTGTTGGAGCTCAATACCTTTGCAGCTATATTAGGCTGCTCAACCGCCTCCTTCTCGACATCCTTTGTGGGCCTTCCCCTAGCCTTCGGCTCCCCTCCGCTCTCGATGTGGGACAAGGTGGTTGAGAAATTCCAGAAGTCTTTGGCTAGATGGAAATGCAGATTTTTGTCTATGGGGGGTAGACTTACTCTTATTAAAGCTGCTTTGTCAAACATCTCCCTATACTTCATGTCCCTATTTCCCTGTCCGTCTACTGTCTTGCGTCGGATCGACAAGCTGAGGAGGGATTTCTTGTGGTGCGGCAAGGATAATCAGAGGAAATTTCACCTTCTCGATTGGGAAGATGTTTGCAGGCACTTTCGCGATGGTGGTGCTAGCGTTAAAATCTTAAAAGTCATGAACAAGGCCCTCCTTGGCAAATGGATGTGGAGACTTGGTTCAGAGCCTCACGCTATGTGGAATATGATCATCAAAGGGAAATATGGGTCTTCTTCGAGAGGTTGGTGGACAAGGGATTCTACCACTTACAGGGCGTCTCGCATTTGGAAAGGAATTATTCGGTGCAAAACTCCGGTGATTGAAAATGTTGGATATCAGTTGGGAAACGGGTCTTGTATTAGGTTTTGGGAGGACCTATGGATTGGGGATACTTGCTTAAAGGATAGCTTCCTTGCCATTTACCACCTGTCAGTTATGAAGGACAAACTTGTCGACCACTTCTTCACTTATTCCGAGTCGGGAGTGGTTTGGGACATCTCCTGCCGCAGACACCTTCACGACTGGGAGGTCCCTATCATTGTTGATCTTTACCTCTGCCTTTCCACGGTCTCCTTCCCTAACTGAGTCAGACAAATCCTCTGTACAAAAGACAAATCTTCCCTATTTTCGGTGAAATCCCTTTACAATAGCCTCATCTCCCCGTCCCTTCCCACCATCTCGACCTGCTCGTTTATATGGAAATATCCTGTCCCTCCCAAATTTATTTGCTTTGCCTGGCTCGCATCTAAGAATCAGATACTCACCGTTGACAATCTTATGAAAAGAGGGATGCAGCTCCCCAATATATGTCTTTGTTGCATGGCTAGCGCCGAAACTGTCGACCACCTCCTAGTTCACTGCCCGTTGGTTTCTCAGATTCGCCATGACTTTCTATCTCGTTTTGGGGTGCTCGGTAGTGCTCCTGCGTCTGCCTCCTCTCTTCTCACCTATTGGCATGGATTCAAGCTGGGAAAAACCACTTCCAAGGTTTGGAAAATGGCTATTATTGCTATCTGGTGGGCAGTCTGGAAGGAGAGGAACGAAAGGTGTTTCAACAATGTGCAAGCGTCAGCGGCTGTAGTGGGTTCGAGAGCGAAGAACCTGCTTATCGAATGGGGCTCTAATGTTCCTTAAGGATTTCAATTTTGTTTTCCTTGGATTGTAATTTTCTGCTTTAGGTGCTTCGGTTCTGCTATCTCAACAGTCCCTTTGTATCTCTTCCTTTCTCTTATATATCTTTCGTTACTTTTAGAAAAAAATTTGGGTAGGTTTAGGGAAATTGGAGATTTATGGTCAAGGTTTTGGAAAATTGAGGAATTTGAAAAAATCTAAGGTTTGGGATTGTGGATTGGAGGATGGAGAAATGTTGGGGACTTGGCAAAAATATGGTTTTACAGTTTGGGAGGTTAAGGTTAGGGTTTTGAGGGTTCAATTTGGGGGAGGTTTTAGGGAATTAGGGTTTGGGAGGTTTAAGGTTATGGTTTTTGGGGGAGATAGGGTTTAGCAAAATCAAGGGTTCAGAGTTTGGGAGGTTTAAGGCTTTTAGGGTTTTGGGGGCTCAATTTGGGGGAGATTGAAATTAGGGATACAGTTGGGATTTGGTAATCAAAAAGATTTTGGTAACTGGGGAAAGGAAAAGGAAAAAAACTACTTACCCGTGGAAAACTTTCTGTGGTACCAAAGGATGATGGAGAAAAAAGCTAAAAGCAGTTTGAACTTCATTCCCGTCCAAGAATATCACAAGGAATGTGTGTTTTGTTGTTTTCCCAGATTTTAATAGCCTGGACAGATTTCATCTGATTCACACACAAACAGCATATAAGCGAAGGAAGATAGAAAAAGGATCAGTTCTTGTGGAGTCTCAGCACAAGAAGATGAGTCTCACCACTAGTTCTAGAATAGTCACACTTCTAGAGGAGATTTCAATCATAGTAGACACAAAAAGAAAGCTTTGATTAAATCACATAAAGCTTTCATTAAATCATGCACTATGGTATTTAAATCCATACATATGGCTATGAACTTTAGGGAATGGTTACTTTAATTGATAAAGAAAACAGCAAAACCAAAGGAAATCTATATACATTTTTGGCTAGGTATTGTGTGGCCTTGGTACAAAAATGTTCGCCAAGGCCTTCCAATGTTGTTCTTTTGAGTTTTCAATTCGTGTTGGATTGATGTATTGTAATGTTTGGGGTAATGATTCCTCGTCCTTGTTCCTATTGTTTTCTGTTTTTTGACAATAAATTTTTTGTTAGGTAGAAAAAAATAGAAAAATATAAAAATAAAAAGTAAATCCTATCGGCCCTCAAACTAATCCATCCATCATGAAGGAAAGAAAATTTAATAAGAGAAACCAACTTAATGACTCCAAAAACCACTCAACTACTTCCTCTATGTACAACCGCATGGGCTTGGATATGTGTACGGCTGTATGAAACCCTCCCATACTCTATGGTTGTTTGCATAAACCCAACAATAAGGCTGTCAATTGGATATGTGGGACCAAGTCCAATCAATGGAATTTGATTGGATACGTGGGCCTCAAATTGGACCTTAAATCATGTCCTGATCTTTCACTAGCCAGCCATGGGGTCCACTAGCAAACCATGATTGTTGCTCCAATCAGTGTTCGAAATATCGGTATCGTGTTATGTATCGCATCCTTCGGATACAAATACGTATCAGTTATCAGACTGTATATATCGTTTATATTGGGTAATTTATCGCACTTTTTGGGTAAATAGGGAAACATTGGGAAAATGGTTGAATTTTTTAATAGAACGTCAGGGATTGTTAAAAAAGACCTTAATACACACTTTTAAATCATAACATCTCAAAAGAGAAGTGCATGACACAATAGGTTTCCTTTGTATGGGATCCTAAGTTATGCAATGTCTAAATGAATTAATGCAATTATATTCAAATTGAATGCATGCAATTTAGAGTGTTTGTGATGATCATTTCATCAAACACTCCTAAGTACTTTGAAAAAGTCTCAATTGACAGCTGGTTGAAGGGAAATTTTGACAAAAATAATACTTTAATTAACTTTTAATTTAAAAAATGATTTTTATTTTTCGAACATTGACAAGGACTTGACAAATCAATAGATCAGCCCTCATGCATACTTGATTTCATGTTTGGAGTGCAACATTGCAAGCAATTTGGGAGAAATTGGGAAAATTTTAACTTTTTCCCAAATCCGACCACTTACACCCAAATTTCGAAATTGGAGTGTATGTGATGACCATTTTAACAAATACTTTGAAATTAGTCTAAATTGACAGCTGGTTGAAGGAAAATTTTGAAAAAAACATGAAAAACATGAAGAACCAATAGATATCGAAATCAAAGCTCCAACTCTATGATTTTTCATACAAAACATGAAGAACCAATGCATTTATAAGCATTTGACACTGATTTAACATAATTCCAAAAAAAAAAAAAAAAAAGAGATTGAAAATTGAAAATGCTCACCGGATCGAACATGTGGGATATATTGGCACTACCCGTGCTTTTTTGTATCACACATGCGGGTTACAAGATATATCATGGGATATATCGGCCGATGTCATCGATATTTAAAACATTGGCTCCAATGGTCCTTCATTACATAGACAACATTCCAATGGCTTGACTGATTTGGTTGGCTGACAGTTAGGTGACAAAAGGAGTTCTATTGCATTGATGCGGAACGCTGAGATTAATTTCTTGTTTTAGCTTCAGTTGCAGCATGAATATGATCTTCTAGAACTAATTGCCCTTAGAAGTGACATCATTATTCAGCATGACTACTAGTTGTGGTCATTAGAAAGTTCTAGGACCTGTTCCTTTCAGCAGGTTAATTGATTCTAGTTCTGTTCATTCTCCAATTTGCAGGGCTGCTTATAAAGGCTTCGCCGATTGTATTCGCCTTCTATTATTCCTGGATGCTTATAGGGGGCGACAAGATAAAGAAGGTAATCAATCCTTTATCTTTAAAATGTTTCCTTTTGACTTTGCCTTTTGTTGTTCGAAAAGGTATTAAACTTATGTGATCTTGTCTTGCAGAAGTAAATTGCTATTCCATCTTGTTCATATTATTTTTGCATGGACAAATAATTCCTTATGCTTGTTTCCATCCATATGCCATTAGGTTGTACCCCTCTTCATTGGGCTGCTATAAGGGGAAACCTTGAGGCATGTACAGTGCTAGTTCAAGCAGGGAAGAAAGAGGATTTGATGGTGACAGGCAACACAGGCTTTACTCCAGCACAACTTGCATCTGACAAGAATCATCGGCAAGTTGCTTTTTTCCTTGTAGGTATTCTTAGCTGAAGAACAGTTGGTATTTTGCAGTGGTCTAGCAACTTCTAGTCAATAATCTGTCGCTTTTATCTTTGATGGACCCATACCATATAAATTGCTTCAGCAGCACTGATCTATTGCATGATAACTGTTGGTATCTCTAAGTGGCTAGCTGATTGTTTGAAGTGTGACATTAAGTAACCATGGGACTTACACCATATCTCCTGTTGAGGATGGGACTCTCAACTTGTATACTGATTTCTACCGGTCATTTTGTTTTGGTTTTTATATGGATATGGAAACATTTTCTACTTGGAATAAGAGACATTGTAGAATAGGCTATGAACCCCGACAACCCTGGCCCCCCCCCCCCCCCCCCCCCCCCACCAAAAAAAAAAAAAAAAAAAAAAAAAAACCTCTCTCAAAATTTCTTCTTGGCACTGTTTAGATTTTGAAAAATCCATTACTGAACATAGTCCGGACTCAAATATCCCTCTTATTAGTGCTTAATGCAAGTGAAAAATATATTATTAGGTTCTTAAATTGTAATATTCAGCCTATAATCATAACATTCAATTAGGACGTATTGGAGATTGAAATTTGATCATGAAATTCAATTGGTTTGTGACCTTCAGATTGCAGATGAAACTTTGCTCTTCTTTGATGCTGATAGCAATCCAAATTGACAATTTAATGAAGGTCATTCAATGCTTTGGAGCCTTTTTTTTTTTTCAGTACAATATCCTTAAAAAGTGAACTTCTAGGTGTCAGATTGGACTCGAGGAAGTTCCTAGACTTGTAGGGGTGGTCAGGTGAAAGCAAGGCTCTTTTTCCTGTTCTTTTCTACATATATGTATTGACAAGCCTGGTAAGCATTCATGGTACAGGATAGTAGAGAGATTGGAAGGGAATGTTCTAGTTGGAAAAGCAGATGTTTGTCGCTAGGAGGTAGAATCATGTTGATCAAGTTAGCCATGTCTAGCATGCCAATCTTCTTTATGTCCTATATCCAGTGCTGGGTTAGTGTTTTTTTTTTTTTTTTTTTTAAAGGATAATTGATGTTTAAGAACAGCAAAAGAATATAACAACAACAACAACAACAACAACAACAACAACAAACAACACCAACAACAACAACCAACAACAACAACAGCAACAAACAACAAACAACAAACAACAAACAACAAACAATAACAATAACAATAACAATAACAATAAGGATCAACCCAAAAGCTAGCCAGGGGATAGAAAAAGGATCAACAAGCTAGCCAGGGGATAGAAAAAGGATCAACCCAAAATAGGGGATAGAAAAAGGATCAACCCAAAATAGGATAATGTTTTACACCATCAGCCCCTGTTGCCCATTCCATTACACCCAGCCAGGGGATAGAAAAAGGATCAACCCAAAATAGGGGATAGAAAAAGGATCAACCCAAAATAGGATAATGTTTTACACCATCAGCCCCTGTTGCCCATTCCATTACACCCCTTTTGATTTTCCACACAACTTCCTCCCATGGCCCTGTTTTGTTATGATAAAAGAGGGCGTTGCATTCACCCCAAATGTTCCAAAGGACTACCAGTAAAAATAAGCGCCAAACTGAATGTTTTCATTTTGCAAGCCAAACATCGTGCCATGAAAAAATAATGACTCTACTGAGGAAGGCATCACCCAACTAACTTCAAAGGCTTTGAGGATGTGTGACCACACTTGATGAACGTATGGGCAATGCACGAATATTTGATTAATTGCTTCCACATCAGCCATACAAAGGCTACAAATGTTGATTTTGTGTCAATGGTAGCTTAGAATTATTGATAGATCGGAAAAAATCCATAAGGAGTTCCTTTGGAGAGGTTTATAAGATAAAGCACAAGTTCCATTCATGGTATAGAGTGATGTATGCAAACCTTTTAAAGAAGGTGGGGCATGTATAGTAGGATACTTGAAAATCATGAATTCAACTACCCTACATAAATAGTTCTGGAGGTGTGGGGTGGAAGTGGATAGCTCTTGGAAGCAATTCATTTTGAGCAAATATGTGGTAGATGTGGGAGGATTGTTCAAAAATTCGTCCTCAGTACAGAGCTTTGGGTGCTTGGAAAGCAATCATCATCATCATCCAAGTCTTTTGCCAACAATTAGGGTTGGCTATGTGAATTATGTTACGCGATTCCACTCTATCAAGGGCCATGACATCATTTGGACCATAGGCCATCAGAAGTGAAAATAATTTCAAGAAGGAAATAGTTTTCTATGTGGCAAATGGTGGTCACATCCCTCTTTTCAGAGGATGTCTAGTCCATTTATCAGCCCCTTTACTTGATTCGCCACAAGTTGGATCAAGCCTACTTCATTGACAAAGGTGTTTGTCTCTCACCATTTCCGCGACAATCATTTAAGTGAGGAGCTGGAAGAAATGGTGCACTTGCTCGATCTGCTTCAGAAATGGAAGGTCCTGGGATGAAGGGAATGGTTGGGAAGCTTCTTAGTCCAATCATTTTACATGGCATTGTGCAATCCTCCTCCTTGGAGGGTTTGGGATGAGCATTTGGTCATATAAAGGCTCACCTAATGTAGTAGCATTTTGTTGGCTTGTAGAAAAGGGCAAAGTGCTAACTATCAATAATCTAAGGGCAAATGCCTAACACTAATGCATGCATTATGTCCCTCTAATATTCAAAATCGGTGCTTATGCATTGTGATTTTGTGTGTGCTGTCTGGGGGAGGTTCGTTGAACTGTTTTGGTACTCTTAAGTGATGCTAAAGTCAATTGGCTTGTTCATTCTGGCTTAGCATGATGGCGGTCTTGGCCATAAAGGGGAATTTTGTAGAGGCTTCTTGATGCAGGACAACTAACCAGTAGCTCTAAAAACTCGAACTGATAGAGTATGGCAAATTAATCCCTTTATCTCATAGCCCAGGCCCCACATCCCATGGGTTAGGACCTTGGCCGAACCTTCCCCCCCCCCCCCCCCCCAAAAAAAAAAAAATAAAACTAAAAATAAAAAATAAAATAAAAATAAAAAATGAGTGTAACAATTGATCTTTCTGCAATTGTGCAAGTAGTGGTGTAGAGGTTTTCAGGAGAGCCAAAGTGTGCCTGGCTGCGAGGCCAAGTCTCTCAAGTCATTCGACTATTGTTCGTTTAGTTTTGTTGATTCATTTTTGAATGTTTTGCCTTAATGCTTTGGGGAAGAATCTGTCATCATTGCATTCCTCTGCATGCATTCTCTTTTCATTTCTTTTAATAAATTTGATCTTAGCTCTCAAAAAGAGCCAATGATACCAAGTATAGGCCTTGATTCACGAGTCCCCTCTTCCCTAGATTAAACATATCCATATCCATGCAGTGGTGTACTTCCCTTTCTTTCTTTCCTTTTTATTTTATTTTATTTTATTTTTTAAATTTCCCTTCCATTAATCACCCCACAAATCTATTCTTCTTTGTTGATTAAGATTTTTTAAGCAAAATTTGATTAGTAGGATTTAAGTCATTAATTGTAAAGTTTTTCAAAACAATGGCTAGAAACGTAGAGAAGAATTTCTCATGTTGTAGGTTAGGGATGGCATTTCGTTGCATAAGTTCATTTTGATAATGTCTTTTATGATATTGAGATAAGGTCCTCAACTCCATCTGCTAGCGATGTTCCAGCTGGTCTGCAGCTTTGGAAAGGAGGGTAGATGTCAAGTGGGTAGCTGGTAATCAAACCATGATTTCTTCTTTTGAATCTTGATCAAGCTAGTTGGTCCATAGAAGCAATGCATCACAGTTTGTAAGTCTGGTCGTGGGTGTAAAGTGCATGAGCTGATTCAACCAAAGCGAAAACTAGAACTTAATTGCATAAATATGATAAAATGTACCAATTTTAGAAGCCAAATTCTTCATTTGATGATCTCAAACTTAATAATGAAGCTCAAAAACACGACTACAGCAAGACATGCTTAAAGGAATGTAGAGCTACTAATTTAGCAGCACATAATGAAGGGTAAAAGCAATGCCTGCTGGAAGACAGGAAGAGGGGAAACTTATGCTAAAAACCTAAAAGTGAACTTTTTCCATATTCAACAATCCAAATGTCACTGCCACTGGATACAACGGATTTGAACTAAGAAATATGGTAGGATCATTTGCCTAAATACAGACAGCTATCCGGGGTTCTATCACTCCATTTGCCTTTAGGATCATTTGTCCATGCTGTTCGCCTCATTTGGCATGGCAGATGGTGTTCTGTGTGTCATTTCATTTTATAGGATTATTGCCTAAATACGGACTTCATTTGGCAGATGCCGCTCCACGTGTTACTTCACTGCAGAGGAAGTTTTACTTTCCTGTCATGATAGTTTGAAACTTACTATCTCTTGTGGAACTTTTTTCTTTATCTTGTGTCAGTATAGAGTATTTCTTTCCTGTTAGGTTTTTCCTAAGAAAAATTTGATGATCTCTTATTACAGTTATGCCATTCGATCATCTCTTTATT
The DNA here is from genome assembly GCA_037074715.1 of Magnolia kwangsiensis. NCBI lineage: Eukaryota > Viridiplantae > Streptophyta > Magnoliopsida > Magnoliales > Magnoliaceae > Magnolia > Magnolia kwangsiensis. The sequence continues at coordinate 69,336,440 of CM073583.1, forward strand.
TTTTTGATGCTTTTTCTGACATTTGTATGCAGGGAAATGCTAGAAGGTTGTTAGAGAAACGCTGGGATGGGAACAGCCGACTTGGAAAAATTGCAAAATTAGGGCTTGCACCTGTACTTTGGTGTATGATTATAGTGCTACTTGCCATCTATATTCATTCTGTCATCACAGGTGTGTTACTGTGCCTTTTGCATGTACAAACTGCAACATCTCCTCTGTCATGGTATGGTGCTTATTTTGGCTGCTTGTTTTTGGTTGCAGCATCACATCTGTTGAAATTAACAGCTGGATTCGGTTTTTTCGCATGGTCGGGTGTTTTCCTTGCCACTGCTGGACTAGTCATGTTTTATAGATGTAGCAGGTATGCTCTATAGAGCTTTTATCATTATGGTACTTTGAATCAGTGATGGTCTGTATTTATAGCTACTCAAGCATATGAAATCAATAGGATTTTAACAAAAGGTTGTTGTGTTGCATAATATGTACACACCGATCCATAGCTCAAGTGGTAGACTGAGTGAAGATAACCTTGTTTCAACACTGAGGTCTTGGTATCGATTCCCAAGTGGAGTGTGCCTAACAGTGGGGTGTGTGTATACTAACAGGCTAACCAATTAAAAAAAAATTATGTAAAAGATTGTCTTCTTTTTTTGTTAAATAATAAAAAAAGAACTACTGAAAGTTGAAGGGCTTTTGGTTCATCACTGCATTTCACGTTAAGTTCTGTGGATCTGGTTTAGTGCATGAAGAAGAAAGGCTTAAAAACCAGTGCAATTTGCTGACTTGCCAGTCAAAACTTGTATTGGTCATGGCATTGGACACAGTTGAGTTGTGATATTTTATGAATGAGAATCTCCCTTCATCAAAATTACGTGGGTATACTGTACCTGTTTCCCCTGAAACCAGTGAAACTAGAATTATGTTTTCTTGGCTGAATCTTTTATAGTGGATGTGCAAGAAAATCAGATTTGCAATTATTTTACGCATATAGCAATGTCGTTTTCTGTATTTGTGGTCTTGTGCAAATGTAGTGGTTCACATTGCATATCCTGCTGCTTCATACTAGGAAAATACCTGTGCCATCAAGTTTATGCCAAACCTTGAGTTTAATGAGAAGACGAGGTTGATTGGTGATTATTATTAAAAGGTTCCATTAGGAATCTGCTCCTACTTTACATCTCCTTTCAACAAACATGAAGTCGGTTTATTTTCTTTTCAACCAGCAGTTTTGTTTTTGTTTTTTTTTTTTTTTTTTCCAAACTTGTCTCAGGGATATTATCATTTGCTCACTGTTGGTCAAAATCTCACTGAGGTTGCTGCACTTTACAGGACAGTAGTCATCTTCCACTTTCTGTGTATATCGTATATAATGAGAGTAGCTAGGGGCCAAAATTTCCTGCAATTAGTTTTTGATTTGCTAAAAATATGAATTATTAGAGGGCATGGGAAGGGTGGGATTGGGAAGCGAGGGAGGAATTTATCGAGGTTGTCATTATTGGCCAGCTTGTCGGTATTACGGGGAGGCGAATAACCGTTGCTCTTGCAACTTTAGCAGGGTAGTTTTGGACGTTTTTAGGAGGGAAAAATTGTGTGTAATGGACCAGGCCTTGAACATGTTAGTTCTCAGCGATTGTCCCCTTTCCTCTATTTCTTGGGCTGCTTTGCTTTGGCTGTTTTGATCTTGTTTTATCAGTAAAATCGTTACCTTCTAGAAAATTACCAAAGGCCATGGGAAGGGTATTGAGTCAAAGTAAAGAGAATTAGGTAAACAAGGTGAAGCCATCTCTGTCCGGTGAGAGAGGGGTTCTATGACCTGCTTTTTTTCTACGAGAAACATTTGGATACTACGACAGAGTACAATAGTTGATATGCAGCCAATTACCAGTTAAAATTGTAACATGACATATAGTTATTCAAAATAAACTCTCCAGATTGGTGAACATAAAATGGACCAGGAATTTATATGACTCTTAAACCAGAAAATACGTTGATTTAAATTCTTAACTGGCAGATTGGTGAACATATAATTGAGGGTCAAATGAGAACATTCAATGGTCCAAATTCAACAAAAGAATGCTCATTAATCAGAAGATACAATAGTTAAATCAATCTGAATTTTGAATGATAGGCTATCTAGAGTGGGTCCCATGACATGGATAGTTTCGTTGAGTTAATGTATGTCACGCGTAGAATTTCAGAGTGCCTGAGTATAAACCAAGATACTCTGCCAGAGAGTATCAAATAACTCCCTTTTGCAACTGCTTCTCTTCTGCTTTCTCACTTGGGCAAATCACTTCCTCTCTATCAATGTGCATTGCATGTGCTGAATGTACTAGTATCATTAATTATATTTAATGGTAATTCTCAAACATTTTTCCTTCTATTCTTGTCTTTATGCTGTTATTTTGTGCATTTCCATGTGCTGTTTGCTGCCTTCTGATTCAACTAGTCATTTTCAATAGCTCTATTGTTTCCGAGTTTTAAAACCATGGTTTGAATTCTGTGTTGTATTGATGGATATCCATCCTTCAACCATGAAATCAACCACTACAAGTACACACTAGTTCAATGCAAATGAAACATCTGCGGGGGCTTGCATGCACCTGAAATGTCAATTTCCTTTGCAAATCTGCTGCATCTGCAGATGCTTCATTTATGTCCTATGCTGTTCTCTTTGCTGGATCTTTTATACTTAAACATGCAAGGGTATGGATGTGCATATTATTCTCTCAAATTTTATCTCCTTAACCTTTCAGATGATTTACTTAATAAAATATGTTTCACATATTGCATTCTTTTTATTACTTTCATCCATCGGGGCATGTTTGCGGATATACTCATTAAGATGCTAAAGTATTGCTTTACATACGTATTTTTGTAGATGCTGTAAATTATTGTCTGATTTGATGTGTTTCTTTGTTTTCCTTTTGCTTGTAGGAAGGATCCTGGTTACATAAAAGTGAATCTACATGATTCACAAAATCTGAAAGACGACGTAAGTTGCAGTTTCATGGTCACTTCTTTGACTTTTGATGGGTCTTTGCTTGTTTATCGACATCTCTTCTCTATGCTTCTTGGCTTAGCATTTCTCTTGAAATATCTTCCTATCTGATCTCTCTTTTATTCATCAACAGGAACCTTTGTTAAAGACAGAGCTGAATAATCCTGCACTGTTGGCTGGGAATTGGTCTCAGTTGTGTGCAACATGCAAGGTGACATCCCATTCTAGTCTTCGTTCTTTTGTACTTGTCAGTCATAACTAGTTTTCTTTCAATGATATTTTGTTTTCGTTCTTTTAGATTGTCAGGCCTTTACGTGCGAAGCACTGTTCCACCTGTAATCGTTGTGTGGAGCAGTTTGATCATCACTGCCCTTGGGTATCGAATTGTATTGGCAAGGTGCTTTGACACTGATGAGTTGAATCTTACTTCTAATTGCTTTTTTTTTTCTCCTTAATATACACATTCATGTGGCTTCTCACATACACATTCATGTAGCTTCTCCTATGCTCTGATTGAATCCTTAAATGTTTTGTTTTCACTGCAGAGAAACAAATGGGATTTCTTTATGTTTCTTATTCTAGAAATGTCTGCAATGCTGGTCACTGGTGCTGTAACTTCTATACGTATGTGTATTCTGGAAATCCTTTCCTCTAGCCCATTTAGTGAAGCTTATGCTAGGTGCTTTTTTATCTACCCTGATGGAAAAATTTCCTTTTTCTGAAATGCAGGAATCTTGACAGATCCAAGTTCTCCATCTTCTTTTGGAGCATGGTTGAACTTTGCTGGCACGCATCACACCAGCGCTATATCATTTCTGGTCATGGATCTTTTCCTTTTCTTCAGCGTTGCAGTCTTAACTGTTGTACAAGCTTCACAGGTATGTTGATAAAACACTTGGTGGTTGCATGTTTCCTTCAATTTATTGTTGCCATGGAATCATTTCTACAGTGTAGATTTACAGGACTTTGATGAATTGCAATAGCATGTCATTTTATGGGTGCTAACGTAATCATTGAAATCTCCTTTGCCCATTTGGCTTGGAAAGAGCAGGCCACTTCAGCCCATAGCAATCAAATCTCGTTTTAAATCATAATACATATGGCTTGTATCTTTAAGTTCTTTGACGACAAGATATGGCCTTGTGTTTGACTTCAAAAAGCTGGCTCAACTCAAAACTTAGCAATTATGATTAAATATGATTAGCTCATAATGATTTAAAGTGATAGCAGAAATGCTAGGGATGCCTGCCCCTAGTGGCTCAGTCTTTTGCCCCACCATGCAATGATCCAGACCATTCATCTAGAAGGTGCCATCATGATGGGCTACATGTTAAGAGTCTTATTTATCAGAGATCATGCTGTCCATACAAACGGAGAAGCAACGGTCGAGAAAAGAAGCTTCTTATTTTAGCATGGATGGTTTGGACCACTGATCAGTGAGATTTTGCCATGTGGAACCATATACAATGCAATCCAGATCCTGTGGTGGAGCAGAAGGGGCGAGCAGCTTTTGTGACCCTTGCCAGCAAAGCTCATGAAGATGACCATTGATGCATTTTAACGGTGGTACTGAATTGCTTCCTTTTTTTTCCATGGTGTAGATCTCTCGCAATATTACAACGAATGAAATGGCAAATGTAATGCGCTATAGTTATCTCAGAGGACCAGGCGGAGGCTTTAGAAATCCATATGATCATGGTGTTCGGAAAAACTGTTTGGATTTCTTGATAAATGGCTATAATGAAGACATCGAGCACATGGAACAACCAGTCCATTCTGAAGGTATCGGGATGGTTCCAATTACCAGAAATACTAATTTGCAGAATGGGGAGAACCAATCTCATCAAGCCAATGGCAACGGCCATGTCTGCATTGATGTGGAATCGGGAAACACGAGCCATCATGGGCTTGTACATTCCTCCCATAACCATGGAAAGAGCGATGGGGTCCCTTTGGGCTTGGGTCTTGGGCTTGGACGGAACAATGCTCATCATCATCATCACTCGCATTCTCTTGTAGCTTCGTGATTCATCACCATACCAAGGGAGGAGAATTGTTGTCTTTGTAGCTAAAGCATGACATGGTTGTGCTTCAATACCTCCATTCGTTTCAGTTTTGTGCAGTTATCTTTCTGTATTTTGAGTTCTATCATTCTAGCGAAAATGATCGAGTCTTGGACATCACTAGTGAAATTTCACTATTGGTGAACCTGCTCCCGGCATTGGATGGTGAAAAGAAGAGGGTCCCAAGTGAGGCAACTGTCTTGATAAGTTTTAATGGGATTCCTTGTTGAGGAATCACCGGTTCCTGCACATCAGCAGATGCACTATTTGCTCCATACAGAGCTGTCGATGTGATAATCCCTGCCATCGATGGGCATGCTTTGAATAGCTTCCAGATTGGTAGATTACAACCTTGAGCTAAGGAGCAAATACAGTAATGGTTTAGATTCAGAGAGAAAATGTTCATTGGTCAAAGGGGGTCGAAAGCTTCTGATAATGGGCAGTTTTAGAATCTCCATCGAGAATCCCTGCTATAGTTGGGGATGCTTCAAATAGCTTGCACATTGGTAGAATACAACATTGAACTAAGGAGCAAATACAGTAATGGTTTGGATTCAGAGAGAATGTTGACTGATCAAGTATGCTTCCGGTAATGCCAAGGGAGTTTTCACCAAAGCAAGATCCTTGGTTATTGATTGGGCTAATGCAATTGCTAATCTTCGTGATTGTAATGTCTGCTCCTAAGTATGTCTCGCTGTAATTTTTCTTGCTTTCTGTTGTATTCTTTAGTGGAAAAAAGGGGGAAAAAAAGTTCAATTATCAAAGGGTTAAAATCTTCTGATATTGGGTAATTTTAGGAGAATCCTTCATCCAACTTGTCGCCTATTAAGTCAACGGCTTTTATGACTGAAATATGGCTTTTTATGACTGAAATATGGCCTATAATCCCCCTTTGTGGTTACCATCCAATCTTGATCAGGCCGAGTCACTAGTGATTGTTGGATAATTTCCCTTCTCATGTTAACATTCCTAGGGGAGAGCAATTTTCTTGCAACTCAGTATCATTTATGTGGATAGTTGTGGACCGTTGCTAGAATGGTTTTTGCTGAATATTATTTTTAAGGTTTTGAACACCCAATTGGTTCAAAATTAGCTAGGACTCAATAGGTTGATCGATTGGATGCTCTGGATTGATGGGCATGATCGGTTGCAACTCCATCTTTTTCCCAAATAGACCACAAATCAGCCAATAAAGCCTTTCCTACCTTGCCCACCGGACACTACAAAAGACATAACACAAACATTCAGAGGAATCATTCCTCTCGTGCGCCATTAGCACTTTTTTTTTTTTTCCTCGTAAGCCAAGCCAATACAGTAAACTCAGGAGCTTCATAATGCCAAACTGGTGTTGTATGATACCATTGCCAGTTCTATAGGAAATTAATGAAGTGTATTTATGTATTTTGGGTTTGGGTTTTGTGTACTCCTGAGGAGTATGTTCAATATTTTTATTAAACAATATAATAAAAGGTGTGTGACTTGTATGCTAGGGCTAATAAGACCTAACACACAAGTCTCTTCCCCTAAGCTTTTCTCTCTCCTCTCTCCTCACGCTCATCTCCTCTCATTTCTATTTTCTTCTTCATATCTACTTGGCATAAAAGAAAGGCCATTCACATTGATCATTGCTATAGAAACTTACTGAGGTCAGCAACTGTACAATGCGTACAGGCAATTTTATGGGGAAAAGTATGGTTCAATAAAGCTCTATCTTAAAAGATTTGTCATGATTTTTATGATTTTTTTTTTCCTTAATTTGAAGTATGCTTGGACCATTTTTTTTTTTTTATATATATATATATATATAATATATATATATATATATATATATATATATATCATCGGTTATTTCTCAAATATTTCTCCATATGGTGGATTGGTTTGATTGTATTTGGCTATCAATAGCCTTGTTTACATTAGGGAGAGGGTTTTTATTTTATTTTATTTTATTTAGTTTTATTTAATGCTTGTTTGGTCTACTGTAGACCGGCTCCACCGTTTGTGGGGCTTGGGGCTTAGGGTCCCTGGCCATACATCAAAAGTCTCGGCTGATGCTCTAATCTCCTGTTAAGGCATTTTATAGTTGATTCAAGCTAGTTGGTAATCATTATTGTTGGATTTAATGTATAACGTTGTTTTTATATCTTTGTTTTGTGGATTGAACACCATATATTTGGTGGTTATCTAAAATTGTATGCCGTATTTTGAGTATTTTATTTACTTGTGTTATGTGCTTGTGGACCCTTGTGTTAGTGCACTGATTTATGTATCTTATTTGCCAATCACATGAGTCCATATATTATATAGTCAGTTGAGCTTTTAGAAACTGAAGACCGAAGACACAAGAGGACAAAAGGATCAAAGAGCAAATAACAGGTAAATGAGGTGCCTTGGTGATCCCAACTCTTGACATAAAACAATCCTTAAAACACTAGATAGTCTTGGCTTAATGGGTAAACCTTGTTGTTCATCCCTTATCCTTAGAAACCTAATTGAAATAAGATAAATAAGGCTATAAGAGGTGCGGAACTGTTGTGAAATGAAATCATATGCCAAAAACAATAAACTTACGAGTGTTGCTCGATCCCATTGATTAGACCTTAAGGGCATCAAAGACCACTCGATGGAATTGATTAACTCAAATACATTCAACAAATTATCTGAGTTTCTTGATGGAATCGAGGAACCTTCGATGACATCGAAGGATATCCTCGATGCCATCGAAGACTACTCAATGACATCAGATAGCAGTGTGTAAATTGTTCAGCAATAATTTAGTTGGAAATCCGATTTCTTCGATATCATTGAAGCCCTGCTCGATACCATCGAAAGAGTCATTATTTACCTTTTTAAAAAAATTGTTGCAGCTCGAACTCCTTATAAGGGGCATTCGGTTCTTGGGTATACTGATGAGTTTTTGATATAATAGAAGCTTAAGTAATTCCATGATTATATTCCTCGTTCCAAGCCTCAAAACCAATGGGTTCTAATTTATCTTTCTTGAGATTAACAATCTAATGAGGATTCTAATATCCACCTTGAAGATGAGTTTGAACTCCACTATTTTTTAGAAATTAGACTTAATCTTTATAGGTATACTCTTGTCTAAATCCGCTATAAGTCTCATATAGTGAATCCCGTATGAATTACAACATCCTATTAGTTGTAGGAGATTCTACCAACATTCTATCACTTCGATCACCTCAAATAAGCATCACATGAAAGTTGGTTGATCTTGAAGCTGAAGCATTAGCAATGCATCGGTATCACGATCGAGGGAGCAAATGGGAGATGATTAAAGAACGGGAAAACATAAATCAAGCAACTCGAGAAGTTGCAATGAAATAGGCTCAATCTGATAAGTTGTTATGTGTAAGATTTCGTATATACTCATTCCTTATGTAGGATCAAGTGTAAGAGTTTGAATTACCGAACTTGACTAGGTTTTTGTGTAAGGGCTAAATCAAAGTCCTTGTGTAGCCATTGAACATAAGTGTATATGTGTTAGTCTTTGTGAGAGTCTCCGGCGAGAGTAAGCGTAGATATTTGGATTAGGACCGATATTATTGCTTAGCTTAAGGAAAATTAACTAAAGGCTCTTGTGGGAGTCGATTCTTATGTAAGATTATAAAGTTTAGATGTGAAACTGATTAAAAACCTCTAATAGTGAAATCTAGTACACTCAGGGGTTGAGTGTGTCCATCAGGAGTGGAGTTGAGAAACCAAACCATTATACATGCTGTGTTTGGGATTATATTTGAGCACTTATTTAATTATGCTTATGTAGTAAATGTTTAATTATATGTATACATGATTAGATGAATAGTAGGAGTTGATAGTTAGCACATCTCCCACACAAATGTAAACTATTATTGATGGGGTTTTCCTCTTCAGGTCAGAGGAGACGTGGTGCGGTTCGGATGCCACAAACAGTGGAATCACTGCACTGCTCAACCAGTCGAGAGCACGGCTTGACCAGTCGAGTGAACAGTGCTCGACCAGTCGAGGGTCACTCGACTCAAAGTCCAGCGAGCTCAATGAACAGTGCTCGACCAGTCGAGGGCCGGCTCGACCAGTCGAGTGAACAGTGCTCGATTAGTCGAGCTTACGCAGATTTGAGTCTGGATCTTGTGCGAACTGCGAAAATTGGAGGTGGTTTCGCAAGAGATGCGAAAGGGAGTTTCTAAATCTATAAATATGGGTGCTTTAGGCTTTTCTAGGCAATGCAAGAGGGCACCTCCTCGTTGGTTTTCTGGGGGCCCTTATCGCCCCTCACACTTCCGTTTGGGGTCCGCTCGAGTGGTGGTGGAGGCAGCCTTCCATTTTCAAACAGTCATCTGTGGGTGTGAAAATTGCCTTAGCTTTTGTCTTTTGGGAAATTTGGAAAGCCAGATGTACAAAGGTTTTTGAAGATCGCCCGGTTTCAGCTTCTGTGGTTTTTTGCAAAGTCCTCTGTAGGCTGTCTCTATTCTCTACTTTTTGTTCGCTGCCTGACACAATGGAGCCCCTTCAGTTGTGGAGATTATTAAGTGGTCTAGGCCCCCGTTGGGCTGGTTTAAGCTCAATGTTGATAGGTTTGCGTTGGCTAATCCGGGGCCAACTGGTGGTGGAGGGATTTGCAGGGACAGCCAGGGGAATATGATTTTTACATTTTCTAGTGGTTTTAGGTCAGCTTTTAACAATTTGGCGAAAATTCGGGTTGTTGTAGAAGTTCTTCACTTATGCGTCGCCCTTGGATTATCCAACATTGTTCTTGAATCGGACTCAAAGTGGGTGGTTGATGGCGTCTCAGGGAAATCATCCCATGATTGGAAATGAAGCTATTGGTTGCGCCGTATTAATAGGCTCCTCAGTAGGGTCTCCTGTCAGCTTTCTCTTATTCCTAGAGAAGCTAACGGGCTCGCTAATGGGCTCGCAAAGCTGGCTAGTAAAACCCAGCGACATTCTTTCTTCCGCAATGTTTCATCCCTCCCTAGGCCCGTCCGGGGAAGTTTTTTTCTTGATAAATCGAGCTTTGGGTCCATTAGGAAAACTCATAGACCAATGATGTATAGGAATTGATATGATAGGAGGATCAGCTCGTGCCCGCCTTCCCGAAATTGCCTTCATCGTAATCCTTTTGTCCTTCAATATATTGGGTATGCCCTATGTTTAGGGCTGCTCCTTTTGTTATATAAAAAAAAGGCAATGCAAAAGGGTTTCCTAAAGCTTTACAAGGGTTTGCTAAAGGGCTTAGGGCTATCAAAGGTGAGAGAGAGAGAGAGAGAGAGAGAGAGAGAGAGAGAGAGAGAGAGAGAGAGAGAGAGAGAGATGAAGCTTGTGGAAGAGAGGTTATGCTCGTAGAGGTGATCTACTGTGCACTCGACATCTCAGCGTTTCTACGTCCTCGTGATCGGTGAGATCTCTCTTATTGTTTATCCACTCCTATGTGAGTGAAGAAGGTTGTAACGTTCTACTTCATAGTGGATTTTTGATCTGGACGAAGTCCCATGGTTTTTATTTCTTTTAGGGTTTTCCATGTAAAAATATCTTGTGTGGTGTGGTTTATGCTTTGATTTATTTCATTTCTTTATTATCCCATAATTTTAGATTGTTTTGGGAGGCTAGATCCTAAGGTTTTGTGCAAGGCCCCCAACAGTTATGTTTATAAACTAGTTGCTGAATTGGCATATCATTTCTAGTATATGTGATTAGACCCTCTATTAGCTTGAAAGCTTTAGCGTTAATTGCATATTAGCTTAAGTAGGCGATTGAGTTTAAAAAACATAAATTTTAATTGATCCTAATTACTCCCTCTAGATTTTGTAGCCCTGTATAGCTTTCGCATTGTAATCGTGGTAATTCCATTACACCACATGTGAATTTTCACATTGTATTATGAAGGAAAAACTTTTTTTCAGGATCCATTGTGGGGCCTTTAAAATCCCATACTTAGTTGATTACAATTGCCATATTGAATTGTAATAATTATCTACAAGATACTCAATTAGTGAAATTATTTTTATGAGGTAGAGACTGGCTTGAATATAACATTGAATGAAACTCTTGACTCTACAATTAAAACTTTTAAAACTTAAACTGAGGAGAAGTATCAAGTTATGACCTGGTGATCCCTCTATGAGTAATTTTGTTATATTTATGATTTCTACCAAAAAGATATGAGACCCCTTCATGATGTATATTTATAAACTCGAAATAAATTTAGGATTTATAAGTTGAATTCAAATATTAACAAGTTTCAACAACATTCGAGAACACTGAATGAGTACTTATTTGCTCTTTGGGGTATGTGGGATAAGTTAGATCTTTATTATCTTATTCCCCCTTACTGTACAAAGGATTGTGATTTTTTTATTAAAGTAATGTGAAGAAATTTAAATCATGCAATTCCTTTCTGAGTTGAATTTTGAATATGAAGGTGTTTGCGAGTAAATTTTTATAATGGATCATCTATCTTCTTTAACTACAATTTATGCTTTAGTGTAGAGTGTTGCTATCTCATCTTCCACTACTTTATATAGGTTAATTAATCTTCTTACATAGTCATAGACTAGCTTTCTTATAGCATGGATCTAGAATATCAAGATGGGGTATGTAGGGACATGGATGTAATTTCAAATATGACAACCAAGGTAGGGTCCATGATTTTGAAATATGGAGGACATGATAATCGTAGATGAGGAGGACGTGGTCGTGGTAGTGATGAACCTCGTGTTTGTACACATTGTAGGGGTGCAAATCATTATATTGAGTGAGACTATGATATTATTGGCCATTCATCTTGAGTAGGTGCATCTTTGGTTTGTAATGTAATACCCTAGGTCTTTTTTTTTTTTTTATGCCTTTCTAAGTGCTACAGTTTCCACGCGTGTGTGACCACACCCTGACTTCCCGCATGAGTGTGTGATCTACATTCGTGTGCCCTCGATTCTTCCTTAGACCCCTACGTGTATCCTAGTGTCTCCCATATCCCTTCGAGCATGAGCATGTGTACCTCGCTATTCTCGGAACCACGTGTGTGCGCAATTTTGCATGTCCATGCCCTTGGGCATGTGCATCCTGACCCTTCCCATGTGTGCACATGCCCCCGAAGAAACCCCTCGATTATGTAGGTATGAATTTTGCCTATATGCACACGCAAACGCTAGCGGTGTTTCGTGAAATACCCGAAACCCCACATGTGAGGAGAAACCCAAATGGGAGTAGGCAAGTGGGATTTTTTAACCCCACCTTAGGTGGGCTTAGACCCAAACCAAAGCCCATTTCTACCAAATCTCAGTCATTCTCTTACCTCACACATACATCACTCCCCACTAACACCTTTACTTTCTCTCATAGGCACCTCACCTCATGCATGCTACCTCACCTACTCATGCATGCCATGTACTCTCACCATTTGACACCCCACTCCTCACCTCCTTTCTAGCCAATGCATGTTAAACAACACAATCCACTCATCCCTCTCAATTAATCTTAGTTAAGTTAGCTATCATTTCCCAACCATATTTAGTTCTCTAGCCTAAAACATCCTTAAACCTTAGTTGCTGGAATTTCCACCCAACCTTATGCTCTCTATGCTATCCCAACCATGGTGAGTGCATCTCCCCCATCACCATCTCTCTCTCTCTCTCTCTCTCTCTCTCTCTCTCTCTCACACACACACACACACACACACACACACACAAACTGATGTCAATGTTTGTATGCATGCTACCCACACAGCGTGCACACCTAACTGTGGGTCCCATTGCGATGTTTGTTTGCCACCAAACCTGTTGATTAAGCTCATCTAGACCGGATGAAGGAAAAAAACTAATGACAACTTAATCCTAAGCTATCGTAGGCCCCACCATCCAAATCAGTGGACATGGGGCCCATCGTTGCAACCTTGTTAGACCTAGCTTGGGTTTAACATGATGTATTTGTTCTATATCCATGTTATCCATCTAATGACTTGATAAGAATGGCGTGTGGGACCCAGCATGATGTAATTGTTATATCCATACCATCCATCCATTTTTCCATATCATTTTAGAGTATGATCCCAAAATTGAGACAAATCTAAGACTCAGGTGACACACACTGCTGGACGTTGTGCAGTAGGTGGGGCGACTAACACCCCCACACCACACATGCTCACATATTTAATGTGTGTGTGTGTATAATAAAAAGGGAGAAAATAGCTAACAATAGTGACACTATTGCCGAATCACATCATGATGTATCTATCTTATCCACTTCACCATCCATCTTTGCATCCCATTTGGATTGTGCCACCACTTCAATGGAACCCTCACAATGAAGCAAATATAAATCTCAAGTGAACGATACCACAGTAAACCATGGTGATTGAACACCCACCCTTGAAAACTTCTTAGGGCCTATTGTAATGTTTATTTGCCTCTGAGCTAGACCGTGGGCCTCACCTTATAATTTGTGGGACCCACCATGATGTATATGTTGTGTATCCACAACATGAGACCTGCCTTGATGTATATGTTTTATCCACACAGTCTACCCATTTTAGCCCAAAGATGGTCCAGTAAACTGGACTGTTAAGGGTACATTAGGCTCCTAGACATATTTAGGTGTGTCAGGCCTCAGGTTGTGAACCCCACATGATGTATATGTTCTATATCAATGTTATTCATCTGTTGAACCAACTCATGTTGGAGCATAATCTCAAAAATGAAGTAGATTCAAATCAGGATGGGCCACAAAATAATGTTTGGGCTTCCTATGTCTAGCAATGTGTGAGCCCCTCTGATGGACCCCATAGAGATGTTTATTTTCTATCTATCTAGTTCATAAGGCGATACACACCTGGATGAAGGATCACATAACTATTGTAAGCCCCGTATCCTAGACTGTACCGTTCTATAGACTTTCGCGGTCTTCTCGGTCTAATTTCGGCAACCTTCGACCCTTAACCGGTATTTACGTGCGACCCTGATTCACACGCCGTCAACCTGAGTCGACTCAACCCAAGACCTTTACCATAGCGACCGCGCCGTCACTGCGGTTCTGATGCCGTAACTCGCACACCGAGGCGATACCCTCGTCAGGAGATGTGGGCCAGCGTTCAGTGTGAGGAAAACGCCGCACGTTACAAAACTCAAGAGAATCTCTATGGCTTGTCACATCAGTCCATTAATCCATCAATCTCAACATGTCAAGTACACATCATCTTTCACCCTTTACCAAACAAGCTCCAAAAGTTAAAAAGTTTGTACACAAGTCATACCTTTCTTACACCAAAAGCCACAAAAGTCAAAAAAGTATCTTACACACCCATCACCAGCACATCTATCACTCCATCACCCATCACTCTCTCTCTCTCTCCCTTATAAGTCTCTCTCTCTCTCTCTCTCTCTCATTTTCAAAGCACTTTCCCAAGAAAGAGAAGCCTCACACATCCAAACCCCTCCCTCTCTTCCAAGCTTCAAGTGTGGCCCACCTTTCTATCCCAAGATCTCCCATCCTAGCCATCCATTTCTCATCTTCCTCCATCAAAGAGAAGCACAAGGAGACTGGCAAGCCGAGGGAGCAAGAAGATCTAACGGTGGGTGCTTTGTTAAAGTAGTTTTCATGTTTTTAAGATGGGTTAAGTGAGGCCAACTAATCAATGGTTTGGATTCACTTGGGACCCTAAGATGTGGCCGATGGCCCACTAGGATCATCATGATCATTCCATGATGGGGCCATTCTCCATGGACCCATCATGATGTTTATTTTTTTACATTAAAAAGGTCATCTAGACCGTCCATATTGGTGGAGAAAGGATCTCCACCGTTGATTTTCAATTTCGGTGGACCCATGTGTAAAGGAATCCATTTGATGTATGATTTCTTACAAGGGAGGGCTCATAGTGGCGGAGCCCTCCATCACACACGTGTCTCACTATCTCTCTCTCTCTCTCTCTCTCTCCCTCTCTTTTTCATTTTTTAATAGGATGATGATGTACTTGTGTGGCCCACTCGAATGGACCCCACCATGAAGTATATATATTTTATCTAAGCTATCTTCAAGTGGGGCTCACCTTATATGTATTGTACCCACACCATCCATCATTGGGTGGCCCACGTGTACAGCCATACACAACTGTCCAGCGTCCCCGGACGACACTAGACGATTGAATGGAAACACATATATTAGCTTGTTCCCAAGCTTGTGGGGTGACCCACTCACATAGGCCCCACCTTGATGTATGTATTTAATCCACGCCGTCCACCTCATTCCCTTGAACATTTTAGGCGTTGAGCCGAAAAATGAGGTCTATCCGATCTTCAGGCGGGCCATAGCTTGTAAAATAGTGGTTTCTGCCGTTGAAAGTCACCCTGACATTTTTTATGTGCCGTAAAAACACCGGATATTGGACTCGTTTGGATGGTCTTGAGCCACAGAATGCAATGGACGGGTTGGATTTACTTGATGTGGGCCCTACCTGTGAAAAACCACAGGAATTGAGATTTTTTTTTTTAAAATAAAAGTACATGCATAAGGGGCAGCGCCTGCTGCCCTTGACAACAGCAGCAACACGCTGCAGCATGTATGGGCGGACGGGCCAGGGCCACGGTTCTACATGTGAGCCCCACCATGATGTATTTACACCATCCAATCCCCTCATGAGGTGGGCCACTCCTTGAAGTGGACCCCTTCCAAATTCCAGCCACATCCAACACTCAAGTGGCCCACAAAATAGGAAACAGTGTGACTAAATGGCTGCCATTAAGACCCATTTTTGGGTCCACAGAAGTTTTAGATTTATATGATATTTGTTTTTCTTTCTCATTCAGGTCCGTGTGACCATACCAACGGTTTAGATGCCACACAAACATTATGGTGGGCCCCACATGGGACCCACAATGATGCATGTGCTTTATTCATACCGTCCATAGGCAGTGGACGGTTGAACCCACATATGTGTTATATACCATACCGTCCAGCGGATGGTGGAGCCTACGATAATGCATGTGTTTCATTCACACTGTCCAATGACAGTTGGACCCACCATGATGCGTGTGCTGCATCTAAAACCATCCATCCACTTGGAAAGTTCATTTTATGGCTTGAGCTAAAAGAATGAGTCAGATCCATAGTCCAAGTGGACCCCACCTTGGCATGTTATGAGGCCATCTTAATGAATCTATGGTAGTCCATTGGGGCCTACTTTAATGTGGATGTAAGGCCATGTTATAAGGCCATTCGATGCACTTGTGGCCCATGGTTGAGGCTCACTTTGATATATATATGTAAGGCCCATGGGTTGAGGCCCATTAGATGTATTAGGGGCCCATGGGTTAAGGCCCACTGAGATGTATTAGGGCCTATGGGTTGAGGCCCATTTGATGTACATATGGGGCCCAATGGGTATGACCCATTTAACGCACATAAGGCCCACATGATTAGGCCCATTTGATGTATTCAAGGCCCAACGGGTTATAGCCCATTGCAATGTACATAAGGCCCATTGGTGCGGCCCATTGATGTGGCCCACTTGATAAATATAAGGCCCATATGATATGGCCCATTTGATGTATTTAAGGCCCAATGAAAAGTACCTAAGGTCCATTGCAATGTGTGATCCCAACATAGTTTATGTGATGATGTTACGACGGGCTATGCCTTGAGAGCAATGTTGGTTTGACATCTACATTTCAAGTGTAATGTTGGTTAAATGTCCACATTACGACTCTCCCTTGGGCCTATAGATAGGCCCGTACTTGTTGCGTGTAGGGGGTCTAGGCCCATCTACATTGTAAGGATAGTTCATTACTTTATTACATGTTTAGTATAGATCCATGACTCATGATCATACGCATCATATGTATGTTTGATATGAGAAGTGACTGATCATAGCATATGGCTTCGGACAGATTGTTTATGGGCTCCCGATTAGGCGGTGTTGCCCTACATGAGCGTAAGATACGCGCGGAATTTCTGCATGACTGGATAGTGTGGTTCATGCATTCGCATTGTGTGTCACGGTTACTGTACGCCTTAACGACATCAGGGCCGTAGCCTCCACAGGCGTATCGTGGATGGCAGGATTGGATACCAAAAATTTTATTCTACATGGGGTACTATAGATATCCCTAGGTGAAAGTTTCTAAACCCTTATGGTACCAAAAGGTTGCTCCAACATCTAGACCGAGTGGGTACAGGAGCACCGAGTGCTAATTACCAGACTGTCGCGCTTTCCACTATGTCGTGGTCAGTTGGAAGGGGTGCGGCCTTACCCGCCCGAGAGTAGGGAGCAAAGCTAGGCTGAGTTTGACCAATTTGAGGAATGGGTCCACTATTGACAAGCAGAGCTCGATATTGGCAGGCGAATAGTGAGGTCTCTTTTACTTACCTTATTGCGCACGATGGGGCGGCGATCTGATTTAGAGTGTACTAGACCCCGGTGATATCCTAGATTTGAGCTGTATTGATATGTGGACTTAGAAGAGGATTCGCATGCTTGAGTTGCATCTCGCACCGTATGGCGTTGGTATGTCCGACATCATTCATATCTTACATCGCATAGCCTTGGTACGGCTAATGGTATTCTTGACTTTTATCAGCATGTTCCACATTACTCTGATACTACATAACTGCATTACCACCTTGCGCATACACTCTCACCACCCTCTAAGCTTTCTATAAGCTTATGTATGACCGTTGTGTGCAGGTGATGTTGGATCGCAGCAGTGCTGAGGCTTGAGCACTTTACAGATTATTTTGGAGCTTTTGGTCTATCATCATTGTATTTTCCTTTATGCTCATTGTACTTATAAAGTTTTTGATCATAGTGGAAATGTAATAGAGTTTTTGGTTGTTGTTTGTGAGTTATACCTTTGGTTATGCTTATTACGAATCAAACTGACATTGAAAATCCTCCTCATAGCATCCCAGGATCGAAACCTGACGAATGGGCTCTAGGAGCCGAGAATGGGGTTTTATGGAGGCTATCGGTGCCAGATTCGGCGATTGAGAATTTTGTGAGCCCAGTTTTTGAGTTTGGGGCGTGACAAAAGTTGGTATTAGAGCATAACTTAGGAATAACTGAGAACAACATTACATGTCTGCTATGAGTTTAGAGTGACTAAGTCCTGAAGTTCGGATAGTCTAGTGATCTTTTATTGTCGACCCTTAACATGCGTACCTTTGAGAACTTTCAAAAGTTGATAGGTGCCTTTACTCTTTCCTGTAGGACATGGCGCGTGGGGGAGTGATCCGATCCACTCCCGCACCACCACCTGAGACTCCCACTCCACCACCTGCAGCTCCCGCCCTACCACCCACGATGCCCACTCCACCACCAAAGATTCCTGCTGCCCAGCTTATGGATCCAACTCCTCCACCAGAGACTGGTGCGGACCCGACTGTATCCGTGAGTGCCTCTCAGTTGCAGCAGATGTTACAGGCTGTGACGGCTGCACTCCAGGGGCAGGACAGGCACCAGTTGTTTCGCTGGCCCAGGTAGAACAGGAGCGCGCGAGCGCCCTCCTTCGTGAGTTTCGACGACTCGATCCCCTCCGTTTTCAGGATGAGCTAGACTCGACGGTAGTTGAGAGGTGGTGCGCCGATGTGGAGAAGATATTCGAGATGATGGGATGTACGACTGAGCGAAAGTTCGATTAGCCGTATTTCTTCTCCATGGTGAGGCTGAGCATTGGTAGACATCAGTCTCCTGAGCAGCAGGTGCCGATTTTATGTGGACTTGGGAGGATTTTATGGATCGGTTTGACCGACAGTATTTCTCTGATCACATCCGACGACACCGAGCGTTGAAGTTCGAGGCCTTGGTACAGAGTGATATGACAATGACTTAGTACGCAGCTCGCTTTGTAGCGCTGTCCAGATTTATACCTTACTTGGTAGATGATGTGGAGAGGAGAGCCCCCTGCTTCGAGGACGGCTTGCGTTACGATCTTCGAGGCCGTGTTATTGGGCATGAGCTCCCGACTTTCAAGGGAGTGGTACGGAAGGCCCAGATTTTTAAAGCTGAGTGGGCCAGTTCTCAGTCTGATCGCGATCAGAGGTGAGACCAGAAGAGGAAGACTCCTTTCAGTGATTTCAAGCAGCATCGACCACAGAAGAGACGCACAGGTCTCCCAGCCTTTCGAGCGCCAGCAGTACCTCCAGCACCACCTCAGAGGCAGTTCACCGGCACTTATTTTAGGTTCGGTACGACGGGACACCGTATGTGAGAGTGTCCTAGCCCCCAGCAGTAGCAGAGAGGTCCACAACAGCCTCCACCACAACCGTAGCAGAGACCCCTACAGCAGCAGCGACAACAGCCCCCACCACCGAGGCCACCTCAGCAGCAGCATCAGTATCAACCTCAGAGGCCGCAGCCTCAACTACCCCAGCAGCAGTAGCACACTCACAGGGGACAAACACCTCCCCAGCCCGCTCAGGCTAGGTTCTATGTGGTTCAGCAGGATCCGCAGTCATCTAAAGGAGTCGTTGAGGGTATACTTCCAGTCTCTGCATGCATCGCTTAGGTTTTATTTGATTTCGGTGCTTCACACTCATTTATGTCTGAGGGATTCTGTTGTTCGACTGGATTGCCGACAGAGTCTGCTCAAGAGGGGTTGACCGTATCGACGCCCTTGGGGAAGACTACAGTATTAGGTCGCTTCTGTCCATCTTACCCCGTGTTAGTAGGAGAGACTTTCTTGCCGTCCGACTTATACGTACTGCCGATGTCAGATTTTGACGTTATCCTGGGCATGGATTGGCTTGCCGAGTACTATGCCATATTGGACTGCTCCACGAGGACAATCACGTTCTGTATACCCGGCATGCCACAGTTTTAGTTCATTGCAAAGTCCAGAGGAGAGCCGTTGTCTTGTTTGATGTCCTACGCCGTTGAGGAGCCTATTGCCACTTATATCGACCAGTTGCCCATAGTTTGTAATTTTTTCAATGTGTTCCAGGAGATTCCGGAATTATCACCTTGTGGACTCACCGAGTTTCAGATTGATCTCGTGCCCGGTACTGCGCCTATCTCGAAGGCCCCGTATCGCATGACACCGTTGGAGTTGCGGGAACTGCAGAAGCAGTTGGATGAGTTGCGCGAGTTAGGCTTTATCCGTCCGAGCAGTTCGCCGTGGGGAGCACCGATACTCTTCGTGAAGAAGAAGGATTGCTTGTTGAGGTTCTATGTAGATTACCGCGAGCTCAACAAAGTCACAATTAAGAACAAGTACTTGCTCCTGAGGATTGATGATTTGTTCAATCAGCTGAAGGGTGCACAGTTCTTTTCGAAGATTGACGTGCGTTTTGGTTATCATCAGATTCGGGTCCAAGATGAGGACATTCCGAAGACGGCGTTCAGGACGCATTACAGTCATTTTGAGTTCCAGGTCATGTCCAAACTAGAGAGTAGACCCCACTTGCTAATTGGGTGGTCCTTGCTATCCAGATTGGATAATGGGCTGTTCACAACCCTAAGTGTAGGGTCGCGATGTAGTAATAATCTTGGTAAGACCGAGGTCGAATCCATAGGGACTAATCTTGTACGTTTCTGAAAGTAACTGAAGTAGAACTAGAAGAAAATGTAAATCTAGAATAAAGTGAACAATTGTGATTAAGATGAAAACTATCAATTAAAAGGAACTAGGGTTCCAAGGATCCACTTGTAGCTTCTCAGGATGCTACCTTGCTTGATTTAGGAAATCCAACTGGAATTGGAGTCCTATCCTATCCAATTGGAAAAGAGAGGTAATTGAATCTCAGAACTTCTCATGGACCTAATCTCAACGGATGAGAATTATGAGGATTGGAAATGATTCCTGAAAGTGCCCTTGCTAATGCCCTGATTTGTCAATTAGCGTGTATGTTGAGTCAGTCGGACTGCAGAGCCTCACAGAAAGATCTATTCAAGTGTCTGCCTCAAGCGGATATGTGGAATCTCGCCATAGGTAAATCTAAGCCTCACATCCCATGTCCCAAAACACCAGGTGATTAAAACCCTTAAAAATAAGTTAAAATATATCAGGGTTTTTGGGTAAGTGAACTGGTTCAAACATCAGAAAAACTCTAAGTTTGCTTGCCCTATCGATTATATCATAACACATCTCGATATAATTGACCTGCGATGTCGATGTCCTCGGAAGCTGAATCGATCATATCGAATGAGCACTTATTGTGTCCAGCAATCAAATACATAAATGGACAGAATTATCGATGTATCAACACACTTATCGATATCATCAATATTTGATTCTCGAGCCCATCGAAGGTGGCTCGATAATCTCAATAGGCAGTTTCGGCGCCCCTGTTTTTCAAAGAAAATCTCAAAATCCTTCGATACATCTATGCCCTTCCCGATAAGATCTTAAATCAAATCTCGATAATATCGGAAGTTTATTGATGATATCGATAGTGGGCGCGCATGTCTTCTAATAAATATTTCAAGTCGTTTTGTATCTTTGATCGAGGGCCACTTGAGGAAACTGATATTCATATGTCGATGATATTGAGGCCGAGTCGATTGCATCGATACTGG
This sequence comes from Magnolia kwangsiensis, assembly GCA_037074715.1. Lineage (NCBI taxonomy): Eukaryota > Viridiplantae > Streptophyta > Magnoliopsida > Magnoliales > Magnoliaceae > Magnolia > Magnolia kwangsiensis. The sequence goes on from CM073583.1 coordinate 69,358,005, forward strand.
ACTTAACTGTCCAGCGAGCTTACTGAAAAATCCATGGGATTTATCGATGCATCGACACTGCCTCTGATATCATCGATATACAAATTTCGATGACATCGGTTGAAACTCGATCATATCCTAAAACCTGAAATATTTCTTGACTAGTCTCTCTCATTCTTCAAATGTCGATGAATCGATCCAAGTATCGATAGAATCGGAGTTCGAAATCCGATGATATCGACACCTGATCGATCCCATCGACCAGCTGGCAAGAGATTTCAAAAGCATATGACATATGGGTTTGTGTCATCTAGTAGACCGTCGATACTATTGAGAGTATACGCTCGATGATATCGACGCTGCTTGATGATATCGAACTCTGTCATAAATGTGACCGTTTTATATCCGTTGGAACTTTTTGCCTATATAAAGAGAGACTTGTTCATATTGCAGGTAGAGAACGAAGAGAGTGTTTTTGTGTGTTTTACCTTTAGATCATATACCAAAGTCTTTTCTCTCACGGGAGTTCATCCTCCAATCCACCCTTATCATTGACATTTTACAGAGTGGATTGGGGAATGAATTTCCGCATTCAAGGATCCTTCAGCTACCATCTTAATGACAAATCATTAAGCTGGGATGCCTTAAATGCTTAGATGATTGGAATTACTCTATCTCCTTTATAGGAAAATATTTAGAGAGTAGGATTGCATCATAACCTTGACCCAACCCGTAGCCTTATATTAGTACATCATTTGTTGCGGATCAAGGGAGTTGAAGACTCTTCGTCAACAAGGAGGAGATCTTCGTCACTGTGCTGAATAGGACTCATCAAATTATCTATAAGTATCTAGAGTCCAGAGGACCCTTTGATCATTCCTTTGTAGGATTGGGTCTAAGGTGTTTCTGACCCTTAAAGTCCTCAAGGAGGCCTCCGGCAGGAGTGTACGTGGTGGGTGTGTTGTATGGACCCTTGCTCTGTGGAGAGTATAAACATCTGGTTTGAGGTGAACCAGTAAAACCTTGAGTTTGAGGTGAACTGGGTAAAACCTTGGGTTTTGAGGTGAATCGAGTGAAACCTCTGATAGGGTCTTAGGGAAGATCCTTGGCCAGTGTACTTAAATGTGGGTGCGATGTTTTGACCCTTGCTCGTGAGAGCATAAATAGCCAGCCTCGGTGTAGGTTGTAAAGGTTAAAGGGGAACCTGATTTAAAACCTTAGGTTAGAGGTGAACCATGTGAAACTTCCTTAGTGAAATCCGGTACACTCAAAGGTTGAGTTCGATTACCGGGAGTGGAGTAGACAAGTAGTCGAACCATTATAAAAATGACTATGTTTGCGATTTCTATTCTTTTGTTTATGTGATTTGTTTTATTATTTCAATATCTAAATATCTGAGATCACACCTCACACACATACACAGTCATATCCAGCATGAACTAAGTTCTATATTGTTATCTTTTGAACAGTTTGTGATTGAATCCTCTACCAGGCTTAGAAGCCAGTAGAGTTACATTTGAGTAATTTTGTTAATTGTCTATATGTTAAGGATTTGTGTAATAGGATTTTTAAAATACATTGTAAAAATTTAAAAAGTCCTATTCACCCCCCTCTAGGACATATTGGCATATTCCTACTTCAACTCAAGTGGTCTTCACCACTATTTCAATTGGTATCAGAGTGGTTCTCTCTTTAAGGGCTTCACCGCCTAGAGAGTGATCTTGTCTGAAGTTTAAGAATATGGCCAAAGGAGAGGGCTCATTAGTCATTAGACCTCCAGTATTTGATGGTTCAAATTATTCATACTATAAGGCTGGAATGCACTACTTCCTGAGATCTTTGGATCATGATGTTTGGGATATTATTGAAAAGGGTTATGTGTTATCACCTGAAGAGATCGTACTTGAGGGTGGCACTACCATCGCTAAACCCAAACCCAAAGAAAAGTGGACAACGTTCAACAAAGAAAAATGAACTGCTGAAGCAAAAGCAATGAACGCCATCTACTGTGCCGTGTCTCAGGATATATTCAATCAGATAAGTATGTGTGAGACATCCAAGGAAACATGGGATTTACTGAAAACAACCCATGAAGGCACAAGCACTGTGAAGAGGTCTAAACTGCAACTTCTGACTTCACAGTTCGAAAATCTCAGGATGGAAGAGCATGAGACATTTATGGAGTTTTTCACCAAGTTGAATATTATTTGTAACTCCATGGGTGGATTGGGAGAAAAAGATCCGATACCAAAAATATGTAGGAAAATCTTAAGATCCTTACCGGAATGATTTAATCCCAAGGTAACAATAATTGAGGAGTGTAGGAATATTGATGAGATGAAAGTAGAAGAACTGGTAGGTTCCCTACAAACTTTTGAACTACACTTGACACAATTCCAAAAATCCAAAAACATTGTCCTAAAAACTTCTAAGAAAACAAAACATGATAACGGTGAGAGTGAAAAAGAAGATGAAGATGAGGAAGTGGCTTTGCTGGCCCAAAAATTTAGAAGATTCTTTCAGAGGAATCGTGACCATCTTTCTAAAGGAAGAAAAGTGAACAACAAACCCTCTGCAGGCAAATTTGGTAAAAGAACCGAAGAACCACAATGCTATGCCTATCATGAATATGAACACCTGTCTATTGAATGCCCAAACAAAAAAACTAAGGGCAAGGTAATGGCCGCCACATGGGATGATACGGAGGAGTCAAATTCAGAATCAAGTGACTCAGAGAGTGATGAAGATTAGAAATCATTGAAAATCCTTATGGTCTCCACTACTCCAATAATTCCCAGTGAATCTGAGAATGAGAAAGAACAGCAAGCTAATGAATCATTTCCATTTGACAATGAGGAAATTGAAGAAGAGGAAGAAAGAAAACAAGATGAATTACAAGACGCTTACAATCAACTTTACATTCATAGCATCAATATTGTAAAAAAAAAAAACTTGGAATAGTTGAGAACAAAAAGGAATTACTGTAACTAGATCTAGACAAAACCTTAGATATCCATACTCATCTGATTAATGATTTACAACAATATCATTTAGATAATGATAAACTTGAAAGAATCAACATTTCTCTTAAATCTGATTCTGAAAGATTAAACAAACAAATTAAAACAATAAATGAGAAAAACATGATTCTTCAAAATGAAAATCATACACTTCAAGTTGAATTAGAAGAATCCAGAAAAATGGCCAAGCTAAACTGCAAATTTTCCCAAAGTGGTGAGAAATTAGAAAAACTGTTAGGCATGAGAAAATGTGAAGAAGACAAAAAGGGATTAGGTTATGGAAAATCTAGAACAAAAATTGAATATGATGCACAACCATTTGGAAAATCTGTTGCCTCTAGTAATATCGTCAGACCTATCCCAGCTCGTCACAAAAATTGTGAGTCAGTTTATGAGCTAAACAAAAGAAATATACAATCATCACCACTCGAGCTAGCTGATAGGATGAAGGAGCCGGTAAGTCATGCAGACAAATTAGATAAGATGAACAAATCTACCACAAGTAAAACTCCTGTCACAAAGTGGGTGATTAAGGAAAAGACAAATTGCCTTGTTACACATTTAGATCATCTACCAGGCAATGAGGCTAAATGGGACCTTAACAGTGGTTGCTCAAGACATGTCACAGGTAACAAATCCCTTCTCTCCAGCTATAAAAATCTTCAAAATGGGATAGTCATGTATGGAGATGGTACCACCACCAAAGTGATTGGACAAGGGATGATAAGTGGAATTGATTTGCTCAAAGGTGAGAATGCATTTTGCATAAAAGGACTGGCACATAATCTACTAAGCATCTCTCAAATATGTGATAATGAGCATGTGGTCAAATTCAACAAACGAGAATGCGAAATCCTAAATTAATCAGGAAAATCAGTTATGAAGGGTTATAGCACAAACAACCACTGCTACATTATCAGGGGCAAGGAACAAAGCCTAGAAGGACTGGGCATAGAAAAAGTTGTCTAGATTGTGCATCTAGATCTAGATAATGGCTGAAATGATGCATTTTTTTACTTCAATAGATTTACTCAGAGGTTCCTCGTCTTATCCTTTTGTATATAAACATCTTGATGTTTATACATTTTGCTCTGTACAAAGCTGGTACAAAATTTTTTCTTGGCTGAGACTACCCGTAAGTTGAAATTGTTCTATTTTATATGGAAAAGTCTGTCAGGATACAGAAAAATTTGAAAAATATTCACTTTCGATATGTTCATCAGATTACATGGATTCTCGATTACATTGATAAAAGTCGATATTATCGACGTCTCTTCAGAATTCGAAAAGTCATGAAGTTGAAAGAGATTATCTAAGACATCATCGATAACATCGGACAGGATATCTCGATATCATCAATGCACTGGTAGATGATATCAAAATTTACTGCCTGATAAAAGGAGCAAAATTGTTTACCTTTTACAGTAGCCAGTCTTGTCTCGCTGCCCTGATCTTTTCTTTGGTTTATCTGCTCGAAGCCTTGATGAGAAAATCTCAACCTCCAAATTAAGCAAGGAAGATGGTTAAAGGGAAAGGTAAGGCTCTCTCATCTGCAACATCTTTTAAGATTAAGAAAGGAAAAAATACTAGACCACCTCGAAACCAATCTAATTGGGAAGAAGTTACGATCATCGACCGTTCTATTCTCACTAGTGCTGTCAAGCCCTATGGGGTGGATCTCATGATGGAGAGTATTGGGTGGAAAAACATGCTTAATATGGGCGGTCCATATCAGTTTAAAATGATCCAGCAGTTCTTTAACTATTATCATGTTGTCCAACTTTATCCACCATGTATGCATCTAGAATTCATGCAACACACCAAGAAAATTACTCCAACAGTCCTTGGTCGTATTCTGAACATTGAGGTGACACAAATCCCTGTCACTAGTAGAAATCTAAACGAATTGGGTAGATGGGGGGAAATTACTCGAGCACTATGCCAAGGTATGACTATTCCTAGAAATGATAACAATCTCCTTCAGGTTAAATATCTAGGACTCTTGTTTAGACTCCTTCACAGTATCTTCAGTACGAATGTGTACCCATGTGACGCCCATGACACATACTTGAGTCCCTTTGTGCTCAATCTACTATATGATGTCTATCAAGAGGTCCCTGTATGTCTACCAACTCTCATTCTAGATTAGCTAATTAAGGTAGTTAAAAGTGACCATCTTGAAATACTGCCTTTTCCATCCCTTGTCTGCAAACTCGCACACTGGGCAAGATGTCCAGAAACAACAGATAATGTATATCCTGAAGTATGGTTCGACCATGATGCAGCCCAACAAGTGTATTTCTCTCTCTCGTCTCACACTAAGAATCCTCCACCTGTGAGAGAGAGTGGTCCGATGCCTAATGAAGAAACTCTCTGGGGATCTAACCAGACTCCTGTATGCAGTCCTGCTTCTGTCAGTAATCATCGACGTTATGTGATTGAGCACCAACTTAAAGCAGTTTCACTGGAATTGACGAGCAGCTATATCACTGCGAACAACAACTGTCAAGGATAGAAGACAAGATGGATACTCTCCAACATTCTGTGCAACAGATTCTTGCGCTACTAACGACTTAGGGGGGGGGGGGGGGGGGGGGGGGGCGTGTCTTAAAAGAAGAATAACTTTTTTTAGAAGTAAAGTTTGTCTAGCTATGAACTTCTTTTTGTACCCTTTTCTGTTTATTCATTTTGGGTACCCTTACATGGGCTTGATATTTTTTTCTGATGGTTGATAGTCTCCTGCTGTCTGGGGTAGTACGTGTTTTTTTGAAAGATGAATATTTTGTTGAATATGGTTGCATATAATTCTATTCTTACTGACATAGTGATATATGAAATCCCTTGGCTTATATAGTCTCTGATATGGAATGCATGTGATTTTCAGGATTATCTTATCTGATTATGTCAATGACCTGTTTAATATGCATTCATATTTTTTGAAGTTGATGTATGGTTTAAAATGATCTCATCTCTATCCATTTATATTCTCCTATATGCTTCTTTACTCTTTAGTCAATATCAACTGCTATATCTTTGTTAATGACTGACAAAAAGGGGGAGAGAAGTAAAAACACCCCATGTGAAAAATTGGATATTTGCTCTTATATGTTGCAGGTGTTAGGGGGAGCAGCTGCACTAAGAATAGGGGAGTTTTACAGTAAGGGGGAGCAAATACTGGTTGTGTACATGGGTTCTTTAGCATTTATAAAATTGTGTAAATTGCATGTACACACAATTTAGGATGAGTCTGTCTAGATATTATCGTAGGGTGTTTTGGGTATTTTGTCACGTAATTGACAAAAGGGGGAGATTGAAAGTGCCCTTGCTAGTGCCCTGGTTTGTCAATTAGCCTGTATGTTGAGTCAGTCGGACTGCAAAGCCTCACAGAAAGATCTATTCAAGTGTCTGCCTCAACTAGATGTGTGGAAGCTCGCCATAAGTAAATCTAAGCCTCACATCCCATGTCCCAAAACACCAGGTGATTAAAACCCTTAAAAAAAAGTTAAAATATATTAGGGTTTTTGGGTAAGTGAACTGGTTCAAACATCAGAAAAATTCTAAGTTTGCTTGCCCTGTCGATTGTATCGTAACACATCTCGATATATCGACCTGTGTTGTCGATGTCCTCGAAAACTGAATTGATCATATCGAATGAGCACTTATTGTGTCCAGCAATCATATATATATATGGACAGAATTATCGATGTATCGACACACTTATCGATATCATCAATATTTGATTCTCGAGCCCATCGAAGGTGGCTTGATAATATCGACAGGAAGTTCCGGCGCCCCTATTTTTCAAAGAAAATTTCAAAATCCTTCGATATATCTATGCCCTTCCCGATAAGATCTTAAATCAAATCTCAATAATATCGGAAGTCTATCGATGATATCGATAATGGGCGCGCATGTCTTCTAGCAAATATTTCATGTCGTTTTGTATCTTTGATTGAGGGCCACTCGAGGAAATCAATATTCATATGTCGATGATATCGAGGCTGAGTCGATTGCATTGATACTGGACATAAACTGTCTAGCGAGCTTACTAGAAAATCCATGGAATTTATCGATGCATCGACACTGCCTCCGATATCATCGATATACAAATTCCAATGACATCGGTTGACCCTCGATCATATTTTAAAACCTGAAATATTTCTTGACTAGTCTCTCTCATTCTTCAAATGTCGATGGATCGATCCAAGTATCGATAGAATTTCAAGTGTTATGGTTTGAATCCTCTTTGGTTGTCAAATTTTGTGTGTTAAAACCTCTATATGTGTCTTGTGTTTGTATCTTGTTAAATTTGTTTGAGACACCACGTCAACACTTCGAGACAAGAAGATGAACTTCTCAAGCTAGTTCAAGCTACAATGTTGACGATATTAAAGAAGAGTCAATATTAAAGAAGTGTTCAAGTTGAAGACTCTAGCTCGAGTTCAAGTTTAAGACTCAAAGTTCACATATATTCAAGATCAAGACTCAAGCATAGTTAGGGAACTGAGCGCAACTCAAATTGACATTGACTTCAAAGATTGTGAAGTGTTCAAGCTACATCAAGAAGAACTCAAGCTTCGTAAAGTTCAAAGTCTAAACAAATGAAGGTTCAATGTCCTTACTTATTGAGGCTTGATTGACCTTTAGAGTAGGTCAATTTGTATACATAATTCATATATCTTTTACAAGTGATTTTGGTCTGTCCTAAGATTAGTCCTGGACCTGGTTCGACTAGTCTTAGCACTGGTTCGACCAGTCCAAGATATTCCAAGACCAGTCGTAGTTTTGTTGCAAATTATCATATTTTTTCTGTTCGGCTACGACCAGTCCTAGAGTCTGCTTGATTGGTCGTGGGATGGTCTCGACTCAACCTTCGACCAATCGTGGAGCTACGACTTAAACTCCAGTGACTAAATCAAGTGTCGCACGACCAGTCATAGAGGGGTCTCGACCGTTCGTGTACTGCTTACGACCGGTCGTGTAACGGTTTGATCCGATCGCGCTCAAAAATTTAAAAATCTGTTTCTTCTTCAACCAGTCGTGGTGACCCTAGGACCAGTCGAAGACGAATTTCTTCAGCTATAAATAATACACGAATTTCAGAGTTTTGATAAAAAATTGAGTAAATTCGAAGCTGCACTCTGAGATAAGTTTGTGTTTGATTTTAAGCTATATTGTGCATAATTCTATTTCCTTTTGTTAGCTTTTTACTATTTGATTTTATTCTATATTCCAATCTGATTTGAAAAGAGGAATTATTATTTTCCTCCTTCATGGAATTAAAATCAAATAGAGCTAGCCCAATTTGATTTAATTTAAAATCAATTAGAACTTAAAACCATTATAAAGTGAGTATTGGACATTGAACTTTCATATTCGAACATCTACTCCATTTGGTTCTTTCGGGCTGCTACAAGAGGAGAAATTCAGGTATTTTACAATACTGTAAAATTTTCATTCTTTTGATTTTTATTTGGGATTCGCTAGAAAAATTTCATTTATTTGATTATCTGAGGAGAGCCAGAAAACTCAGAATAGTGTGGGTTTTTGGATTGTGTAAGCCCAAGTTAAAAAGACACAATTGTGAAGGTTTTAGGTGAACCTGTGAAACCTATTTTGATAGTGAATGCTAATATCCTTGTGTGAGGACATTAGGAGTGGAGTAGCATTCTGTGTGTCTGTTGTGAAACAGTTGGTGTACACATAGGCGAACCACTATAACTCTTTTCTTGTGAATTGAATGCTTGCTTAATTTTTATATCTTTTATCATTCATATTTGTGGAATGTATGTGTGGATGAGAATATTGTAAAGATTTACATTTCAAGAAAGTGTGGGAATGTTGTAATAAATTAGATTTAAATTTCTGCAATTTATTTCAATTCCTTGCTATTTATTTATTTCTATTCAGATTGAGTTCTTGATTCAAAAGACGTTCTAGAAAAAACGGTTGTCCTACCATAAGCCCTTGTTTATTATGGTGTAAGGTTGTCCTTAGAACTGAATTTGTATCAACCTCTCAATGCTTGTTTATTGAGATTGATTTAATTTCAGCATTGTGAGTTGATTTATTATTGTAAGGCTATTTCTTTATTTTATTTCGCTGTATTTAATTTTAATTTGGCATAGTCCTATTCACCCCCCTCTAGGACATATAGCTTGGCCATTTCAAGTGGTATCAGAGCCTAATAGCTCGCTCTTATTACTTTTTATTTAGATTTATTTCCTGAGCTAACGATCTAAGCTATATAAAAAGATGTCAAATTTCGATAGCCTTTCAGTCACTAGGCCTCCACCATTTGATGGCTACAACTATGCCTATTGGAAAGCCAGAATGAGGATTTTCCTCAAATCAATGGATGAGAGTGTGTGACAAGCCACAGTGACCGAATGGAAATCCCCTACCACTGAAGTGACTGGAACCGACGGTTTAAAAACAATGAGAGCGTCTCCTTATTTCTCATGAACTACACTTCAGAAAAGTGAGAGTAGTGCCAATGGTAAAGCACTAAATGCTATCACTTGCGCATTATCACCAGATGAGTTCAAAAGAGTCATATCCTGTGATACTGCAAAGCAAGCCTGGGATATATTAGAAATGACACACGAAGGTACATCAATTGTCAAGAAATCTAAAGTCCAACTCCTTACAACTAAATTTGAAGAAATTCATATGAAGGAAAATGAAATGTTTATGAACTTTTACACCAGATTGAATGACATTGTAAACTCAATGTGGGGTCTTGGCAATAAAATCCCAGAAAGTAAAGTGTGTGCAAAGATACTACGCTCTCTCCCTGAACGGTTCAACTCTAAAGTAACTGCGATCCAGGAACTTCGTGATACAGATAATATGAGGGTAGAAGAACTAGTTGGTTCTTTACAAACCTATGAATTAAATTTTAAAGCTCTTAAAGGTAAATCTATCGCTTTAAAATCTTCTAATGGTATTTCTCAAGAAAACTCAGATTTAGAAAATTCAGAAGATGATATGGCGCTTTTAGCAAAAAAGTTTTACAAGATTTTCAAAAGTAAGAAAATGGTCGATTTTCAAAAGACAAACGAAAAGAAACGATCTAAACCCAAGTCTAGAACTTGAAAGTCTTTGAAAGATAGTCAATGTTACAACTGCTAAGAATATGGGCATTTAGCAAACAAATGTCCTAAAAAGGACAAACCCAAGAAGAAGGGTATGTTAGCTACTTGGGACGAATCATCTGATTCTGAAGCTTCTTCTGAATCAGAAGATTCTGAAACTAAGTCAGGCAATGAAGTAAAAACCCTTATGACTCTAGCTAAGTTTACATTTTCAGATCACGACGATTCAACTAGTGAAGAAAATTTGCATAATGATCATGAAAATGAAGAAGATCTTCAAGATGCTTATAATGCCTTATATAAGGAAAGTTGTAAAATTGCTCTCAAACTTAAACTTCAAAAAGAAAAGTTTTCTAAACTCAAAGAATGTTTTGAGACTCTTATTTTAGAAAAATCACAAATTTTAGATTGTTTTGAAAAATCAAAATGTGATTTGGAATTCAAAACCTCCCTGATTGAAAATTTAAAATCTGAAAATGAGAAACTTAAAAATGAAGTATCTTCTCTTTTGAGTTTGAAGGACACATGGAGATATGCCCAAGGTGATCCAAAGTTAGAAAAATTATTATCCGGATCAAGAAAATGTGGCGATCGATCCAGGTTGGGCTATGATAAGAATATACCTCCTAAAAAGAAGGATACTCCTCTCAAACTTGTGAAAGGAGAAGCCTCAAACTCAAAAGAGAAAAGTACTTATCGAGGTTTTTCTAAAAATATAAAAACTTTTCAAAAACCTAAAAGCAGCTATGTCAATTTCAAAAATCAGAACAGAAACCCGCTAGCTGAAAAGATAGTTGATTTACTTAAGGAGCTTTTAAAATCTAACTCAATAGGTCATTCTTTCAACTACAATCAAAAGAAGACCAACTATACTCCTAAACCCAAAACTATTCTGAAATGGGTTCCTAAAATTGCCTGCTTGGTTGCCCACATTGCTTTTAAAGCAACAAGTCATTCAAAGTAGTACCTAGATAGTGGATGCTCCAGGCATATGACTGGAGACAAAGCTTTATTCACTGATCTTAAAGATATGACTGATGGGTCAGTCATATTTGGTGATGGAAGCAATTACAAGATTATTGGCAAAGGTACGGTTCAACTTTACAATATTTCTTTATTCAAAGATGTTTTATATGTTGAGGGGCTAAAACACAACCTGTTAATCATATCTCAAATATGCGATAACAAACATAGTGTGAAAATTTTCAATCAAGGTTGTGAGATTATAAACAGAAAGGGTTCTGTAATATTAACTGGTCACAGAACTTCTGAAAACTGCTATATAGTAAGTGATGGTAGCTCATCTAACCAAAAGTGCTACATGGTCCATACTAATGAGACAAAACTTTGGCATAAATGACTTGGACATGTACATTATCAGAATTTATACAAATTGAGTAAAGGAGAACTAATTAAAGGTCTACCTAAATTGTAAAAAGTAGACAAAATATGTGGTGAATGCCAATACGGTAAACAAACTAGGAGCTCTCACAAAAAGGTAAACTCTAATGCCACATCAAGACCACTCGAGCTTCTCCATATGGATCTTATAGGACCAACTAGAACGAAAAATCGAGGTGACAAAAAATACATCTTAGTTATCATAGATGATTATACAAGATACACTTGGGTTTCATTCTTAAGAGACAAATCAGAAACCCTTGATGAAGTGAAAAAGGTCATCAAACGGATCCAAACTGAAAAATGTTCTCAAGTCAGTAAGATCCGTAGTGATCATGGATCCGAATTTGAAAATAGTAGTTTTGAGAAATTTTGTAGCGATTAGGGAATATCACATGAATTCTCTGTGCCCAAAACACCACAAAAAAATGGTATTGTGGAAAGGAAAGATAGAGTGCTTCAAGAAATGGGAAATGTTATGTTGAATAGCATGAAGCTTCCTAGAAATCTATGGGCTGAAGTAGTGAATACTGCCTGCTACATTATTAACCGTGTTTATACTTGTAAATCTAATAATAAAACGGCTTATAAAATGTGGTTTGACAAAAAGTCTACTGTCAAATACTTTCATGTTTTTGGCAGCAAGTGCTACATTTTGCGTGACCGTGAAAACTTAAGAAAGTTCGACACTAAAAGTGACGAAGGGACCTTTTTAGGATATTCCTTAAACAGTCATGCTTATCGTGTATTGAACAACAGGACCGGTATGATTCAAGAGTCAATTAATGTGGTCATTGATGATCACTTGAATACACCTGCCCCTGGTTCAGACAATGATAAAGTTCATGTAATTAAAAAATCAGATACTTCATCAAGTGAAATTAATTCTGAATTTAGGACTGTTAAAGATCATCCAACTACTCAAATTCTTGGAAACCCTCTCACTGGTGTGCGCACTCGTAGACAATTAGAAGACATGTTATTACGTATGTTTTATGTCCCAGATTGAACCGATAAACGTAAAAGAAGTACTTTCTGATGAAAACTGGATAGTTACGATGCAGGAAGAACTTAATAAATTTGTTCGTAATGATGTCTGGTACCTTGTTCCTAGACCTAAAGATAAACACATTATTGGAACAAAATGGATTTTTAAAAACAAGTTTGATGAACTTGAAAATATTATTCGAAATAAAGCAAGACTAGTTGTACAGGGGTACACACAGATTGAAGGTATTGACTATGATGAAACCTTTTCCCCTGTAGCCCGTCTTGAATCTATCAGACTTTTTATATCCATCGCATGTGTTAGGAAGTTTAAAATTTTTCAAATGGATGTGAAGAGTGCCTTTTTGAATGACGATTTACATGAAGAGGTATATGTGGAACAACCTACAGGGTTTGAAGACCCTAAGTTTACTAATCATGTATATCGTCTTAAAAAAGCTCTCTATGGTCTGAAACAAGCTCCCAGGGCATGGTACAAAAAATTGATAAAGTTTTTATTAAGTCATAATTTTCAAATGGGTAGTGTCGATAAGATGCTCTTTGTTAAGAAACATAACGATGATATTCTAATGGTTCAAATCTATGTTGATGATATAATTTATGGATCAACTTGTACTAACATGACTGTTGAGTTTGCAGATCTAATGAAATCTAAATTTGAAATGAGCATGGTTGGTGAATTAAATTATTTTCTAGGGTTGCAAGTAAAACAACAACCTGATGAAATTTTTATTTCACAAACTAAATATGCTTTGAACTTGATTAAGAGGTTCGGATTTGAGAATGGTAAGAATTTTGATACACCTATGAGTACAACTCTAAGGCTTTCAAAAGACTCTACAGGTAAAGATGTAGATCCTAAATTGTATCGTAGCATGATAGGTAGTTTGCTTTACTTAACTGCTAGTAGACCTGATATTGCTTTAAGTGTTGGAATTTGTGCTAGATATCAGTCTAATCCTAAAGAATCTCACTTAACTGTTGTTAAGTGAATTATTAGATATGTCGCAAGTTCAGTTAATTTGGGTCTTTGGTATCCTTTTAATACCAGTGTTCGATTGGCTGGGTATTCAGATGCTGATTGGGCTGGTAATATCGATGACAAAAAATTAACCAGTGGTGGTTTTTTTTACATTGAAAACTTTTTGGTTTCTTGGTTTAGCAAGAAGCAAAGTTCCATATCACTCTCAACTGCTGAGGCTGAATACATTGTAGCTGAAAATGCATGTACTCAGCTGGTTTGGATGAAACGTATGTTGAGTGATTATGGTATTGCACAAGATTCAATGGTTTTATACTGTGATAATTCCAGTGTGATAAATATTTCAAAAAACCCAATCTAGCAGTCACGTACTAAGCACATTGACAATAGATTCCATTATATTCGTGAATTAGTGGAGGAAAAAGTAATATCCTTAGAATACATACCCACTGAGACTCGGCTTGCTGACATATTCACTAAACTACTCAATAAAAGCAGGTTTAATAAATTGAAATTTTATCTTGATATGTGTAATTTAAAATGATTGATTATGCATCTCTATAGCATAGTGTATATATATTAATATATTAATGATTTATATTTCAAAATTTGATGAAAAATATATTTTTTTTTTCGGTACACGACCAGTCGAGGACGTGCTCGACCAGTCGTGACACGAACGGTCGAGGACGTCCGCCGACCAGTCGTGTAGCGCGTGATTGCCTTTATTTTGGAAAAAACTTCTTCCTCTTCATTCTAACCCTCCTCACCAACGAGCCAAGCTACGACTAGTCGACCCTTGTATTCGATTCCTTTAGGTTAGTATATTTTTCCTTACTTTCTTGAAGAATCATAGTCTTTTTTCTTCAATTTCTTAGTTTTTGTTGTCTATTGCAACTCTTTCTTCAAGTTTTTTAAGTTTTTTTTCCTCATTTGTTGATTCTAGAGAAACCCATCTCTATTTTCTTAATATCTCTTGTATTTCTTCAAGAAAATTGACTCTAGAGGTAAAAAGATAAATTCTAGAGGTGCTTCTTCTTCTAAATCAAATGTTATCATTAGACGCCATCTTAGGGCTCCTGAAGATGACCCACCCTATGTACGTGATCTGCGTGTGCGCAATGTGATTGTTGAAAAAGCCATTAATTTAGACCATATCGCTCCTTTTGGTCTCCTTCCTCTCCTTCAATCTGTTGGATGGGAAAACATTTTACGCTGGGGCGGGCCGGCATTCCAGTCCATAGCGCAGGCTATGGTTGCGTGCATTACTGAATTTTCTACTGAGCAACTGACTTTCTCTATTGCTACTAGAGAAGGGCCTTTTCCTATTGATCGACATTTAATCTCAGGCCTTGTGGACATATCAATAAATGATGATGGTATTCATCCTAGCACACTTGCTGAGAAAGTGTCAGAATCTAAAAAATGTGTTTATACTAGAGCATTGTATAACATGGATGCACCATGGAATAGAACTGGGAATGCCCTCGCAACTAGATATTTGTTGCTAAGATATAGAGTCTTACATCGTATCTTTATCTCTAATCTGTATCCCCGCTCTGAAAACAAGACTGAGTTGACTTTGCTTATGGTTCGTATTTTGTACTCAATCGTTATTGGTGCTAATATCTGTTTGCCCTCTTTGATTTGTTACTCTATCATTTAATTCTGTATTCATCCTGATCATAATGATATTCCATTTGGGTATCTGATGAATGTGTTAGCCTCTAACATACTGGTCACTATGCCCGTTGGAGAGGCTCCTATCCAACACCTCATATTCGACAACTCCAACCTAAACAAAATGAAGTTGAAATTGGTTGATGGCCAGGTCGATGTTGGAGAAGGTGAAGCTGCTGCTGAAGCCGGGAATGATGAAGAGGGTGATGCTCTTCCTCCAGATGGTATCAATATGGACGATATTTTTAATGAAATTGATTCTGACTCTGGGAATGATCTTGACTATGAGCCATCTGATTTTGGCACACGTCTGAGTGCATTAGAGGAGAAGATGAAGAATATGAATGTTGGCCATAATCTGCAGTTTAAAAATATGTGCAAGTATTTTAGGCGCTTACAAAAAGGCCTTCATCAAATTGATCCTACCATACCTGCTCCTTCTTCTGGATCAGATTGATGATTTTACTCTTTGGTTTATAATAACTATAAGACTTTGCTTTAACTCTGTTTGTGTGACTGAGTTTCTTTGACTTGACTTGATAACGTTTTATGATATGATATGTATTCTGACTCCTTTATTAATTATCCTATTTTTTATTCTTCCTTTGTCATATTTTTGACAAAAAGGGAGAGAATTGTGAGATTTATTATGACTGGTACACATATTATGTATGATTGGTCTTCATATTACGTATGATTGGTACACATATTATGATTGGTACACATATGATGATTGGTAGGTGTACTACTCAGGGGGAGTTGGTAAACTTACAGGATGTATTATGCTTGGTTATCTCATGACAATGGTTATCTCATGACATGGGAGTTGATAAACTTACAGGATGTATTATGCTTGGTTATCTCATGACAATGGTTATCTCATGACAACTGGTGTATGATTCTTTATTGATGCTTGTGCTGCTTCTCTTATTGTATTTTGTGCATTGAACTATAGGAGTGTGTTTTGTCATAAATTTGACAAAGGGGGAGATTGTAAGTGCTATGATTTGAATTCTCTTTGGTTGTCAAATTTTGTGTGTCAAAACCTCTATATGTGTCTTGTGTTTGTATCTTGTTAAATATATTCGAGACACCACGTCAACACTTTGAGATAAGAAGATGAACTCCTCAAGCTAGTTTAAGCTACAATATTAATGATATTAAAGAAGAGTCAATATTAAAGAAGTGTTCAAGTTGAAGACTTTAGCTCGAGTTCAAGTTTAAGACTCAAAGTTCACACATATTCAAGATCAAGACTCAAGCATAGTTAGGGAACTGATCGCAACTCAAATTGACATTGACTTCAAAGCTTGTGAAGTGTTCAAGGTACATCAAGAAGAACTCAAGCTTCGTAAAGTTCAAAGTCTAAGCAAATGAAGGTTCAATGTCCTTACTTATTGAGGTTTGATTGACCTTTAGAGTATGACACTTTGGATACATAATTTATATATCTTTTACAAGTGATTTTGGTCTGTCCTAAGACTAGTCCTGGACCTGGTTCGACTAGTCCTGCACTGGTTCAACCAGTCCAAGATATTTCAAAACCAGTCGTAGTTTTGTTGGAAATTATTGAATTTTTTTTGTTTGGCTACGACCAGTCTTGGAGTCTGCTCGACCGGTCGTGGGATGGTCTCGACTCGACCTTCGACCAGTCGTGGATCTATGACTCAAACTCTAGCGACTAAATCAAGTGTCGCACGACCAGTCGTAGAGGGGTCTTGACAGGTCGCGGTCTGTCTACGACTGGTCGTATAACGGTTTGATCCGATCGCGATCAAAAATTCAAAAATATGTTTCTTCTTCGACCAGTCGTGGTAACCCTAGGACCAGTCGAAGACGAATTTCTGCAGCTATAAATAGCACACAAATTTCAGAGTTTGGATAAAAAATTGAGTAAATTCGAAGCTCCACTCTGAGATAAGTTTGTGTTTGATTTTAAGCTATATTGTGCATAATTCTATTTCCTTTTGTTAGCTTTTTACTATTTGATTTTATTCTATATTCCAATCTGATTTGAAAAGAGGAATTATTATTTTTCTCATTCTTGGAATTAAAATCAAATAGAGCTAGCCCAATTTGATTTAATTTAAAATCAATTAGAACTTAGAACCATTATAAAGTAAGTATTGGACATCGAACTTTCATATTCGAACATCTGCTCCATTTAGTTTTTCGAGCTGCTATAAGAGGAGAAATCCAGGTATTTTACAATACTGTAAAATTTTCATTCTTTTGATTTTTATTTGGGATTTGCTAGAAAAATTTCATTTATTTGATTATCTGAGGAGAACCAGAAAACTCAAAATAGTGTGGGTTTTTGGATTGTGTAAGCCCAAGTTAAAAAGATACAATTGTGAAGGTTTTAGGTGAACCTGTGAAACCTATTTTGATAGTGAATGCTAATATCCTTGTGTGAGGACATTAGGAGTGGAGTAGCATTCTGTGTGGTTGTTGTGAAACAGTTGGTGTACACATAGGCGAACCACTATAACTCTTTTCTTATGAATTGAATGCTTGCTTAATTTTTATATCTTTTATCATTCATATTTGTGAAATGTATGTGTGGATGAGAATATTGTAAAGATTTACATTTCAAGCAAGTGTGGGAATGTTGTAATAAATTAGATTTAAATTTCTGTAATTTATTTCAATTCGTTGCTATTTATTTATTTCTATTCAGATTGAGTTCTTGATTCAAAAGATGTTCTAGAAAAAAGGTTGTCCTACCATAAACCATTGTTTATTATGGTGTAAGGTTGTCCTTAGAACTGAATTTGTATCAACCTCTTAGTGCTTGTTTATTGAGATTGATTTAATTTCAGCATTGTGAATTGATTTATTATTGTAAGGCTATTTCTTTATTTTATTCTGTTGTATTTAATTTTAATTTGGCATAGTCTTATTCACTCCCCCTCTAGGACATATAGTTTGGCCATTTCAAGAATCGGAGTTCGAAATCAGTTGATATCGACACCTGATCGATCCCATCGACCAGCTGACTAGAGGTTTCAAAAGCGTATGACATATGAGTTTGTGTTATCGAGCAGACTGTCGATACTATCGAGAGTATACGCTCGATGATATCGAACTATGTCATAAATGTAACTGTTTTATATCCATTGAAACCTTTTGCTTATATAAAGAGAGACTTGTTCATATTGCTTGTAGAGAAAGAAGAGTGCTTTTGTGTGTGTAACATTTAGATCATATACCCAAAGTCCTTTCTCTCACGGAAGTTCATCCTCCAATCCACCCTCATCTTTGACATTTAATAGAGTGGATTGGGGAATGAACTTCCGCATTCATGGATCCTTTAGCTACCATGTTATTAACAAATCATTAAGATGGGATGCCTTGAATGCTTAGATGATTGCAATTGCTCTATCTCCTTTATAGGAAAACATTTAGAGAGTAAGATTTCATCATAACCTTAACCCAACCTGTAGCCTTATATTGGTACATCATTTGTTACGGATCAAGGGAGCTGAAGACTCCTCGTCAACAAGGAGGAGATCTTCGTCAACAAGGAGGAGATCTTCGCCACTGTGCTGAATGGGACTCATCAACTTATCTGTAAGTATCTAGAGTCCAGAGGACCCTTTGATCATTCCTTTGTAGGATTGAGTCTAAGGTGTTTCTCACCCTTGAAGTCCTCAAGGAGGCCTCTGGCGAGAGTGTACATGGTGGGTGTGTTGTGTGGACCCTTGATCTGTGGAGAGCATAAACATCTAGTTTGAGGTGAACCAGTAAAACTTTCAGTTTGAGGTGAACCGGGTAAAACCTTGGGTTTTAAGGTGAACCGAGTGAAACCTCTGTTAGGGTTTTAAGGAAGATCCTTGGCCAATGTGCCTAAATGTGGGTATGATGTGTTGACCCTTGCTCGTGAGAACATAAACAGTCAGCCTCAGTGTAGGTTGTAAAGGTTGAAGGTGAACCTGATTTAAAACATGTGAAACCTCCTTAGTGAAATCCGGTACACTCAAGGGTTGAGTGTGGTTACCGGGAGTGGAGTAGACAAGTAGTAGAACCACTATAAAAATGACTGTGTTTGTGATTTCTATTCTTTTGTTTGTGTAATTTGCTTTATTATTTCAATATCTGAATATCTGAGATCACACCTCACACACATACACAGTCATATCCAGCATGAACTAAGTTCTATATTGCTATCTTTTGAACAATTTGTGATTGAATCCTCTACCAGGCTTGGAAGTCAGTAAAGTTACATTTGAGTAATCCTGTTAATTGTCTATCTGTTAAGGATTAGTGTAATAGGATTTTTAAAATATATTGTAAAACTTTAAAAAGTCCTATTCACCGCCCTCTAGGACATATTGGCATATTTCTACTTCAACTCAAGAGGTCTTCACCGCTATTTCAATTCCATCATCCAACCATGCTCAAGAAACAATGACAAACAACAAGATATACCAATCCTACAACCAATCTTAGGAGAATTGTGAAGATTAGGAAGGATTTCATCACCCTACCATGTCTTAGGGACGATGGCGAACAACGAGTCTTGCTAATTTCACAATCTCAAATCCGAAAAAGAAATTCAAAGAAATTGCAAATCTATTATAATTTGTCACAACAAACCATTAAAAACTAAAAATACTCCTTAATAAAGAACTAAAATCCATAAGGTTCAATAAAAAAATGAATCAAATTAAAGCAAACATCCCAATCACGCTACAAGCTTTACCTCTTAGCCCTAGCTAAGAGGTTTAGCCAACCATAGACATGATTGAACTAAAATCTCTTAAGAAAAACATAAAAATAATTAAGGAAGAAGAAAGATTCTTGACGGCAGCTTTCCATGCTTTGCTATACTCCTTTAACCCTAGAAGATGCCTAGGAACATCCTAGGGACTCCTATTTATAGTTGTGTCACACTCTCTTTTGAACCGACCTTGAAAATCTGCAAACTGACCTTGGAACCACCTCAAATTTACGCAGTTCGTGTGCTGTCTGCGTAAGCTTTGACGAGTCGAAGGTCATCTTCGATGAGTCAAAGGCAAGCTTTAATGAGTCGAGGATCATGAGAATTTAAAAGATAATGTTGTTGGAGTTCGAGTCAAAGTTTCAACTAGTCGAGCCAGAGCCAGGACTAGTCGAGACAGAGCTTCGACTAGTTGAGAATTATGCACATTCACTTCAAATCTTCGATTTTCTTCATTCCTCACTTTGTTTCCTTAAATCTTTGGCATGTGAATTCTTCAATCTTGGTCTCCCAAGATCTATCCTTTGCTTTGATGATTCTTGAGTATCAAATCCATGCTTTTAACATTTTTTTCAATCCAAGCTCTCAGATTCACCTTGCAACACAAATATGTATAAAATATACCATTAAACAATATCATGTTCATAAAACCAAGATATAAGCAGGTTAGAATATGGAGTATTTGCACTCAACATGGGCCTCGCTTCTACATAAAATACGTGCTTGGTGTTTGTTCGGAGTAGAAAACCTTGCTTATGATAGGTCGTATGGCTGCAAGTGTGGTCCACGATTGCGTGAAATTGTGGTGTGTGGGCTACCACTCATCATGTGTAAATGTGTATACATGTAGCCACCTAAGTATCTGTGACTTGTGTGTATGTGTGGCTCATTGGACTTGTGTAATTGAGATTTGTGTGTGGTTGTCCAACTGGGTGATCTTAGAGCATGATAGACTAAAACAACCTCTAACCTTAGTTAGTTGTCTAGCCCCACATACTTGACCTCGCTGGTGGGGGATTAAATCAACCATGACCCCTAAGTCAACTCCACCCGGCTCAATGGTAGTGAGCCCAAATGCACTTTATCTTGTTAGGGGAGTCAACTTGAACTAATTTCATACATCCACCCATGCCAGGCTAGTCAGACATCTTCCTACTTGACCTCAACAGCGTGGCTCAAATCAACGACGATCATGTATTCTCTTAGCCCAATGGTGAGGCACCCAGTGGTACTGAGGTTTAGGGAATTTCATCCACGAGATATAGTGTATTAATCTTAGAGTAGTAAATAACATTTCTGATGTTTACAAATCACAAATACAACTATGATGTCCAAGCTATCATAACCTACATCTATCACCCATGGGGCCTAGTGTATTAATCCCTAATAATAAATAATATTTCTAGTCATGCATGAATATGTTAAGTTCATAATTGTGCCATGATTCCAACACATAAGTAATGCACTTAGATCATCAAATGACTTAGTAATGCAGATGCAATGCAGAAGTGCAATAATGCTCATGCAAGGTTCCCATCGAGCATGTACCCCATCAACCAAGGTTCCAACCAAATATGTACTCAATCAACTAGGCTTACCATCCTCCACATGCCAGCCAACATAATTTATGGCTCATAAGTTCATATATAAATCACATCACAATAATCATGGCTCCATAGTCCATGTAAATTACCATAATGTGATTTATAATCATAATTTTGTGTATATGCTCCGCCACATGTTCCATACACACGACATACATCAAATCAGTCGTGATACGTATATATGCATGTTTAGTGTATCAAAATGTTACTGTGAAACATACATGTACTTTGTTAACTTTATTGTAATTATATAAAGGATGCACAATAAATCATAATTTTATCTAGGGATCACATGATATAATGGGAATCATTCCTTAGCTAATTCACATATTTCAATATATTTAAGTTAGTGAAGTTCAAATATCACACGTTATAAGATAGGATTAAATTACACATTTACATTAGCATTAAGTTAAGTGGTCACAATTTCACACATCATCTCATGGTCAGATGCCCATATAATTTACCTCATTCATCGCATAACTCAATGGCTACAATCTATCACATTCATCACCATTACTTAGCATACAAACAAGTATAATGGTTCATATGAGCCATTATACTACAACATATATAGTCAATTCATCCACTTCCCGTGTTACCCATCGTGAGGCATCATTATTATAATATAATACACGTGAAAAATTCATGCACTTAACATATTATCCAAAGTGAATTATCATACATCACATACCACTTCTCACTTCCTATAGTTAGATGATCACACATATATCATAGTCGCCTAATGGAATGATCATACACAATATCATAAGTTCGTATTGTCCGGTGGCCACATGACTTCAGATTTTTTAAAGTGATCATATATCTATTGTAGGTTCCAAGGTCGAGTAGCCATACAATTAGCATTCTTTCACATAACTAATGGCTGCATGCTTATATCACAAGTTCCATATTCAAGAAACTATATAACTAGCATGTTTCACATGTTTAAATAGCCACACTAGTAACTTAAGTTCATATAGTCTCGTGGTCACCCAATCATCACAGTACATATGGTTAAGTGTCCACATGGCATCACAAGTACTCATAGTCCCACGACCACATAAATATCATAAATTTACTCACATAAATGGCCACATATATCACAAGTTCACATGGTTGGATGATCACACGAATATCTTAAGTCCACTGATTCAAGTATATAGCTCCACAATTACCACAAGTTCGCCCAATTTAATTGCTACAAATTTATCATTATATCATATAGCAAATCAACCTCATTATTATCATAAGTTTGTATGGTTGAGAGGTTACACAATTAGCATGATTCATAAGTTCGGATGGCTATATAATCATCATAAGTCCACATGGGCTATATAATCATCATAAGTCCACATGGTCCCATGAACACTTAATTATCATAAGTTTCATGGTCGAGTGACCATACAATTATAGTTCTATTCCTCATGGATTAAGGACCCAAAGTCGCCTGGTTGATTTCACTATACCACAACTTACATAGCTATATAGTCATTCCTTTTATCAAACTTTTACATGCTTGAGTAAACACATGATATCACGAATTTATGTTGATAACTGCCCTCATTCATGTCACAAGCCTACATGATCAAGTAGTTACACCCATATCATAAGCTTACTTAGCTTAATAGCCCTATATATATATAAATATAAATATAAATATATATATATATATATATATATATATATATATATATATATATATATATATATATATATATATATCTTAAGTTTATTTGGCTAAACAGTGACACTAATGTCACAAGTTCGCATAGTTTATTGGTTACATGGTTTCACAAGTTATACTTTATCTAGTGGCTACATAAGTATCATTGGTTCACATGGTCTATTTGTCACCAAATACCATAATTCCTCATGGTCTAGTAGACATATATTATCAAAGAATCACATAGTTTATTGGAAATACAAATCTTATAAATTCACATGGTCTAGTGGCCATACTAATATCATAAGTTCTCATGGTCTACTGGCCACATAATTTCATTAGTTAACAAGGTCTAGTAGCCATATAAGCGTTATAAGTACATGTTCATACAAGTCCATTCTTGTCACCAACCATATAATTACATCCGAGATCGAATGTTTACTAGTCATTACATCTAAACTATACATTCTAGCAAATTTATACATGATGAATCATTTAATGCTACACGTCATTACATATCATCGAATCATATATTTATGAGACTATATTCTAGCATAACTACTTGATATCTGCATCCATTTGTACACATATTAAATTGAGATTCTGATCTGTTTATCTTGTTCACCACTTATGAATATGCTTAACTTACCATCAAAACTATAATCTGAGAAACTTATACATGTGAACAAGTCATTTAAATTTAACGGTATACATGTTCTACCTTTGGATCACTCTAAAAATATACTTGTAATAATCTGTTTACAAAACTAACCATACACACACTTACATACATGATCAGAGTACTAACCATCTAGATTTTCTATTTTTCACATGTCATCTGACCATCCATTATGTTGGTTGATATATGTACATTCCCTTAATTAATTTGGTGAATAATTCTTTATTCATAATGATATAGATATAATTTCTTTTGTAAGTACTTAGAAACGTGCCTATAACCATGTAGAACCATTAGATTTTCCAAAACTCTCATATCAGTAATAATTATGAAAATGCCATTAACCTAGACCCTTGAATTTTAGATCACATAGTTCTCGTGATCCGTTTAATATGAAATTTTATATCATGCCTATGTATCATAAATTAACCATACATGTCAAATTTCAGCCTTTAGGTCATTGTGAAGGTGATCTAATTAACAAATCAGCCTCTTAACCGTTGGTTTTGGTGTCCATTGAGTGAAGAAACCCAATGGGTAGTCATAGTACGATGTTTCCCTTAATATGAACAACTTGAATTTTTCATAATATGGACCAAGTGTGAAATATGAAGACTCTACTTTGCTAGATTTTTCTTAAGCGCGAAGTTATCTTTCCAAGGCTTACCAACTCCTTATAAATATAGATCTTCCGATTTAACCACTTCCTGCTGTCCATCGCAATTCAAATTTAGACCACACTTTGGTCTCATATGACTACAAAGTTATACAAATTTAGACCTCAATCTATGATCCTACACCGTTGAATGTTGAAGCCAGCTCATTCATTTTTGTACAAAAGGTAAAATTTTAGATTTAAGATTTTTTCATCATCGATCAACCACCAAATTTTGTCCAATCGTTTGCTTATCAAGACTACACATTTCTTCCAAAATTAAGCCCTGATCATTAAGTGTGGACCGTTAATTGAGATCAAGTTTATTTTGGCACCCGTTAGAAGAATTTCAAGATAGGCTAATCCAAATTTTGGATAACCAAGAAAATCATATACCCCAGCCCTATTCGATAACCCTGACACATTGAACAAATTAGATTTAATGAAGATCGTCAAAAAAGGTCAAATTGGAGAAACTCATTCCTAGTTGGATGTGAAACACACCCCTCCCACAAGCCCACTCTTTTATAAAAAGGAGTGTACATGCCCTTCTCTACTCACACGCCAATACCCCCAACATCCAAGGAGGAGAAAGAGAAAGAGAAAGAGAAAGAGAAAGGCAGAGAGAATAAGAAAGAGAAGGAGAAAGAGTAAGAGAAGGAAAAGTGTACTCCCTCTTCCTTCTCTATATGTATGATGTCTCCCTCTTACTCAAGTGATGTCGTGATTCATGTGAAAAATTTTCATGTATAAGCTTTCCTACGTGGATATCTACCTAGAGTTTAGATCTAAGGCTAAGGTGATAGATTTCTTTAAGCTTACATTAATTTGAGTTGATATGATTTATCTCACCTTTTTACATGCTTACATGTTATTGTGAATCCTCCTTGCAATTATTTGATTTACTATCATCAATTATTTATCCTTTGGGAATTATGGTTAATGAATGATTTTAATTATATATGATCTTTATGAATTTATGTGAGGTTATAGATACAAGCCTTTCCCTTGCCCTTTATCAATTTTGTTGAGTTAGTCATTGATAATCTTCTCTTTTATTGAGTTAGTCATTTCTACTTTCCTCTTTGATTGAGTTAGTCTATTGCTATTCTTCTCTTTTATTGAGTTAGTTTATTGCTACTCTTCTCTTTTATTATGTTAACCTTGTGATACCTCCCAAGATTAATACACATGCCCAAGCCTTCTTGGTCGATGTGTAATTCCATGGGTTTGGGTAGTGGTGCACAAATCAATGTAAGTAATTCGTAATATGTATTGCATCACTTCTAGGATTGAATGTTACAAATAGTCACTCCATCAACAAATCGTATCTATAATTCATCCGACTCATATGTTATGCCGCCTTGAGGTGTTCACGTAAATCCATGGTATCATTGGACACGTTGGTGAATCTCTGTAGTTATGGGATGTGGGGTGAGTCAAATTTTTTATGAATTATATTCCACACTATGATGATAATTATGTATGATGAGCCACACACACTTTGCTAGGCATGCATTCATATATATATTAGTTGCGCATACAATACCCCTCGTAGTGGTAGAGTATGAGACGTATCAGAACTCTTACATTACTTTTATGAATCTCTTGAATTATTGCTAATCTTAAAGGATAACCATCACTATGAGTAGGGCGTTGATCCTCTCCAATCGTATAGATGATGCATGTGATGTACAGATTGAAGACCTAGAGGATCATCTCCCTATGGAAGATTATAATGAATGAATAAAAAGATAGTTTTATGATTTAGTTTTATATTTTCGCTGCAAACTCGATAATGTAATAAACTCCCATTGAGAGGACAATTGATAATTTATTGAATTCTTTTGCTCTAATAAAATAATAAATATAGTCAATTTTATTATCGTGAATGGTTATTTTCATGAATGTAACTGGATGTGATCTAAATGAAAAAAAATAAGGTACAATTTTTATAGCATCAAATTTGTCACGCCCTAAACTCGAAAATCGGGCTCATAAAATTTTCGATCGTCGAATTTGGTGTCGACAGCCTCCATAGTACCCTATTCTCGGCTCCCGACACCCATATACTATGTTCCAATCCTAGGATCCTATAAGGAGAATTTTAAACATGAATTCATTTCATAATAAGCATAACCATAGCATAACCCACGAATG
This sequence comes from Magnolia kwangsiensis, assembly GCA_037074715.1. Classification (NCBI taxonomy): domain Eukaryota; kingdom Viridiplantae; phylum Streptophyta; class Magnoliopsida; order Magnoliales; family Magnoliaceae; genus Magnolia; species Magnolia kwangsiensis. The sequence goes on from CM073583.1 coordinate 69,384,659, forward strand.
ATAATAACAAGAACACCATCACAAAATCTACTATGAGTAAAAACTTTGAAATACAATGCACATAAAGGGAAATACAATGGTGATAATAACCAAAAACTCTTAAAGCTCTATGGCATGCTCCTGCTTCTTCTCAGCTATGACCGTGTCCTTGCGTCACTTGCACGTATCTATCATGCATAAGCTTATAAAATGCTTAGAGGGTGGTGAAAGTGTGTGCGCAATATAAGCGTGCTTAGAACGTAATATTAGAGTAATGCGAAATATGCTGGTGAATCCATGAATGCTAATAACCAAGACTATATGATGCTAGGCATGAATGCTATCGGCCACACCAAGGCCATGCGATGCGAAATGCGACTCAAGCATACCAATCTTTCTCTAAATCCTCATCATAATATAATTCATCTTTGGAATATCACCGGGGTCTATTACACTTTAAGCCAGCTTACCGCCCCTATCCGATCGCATAACTGGGTAAGTGGAAGAGACCTCACTATGCGCCTGTCAATGTCAGGCCCGGCTCGTTGATAGTAGACCCATTCCCCAAACTGGTCAAACTCAACCTAGGTACTGCCCCCTCACTCAGGCGGGTAAGGTCACACCCCCTTCCAACCAACCACGACATAGTAGAAGACGTGGCCTACTAGTATACGGCCCTCAAAAGCTTGTGCATCCACTCGGTCTAGGCATTGGAGCATCCTCCATGGTACTATAAGGGTTTAGGGACTTTCACCATGGGACATCCTTCGAGCCCCCTGCTTAAACAGAATTTTTGGTATCCAATCCTTTCGTCCATGCTATAACTGTGGAGGTTACGACCCTGATGTCGCTAGGGCGAATAGTAATCGTAATCACACAATGCAAGATGTATGAGTCACACAGTCCAATCATGCATCAATCCTACACATGTCGTCCACTTATGCAGGATAACTCCGCCTATCAAGGAGTCTCATAAACAAACTGGCCAATTGGCATATGCAATGGTTAGCCATATCTCATATCAAGCATGCAGATGATGCCTATGGGCATGTATCATGAAGCTATACTATCACATACTCATAATCAGTACCGATAATCGATCTATATTCAAGGTGGGCCTGGGTGGCCTACCTATAATCCTACAAACAACCAATGGGGGTCCAACATTTTGGGATAGCCCAAAAGAATGGATGGATCATACAATATCTATGGGGCTAAATAATTAGGGTCAACTCTCTTAGAGGATGATAAGAATGATCCTAACAAGGCTTAAGGGAAGGTCACAATGTGGACATTTAACAATCATTACCCATCAATGTGGATGTTTAACCAACATTGCTCCCTAGGAGTGGCCCACATAGAGCTAAACATATAGTGGGCCCATGGCCTCACATAAGGGCATAATACACATCATAATGGGCCTCACACAAGAGCCCAATATACATCACATCAGGCCTCATCATATGGGCCTCATTAATGGACCATAAATACATCACATTGGGCCTCATCAAATGGGCCGCAAATGCATCACATTGGGCCTCGTCATTGGGCTATAAATACATCATATTAGGCCACACATGAGGGTCTCATACACATCCCATTGGGCCTCACTCATGGGCCTCACATACATCATAATGGGCCTTACCAAAGGGCCATCAATACATCATATTGGGCCTCACACAAGGGCCCATGGGTTAACACAAGGGATGGGTAGTGAGTGCATCACATACATCATAGTGGGCCTAATGGAGCAACCCATATAGTCCAGAAATTAGGTGGACAGACTGCCTACAATGCATACCTTAAGGTGGGCTTATTGTACCACTAAAATGGGCCTAATAGGGCAGCCCATAATCCAAGAAAAATGGATGGGCAGCTTGAATCATACATCATAGTGGGCCGCACAAATGGACAACATAGGTATACAATACATGCATCATGGTGGCCCGCAAAAATGGACAGTGTAGGTATACAATACATGCATCACGGGGGGCCGCAAAATGGATAACGTAGATATACAATACATGCGTCAAGGTGGATCCCATCCCACACGTGCAACACGTGTGGGGTGGGCCCCACACGAGTCGAAATGGATGAATGGTGTGTATAAACACATATATTATAGTGGGGTCCACACGACCGTCTAGGACAGATGAACGCTGTGGATATAGAATAAATACACCAAGGTGGGTCCCACCCACACGTGTGGGGTGGGCCATGTCCTGGACGGATGGTGTGGATGTAGAAAAAATACATCAAGGTGAGTCCCACCCCCACACGTGTGGGGTTGGCCATGTCATGACAAATGGACGGCGTGGCTACACAACATACATCATGGTGCGTCTGTCCTATGGCACACCGTCCAGGGACGGATGGTGTGGATATGAAATGTATGCATCCAGGTGGGTCCCACCTCACACGTGTCAGACGTGCAAGGTGGGCCCCCATCGTCGATAATGGATGGTTAGGATAAAACACACACACATCACGGTGGGGCCATAAACTAGCTTACGCCAATTGCAGCAATACGCTGTTGGCTGTATGAACAACCCTAATAAACCACCTACATGAGGAGGCTCCACACGTGTGGGACCCACCAACTTGTAAGATCGGGTTGATATTTGTATTTTCACCTTCATCTGGGCCTGTCCAGATGGACAGGCAGCAAGCCCGTTCACTGGACAGTCCAGTAAGGTGGGCCCCATAGGTAGACACACGACATAGATTTAACATATCATGGTGGGTCACACACATCATCATCATCACCATCACCATATAAAAAGGAAAAGAGAGAGAGAGAGAAAAAGAGAGAAAATGGCGGAGATGGGAGGTGTAGGCTGCGTCTCTTACTGTGTCATGGTCGGTTAGGAGGGGGTGTGGCCTTACTCTCCCAAGGGTAAGGGTTATAGCTAGGCTGAGTTTGACCAGCTCGTGAATGGGTCCGCTATCAACGTACCGGGTAGATATTGTCTGACTACTAGCCAGGTGGATAGTGAGGTCTCTTCCACTTGCATGGTTGCACTTTAGTGGTGGCGATTTGCATGTAGAGTATACTAGACCCCGGTGATGATACCAGAGAGGAACCATACTGATATGTGGACTTATTGAGCAAGAGTTTCATACTCATTCATTCATTCATTCACTATCCACTTGGGCTGGTGGTGCGTAACTATTTGTTACATGTACCTTTGCAATGGCTAGGATTTCTGTTAGGGACGCGACTAACCTGAGATCAGGAGTGTACCACATTGAGTCTGACTATCCAAATTTAGGTATGAGACTGGTTTGGATAGAAGTCCTTTGTGATAGACCCCATAGCCTACGATACCACGTATTATCATCCCGACTTCATAGTATAGCGTGGTTATTTCATTCGCACTGCATATTTCACTACATCCGCAGCATATGACATTTTGGGTTACTATGTTTATGCATTTATATAGTCTAAAAATGGCTGACGGTATTCATGAACTCATAAGGAATTGTCTATATATTACATTGCATTCTCGACATTTGATATTTGACTCTTTATGACTTCTCATTTGCATAACTTATATGTATTGAGTACTCTGATATTGTTTGACTCATGATCTTACCAGTATTTCTGATATTGTATGGTTATGACATTGTATTGAATATTTGGCACTTACCTCGTGCACACACTTACACCACCCTCTACGCTTTCTATAAGCTTATGCACCATAGATGCGTGCAGGTGATGTTAGGTTGCAGTAGAGTGGAGCTAAGAGCATGTAGCTGACTTATGGAGCTTTGATTTTATTTTGACATATGTATTTTCCTTTCAGTATTGTATTCAAAGTTTATATTAGTGGATATGTGATGATGATGTCACTTTTGTGATTTGGATAAACTTGTGGTTATGCTTCTTAGAAGATAAATGTACGTTGGAAAAAAAATCCTCCTTGTAGGATCCCAGGATCGCAACTTGGCATATGAGCGCTAGGAGCTGAGAATGGGGTACTACAGAGGCTGTCGGCACCATATTGAGCAATTGGGATTCCTGTGAATCCGATTTCCTAGTTTGGGGCGTGACAGAAGTTGGTATCAGATCATAACTTGAGAATACCTGAGGATAACATCACATATTTGCTGATAGCTACCTTACACTCTATGATTGTTGATAACTTAGAATGATTAGATCACCGAATTCGAATAACTTAGAGATTTTCTGATATAACCCCCTACCGTTGAGATTGTGAGGCTGTATAGTATTCCAGTTTCGATCGTCTCTGATCTGAAATCTGAAGATTAATATGGTTATCATATTGTTGATGATGCGTCCTGGGAGGGTGAGGTTGAGATTAGAGAGTGCTATCTTCATCCTTTGGTAGATTGATTATGCCTTGGCTTATATATTGATGATGTTTTCTATTCCCTTATTTGTTTTGTAACTTTCGAGGATGAAATTTTTATTAGATGGGGAGAGCTGTAAGGCCCGTATTCTAGACCGTACTGTTCCTTAGGCTTCCACAACCCTTTCGATCAAATTTTGACAACCCACAATCTGTTATCGATGTTTGTGGGCGATCCTGAGTCGTATCCTGTATATTAGAGTTGACTCGAATCGAAATTTGTACCCTTGCGACCGCGCCGTCGCCTCTGTCCCAATGCTGCGTTTCATGCGCCGAGGTGATACCCGGGTCGGGAGATGTGGGCCCTCATTCAGTTTGAGGAAAAACATCGCACATTGCAATCCTTTGAGAATTCATCACATCAATCCCTTCTTTGTCAAAGTACACCCATTACTCTATCTCATCCTTAAGTACAAAAGCAACCCTTAAAAGTCAACTCTCTCCTTACACAAGTACACCCATCCATCCCTCTCTCCCATCACTTCTTTCCAATCACCCCTCTCCCATCACCCCTCTCTCTCTCATTCTCTCTCTCCATTTTCAAACAATACCCATGAGAGTCCAACGTCCATGGTTTCCATGGGGGGGGGGGAGCTAGTATGGCCCACTTCCTATCTCCCATCCCCACCATCAAAAGTCCATCTCAACCATTAAAATCCACCCCTTGGAGCTCTAGATCATGTTGGCGGAAGGAAGAGGAGATCAAAGGTGGGTGTTCTTTTTTTTTGAGTTGATTTGTGGATTTAGGGCCCACATGGTGAGACCCATCTTGATATATGTATTGTATAGAGGGGCCCATAGTGGCGGGGCCCCTCCTCCATCCATTTCTTTCTCTCTCTCTCTCTCTCTCTCTCTCTCTCTCTCTCTTCAGATATCACTCCCCAAACTTGGAAAACGGGCTCACAAAATTACCGATTGCCGAATCCGGTGCCGATAGCCTCCGTAGTGCCTCATTCTCAGATATCGACACTCACATTCTAGATTCCGATTTCTGGATCCTACAAGGAGGATTTTCGGTATGGATTTTTTTTTTTTTTTCGTAATGAAGCATAACCACAAGCATAACCAAGTTACAAAACAACATCACCACATATCCACTATATCAAACACTTTAAGTACAATGTAGAAAGGGAAATACAGGGTAATGAAAAACTCCAAAAAAATCTGATGTGCGCTCCTGCCTCAGTGCTGCTGCAATCCAATGCCACCTACATGCAACGGTCGTGCATAAGCTTACAAAAGCTTAGAGGATGGTGTAAGTGTGTGTGCAAGGCAAGCGCCAAGTGTACAATATCAGAGTAATGTAAAAATATGTGGTAAGTCCATGAATGCTATTAGTCATATCAAGGCCATGCGATGCAAGGTATGAATGCTATTGGCCATACCAAGGCCATGCGATGCGAGGTCTATGTAGCCAAATGTCATATGTGAGATGCAAAGCAAGTATACCAGTACTCATCAAGTAAAAATATTAGTACAGTTCCTCTTTGAGATATCACTGGGGTTTAGTACAATCCACACTGACTGCCGCCTCCCTAGCCGCACAGCCCACCGAGCGGAATAGACCTCACTATGCGCTTGATTAGTAGTATGCCAATACACTGACTCATTTGCGAGATGGTCAAACTCAGCCTAGCTTATAGCCCCCTCAATCGTGCGGATAAAGTTACACCCCCTTTCAACCGACCATGACACAGTGGGAGACGCGGCCTACTGGTATTCGGCACTCGGGCGCTCGTGTATCCACTCGATTGTAATGTCTCGAAAAAATCTGTACAGAGACTCGAGTACCACCTCGATCAGAAATCACTTAGGATTAATTCCTTTAGAAATTAAGCATAAGTTAACTAACGCTATGTTAGATTAGTTGTGAAATTAGCATTGATCGCATTAAATACGTTATAAAAGACCCAAAACTTGTAGAATCAATGACACTATAATGTCCTGAAACCTAGGATCAAACTCTAAACCTGTTTGCTCTTAGGAACCCTTTGAAACTTTGTATTGGATCTAGATTGCGCGTCGAGAGTTCGATATCTACAATCTTAGACCATTGTGACCGCTTAGCTGGACTTGACAATCGTTTGGAAAATCAAGACCAACTGATGTTCTGAAGCTATTTCATTGAGCCTGGAGCAAAGAGTGTGAGAAGGAGTAAAATTTATTAAAAATTAAATGTCATTTAAATAAATCTGGCACGTTTCGCTTGCGGGTTAAGTATAAGCATTCAGATAGTCAGAATCTGACCCAAATACACCCTCGGATCAGGAAACATTTCTCACTCAGGTCAATGTACTTGAAATCCTTGATCGAATCTCTGTGACCGCTGAACTGAAACTGGTTAGCCACGTGCGATCTAGGAACACTACCGGACTGAAAAACTTAATGTGATCAGGATCCAATATCCATGAGCTTAAGTCCAACCGCATTTGGTCAGGAGACCTCCAGAAACGCCCTTTTGGATCGGGAAAGACCCGATTTGGTTATAACCCAAGTATACCTTGGTTTAAAGTCTATGTAGGTGAGTTTTTAGCCTATATAAGGGCCTTAAACCCTCTCATATCTCTCACCTACGAATTTGTAAGAAACCCTAGAAAGAGAAGAGAGAGAAAGTGAGAGTTTGTGAGAGAGTTATGAGAGAAAGTCCCCACCACTCGATCCTGCTAGTACACGAGCTTATCCATCGTGTTCCAATCATTCTCCCGGTGCTTTCGACTTCACTCTAGGTAAGAAAACCCTAACCTCAACCTTTTTTAGGGATTCCATCGATACAAGTAGCAAAGTAGCTGACCTATCTTGTGAATTAGGTCATCATATCGACGTTGACGAAGCGTAGAGTTTCTGTTCGATTCGTTACGCTTCTACGGCGAAAGGTGAGGATTCTAGATGCTTAGGTTGAATGATTTCAAAGCTTTCAATATCGTTTAATAGTAGATTATCGACGAGAACTCCGTTTGACATGTAGAACATGCTGTCTGTTTTCCATTTTAACTGCGTACGAAGAATATGAGATTTAGGGTATTTTAGGCATTTGTAGGAAATACTGTATACGTTCGTATTTTGTCAAAATGATTGCCATGTTTATTTATCATGTTATTATACAAGATATGCGTGTATGATCTGTTTGGCGAAGAGATTCGCCCTAATGCGCACTTTGGGTCAACATACGCTATGTAGACTAAAGTGTGTAAACTAAGTGTTTGTATAAATGTTTATATTAGTATGTATTGAGTAAATGTTGTTGTAGAGTAGTCTTAAGATTGAATTCTCAATTAATATGATGATGTACATGATTTTCCTCCATGTTGTTATTGAATTGATTTCCTTATATGTATGGAATACATGTGTTTGGTTGATTTGCTTATGTTGTATGTTATAACATGTTGTTCAGCTTGAGATGCGCTCGTACTAGTCGAGCTCGTCAAGCAACCCAACTGACCATTGTATGTTCACCTTGTATTGGTCATAACTGCTTAAACCTAGGGTACTGAACTTACCAGTGAAAGCCCTGTTAACCATGGTACCTTGATCCATTAAGACTCATGAGCCGGGCATGGTGGTATGGGACACCGTGGTCGAGCTGTCGGCCTACTCTCACAAACCTCCCTGTAGTGACCAGTGAGCACCTTAGACTCGTGAGCTGATTGTGGTAGTATGGGACACTACATTCGAGCTGTCGGCCTACACTGATTGGTGACGAGCCCTTTGTAGTGACCTCAAGCGTATTCTGAGTCTACGGGAGGCGACGACCCTTCCATAGCAACGAGAGTACACTAGGCCTGTATTGAAAAGGTGATGGGGGAGCGGTGCAACGAGTGCGAGCAACAGCCCTGACAGCCCTTACAGTGACCTATAAATATAACATCGTATGAGACTACTAGGAGTGACGACCCTGGATAGGATCTGTATTGAGATTGATATAAGGGAAGTACCTTAGTTTCCCAATACTATTGTTTGAAAGGACTAATAGCAACTCGGTAATCATATCCACATCGCACTGCATGTGCTTGGAAGATGTGGAGCATTGAGGGAAGAAAGCATACCGCGGACGTAAGATGGTGTCGCATGAGGGAATATGTCGGTGAGGGCATCCATCATGTTATTTCATGCTTGCATTAACAACAGTATCTAGGAATGTCTGATTGATTACTTTATTATTATCACGTGATTGATTTGATAACATGTTAATCTTTGCTCTATGATTCCACTGAGTTGATTACTCACTCCCACGTTATGGGATGATGTTTGCAACACCTACCAGACTTTGTCTTAGATGCAGGTTGTGAGGAGATCCAGGAGCTGGAACCAGACTTCTACGAGGACCAGGATGAGTTCTCGTACATGCAGTTCTCTGACGGCTTCGCATAGGTGGCCTGGATCAGTGAGAATTTTTATAGTTAGAATTTTACATGACATTTGATTTTGGTTTTTGATATGTATATGTGACTCAGCGATGTATTCATACTTTGAAGACAGTTCGAGGTTATTTTGTTTTCATACAGTGATATATTTACTCTTCAGTCTTCCGCTTGCGTTTTATCACTGGATCTGGAGTATGAATTACAGTTTTGGTATAATCTTACTCATGTTAATGCTATAACTTAGACAACATTGAATCATAAGCATATTTATTGCATAAGTGATGGTCTGGAACTCAGGAGTCAGGATTCTACACGACTCCTGATTTTCAAGGTGTCACAAGTTGGTATTAGAGCATGATTTGTATTAAACCAGACCTGGGTTATGGACACGTGACATAAATTGTCGCCCTTTTGACTTAGGTGGGTGTGAGAGAAACATAGAAACACTCATAGGACCCCAGTTTCGCCAATTGGCGAAGTTCACTCAAATTGATCATTTTGATCGAGTCCGTGTGCATCTGTGGTCGCATGAAACGACCCCGGACTACTTCTAATTCGTGTGTGGATAGGTCTAGACCTCTATAGGCCCTATCCTAGCTGTTAAAAATTGTTAAATGTGAATATATGTCAGATAGTGCTCGAAGTGACCCAAAATAGTGCGAAACGGAGTCGTGGTCCTATCCACGCTTGTCTAGCATGATCTGAGGTGGGAACCACATGTATTTGGGGCCCTTAGGGCAGGGGGACCTCGTCAAAATGGAGAGGCATCACCGAAAATGAAAACGGTCAGCGAGGACCTCGCCGTACAATGGGCCTATCTCGGTCGGGCCGACCCCATTTGGGGGCTAGTGTAGCCCTTGTGCATTGGGGTCGTCCATTAAAACCACCCCAAAGACCCACCTCCTTCACAAAAACACCTCCCAAGCTCTCCCTTCCTCACGTTTTTACTGTCTTCCCTCTCAAATCCCATTTCAAATCACTCCCATTCCCATTTTCTGCTACAACCGACGCCCCTCCATCGTTCACAGCCGTACGCACTTCCTTCTCTCTCCATTTTCATCCGTTGGAGCTCTCCCATCCTCCATTGGAGGCTAGAAATCGTGTGAACTTCAAACCCAACCCATCTCACCCTTTTCCTTTTGTAATCCTAGCATTTGGGGGCCTGTTTCACTCCTCTATAGGACCTAGATTCGTGGCAGCCCACTAGGTCAGCCATTTCTCCCCCTTTCCTCCATTTTCTATGGCCTTTCTAGAGACTATTTTAGCCTTTTTCTCCCTTTCCACCATCCTCTCTCTCATGGGAAAGAGGAAGACCACCGCTGATGAAGCTGGGCCTAGCCGCCCATCACGTTCAAGGAAGTCGAGAGGTGGCACCGCTAGTTCAAATGCCGCCGCTAGTCTAAACATTGGGAGAGAGCTACACACGAAGTGGGATTTGGATCCCTGTGCTCACATAGGGAGACCATTGTTGACAGACTTGGCCCACGACGCGTATACTGATCGCAAGGTTCTGTTTGAGGCGCATGTGGATGAGCGGCTCTTTGGTGAGTTTTTATTGTTTGAGCGTATCGAAGCTGCCAGGTGGGGTTCGCTCTTTGAAGGCTAGTCTCGTGCGAATGTGGGCACTGCTCGTGCCTTCTATGCTCATATTCGGGATCCTACGTTGGAGCCACTGCAGTTCAGAATTCCCTTTGATAGAGATCGGGAAGCCACGATCGATGTTCGGTTGATAGCCCAACTTCTGAACGTGCCTCTTGGCGAGGTACATCCTAGTGCTAAGAATCTGAAGAGTGTTCGTGAGCGAGATCGCCGCACCAGGTTTCTATGTGGTGGTGTAGTTGAGTGGCAGCATAGCAAGAGCCTCCTAGCGACCCACATGTCGGATGATTTTTGCCTGTTGCACCACATTTGCACGTTTAATGTGTATCCCAGGTCGACCAACCGCAGTGAATGTACGCATCCCATGGTTAATTTCCTGTATCAAGTGGGCCAGGGAGAGAACGTGTGTATGCCCACGTTTGTGCTACGACAGATTATCCTCGTAGCGAAATCGAGAAAAACGTCTGAGTCGTTTCCCTTTGGCCGGCTCATATGCAAGATTGCAATTGAGTTTGCTTATCGACTTGGGCCGGAGTTGCCCGTGCCGATTCATTTCATCGATGAGGCTACCATGAACCAGATGAAGATATGGCCTCGACAGAGTGAGGCCCAGCTTGATGATGACAGTGAGGGTGAATATGATAGCGAGGAGGATGAAAGTGAAGAAGAAGTTGGAGCAGAAACAGAGGAAGAAAGCTAGGAAGAAGAAGAAGAGGAGGCTCAGGATACTGATGAGAGTCCTCCTCCTGTGACTCGGGCTGCTAGGGATGCTCACATAGCCTGACTTGAGGAGAGTCAGGTTGCTTTGCAACGGGAAGTCCAAGAACTCCGGGCCGAGGTAAAATAAGAGCTTGAGGATACCAAGGCCATTATGAAGCGAAAGTTTGGCAAGGTGACTCGCACCTTGAAGGTCATCCTGTGTTATCTGTAGGATAAGGGTGCCCCTCCTCCATCGCCAGACTTGGACGAGTGATTAGGATTCAGATAGTTGTTAGTCGTAGTTAGGTTATTTTCTGTTTTCTATGTGTGAGCCTGAGAAGTCTTAGTAGTTAGTTTATGTTGCAGTTGTAGCATTGGCTAGCTTAGTTTCCCATGTGTTTCTTGTCATGATGCATGTAAAGATATATCTCTTGTATTGTGACAAATTTTGACTTAATAAAATGCATGGAGTTTCTTCGGTTGTTATGTGAATGATTGTGTGGTGTGTTTGTGCTATTGCTGAAACTGACAAGGTTGTGCCCCATTTTGAATATAGGGAATGCCACATAAGGTTACTCAGATCACGACACGACTTACGCTGGGTGAGCCGATGGATCGGGTTCCTCCCCAGAGTGATGATCATACGGACCCTGCTGTGGGCCCGATTCGTGAGACTGCACCTGAGTCTCAACCTTCTGCAGCTCCTACAGTCAGACCACCACCTTTCACACCGCCAATTAGAGAGCAGTACCGTGCGTCTTTCTCGAAGCAGTATGTGCCTCAGCCTGCTCCACCTCCTGATAGGTTTGAGCAGTTGATGATCATGATGCACCAGCAGCATCAGCAGATTTTGACTACCATTGCAGGGGCCTTAGCCTAGGGTGGCAGTGCGACTCCACATGTGCCTCCTGTGCATTCAGCTGAGGATGCTGGGACTTTGACTCAGGATGAGGGTATGACTCATCCTACACCACCTTCCTACCCTACGGGGAATACTGCTGATACTTGAGGCCTACTTGAGGAATTTTAGCGCTTGCGGTCTCCTACTTTTACGGGTTCTCATAGACCTGAGGAGGCTGAGTATTGGCTCAGCTGTGTCTCGAAGATACTGAGGATGCTGTATTGCTCGGAGTCTGAGTAGGTTGAGTTGGCCACTTTCATGTTCGAGAGAGAGGCCAGTTTGTGGTGGGATAGCGTGTTACAGACAGTTATTGTTGGTTACATCTGGACTTGGGCAACATTCGAGTTCCGATTCCATGAGAAATACTATCCTCAGACCTACCGGCACGAGAGGGAGAACGAGTTTCTGCGCCTCAGGCAGGGAGGCATATCAGTTACAGAGTATGAGCATCGATTCACAGAGTTGGGCAGATACGTCCCTACGATACTTGATGACGAGCAGATGTACATACGACGATCTTCTGAGGATTTGCAACCTGACATTCGGTCGAAGATGTGCTGTGTCAGCATACCCTCCTATGCAGAGCTAATACATATGTCCATGAGGGAAGAGCAGGATGTTGATCGATTGACACGTTCTCGTGGCCCTGTGATTGCTAAGCCACGACCAGATACTCAGGACAGGCCATTCCTTGGCAAGAGGCCTCGCATCGACCCTCCTCCTAGGGCTATAGTGCCAGTACTTCCGATGAGGCACCCCGGTGTGACATGTACTTACTGTGGGAGACCGGGTCACACTGCAGAGAGCTTCTTTGCTCGGATGAGAGACAGCGGGCTTTTACCGCCGCAGAAGATCGACCGTCCTCGCCCACAGGCATTATCTGCTCCACTGTTATGGTCAGCTCCTGCGCACCCTTCTTTCAGACCTCCCGTACCTCAGTTTCGGCCGCCTTAACGGCCCATGGCACCACGACCGAACCGCCGCAGCAGGCTCGGGTACATGCACTTACAGCCGAGGCTTCTGAGATAACAGGCCCAGTATCGAGGTCTTTTGAGGGTACAACTCATATTCAAGGTACTCTAGTCCTCTTATTGGTAGACACTGTCTCCACTACCTCCATTATATCATGCGCGACCATCAAATGATTGGGGCTGAACACTACTCCTATGAGGGGAGTGAGGGTCCTTGCCGCCACCGGGACTTTTACTGACGTTACCCAGATTTGTGAGAGTTGCTCGATAGACTTAGGGGGCAGGACGATGCTTGTTGATCTGATAGTCGTCCCCCTATATCACCACGATGTTATTCTCGGCATGGATTGGCTCACTGAGATGCGGGCAGAGATTGATTGCGAGACCAGAGTCGTGACAACTTATGGACCGGAGGGCATGGCATTTACTTTCCTTGTTCAGGTCAGCCACCCTTCCTGTTTGAGTTGTTATGCTTCGCTATTAGAAGGTACCGATGTCTCGACACGTGAGAGCACGCCAGTAGTCCGTGATTATGAGGATATATTCCGGAAGATTCCTGGGTTGTCACCTCAGCGCGAGATCAATTTTACTATCTACCTAGTACCTGGTTCGACGCCCATCTCACTGTCGACGTATCGCATGGCCCTGTGTGAGATGGAGGAGTTGAGGAAATAAATCGATGACTTGTTAGAGGCTGGCTTCATACGACCGAGTGTGTCTCCTTGGGGAGCACCGGTGTTATTTGTGAAGAAGAAGGATGGGTCTATGCGATTATGTATTGACTATCGCAGGCTGAACCAGGTGACGGTGAAGAACAAGTACCCATTGCCTAGGATTGATGACTTGTTTGATCAGTTGAGAGGAGCGCAGTATTTCTCGAAGATTGATCTACAGTCGGGGTATCAGCAGCTGCATGTCAGGGGTGAGGACGTGCAGAAGATAGCTTTCAGGACCAACTTTGGCCACTATGAGTTTCTAGTGATGTCGTTCGGTCTTATGAACGCACTAGCCGTGTTCATGGACCTGATGAACAGGGTATTTCGGCCATTCCTCTATCGGTTCGTCATCGTGTTTATAGACGACATTTTGATATACTCCAGGAGCCGAGAGGAGCATGAGGAGCACTTGCGATTGGTCCTGAATACTCTGAGACAACATCAGTTGTTCGTACAGTATAAGAAGTGCAACTTCTGGAAAGAGGAAGTCAAGTTCTTGGGGCACGTAGTGTCTAAGGACGGGATAACAGTTGACCTTGCTAAGGTAGCTGCGGTACAGGACTGGGAGCAGCCTGGTTCAGTTACTGAGGTGAGGAGTTTTCTGGGTTTGGCAGGTTACTATCGACGATTCATTCAAGATTTCTCGAAGATGTCAAACCCTTGTCTCAGTTAACACGGAAGGATCTGAAGTTCGCTTGGAATGAAAAGGTGGAGGCAGCATTTCAGGAGCTAAAGGACAAGTTGACGTCCACCCCTATGCTAGTATTGACAGAGCAAGGGGTTAAATACAAGATATACATCGACGCGTCTAGCATTGGTCTGGGTTGTGTCCTTATACAAAAGGAAAGGGGATTTCATATGCCTTGAGATAATTAAGGAAGCACGAGGAGAATTACCCTACACACGACCTTGAGTTGGCAGCGGTCATTTTCGCATTGAAGCTCTGGAGACATTACCTCTACGGAGAGGAGTTCGAGCTCTTTTGCGACCACAAGAGCCTCAGATACATATTCACGCAGTGAGACCTGAATATGAGGCAGCGGCGATGGAGACTTTGAAGGACTTTAAGTTTGAAGTTTCCTACCATCCGGGAAAGGCGAACCTTGTGGCTGACGTGTTGAGCCGCAAGAAGGCGTTAGAGTTTGCGGCTCCGCTGATGGTTGCCGAGTGGGACATGATTGAGTTTTTACTAGACTTTGAGCAGAAACTCACTGTGGAGGAGCCATATGAGTTTATCGCACATGTTCAGGTGAGACCTCTTATCGATGACAGAGTCATCACGACGCAGAGAGATGAAAAGCGTCTGACTGAGCTTCGAGAGTAGGCCAGTGATGATGCAGACGTCGAGTGGTGAGTTGGAACGGATGGGGGCTTATGTTATCGTGGCCGCCTATGCGTCCCGACATCCCTGATTGAGACGAGACATTCTTGAGGCTGTGCACAGTTCGAGACTTGCGATGCATCTGGGCAGTATAAAGATGTATCGCGACTTGAAGAGGACATATTGGTGGGATGGCATGAAGTCTCACATCACAGATTTCGTATCCCGTTGTCTCACTTGCCAACAGGTGAAGGTAGAGCATCGCCGACCTCCTGGTCTCCTTCAGCCTATGCCTATAGCTGAGTGGAAGTGTGTCACGCCCCAAACTCGAAAACCGGGCTCACAAAATTTTTGATCCCCGAATCTGGAGCCGACAGCCTCCGTAGAACCCCATTCTCGGCTCCTAGCGCCCATTCGCCAGGTTCCGATCCTGGGATGCTACGAGGAGAATTTTCAATGTCATTTTGATTCGTAATAAGCATAACCAAAGGCATAACCCACAAACAACAACTAAGAATTTCATTACATTTCCACTATGATTAAAAACTTTATAAGTACAATGAGCATGAAGGGGAAATACAATGGTAAAGAACAAAAACTCCAAAATGATCTGCAAGGTGCTCCTGCCTCAGCGCTGCTGCGATCCAACGTCACCTGCATGCAACGGTCGTGCATAAGCTTATAGAAAACTTAGAGGGTGGTGAAAGTGTATGCGCGAGGTAATAATATGATCATGCAGTATCAGAGTAATGCGGAATATGAGATGGATCCATAAATATCATGAGCCGTACTAAGGCTATGCGATGCAAGATGCAAGTCAAGCATACAATCCTCATTTAAGTCCACATGTCAATACAGCTCAACTCTGGGATATCACCGGGGTCTAGTACAGTCTAAACCAGATTGCCTCCTCATCGCGCACAATAAGGTAAGTGGAAGAGACCTCACTATCCGTCTGCCAATATCGGGTACGACTCGTCGATAGCGGACCCATTCCTCGAGCTGGTCAAACTCAGCCTAGCATTGCCCCTACACTCGGGCGGGTAAGGCCGCACCCCCTTTCAACCGACCACGACACAGTGGAGAGCGCAACCGTCTGGTAATCGGCACTCAACGCTCATCTACCCACTCGGTCTAGACGCTGGAGCAACCTCTTGGTACCATAAGGGTTTAGGGACTTTCACCCAGGGATATGTATAACACCCCATGTAGAACAAGATTTCTGGTATACAATCCTGCCAACCACGATACGCCTGTGGAGGCTACGATCCCGATGTCGCTAGGGCATACAATAACCATGTCACATAAAAGCGAAATGCATGAATCACACTATCCAGTCATGCAACAAATCCTGCGCATATCGTGCGCTCATGTAGGGCAACATCGCCTAACCGGGAGCCCATAAACAATCTGCCCGAAGGCATATGCTATGATCAGTCAATTCTCATATCAGGCATACATATGATGCGTATGATCATGAGTCATGGAACTATACTAAACATGTTATAATGAAATGAACTATCCTTACAATGTAGATGGGCCTAGACGGCCTACAACAAGTACTGCCTATCAAAGGGGACCTAGGGAGAGTTGTAATGTGGACATCCAACCAACATTACACTTGCAATGTGGACGTCAAACCAACATTGCTCCCAAGGTATGATCGTCACAACCATCGTTACATAAGCCGTGTTGGGATCACACATTGCAATGAACCTTAGGTACTTCCCATTGGGCCTTAAATACATCAAATGGGCCATGTCGTATGGGCCTTTTATTCATCAAGTGAGCCACATAAATGGACCACACCAATGAGCCTTATGTGCATTGCAATGGGTCAGAACCTGTGGGCCTTTGATCGCATCAAATGGGCCTAATCTCATGGGATTTAAAATACATCAACTGGGTCCCATCCCATGGACCTTGGAACACATCAATGGGTCCACTCTATGGGCCTTAAATAGTTCAACAACGGGCTACATTCATGGACCCAATTAAATTTAACTATGGTGGGCCTTAAAAGTACATTCATTAAGCCCAACATTTAAGGAACTAAAGGTATAAATTATTTCCTCTAAGATCTTTATAATATGGTGGGCCCCACTCCTCAAAATTTCAGTCCAAGGCCAGCATAATTATAACATGTTGCTGTCCTAAATTTGGGCACTCCATTGGAGTGGGTCCAAGGCCTCTAAAACTCTGAAAATTGAGGGTCAAGGTCCCTCATCATTCATACAATGAGAGGAAACCTAAAAAAGGTGGCCCACCATCAGAAGAAATATTTTTGAATTATGGTTTTTTTTTTTTTTTTTATCAAGGCATATTGCTGGACTGCACAGCAGAAAAAATCTGGGAGTCCAACCATCTTGGCCCATTCTTTTGGATACCCAAACGGGGTCACTTGAGGCTGAAATTTCACAAAGTGATACTTCCATAGGTGAGTCACACCCCCACAAAATTTTATAATTTTTTGATATCTCTAAGTATTTTAATTAATTTAAACAAAACAGACTGTCTAGAAAAAATCGGACAGACCTGGATGTCCCAACGTGGTGGGCCAGTCCGGCCCTCACCACGGTGTGTACAGGGGTCCATTGGCCCTGAAATTTGGTATGTGGGTTCTAACATAAGTGGGTCACATCCTAAAAAATTTTAAAATTTTTGGACATCTGTAAATATTTTAATTCATTTACATAAATTAATCTGTCCTGAAAATCGGACTGATCTGGACACCATATTATAATCGGCCGGTCCCGCCATCACCACGGTGTGTACAGGCGTCTATTGGCCCCAAAATTTTGTAGGTGGGTCATACCATAAGTAGGACACCCCCATGAAAATTTTTATAGTTTTTAAACACCCATAGGTATTTTAATAAATTTCAAAAATTCAACTGTCCATGGTGGAATGTTGCTAGAACAGTGCAGAAAATCCAGACTGTCCACCTCACTTGGACCACACCTTTGGGACCCCAATAAAGGTCAGTTGGGGCTGAAATTTAGGGGACATCAAGATGAGATCCCCACCTTTCAGAAAAGTATATTTAATAAGTATGAATAGTCCCCCAAACAGTCCCAAAATCTGGTCCAAAAACAACCAGAAACTGTCCAGAAAATTCTGGACAGCAACATGTTCTTAGATAAAATTTATTAAATAAGTTAAATAAAAATGAAAATACATTAATGGGCCACAAACATCAGGAAATGAAATGAAGAAAAAGAGAGATAGAAGGACAATCCGGCCATAGGGAGAGGGGCTCCGCCACTATTGAGCCCTCCCAAGATCAATCACACCGCACATCATACATAAATTTACATTTACAACATGGATCTTGCACATGCATGGCTTATAATTAAAATACATGGTGAGGATGCCATCCCCACCATGTTTATAAGGTCTAGATGACCCAAACATAATATGATATGAAATAAAACTACCATGATGGGGCCCATAGAGAAAGGCCCTATGCATGGATCATGCATGCATAAGGTAGGCCATTAGGCCATAACCATGGGGTTGTGTGGGATCTCCACCATTGATTGGTGGGTCCTACACTTCCCTCATGAAAGAAGAAAAAAAAAACATCTAGGCTATAAAAAAATCAGATTTTTTTTTTTTTACATCTAGAGGAGCACCCACCGTCCGATCTTCTTGTTCCTATGGGGTCTTTAGCACCTTAGCTTGGATTTCAATAGAGGAGATGGGGAATGGATGGTTAGGATGGGGAGATCATGGGATAGAAAGTGGTAGGAAAGGTGGGCCACACTTGGTGTTTTGGAAGAGAGGGAGAGGCTTGGAGAGCTTACATACGTGAGATCTTTTTTTTGCTTGGAGATTTGAAATGAGAAAGAGAGAAAGAGAGAGAGTTGTAAAGGGAGAGAGAGAGAGTGATGGATGGATGGAGTGATAGATGTGTGTAAGACTTTTTAACTTTTGAGACCTTTTGTGTAAGAAAGGCATGAGTTTGTAAGAGACTTTTTGACTTTTGAGGCTTGCTTGGGAAGGATGAAAAAGTGATGTGTACTTGACATGTACTTGACATGTGATGGATTGATGGATTGATTGATTGATGGTATTGATGGGATTGATGTGACACATCTTAGATATTCTCTTTAATTTCGCAACGCGGCATTTTCTTCGCACCGAACGTTGGCCCACATCTCTTGACCAGGGTATCACCTCGGCGCGCAAGTCGCGGCATCGGAACCGCAGCGATGGCGCGGTCGCTATGGTAATGGTCTTAGGTTGAGTCAGATTGGGTTGACGAAATATGAATCAGGGTCGCGCGTCAATATCGGTTAAGGGTCGAAGGTTGTCGAAATTCGACCGCGGAAGTTTATGGAATGGTACGGACTAAAATATGGGTCTTACAAAGTGGGACTTTATTTCTATAAATTTCATATCGGGACTGCCGAAGACGAGGAAGGGACATGATTCTATCTGGGTGATCGTCGACCGTTTGACGAAGTCGGTGCACTTCCTTCCAATCAGAGTCACGAACTCTGTAGATGAGTTGGCCAGGCTATATATCAGAGAGATAGTGCATCTGCATGGAGTTCCCTTAGAGATTGTGTCGGATAGAGACATGCGCTTTACTTCTATTTTCTGGACTCGCATCCAGGAAGCTATGAGTGTGAAGTTGAAGTTTAGTACTGCTTTTCACCCACAGACAGACAGACAGACAGAGCGGGTGAACCAGATTCTAGAGGACATGCTGCGGGCTTGCGTGTTGGATTTCAAAGACAGTTGGGATGATTGTCTTCCATATGCGGAGTTCACGTACAACAACAGTTTTCAGGCGAGTATCGGTATGATACCTTATGAGGCCTTTTATGGGCGTCCTTACCGAGCACCGCATTACTGGACAGAGGTCGGTGAGCGCAGATTGATTGGCCCAGAGATAGTGCAGGCGACCTCGGAGAAGATTGACATCATCAGGCGCCGACTTCTTACAACGCAGAGTAGACAGAAGAGTTATACCGATACGAGACGACGCCCGCTAGAGTTCGCGGTTGGGGATCATGTATTTTTGAGAGTTTCCCCTATGAAGGGAGTTCTTCGGTTCGGGAAGAAGAGGAAACTAGCACCGCGATTTATTGGTCCATTCTAGATTCTTGGCCATGTGGGTGCAGTGGCGTATCGTCTGGCTTTGCCTAGGCCTCTAGCGAGCGTACACAACGTATTTCATATTTTTATGCTGAAGAAATACGTTCCTGTCCTTCCCATATCATCAGATGGGAGTAGGTGCAGTTAGGTGAGGATGTTACATATATACTACGACCGACGAGCATATTAGAGAGGAAGGAGCAGGTATTGCGTAGCAAGGTCATCCCCCTTGTGAAGGTGTTGTGGACGCATCACACTGAAGAAGAGGCTACTTGGGAGACGGAAGCCGAAATCAGAAAGAACTACCCATAGCTTCTCGAAAAGTACGAAAAGGTACAAATTTTGAGGATGAAATTTATTGTTTAAGGGGGGTAGATTGTAACGTCTCAAAAAAATCCGTACAGAGACTCGAGTACCACCTCGATCAGAAATCACTTAGGATTAATTCCTTTTGAAATTAAGCGTAAGTTAACTAACACTATATTAGATTAGCTGTGAAATTAGCACTGATCATTTTAAATACGTTCTACAAGACCCAAAACTTGTAGAATCAATGAAGCTATAATGTCCTGAAACCTAGGATTAAACTCTAAACCCGTTTTCTCTCAGGAACCCTTTGAAACTTTGTATTGGATCTAGATCGTGCGTCGAGAGTCCGATATCTACAATCTTAGACCATTGTGACCGCTTAGCTGGACTTGACAATCGTTTCGAAAATCAAGCCCAACTGATGTTTTGAGGCTATTTCACTGAGCCTAGAGCAAAGAGTGTGAGAAGGAGTGAAATTCATTTAAAATTAAATGTCATTTAAATAAATCTAGCACGTTTCACTTGCGGGTTAAGTATAAGCATTCAGACCGTCGAAATCTGACCCAAATACACCCTCGGATCAGGAAACATTTCCCACTCAGGTCAGTGTACTTGAAATCCTTGATCGAATCTCCATGACCGCTGAACTGAAACTGGTCCGCTATGTGTGATCTGGGAACACTACCGGACTGAAAACTTAATGTGATCAGGATCCAATATTCATGAGCTTAAGTCTGACCGCATTTGGTCAGGGGACCTCCAGAAACGCCCTTTTGGATCGGGAAAGACCCGATTTGGTTATAACCCAAGTATACCCTGGTTTAGAGTCTATGTAGGTGAGTTTTTAGCCTATATAAGGGCCTTAAACCCTCCATATCTCTCACCTACGAATTTACAAGAAACCCTATAAAGAGAAGAGAGAGAAAGTGAGAGTTTGTGAGAGAGTTGTGAGAGAAAGTCCTCGCCACTCGATCCTGCTAGTACACGAGCTTATCCATCATGTTCCAATCATTCTTCCGATGCTTTTGACTTCACTCTAGGTAAGAAAACCCTAACCTCAACCTGTTTTAGGGATTCCTTCGATACAAGTAGTGAAGTAGCTGACCTATCTTATGAATTAGGTAGTCATATCGATGTTGACGAAGCGTAGAGTTTCTGTTCGATTCGTTATGCTTCTACGGTGAAAGGTGAGGATTCTAGATGCTTAGGTTGAATGATTTCAAAGCTTTCAATATCGTTTAATAGTAGATTATCGACGAGAATGCCGTTTGACATGTAGAACATGCTGTCTGTTTTCCATTTTGACTGCGTACGAAGAATATGAGATTTAGGGTATTTTAGGCATTTGTAGGAAATACAGTATACGTTCGTATTTTTCCAAAATGATTGCCATGTTTATTTGTCATGTTATTATACAAGATATGCGTGTATGATCTGTTTGGCAAAGAGATTCGCCCTAATGCGCACTTTGGGTCGACATACGCTATGTAGACTAAAGTGTGTAAACTAAGTGTTTGTATAAATGTTTATATTAGTATGTATTGAGTAAATGTTGTTGTAGAGTAGTCTTGAGATTGAATTCTCAATTAATATGATGATGTACATGATTTTCCTCCATGTTGTTATTGAATTGATTTCCTTATATATATGGAATACATGTGTTTGGTTGATTTGCTTATGTTGTATGTTATAACATGTTGTTAACATTCTTGGATTGTTCGTATTTCATTTCTGTCATTCTCACATGATCACTGATGTAGATTACAAGTGCTTGGGGCTATACTCTAGTCTAGGCAATCGGTAATAGATTTGAATTCGTGGTTGGATTCTATTCGCTACGAAAGACATGTCGATGAATGCAAGTCGTGCTTTGGGTTGATAAAAATGGTTAGGTCACGTGAGGTGTTTTATGCACTTCATGTCGCTCAGCTTGAGGTGCGCTCGTACTAGTTGAGCTCGTCAAGCAACCCGACTGACCATTGTATGTTCACCTTGTATTGGTCATAACTGCTTGAACCTAGGGTATTGAACTTATCAGTGAAAGCCCTGTTAACCATGGTACCTTAATCCATTAAGACTCATGAGCCGGGCATGGTGGTATGGGACACCGTGGTCGAGCTGTCGGCCTACGCTCACAAACCTCTCTGTAGTGACCAGTGAGCACCTTAGACTCGTGAGCCGATTGTGGTGGTATGGGACACTACATTCGAGCTGTCGGCCTACACTGATTGGTGACGAGCCCTTTGTAGTGACCTCGAGCGCATTCTGAGTCTACAGGAGGCGACGACCCTTCCGTAGCAACGAGAGTACATTAGGCCTGTATTGATAAGGTGATGGGGGAGCGGTGCAACGAGTGCGAGCAACAGCCCTGGAAGCCCTTACAGCGACCTATAAATATAACATCGTATGAGATTACTAGGAGTGACGACCCTAGACAGAATCTGTGTTGGGATTGATATAAGGAAAGTACCTTAGTTTTCCAATACTGCTGTATGAAAGGACTAATAACAACTCAGTAATCATATCCACATCACACTGCATGTGCCTGGAAGATGTGGAGCACTGAGGGAAGAAAGCATGCCACGAACGTAAGATGGTGTCGCATGAGGGAGTATGTCGGTGAGGGTATCCATCATGTCATTTCATGCTTGCATTAACAACAGTATCTAGGAATGTCTGATTGATTACTTTACTATTATCGCGTGATTGATTTGATAACATGTTAATCTTTGCTCTATGATTCCGCTAAGTTGATCACTCACTCCTACGTTACAGGACGGTGTTTGCAACACCTACCAGACTCTGTCTTAGATGCAGGTTGTGAGGAGATCCAGGAGCTGGAGCCGGACTTCTACGAGGACCAGGACGAGTTCTCGTACATGCAGTTCTCTGACGGCTTCGTATAGGTGGCCTAGATCAGTGGGACTTTTGCTAATTGGACTTTTACATGACATTTGATTTTGGTTTATGATATGTATATGTGACTCAGCGATGTATTCATACTTTGGAGACAGTTCGAGGTTATTTTGTTTTTCATACAGTGATATATTTACTCTTCAGTCTTCCGCTTGCGTTTTATCACTGGATCTGGAGTATGAATTGCAGTTTTGGTATAATCTTACTCATGTTAATGCTCTAACTCAGACAACATTGAATCATAAGCATATTTGTTGCATAAGTGATGGTCTGGAACTTGGGAGTCATGTTTCTACACGACCTCCGATTTTCAGGGTGTTACATCGATCTAGACGTTGGAGTACCTCCTAGTACCAAAAAGGTTTTGAACTCTCACCCAAGGACATCCTAAGTGCCCACAGTGCTAGAACCAAGTATTTTCGATATCTGATACGACCATCCACGATGTACCTGTGGAGCCACGACTCTGATGTTGCTAGGGCGTAGTGCGATCAAGTCACACATATGCGAGATGCATGAGTCACACTGTCAAATCATGCAGCAATCCGGCGCGTACTACGTGATCATGTGGGGCACTCTGTCTCATAAGGAGTCCTGTAAATGTCTCAGCCTAACGACTTATGCTATGATCAAACATTCCTCATATCAAGCATACATATGATGCGTATGGATGTGAATCGTGGAATTATACTAAGCATGTTATAAAGTAATGAACTATCCTTACAACGCAGATGGGCCTATACGGCCTACACACAACAAGTACAAACATTTAACCAATATTATTCTTACAACGTGGACGTCAAACCATCATTGTTCCCAAGGCACGACCCGCCATAAACATCATTATATATACCACGATGAAATCATACATTGCAATGGACCTATATACATCTCTTTGGGCCTCGACCCATGGGCCTCAGATACATAAAATGGGCCGCATCAATGGGCCTTATGTACATTCCAATGGGCCATATCCCATGGGCCTTTGAATACATCACAATGGGCCCTCATATGACAAATGGGCCACATCACATGGGCCATATGTATATCAAATGGGCCACACCAATTAGGCCTCATGCATATCAAATGGGCCATACCTAAGATAAGTGGTGATAATAATTTTCACCATTAAAATTCCCAAGGCCCACCATAGCATTTATTTTCTGTCCAATCTATTCATAAGGTCACAACGACCTGGATTTAGAGGAAAAGCAAATATCATATTTGTCCAACCTTGTAATCCAAAGGTTTTAATGGTGGACATTCAATCCAACACTGTTTCTATAGTGTGATCCACGTGATCCTAGATCTGTCTTATTTTTGAACTCAAGCCTTAAAATAAGCTTGCCAAAAGGTTGGATGGTTTGGATGCAACACATGCATCATGGTGGGTCCTATAAGGATGGACGGTATGGAGAGAACACATACATCATTGGGTGGTCCCACCGTTCAGTGCTGTGGATGGTGTGGACAAAACACATACACCATGGTGGGTTCCACTATCCACTAAATGAAACACATACATCATTGTGTCCCACGTGGGGCCCACTGTAATGTTTATCTGCCATCCAATCTATCCATAAGGTCATGTAGTCCTAAATGCTGAGGAAAAATAAATTTCATAATGATCCAAAACTTCTGACCCTAAGAAGGGTTTCAATGGCAGACATTCCATTCCACTGTTTCCTGCCACCACCTAAGTTCCACAGACGGCTGATTTTTGGAGGGTCCACTGCCCTAAGGGACCCCATCAAAATGCACGGTGCTGATGTTCTCACACATCACGGTGGGGCCTACGGCTGGGACCTGTGGTCCCTGCCCGTCTATCCACAGCGCAGCAGTGCCTGCTGCTGACGCTAACGGTAGCAGGTGCGGCTGCCATTTTTTTATTATTATTTTTGAAAAATTAGTTTTTCTGTGGTTTTTCATAAGTGGAGCTCGCATCAGCAAAATCCACCCCACCCATTGGATTCTACAATTCATAACAGATCCATCAAGCCCAATATTGAGTATATTTCGGTGTATATAAACATTAGAGTGGGTCTCAACGGTAAAAAAAACTGTTTTCTAAGAAATGGCCCACCAGATAATCGGATCAACCTCATTTTTCGGCTCAACACCTAAAATGAAGTGGGGAAAGGAATGGATGGCATGGATTTGTCCCATACATTAAGGTAGGGCCTACATGAACATCCCACCCAAAAAGCTTAAAATCAAGCTAATATTTCTGTTTTCATTTTACGTCCAGCGCCCCTGGACGCTGGACGGTTTGGGCGCACACATGATTTAAGGTGGGCCCTGCTCAGGTGGGCCACCAAATGGCTCAGTGGTGTGGATAAGACATATATAAAGTGGGCCCCATCTACGGATGGCTTGGATAAAATACATGCTTCATGGTGGGGTCCATCCGGGTGGGCCACACGGCCACATCATCACACACAATCATAAAAGAGAGAGAGAGAGAGAGAGAGAGAGAGAGAGAGAGATCGACACCCGTGTGATGGAGGGACCCTGACACTATAGGGCCTCCTTTTCAAGCCTTCAATCATACATCAAGTGGGTCCCAATACATGTGGGCCCACTAAATCGAATATCAACGATGGAGATTACTTCTCCACCAAAATGGAAGGTCTAGATGACCTCTTTTCATGCAAGAAAAATAAACATCATGATGGCGTCCATGGAGAATGGCCCCATCATGGAATGATTATGAGAATTAAGGTGAACCATCGGTCACATCTAGGGTCCAAAGGGAGATCCATGCCATCAATCAGTAAGCCTCACTTGCCCCATCATCAAAACATGAAAAATCTAGCCTATAAAGCACCCGCCGTTTGATCTTCTTAGTTTGATGGAATGTCGATCTCCTTGTGATTCACTTTGATGGAAGGTAATGAGAAGTGAATGGCTAGGATGAAGGATTTTGAGGCGGGAAGTGGGCCACACAACTCACTCTTCTCTCTTGGGAAAGGCTTGGACGTGCACTCCTTTGGGTGCTTGAAAAATGTGTTTGTGAAATGAGAGAGAGAGGGTTGTAAGGGAAAGAGAGTGATGGGTGATGGATGTGAGGTGAGTGATGGGTGAGGTGAGAGACTTGTTAACTTTTGGGGTTTGCTTGACTTGTGGAGAAAGAAAACATGGGTTGCTCTTGTACTTGACATGAGATGATTGATTGATTGATTTGAGTGATTGATTGATGGGACATGATGTAGAGATTCTTTTAGGATTGTAAACGCATGGTATTTTCTTTGAAATAAATACCGGCCCACGTCTCCCTACCAAGGTATCAGATTGGTATGCAAGACATGGCATTGGAACCGCGTCGACGGTGCGGTCACAATGGTATAAGTCTCGGATTAAGCCAACTCAAATTTACAAGATACAACTTAGGGTCACGCACAAACATCTATTATAGGTCACGAATTGCCGAACTTTGACGGGAAGGATCACGGGAGTCGACGAAATAGTACAGACTAGGATACAGGTCTTACATCTCTCCCCACCTAATAAAAATTTCATCCTTGAAATTTATACTACCATCGCAGCTTAATATAACTCATAAGAAAATAGGAAACATAATCTCATGTATATAATCAAAACACAATACAACATACAATCAAACATAAAAAAGATGGGGATAACGTTCTCGAATCTCCTCCTCTCGCTCCCAAGATGCCTCATCCACATTATGATAGCCCCACTGCACCTTCACTAAGGGAATGACCTTGGTCCGCAGGACTTGCTCCTTCCAATCGAGGATATGAACTGACTGCTCAACGTAAGAAGCGTCCTTACGAACCTCCAATGGCTGCCAATCAATAATAGGCAAGATGTCTGACCCACACTTCCTAAACATAGAAATGTGAAAAATATTGTAGACACCGGACAACTGAGATGGCAAGGCAAGCCAATAGGCCACGACGCCAACGTGCATGGTGATCTCGAAAGGTCCTATTAATCTCAGAGCAAGCTTGCCTTTGCTCCAAAACGAACCACATCCTTCATGGGTGAGATCTTGAGATACATATGGTCCCCAACGACAAACTCTAAGGGACGATGCTGACGATTAGCAAAACTCTTCTGCTGACTCTGAGTTGTGCGCATCCTCTGCCTGATGATATCGATAACCTTTGACGTCTACTGCACAAGATCGGGACCTAGGAGACGCCTCTCTCCAACCTCAGTCCAACAACTCAGAGATCTGCATAGTCTACCATATAATGCCTTAAAAGGAGCCATACCAATGGTTGCTTGATAGCTGTTATTGTACGTGAACTCAGCTAATCGTAGATGCTTGTCCCAACTACTCGAGAAATCAATGGCACAGGCCCGAAGCATATCCTCAAGGATCAGTTTGACCCTCTCGGTCTGGCCATCAGTCTGTAGATGATATGAGGTGCTGAGATGAAAATCATACCCCATTGCCGTCTGAAAGCTCCTTTTAAACTGAGACGTGAATCTCAATCGAGACTAGAATGCTGTGCAATCTCACAATCTCATCGATGAATAACCTCGCAAGATGGTCCAAAGTCCAGGTAGTACGAATAGTAAGAAAATGCGCCAACTTCGTCAGACAATCGATAACAACCCAGATGGCGTCGTGACCGCGCTAAGTCCTCGGTAAGCCCACAATAAAATCAGTAGATATGTGCTCCCACTTTTACATCGGGACGCTCAACGGCTACAATAGACCAGGGGGTCTCTGATGATCGACCTTGACACACTGACACGTGTCACACTCGGTCACAAAACTGGCTATCTGACGCTTCATCCCCGCTTAAAAATACTAACGCCTCATATCGCGATATATCTTCATCGAGCCAGGGTGGATAGAGAACCGCGATCGGTGTGCCTTGGTCATAAGATCTTTGCGTAACTCAAGAATATCCGGGACACATAATCGGCCTCTAAAATGAAGTCCAACATCAGAACCAATCTGCTAGTCTGACTGACTCTCAGATGCTGCCTCTGCTCGGTAATCCTGTAATGACTCATCTGCCTGCTGAGCCTCGATCACCCTTGCGACAAGAGAGGGTTGAATCGACAGGCTTGATAACTGCATAATAGAAGACTGCAAGCCGATCTCATCTCAAAGTCAAATGTAGACACATCCTCAAACATCCTCCACTCCTGAACCATCATGAGCGCCACCAGGCCTCGT
The DNA here is from genome assembly GCA_037074715.1 of Magnolia kwangsiensis. Lineage (NCBI taxonomy): Eukaryota > Viridiplantae > Streptophyta > Magnoliopsida > Magnoliales > Magnoliaceae > Magnolia > Magnolia kwangsiensis. Next base: position 69,413,071 of record CM073583.1, read on the forward strand.
AACTGACGGTAGAGGGCATCCACCACCATGTTCGCCTTACCTGGGTGGTACTGGAGATCAAAATCATAGTCCTTCAAGAGCTCCATCCAACATCTCTGCCTCATGTTTAGCTCGGACTGAGAGAACAGATACTTCAAGCTCTTATAGTGGGAGAAGAGCTCAAACCTCATCCCATAAAGATAGTGCATCCACACTTTCAGTGCGAAGACAACTGCTACCGGCTCTAAATCGTGCGTGGGGTAGTTCATCTCATAGACCTTGAGCTGGCGAGATGCATAAGCCACCGGCTTCCTGTACTGCATCAGGACAACACCCAAGCCAACTCATGAGGCATTGGTAAATACAATAAATCATCACTCTTAGAGGGAGTAGTGAGGATAGGAGCGGACGCAAGGTGGTCTTTCAACTCCATAAATGCCTGCTCACAAGCGTCGCTCTAAACGAACTCGGCACCCTTCCGGGTCAACCTGGTCAACGGGGCTACAATACGAGAGAATCTCTTAATAAAACATCGGTAGTAGCCCTCCAAACTAACAAAACTATGAATCTCGAACATGTTGTGGGCTGGCCTCATTGACGCACGTCATCAATCTGCAAGGAGTCCACTGTGACACCCTTCCTCGTCACCACATGACCGAGGAACTTCACCTCCTCCTGCCAGAACTCGCACTTCTCCAGCTTCGCGTAAAGCTGATGTGCATGGAGGAGCTGTAAGGAAATCTTCAGATGCCACTCATGCTCTTCACGGGTCCTCGAATATATCAGAATGTCGTCGATGAACACCATAACAAACTGGTCGAGATATGGATGAAAGACCTCGTTCACTAACTACATGAATACTGCGGGCACATTGGTCAGTCCGAAGGACATGACCTAGAACTCAAAATGACGGTAGCGCATCTTAAAGGCTGTCTTCGGGATATCCTTATCTCAGACCCGAACCTGATGATAACCAGACCACAAGTCTATCTTTGAAAAGAACTGCACCTCCTGCAGCTGATCAAACAAATCATCGATCCTCGGAAGTGGGTACTTATTCTTGATCGTGACTTTGTTGAACTCATGGTACTCACGCAAAGCCTTAACAAGCCATCCTTCTTCTTCACGAAGAGTACCGATGCTCCCCATGGCGAACTACTCAGATGGATAAAGACTAACTCGTGTAACTCGTCCAACTGCTTTTGTAGTTCTCGTAACTCCAACGATACCATACGATACGAGGCCTTCGAAATAGGCCCAATATCGAGCACAAGATCAATCTGGAACTGGTGTGTCGACGAGGTGGTAACCCCAGAATCTCCTGGAACACATCAGGAAAACCACAAACAATCGATAGCTGGTTGATACTCAAAGAAACTGACTCCTCAATGGCACATGACAATAAGAAGGAAAGCTGTTATCCTCTATGCTCGGTAACAAACTGGAACTCTGCGAAGCCGGGTATACAGAACGTTACTGTCCTCGCGGAGCAGTCCAATATGGCATGGTACTCTGCGAGCCAATCTATTCCCAAAATGACATTAAACTCGGACATCAGCAATATGAACAGATCGGCAGGCAAAAAGATGTCCCCAATCAGAATGAGGCAAGAATAGCAAAATCGGTCTAATACTAAGTCTTCCCTAAGGGCATCGATATTAAAAAACCTTCGCGGGCAGACTCTATCGGCAAACCAGTCGATCGACAGAAATCATTTGTCACAAAGGAATGTGATGCACCGGAATCAAACAATATATGTGTAATGCATGCAGAAATAGGGAGAGTACCCTCTACGATCCCTCCTGATGACTGAGGGTCCTGTTGGGCAGCATAAAATCTACCCTGGGCCTGCTGAAGAGGTACAGGTCCCCTCTAAGGTCTCTTCTGCTGATGCTACCACTGTGGCGGCCTGATTTGTTGCCTTTGCTGCTGCGGGGGAGGTACAGGAGGCTGGTGCTGTGGTCACTGTTACTACTATGGGGGTTGTTGCGGAGGTGGATGCGGTACCCTTAACTGTTGCTGTTGCGGATGGGGACACTCATGCACATGATGTCCTATCCTATAACATTCAAAGTAGGTACCTGTGAATGGTCCCGAAGGTGGTGCTGGGGGTGCCACTGGAGCTCGGAATGCTAGGTGGGTCGTGTCCCACTGCTGTGAACGACGTTGCTAGTGGGAACTACTAGAGGGCGCCTTCCTCTTTTGATCTCCCCTCTAATCACGGGCTCTCTGTAAACCGGCCCAATCTGACTTGTAAATCTGGGCCCTCTCTACAATCTGCTCAAATGTCAGAAGCATGTGTCCAATCACACGGATCCTGAGGGTAGGAAGCAAACCGTTCTGAAAATGGTGGGCCTTTCACCCCTCATCATCAACAAGGTACGTCGCAAATCTTGATAGTGCGACAAAATGTGCCTCATACTGGGACACAGTCATGTCCCCCTGAACCAGAGTCTTAAACTCTAATGTGCGCTGCTGGCGCACATGCTCAGGAAAGAACTTCTGATCGAACCGGTTTACAAGGTCCTCCTAGGTCCACACAAAATCAGCTATTACTGCTCGGGCGACAGATGCCCACCAATGCTGAGCCTCACCCTAAAGAAGAAATGTGGCTAATGGGACTCGCTGCTGGGTCGTACATCTCATGGTGTCAAATATCTTCTCCACCTCAGAGCACCATATCTTTGCTGCAGTAGGGTCTGACTCACCCCGAAAATGTGGAGGATCATACTGTCGGAAGTCCTTGAGAAGGGCGCTCGCACGCTCCTGCTCGGCCTTAGCTGGCGTAATAGTGGGACGCCTGCTCTGTCCCTGAAGAATAACGATCATCACCTGTAGCATCTGCTGCAGCTAGGCGACACTCACAGGTACGGTCAGATCCGCACCTGTCTCAGGTAGAGGAGTAGCATCCTCAGGCTGAAAAGTAAGAATATTCGGTGTTGGAGCGGGAGTTACAGGTGATAGAGTGGGAGTCACAGGTGGTGGAGCCGGATTTGCTCAGGTCGCTCTTCTATGCATAATGTCCTACAGGAAGGAACAAGGGCCTATCAGCCTTGAGAAGTCTCGAAGGCATAAACGTTAAGAGTCTATGTCGAAAAATTATGAAATTATTCGGACTCGGAACCTATTCATTCTAAGTTCATAGTAGATATGTGATGTGATCCTTAGGTATTCCCAATTTAGGCTTTGATATCAACTTCTGTCAGGCCCAAACTCAGAAAATGGGCTCACAAAATTCTTGATTGCCGAATCCAGCGCCGACAGCCTCCGTAGTGCCCCATTCTCGGATCCCGGCACTTACATGCCAGATTCCGATCCTGGGATCCTACAAGGAGGATTTTTAGTATGATTTTTTTTTTGTAATGGAGCATAACCACAAGCATAACCAAGTCACAAAACAACATCACCACATATCCACTATATTAAAAACTTTAATTACAATACGGAAAGGAAAATACAGGGTGATCAAAAACTCTAAAATAATCTGATGTGCGCTCTTGCCTCAGCGTTGCTACCATCCAATGCCACCTGCATGCAACGGTCCTGCATAACTTACAAAAGCTTAGAGGGTGGTGTAAGTGTGTGCGCAAGGCAAGTGCCAAGTGTATAATATCAAAGTAAGGCAAAAATATATGGTAAGTCCATGAATGTTATCAGTCGTACCAAGGCTATGCGATGCAAGGCATGAATGCTATCGACCATACAAAGGCCATGTGATTCGAGGCCTATGTAATTAAATGTCATATGCAAGATGCAAAGCAAGTATGGCAGTACTCATCAAGTACACATATCAGTACAGTTCCTCTATGGGATATCACCAGGGTCTGGTACACTCCACACTAACTGCCGCCTCCCTAGCCATACATTTTAATGAGCGAAATAGACCTCACTATCCGCCTGACCAGTAGTCTACCAATAGATCTCAATGAGCTGAACTCATTTGCAAGCTCGTCAAACTCAGCCTAGCTTATAGCCCCCTCACTTGGGCGGATAAGCCCACACCCCTTTCCAACCGACCATGACACAGTGGGAGATGCGATCTATTGATATTCGACACTTGGGCACTCATGTATCTACTCGGTATAGACGTTGGAGCACCTCTTAGTACCAAAAAAGTTATGGGACTCTTACCCAAGGACATCCTAAGTGCCCACAGTGCTAGAACCAAGTATTTTCGGTATCCGATATGGCCATCCACGATATACCTATGGAGCCACAACCCTGATGTCGATAGGGCATACAATGATCAAGTCTCAGATATGTAAGATGCATGAGTCACACCATCAAATCATGCAGCAATCCGAAATGTACCACGCGATCATGTAGGGCACTCCGTCTCATAAGGAGTCCCATAAATGTCTCACCCCAACGGCTTATGCTATGATCAAACATTCCTCATATTAAGCATACATATTATGCGTATGGACATGAATTATGGAATTATACTAGGCATGTTATAAAGTAATGAACTATCCATATAACGTAGATGGGCCTAGACGACTTACACACAATAAGTACGGGCCTATCAATGGGCCTTAGGGAGAGTTATAATACAGACATTTAACTAACATAGTTCTTACAATGTGGACATCAAACCATCATTGTTCCCAAGGTACGACCCGCCATAAACATCATTATATATACCGCGATAAAATCACATATTGCAATGGACCTATATACATCTCTTTGGGCCTCAGATACATCAAATGGGTCGCATCAATGGGCCTTATGTACATTGTGATGGGCCATATCCCATGGGCCTTTGAATACATCACAATGGGCCCTCATATGACAAATGGGCCACATCACATGGGCCATATGTATATCAAATGGGCCACACCAATTGGGCCTCATGCATATCAAATGGGCCATACCCAAGATAAGTGGTGATAATAATTTTCACCATTAAAATTTCCAAGGCCCACCATAGCATTTATTTCTTATCCAATCTATTCATAAGGTCCCAAGATAAGTGGTGATAATAATTTTCACCTTTGAAATCAAGCTAATATTTCTATTTTCATTTCACGTCCAGCATCCCTAGACACTGGATGGTTTGGGCACACACATAATTTAAGGTGGGCCCTGCTCAAGTGGGCCACCAAATGGCTCAGTGGTGTGGATAAGACAAATATAAAGTGGGCCCCATTTACGGATGGCTTGGATAAAATACATGCTTCATGGTGGGGTCCATCCGGGTGGGCCACACGGCCACATCATCACACATAATCATAAAAAAAAGAAAGAGAGAGAGAGATAGAAACACATGTGATGGAGGGACCTTGACACTATGGGCCCTCCTTTTCAAGCATTCAATCATACATCAAGTGGATCCCAATACATGTGGGCCCACCATATCAAAAATCAATGGTGGAGATTACTGCTTTACCAAAATGGAAGGTCTAGATGACCTCTTTTTATGAAAGGAAAATAAATATCATGATGGGGTCCATGGAGAATGGCCCCATCATGGAATGATCATGAGAATCAAGGTGGGCCATCAGTCACATCTAGGGTCTAAAGTGAGATCCATACCATCAATCGGTAGGCCTCACTTGTCCCATCATCAAAACATGAGAAATCTAGCTATAAAGCACCCGCCGTTTGATCTTCTTGGTCCGATGGAATGCCGATCTCCTTGTGATTCACTTTGATGGAAGGTAATGAGAAGTGAATGGCTAGGATGAAGGATTTTGGGGCGGGAAGTGGGCCACACAATTCACTCTTCTCTCTTGGGAAAGGCTTGGACGTGCACTCCTTTGGGTGCTTGGAAAATGTGTTTGTGAAATGAGAGAGAGAGGGTTATAAGGGAAAGAGAGTGATGGGTGATGGATGTGAGGTGAGTGATGGGTGAGGTGAGAGACTTGTTGACTTTTGGGGTTTGCTTGACTTATGGAGAAAGAAAGTATGAGTTGCTCTTATACTTGACATGAGGTGATTGATTGATTGATTGATGGGACATGATGTAAAGATTCTCTTAGGATTGCAAACATGTGACGTTTTCTTCAAAATAAATGCCGGCCCATATCTCCCTGCCAGGGTATCGGATTGGTATGAAAGACGTGGCGTTGGAAGCGTGGTGACGGTGCAGTCGCAATGGTACAAGTCTCAGATTAAGCCAACTCAAATATACAGGATACGACTTAGGGTCATGCGTAAACATCGATTATAGGTCGTAGATTGCTGGACTTCAATGGGAAGGATTGCAGGAGTCGTCAGAACAAAAAGACTAGGATACGGGTCTTACCAGAGTTTATACTTGTGCCCAAGAAAATTGGGTGTTAATAATGTATAAACTAGATGCTCTAAAATTGCATCCCTTTTTTTCATTTGGTTTACACCCAGATACATTTGCGAAGGTAACATCTACAAGAATAATATACACTATATTAATTTTATATCATTAGAGCAAAAGGAATAATCAAGGCCTCATAATGGGAGGTTTATTACAACATGAAAGTTCACAGCGGAAGTATAAAACTAATTAAATAATCTATTTTTGAATTCTTTCAGTTTAGTCTTCTATAGAAAACTGATTCTCTACGTCTTCAATATCTACGTCACCTGCATAATCTGTACGGTTAGGAGAGGGTCAATGCCCTACTCATAGTAAAGGTTATCCTTTAAGATTGACAATAATTCAAGAGATTCATAATTGGTAAAGTAAGGGTCTGATATGTTCCGTGCTCCACTAACACGAGGTATCAACATCGCGACCAACCTACATGAGATGCATGCCTAGCAAAGTATGTGGGGCTCATCATACGTACTGATCATCAAAAAGTGGAATATGATTTATAAATAATTGGCTCGACCCGCATCCCATACTACGGATATTCCCCGGCATGGCCAACGCCACCGTGGATTTACGAGGGGACCTCAGAGCACACAACAACATGAGCTGGGTGATTTACGTGACACGACTTGTTCATGGAACGACTATTTTTGACATCCAATCTTAGGGTGATGTGACGCTGTTGTGACTTACACACATCGATTTGTGCACCACTACTCGAAGGCTCAAGGACTTACATGCCCCAAGTGCGTCTCTACCCAGAACGCATTACGTCCATGATAGAATATTTGAATCACTAATTGTGATACATCTTACACATCACTTGCACTTACAGAGAATATAAACTGAATCATAACAAATATAACTGATCTGAATAGTGAAGAATATCAACTGAATTATGGAGGTTTTGGATGGCAAGACACATGCCCAAGCCGTAGAGATAGACGACACGATGCTAGTATAATAAAGAGAAGAGTGACAATGGTCAACTCAACAAAAGTGGCAATGGCCAACATAATAAGAAAAGAGTGACAATGGTCAATTCTATAATATGAAGAGTGGCAAAGGCCAACTCAAGTAAGAGACAAGTGGCAGGGTCAACTCAATAAATTGATGAGGCAAGGGCGAGGCTTGCATCCATGGCCTGACATAAATTCAGAGAAATCCCTTATAATAGACATCATGTTGTAATTCCCAGCAGGGCCAATAATGGTAATGATAATAACTGAATCAATTGATAGAACAATTCTCAAAACATATAAACAAGAGAGGCATGATGATTCACATAATGAAAAGGCAAGATAATTCACAACATTAAAGGTAAGGAAAGGCAAGATAATTCTCATCATTAAAAGTATGAAAAGGCAAGATAATTAACATCTTTTAAGGCATAAAAAGACAGAAGAAATATAATAACTCAAATTAGTGTAAGCTTAAAGGATAAGACCCTCACTTTGATTGTCTTAATGTCCTCTGAGGTTAAACGTTCGAGGTAATTTTGTATTCACCTTTTTAAAATTTAGTCAGAGTGGTGTTAGAGGTTCTATGTCATGTCTAATTTTAAGCTCTGAGATTAGCAAGTCCTTCCACCGAGTCAACTCGATTTTATTATAAAAGACTTCTCCACTTCCTTTGATTAGGGAGTTTGAAATTTAGTCAGAGTGGTGTTAGAGGTTCTTCTCCTTTGCTCGGCTTCTTCCTTCTTTCACTCTCATTTCTTTTATTTCTTTCCTTTTCTTTCTTCTTTTCTTTTTTCCTTGCTACCAACGACACAATCGATCTCCCTCTTTGCGAACGGACAACAACTAATCTCTCTCTCTCTCTCTCTCTCTCTCTCTCTCTCTCTCTCTCTCTCCCGTTTCTTTCTTTTCCTTAGATGCGATTTCCTCTAGTCCCTAAGACGGTAGTTATATAGACAGGAGAGTCTCCAGACTCTTCTGCGAGAGTCCCTTAATGCAACCAGGTTTGCAGCGCCTTGAAAACAGGTATTTCTTCTTGTGTCCTATCAAGATTGGGGTGATCTTTGATTTGACCCTTCCGATCTGGCTTCTTGGAAGTGGTCGGACTCTTCCCTGCTTCGATTTGGATGGCCTGGATCAAAACTAAAATCCACAGGTGGGTCCAGCAAAACGTGATCGGCCCCTGTTTTCTTGCGCATGAACTTGGTCAGTTTTGTAGCTTTCACTTGAAATCCCAACATCATCGAGATTCTTCCGCACTCCCATTGTTTCCAGGTTGGAGTCGAATCTCTCCTAAGTGGGGATTGAACGGTTCAGATCTCCTCAAATGTAGGGAGTTTCTTAGTATGAAACTCGTTCTTTTGAACCGGTTTCATCGGCTGTTGTTATAGCGGCTGACTTCCGCTTATGGGCTGATTTCCGTGATTTGGTGGGACCCACTAGCATGGTTTTCATCAAATCCATTCCCTCCATCATTTTTGTAGGGTTATGTTAGGCTAGTGGCCAAAATATGAGGTAGATCTAAGTTTTGGGTGGCCCACAACACATTTCACAATCGGACCCTACCAACGCTCTCATGTGTCTGTCGAAGCAACGTAACGTTTATGCGTATTGGTCGTGACATTGGTTGGGATCCATGCTGGTGTTTAGTGAGCAATCCACTTTGTTCACCACCTTTGTCCCTTTATGTTAGGATACGGGGTAAAGGATGGGAAAGTTTCGTAAACCAGATGGGCCGCACCATCTAAATATGTGGAGATTGATATTCACTGTTATACCTTTAATATCGGTTGAATAGTGCCATGCATAGTGTTAGTTTTATTTATAAAATTTCCATCAATTTCTCAATCACCTTCTCGCGTCAGTTATGTTACAATGCACCATCCAAATGCCTTGAAACTTGACAGATATATATAATTTTTCGTGCTCTTTTCATCGGTCCAGTTTGGTTCCCAATCTCCTAAGGATGTTCAAGATGTTCTTTTAAATGGCTAACACACTCCGTGCTTTAGGACCGAGGTTGTACACATCTGGTTGAAATGTTACCCGGTGGTTTGAACATATAACCTAAGATCTTCAAAATGATTGGATCATCCTAATATTTTGATGGCCCGTTTGGGGGCATGCAAACGCGATGGGAGGTCAAATGACATGCTAAAAATGTGAAAACTTAATGGTTAGTGGTCTAACAATGTATATAGGTATATGTACGATCGGTTTCGCAAAAGGATAGACATAAAGTGAGTTTCTGGAGTGATTAAGGGTAAAGCATGTGTATTGTTAGATTAGAGTGTCTTATTCACATGTGTAGGTTTCTCAGATCGTAATTCTAATGGTGAGTTAAACATATTCATAGGTGATGAGCAAGATGAACAGATCAGAATCTTGATCTAATAAGTGCATGAATGCATGTAGAACCATGTGAATTGAAATTCAGGGGCATAGGTCAATGGCATTTTCATAATTAATACTAATCTATGAGTTCTGGGAAATCCAATGGCTCCACATGGTTATAAATATGTTTTTAAGTAATTCTTACAAAAGAATGTATTTCTAAATCATTATGGATAGGGAGTTATTCGTCGTGTCATTCATGGAAAAGTACTTATGTTAAATCACGTGATGGATGGTCTTATCTTGAAATCGATTGTCAAATGGCTAAATCTATTGAATGGAGGTAATTCCCAACGGTTAGGTTTGTATTAGGGTGGGGATGTCAGGCTAGGATAGTTGGATTGGCATCGTACATATGTACATACTAAGTAAATTTCTTGGTAACGCTCGAGAACTTTTAATACTCGGGTAAAAGTTGGGGGGCATTACACGGCACCCCTCCTCCATCCATTTCTCTCTCTTTCTCTCTCTCTCTCTCTCTCTCTCTCTCTCTCTTATTTGGATGAGTGTGTGTGTATGTAGCCCACCATGAAGTATATATTTTATCCATGCCATCCACCCTACGTAGGACCCACCTATATGTTGAAAATGAATGGCCTGGATACCTGCTACTGCACACTAGTGTTATAGCTGGCGTTTGGTGCCACCAAATGCTATGGGTCCCATGGCTATGACGTCAGCAGCAAATGGGGCCCAGCTGCCCCCATCCACACTGTCACTCCAGAGCATCCAGAGAGTCTGGACGCTGGACTCCCTCATTTAATTAATATTATAATATATTTTATTATATATGTGTGCAATATATATATATATATATATATATATATATATATATATATATATATACATAGATGTATATGGTAGATGCATGATTAGATTGTATGACTCATGCATCTTGCATTGGGTGATGTGATTATTATACACCTTAACGACATCAGGGTCGTAGCCTCCAAAGGCATATTGTGGATGGCCAAATGGGAAACCGAAAATCTGTTCTAACATCAGGCTGCATAGATGGCCTTGGGTGAAAATCTCTAAATCTTCGGACCAGGAGACGCCCCAACATCGAGCCGAGTGGATAGATGAGCACATGAAGGCCGTATACTAGTAAGCCGTGTCTCCTACTGTGTCGTAGTCGGTTGGGAGGGGGTGTGGCCTTATCCGTTCGAGGGTAGGGGCATAGCTAGGTTAAGTTTGACCAGCTCATGAATGGGTCCACCATTAAGGTGCCGGGTAAATATTGGCTGACTACTGGTCAGGAGGATAGTGAGGTCTCTTCCACTTGCATGGTTGCGCTTCAGTGGCGATGATTTACATGTAGAGTGTATTAGACCCCCGTGATGATCCTAGAGAGAAATCGTACTGATATGTGGACTTATTGAGCAGGAGTTGCATACTCATTCATTCATTCATTCACTATCCACTTAGGCTGGTGGTGCGCAACTATTTATTACGTGTACCTTCGTAATGATCAGGATTTTAGTTGGGAGGCGCTACTAACCTGAGATCAAGAGTTTACCACATTGAGTCTGACTATCTAAATTTAGGTATGAGACTAGTTTGGATAGAAGTCCTTTGTGATAGACCCCGTAGCCTACGATACCATGTACTATCATCCCGACTTCACACTATAGTGTGGTCATTCCATTCGCACTGCATATTGCATTACATCCGCAGCATATGGTATTTTGGGTTACTGTGTTTCTGCATTTATATGGTTTAAAAATGGCTAACGGTATTCGTGAACTCATAAGGAATTATATATTATATTGCATTCTCAACATTTGATATTTGGCTCTTTATGACTTCTCATTTGCATAGCTAATCTGTATTACGTACTCTGATCTTACCAATATTTTTGATATTGTATGATTATGACATTATATTGAATACTTAGCACTTATCTTGTTCACACATTTATACCACTCTCTAAACTTTCTATAAGCTTATGCACTATAGATGCGTACAGGTGATATTACGTTGCAACAACGTGGAGCTTAGAGCATGTAGCTGACTTATGGAGCTTTGATTTTATTTTGACATATGTATTTTTCTTTCGATATTGTATTCAAAGTTTATATTAGTGAATATGTGATGATGATGTCACTTTTGTGATTTGGGTAAACTTGTGGTTATGCTTCTTATAAGATAAATGTACGTTGAAAAAAAAATCCTCCTTGTAGGATCTCAGGATCGGAATCTGGCATATGAGCGCTGTAAGCTGAGAATGGGGTACTACGGAGGCTGTTGACACCAAATTCAGCAATCGAGATTCCTGTGAATTCAATTTTCAGGTTTGAGACATGATAAAAGTTGGTATTAGAGCATAACTTAGGAGTACCTGAGGATAACATCACATTTCTGTTGATAGCTACTTTACACTCTATGATTGTTGATAACTTAGAATGATTAGATCGCTGAGTTCGAATAACTTAGAGATTTTCTGATATAACCCCCTACCATTGAGATTGTAAGGCTGCATAGTATTCTAGTTTCGATCGTATCAGATCTGAGATTTGAAGATTAGTAAGGTTATCATAGTGTTGATGATGCATCTTGAGAGGGTGAGGTTGAAATTAGAGAGCACTATCTTCATCCTTTGGTAGATTGATTGTGCCTTGACTTATATACTTGATGATGTTTCCTATTCCTTTGTCTGTTTGGTAAATTTTAAAGATGAAGTTTATATTAGGTGGGAAGAGCTGTAAGGCCCGTATTCTAGACCATACCATTCCTTAGGCTTCTACAGCCCTTCCGGTCGAATTCCGATGACCTGCGATCTGTTATCGGCGTTTGCACGTGATCATGAGTCATGTCCTGTATATTAGAGTTAACTCGAATCAAAATTTGTACCCTTGCGATCGCGCCGTCGCCGTGGTTCCGAAGCTGCGTATCACCCGCCGAGGTAATACCAAGCCAGGAGATGGGGGGCCGCGTTCAGTTCAAGGAAAAATGCCATGCGTTGCAATCCCTAGAGAATCCATCACATCAATCACTTCACTTATCAAAGTACACCCATTACTCCATCCCATCCCTAAGTACAAAAACAACCTTTAAAAGTCAACTCTCTCCTTACCCAAGTACACCCATCCATCCCTCTCTCCCATCACTCCTCTCCCATCACCCCTCTCTCTCATTCTCTCTCTTCATTTTCAGACAACACCCATGAGAGTCCAACGTCCATGGCTTCCATGGGGAGAAGCTAGTATGGCCCACTTCTTATCTCCCATCCCTACCATCAAAAGTCCATCTCAACCGTTAAAATCTACCCCTTGGCGCTCTAGATCGTGTTGGCAGAAGAAGGAAGAGGAGATCAAAGGTGGGTGTTCTTTTTTCTTAAGTTGATTTGTGGATTTAGGGCCCACATGGTGGGGCCCATCTTAATATATGTATTGTATAGAGGGGCCCATAGTGGCGGGGCCCCTCCATCCGTTTCTCTCTTTCTCTTTCTCTCTCTTGTTTAGATGATGGTGTGTCTGTGTGGCCCACCATGAAGTATATATTTTATCCATGCCATCCACCCTATGTGGGACCCACCTATCTATTGAAAACGAATGGCCTGGATACCGGCTACCGCACACTAGCATTATAGCTGGTGTTTGGCGCCACCAAACGCTGTGCGTCCCATGATTATGACGTCAACAGTAGATGGGGCCCAGCGAGCGTCCAGAGAGTCTGGATGCTAGACTCCCTCATTCTAATATAATATTATAATAGATTTTATTTATATATGTGTGTAATATATATATATATATATATATATATACACACATTGATGTATATGGTAGCTAGTATATAGTTGTTGTACTCAGTAGGTCTATGGCCCATCATGATATATGTGTTACATCTGAGCCATCCATCTGCTGGACACTGCAGTGTGGGCTCCACCATATGATGTATGTGTCACATCCAAACCGTCCACCTAATGGCGAGCTCTTCTTAATGCTTGAGACAAAAATAAAGTAGATTCAAATCTCTGGTGGGCCCTTCCATGATGTATGTGCTACATCTAAACCGTTTGTTCATTGGAGGATGTGGACCCCACCTTCATGTATATGTTTTCCATCCAAACCATCCATGCATGTGAGGCCCACCATCAGCCATCCATCCAGTATCTTTGGACGCTGGGCGTTGATAACCCTGACATACAGATTATACATGATATATATTATAATAAAATAAAATATTTTTATATTATATAAATATCATGGTAGGTCTGGCATGCTAGGTACGGCCCCACCATGATGTTGTGTTATACCCTACCGTCCATCTGTGCGTGGACGTGGGGCCACCATGACGCGTGGGTTTTGCCACACTTGTCCAATACGCTGAACAGGTGGGAACCACCATTGATGTATGCATTTTATCCATTCGTCCATCTGGACGGTGCCATCGGGGGCCCACCACTAATGGATGTGCTACATCCAGCCGTCCATCCATTTGGCTAGCCTGTTTCAAGGCTTGAGACTAAAAATAAGTCAGATCTAGTGATCAGGTGGACCACACTGCATAAAACAGTGGAGATTGAACGTCTACCATTGAAAATATTTTTGGGTCATAGTGGTTTTTGGATCAATATGATATTTATTTTCCCCCTTAATCTAGGTCTTTGTGACCTTATGATCAGATTGGATGGGGAATAAACTTTATGGTGGGCCTTGTGACTAGTTTAATAGTGAGAACCATTATCTCCACGGTTATTTGTGGTATGGCCCAGGTGATCTCCCGTTATGATTCATTTGGATAACACTCTAAAATGATCTCTAAAAATAGATGTATGGTATAGGTTGCTCACCTAAAACGGTGAGCCCGATTTAACATTAATGAGGCACACCTTGATGTATTATGTGGCCCATCACTGAGGCCCACCTTAATATATTTGTAACCCACTTGAGGCCCATTGGTGTGGCTCATCCATGAGGCCCATCATAATGTATATTTGAGGCCCATGTGATAAGGCCCACCTTCCTTGTATTTAAGGCCCATATGGGCCATTGTGATGTATTCGTAACTTATGGGCAAGGTCCATTATGATATGTATTAGGCCCATGATGCATGGCCTATTTAATGTATTCGAGGCCTAGATACGTGGCCCATTTGATGCATATGAGACCCATGTGTAGGGCCCACATGTCATGTATTTGAGGCCCATGAGTAGGGCCCGACCCTCAAGTAAGGCCCATTGTGTTATATATTAGACCTTTGTGTGATGCCATGGGCCCATTATATGTTTGGCTCTATATGGGCCACTGCTTGGAAGCGATGTTAGTTAAATGTCCATATTGATGGGCAATGATGGTTTAATGTCCACATTGTGACCTTCCCTTAGGCCTTATTTGGATGATTAATGAGGTTAAGTATCGAGGCCGATTTCACTTGTATAGGTTAATCCGATTATTGAGGTCGATTCCAATTCTAATTGTATAGGCTGACTCCGATTATCAAGGCTGATTTTGATTGTCGAGACCGATTCCACTTCCATAGGCTGATCTGATTGTTAAGGCCAATTTCGATTGTCGAGGCCGATTCCGCTAATATAGGCCGATCCGATTGTTAAGGCTGATTCTGATTTTAATTGTCGAGGCCAATTGTATAGGCTGATTATGATTGTCGAGGCCGATTCTGATTTGTCGGGGTCGATTGAACATGCCGATTCTGATTGTCGAGGCCGAGTAGCTAGGCCGATTTCGATTTATCGAGGCCGATTGTATAGGCTGATTTTGATTTGTCGAGGTCAATTATATATGCCGATTTCGATTGTTGAGGCCGATTTCGCTTGTATAGGTCGATCTGATTGTTGAGGCCAATTCCTATTCCGATTATTAAGGCCGATTGTATAGGTCGATTCTGATTGTCGAGGCTGATTCCGATTGTTGAGGCCGATTGTATAGGGCGATTTCGATTGTCGAGGCTGAGTATCGAGGCCGATTCCACTTATATAGGCCAATCCGATTGTTAAGACTGATTCGGATTCTGATTGTCAAGGCCGAGTATCTAGGCCAATTCTGATTGTATAGGTTGATTCTGATTGTCAAGGTCGAGTATCGAGGCCGATTCTGCTTGTATAAGACGATCCGATTGTTGAGGCCAATCTGATTCTGATTGTCAAGGCCAAGTATCGAGGCTGATTCCACTTGTATAGGCCGATCCGATTGTTGAGGCCGATTCCGATTCTGATTGTCGAGGCCGATTGTATAAGCTGATTTCGATTGTCGAGGCTGAGTATCAAGGGCGATTCTGATTGTCGAGGCTGATTGTATAGGCTGATTCCAATTGTTGAGGTCGATTTCGATTTCGATTGTAGAGGCCGATTCTGCTTGTATAGGCCGATCTGATTGTTGAGGTAGATTCTGATTTCGATTGTCGAGACCGATTGTATGGGCCGATTTTGATTGTTGAGGCCAATTTTGATTCTAATTATCGAAGCCGATTGTTGTAACGCCTTGCAAATCGGGGGTCAAGCAGGAGCCCAACTCCTAAGTTCCAACACATCACTTATGCAACATAGATAATGATGATTAAATGTTGTCTGTATTAGTGCCTTAAACATGAGTGAGATTATACCAAAACAGCATATCATACTCCAGAGATATTTAAATTTACGCAAACGGAAGGCT
Organism: Magnolia kwangsiensis; assembly: GCA_037074715.1. Taxonomy (NCBI): domain Eukaryota; kingdom Viridiplantae; phylum Streptophyta; class Magnoliopsida; order Magnoliales; family Magnoliaceae; genus Magnolia; species Magnolia kwangsiensis. The sequence goes on from CM073583.1 coordinate 69,429,315, forward strand.
GTAATAAATATATAAGGTACACAGACGTGTTTTCCAACCTCCAGAGTATGATGGCATTACTGAGCTGAATAAATACATATTTGTTTTAAATATACAAAATGATAAAATGTGAATGTCCTACTAATCATATGTCCCTATAATCCCATTTCCACGCTTCTTTCTCTTGAACATGCGTCATGACTTCAAAAGCCAACAATGCTGCAACCGTGGTCTCAGTTGCCTCAGCTGCATGTGAGTGCACGCGAGCCTGCTGAAAATGGTTCTACTGCAATACCATAGGTTGTTGAGGTGGCCTAAATCGAGGTGTAGGAGGCCAAAATGATGGATGTGTTGGTGCTGACCGTAGAGGTAGAGCTGCAATCGTTTAAGAAAGTGGGAGGTTGATCATCTGAGGTGGCAAGAAGTCGTTGTCCCTCATCTTGGTGAAACAGTAGGTATCTGCATGGTCCGACCTCTTGCAGTAAGTTCACCACAAGTCTGGTTGCCTCACAGGGGCTAGTGGAGCCGTAAGCCTAGGAGGTAAGTCTGCACAGTGCCTCTTGTCGAGGAGCGGCCTGCTCGGCAAATCTGGTTGCAGCCTAGGAATAATAGGCATGCGTGAACGGGATAATCTATCTTCATCCTGCTCTGCTCATAGAGACATGCCCACTAGCTCAGCATAGGTAGATATGCTAGCGCAGCACATCTTCGAGAGTAATTCGGGCTGCAGGCCCACAGAAAATCACCGCATCCGCATCGGCTGATTGGCTAATATCAACGGAGCATACCTAGCCAGCTCCATGAATCTATTCTCGTACTCAGCAACAGACATCCCTCCCTAACGGAGGTGAAGGAACTCACTCTCCTTCTCATTATGGTAAGTGAGAGGGAAATATTTCTCATGAAAGCACGTCTCGAAGGCTCCCCATGACCACACATACCCTATGGGAACCATCCGCAGGATGCTATCGCACCATAAGCTGGCCTCCTTCTCAAAATATAGGTGACCAACTCCACCTGCTCTGCCTCAGTGCAGTGCAACGGCCTCAGCATCTTAGAGATGTGGTCGAGCCAATACTCGGCCTCCTCGGGTCTGTGAGTACCCATAAAAGTAGGAGATCAAAAGCGCTAAAATCGCTCAAATAGACCACTAGTGCTCATATTACTCGTAGGCTGCACAGGAGGTGCAGGTGGGACTAACCCATGCTTCGGGCAAAGATTCTTGCAATGGTGGCCAAAAACTGCTGTTGTTGCTATTATTGCTGTTGCGTCAAGAGCATCATCTGCTCCAACCTATCAGTGGGAGCAGCCGACTGAGATACGTGCGGCGTCGATGCAGACACACGGTTCTGCTCAGGAACCGCTAGTGCAACAGGTGTAGGCCCATTAGTGGGGCCAGTGGCCGGCTGAGAATCTGGCATAGTGTCATGAGTCGAGCCCAAACTAGGGTCCGTCTAGCTATCGCTTAGGGGAGGTACCCCATCAATTGAATCGCCAAGAGTGAGACGTGTTGTACTCCGTGTGGCCTTAGGTGGCATTCCCTATATACAAAATAGGGTGCAACCCAGGTCAGATTCAGCATACTCATAAACTCATTACACGACATTTATACATAGCTTAAAGAAACTTCATGCATTTCATTTACTAAAATTGCCATAATACATGAGATAAAATATTACATGGATTATGAAAGAAGATGCATGTGAGCTAATATAAGCAAGGTTTCAAACACTAAAACATACTAACCACTATGCTTAACAAGGCTATACATAGCAATAAGAAGAGAACAAGCAATGAGATAAAGCAGAAGATGACTACATATACGACTAGTCGTCAAAATCCAGCGATGGTGGAGATGCACCCTCATCCTACACACAACACAGGATAGCTCTCAAAGCACGAGACACCTTCTTGAATCATGAAGGCCTCGGTCTCCTCAACCTTAGCTCAGGTCTGTATGACCTCCTGTCTCAGGGCAACTTGGACCTCTTCAAGTTGAGCCAGGCGAACTTCCATAGCAGCCCGATCACTGTCACGCTCTCGCGTAGCAGCGGGAGGAGAGCCCTCATCAGTGTCCTGGGCCTCTTCTTCCTCTTCCTACTCTCCTTCTATCTCATTGTCACCTTCTTCATCACTCTCTTCCTCTTCACTCTCTGTCTCATCTTCACTCTCTTTGAGTCGGGCTCGATGCTGAGTGGCCCAATCTCCATGTTGTTGAGAGTAGTGTCATTGATGAAATGGATCGGCATAGGAATTTCTGCACCAAGTCTTAGCTGAATTCACATGCAAGCTTGCATATGAGTCGGCCGAATGAGAGTGAAATGGCCATCCTAGTAGAGCGTGTGGTCAAGATTATCTCTCATTGGATGAAAGTAGGCAGGCACAACTTGTCTCCCTGCCTAACATGGTACAAGAAGTCCACCATCAAGCGCGTACACTCGCTGCGATTGCTCCACATGGGGTACACATTATACGTGAAGATGTGGTGGAGCAGGTGGAAGTCGTCGGTCATCTTGTACGCTAGGAGGTTATTGTTTGGATTCTAGTGGACCAGTTAGCCACAAAGGAATCGTGTACGGAGGTCCCTTTCATGCGCACTCATAAGAATCTTCTCACTAGCATGGACCCCACTAAGCAGCATTCCCATAATTCGGGCCATTAAGCCAACATCGACTATGAGTTCTCTCCTTTTCACAGGAAATTTGAACTATAAAGGCTTCAGCATTGGCTCCCATATATGCGCATAGAAGGATCGAACAGTGTTCAAATTTACACAAGAATTACCAAATATGGGACCCCACCTGGAATCCACTAGGTGGTCCATCACCAGATATTGTCCAAAGAGCCTCTCATCTACATGCGCTTCAAAAAGGACCCTATGGCCTTCAAACCTTCTATGAGACAACTCCGCCAGCAGAGCCCTTTTGAGGGGAGCCTGGGAATCGAGATCCCGATTTATCCTTATCTCCTGATCGACGCTCACACTTGCGGCGGTGCCTGTCTGCCTCCTTGATCAAGTAGGGCGGTTAGGCCCGGCTTCATCCATGGAAGCCCTCTTCTTTCCCATAAGAGAAAGAAGAGTGAAAATGGAGAAGATCATCGCCACGAGCTCAAAAAGAGACATTGGAGTGAAATAAGGTGGAGGGATAGGATGAGTTGTTGGACTTTGAGATTTTTAAACACAAAGGAGTGTTTGTGTACTCAAAATGAGAGGGATTAAGGGAGAGAGGTAGTTGTGAAAGATGGATTTGAAAGAATAGTGGAGGTGGTGCAAGAAAAGGGAAAAAGATGAGATTGAAGGGGTGATTTGAGAGGGAAAAAAGGGGTTTGTAGAGGAAAAGGAGAGCTTGGAGGTATGTATGAGGGAAGAGGGGAGCAAAATGGAGGGGTATAGGGGTCCCCACGTGATTCCATGCACCCCACAATGTCCCACAAGTGCCGGCCTGCCAGGCCCGCTGTGGCCTGACAGGCCCGGACCGGGCGATCGGTGAGGCCTCACCGATCCGGTGATGACATCGCCAGTGGCTGGACCTCCCGGTGAGCCCTCGCACCCTGGGCGATGGCATACCCCCCTGGGGTACTGTATAGGTGCGGGGTCCACTTCGGATCCCCCTGATTTGTAATATTTGGGTCCCTTAGTCCATTTGAGTCGTTTCGAGCCCTATCTTACGTAAATGCATGCATTTCGGGTTATTTGAGTGTAGAATACATATAATTCTCACCTAAACTTGTTGATTGATGGTCTAGAAAAGATCTGGGGTCATCTCATATGATCACAGGCACCTACGAGCCAGACTTCAATAGCTAGTTTTGCATATCAACGGTCAGTTTTCGTCGACGGGTGAAACTTGAAATTCTAAAACTGTTTCTACATTTTATTACCCCCACCTACGTCAGAATACATCAGCATGCATTGTATGACCATAACCCAGGTCTAGTTTAATCCAAATCATGCTCTGATATTAACTTGTAACACCTTGAAATCGGGGGTCGAGCAGGAGCCTAACTCCCGAGTTCCAACACATCACTTATGCAACATAGATAATGATGATTAAATGTTGTCTGTATTAGTGCCTTAAACATGACTGAGATTATACCAAAGCAGCATATCATACTCCAAAGATATTTAAATTTATGCAAGCGGAAGACTATAATGGATATATAAGGTACATAAACGTGTTTCCCAACTTCCAAAGTATGATGGCATTACTGAACTGAATAAATATATATTTGTTTCAAAGATACAAAATGACAAAATATGAATGTCCCACTAATCATATGTCCCTCTAATCCCTTTGATCAGAGCAGCCCATATAAACCCGCCTGATAACTGTATGTATGAGAACTCTTACTTATCATCGTAAAAGTCTGGCTCGGCCTCATACGTCGCGCCATAATCTACATCTAACACAGAGTCTGGTTGGTGTTTAAAACACCATCCCAGAATGTGGGAGTGAGTGATCAATTCAGTGGAACTATGAAGCAAAGGTTAACATGTTATCAATTCAGTCAAGCGGTAATGATAAAGCAATATGACATTCAGGTCTTAAGTACTCTTATTAATGCAAGGATGGTATGTTATAATGATGCATGCCCTCGCCTACACTCCCTCTTGCAACACCATCTTACGATCGCAGCTTGCACCCCTTCCTCTATGCACTTCCTCGCCAAAGCACCGTGCAATGGATTGTATGGTCGTGTTAGCCAAGTTCTTAATTAGACATATTCATACAGCAGGATTGGGAAGCTAAGGCACCTCTCTTTATATCATAACCCAAACATTGATCCATATAGGGTCATTAATTCTAGTAGTCACATACGATAGGCAGTTTTCAGGTTGCTACGGAGAGGCTCATCACCTCAACGCATGTCTGGTTTATAATTTAGTTTACTATGAAAAGGCTCGTCACCTCGACATAGTTTCTAGTGTATACTCGAGATCACTACAGGCTCGTCATCTGATCCTAGGCCAACAACTCGAATATAGTGTCTCATACCACCGTATTCAGCTCACGAGTCTGGATTGCTCACTGGACACTACAGGGAGGCTCGTCACCCTAGCGTAAGACGACAGCACGACCACGTTGTCCCATACCACCATGTCAGGCTCATGAGTCTTAGAGGATTGAGGTATCAAGGTTAAACGGGCTTTGCACTGGTAAATTGGTACCTTAGATTCAAACAGTAGCGTCCATACATGGTGAACATACATTAGGCCAATCGGGTTGCTTGACAAGCTCGAATGGGACAAGTGTACATCGAGTTGATCGACATGGAGCGCATAAGCACTCCGCATGGCCTAATCACTATCGACTAGCAGCGTACAACTCAGATTCCTCAAACCTATCTGGGGTGGCGAAACGACCTCGACCACTAACTGGGAAATCATTACCGATCTCGTGGACTACGTCATAGGCGCAAACACACTCCAAGCAATTGTAGACGCATGTAGTAGCCCAAGACAGCATGTGACAACTAAAATCAAATATAAATCTTACTTGAACAATTCGACAAAACACATACTACACATGTTACCGTACATAGGCATTTCATCCTTAATTCATATAGTAGTAAGATAGGTTATATAAAGGATACTATAACCATAGTTAAAGGAATTGAGAATTCTATCACAACACCCTCATTACATGCATTTAAACAAACATTTTCACATTCAGACATTTTATCAAACACTTAGGCTACACATATCATATACATGTAATAAAGTAGTTATAACAGGTATTATAGTAAATCCCTTTACCAAGGGTTCACCATACTTACAACAATCATGTATTCTCAGTCAATGAATATGGCAATCATAAATCATGATTCCATACTGTAACGCCCGTGAAAAATCCATACTTGGGCTCGAGTACCAACTCGACCCGAAATTGCGTAGAATTCATTCCTTTAGAAAATATGACTAGGTTAGCTAGTGCAACATTGGAATAGCTGGGAAATGGTCCCTGATCACTTTAAATACGTTCTACAAGGCCCGAAGCGAGTGGAACCAAGGGTGCTATAATGCTCTAAAGCCTCGGATCAAACTCTAAACCGGTTTGTTCTCTGGACCACTTTGAATCTTTGTATTGGATCTAGACCGCACGTTGAAAGTCCAATACCTCCTATCTTAGACCGTTAGAACCGTCTAGCTGGACTTGACTCTCATTCCAAAAATCAAGTCAAACCGATAATCACAGGCTATTTCATTGAGCCCGGACCGAAGAGAGTGAGAATAGGGTTAGAATTGGAATTTGAAATTCAAATCTGGCACACAATTTGACACATCAGTATTGAGCGTTCTGACCGTCAGACTACAGCCAAATTACACCCTTGGATCAGGAAAAATATCTATTATATATCACGAGACTTATAGGCCTGATCTTGGTGCGGTGACCGTTAAACTGAAACTGGGCCGCCACGTGCGATCTGGGAACCCAACCGGTCTGAAAACTGGATGCGTACTAGATCCAGTATGCATGAGCTTAAGTCCGACCGCATTTGGCCTGGGGACCTTCAGAAATGCCCTTTTGGACCGAAACGGCCCCGATTTGGTTAGGCACCAAGTAAACATTGTTCCCAAGCCTATTTTGGGAATGTTTTAGGCTATAAAAGGGGTTGAAACCCTCACTCCTCTCTCCCATCCGAATTTGAGAGAAGCCCTAGCTTGGGAGAGAGAAAAAGGTGGGAGATTGTGAGAGTGTGGGAGAGTTCTTCCTGCCACTTGTACTACGCGTTGCACGTGCTTAAGCAACACACCTCTACCGCTTTCCCGGCGATTCCACCGCGATCCTAGGTAAGTAAAAATCCTAAATAGTTGTTGATTTGAGTTTTTCTTGTTTCCATAGCGATGTAGCTTATGGATCTTATGTATTAGGCTCCTTACTCGCCGTAGACGAAGCATATACACTCCGCTTCAATTCCCGAGTCTACAAGACACTAGGTAAGGATTTTAGACGCTTTGATTGACGGTTCCCAATGCTTTCAATGTCGTTTAATAGTAGATTCTTGACGGCATCGCCGTTTGACATGTACAAAATGCTCTCCGTTTCCCGTTTCGTAAGCTAACGAAGAATATGAGATTTAGGGCATTTTAGTCATTTGTAGGAAGTACTGTTTACATTCATATTTTGCTGATGTGATTGACATGGTTTGTTGTCGTATTAGGAAGTTAGGAATGCGTGCATAATTATTTTGGCGAAGAGATTCGCCTAGTTGCACACTTTGGGTCGACATATTATATGTAGACTTAAGTGTGTAGTGTATGTGTTTGTATAAATGCTTGTATTAGTATGTATTGAATTAAATGATGTTATTTGATAGTTTGTGATTGATTTTTCAATTATTATGCTGACCTAAATGATTTTCTACATGTTGACAAAATGCATGATTTCATTACATGCATGGAATGTATGTGCTTGAGGATTTGCTTAAGTTGAATATGCATGGGAAGTATGCCTTGAAGATTTGCTTAAGTTGAATGTTATAACATGTGCTAACATACTCACATGATGTATTTCAATTCCAATACCTTTTTATAGTGTTAATGTAATTCCATAGATGTGTGGGACTTGACTTAGTCCAGGCAGTCGGTAACCGAGCGAATTCGTGGCTGACTGGTCATAGCCACGAACGACGCGTCGATGAATGTGATTCGTGTTGAGAGTTGGCGGCAGTGGTTAGGCCACGCGAAGTGTTTTACGCACTTCATGTCGTTCAATTCGAGATGCGATCGCGCTAGTCGAGCCCGTCAAGTAACCCGACTGGCCGATGTTTGTTCACCTTGTATGTATCATAACTGCTTGAACCTAGGGTACTGAACTTACCATTGTAAACCCTATTAACCATGGTACCTTGATCCACGAAGACTCATGAGCCGGGCATGGTGGTATGGGACACCGTGGTCGAGCTGTCGGCCTACGCTGGGGCCACAAACCTCCCCGTAGTGACCAATGAGCACCTTGACTCGTGAGCAGATTATGGTGGTATGGGACACTATATTCTAGCTGTTGGCCTACACTGATCAGGCGACGAGCCCTTTGTAGTGACCGCGAGCGTATTCTGAGTCCACGGGAGGCGACGACCCTTCCGTGCAGTAGAGTACAGTAGGCCTGTATTGATAAGGTGATGGGGGAGCGGTGCAACGAGTGCGAGCAACAGCCCTGGCAGCCCTTGCAGTGACCTACGAAATATACATCGTATGAGATTACTAGGAGTGACGACCCTAGACAGGATCCGTGTTGGGATTGATACAAGGGAAGTACCTTAGTTTCCCAATCCTGCTGTTTGAATGGACTAATAACAACTTGGAAATCATATCACCATAGCATTGCATGTGCCTGGAAGATGTGGAGCACTCTAGGGAGTGTGGCATGCCGCGGTCGTAAGATGTTGCCGTATGAGGGTGATCGTCGGTGAGGGCATACATCACGTCATATCATCTTGCATTAACAACAGTATTAGGATTTGTCTGATTTACTGCTTTACTATTATCGCGTGATTGAATTGTGAACATGCTAATCTTTGCTCTATGATTCCACTGAGTTGATCACTCATTCCCACATTACGGGATGGTGTTTGCAACACCCACCAGACCCTGTTGTAGTTGCAGGTGACGACGAGATCCAGGAGGTGGAGCCGGAGATTGACGAGGACCAGGATGAGTTCTCGTATATGCAGTATCACGACGGCTTCCCGTAGGTGACCTGGATCGAGGGGGACTTCAGTGGGACTATTTTGAACTTATTCTTTTGTCTATTTACATGTATATGAGACTCAGAGATGTAGTCATACTTTGGAGACAGTTGAGATTACTTTGTTTTTCCATACAGTGATATATATATTGTTTAGTCTTCCGCTTGCTTTTATCACTGGATCTGAAGTATGAATTGCAGTTTTGGTATACTTTTACTCATGTGAATGCTTTAAATCAGACAACATTGAATCATAACCATTTTTGTTGCATAAGTGACGGTCTGGAACTCGGGAGTTGAGTTTATACACGACCCCCGATTTTCAGGGTGTTACAAGTTAGTATCAGAGCATGAATGAGAGTATACTGGGCCTGGGTTATGGTCTTGCGACGTACGCTGTCGCTTCCTTTGACTTAAGTGGGTGCGAGAAGGGTCTAGAAACACTTCTAGGATCACAGATTCGCCGATAGGCGAAGTCTATAAGGATCGATCGCAAGATCGAGTCTGTAACGTATCTCGGGTCGCGTAAAGCGACCCGAATCACTTCTAAGCTGTAGGAAGTCGGGTGGAGACGTCCTATGAGCGGTTTTAAATCGTAAAAGTGAATCTTTGGGCCGTGGGATGACCACGACTCCAGTAATCAATCGCCAGGGCTTAAAAACCCTGTTTCACCAAAAATTCTTAAAATTCCTCCTCTAAACACTTCAACCTTCAGTTTCTTCTTATCCATTTCATGTTAGGCATCAAAACTAATGTGAAAATAATACAAATTAGTACATTCACCAAATTTTACAGTGAATAGTAAAATTTCATGAAAAATGGCCATAAGGCCATTCTAAATTCACTTTCTTTAGTAACTAAGGAGCTAGAAAGATGTACTGGCTCCTTCTACCCCAAATTCATATGCTGCATCATATGGTTTGGTATTCGGGATTGCGATGTGGACCCGGAAAGCCCTGAACACATGTTTGGGCTCATAGAGACCAAAATACTATGAACCAAGGGGTGGGACCTGACTTTTTGGGACCCTGGGACCATGGGAGACCAGACCCATGGGGTCCCACCGGTCAACTTGTGAGTTGACCGGCGATGCCATCGCCGGCCGGCGAGCTCGGATGGTGCTGTCCTTCGGGCGCACCCTCCTAAATAGGGTCCACATCACCCCTAGCTACCTCCCACCCCACGAAAACCCCCAAAACCCACCTCTCCTTCACAAACAGCCCCCTTGCATACCCTAGATTCGATTTTCAGCAACCAATCCCAAACCCCGGCGTCCCAAACCACCTCTACAACCTTCCTTGGCCAAAACCGACCACCACCCATCAGTTATTGGGTGTTGGCAGCCCTCTTCCTTGAAGATTTCCCCATTTGGAGCTCCAAAATCCCTCAAATATAGCTGAAATCGTGAGGTGCTCCATCCCATCTTTTTGTTCTTATTTTTCCCTGAAAGTACAGCCTTGGGAAGCTTGAAGCGTCCCTCTACGACGCCTAGATTTCCTTTTGTCAGATTGGGCAGCCATTTCTCCGCATTTTTGGCGTTTTTCATGGCTTTTGTGGAAGCCATTTTGGGCCTTTTGTCGCTTTCATCCATCATATCTTTGATGGGTAAGAGAAAAACTGCGACAGACGAGGCTGGGCCGAGCCGCCCTGCTCGATCGAGAAGACCGCGGGGTGGTGCCGCAAGTTCAAGCGCCGCCGCAGGTCCAGCTGCAGTCCTGGAGTGCCGTACAAAGCGGGATTTGGATCCCCATGCACACCTTGGACGAACCATTCTATCAGAGATGCCTCATGGTGAATACACTGATCGTAGAGTGTTATTTGAGGCGGACGTAGATGGGCGATAGTTCGGCGAGTATCTGTTGTTCGAACGCATTGAAGCTGCGCACTGGGGACCGATCTTTGAAGCTCGCGCTCGTGCTAATGTGAGCACTGTTCGTGCCTTCTATGCTAGCATCCAGAGTCCTACCTTGGAGCCCTTACAGTTCAAAATCCCTTTTGGTAGAGATCGGATGGCTACGATCGACGTCCGGTTGGTTGCGCGACTTCTCAACGTGCCACTAGGTGATGTACATCCAAGTGAGAAGAATTTGAGGACTAGACGTGAACGAGATCGCTGCACCAGGTTTCTGTGCGGTAAGTTGGTTCTATGGCAGCCTAATAATAGCCTCAAGGCGACGTACATGTCTGAGGATTTGCGTCTGCTGCATCATATCTGCACGTTCAATGTTTATCCTAGGTCGACGAACCGCATTGAATGTACACGTCTTATGGTCGATTTCTTATTTCTGGTGGCCCAGGGAGAGAACGTATGTATGGCCACTTTCATCTTACGGCAGATAGTTCTCATAGCCAGGTCGAGGAGAACATCCGAATCCCTTCCCTTTGGCCGACTCATTTGCAAGATTGCACTTGAGTTTGCCTATAGACTTGGACCCGAATTGCCGGTATCGATTCACACCATCGATGAGTCGACAATGGTTAAGATGAAGATTGGATCGCAATATCGTGAAAATCAACTTGAAAGGGATAGTGGGGACGACTTTGATGAAGAGGAAGATCAAAGCGAAGAAGAACCTAGTGCAGAGGTTCAGGAAGAGACTCAGGAAGAAGCAGAAGAGGAGGCTCAGGATACTGATGAGAGCCCTCCTCCTTCTGCGCAGGCTACTATCGACGATCGCATTGCTCGGATGGAGGAGAGCCAGACCGCTTTGCGAAGGGAAGTCCAAGAACTTCGAGCAGAGGTCGCCGATGCTAAGGTTGTTACGAAGAAGAAGTTTGGCAAGGTGACTCGCACCTTGAAGGCAATCCTGTGTTGCTTACAGGATAAGGGTGCTCCTCCTCCGTCGCCAGACTCCGACTAGCGACGCGATCTTTGATGTTGTTATGAGTAGTTAGCCATTTTCTGTTTTATGTGTGTAAAGCCTATTAGGGCTAGTGCTTTGCTTATGTTGCTGTTGCTTAACTGTCTTAATTTCCATGTCATTCTAGTCATGATGCTTGTAAGGATATATCCCTTGTATTGTGACAATTTTGATTAATTGAAATGCATGGAATGCCTTTGACTCTTTAGTGAATGATTGTGGTGTATTTGAGCAATTGAGACTGACAAGGTTGCGCCCTATTTTGAATATAGGGAATGCCACCTAAGACTACGAGGAGCGCGGTTCGACTTTCATTGTCAGAGCAGATGGATCAGTCTCCCTCTCAGTCTGGCACTCGTCCGGACCCTGCTGTGGGCCCGATTCCTGAGACGGTTCGGTCGTCTCAGCCTACTGTTGGTCCTATAGATGGACCACCGCCATTTACACCATCAGTTAGAGAGCCACAGCGCGCATCTACTTCCGCACCTCATCCGCCACAGCCTGCTCCACCACCTGATAGATTCGAGCAGATGATGGCTATGATGCTACAGCAGCAGCAGCTATTGACTACTATAGTCGGGACTTTAGCCTAGGGTGGGGGTGCGACTACATCTACTCCACCTGCACCACCTGCGCATCCAGCTGAGGATGCCTATACTTACGCCCAGGATGAGGGCATAGCACACCCTGCGCAGCCTGCTTTCCCTGCGGGGAATCCTGCCGACACACGGGGTCTTCTGGAGCGATTTCAGCGCTTGCGGCCTCCTACTTTCACGGGTTCTCACAGACCCGAGGAGGCTAAGTTTTGGCTCGACCGAGTGTCGAAGATTCTGTGCATGTTGCACTGTACTGAGGCAGAGCAGGTAGAGCTGGCTACCTTCCAGTTTGAGAGAGAGGCCAGTATGTGGTGGGATAGTATATTGCGGACTGTTACCGCAGATTTCGTATGGACATGGGCAGCATTCGAGTTTCGCTTCCATGAGAAGTATTATCCCCAGACCTACAGGCACGAGAGGGAGAATGAGTTTCTCCGTCTCAGGCAGGCAGCGATGACGGTTACCGAGTATGAGCATCGGTTCACAGAGTTGGGCAGGTACGTCCCGACGATTCTGGCTGATGAGCAGATGCGCATACGGCGCTTTTTGGAGGGCTTGCGACCGAATATTCGGTCGAAGATGTGCTGTGTCAGTTTCTCCTCCTATGCGGAGTTGGTTCACATGTCCATGCGAGCAGAGCAGGACGTGGATCGACTTGCGCGATCACGAGGCCCGACTACTTCCAGGCCGCGACCGGAGTTGCCAGATAGGCCCTCCGCGGGCAAGAGGCCTCGCATTGATCCTCCTACCAGGACCACGGCGCCAGTAGGACCGTTTCGGCACCCTGATTTATCATGCACATACTGTGGGAGGACGGGCCACCTAGCGCAGAGTTGCTTTTCGAGGATGCGGGACAGTAGGTTCTCACCGCCGCAGAAGATTGTTCGTGTACGTCCACAGGCGATATCAGCACCGCCTATACGGTCAGCTCCTGCGCATCCCTCTTTCAGACCCACCGTATCGCAGATTCGACAGCCTCCACGGCCCTTGACACAGCGGCCGAACTGGCCACAGCAGGCTCGAGTTCATGCACTGACCGCTGAGGCAGCTACGACGCCGACTTTCCAGCATTCAGCCTTCGAGGTCACGGGCTATATCGGAGGTACTCCCGTTCTTGTCATGGTGGACACTGGTTCCACGATTTCTTTGATATCGCGTGCCGTAGTCAGACGTCTTGGGTTGCAGACTATCACTATGGATAGCGTGCGAGTCCTTGCAGCTCATGGAGATTATGCGGATGTCACCCAGATGTGTGAGGGTTGTTTAGTTGATCTGGGAGGCAGGACGATGACTCTTGATCTGGTCGTCGATCCCTCGCTCGTTTATCTCGACGTCATTCTTGGCATGGACTGGTTGACTGCAGCTAGAGCCGAGATTGACTGTGAGGCTCGTGTGGTGACGGTGTACGAGCCTGAGGGCACGCCTTTCACGTTTTCAGTGCGGGTAAATCTTCCTTTCCACATACTTAGCTACGCCACTCTATTGCGCGACGCTGGTGCCCAGGTACTTGAGCAGACGCCAGTTGTTTCTGAGTTCTGGGATCTGTTCAGGAAGATCCCTGGTTTGCCGCCCCGACGTGAGATCGATTTCACTATTGATCTGATTCCTGGTTCTACACCCGTCTCACTGCCGACGTATCGCATGGCACCATGTGAGATGGAGGAGTTGCGGACGCAGATTGATGGTCTGCTAGAGCTTGGCTTTATACGGCCTAGCGTATCTCCTTGGGGAGCACCGGTCTTGTTCGTGAAGAAGAAGGATGGTTCGCTGCGATTGTGTATTGATTATCGCAGGCTGAACCAACTCACAGTGAAGAACAAGTACCCTTTGCCCAGGATCGATGACTTGTTTGATCAGTTGAGAGGAGCGCAGTACTTCTCGAAGATTGATCTTCAGTCAGGATATCATCAGCTGCGCGTCAGAGATGAGGACGTGCAGAAGACAGCGTTCAGGACCAGTTTTGGTCACTACGAGTTCCTCGTGATGTCGTTCGGTCTCACGAACGCACCGGCCGTGTTCATGGATCTGATGAACCGGGTATTGCGGCCTTTCCTCTATCGATTCGTCGTTGTCTTCATCGACGACATTTTGGTATACTCTAGGAGTCGAGAGGAGCATGAGGAGCACTTGCGTTTGGTCCTTGATACGCTCAGACAGCATCAGTTGTTCGCACAGTACAAGAAGTGCGACTTCTGGAAGCAGGAGGTGAAGTTCCTGGGACACGTGGTGTCCAAGGATGGCATGGCAGTTGACCTGTCTAAGGTAGCTGCGGTGCAGGACTGGGAGCAGCCTGGTTCTGTCACTGAGGTGAGGAGTTTCTTGGGTCTCGCTGGCTACTATCGGCGCTTCATTCAGGATTTCTCGAAGATCGCGAGACCCTTATCTCAGTTGACACGGAAGGACGTGAAGTTCGCCTGGAATGATAAGGCGGAGTCAGCTTTTCAGGAGCTGAAGGACAGACTTACGTCCGCCCCTGTGCTAGTATTGCCAGAGCAAGGGGTTAAATACACTATATACACTGACGCGTCTAGCGTTGGTTTGGGTTGTGTCCTTATGCAGAGGGACAGGGTAATTTCGTATGCCTCGAGACAATTAAGGAAGCACGAGGAGAATTACCCTACACACGACCTGGAGTTGGCAGCCGTGATATTCGCACTGAGACTCTGGAAACATTACCTCTATGGAGAGGAGTTCGAGCTCTTTTGCGATCACAAGAGCCTCAAGTACATATTCACGCAGCGGGACTTGAATATGAGGCAGCGGCGATGGATGGAGACGCTGAAGGACTTCAAGTTTGAAGTCTCTTACCATCCTGGGAAGGCGAACCTTGTGGCTGATGCGTTGAGCCGCAAGAAGGCGATAGAGTTTGCGACTCCGCTGATGGTTGCTGAGTGGGATATGGTTGAGTTTTTGCGAGACTTTGAGCAGAAACTCACCGTAGAGGAGCCATTTGAGTTCATCGCACACGTACAGGTGCGATCCCAGATCGATGACCGTGTCATCGAGGCGCAGAGGGACGACGCGCATCTTACTGAGCTTCGAGAGCAGGCCAGTGATGATGCTGACGCCGACTGGCGAGTTGGTATGGATGGGGGCTTACGTTACCGTGGCCGCCTATGCGTTCCTGATGTCCCTGACTTGAGACGAGAGATTCTCGAGGCTGCGCATTCTACTAGACTCGCGATGCATCCTGGCAGCACGAAGATGTATCGTGACGTGAAGAGGACGTATTGGTGGGAAGGTATGAAGACCCACATAGCTGAGTTCGTGTCCCGTTGTCTCACTTGTCAGCAGGTGAAGGCAGAGCATCGCCGACCACCTGGACTTTTGCAGCCTATGCCGATTGCAGAGTGGAAGTGGGATTTCATTTCCATGGACTTCGTTTCTGGGTTGCCGAAGACGAGGAAGGGGCATGATTCCATTTGGGTGATCGTCGACCGATTGACGAAGTCGGCGCACTTCCTACCGATCAGAGTTACGAACTCTGCAGACGAGCTGGCTAGATTGTATATCCGAGAGATTGTGCGTCTGCATGGAGTTCCGTTGGAGATCGTGTCGGACAGAGACACGCGGTTCACTTCTATTTTCTGGACTCGCATTCAGGAGGCTATGGGTGTGAAGTTGAAGTTCAGTACTGCCTTCCACCCACAGACGGACGGACAGACGGAGCGAGTGAACCAGATCTTGGAGGACATGTTGCGGGCTTGCGCATTGGACTTCAAGGACAGTTGGGATGACTGTCTTGCATATGCGGAGTTTGCGTACAACAATAGCTTCCAGGCGAGTATCGGCATGGCACCTTATGAGGCGCTGTATGGGCGACCTTGTCGCGCACCGCATTGCTGGTTAGAGGTCGGTGAGCGTAGCTTGATCGGCCCAGAGTTGGTGCAGGCGACGTCAGAGAAGATTGATATTATTCGACGTCGACTTCTTACAGCGCAGAGCAGACAGAAGAGCTACGCCGATACGAGACGACGGCCATTAGAGTTCACAGTCGGGGATCATGTGTTTTTGCGAGTTTCCCCTATGAAGGGAGTCCTTCGGTTCGGGAAGAAGGGGAAGCTGGCACCGCGATTCATTGGTCCATTCCAGATCCTCGATCGTGTGGGAGCAGTGGCTTACCGATTGGCTTTACCCACGCCCCTCGCGAGCGTCCACAACGTATTTCATGTTTCTATGCTGAAGAAGTACGTTGCTGATCCTTCTCATATCATCAGATGAGAGCAGGTGCAGTTAGGAGAAGATGCTACTTATATCCTGCGACCGACACGCATCTTAGACCGGAAGGAGCAGGTACTGCGTAGCAAGGTGATTCCCCTTGTGAAGGTACTATGGACGCATCATACTGAGGAGGAGGCTACTTGGGAGACAGAAGCCGAGATCAGAAAGAACTACCCACAGCTTCTCGAGGAGTACGAAAAGGTATAAAATTTCGAGGACGAAATTATTTGTTAAGGGGGGTAGATTGTAACGCCCGTGAAAAATCCATACTTGGGCTCGAGTACCAACTCGACCCGAAATTGCGTAGAATTCATTCCTTTAGAAAATATGACTAGGTTAGCTAGTGCAACGTTGGAATAGCTGGGAAATGGTCCCTGATCACTTTAAATACGTTCTACAAGGCCCGAAGCGAGTGGAACCAAGGGTGCTATAATGCTCTAAAGCCTCGGATCAAACTCTAAACCGGTTTGTTCTCTGGACCACTTTGAATCTTTGTATTGGATCTAGACCGCACGTTGAAAGTCCGATACCTCTTATCTTAGACCGTTAGAACCGTCTAGCTGGACTTGACTCTCATTCCAAAAATCAAGTCAAACCGATAATCACAGGCTATTTCATTGAGCCCGGACCGAAGAGAGTGAGAATAGGGTTAGAATTGGAATTTGAAATTCAAATCTGGCACACAATTTGACGCATCAGTATTGAGCGTTCTGACCGTCAGACTACAGCCAAATTACACCCTTGGATCAGGAAAAATATCTATTATATATCACGAGACTTATAGGCCTGATCTTGGTGCGGTGACCGTTAAACTGAAACTGGGCCGCCACGTGCGATCTGGGAACCCAACCGGTCTGAAAACTGGATGCGTGCTAGATCCAGTATGCATGAGCTTAAGTCCGACCGCGTTTGGCCTGGGGACCTTCAGAAATGCCCTTTTGGACCGAAACGGCCCCGATTTGGTTAGGCACCAAGTAAACATTGTTCCCAAGCCTATTTTGGGAATGTTTTAGGCTATAAAAGGGGTTGAAACCCTCACTCCTCTCTCCCATCCGAATTTGAGAGAAGCCCTAGCTTGGGAGAGAGAAAAAGGTGGGAGATTGTGAGAGTGTGGGAGAGTTCTTCCTGCCACTTGTACTACGCGTTGCACGTGCTTAAGCAACACACCTCTACCGCTTTCCCGGCGATTCCACCGCGATCCTAGGTAAGTAAAAACCCTAAATAGTTGTTGATTTGAGTTTTCCTTGTTTCCATAGTGATGTAGCTTATGGATCTTATGTATTAGGCTCCTTACTCGCCGTAGACGAAGCATATACACTCCGCTTCAATTCCCGAGTCTACAAGACACTAGGTGAGGATTTTAGACGCTTTGATTGACGGTTCCCAATGCTTTCAATGTCGTTTAATAGTAGATTCTTGACGGCATCGCCGTTTGACATGTACAAAATGCTCTCCGTTTCCCGTTTCGTAAGCTAACGAAGAATATGAGATTTAGGGCATTTTAGTCATTTGTAGGAAGTACTGTTTACATTCATATTTTGCTGATGTGATTGACATGGTTTGTTGTCGCATTAGGAAGTTAGGAATGCGTGCATAATTAGTTTGGCGAAGAGATTCGCCTAGTTGCACACTTTGGGTCGACATACTATATGTAGACTTAAGTGTGTAGTGTATGTGTTTGTATAAATGCTTGTATTAGTATGTATTGAATTAAATGATATTATTTGATAGTTTGTGATTGATTTTTCAATTATTATGCTGACCTAAATGATTTTCTACATGTTGACAAAATGCATGATTTCATTACATGCATGGAATGTATGTGCTTGAGGATTTGCTTAAGTTGAATATGCATGGGAAGTATGCCTTGAAGATTTGCTTAAGTTGAATGTTATAACATGTGCTAACATGCTCACATGATGTATTTCAATTCCAATACCTTTTTATAGTGTTAATGTAATTCCATAGATGTGTGGGACTTGACTTAGTCCAGGCAGTCGGTAACCGAGCGAATTCGTGGCTGACTGGTCATAGCCACGAACGACGCGTCGATGAATGTGATTCGTGTTGAGAGTTGGCGGCAGTGGTTAGGCCACGCGAAGTGTTTTACGCACTTCATGTCGTTCAATTCGAGATGCGATCGCGCTAGTCGAGCCCGTCAAGTAACCCGACTGGCCGATGTTTGTTCACCTTGTATGTATCATAACTGCTTGAACCTAGGGTACTGAACTTACCATTGTAAACCCTATTAACCATGGTACCTTGATCCACGAAGACTCATGAGCCGGGCATGGTGGTATGGGACACCGTGGTCGAGCTGTCGGCCTACGCTGGGGCCACAAACCTCCCCGTAGTGACCAATGAGCACCTTGACTCGTGAGCAGATTATGGTGGTATGGGACACTATATTCTAGCTGTCGGCCTACACTGATCAGGCGACGAGCCCTTTGTAGTGACCGCGAGCGTATTCTGAGTCCACGGGAGGCGACGACCCTTCCGTGCAGTAGAGTACAGTAGGCCTGTATTGATAAGGTGATGGGGGAGGGGTGCAACGAGTGCGAGCAACAGCCCTGGCAGCCCTTGCAGTGACCTACGAAATATACATCGTATGAGATTACTAGGAGTGACGACCCTAGACAGGATCCGTGTTGGGATTGATACAAGGGAAGTACCTTAGTTTCCCAATCCTGCTGTTTGAATGGACTAATAACAACTTGGAAATCATATCACCATAGCATTGCATGTGCCTGGAAGATGTGGAGCACTCTAGGGAGTGTGGCATGCTGCGGTCGTAAGATGTTGCCGTATGAGGGTGATCGTCGGTGAGGGCATACATCACGTCATATCATCTTGCATTAACAACAGTATTAGGATTTGTCTGATTTACTGCTTTACTATTATCGCGTGATTGAATTGTGAACATGCTAATCTTTGCTCTATGATTCCACTGAGTTGATCACTCATTCCCACGTTACGGGATGGTGTTTGCAACACCCACCAGACCCTGTTGTAGTTGCAGGTGACGACGAGATCCAGGAGGTGGAGCCGGAGATTGACGAGGACCAGGATGAGTTCTCGTATATGCAGTATCACGACGGCTTCCCGTAGGTGACCTGGATCGAGGGGGACTTCAGTGGGACTATTTTGAACTTATTCTTTTGTCTATTTACATGTATATGAGACTCAGAGATGTAGTCATACTTTGGAGACAGTTGAGATTACTTTGTTTTTCCATACAGTGATATATATATTGTTTAGTCTTCCGCTTGCTTTTATCACTGGATCTGAAGTATGAATTGCAGTTTTGGTATACTTTTACTCATGTGAATGCTTTAAATCAGACAACATTGAATCATAACCATTTTTGTTGCATAAGTGACGGTCTGGAACTCGGGAGTTGAGTTTATACACGACCTCCGATTTTCAGGGTGTTACACATACTCATTCAATCATTTTAACAAACACATGAAATGCATTAAAATCAACATAGTCTACACATATAGTATATGAAAAACGTCGTATTTACGCATATGTGACAACAATCAAGTCAGTCATAAATCATTACTGACATTGAAAGCCTTGAAAATCATAACCTAAACATTTATAGTCAGCACCTTTCGCCGGTAGACTCTTAACGAACTCAGTTTTAACACTAAGTCTTCGTCTACAGCATGACTGCAACCTATAACATGAAATAGGTTAGCTATTTCAGCATTTACTCTATTTGAATCCCTAAAACATATTAGGGTTAGGATTTCTTACCTAAGAATGGGATCGGAATAACCGGTATGGCGACACTGAAATGATGATTCAACACTGATAAAGACTGGCCGTTTCAGTCCAACGGAGTTGATCTGGAGACCCCTTTTCTATATGCGGTTGGACTTAAGTTTCCTGACATTAGATCTAGGTCAGGCTAAGATCTCGGCCCGATCAGATCAGTGGATTGGCCGCAAGGGACCAGTTTCAGTTCAACGGTCACCGATACTCGATCAGGGCCACAAGTATACTGACCTGTATTGAAAATTTTTCCTGATCCGAGGGTGTAATTGGGTCAAAATCTGATGGTCTGAATCTTTATATTTGGCCTATAAGCAAACGACTCAAGTCACTTAAGTTTCAGTTCATTTCCTAAAGATATTTACGTTTCTCACACCCTTCGCTCCAGGCTCAAGTTATGTGTTTTTGGATACCTTTAGGACTTGATTTTCGAGAGGGTTGTCAAGTCCAACAAGGAGGTCATAACCATATAGTTTCGGGATAATCGGACTTTCGACGCGCGGTCCGGGTTCGATACGGAGTTTTATGATGCTCCCGAGAGTAACTGGGTTTTGAGATGGATCCTAAGTTTTTAGGTAATGTAGGGTTAACGATTCTACTAGTTTTGGGTCTTTTAGTTCGTATTTAAAGTGGATAGTGCTAATTTCACAGGTAATCCAGTTTAACACTTAGTTAATTCTCGTCTAATTTCTAAAGGATTTAGTCCTTAGTGATTTTTTCCTGAGGTGGTACTCGGGTCTTTATACGAATTTTTTGGAGACATTATAATTGTATAGGCCGATTCCAATTGTCGAAGCCGAGTATCGAGGTCGATTCTGATTGTTGAGGCTGATTTCGATTGTCAAGGTTGATTTCGATTGCCAAGGCCAATTGTCGAGACCTATATAATGTATATGTGATCCGTAGTTGAGGCTCATTGTGATGTATATTTGGCCTGTGTGATGTATATGCGACCCGTGTTTGAGGCCCAATATGATGTATATGTGGCCCATATTTTAGGCCCATTGTGATGTGTATTCAGTCCATGTTTAAGGCCCAATATGATGTGTATGAGGCCTATATGATGAGGTCCATTGTGATGCACTTGAGGGCCAGGCGATGAAGCCCATTGCAATGTATGTTAGGCCCATGAGAAAGGCCCATCATGATGTATATTAAGCTCTTGAGTGAGGCCCATGGTGTTATATATTTGGCCCTTGTGTGAGGCCATGAGTCCGCTATATGTTAGGCTTTATGTGGGTTATTCCTTGAGGGCAATGTTTGTTAAATGTCCACATTATCAAGGTCGATTGTTGATGCCGGTTATTGATACTGATTATGAGTATGTGACAACATAACATCATAATACATGCCCATACACATAATTTGCATGTTTGTTATGAGATATGATTGACCATTGCATATGTCATAGTGCTGGTTGTTACGAGACTCCCCGATAGGTGGAGGTTATCTCACATGAGAGCGCGGTATGTGCAAGATTGATGCATGACTAGATTGTATGACTCATGCATCTTGCATTGTGTGATATGATTATTATACGCCTTAGTGACATCAGGGTCATAGCCTCCACAGGCATATCGTGGATGGCCAGATGAGACACCAAAAATCTATTCTAGCGTTGGGCTGCAATAGATGGCCTTGGGTAAAAATTCTTAAACCTCCGGGCCAGGAGACGCCCAACATCAAGACTGAGTGGATATATGAGCGCATGAGGTCCATATACCAGTAGGCCGCGTCTCCCACTATGTCATAGTTGGTTGGGAGGGGGTGTGGCCTTACCCGCCTGAGGGTAGGGGTATAGCTAAGCTGAGTTTGACCAGCTCATGAATGGGTTTGCTATTAACGTGCCGAGTAGATATTGGCTAACTACTAGCTAGGCGGATAGTGAGGTCTCTTCCACTTGCATGGTCGCACATCAGTGGCAGCGATTTGCATGTAGAGTGTACTAGACCCTAGTGATGATCTTAAAGAGGAATCGTATTGATATGTGGACTTATTGAGCAGGAGTTGCATACTCATTCATTCATTCATTCACTATCCACTCGGGCTGGTGGTGCATAACTATTTGTTACGTGTACCTTCGTAATGGTCAGGATTTCAATTGAGGGGTGCGACTAACCTGAAATAAGGAGTTTACGACATTAAGTCTGACTATCCAAATTTAGGTATGGGACTGGTTTGGATAGAAGTCCTTTATGATAGATCCTATAGCCTGCGATACCATGTACTATCATCCTGACTTCACACTATAGCATGGTCATTCCATTCGCACAGCATATTTCATTACATCCGCAGCATATGGCATTTTGGGTTATTATGTTTCTGCATTTATATGGTCTAGAAATGGCTGAAGATATTCATGAACTCATAAGGAATTGTATATAAATTACATTGCATTCTTGACATTTGATATTTGGCTTATTATGACTTCTCATTTGCATAGCTGATCTGTATTGCGTACTTTGATATTGTTTAACTCATGATCTTACCAGTATTTTCGATATTGTATGATTATGACATTGTATTGAATACTTGGCACTTACCTTGTGCATACACTTATACCATCCTCTAAGCTTTCTATAAGCTTATACACGATAGATGCGTGCAGGTGATGTTAGGTTGCAGCAGTGTGGAGCTTGGAGCATGTAGCTGACTTATAGAGCTTTGATTTTATTTTGACATATGTATTTTCCTTTCAGTATTATATTCAAAGTTTATATTAGTGGATATGTGATGATGATGTCACTTTTGTGATTTTGGGTAAACTTGTGGTTATGCTTCTTACAAGATAAATGTACGTTGAAAAAAAAATTTCTCCTTATAGGATCGCAGGATCGGAACCTGGCATATGAGCACTGAGAGCCGAGAATGGGATACTACGGAGGCTATCGACACCAGAGTCAGTAATCAGGATTCCTGCGAATCCGATTTTCGGGTTTGGGGCATGACAGGAGGAGCTCCGCCACTATGAGCTCCTCAATGAACATGCATACATCATATGGATATCCCAAAATAAGTAGGCCTCGAATCAAAAAATCAAGTGAAAAACCATATCTCCACCATAAAAATCAAGGCCTAGATGGCCATTACAGGATGGATAACATAGAAACTTCATGGTGGGATCCATGGAGAATGGTCCCACCATGGGTAGATACATGCATGATGTGATGGGCCTTAGGCCACATCTAGGGACCAAGATGAAATCTCTACTATTGATTGGTGGGTCCCACTTTTCCTAAGAAAAAAAGAAGAAGAGGAAGATCCATACTAAGAATCACCCCTCTCTAACTTCTCCTTCTTCTTCCACCTATAAGCTCCAATGCTCTAAGGGAAGAGGTTTAATGGTTGAGATGGGGGTTTTCTAGGATTAGATTGGAGGAAATGAGCTTGGGATGTGGTTAGATTTTTGAAACTCTCATGGAGGGTTGGAGGTTGCTAGCAATGGAGAAATGAGAAGGAAAGGAGAGGGAGAGAGATAAGAGAGAGTGAGGGATAGGTTAGGCTAGGAATGATTGTTTGTAAGAGAGTGTAAGGTGATGATTGCATGTGTAAGAAGCTTGGGAAGAGGGAGCATCATGAGTTGTAAGAGGCATGGGGCTATGGAGTAGTGTGACTAAGGTAGGTTAGGGTGAGGTCATCCTCATAATGACCTAGGGAATTGTGCAAATCTGGATAGGTGGGTCCTGCAACGTGCGGTCCACAGCCATGATCATGCGCGACCCACATCTCATGATCTAGACGTCTGATTGGAGCACAAGATGCGGTGTTGGAACCACAGCGACGATGCAGTTGCAATAGCATAGGTCTTGGGTCGAGATGGCTCGAGATTATAGGGTGTGACTTAGGGTCACGCACAAATGTGATCTACGGGTCGAGGGTCGCCAGAATTCGACCGGGAAGACCACAGAACCCTACGGAATAGAACAGATACTAAGACATGGGCCTGACACAATTTATACATTATTAACACTCAGAATTTTTAGGCACGAGTATATACTCAGGCAGCAAAAATTTTGGGATGTTACAGTAAGGTAAGTTTTTGTTTAAGCTTTGGTTGTCATAAATACTCTTTTGATTGTTAATGTTATCATGAAAGCAGAAAGATAAACCTTTGTAGTGTTAATTTTAGATTTTACTATGCACCAATGGAACTCAATATTTAGAATTTTTTTAATTATATGATTAACATTTTGAACTTAATTAGGATATTTACCAAGTGGTAGAATTTATGTGGAAGTTGTACTCTTTATTAATGTAATATGGATTTTTATAATCTATATTATTTTTTAAATTGCTTGAGTTTGTAGGAATCTATTCATTTAGTTTCAAAATATCTTTCACACATTTTACTTGGGACTGGCAAAGTGTTGGTTGGGAGGTGTGATTAAGCCTAAATGTTACATATTTATCATCTCAACTGCATTGACTTTCCTTGTATTTAAGTGCTAAATTGATCTAATTAAATATGTTTTCTACATGCAAGGTGGTTTTGGATATAAAGTCAAATACGTTCTTAAAAGGAAGAATTAAAGCTTAAAGAATGATCAAGTGAAGAATTAGATGTTTAGGTGGTAGTATTAAAGATTTCAAGGGCCAAAGATACAAGAAAACCAAATGCCGAATATAAGGAGAAGTTTGAAAAATCACATAGTTAAATAACAAAAATAACAGATTGTTTAGTCCCATATAGGGTTAGTTTGGTCCGACCAAAAGTAATCAAAATAGTCTAACAAGAAATAATGATTTTTAGACTTAATTTTGGTAAGAGGGTTTGGTGTGACCTAAAGGAACAGACACTTCAAATATATTTCGATGAAATTCAGCTACAGCCAAAAGCATGTTCAGCTGGACTCGACTCTTCTTCAGTATGACCAAAGGTGGGTTTGGTGTGACCGAAGCATAAAAAAAGTGCAGAAATTTGAAGTCAGTGCAATATTTAAGGGGGTGATTTAGGCTGTTCTAAATAAGAATTAGGGCTTGGGAGAGAGACCAATGGGTGACAGAGCTTCCATAGAGCCATCATTCCTCTTCAATCCTTTGGTTCTAGTTTATTTTTTATATGTTTTTTCTTTTATTTTTGTTCTTAAATGTTAGCCATGCTAGGCTAATTTCTTAACTATTGCTAATGGATGAAGCTTGTAGTTAATTATAATATTTAGTTTATTTGATTCAACAATAATAGTTTGAATAATGATCATAATTGAATTGATTTAGATTTTACTTTAAAGCCTTTGAGTTGTTTATTCTAGATTTGTTGTGAATTATGGTCACAATAAATGTTTTGATTTATCAATTACTTAGATTGATTAGAAACGGAATCAATTTGTATAATTGGTTGATTTATTGTAAACCTCAGTTATAATGGATGTCCTTGATTTTCTGCAATTGAGATTCGAGTGCTACATGAGAGAACATTCAATTGAAATTTTTTTATATTGGTGTTGATGATTAGTTTAATAAAAATATTTTTTGATTGGATAGGATATAACTTTGTTTCCAATTGAGTTATACAAGTAGAATCAGTAAATTAGATAGTGTGATTGCTATAAGTGGATTCCTAGATCCTTAGTCTTTTATTAATTGTTTAAAAACCATTTCTACTTCGCTGGATTAAAAATCTAAACAAACTATTCACCTTTAGAGTAGTTCTAACTGTGTTCCCCATTCCCTAAAGATTTAACCTTAGTCTCAACAAGTTATTATTGCATCGTATCCCTGCACTTGGGGCTGTTAACTCTTGGGTTCAATCGAATTGGCCTTCAATTCGATTGAACTAACCTTTGATAGGATCGAATAATTCTAAATATATGTAGTTTTCTTGTTGGACATTTCTGGCCCAATCTTTGATCGAATTGAGTGGGGTCTTTGTCAGGCCCGTGTCCTATTGTCAATTCCGTTCCGTAGGATCCCGCGGTCCTCCTGGTCGAATTTCAGTGATCCACGACTCATAGATTGTATTTGCACGCTATCCTAAGTCACACCCTGTTAACTTGAGCCGACTCAGCCCGAGACCTATGCCATTGTAACCGCGTTGTTGCCACAGTTCCAAAGTCGCATCTCGTACGCCAATCCGACGTCTAAATCATAAGATGTGGGATGCGCATGATCATGGCCGTGGGCCGTACATTGTGGGACCCACCTAACCCATGACACATTTCCCTAGGACACTATGAGGATGACATCACCCCTACACCTAGCCGCCCTACCACCCTACTCCATAGCCCCATGCCTCTTACAAGGCAATGGCGAGTTTAGCTATGCCTCTCTTACAAACGATGATCACCCTACCCTACCTATGAGAGACAGAGCCTACTACCCTACCCCTCTCTCTTCTTCAACTCTCTCTTTCCCTCTCATTCTCTCCATTCCCTCCATTGCTAGAGCTCCAAACGTCTCACCCATCTTTCAAATTTCAGCAACTTCCTCTCCCAATCTTCCCAATCCAGCCATCAAGATCTCATCTCAACCATTGAACTTTGCTCCCTTGAAGCATTGGAAGCCATTGGTGGTAGTAGAAGTCTAAGATTTGAAGGTGGGTGCCATGTTTAGGGTAGATATTTCATTCTTTCTTTGATTTTCTTGCTTGGGATCATATAGGACCCACCAATCTATGGTGGAGATCCTCTATGATCTCCTAGATGTGGCCTTTGCCTCATCTTCTTACATGCATGAGCCATGGAGGGTCCATTCTCCATAGACCCCACCATGATGGGTTTTTCTCTAATCCATGCCTTTTAAGGGTCATCTAGACCCCTCACTTGCATGTTGGGGATGGTATCCCCACCTCAGATTTTTTTTAAAAAATATATATTATGATGGGCCCATGTATATGATTATATGGTGTAGATCTTGTGAGGGACTCATAGTGGCAGAGTCCCTCCTTCATTGGCCATTCTCTCTCTCTCTCTCTCTCTCTCTCTCTCTCTCTCTCTCTCTCATGGCTAATGATGATGTGTGTGGCCCATCTGATGTGCTTAACATATCCAAACCATCCAGCAGGTGGGACAGTCTTACTGTCAATTTTCTAGACATAGGCTGGCCCATCTTGTTGTTTTGTTTTACATAATTCAAATCCCAAGGAAAGGCCATGAATATCTACTTGTTTTGGGATGTGTACGGCCCATACAAATGGACCCCACTTTGATGCATGTATTTTTTTTTTCTTATTGTCTAGATCACAGCATTCTGCCCCATTTGAGGGCCCACCTTGCTGGTGTCCAACAGAATTGGTTGCTGCCCATTTTTGGGCAGACCCTGCTGAAGATGGAAACACAAATATCAGCTTCATTCTAATCGAGGTGGGCCACACGTGTGGACCCACCTTATATCCAGACCGTTCAAGGGGCGATGAGTCCCAGCAGTCCCTGCTACGTCACGTCAGCAAGTTCTGTGGCCCCATCATGAAGAATGTGTTATGTCTAGACCGTTCATCTATATGGTGTTGTGTGGGGCCCATCCCACATGTGCTGCACATGTGGGATGGGACCCACCTTACTGTACGTATTCTATATCCGCACCGTCCATTTCTGGATGGTGCCATGTGGGCCACCATGATATGTGTTTCATATCCACACACATGTGGACCTACTACACCATGATGTATGTATGGGTCTCATCCACACCATCTAGTACTCTAGATGGTGGGAACCCACCTTGATGAATGTATATTCACGCTGTTCATCTGCAGGGCTCACTCTGAACGTGTGGACTCCACGTGATGTTGGGTGTTGACCCCTGGACGGTGGGCCCAGCTCTGATGTATGTGTTATATACACATTGTCCATCCATGGGGGCTGCACGAGATATGTGTTCTGGACGTGGGCCCACCACGCTGCACGTATTTCGTCCTAGCCGTTTGGGGTAGACGGCCCACCGACATGTGTATGTTGTATATTTATGCTGTCAATATGGTGGGGGGCCCATCTAGCATGTGCAGGCCTACCTACTGCATGAGCAGGGCCAACCTGTTGTATATACAGGGCCACCTCAATGTGTGTGCATGCTGCCCATCTGTTTGTTGGACCATGGGCTGCCCCATCAGGCCCACTTGATATATAAGGCCTAATGTGTGTGTGTGTGTGTGTGTGTATATATATATATATATATATGGCAAATTGATGAGGCCCATTGTGATGTATTTATGGCCTATTTGGTGAGGCTCATTGTGATCCATTGTGATGTATTTATGGCCTATTTGGTGAGGCTCATTGTGATGTATATATGGCCCATGTGGTAAGGCCCATTGTGATGTATTTGTGGCCTATTTGGTGAGGCCCATTGTGATGTATATATGGCCCATGTGGTAAGGCCCATTGTGATGTATATATGGCCCATGTGGTAAGGCCCATTGTAATGTATATGTGGCCCAGGAGTGAGACCTGATGTGATATGTATGAGGCCCATTGTGATGTATGTTGGGTCCTTGTCTGAGGCCCTACATGTTAGGCTCTATGTGAGCCACTCCTTGGGAGCAATGTTTCATATGCGCTCGATTGGTACATGACTGGATTGTGTGACTCATGCATCTTGCATTGTATATTGTGATGACTGTACGCCTTAATGACATCAGCGCCATAGCCTCCACAGGCATATCGTGGATGGTAAGATTAGACACCAAAAATCTTCTTTTTACATGGGGTGCATGGGGCGCGAAGGATGTCTCTGGGTGAAAGTCCTTAAACCTGACAATACCGGAAGATGCTCCAATGCCTAGATCGAGTGGATACATGAGCGTATGAGGGCTAAATACTAGGAGGCTGCATCTCCCACTGTGTCGTGGTCGATTGGAAGGGGGTGTGGCCTTACCTTCCCGAGGGGAGGAGGCAATTACTAGGCTTAGTATGACGAGCCCATAAATGCGCTATTGACGTGTTGAATAGATATTGGCTAACTATTAGCCAAACGGATAGTGAGGTCTCTTCCACTTGCACAGTTCTATGTCTAGTGTAAGGTGACAATGTGGTGCATAGTGTATTAGACCCTAGTGATTATCTAGAGAGAACTGTACTGATGTATGATGCTCCAGAGATGAGCTGAATTGGTATGTGGATTGGTATGCTTGACCTGCATCTTACACAAGATATTGGCTATGTAGGCCTTGCATCATTTGACCTTAGTGTGACCGATAACATTCATGCCTTGCATCGCATGGCCTTAGTGTGGTTGATAGCATTCATGCCTTGCATCGCATGGCCTTGGTACAGGTGATGGCATTCATGGACTTACTAGTATGTTTCCGCATTACTCTAATCCTGCATTCTTACATTCCTATCTTATGCATACACTTTCACCACCCTCTAAGCTTTTTATAAGCTTATACACGATTAATGCATGTAGGTGACATCAAGACACAGTCGTAGCTTAGCAGGAGTAGGAGCATGTAGTAGAGCTTCTAGAGATTTGTTATTATCACCATTGTACTTCCTTTATGCACATTGTACCTTAAAGTTTTTTAACTTAGTGGATTTTGTGATGGAGTTTTGGTTATTATTCGTGGGTTATGTTTTAGGTTATGCTTGTTACAGAATAAATTCATGCTGAAAAATCCTCGTAAGATCCCAGTATCGAAACCTGATATATGGGTGCTGGGAGCTGAGAATAGGGTGCTACAGAGGCTGTTGATGCTGGATTGGGCAATCGAGAATTTTGTGAGCCCGGTTTCTGAGTTTGGGGCGTGATAGTCTTTGATTGTATCGAATCCTATTAACAACCTATTGGTAGGATCAAGATCCACTTGAAGATTGCCGATTTAGGTTATTTCTTTATCAGTAGCTTTGTATATCTAAAGCCTAATTAGCCATGATCAAATAAAGTATCCTAAGGATATGGGTCGATCAAACAAGAGTTTTTCCATTAGGGAATAGATCATCTAAAGACTAATGTTGTTTTGGACCTAAAGGAGTCTAAGGTTAAGGTCACTAAGGCACCTCAATTTACTTGTTTCTTCACTCATTGATTTTTTTAACTATTCGTTTGTCTTTGGTCATTAACTTTTAAGGGCTCAATCGACTTATTAACACACGTGATTGACAAACAAGTGCACTAATAATCTCCCCCTCAGTCAATTACATGACAAAAACTAATATATACCATGTAACGGTCCATACCAATGACAAACCAAAATAACTTAAAAATATTACATGTCAATTACAAAGATTTACAAATCGAATACAACAAGACATGTAAACACTTGCAATGCCCCCCATCAAATTGCTCTACCTAATTTCATCAATTCACTCAACAAATAGAACTTGTAAAATAGTATTTAAATTGTTTTGGTGGAGCTTGATCTTTCTCTCCCTTTTATCAATAAATGACAAAGAGACAATTTTATGATTATATATTAATGAGCAATGAAAATGAAAAGTTTTATAAGTCATAAATATACCTATAAGCACATACTAATAAGGGAATGTAGGGTATATATAAACATTAAAAACATGGAGCATGTATATTATGGTCCTTCAAAAGATATGCCTATCAAGTAACATGACCAAGCATAATTTAACAAAACATACAATAAAAATAAATAAATAAATAAGCAACTTAAGCTAAACTAAGAAAAATAATAAGGATGCTCTTCAAATTTACCTATAAGCACACATAAACATTATAAGGTCACCTATCCTTCTTCACAACCCACTTGTAGGTGAATTTTTATTTGAAGATTTATGTTTGATATGAGATTTTTCTATATTATTCCTACCCTCATTGTTGCCGCCCAACTAAGCATTTCTCTAATTTTCTCATTTAAAAGGATAACATGTTTTAACAACTCCCTCATATGGTCATTCATTTTTGGAGGGTTTAGAAAATTCTTCTTCTTCTCCAATGATCCTCTAGGAGTGCTTCTCCATTGGCATGCTAGTTTTTCAGTCATGATAAATTTGCCTATTAAGTTTTAGACTGATGTGGATTTTGGATTTTTAAATATTAAGTATTCAAACTTTAAATGGCCTACATCTCCACAATTGTGGCACATAGGAGAGGGTCTCCATCTACTTTCTAAAGTAGACAAGTCCTTTTAAATTACTAGAGGGGAAAAGGTTGTACCATTGGTTTTCTATTAAGTTTAAAACTTCTCTTATCCCCTAAAGGCTTACTCACACTAATAGATTTACTTGGTCCTTTCGGGAAGCCTAATGTAATAACCCATATTTTTCATACTCGGGTCTGAAAAAGTCCGTATTATTATGTAGAATTTTTTTTTTCTTTCTTTTCTTGCCTAAACAAACTACGGGATGTTTTCATGATAAAAAGAACCATTTCTATTATCCATTTATGAAACTGACCGTACAATCACCTAGATACATGATCAAGATATTAACCATCCAGTTTCCTTATTTTTAACATGTCATTTGACCATCAATCATATTTGGATCCACCAAACAGGCCATCCGAATATCGGGGTACACTGATCAATGTAAGGATTTTATGGTATACGTCGAACCACCAGATAACTTTTCAATTAAATGTGTACAAAAGTTATTTTGAATCACAGAGTATGATGGACATTGAAAGAGCATCTTGGTTATCCTTGAGAGATCATGGGCGAAATTGGGGCATTGGAAAGAACATGAAAAATAATAAACAACCGTCAAATTTTATCATATTCGGATGGTGAAGTTGAGAGTTGCGAATGGCGGAAGTCCTGATGGTAAAAAGGGTAAAGTTGTAATTATAAAACCATAAATTCTCTTATATACCACGTGCTTCTCACGATGCGTCAAGGAGATTTTATCTGTGTATTTTTTTCACATAATTTTTTATTTGGTGGCCCACATTAAACTCAAAATTACTTGTATTTTGGCCCATGGCTAAACATGATATGGTTAAACTAGTGGTCGGAATAGATTTATGAAAAGTGGGGCCAGTGATCCAAAATCTTTCATAAGCAAAGAAGCTTAGATATCACTGCTCCTTGTCACGGGGCCATTAGAGCCTTGGATTCGTCTCATTCTTAGAACCCTACCTTAAGGTGATTCAACAAAACAGACGAGCGGAGTGGATTTTTCAACAAACATCATGGTGGACACCACTTGATGCCCAATAGTCAGCCATGCCCTGCGAATAACATCTGAAACCAGAATGAAAACTCCCTTCCATGTTTGGTTTGTGTTCAAGATGAAAATCGTCTCTGTTTCTTCCTTCCAAAGCAAACACAACCTAAGTGGGATCATCCTCAACAGATCTCAACACTCCATATGGGATGATATCCACTGGCTAGTAATCACATCCGAATCGCGGAAAAGCCAAAGACAGCACCTACGTGTAGTTTCTTGCCATCAGGTCTGACTCATGCGAAAACTTGGAAGATGAGTTAGAACTCATCCTGACCGTTCAACACAAAGGTCCGACATCTAGGAGGGTTTTCTAATCTAAACTGGATTGTAGAAAGGACAAATACAAGGAGCCGATTTTCTTAACAGTTTTCTACGATGTATAAATTCCGCATGAAACCACTAACTCAAGGGACCTAAAGATTTGATTTGAGGGTCCAATGAGCATGGTATCATTCATCTAGACCATCCATTGAAACCAGAATGAAGGAATATAGCTTTGTATGAAATCTGCCATTGGAGAGTTCATTATCTTCTCTAATTTGACAAAAACGGTATATTCAGGTTACAACATGATCTGGAGATCAGGAACGACCAACAGATGGTCCTCATAAAGGTAAACAAACCCAAGAAATATCATCAACAATTGTTGGGATAAAATGCACGAAATCCAACTCAAGTGAGACGTTCAAGCGCATCACGCGTTAGGCATTCTCGCATGCTGTGAAACTCAGCGTTTGTTTAACGCTACTTGTCACGCACGCCCACTTTAAATCCTATATAACACTTCTCCAACTTAAACAAACGCTCAACAATGAAAATTAGATTCGAAAGAGAGAAAAAGAAGGAAAAATAGAGAGATAGGAAACGGGTTATGTTACGGAGGAGTGCAGGTGTTGTGTATGGGATGGTGACTCACTGAGTCATTAGCTTAGGTCTAGAATCAAGCTAAGTTTAGTATTCTCAGAGGTGATTGCTTGTTCATATTTCCCTTCTAATATTCCTAGATGTTGGGTTTCATATGATTTCTAAATTTAAAACTATGAACATATATGGAATTGGTGAGAGGTAAGTCGAACTAAGTCGATTTAGTAGAGGTACTTACTAAGTTAGGGGGTTGACGGGCTGAGAATAAATGCTGAATGAGGTAAAGTGTTTGTTTACCTAATATCTTAATTTAAGTTTCCCTTAAATAGTTAACTAATTTAAACCCTAGATCTAAGCCATAGACACAACCCTAAATTAAATCCTAACCTTACAAATTATGTGATATAGGATAAAATTTGATTTTAAGGAGTGTGTTTAAACATTTAGCCTCGGTTGAGAACAATCCAACTCAAAAGGTGAGGGATTTCTTCAAGCTTAACTAGTTTACGTTGGTTTATACATTCTCTTATTTTTTTTCTAATAAAAATTTTACTGTGATTTTTTTGAAATTAAGAGATAGATTATTGTGAATTGTTTATCCATGTGATAATTATGTTTAAGGTATGATTTTAATAATACCGACCCATTTAATTCTTTATTGATTCAAGTGATGAGTTGAAAGACTCACAATTAATGACTTGTATGTATTTATCATGGACGTAATGCACTCTGTGTAGTGAACTTATTAGTTGATGCGTGAATCTTTGGATTTTGTTATTGATACACACATCGATGTATGTAATCCGTGAGTGTGTGTTACATCACATTCCTAGGATTGGATGTCGCACATAGTTGATCTATGAAAAAATCATGTATCGTAATTCTTCCAATACATGAGGTGTGCCATATCGAGATGTTCACGTAAATCCATGGTAGTGTTAGGCACGCTGATGAATATCCATAGTTATGGGATGTGGAATGAGCTATATTTTTATGAATTATATTCCTCAATGTGGTGGTCACTATATATGATGAGCCACATGCACTATACTAGGAACGTGTTTAGGTAGATTGGTTGTGCATATCAATACTATTCGTAATGGTAGAATACGGGGTGTATCCGAACCTTTATATTATTTATATGATGAATTCCTTGAATTATTGTTAATCTTAAAAGACAACCACTACTATGAGTAGGGAGTTGACCCTCTCCAACTATATATATGATGCGGGTGACGTACAAGTTGAAGATACGAATGATAATCTCCCTACGAATGATTATTCCGAGTAATGAGGAATAATTATATTGATGTTTAAATTTTAGTTTAATTTTAATTATCTTTCATATAACAAATATGGACTTTTATAATAAGCTCCCACCTAGGTTAGCATTTGACGTTTAGTTGAATTTTTATGTTTAAATGAAATAAGTTTTAAGGTATGGTTGGTTTTATTCATGTGAATGTTTATCCTTATGAATTTAAATATATGTGATGAATGTAAGGTACGAGGGATTATGCCTTAAGTATAATGTTTAACACGACAAAACTTGAATCCTGTGCAAGGTACATGGGAATCGATTTCCAGGGCGTTACACATTAACCTTAGTGTTAGCTAGAAGTGATTTAAGTTAGCTAGTTTCTTATATCGTGCTTTGATTTACAGATATAATTATTTTAAGCTCACATTCAAGGTATGCATATCTCCCCAAAGTCTCATCTAAATAAGACTTGAGATTTTCCTTTTCTTATACTAGAGACACAATCTCATATTTTACTTTTTCTATATCGTCAGCCAATTGATTCCTTTCTTCGTTTACCTGGCCTAGCTTTTAATAATTTTTAAACGTTTAGAGTAAAGTCAGTCATAAGTATCTTGCAAGTCCTCATCTCCTCCATCTTCATCTTCTTCATTGGAAGAAGACTCCTCCTCTTCTTCCGAGGTGTTATGGTTGGAATCTCCTCCCAAGTCTCTAAGAATGGAGGTAGTGATGGAAGGCATCAAAACTGTGAAAGAGTTAAGGTCTTCATCATTATAGAAGTCCTCACAATCTGAATTAAACTCCTTAGTATTATCTCATGTTGCTGCAAAACCTTGCCTTTTGATATTAATTTGATAGTGCATTCGAAGGAAACATGTTTATAACCCTCACAGTCGAAACAATGGGCATCTTTTGATTTCTTAAAAAATTTATCTATTCACTTAGGTTCAACCGATTTATAAATTTTGTCACAACCATTCCCTCTATTTTTCTTGAATATTCTCATTAATTTTTTTGGTAATTTCCTTCATTTCTTCCTCATCTTCAACATCATCACTACTATCCTCTTTAGATTCAACCTTTTTGTGCCTGTGTGAAGTTTTAGGACAGTGTGTTTCTTCTTAGAGGATGTTTCTTTAAAGTGTAATTCAAATATTGATAGGGAACCAATCAGTTCTTCTACTTTCATCCCATCTATGTGTCTACACTATTCTATAAAGGTTATCTTGAAAGTAAACCTATCGGAGAGGGATCTAAGTATTTTCTTACATAGACGACCCTCTAAAATTCTTTCTCTTAAACCTCACATGGAGTTACAAATATCATTCAATGTATTATAAAACTTCATAAAAGTTTCAAACTCTTTCATTTTAATATTTTCAAATTGCGTGGTCAAGAGCTAAAGGTTGAAACAATTTGCTGTGATAGTTCCCTCGTGGGCGATTTCTAAGATGTCTCACGTTTCCTTTTTTATCTCACATGTACAAATGCGTTTAAATTCATCATGAGAAACCACACAATGAATCTTATTGAAAGCTTTAGTATCATAGGCATACCTAACTCTCTCATTAACACTTCAATTGGATTTATCTTTCAGAGTGCTAATGATTCTATAGTTAAGCATAACATGTTATATGGGCATACACATCATTATTCAATAATAGCACAAACCATAGGGTCAAAGGATCTCAAGAATACCATCACCCTAGACTTTCAATAGGCGTGGTTAGACCCGTCAAAATAAGGTTGTCGTGTGACAACACTTCCCTTATGAGTATACATGATTCTAAAACTCTTCTTTAGATCTTACTCTAGACAGTTAACTCCTTAAAGAGCAACCCACTCTGATATAAATTAAAATTGCGTGAATAGCCCAACACGACACCACATGCTATGTGTGGAAGCTTAGTGAAGCTTAGATTATGGATAAATTTTAGATGGGGTGAATAAGATTACTTAAAAGTATGTGCCAATTAAAAACAATTAACAGATAGGCTTCTAAGCCAAGTGGGTCTAAGTACATAATGTAAGACCCGACCCTAGATTTTTTATGTGTGCATGTGTGTGTAGGTATGTATTTCATTTCTTATGGTCCCGTGGTTCTACTGGTCGAATTCTGGCAACTCGCGACCCTCGGATTGTGTTTGTGGTCATCCTTGAGTTCGATCACGTAGACCTGACTCAGATCGACCCGAGACCTATGCCATCTTATTTGCATTGTCGCCGCGGTTCTGATGCACCATCCCGTGCGTCCATCCGATGTGTAGATCATAGGTTGTAGGCATTTCATCATTTAACCCTTTAATCATGATTGTGTGGGCCACCTAGAGTGGTGTACATGTTTCCCAAGGTGGCCTACACCATATACACATTTTCCAACCAACACCACCTAAATATACATTTCTTATATCACCCACACCACCAACACCACCCACACCACCCAAACCTACCCTACCCTAGTAACATTATTTGTATCACTATAGGATATGACGGTTTTCTCTAACCCAGGTGGAGAGAGCAATGATGACTCTCCTACAACTCTCTCTCTCTCTCTCTCTCTCTCTCTCTCTCTCTCTCTCTCTCTCTCTCTCTCTCTTTCTTCTCATTCTCTTTATCTCTTCATCTCCTCTCCCTCTTGCAAGCTTCCAACACTCCAGCCCCCTTCTCCTCAATTTCCCCTCAATCCATCCATCAAAATCACATCTCACCCCTTCAATCTTGCTTTCTTGGAGCCTTAGAAGCCTAGAGTTGGAGTTTTGGTAGAGATCTTTGAGGTGGGTGCTCTCTTTGGCTTCATCTCTCCTTCTTCTTCTTTTCTTTCTTTCTTTCCTTTTTGCTACATGCATGGAAGCATGTAGGGCCCACCAATCCATGGTGGAGGCCCTATATGGTTCCTAGGATTAAGGCCAAGGGCCTAGATCCTTCACAATCCATTCCATGGAGGGCCATTTTTTATGGACCCACCATGATGATCTCCTCTTATTTCTTGCATCTCGTGGGCTACCTAGGCCTTTGCATGCATGTAGGGAAGTGTAAGACTCGTATCCTAGCCGGTACCGTTCCATAGGCTTTCATGGTCCTCCCGGTCGAATTTCGGTAACCCGCGACCTGTAATCAGCAATTGAGCGCGACCCTGAGTCATATCCCGTATTCTAGAGTCGGCTCAACCCGAGACTTATACCTTAACAACCGCGCCGTCTTCTAGGTTCCAATGCTGCATCTCCAGTGCCGAGGCGATACCCGGGCCAGGAGATGTGTGCCCACGTTTAGTTCGAGGAAAACATCGGGCATTACGAATTTCGAGAGAATCTCTACGACATGTCCTATTAATCACATCTCATGTCAAGTACACATCACCTCACACCTCATCCCCAAGTACAACCAACCCTCCCCTAAAGTCAACTCCTCTTACAACCAAGTACACACATCCATCACTCAACCATCCCTCTCTCTCATCATCTCTCTCTCTCTCATTCTCCCAAGCAACCCTAAGGAGGGAACTGTCCATGGCTTCCCAAAGAGCGGAGAGCTTTGTGTGGCCCACCTTCCTACCTCCCATCTCCACCTCCAAGCTTCATCTCGACCGTTGATGTCACGCCCCAAACCCAAAAATCGGATTCACATGAATCCCAATTGCCAAATCCAGTGCCGACAGCCTCCATAGTGCCCCATTCTCGGCTCCTGACAATCAAATGCCAGGTTCCGATCCTGGGATCCTATAAGAAGGATTTTCAGAATGAATTTTTTTTTGTAATGGAGCATAACCATAAGCATAACTAAGTCACAAAACAACATCACCACATATCCACTATATCAAAATCTTTTAAGTACAATGAGGAAAGGGAAATACAAGGTGATCAAAAGAAACTCCAAAAGGTCCTGGTACGAGCTCCTGCCTCAGCGCTGCTGCTGTCCAACGCTACCTGCACGCAACTATCATGCATAAGCTTACAAAAGCTTAGAGGGTGGTGCAAGTGTGTGCACAAGGTAAACGCCAGGTGTACAATATCAAAGTAGTGCGAAAGTATGCAGTAAGTCCATGAATACAATCAACCATACCAAGGCTATGTAATGCAAGGCATGATGCGAGATATGAATGCCATCGGCCACACCGATGCAATGCAAGGCCTACATAGCCGAATGTCATATGCGAAATGCAATCCAATCAAGTTGGTACTCATCCAGTACATATATCAGTACAGTTCCTCTCTGGATATCACCGGGGTCTAATACACTTCACAGAGACTGCCACCTCCCTAGCTGCACAGTCAAGCAAGCGGAATAGACCTCACTATCCGCCTGACCAGTAGTCTGCTAATACCTAGCCAACTCGTCGATAGCGGACTCATTTGCGAGCTGGTCAAACTCAGCCTAGCTTATAACCCCCTCACTCAGGCGGATAAGGCCACACCCCCTTCCAACCGACCACGACACAGTGGGAGACGCGGCCTAATGGTATTCGGCACTCGGGCGCTCGTGTATCCACTCGGTCTAGACGTTGGAGCATCTCCTGGTACCAAAAAGGTTCTGAAACTTTCACCCAAGGACATCTTAAGTGCCCACAGTGCTAGAATCAAGTATTTTCGGTATCCGATACGGCCATCCACGATGTACTTGTGGAGCCACGGCCCTGATGTCGCTAGGGCGTGCAGTGATCAGGTCTCACATATGCGAGATGCATGAAGCACACCGTCAAATCATGCAGAAATCCAGCGCGTACTGCACGATCATGTGGGGCACTCTGTCCCATAGCGAGTCCCATAAATGGTCTGCCCAATGGCGTATGCTATGATCAGTCACTACTCATATCAAGCATACATATGATATGTATGGGCATGATTCATGAGATTATACTAAGCATGTTATGAAGCGATGAATAATAACGAGTATAGGTCTATCAATGGGCCCTAAGAGGAGTTACAATGCGGACATTTAACCAACTTGTACATACAATGTGGACGTCAAACCAACATTGTTCCCTAGGCACGACCCGCCATATATATCATTACATGAACATGGGAAGTCACACATTGCAATGGACCCTAAGGTCATTCCGTTGGGCCTCGACCCATGGGCCTTAGATACATCAAATGGGCTGCGTTAACGGGCCTCACCAATGAGCCTTATGTACATTGCAATGGTCCGTGATCCATGGGCCTTGGAATACATCGAAGTGGGCCTCACAACTTGGGCCTTAAATATATCAGATGGGCCTACACACATGAGCTTTAAATATGTCAAATGGGCCACTCCATTTGCGCCCCATGCACATCAAATGGGCTTAATCCCATGGGCTTTAATATATATCAAATGGACTTGAATCCCGTGGGCCTTATATAGAATAAATGGGCTGGATCCCATGGGCATTGCATATGTCAAATGGGCCGAAACCCATGGGCATTACATATGCCAAATGGACTTAATTCCATGGGCATTACATATGCCAAATGGGCTCAATCTCATGGCCTTAAATGTGCACCAAGGTGGGCCTAAATGAATGGCCATAAATGGATCAACATGGGCCCTATATACATACCAAAGTGGGCTCATTTGAACCATAGATCTGGCTCATTTTTAGCTCAAGAAATGAGTTTTCAAAATGGATAGACGGTGAGAGGCAACACATGCATCATGGTGGGGGGTCACATGAAGGCCCACCATCATAAACATATTATGTTTAATATAATATATAATTTATATACAGTATATATATATATATATACAATATTATATGTAATATAATATTATATATACATACATACATATATATATATATATATATATATATATATATATATATATATATATATATATATATATATATATATATATATATATATATATATATATATATATATATATATATATATATATATATCTACTCATACACACACACACATGCATACACACACACGCACACACACCACGTGCACTCACACACACATACACACACACGTGCACTCACACATGCATACATTACAGTGGGCTCCACCGTCCGTGCGGACGGTGGATTTTAGGCACATACATCACTGTGGGTCCCATGTGGGGCCCACCATATTGTTTACATGCCATCCGACTCGTCCATTAGGTCACGCAGACCTGAATGAAGGGTGAAAATAAATTTCAGCTTGATCCAGAACTTCTGTGGGGCCCAAAAAGGATTTCAATGGTAGAATTCAATTCACACTGTTTCTTATGGTGTGGGCCACCTGAGCTTTGGATGGGCCTCATTTTTGGGGAGGGCCCACCTCAAAAGGTGGGCCACCTAGTGGACGGCGTGGATACAAAATATACATCATGTGGGGCCCATGGCAGGGGCCGTGGGCTGCCTGGGTTTCCTGCCAGCAGGCCGCAGGCACTGCCTGCTCTGCTGACAATAGCAGCAACAGCTGCTGTTGTTGTTATATTTTGATTTTTTTTTGAAAAATCATTTTTCTGAGGTTTTTCTGAGATAGGGCCCACTTTAGAAAAATCCAGTCCATCCATTAGACTCCATGGCCCATAACCCATCAATCAAGACCAATATCGGCCATTTTTCAGCGTGTAGGAAGAGTTTTGGTAGAATTTAATGGTAATGATACCATTTTTAAAACTATGGCCCACAAAATGCTCCGATCAACCCCATCTTTCATTTCAACGCTTAAAATGAACCGCTAAATGGGATGGACGGCATGAATTGAATACATACATCAAGGTGGGGCCTATATAAGTGGCCCACCCCAAATTTAAAAATAAAATTAATATTTTTGCCTTTATCCAGGTGACGTCCAGCGTCCAGAGACGCTGGACGGTATATTTTGTTATTTATTTATTTTTTTTGTTTGCTCCTCTTCTATATGTACACGACACAACTTATGGTGGGCCCCACCTTCAGACGATCCAGGTGGGCCACCATACACATGAATTGTGTGGATAAAACATGCATAAATGTGGGGTCCATCCGAGTGGCCACATGGCCACAACATCTCATACAATGGGAAAGAGAGAGAGAGAGAGAGAGAGAGAGAGAGTGTGTGGGACACGCATGATGGAGGGGCCCCGGCACTATGGGCCCTCCGTTTCAACCATCCAATCATACATCAATGGGTCCCGTTGCACATGGGCCATCCAAATAAAAGATCAACGGTGGAGATCCCTCTCCATCCAAAATGAACGGTCTATATGACCTCTTAATACAAGAAAAGTAAACATCATGATGGGGTCCATGGAGAATGGCCCCATCATGAAATGATATTGATGATCAAGATAGGCCAATGGCCACATCTTAGGGTCCCAAGTGAGATCCAAACCATTGATTGGTTGGCCTCACTTGGTCCATCTTAAAAACATGAAAACTACTCTATCAAAGCACCCACCACTTGATCTTCTTGGTCCGTTGGAAAGCTACACTCCTTATGCTTCACTTTGATGGTGGAGATGAGAAATGAGTGGATAGGATTAGAGTTTTTGGGAGTGGGAAGTGGGCCACCGAAATCACATTTCTCCCATGGGGAAGGCTTGGACGTGGGAGTGCTTCTTGGTTGCTTGGGATTTGTTGAGAAATGAGAGAGAGAGGTGAGATGTAAGAGGGATGTGTGAGTGATGGATGTGAGTGATGTGGTACTTGACAAGTATGGGTGGTGTAAGAGAGAGGGTGAGAAAGAGTTGACTTTAGAGGTTGCTTGGGAATGGGGTGAAAGGTGAAGTGTACTTGACATAAAGTGATTGATGGGTGATTGATTAATGGGATTGATTTGACACTTTACAGAGATTCTCTTGGGATTTACAACGCGCGGTGTTTTTCCTCGAACTGAACGCGGGTCCGCATCTCATCGTCTGGGTATCGGATCGGTGCGTGAGTTGTGGCGTTGGAACTGCGGTAACGGAGAGGTCGTAATGATACAAGTCTCAGATTAAACTGACTCAAACGTATAGGATACGACTTACGGTCATGCGCAACGTCGACTACAGGTCGCGGATTGTCAGAATTTAATGAGAAGGATCGTGGGAAGCAACGGAACAGTACGGATTAGGATGCGGGTCTTACAGTTGAAATGCATTCCATGGAACTCTAGATTACATCGGCGGAAGGAGGAGTCCAAGATCTAAAGGTGGGTGTTTTCTAGGATTTGAATTGTTTCTTTTACTTAGATTTGATGATTTGAGGGCCCACTTATGGTGGGAACCATTTGATGTATGGTTTGTATTGTCTAGAGGGGCTCATAGTGGCGGGGTCCCTCCTCCATCCGTCCTCTTTTTCTCTCTCTTTCCCCTCTTTCTTCTCCCTGTTTTGATGGCCCACCTTGATGATATATTACATCCATAAAATCCAGCAGTTTAGTGTGTGTGAGACTCACCTGATGGATGTGTTGGATGGTACCATGTGGGCCCTACTTAATGGTGTTAGGAAAACACAAATGTCAAATTAATCTAAATCAGGTGGGCCACGTCTATGTGGGACCCACCAATCATGGCCCCCACACGTGGGACTCACATGCATATCCATACAATCCAGCGTTCAGGAACGCTGGACGTGCCTATACAGTGAAGTGTGAACTGGCAATGGGGTGTACTAAAAAACTAACAAAAAAATAATAAAATAAAATAATATATATATATATATATATATATATATATATATATATATATATATATTATAGGGTATATGGTGGTGGGCCTTACGTGGGACCCACCTGTACCATCAGCAGCAGTTGATGCTGCATCTTATGCAGCTCAATAGCTGTTGTATTGACGTCAGCTGTAGTGGGCCCACCTATTGTAGGACCCACCATGATGTATGCAGATATCCACACTGTCCG
The DNA here is from genome assembly GCA_037074715.1 of Magnolia kwangsiensis. Lineage (NCBI taxonomy): Eukaryota > Viridiplantae > Streptophyta > Magnoliopsida > Magnoliales > Magnoliaceae > Magnolia > Magnolia kwangsiensis. The sequence goes on from CM073583.1 coordinate 69,472,427, forward strand.
TCCATTCTACTGGACTGGTGGGCCACATGTGTGGACCCACCTTGGGAAGCAGATTGGCTGGGGTATCTCACTCTGGCCATATATAGCTGTTGTGCTAACGGTAGCAAGTTCTGTGGGTCTCACCTGTTTCATCCACGGCATCCATCTATGGGACCCACCATGTTGCATATGTTATATCCATACCGTCCAACTATTTTGAGAAATAGTGAGGGATAATGACATCCACTGTTAAAACTTCTAATGGCCACAGCAGTTTCCCACCAAGCTGATATTTTGTGTTCTCACTTCATCTATCTCTATGTTAACTTATGTATAGGTTGGATCTCAGATACATCACGGAGGGCCACGCCGTGATGTGTCCAGCCATTGATCAGGTGGACCACATGACAAAAATAGTGGGGAATGAACGCCTGCCATTGAAACCCCTTTTGGGAGTAAAGAAGTTTGGGATAAGTATGAAATTTATTTTCCTCTTTATTAAGGTGTTTGTGACCTTGTGAACAGATTCGATGGAAAATAAATGTTATGGTGGGGTTCACCTTGATGTATGTGTTGTACATCCATGTTATACATCTGGTGGGCCCATTTGGAAGGTGCAAGCCCACCTGCTGGTTATGCAGGGCCCACTTGTTGTGTGGCTCAACATGATGTATGTGAGGCCCAGATGAAGAGGCCCATTGTGATGTATTTGAGGCCCATGGGATAGGGCCCATTATGATGGAATTGCGGCCCAGTTGGAGCTGCCCATTGTAATGTATATTGGGCTCATGAGTGAGGCCTGATGTGATGTATACAAGGCCCACATGATGGGGCCCACCTACTTGAATCTGAGGCCCATGGGCAAGGTCCATTATGATGTATTCGTGGCCTATGGGCAAGGCCCATTGTGATATGTATTAGCCCCATTAGTGTGGCCAATTGATGCAACCCAATTAATGTATATGAAGCCCATTGGTGCAGTCCGTGGATGTGGCCCACTTGATATATGAAGCCTAGTATTGAGGCCCATGGGCGAGGCCCAATATGGTGTATTCAAGGCATCTCTAGTGGGTTAATCCAATTTATTGGGCCCCATGGATATTACTTTATTCATCATCGGTCGTCCATCTATGAACCCTGCCTTACGTCGAGGCTGATTGTCGAGGCCGATTCTAATTGTCGAGGCCGGTCTTCGAGGCTTATTATTGAGGCCAATTTTGATTGTTGAGGCCGATTATTGAGGCTAATTTTAATTGTCGAGGCCGATTCTGCTTGTCGAGGCCGATTCTAATTATCGAGGTCGATTCTGAATGTCGAGGCCGATTCCGTTTATCAAGGCCAATTTTGATTGTTGAGGTCGATTCCTATTGTCGAGGCCGATTTTGATTGTAATTCTACTTATCGATGCCGATTCTGATTGTTGAGGTCGATTATTGAGGTCGATTTCAATTGTTGAGGCCAATTCCAATTGTCAAGGCCGATTGTTTATTGAGGCTAATTCTATTTATCGAGGCCAATTTCGATTGTCGAGGCTGATTATCGAGGCTAATTCCGATTGTCGAGGCCGATTGGGTATCGAGGCTAATTGTTGAGGCCTAATGTGATGTATATGCGGCCCATATTTGAGGCTCATTATGATGTGTGTTCGACCCATGTTTAAAGCCTAATGTGATGTATATGAGACCTATGTGATGAGGCCCATTGTGATGTAGTTGAGGGCCAGGCGATGGAGCCCATTATGATGCATGTTAGGCCCATGTGAAAGGCCCATCGTGATGTGTATTAAGCTCTTGAGTGAGGCCCATGGTGTTGTATATTTGGCCCTTGTGTGAGGCTATGGGTCCACTATATGTTAGGCTCTATGTGGGTCACTCCTTGGGGGCAATGTTGGTTAAATGTCTACATTGTTGAGGTAGATTGTCGATGATGATTATCGATGCCGATTATTGATAGCGATTATGAGTATATGACAGCATAACATCATGATACATGCCCATATGCATCATTTGCATATTTGTTATGAGATATGATTGGCCATTGCATGTCATAGTGTCGATGGTTTATGGGACTCCCTGATAGGAAAAGTTATCCGACATGAGCGCACGGTATGCGCAGAATTGATGCATGACTGGATTGTATGACTCATGCACCTTACATTGTGTCTTGTGATTATTGTATGCCCTAGCAACATCAGGGTCATAGCCTCCACAGGCATATCATGGATGGCCAGATAGGACATCAAAAACTGTTACTAGTATCGGGCTACCATAAATGGCCCTGAGTGAAAATTTTTAAACTCTCTTGGTACCAGAGGATGCCCCAATGTCGAGACCGAGTGGATATATTGAGTGCATGAGGACCATATACCAGTAGGTCGCATCTCCCATTATGTCATGGTCGGTTAGGAGAGGGTGTGGCCTTACCTTCCTGAGGGAGTAAGCATAGCTAGGCTGGGTTTGACCATCTCGTGAATGGGTCCGCTATCAATGTGCCGGGTAAATATTGGCTGACTACTGACCAGGTGGATAGTGAGGTCTCTTCCACTTACCCAGTTGTGCGCTTGATGAGGCAACAAGCTGATGTAGAGTGTACTAGACCTCGGTGATGATCCCAGAGATAAATAATACTGATATGTGGACTTATTGGGCAAGAGTTGCATACTAATTCATTCATTTATTCACTATCCACTCAGGCTGGTGGTGTTGAAAATAGTGGTGAAGACCGCTTTAGTTGAAGTGGGAATATGCCAATATGTCCTAGAGAGGGGTAAATAGGACTTTTTAAAGTTTTATAGTTTATTTAAAAATCTTATTACACTAATCCTATCAATATGCATTTATCAGGATTACTCAAAAGTAACTCTACTGGCTTTCAAGCCCAGATCCAATCACAAACTATTGAAGGAATAACAATATGTAACCTAGTTTATGATGGATATGACTGTGTATGTGTGTGAGGTATGATGTCAGATATATAGATATAAAAGTATTGAAGTAAATCACACACACAAAATAATAACAATCACAAAAATAGTCATTTTAATAGTGGTTCAACTACTTGTCTACTCCACTCTTGGTAACCGCACTCAACCCTTGAGTGTACCAAATTTCACTAAGGAGGTTTCACAGCGGTTCACCTCAAACCTAAGGTTTTAAATTAGGTTCACCTTCAAAGGCTGACTGTTTATGCTCTCACGAGCAAGGGTCAACATATCGCACCCACTTTTAGGCACACTGGCCAAGGATCTTTCATAAGACCCTAACAGAGGTTTTACACGGTTCACCTCAAACCTAAGGTTTTAACTAGTTCACCCCTAACCAGATGTTTATGCTCTCCACAGAGCAAGGGTCCACATGACGCACCCACCACGAACACTCCCACCGGAGCCCTCCTTGAGGACTTGCAAAGGGTGAGAAAGACCTTAGATCCAAACCTACAAAGGAATGATCAAAAGGGTCCTCTGGACTCTAAATACTTACAAATAAGTGGATGAGTCCCATTCAGCACATTGACGAAGATCTCCTCCTTATTAATGAAGAGTCTTCTGCTCCCTTGATCCACAACTCAGATGATGTACTAATATATGGCGAAAGGTTGGGTTAAGGTTCTGATAGAATCCTACTCTTTAAATGTTTTCCTATTAGGAAGATAGAGTGATTCCAGTCATCTATGCATTCAAGGCATCCCAGCTAAATGATTTGTCATTAAGGTAGTAGCTGGAGGATCCTTGAATGCGGAAGTTCATTCCCCAATCCACTTTATTGAATATCAATGATGAGTGTGGATTGGAGGATGATATCCCTTGAGAGAAAAGGCTTTGGGTATATGATCTAAGGTAAAACACTCAAAAGTATTCTCTTCTTTCTCTACCAATAATAAAGATAAGCCTCTCTTTAAATAGGTAAAAGGTTCCAACGGATATAAAACGGTCGCATTTATGACAAAGTTCGATATCATCGAGTGGTGTCGATATCATCAAGCGTATACTCTCGATAACATCAACAGTCCGCTCGATGACACAAACTAAAATGTCATACGCTTTTGAAAACCTCTTGCCAACTGGTCGATGGAATCAAAAGAGGTATCGATGTCATCGGATTTCGAACTCCGATTTCATCGATACGACGTTCGAACCATCGACATTTGAAAATGAGAGAGACTTTCTTTGAAATATTTCAGATTTATATGAATGATCGAGGGACCTTCAATATCATCGGAATTTGAATGTCGATGATATCAAGAGATATGTCGAGGCATCGGTAAATCCAAAGGATTTTTATTTATGCTTGCTAGACAGTTTTTGTCCCTGTTCGATGTCATCGATATACCTATCGATATTATCGATATTTGAATATCGATTCTATCGAGTGACCCTCGATCATAGAAAAATTATCCTGAAATATATTGCTAGAAATCTTCACGCCAATGACCGATATCATCGAGACCCTTCCGATATTATCGAGATTTGAATTTCGATGGTATTAAGGAGAGCTTCAATATATCGAAGCATATATGATTTTCTAAAGTAAAAACAGGGGTACCAGATATCTGCCTGTCGATATTATCGAGTCACCTTCGATGGACTCAAGATTCAAATATCGATGGTATCGAGGACATTCATGTGGTTGCTGGACACATTCTGTTCTCATTCCGATAGAATCGATATGGTATCGAGGACATCGACAGAGCATGTCGATCATATCGACAAGGCGAGAAAACTTAGAGATTTTTTTATTTTGAAAAAAGTTTTCTTACCTTAAAACCCTATGATATTCCAACTTGTTTTAAGAATTTTAATTACCTAGTGTTTTGGGACATGGGATGTGAGGCTTAGATTTACCTATGGTGAGTTTGGGCACACATCCTGTTGAGGCAGACGCTTGATCAATCTTCCTATGGAGCTCTTCTGTCAGACAGACGTAACACTCATGGTAATTAACAAATCAAGGCACTTTCAATGCGCAACAATTTATTACGTGTGCCTTCGCAATGGCCAGGATTTTGGTTGGACGCGCGACTAACCAAAGATCAAGAGTCCACCACATTGAGTCTAACTATCCAAATTTAGGTATGGGACTAGTTTGGATAGAAGTCCTTTATGATAGACCCCGTAGCTTGCAATACTACATACTATCATCTGACTTCACTCTAGCTTCATCATTTCACTCACACCGCACATTGCATAACATCTTTAACATCTGACATTTGGCTTACTATAGCTGATCAACATTGCTTCCTCAGTATATGATATTGGCTTATTGTGTTTTTACATTGCATAGCCTTGGTACAACTAATAGCATTCATGGACTTACCATTATATTTTCGCTTACTCTGATATCGTATGATTCATAATCTTGCCAGTATTTTTGACATTGTATGATTATGACATTATATTGAATACTTGACACTTATCTTATGCACACACTTGCACCACCCTCTAAGCTTTCTATAAGCTTGTGAACGATAGATGCGTGCAGGTAGCATTAGGTTGCAGCAGTGTTGAGCTTGGAGAGTGCAGCGATTTTCTGGAGCTTTGATTTTCGATATATATTTTTTCCTTTCAGCATTGTATTCAAATGTTTATATTAGTGGATATGTGATGATAATGTTGCCTTTGTGATTTAGGTATACTTATGGTTATGCTTCTTACGAGATAAATGTACGTTGAAAAATCTTCCTTGTAGGATCCCAGGATCGAAATCTGGCGTATGGGCACTGCAAGCAGATAATGGAGTACTACGGAGGCTGTCGGCACCGGATTCGGTAATCCAGAATTTTATGAGCTCAATTTCTAGGCTTTGGGCGTGGCAGGAAGGGATCCCTACCATCCAGCAACTTATTTTAATGTATCTTGACTTGCATGTAAGTGTATGATATAGTGATGGTGTGGATTTGTGTGTGGGTGGTCCATTATTGGTGGGACCTCCCACCAATGGCCGAACTTGTTCCTTCTCTCCCCCCTTTCCCTTATCTTCTTCTGTACATTCTTTGATGATGTGTACCCAACAAAGTAGGTCAGCAACATCCCAGGCCCCCAACAAGATGGGACATCTAAGCCCACCTTGATTGGACGTCCAGGCCCAATCTCTATGCATGATTTGGATGGCCTCTAAAATGGATTTTCATGAAGGCTTGAGAGCTCTAATGGGTCTGAAATTTTGTAAACCTATCAGGGTGGACCACACACGAGGAATCAGGGCTATGGACCCCTTGATTTATTTGTATGGGTTGATATATAGACAGCCTATGTTGCTGTCCAGATTTCAGGCCCAGTTGGAGCATGTGTTTTGAGCTATTGTTTAGGCCTATTTACAGGCATTGTTATCACAAATTTCTTTAGGAATTTTGTAATGTATTGAGACCACTTTGATGTGGTATGGGGCCCACACCCTACCTCCTATGTTTGAGGCCCATGGGATGGGCCAAAGATGGCTAACTGTCCAGAAATTTCTAAACAGTTCAGCAATTCAGTATAGTGGAAAACAATATATTCATCTGAACTTTATTGTCCAGATGTAGGGCTACCTTTTCTCATAATTTTTCAAGGGTTTGGGTGGGTCCAGGCCCACTCCAAGTGGTCCCATACACAGGGACAATTATAATTCCAGCAACATTTCACCCGGGATAAATTGTAATTCTGAATTTAATTAAAATACTTATGGGTATCTAAAAATTATGAAAATTTATAGAGGGGTGACCCACCCATGGTAGGACCCACTTACAAATTTTTTGGACAAATGGACTCTTGTGTACACCGTGGAAAGGGCTAGACCGGCCCACTATGTTAGGACGTTCAGATCTGACAAAATTTTCTACACAGAATGTATTCTTTAAATTAATTAAAATACTTCTAGTTATCTAAAAATTATGAAATTTTTTGAAGGTATGTACCACCCATGGAAGTAATAACCTGCAAAATTTCAGGGCCAACGGGACCCTGTACAGTCCGTGGTGAGGCCTGGAGTGGCCCACCAGGCTGGGATGCCCAGGCTGGGGCGTCCAGCCTTGACTGGCCATTCAGGCCACTTTGTGAGCCCACCTTAATGTATTTTATATCCCACCATTCATCCATGTGGGGTCCATATGGGACTTGATCATCTTCCCCTTTATTAGCATTTAATTGAGGGCCATTGGATAAGTTTTTGGGCCATATACCCAGGCCCATAAAGCTACCTATGCATGGGACGCCCAGCCTATTGGGCTACTGCTAGACGTCCAGTCCAACAGCATGGCCTACCTGGTTTATGTGTTAAATCCACTCTCTTTATCTGGTGGACACCGTTGTGGCATATATAGGTCACTAGGAACTAAAATAAATTTATGAATTAATTATTTTAGATTTTTCAGCAAGCTCAGATTATGGGTGGGCTGGAATTTCAGCAATAGGCCCATGATTGTTTCCCATAAATGAATGTTTTGGGGCAGCATTGTCACGCCCTAAACCTGAAAATCGAATTCACAGGAATCCTGATCACCGAATCCGGTGCCAATAGCCTCCGTAGTACCCCATTCTCGGCTCCTAGCGTTCATACGCCAGATTCCGATCCTGGGATCCTACAAGGAGGATTTTTTTAATATATTTAACTCATAATAAGCATAACCACAAGTATACCTAAATCACAAAGGTAACATCATCATCACATATCCACTAATATAATCATTTTAGTACAATGCTGAAAGAGAAATACATAAATCGAAAATCAAGCTCCAAAAGACTGCTACATGATCCAAGCTCAACACTGCTGCAACCTAACATCACCTGCACGCATCTATCATGCATAAGCTTATAGAAAGCTTAGAGGGTGGTGTAAGTGTGTGCAGAAAGTAAGTGTCAAGTATTCAATACAATGTCATCATCATACAATACCGAAGTTACTGGTAATCTATAAATCGTACATTATCGGAATAAGCAGAAATACTAATAAGATCATAAATCATACAATGACAGAGTAGGTGGAAGTATGGACAAGTTCATAAGTCAATCAATATCAGAATATGCAATATAGAACAGCTATGCACTAAGGAGTCATAAAGAGCTCAAATATCAGATGCTGAGGATGTAATGCAATATACAAATCCTGCTAAGTCTATCTAGGCCATATAAGTGTAGAAACATAACAACCCAAAATGCCATATGTCTGCGGATGTAATACAATATGCGATGTGAATGAAATGACCATGCTGGAGTGTGAAGTCGGGATGATAGTATGTAGTATCACAGGCTACGGGGTCCACCACAAGGGACTTCTATCTAAACCAGTCCCATACCTAAATTTGGATAGTAAGACTCAACATGGTAAATTCCTGATCTAAGGTTAGTCGTGCGCTGTAAGACCCATATCTTAGACCGTACCATTCCATAGTCTTTTGCGGTCTTCTTGGTCAAATTTCAACAACTTTCGACCCTTGACCGTTATTTGCATGCGACCCTAATTCGTATGATATTAACCCGTATCGACTCAACCCAAGACCTTTACCATAGCGACCACGCCGTCACTGCGGTTTCGATGCTGCGACTTGCGCGCCGAGGCGATACCCTGGTCAAGAGATGTGGGCCAACGTTTGGTGTGAAGAAAATGTCGCGTGTTGCGAAACCCAAGAGAATCTCTACGAGGTGTCACATCAATCTCATCAATCCATCAATCCATCACATGTCAAGTACATATCAAGTACACATCACCTTTCACCTATTCCCAAGCAACCACAAAAGTCAAGGTTTTCTTACACCCATCACTCACCCATCACACCCATCTCTCTCTTACACCACCCTCTAAGCTTTCTATAAGCTTATGCACGATAGATGCATGCAGGTGATATTAGGTTGCAGTGGCATTAAGCTTGGAGCGTGTAACTATTTCTGGAGCTTTGATTTTGTTATATGTATTTTCCCTTTCAGCATTGTATTCAAATGATTATATTAGTGGATATATGATGATGATGTTGCCGTTATAATTTGGGTAAACTTGTGGTTATGCTTATTACTAGTTAAATGTAACAAAAATAAATCCTCCTTGTAGGATCCCAGGATCGAAATTTGGTATGTGAATGCTGGGAGCCGAGAATGGGGTACTACGGAGGCTGTCGGCACCGGATTCGGCGATTGGGATTCCTGTGAATCCGATTTTTGAGTTTGGGGCGTGACATGCGTCCAATCGAAATCCTTGCCATAACGAAGGTACACAATAATTAGTTACGCACCACCAGACTGAGTGGATAGTGAATTAATGAATGAATGAGCATGCAACTCCTACTCAATAAGTCCACATATCAGTACAGTCCTCTTGGGAAAATCACTGGGGTCTATTACACTGCAAACCAGATTGCCGCCCCATCGACTACAACAAGGTGAGTGGAAAAGACCTCACTATCCGCCTACCAATATCGGGCCCGTCTCGTCGATAGCAGACCCATTCCTCAAGCTAGTCAAACTCAGCCTAGCTTTGCCCCCTCCTGTCGGGCAGGTAAGGCCACACCCCCTTCCAACCGACCACGACACAGTAGGAGACGCGGCCTAACGGTATATGGCCCACAAGCGCTCATACATCCACTCGGTCTAGACGTTGAAGCAAACTCTAGAACCAAGAGGGTTTAAGAACTTTCACCAAGGGATATCTATAGCACCTCATGTAGAACAGATTTTCGGTATCCCATTTGGCCATCCACGAAATGCCTGTGGAGGCTACAAACCTGATGTCACTAGGGCGTGCAGTACAACACAATGCAATGTAAGATGCATGAGTCATGCAATCTAGTCATGCATCTATCCTGCACATACCGTGTGCTCATATGAGACAATCTCTGCCTATCAGGGAGTCTCATAACAACATGCCCAATGACGTATGCAATGGTCAACCACATCTCATAACAAACATGCAGATGATGCCTATGGGCATGTATCATGATGTTATGCTGTCACATACTCATAATCGGTATTAATAACCAACATCAACAATCAGTCTCGACAATGTGGACATCTAACCAACATTGTCCTAAGGAATGACCCTCATAGATCCTATCATATAGTGGACCCATGACCTCACACAAGGACTAAATATACAAAACCATGGGCCTCGCTCAAGAGCTTAATACACATCACGATGGGCCTTTCGCATGGGCCTAACATATATCATAATGGTCTCTATCGCCTAGCCCTCAAATGCACTACAATGGGCCTCATCACATAGACCTCATATTCATCACATCAGGCCCTAAACATGGGTTGAATACACATTACAATGGGTCTCAAACACGGGTCGCATATACATCACACAGGCCGAATACACATCACAATGGGCCTCAACTATGGGTCACATATACATCATATAGGTCTCGATAATCAACCTTGACAATTGAAATATGCCTCAACAATCGAAATCGACACTCAGAATCGACTTCGATACTCGGCCTCGACAATCGGAGTTAGCCTCGATACTTGGCCTCGACAATCTGAATCGATCGATAAGTCAGAACCGGCAAATCAGTCACATCAATCAGAATCGGCAATCGGCCACGACAATCGGGATCGATCAATAATTAGAATCGGTAAAATCGGTCACGATAATCGGCTGAACAAGGCCTAAGGGAAGGTCACAATGTGGACATTAAACCATCATTGCCCAATAATGTGGACATTTAACCATCATTGCTCTCAAGGAGCGGTCCTCATAGGGTCGAACATAAAGTGGGCCCAACTATCCAACAAGTGGCCTCAAATAGTCATCACAGGTGGGCCTTACACATGCAGCACGTGGGCCTACACATCATGGCGGGTCGATACATTGGGCCACACCATTGGCCTAATATACACATCACGGTGGGTCACATCATTGGGTCGCACCAATGGGCCTCTTATCCAACAAGTGGGCCGCATCAATGAGCTACACTAATGGGTCTTATACACATCAAGTTGGGCCTCGATAACTAGGCTGGAAACATATCACAATGGGCCATGATATATGGGCCGAGAATATGTCACAATGGGCCTCAACCCATGGGCCGAAAATACATCTCAGTGGGCCTTACCAAATGGGCCATAAACACATCCTAATGGGCCTCAACCATGGGCCTCTAACATATCATAACGGGCCTTGCATCAATGGGCCGCACTAATGGGGCTCATACACATCAAGTGGGTTGCATCAACGGGCCGCACAAATGCACAATAGGTAGGCCCTGCACATGTAGCAGATCGGCCCCACCAGATGGTTAGTGTGGATATAGAATGCATGCATCTAGTGGGGCACACATCCCACAGACGGTGTGAATAAAACATACATCGAGGCTGGCCCTATATGACCTGGACGGCTAGAATGGAACATATGAGGTGGGCTCTACTCACCGGTTCCAAATACATTACAATGGGCCTTAACCCGTGGGTTTTGAATACATCTCAATGGGGTGCCTACCCTGGTGGCGTCGATAAAAATACATCACAGTGCATCCCATCCAAATAGTTGGACAGTATGGATATGAAACATATATATTATGTGGGATCCATGTGTACAACGGATGCATCAAGGTGGGCCTCACACAGATGGACTACATGGAATGAAATACATATGTCACACGGGTTCCACATCCCATGGCCAGAGATTGGGCAGTGTGGATGAATACACCATGCTAGCCCACACTGCATATGGATGGTATGCTTATTCAACGCATATAATAACATATAATAAGGAGGGCCCCACCATCCAGTGGCTGCTGGACGATGTGAATATATAATGCATGCATCAAGGTGGGCACTTTGAATGGACCACAAAATACATTAAAGTGGGCCTGACAGATGGGCCACAAAGTACATCAAAGTTGGCCTGACAAATGGGCCACAAAATACATCAAAGTGGGCCCGACAAATGGGCCACAAAATACATCAAGATGGGCCTCATCACATGGGTCATACGTACATCAAATGAGCCACACCAATGGGCCCCATGTATATCAAACGGGCCACAACCAAATAAAAGTGGTGATAATGATTTCTACCATTTAAGTTCCTAAGGCCCACCATAACTTATGTTTCCCATCCAACATGTTCATAAATTAACGTAATGATAGATGAAGTAGAACAAATATCAGCTTAATTAGAAACTCCCACGGCCCTTAGAAATTTTGAACGGTGGACGTCATTGTCCACTACCTTAAATTATGGGGTCCACTTGAACTTTAGATCTGACTTATTTTTAGTCTTAAGCCTGTTAAGACAAGCTTGCCAAATGGTTGGACGGTTTGGATGCAACACATGCATCAAGGGCGGGGTCTACATGAGCTATGGATCTGACTCATTCTTTAGCTCACGCCATGAAATGAGCTTTTAAAATGGATGCACAGCTTGGATGCAATACATGCATTATGATGGGTCCCAAGAAAGCCCACCATCATGTATAAATTATATAATATAATATAAAATCTATATATAATATATATAATATATAGAATATAATATATATATACACACACAGGCACACATATCAGCCCCACACGTGGGGTGGTCCCATCGTCCAGGTGTGGACGGTGGTGTAAGAAAAACACATACATCATTGGTGGGGTCCACTAGCCGTCCAGCAGCAGCTGGACGACATTAATAAAACACATACATCTATGTGGGCTCCACCGTCCGCTAGACGGTATGAATAAAACACGTACATCACTGCGGGTACCACGTGAGCCCACTATAATGTTTACACGCCATCCAACCCATTGATAAGGTCACGTAAACCCAGATGAAGAGGGAAAACAAATTTCATGTTAATCCAAAGCTTCTAGACGCTCAAAGAGTCTCAATGGTAGACGTTTAATTCAACACTGTTTCCTATGATGTGGGCCACCTAGGTCCCAGATTAAGCTGATTTTTGGAGGGGACCCACTTCAAGAAGGGGCCCACCAACTGAACGGCATGGATGAAAAATACACATCATGGTGGGGCCCATGGCTAGGACCGTGGATCCCTGGTCGTCCGCCCATAGCGCAGGATGCCTGTGCGTCCTCTTTCTCTATCAGCATCAGCAGCAATGTTGTTGTTGTTTTTAGTTTTAATTTTAAAAAACTGAGCTTTTAGGTTTTTCATACATGGGGCCCGTACCAGCTGAATCTAGCCCATCCATTACACTCCACAGCTCAAGACCAACTAAATGAGCCCAATATACAGCATATTTCGGTGTACCGAAACATCAGGGTGAGTTTTAATGGTGAAAATCACCATTTGCTATGGTATGGCCCACTAGAACCTCGGATTGGCTCCGTTTTTCAATTCAACGCCTAAAATGAGGTAGGAAAGGGGATGGACGGCTTGGATTAAAAACATACATCAAGGTGGGGCCTGTAAGAGTGGCCCATCCCAAACCTTTTATATATATATATATATATATATATATATATATATATATATATATATATATATATATATATATATATATATATAAACTGATAGCACGTCCACTATCTTCACGGTGACCAACGTCGAGCGTCCCTGGACGCTGGACGGATGGCGTGGTAATATATATCATCAAGGTGGGTCCCACGTGTGGGGACCATGGCTGGTGGGTCCCATGTGGACGTGGTCCACTTGATTTAAATCAATCTGATATATATGTTTTCCCATCATCCATTCAGAGGGTAGGGCCCACATAGCTTGGGTGGTTTGGATAAGACATATACCAAGGTGGGATCCATCCGAGTAGGCCACACTTCACACAAAAATGAAAAGAGAGAGAGAGAGAGAGAGAGAGAGAGAGAGAGAGAGAGAGAGAGAAGCACCCACCTCAAGATCTCTTCATCCTTCTTCCGCTAACTTGATCTAGAGCTCCAAGGGGATGATTTCAATGGTCGATATGTTCTTAGGATGGTGGAGAAATGAGGTGGGAAGTGGGCCACACATGGCTTGTAAGACCCGTATCTTAGTCTGTACCATTTCGTAGACTTCCGCAATCTTACCGGTCGAATTTCGGCAACCTTCGACCCTTAAGCGATATTTGCGCGCGACCCTGATTCGTATGCCGTCAACCCGTATTGACTCAACCCAAGACCTTTACCATAGTGACCGCATCATCGCTGCGGTTTCGATGCCGCAACTCGTGCTCCAAGGCGATACCCTTGTTAGGAGATGTGGGCCAACGTTCGGTGTGAGGAAAACGCCGCGCGTTACGAAACCCAAAGAAATCTCTATGACTTGTCACATCAATCTATTAATCCATCAATATGTCAAGTACATGTCAAGTATACATAAACTTTTACCCATTCCCAAGCAAGCCTCAAAAGTTAAAAAGTTCTTACACAAGCCATGTCTTTCTTACACAAAAGGCCACAAAAGTCAAAAAGTTCTTACACCCATCACCACCACATCCATCACTCCATCACCCATCTATCTACCTCTCTCTTTACAACTCTCTCTCTCTTTCTCATTTTCAAACACATTCCCGAGCAAGAGTAGCATCCCACGTCCAAGCCTCTCCCTCTCTTTCAAAACTCCAAGTGCGGCCCACCTTTCCTACCCCCCTCATCTCCCATCTCAACCATACAAACCCCATCTCCTCAGTTGAAATTGAAGCTAAGGAGCTAGAGAAGCCTTGGGAGCAAGAAGGAACGATGGGTGATCTTAAATCTTTATTTTTCATTCATTTTGTTTGATTAAGGGTCCATATATGTGGGACCCACCTTGATGTATGTTATATGCAAGAGGGGTCCATAGTGGCGGGACCCTTCCATCTTTACCGATGTTCTCTCTCTCTCTCTCTCTCTCTCTCTTTGAATGTGATGATGAAGAGGGGGTGAGTGTGGCCCACCATGAATCATATACTTCATGTGGGGCCCTTTAGAAGAATGTGTTGGATCTACACCATCCATCCCATTAGTGGGCCCGGACGGAAGGAAAGGCACAAGTATCAGCTTCATTCAAAAAAAAAATCAAGTGGGCCACGTACATATGGGACCCACCATGATGTTGTGTATTGTCATGTCATCCAGCGTCTCTGGACGTTGGACGTGAGATAACAGGGGTGGATAACATGAAGTATGTGTACTGAGGTGGGCGTACTCACGCCAGTAGAAGAAAAAGAAAGGAAATGGTTTTAGATGGGCCGCTCATACGGGTCCCACCTTGATATATGTGTTCAATCCATGCCGTTCATCCCCTTTTACAACTCATTTTAGGCGTTGAGCCAAAAAATGAGACTGATCTGTTAATCAGGTGGGTCATACCATAGAAAACTGTGTTTCTTACCATTCAAAGCTATTAACACCTTGTTGTATCTACATGCTAAAAATACCAAACATTAGACTTGTTTGGCGTATTTCGAGCCTTAGAATCCATTGGACAGAGTGGATTCTCAGGTAGCGGGCCCCACATGTGATTTTCTCTGGATAAACAAAAAAAAAGAAGAAGGAAGCAGCAGCGCTGCTACTGTCAGAAGGCAGCAGGCGCTGCCTGCGCTCTAGCGGGCGGGCAGACAGCAGCCACCCACGGCTTCAGCCGCGGGCCCCACCATGATGTGTATTTTTCGTCCAACCCATCCATTAGGTGGGCCACCCACTGAGGTGAGTCCCCTCCAAAAATGGGCCTCATCCAACGCTCAGGTGGCCCACATCATTGGAAATAGTGTGATTGAATGTCTACCATTGGAACCCTTCTATGGGCCACAGAAGTTTTGGATCAAGATGAAATTTGTGTTTTTCCTTCACTCAGGTCCGTATGACCTCGTCAACGGGTTGGATGGCATGCAAACATTGTGGTGGGCCTCACTTGGGACCCATGGTGATTTATGGGTTTTATTCCCACCGTCCAGGCGGACGGTGGAACCCACCTGATATAAGTGTTTAATTCCCACCATCTAGCGGACGATGGGGCCCTGGCGCATGTGTTTACCTACACTGTCCAATGACAGTGGGGCCCTCCATGATGCATGTGCTGTATCCAATCCGTCCATCCACTTTGTAAACTCATTTTATGGTTTGAGCTAAAGAAAGAGTCAGATCTAAAGTTCAAGTGGACCCCACCATTTAATGTTGTGGTCAATGATGTCCACCGTTCAAAACTTTCTAGGGACCCTAGTAGCTTTCTTCTAAGTTATATTGGCTTCCACTTCATCCATCACTATATTGATTTATGGTCAGGTGGATGGGAAACATATGCTATGGTGGGCCTTAGGAATTTTAATGGTGGTAATCATTACCACCACTTATGTTTGGGTGTGGCCCATTTGAAGTGCATGAGGCCCATCTTAACGTACTTGTGGCCCGTGGATGAGGCCCACATTGTTATTTAAAAGGCCCATGGGTTGAGGCCCATTTACTATGTTAGAGGGCCAATGGGTTAAGGCCCATTGAGATGTATTAGGGCCTATGGGTTGAGGCCCATTTGTTGTACATATGGGGCTCAATTGCTGTGGCCCATTTGTTACATATAGGACCCATGAGATTAGGCCCATTTGATGCAATCTAAGGCCCACGGGTTATGACCCATTGCAATGCATATAAGGCCCATTAGTACGGCCCATTGATGTAGCCCATTTGATGAATAAAAGGCCCATGTGATATGGCCCATTTGATGTATTTAAGGCTCAATGGGATGTACCTAAGTCCATTGTAATGTATTATCCCAACACGGATTATGTAATGATGTTTACGACGATCGTGCCTTGGGAGCAATGTTGGTTTGACGTCCACATTGCGAGTATAATGTTGGTTGGATGTCCACATTTACGACTCTCCCTAGGGCCCATCATTAGGCCCGTACTTGTTGTGTATAGGTCGTCTAGGCCCATCTGCATTGTAAGGATAGTTCATTACTTTATCACATGTTTTGTATAGTTCCATGACTCACGATCATACGCATCATATGTATTCTTGATATGAGAAGTGACTGATCATAGCATATGCCTTCGGGTAGATTATTTAAGGGCTCCCGATTAGACAGTTTTGCCCCACATGAGCGCACGATACACGCAGAATTTACCGCATGATTGGATAATGTGATTCATGCATTTCGCATTGTATGACATGATTACTGTACGCCCTAGAGACATCGGGGCCGTAGCCTCCACAGGCGTATCGTAGTTGACAGGATTAGATACTGAAAATCTCATTCTACATGAGGTACTATAAATATCCCTGGGTGAAAGTCCCTAAACCCTTATGGTACTAAGAGGTTTCTCTAACGTCTAAACTGAGTGGGTACAGGAGTACCGAGTGCCGATTACCAGATGGTTGTACTTTCCACTGTGTCGTGGTCGGTTGAACGGGGGTGCGGCCTTATCCGCCCGAGAGTAGGGGGCAAAGCTAGGCTGAGTCTGACCAGCTCGAGGAATGGGTCCGCTATCGACGAGTCGAGCCCGATATTGGTAGACGGATAGTGAGGTCTCTTCCACTTACCTTATTGCGCGCGATGGGGCGGTGATCTGGTTTAGAGTGTACTAGACCCCGGTGATATCACAGATTTGAGCTGTATTGATATGTGGACTTAGATGAGGATTCGCATGCTTGAGTTGCACTTCACATCACATGGCCTTGGTATGGCCGACATCATTCATGCTTTGCACCACATGGCCTTGGTATGGGCAATATCATTCATGTCTTGCATTGTATAGCCTTGGTACGGCTAATGGTATTCATGGATCCATTTGTATACTCCGCATTACTCTGATATTGCATGATCATATTACTATCTTGCGCATACACTTTCAACACCCTCTAAGCTTTCTATAAGCTTATGCACGACCGTTGCGTGCAGGTGACGTTGGATCGCAGCAGCGCTGAGGCTTAAGTGCGTGGCAGATTACTTTGGAGCTTTTGGCCTATCACATTATATTTCCCTTTATGCTCATTGTACTTATAAAGTTTTTTATCATAGTGGAAATGTAATAGAGTTTTTAGTTGTTGTTTGTGGGTTATGCCTTTGGATATGCTTATTACGAATCAAACTGACGTTGAAAATTCTCCTCGTAGCATCCCAAGATCAGAACCTGGCGAATGGGCTTTGGGAGCCGAGAATGGGGTTCTACGGAGGCTGTCGGCGCCAGATTCGACGATCGAGAATTTTGTGAGCCCAATTTTTGAGTTTGGGGCGTGACATGGCTTCTCATGGGGAGGCTTGGATGATTCTTGCTTGGAGAATATGAGAGAGAGAGAGAGAGGGAATGAGAGAGAGAGAGAGGTGATGGGAGAAGGATGGGTAAAAGGTGATGGGTGTACTTGTTGTAAGGGAAAGTTGACTTTAGAGAGGGGTGGTTGTACTTGGGAATGGTTGCTTGTACTTGACTTGATTTGATTGATTGATGTGATGTTTTATAGAGATTCTCTCAAAATTACAACGCGTGACATTTTTCTCGAACTGAACGCGGGCCCACATCTCCTGGCCCGGGTATCGCCTCGACGCGAGAGATGCGACATCGAAACCACGGTGACGGCGTGGTCGCACTAGTACAAGTCTCGGGTCGAGTTGGTTCTGATATACGGGACACGTATCAGGATTATGCGCAAACGTAGATAACAGTTTGCGGGTCACCGAAATTTGACTGGGAGGATCGTAGGAGCCTACAAAATAGTACGGTCTAGGATACGGGTCTTACAAGCATGGTTCACCAAATTTGGAGACATTATTACACATATCTTATCCCATTTTAGTTAAATTTTTTTTGCTTAATTAGTGTATATTTAAGGCCCATTCCCATTGAATTTTTATTGGACTAGTCTTCTTAGTAATTTATTGGGTTTTCCTAGGCCCATTACCTTGAAACTCTTAATAGGCCTATTGGACCCTTGGGGCTTATATTTATTTATGCCATTATGATGGGTTTTATGGACCAATATTTAAGTAATTGGGCCCTTGCTTTCCCATTAAAATAAATTCATACTTAGGCCGAGATGTGAGGCCCAACTTACTTGTTTTAAATATAAGGGTTATCCATATGTTAGAATAATTGGCTGCCCATTAGGCCCACCATAATGAGTAGTCTTATAATCTTTACGGTTGGGCCCAAACCTTACTTGAGGGCCCACCATCTTACTTTGGTATTGGGCTTAGTGTATGGCCCATTAGGCCATGGATTGCTTGGGCCTTGGACCTTACTTTATATACATAGCGGGCTACCTTTTGGGACCCAGTTGAGGTTGGATGTCCTCCTTAGTGGCCCAAAGGTAGGCCTATAGGGCCCTTATAGGTGGTTGAAGGCCCACCTTGGACCTTGTTAGGACCATTTTATCCATTAAGACTTTACGACTCTCTTAGCTTATGTGCCACCCCAAAGTATTGGGCCCCCACTAGAGGACTTCACTTATCCTTAGAGTACTTGTCTATGTATATAGACCTTGTCCTTCCTTGGGAAGGAGGAATATATTCTACAGCTAGCGCACTTACATCATTGTGACCCATATGCATCATCTGTGTGAATTGATTGCATTGTGTGGTGGTCATAGAGGGATGAAGTTTCTCCCCTTGTGCACATTCAGTGCTTGAAGGGTGTACATAATCTATATGTGTGACTCATGCATTGGCATCGCATCTCATGATGATACCACCCTTGCTTCACCAGCGCCTTGCCTCCACAAGGACATTCGTGGATGGCCATATGTGCGGACATTAGAAATATTACTTAAGCATACCGGGGGCATAAGATGCCCATTGGTAAAAAATTTAAAACTTCTATGGCACCAAGGACCTGCCCCAATGCCGTGATCGAGTGGAAACTATGAACGTATGAGGGCCTTATACTGTTAGGCCGTGACTCCCACTATCATGTAGTCGGTTGGGTAGGGGTGTGGCCTTACTCGCCTGATGTAAGGAGGCATTGCTAGGCTGAGTCTGACCTGATCGTAAATGGGTCCACTACCGTCAGGCCTTGCTGGTGATTGGCTATCCATAGGGGGCTAGTGAGGTCTCTTACGCTCGTTTGACTGTGCGGGGTCTGAAGGGTGGCAGTTATCCAACAGTGTAATGGACCCCAGTGATTTCCTTATAATTGGAAATGTACTTTTTATGTGGATTGAAGATGAGCACTGACATCACTTTGCATCGCATTCGCATCAGCTGTATAAGCCCCCTTTTATGCATCACCTTGGTAAGGCGCCCAGTACTTATTACATCGTATTCATGATAAGCCTTGATAAGGCTGGTGATATTGTCATTGAGCATGTTTCCCTTCCTATATCTCCTACTATTCTTCTATGCACCATTGTCACATATTTTCACCACCCTCTAAGCTTCTATAAGCTTATACATGATTGATGTGTGCAAGAGATCCTAGGCAGGCATCGTAGCAGCAGAGCTTGGATTAGAGCTGAGCTTGAGGACCTCAGTTTTGCAAACTTTTCTCTCCTTCTTCTATTATCTTATGTTTGCCCTGTTGGACCTTATGAAGACTTGTAAAAGTTTAAATTCATAGTGGATTTTGTGATTTGTGCCTTTGTTATTCTCAGATATACTTGTTGTGATCTTAGGTATGCGCATATTAGCAATGATTATACTGTTATGAAAATCCTCCTTATAGGATCTCAGGATCGAAACTTGCCTCAAGAGTCGAGAATGGGGTACTACGAAGGCTGTTGCGGCTAAAACCAACTATCGGGTTCCTTGTGAGTCCTATTATCGATTCTAGGGATAACATCACTTGTCTGCTAAGAGCATAGGACAAGTAGTGTCCTGAGGCCCTTCGTTTCGCTCCGTATTGAGCCTGTATTTATCCTGATTCCTTGCGTCGTCGTTATTTTATAAACGATGCCGCATAGACTAGCACCCGTGGTCGTGGCGCCCATGGTCGTGATGCCCATGGATGAGGCGCCCGAGATACCCATTTTACTCGAGCTCATCCTGCTCTCGTTGTTGAGGATCCGATTCCTGAGGTCCCAATTCAGCATGTTCCTCCTGTAGCATCTATTCCTCTAGTTGCTCCAGTTCGCCCACTGGTTCCCTCTCCTCAGCCTGCTATTCTAGTTACAGAGGCTCCTGCTCCGTCAGCTGCACCCATACCTCCGCCCGAGGCGAGTGCCGCTCGTGCTTTTATGACAATGCCTATAGATGTTAAGCATTTTTAGCAATTGATGCAGCTTGTTGCTACCGCATTGTAGACTTGTCCGCTTGCAGCCTCTCGAGTTTTTGATCAGGGTGATTTACCATGCATCAACGCTATCTTCAGGGAGTTTAGGCAGCATGACCCTCTGAGATTCTGGGGTGAGATAGACCCATCTGCCGCCAAGGCATAGCACACTAAGATCGCGAGGATTTTTGACACTATACAGTGTCCAGCCGATCAGAGGGTATCCCTTGCAACCTGTCTTCTTCAGGGTGAGGTCCGTCATTGGTGGTCATCCGTATCCAGGATGGTCGGGCCAGATTTCATTTGGACTTGGGAGGAATTCGTGATCCATTTCGACTAGAAATTCTTCCTTGAGCATGTTCAGATTCAGAGGGTGATCGAGTTTGAGACCCTAGTTCAGGGTGATATGTCAGTATCTCAGTATGAGGCCCTTTTCTTGCCCTTGTCTAGATTTGCTCCTCATCTCACCAGTGATGAGAAGATGAGAGCTCGTTGTTTTATGACTGGCTTATGTCCTGCCCTTCGTAGCCGTGTGGTGGGACATTGTTTGGAGACGTTCGATCAGGTTATCCATCAAGCACTGGTTTATGAGGAGGACTGGGCTATGACCCAGAGATTGAGAGAGTAGAGTTTCGGTGGAGACAGGAAGAGGAGAGCACCAGACGGCAGTTCCATGCAGTACCGTTAGTGGAGATGGGAAGAGGAGAGTAACAACCGGCATTTCCAGGTAGCACCATCAGTAGAGATGGAGGGACAGATCAGAGTTTCAACAGCTTGCGGCTCAGTCAATAGCTCCATCATCATATCAGCACGGTTAGTCACTCCATCTTCTGGCTCCTTTTCTGGTGTTTGCTTCGGTTGTAGTCAAGCCAAGCATCGGAGGCATGAGTGCCCTCTCCCCATGCAGCAACAGAGGCCACCACAGTTGCCTCCTCCTCGTCCTCCTCAGCAGTAGCAGCAACAGAGAGTGCATCTTCTAGCCCTTACTCATAGGGCTCCTCCTCAGCAACAAAGGCAACCAGGTAGACCTCCCCATCAGAGATAGCAGTAGCAGTAGAGGGGATATCCATGTCTAGTCCCTGGGTTAAGTATGTATTGCAGCCCATTAGGTACAGACTCCGGATCCTCAGTCTTCTAGTTTGCTCCCCTTACCAGCTTAGGGCCAATTTTATTCTCCGCAGCAGGCGCCAGGCTAAGACCCATGACCAGCGAAGTCATCGAGGGTATTCTTCTTATTTTTGCTTGTGTTGCTCATATTTTATTTGATTCTGGCGCCTCCCATTCTTTTATGGTTGAGCAGTTTTGTCGATCGACCGGTATTCCATTGGAGTCCATGTCGGAGGCCTTGACCGTTTTGACTCCCATGGGAAAGCCGTTGTATTGACCCATCACTATCCTTCTTGCTTGGTGTTGGTGGGCAAGATATTTCTTCCCGTTGATCCGCTTGTGATGACAATGACAAGCTTTGATGTTATTCTACGTGTGGACTGGCTTGCAGAGTATTGTGCCATCTTAGACTATGTCGTGAGGATAGTTACGTTTCACATTCCCGGCTTACCAGTATTTCAGTTCATCGTTGAGCCTAGAGGAGAGCCGTTATCTAGTTTCTTGGCTTCTGTCATTGAGGATTTTGTGGCAGAGAGTATTGAGCAGCTGCCAATTGTTTGTGAGTATCTGGATGTATTTCAGGAGATCTCGGGTTTATCGCTGTGATGGCAGGAGGAATTTCAGATTAATTTGGTGCCCGGTACCACTCCTATCTTAAAGGCCCCCTACCGGATGGCACCGTTGGAGTTGAGGGAACTACAAGAGTAGTTGGATGAGCTCTAAGAGTTAAGCTTCATTCGTCCCAGCAGTTCACCTTGGGGAGCCCCGGTATTGTTTATGAAGAAGAATGATGACTCGTTATGACTCTGTGTAGACTATCGTGAGCTCAACAGAGTCACCATCAAGAACTGATACCCGCTTCTCTATATTGATGATCTGTTCGACCAGTTGCAAGGTGCACATTATTTTTCCAAGATAGACTTGCGCTCCGATTACCATCAGATTCGGATCCGAGAGGAGGACATTCCGAAGACGGCTTTCTGGACATGCTATGGTCACTTCGAGTTCCTGGTCATGTCTTTCGGACTGACCAATGTGCCTGCCGTATTCATGCAGTTAATGAATGAGGTCTTCTGGCCATTCCTCGATCAGTTCGTGGTGGTATTTATTGATAATATTCTTATATATTCGAGGACCCGGGAGGACCATGTTGAGCACTTGCAGATTATGCTAGAGACCCTCCGTACCCACCACTGTATGCAAAGCTAGATAAGTGCAAGTTTTGGCAGGAGGAAGTGAAGTTTCTCGATCACGTGGTGACGAGAGAGGGTGTCGTTATGGACCCCTCGAAGGTTAATGCAGGGCGTCAGTGGGGCTAGCCCACGAACGCGTCCGAGATCCATAGCTTTCTTAGTTTAGCAGGATATTACCGACGGTTTATTGAGGATTTCTCCTATATTGCTACAACGCTGACTTCGTTGACGTGGAAGGGCATCAAGTTCGTCTAGAGTGATGTTTGTGAGGAGGCATTTACGAAGTTAAAGGACCACCTCACGTCCACTCCCGCTCTCACTCTTCTTGATGGGAGTGAGGGTTTTGTTGTTTTCACCGATGCCTCTAGAGTTAGTCTGGGTGTTGTCCTAATGTAACACAGGAAGCCAGTGGCGTATGCCTCAAGGTCCATGAGCTGAACTACCCCACTAATGATTTGGAGCTTGCAGTGGTTGTCTTCGCACTGAAGGTGTGGAGGCATTATCTATATGAGGTCAAGTTCGAGCTCTTCTTGGATCACAAGAGCTTGAAGTACTTATTTTCGTAGTCCGAGTTGACCTACGTCAAAGGCGGTGGATGAAGCTGTTAAAGGACTATGATTTTGATCTCTAATACCACCCGGGTAAGGCGAATGTGGTGGCGAATGTGGTGGCAAACGTGCTCAGCCGTCAGCCACGAGGCCTAGTGGCACAGATGATGGTGCGAGAGTGGTAGATGCTCGAGGATGTTTTTGAGTATGACTTTGAGTTCGGTCTACATTCTTCTATCGTTCATCTTTTGAGCTTGTCGATTCAACCCTCTTTGATGACTAGGGTGATCGAGGCTCAGCAGATAGACGAGTCACTTCAGGAGTACCGAGCAAAGGCCACATCCATGGAGCAGTCAAACTGGCAGATTGGTTCCAATGGTGGATTATGCTTCAGAGGCCAATTGTGTGTCCCGGACGTGCTAGAGTTACATAGTGATATGATGATCGAGGCACACCGATCGAGACTTACTATTCACCCGGGCTCCACGAAGATATATCGTGATATGAGGAGGCAGTACTTTTGGTAGGGGATGAAGCGTCAGATTTTTAGTTTTATGGCCGAGTGTGACACATGTCAGCATGTCAAGGTCAATCACTAGAGACCCCCTGGTCCCTTACAACCATTAAGCATTCCAGAGTGGAAGTGGGAGCATGTTTGTCGAGGACTTCATCACATGTTTGCCGTTGGAATTCATCGCAGGTTTGTCGAGGACGCAGCGTGGTCACGATACCATCTAGTCGATCGTCTGACGAAGTTAGCTCATTTCATCCCGGTGCGTGCTTCCTAATCTATGGACCAGTTTGCAAAGGTGTTCATTGAGGAGATAATGAGACTATACGACATCCCAGTTTTGATCATTTCAGACCGAGACTCCAAATTTACATCTCAGTTTTAGAGGAGTTTCAACAAGCGATAGGGGTCGCTTTGTGTCTCAGCACCATTTATCATCCGCAGACGGATGGGCAGGCCGAAAGGGCCAACCAAATCCTTGAGGATATGCTCAGAGCTTGTGTGATCGACTTTTCGGGTAGTTAGGATGAGCATTTGCGCCTCACCGAGTTCGCGTATAACAATAGCTATCAGGCGACTGTTGGCATGGCTCCTTTAGAGGCACTTTATGGCAGACCATGGAGATCTCCTAGTTGTTAGACCGAGGTTGAAGAGTATAGTCTCTTACGTCCGGAGCTTGTACAGTAGACGTCAAAGGCTATTGATGTTATCAGGCAGAAGATGTGTATAGCTCAGAGCCAGCAGAAGAGTTTTACTGATCATTGGCGTTGACCCCTCGAGTTCACAGTCGGGGACATGGTATATCTCAAGGTCTCGCCTTTGAAGGGCGTAGTTCGCTTTGGTGTGAAGGGCAAGCTTACCCTGAGATTCATTGAACCTTTTGAGATTACAGAGCACACAGGTGTTGTGGCCTATAGGCTTGCCTTATATCCTGAGTTGTCTGCGATCCACGACATGTTTCATGTTTCTATGTTACGAAAATGTGGGTTGGATACTATTCCTATGATTGATTGGCAGCCACTTGAGGTCCGTGAGAATGCTTCCTACATCGAGCAGCCTATTTGTATTCTTGATCGGAAGGAGCAGGTCCTCAGGACCAAGGTCATTCCCTTGGTGAAGGTGCAATGGGTTCAACATTAGATGGCCGAGGCATCTTGGGAATGTGAGTCCGAGATTAGAGAGCGTTATCCCCATTTGTTTGATGATTGATTAATGTATGATTGTTTGTATTGTCTTCTCTTCGATGATTACTATATGATGGTTGCATTTTCCTTTCATTTTGTCCTGGGATAGGTCAATTTTGAGGATGAAATTTCTTTGTTGGTGAGGAGGATTGTAAGACCCAATTCGAGATTTCTTGTGTATGCTTGTGTGTGTAGGTGTACATTTTATTTCTTGTAGTCCCGTGGTCCTACCAGTCGAATTTCGATGACTCCTGACCCTCAGATTATGTTTGTGGTCATCATTGAGTTCGGTCACGTAGACCCAACTCAGATTAACCCAAGACCTATGCCATCTTCTTTGCATCATCGCCGCGGTTCCGATGCTGCATCCCGTGCGTCCATCTGATGTATAGATCATAAGTTGTAGGCATTTCATCATTTTAGCCCTTTAATCATGATTGTGTGGCCAACCTAGAGTGGTGTACACATTTCCTAAGGTGGCCCACTCTATCTGCACATTTTTCAACCAATACTACCTAAACTTACATCTCTTACACCACCCAAACCTACTCTACCCTAGCAACATTGTTTGTATCACCATAGGGCATGATGGTTTTCTCTACCCTAGGTGGAGAGAGCAATGATGACTCTCCTACAACTCTCTCTCCCTCTCTCTTTCTTCTCATTCTCTTTATCTCTCCATCTCCTCTCCCTCTTGCAAGCTTCCAACACTCCAGCCCCCTTCTCCTCTATTTCTCCTCAATCCATCCATCAAAATCACATCTCACCCCTTCAATTTTGCTTGCTTGGAGCCTTAGAAGCCTAGAGTTGGAATTTTAGTGGAGATCTTTGAGGTGGGTGCTCTCCTTATCTTCATCTCTCCTTCTTCTTCTTTCCTTTCTTCCTTTCCTTTTTGCTACATGCAAGGAAGCATGTAGGGCCCACCAATCCATGGTAGAGGCCCTATATGGTTCCTAGCATGAAGGCCAAGGGCCTAGATCCTTCACAATCCATTCCATGGAGAGCCATTTTCTATGGACCCACCATGATGATCTCCTCTTATTTCTTACATCTCATGGGCCACTTAGGCCTTTACATGCATGTAGGGAATGGATTCCTACCATCCAGCAACTTATTTTAATATATCTTAGCTTGCATGTAAGTGTATGATATAGTGATGGTATGGATTTGTATGTAGGTGGTCCATTAGTGGCGGGACCTCCCACCTATGGCCGAACTTACTCCTTCTCTCCCTCCTTTCCCTTATCTTCTTTTATACATTCTCTGATGATGTGTGGCCTAACAAAGTAGGTCAGCAACATCCTAGACCCCCAGCAAGATAGGACATCCAAGCCCACCTTGATTGGACGTCCAGGCCCAATCATGCATGCATGGTTTGGATAGCCTCTAAAATGGATTTTCATGGAGAATTGAGAGCTTTAATGGGTTTAGAATTTTGTAGACCTATCAGAGTGGACCCCTTATGAGGAATCAGGGCTATGGACCCCTTGATTTATTTACATGGGCTGAAATATGGACAGCCTATGTTCCTATCTAGATTTCAGGCCCAGTTAGAGCATGTGTTTTGAGATACTATTTAGACCTATTTGCAAGCCTTTTATCGTAAATTTATTTAGGAGTTTTGTAGTGTGTGGACGCCACTTTAATGTGGTATGGGTCCCACACCCTACCTGTAACATCCCGAAAATCGGAGGTCGAGTAAAAACTCCACTCCCGAGTTTCAGAACATCACTTATGCAACATAAATGTATATGATTGAATGTTGTCTATATTAATGTATTAAACATGAGTGGGATTACGCCAGAACAGCATATCATACTCCAGAGACAGTTAAATTAGCAAGCGGAAGACTGTGATACATACATATAATATATAATTGATGAGAAGTCTCCAGAGTGTGAACATGTTACCAGGTTAAACATATACATATATACCTCAAAATAGAAAGAAAGAATATACATGAGTGCCCTGAAAATATAAAATGACAAGTGTCATGGTATCTAATTAATCTCCCTGTAATTCCGTCGATCAGAACACGCATAAAGGAGGGATCCTCCTCATCATCATCAAGTCCGGCTCCGCCTCGCAGGCCGCACCATCATCTGCAATCACAATAGGGTTGGTGGGTGTCCGAAAACACCGTCCTGTAACGTGGGAGTGAGTGATCAACTTAGTGGGATAAGAGAGCAAAGATTAGCATGTTCTCAAATCAATCATGCGATAATAGTAAAGCAATAACTCAAACATTCCTAAATACTGTTGTTAATGCAATATGACATGACATGATGGATGCCCTCACCGACGATCTCCCTCATACGGCACCATCTTACACCCGCGGCATGCTTTCTTCCCACAGTGCTCCACATCTTCCAGGCACATGCAATGTGATGGTGATATGATTACCGAGTTATTATTAGTCCTTTTCATACAGCAGGATTGGAAAGCTAGGGTACCTTGCTTATATCAATCCCAACACAGATCCTGTCTAGGGTCGTCACTCCTAGTAATCTCATACGATGTATATTTTGTAGCTCGCTGCAAGGGCTTCCAGGGCTGTTGCTCGCACTCGTTGCACCTCTCCCCTATCACCTTATCAATACAGGCCTATTATATCCTTAAGACTACATCAGGACTCGTCGCCCCCATGCGGTGTCAGGATAAACTCAAGGTCACTACAAAGGGCTCGTCACCTAATCAATGCAGGCCGACAGCAAGAATATAGTGTCCCATACCACCATAATCTGCTCAGAGTAGGGTGCTCACTGGTCACTACGGAGAGGTTTGTGGCCCCAGCGTAGGCCGACAGCTTGACCACGGTGTCCCATATCACCATGCCCGGCTCATGAGTCTTTATGGATCAAGGTACCATGGTTGACAGGGTTTACAATGGTAAGTTCAGTACCCTAGGTTCAAGAAGTTATGATTCATACAGGGTGAACAATCAATGGCCAATCGGGTTACTTGACGGGCTCGACTAGCACGAGCGCATCGCAAGTCGAATGACATGAAGTGCGTAAAACACTTCGCGTGGCCTAACCACTGCCGCCAACTCCAAACACGACTCGCGTTCATCGACGCATCCTTCGTGGCAAATACAAGCCAGCCATGAATTTTCTCTGTTACCGACTGCTTGGACTAAGTATAGTCCCAAACATTTATAAATCCACATCAGCAATCATATAAAGGTAATGGAAATGCATTACAACAATGTGAGCATGTTAACACATGTTATAACATACAACTTAAGTAAATCATCTAGCACATGCATTTCTTACATATGATGAAATCATACATATAGCCAACATGAAGGAAATCATTTACATCAGCATATTATTTGAGAATTCAATCTCAAAACTATTTCACAACACCATTTAATTCAATAAATACTAATACAAACATTTATACAAACACTTAGTCTACACACTTAAGTCTACATATTGTATATCGACTCAAAGTGCGCATTTGGGTGAATCTCTTTGCCAAACTGATTATGCACGCATTCCTAATATCCTAAGGCGATAAAAAGTCATGTCAATCTTATCAGCAAAATATGGATGCAAACAGTATTTCCTACAAATGACTAAAATGCCCTAAATCTCATATTTTTCGTCTGCTTACGAAACAGGAAATGGACAGCATGTTGTACATGTCAAACGGCATGCTCGTCGATAATCTACTATTAAATGACATTGAAAGCTTTGAAATCAGTCAATCAAAGCGTCTAAAATCCGTACCTTTTTTCCTAGATGTGTATCGCTTCGAACGGAGCGTATATGCTTCGTCTACGGCGAACAGGCAACCTAATACACAAGCTACATAAGCTACATCGCTAATGGAATCGACGGAATGCTAAATCAGCAAATGGTTAGGGTTTTCCTTACCTAGAAATGCAGCGGAATCACCGGGAAAGCAATTGGGATACGTTGCTTAAGCACGTGTAGCAGCTGGTGCAGGTGGCAGGAAAATCCCTCCCACACTCTCTCACAATCTCTCACTTTTTTCTCTCACTCTGCTAGGGTTTCTAGCAAATTCGGATGGGTGAGAGAAGTGAGGGTTTAAACCCCTTTTATAAGCTTAAAACTTCCCAAATTAGGCTTGGGAACAATGTTTACTTGAGGTCTAACCAAATCGAGACTATTTCGATCCAAAAGAGCATTTCTGGAGGTGCCCTGGCCGAACGCGGTCGGACTTAAGCTCATGCATACTGGATCTAGCACACATCAAGTTTTCAGACCAAAAGAGTTCGCAGATCGTACGTGGCGGTCTAATTTCAGTTCAGCGGTCACCGCACCTATATCAGGTTTACAAGTCTCATGATATGAAAGAGAAATTTTTCCTGATCCGAGGGTGTAATTTGGCTGAATTCTGACGGTCAGAACGCTTAATAATAACACGCCAAGTCACATGCCAGATTTGAATTAAAATTTCTAAATCTAACCCTATTCTCACTCTCTTCACTCCAAGCTCAATGAAATAGCCTCTGAACGTCGGTTGGCCTTGATTTTCGAAACGGTTGTCAAGTCCAGCTAAGCGGTCATAACGGTCTAAGATTGTAGGTATCGGACTTTGGACGCGTGGTCTAGATCCAATACAAAGTTTCAAAGAGTTCCTGAGAGCAAACGGGTTTAGAGTTTGATCCTAGGTTTTAGGATATTATAGCATCATTGGTTCTACAAGTTTTGGGTCTTGTAGAACATATTTAAAGTGATCGGGGACAATTTCACAGCTACTCTAGTGTAGCGCTAGCTAACTTATGCTTAGTTTCTAAAGGAATTAATCCTAAGTGATTTCTTTAGCTATGGAATTGGGTTCTGAGCGGTTACCAAGCTGTTTTGGTTGACCCATTGCCTAAGGACATCTAATCCCGGGTTGGCAAAAATTCGGGGTGTTACACTACCTCCCATGTTTGAGGCCCATGGGTTAGGCCAAAGATGGCTAACTGTCCAGAAATTTCTAAACAGTTCAGCAATACAGTATGGCGAAAAATACTATATTCATCTGACTTTATGAAAGAAGTGGGCCACCCCAATGGCCCCACTTATTTTTCAAATGTAGGGTCACCTTTTTCCCAATTTTCCAAGGGTTTGGGTGGGTCCAGGCTCACTCCAAGTGATCCCAAACATAGGGACATTTATAATTCCAACAACATTTCACCCGGGATAGATTGTAATTCTAAATTTAATTAAAATACTTTTGAGTATCCAAAAATTATGAAAATTTACAGAGGGGTGGATCGCCTATGGTAGGACTCACTTACCAATTTTTGAGGCCAATGGATTCTAGTGCACACCGTGACAAGGGCTGGACCGGCCCACCACATTGGGACGTCCAAATTAGACAGAATTTTCTGGATAGACTATTTTCTTTAAATTAATTAAAATACTTTTACTTATCTAAAAATCATAAAATTTTGTAGAGGTCTGACCAACCCATGTAAGTACCAACCTGCAAAATTTTAGGGCCAACGGGAAACTGTACCGTCCTTGGTGCGGCCTGGAGTGGCCCATCAGGCTGGGACGCCCAAGCTGAGGCATCCAGCCTTGGCTGGCCGTTTAGGCCACTTTGTGGGTCCACCTTAATGTATTTCCATAGGGACTTGATCATCCTCCCCTTCAGTAGCATTCAATTGAGGCCCATTGGATGAGTTTTTGGGACATATACCCAGGCCCATAGAGCTACCTATGCATAGGACGCCCAGCCCATTGGGCTGCTGCTGGACGTCCAGTCCAACAGCATGGCCCATCTGGTTTATGTGTTAAATCCACTCTCTTTTATCTGGTGGACACCCCTGTGACACGTATGGGTCACCAGGAACTAAAATAAATTTATGAATTAATTATTTTGAAATTTTCAACAAGCCTAGTTTGTGGGTGGGCTGGAATTTCAGCAATAGGCCCATGATTGTTGCCTATAAATGAATGTTTTGGAGCAACATGGTCCACCAAATTTGGAGACATTATTACACATATCTTACCCCATTTTAGTTAGATTTTTTTTACTTAATTAGTGTATATTTAAGGCCCATTCCAATTAGGTTTTTATTGGACTAGTCTTCTTAGTTATTTGTTGGGTTTTCCTATGCCCATTACCTTGAAACTCTTGATAGGCCCATTGGACCCTTAGGGCTTATATTTATTTATGTCATTGTGATGGGTTTTATGGGCCAATATTCAAGTAGTTGGGCCCTTACTTTCCCATTAAAATATATCCATACTTGGGCCGAGATGTGAGGTCCAATTTACTTATTTTAAGGGTTACCCATATGTTAGAATAATGGGCTTTCCATTAGGCCCACCACAATGAGTAGTCTTATGATCTTTACACTTGGGTCCAAACCTTGCTTGAGGACCCACCATCTTGATTAGGTATTGGGCTTAGTGTATGGCCCATTAGGCATGGATTGCTTCGGCCTTGGACCTTACTTTATATGCGTAATAGGCTACCTTTTGGGACTCAGTTGAGGTTGGATGTCCTCCTTGGTGACCCGAAGGTAGGCCCATAGGGCCCGTATAGGTAGTTGAAGGCCCACCTTGGATCTTGTTAGGACCGTTTCCTCCATTAAAACTTTATGACTCTCTTAGCTTGTGGGCTAACCCAAAGTATTGGGCCCCCACTAGAGGACTTCACTTCTCCTTAGAGTACTTGTCTATGTATCTAGACCTTGTCCCTCCTTGAGAATGAGGAATATATTCTATAGGTAGTGCACTTACATCATTGTAACCCATATACATCATTTGTGTGAATTGATTACATTATATAGTGGTCATAGAGGGATGAATTTTCTCCCCTTGTGCACATTCAATGCCTGAAGCTTGTGCATGATTGTATGTGTGACTCATGCATTGGTATCGGCATTTCATGATAATGCCGCCCTTACTTCACCAGGGCCTTGCCTCTACAGGGACATTCGTGGATGGCCGTATGTGTGGACATCAAAAATATTACTTGAGCATATACTAGGTGCATAAGATGCCCATGCATGAAATTCTTAAAACTTCCATCGTACCAAGGATCTGCCTCAATGCTGTGACCGAGTGAAAACTATGAGCGCACAAGGGCCTTATACCGTTAGGCCGCGACTCCCACTGTCATGTAGTCGGTTGGGTAGGGGTGTGGCCTTGCTCACCTGATGTAAGGAGGTATTGTTAGGCAGAGTTTGACCAGCTCATAAATGGGTCCACTACCATATACTCATATTGGTAATAATTATACTGTTATGAAAATCTTCCTTGTAGGATTCCAGGATCGGAACCTACCATAATGGGGTACAACGAAGCTGTTGTGGCCAGAACCGACTATCGGGTTCCTTGTGAGTCTGGTAATGGAGTCTGGGACGTGACACATAAACTATAATAGATTTCACTAATTATGTAATTAGTTTGGGATAAGATATATGAAATATTATAAGACCTATACACCCCGTATCCTAGACCGTACCGTTCCATAGACTTCAGCGGTCTTACCGGTCGAATTTCAACAACCTTCGACCCTTAATCAATATTTACGTGCAACTCTGATTCGTATGCCGTTAACCCATATCGACTCAACCCAAGACCTTTACCATAGCGACCACGCCGTCGCTGCGGTTCCGATGCCGCAACTTGTGCGCCGAGGCGATACCCTGGTTAAGAGATGTGGGCCAACGTTCGGTGCGAAGAAAACGTAGCGCGCTGTGAAACCCAAGAGAATCTCTATGAGGTGTCACATCAATCCCATCAATCCATCAATCCATCACATGTCAAGTACATGTCAAGTACACATCACCTTTCACTCATTCCCAAGCAACTACAAAAGTCAAGAATCTCTTACAAGCTCATACCTCTCTTACACCAAAAGCCCTCAAAGTCAAAAAGTTCTTACACCACCCATGCTTTTCTTACACAAATGGCCACAAAAGTCAAGATTTTCTTACACCCATCACTCACCACATCCATCACCCATCTCTCTCTCTCCCTTTACAACTCTCTCTCTCTCTCTCTTTCTCATTTTCAAACTCAAAAAAAATCTAAGGAGAGAAATCCCATACATATGAGAATTCTCCAAGCCTCTCCCTCTCTTTCAAAACTTCAAGTATGGCCCACTTTCCTACCCCATGATCTCCCATCCTAACCATCCATTCCCCATCTCCTCCATTGGAATCAAAGCTAAGGTGCTAAGGAACTCATAGGAGCAAGAAGATCGAACGGTGGGTGCTCCTTTAGATGTAAAAAATCTGATTTCTATAGCCTAGATATTTTCTTTCTTTCATGAGGGAAGTGTAGGACCCACTAATCAATGGTGGAGATCCCACACAATCCCATGATTGTGGCCTAATGGCCTACCTTATACATGCATGATCCATGCATGGGGCCTTTCTCTATGGGCCCCATCATGGTAGTTTTATTTCATATCATATTATGTTTGGGTCATCTAAACCTTATAACCATGGTGGGGATGGCATCCTCACCATGCATTTTAATTATATGCCATGCATGTGCAAGATCCATGTTGTAAATGTAGATCTAGGTATGATGTGCGGGTGTGATTGATCTTGGGAGGGCTCAATAGTGGCGGAGCCCCTTTCTCTATGGTCGGATTATCCTTCTATCTCTCTTTTCCCTCATTTTATTTCCTGATGTGTGTGGCCCATTAATGTATTTTCCTTTTTATTTAACTTATATAATAAATTTTATCCAAGTACATGTTGTTGTCCAGAATTTTCTGGATAGTTTCTGGTTATTTTTGGACCAGATTTTGGGACTGTTTGGGGGACTATTCGTACCTATTAAATATACTTTTCTGAAAGGTAGGGATCTCATCTTTATGTCCTCCAAATTTCAGCCCCAACTGACCTTCATTGGGGTCCCAAAGGTGTGGTCCAAGTGAGGTGGACAATCTGGATTTTATGCACTGTTCCAGCAATATTCCACCATGGACAGTTGGATTTTTGAAATTTATTAAAATACCTATGGGTGTTTAAAAATTATAAAAATTTCAGGGGGGTGGCCTACTTATGGTAAGACCCACCTATAAAATTTTGGGGCCAATGGACACCTGTACACACCATGGTGATGGCGGGACCGGCCCATTATAATATGGTGTCCAGATCAGTCTGATTTTTAGGACAGATTGAATTATGTAAATGAATTAAAATATTTACAGATGTCCAAAAATTCTAAAATTTTTTAAGAGTGTGGTCCACTTATGTTAGAATCCACCTACCAAATTTCAGGTTCAATGGACCTCTGTACACACCGTGGTTAGAGCCGGACTGGCCCACCACGTTGGGACGTCCAGGTCTGTCTGATTTTTCTGGACAGTCTATTTTTTTTAAATTAATTAAAATACTTAGAGATATCTAAAAATTATGAAATTTTGTGGGGGTGTGGCCCACCTATGGAAGTATCACTCTGTGAAATTTCAGCCTCAAGTGACCCCGTTTTGGTATCCAAAAGAATGGACCAAGATGGTTGGACTACCAAATTTTTTCTGCTGTGTAGTCCAGCAATATGCCTTGATAAAAAACCATAATTCAAAAATATTTCTTCTGATGGTGGGCCACCTTTTTGGGTTTCTTCTCATTATATGCATGATGAGGTACCTTGGCCCTCAATTTTCAGAGTTTTAGAGGCCTTGGACCCACTCCAATGGAGTACCCAAATTTAGGACAGCAACATGTTATAATTATGCTGGCCTTGGGCTGAAATTTTGAGGAGTGGGGCCCACCATATTATAAAGATCTTAAAGAAAATAATTTATACCTTTAGTTCCTTAAATGTTGCGCTTAATGAATACACTTTTAAGGCCCACCATAGTTGACTTTAATTGGGTCCATGAATGTAGCTAGTTGTTGAACTATTTAAGGCCCATAGAGTGGACCCATTTGATGTGTTCTAAGGCCCATGGGATTCGGCTCATTTGATGTAATTTAAGGCCCATAGAGTGGACCCATTTGATGTGTTCCAAGGTCCATGGGATTGGACCCATTTGATGTATTTTAAAGCCCATGGGATTAGGCCCATTTGATATGTATAAGGCCCATGGGTCGAGAACCATTTGATGCAATCTAAGGCCCACGGGTTATGACCCATTGCAATGCACATAAGGCCCATTGGTGCGGCCCATTGATGTGGCCCATTTGATGAGTAAAAGGCCCATATGACATGGCCCATTTGATGTATTTAAGGCCCAATGGGGTGTACCTAAGGTCCATTGCAATGTGTGATCCCAACCTGGTTTACGTAATGTTATTCACTACGGGCTACACCTTTGCACTATTGGTTTGACGTCCACATTGTAAGTATAATGTTGGTTAAATGTCCGCATTGCGACTCTCCCTATGGCCCATTGGTAGGCCCGTACTTGTTGTATGCAAGCCGTCTAGGCCAGCTGCATTGTAAGGATATGGCATTACTTTATAACATGCTTAGTATAACTCCATGACGCACAGCCCATTTGTATCGGTCCATTTGATCGGCCTGCTCGTATCGACCATTTGATTGATTTAGCCCATATGATTGATTAGGCCCATCTTGATATATTTGTGGCCTGTTGCTAAGGCCATATATGAGGCCTGTTGTAGAGGCCCACCTTAATGTGTATGAGACCCGTTGTTGTGGCCCACCTTGATGTGTATGAGGCTCGTTGTTGAGGCCCACCTTGATGTGTATGAGGCCTGTTGTTGAGGCCCACCTTGATGTGTATGAGTCCTGTTGTTGAGGCCCACCTTGATGTGTATGAAGCCCGTTGTTGAGGCTCACCTTGATGTGTATGAGGCCCGTTGTTGAGGCCCACCTTGATGTGTATGAGGCCTGTTGTTGAGGCCCACCTTGATGTGTATGAGACCCATTGTTGAGGCTCACCTTGATGTGTATGAGGCCCGTTGTTGAGGCCCACCTTGATGTGTAAGAGGCCTGTTGTTGAGGCCCACCTTGATGTGTATGAGGCCTGTTGTTGAGGCCCACCTTGATGTGTATGAGGCCCTTTGTTGAGGCCCACCTTAAATATATATGAGGCCCATGTTGCAAGGCCCATTATGATGTATGCAAGGCCCATGGGTCATGACCCATTGCAATGTATGTAAGGCCCAATTGGTGCGGCCTATTCGATATATTTATGGGGTCCATGTCATTAGGCCCATCCTGTTGTATTGGTGACTCATCCATTGAGGCTCACCCGTGGTATATATTTGAGGCCCACCTATTGTGTATTTAAAGCCCATGAGTTGTGGCCATAGTGATATATATTAGGCCTATGTGATGTAGCCCATACTGATGTGTATTAGACCCAGGTATGTGACTCACCTGCGAAGTATATTTGAGGCCCATTGTGATATATCTGAGGCCCATGGGTGTGACCCATCCAGATGTATTTGAGGCCTATGGGCAAGGCCCATTGTGATATGTGTTAGGCCCATGACCAGGGCCCACCTGTTTCGTATATTTGGCCCTTGTGTGAGGCCATGTGCCCATTATATATTTGATTCTATGTGGGTCATTCCTTGGGGACAATGTTGGTTAAAAGTATACATTGTCGACGCCGGTTATTGATACCGTTTATGAGTATGTGACATCATAACATCATGATACATGCCCATTCGCATCATCTGCATGTTTGTTATGAGATGTGATTGACCATTGTATATGTCATTGAGCAGGATGATGTGAGACTCGCCGATAGGTGGAGATTATCTCACATGAGCGCATGACATGTGCAGGATTGATGCATGATTAGATTGTATGACTCATGCATCTTGCATTGTGTTGTGATTACTGTACGCCCTAGTGACATCAGGGTCGTAGCCTCCACAAGCATATCGTGGATGGCCAGATGAGACACCAAAAATCTGTTTGAGAATCGGGCCGCCATAGATGGCCCTAGGTAAAAATTTCTAAACACCCTCTTGGTTCCAGAGGATGTTCCAACGTCTAGACCGATTGGGTAGATGAGCGTTGAGTACCGATTACCAGATGGTTGCGCTCTCCACTGTGTAATGGTCGGTTAGAAGGGGGTGTGGTTTTACCCGCCCAAGGGAGTAGGCATGGCTAGGCTGAGTTTGACCAGCTCGAGGAATGGGTCCGCTATCAGCAAGCCAGGTAGGTATTGGCAGACTACTGACAGGATGATAGTGAGGTCTTTTCCACTTACCCAGTTGTGCACTTGATTGGGGCGGCAGGTGGTGTGAAGTGTAATAGACCCAAGTGATTTCCCCAAAGAGGAACTGTACTGATATGAGGACTGACATGATATTATGACACCCTGTCACTATTGTGCATGTGGGCGGGCGCACGTGGGCGGACGTTGATGTGGACGGGTGTGATGTGGGCGGGGCTGAGGCCTGGGCGAGCTACCAGTGGTTGGCAGGCTACTGTGCTGACAGGCTACTGAGTAGGAGTTGCATACTCATTCATTCATCCATTCACTATCCACTCGGGCTGGTGGTGCGCAACTAATTGTTGTGTATCTTCGTTATGAAAAGGATTTTGGTTGGGCGCACGACTAACCTGAGATCAGGAGTTTACCACATTGAGTCAGACTATCCAAATTTAGGTATGGGACTGGTTTGGATATGGGTTCCTTGTGGTGGACCCCGTAGCCTGCGATACTACGTACTATCATCCCGACATCACACTCCAGTATGATCATTCCATTAGTACCATATACTGCATATTCCATTACATCTTCAGCATGTGGCATTGTGGGTTATTATGTTTCTGTATTCTTGTGACTTAGATGAGAGTGATGATATTTGTTAGCTCTTTCAAATTGTGTATTACATTATATCCTTGTCATTCGACATTTGATTATCTATGACTCATCATTTGCATAGCTGTCCTATATTGCGTATTCTGATATTGATTAACTTATGGACTTGTTCATACTTTCGCTTATTCTGTTATCGCATGATTATAATCTTGTCAGTATTTCTGTTTACGCTGATAATTCCTGCTCTTATTAGTGTTTCTGCTTATTCAGTCATTGTATGGTTTATGAATTAATAGCTTTCCGATATTGTATGATTATGATATTGTATTGAATACTTGACACTTATCTCGTGCACACACTTACACCACCCTCTAAGCTTTCTATAAGCTTATGCACAATAGATGCGTGCAGGTGATGTTAGGTTGCAGCAGCATTGAGCTTGGAGCGTGCAGCTGTTTTCTAGAGCTTTGATTTTGACATATGAATTTTCCTTTCAGCATTGTATTCAAATGATTATATTAGTGGATATGTGATGATGATGTTGCCTTTATGATTTGGATAAACTTGTGGTTATGCTTATTACTAGTTAAATATACAAACAAAAATCCTCCTTGTAGGATCCCAGGATCAGAAATCTGGCATATGAATGCTAGGAGCCGAGAATGGGGTACTACGGAGGCCGTCGGCACCGGATTCGACGATCGAAATTCCTGTGAATCCGATTTCTGGGTTTGGGGCGTGACAAGACCCAACCCAAGTGCTTGTATTTGCATGTGTGTGTATGAGTGTGCATTTCGTTTCTCTTGTTCCTGCGGTCCTACTAGTCAAATCCTGGTGACCCGCGACCCTCGAATAGTGTTTGCAGTCATCCTTAAGTTTAGTAATATAGACCCGACTCGGATCAAGTGGAAACCTATGTCATCTTAACTGCATCGTCATTGTTGTTCCAATGACGCGTCTTGTGTGTGCATCCGATGTATAGATCATAAGTTATGTGTATCTCATTTTAGAACCCTTGATCATGATCACATGGCCCACCTAGGGGTGGTGCATGAATTTTTTCTAGGTGGTCCCATCCCTTGGCACAACTTTCAACACACACTACCCACACACTACCCAAAACCCCATCTCATACACCACCCATCTCCTAAACACCCCCTAGCCTATAGCCTCCATTAGGCTTTCTTTTGCTAGCCCATCATTAGTCCTCTATCCCAAGCACCATTTTTCAAGAGAAAATCTGAAATTTTCTCTTCCTAAGCCATTTTACAATCATTCCTCTTCTACAACATCTCTCTTTCTCTTTTCTTTCCCTCTCATTTCTCCCTTCCCATTTCCTTTCCTTCCCTTGCAAGAGGATGGAATGTCCCCACCTCCCTTCACTAATTCCAGCCACATTCTTCCCCTCTCCCTCCTAATCTCTCCATTATAAGCTCATCTCACTCATCAATCCCCCTTCCTTGAAGCTAGAGGAGCTAGAAGATATAAATTTTGTGGAGAATCGAAGGTGGGTTCTCCCCATTTCATGTACATTCTTTCTTCATGGTGTAGATCCTTTCTTTTCTCTCATTTGAGATGTATAGGACCCACCAATCAATGGTAGAGATCCTACACAACCTCCTAGAAGTGGCCAATGGGCCCATCTTGTGCATGCATCTCCATGCATGGGGATTTCCTTGGTGGATCCCTTTCATGGTGGATTTCTTCTAATTCTTTAGGTATGATGAGTCATCTAGACCCTTGCGTCATGGTTGGGATGGCATCCCAACCATTGATCTTAAATCTAGACCATACGTGATGAAATCCATGTTATACGTTGTATTAGTATATGTGGTTGTGATTGTGTTGGGGAAGGCTCAATAGCGGCGAAGCCTTCTCCCTATGACAGGATGTCCTTCCTTCTCTCTCCCTTTTCTTGTATTGCTGATGATGATATGTACGGTCCACTTAGTGGGCCTGGATTGTCCAGGGAGCCCAGCTAGGGTGGGACGCCCATACCCACCTACTTCATGGTTTGGGTGTCCCATTTGCCACCCTAACTATTACATGCAAGTGTAGAAATTATGGGTTTAGATCTAGACATTTGTGGGGACCACTAGGGTGGGCCATGGCACCTATTTGTTCGGGTAATCATTAGTTTTATAGCTCATACATTTAATTTAATCCTAACATATGTTGTTGTCTAGAGATTTTTGAACAGTTTTCTGATAGTTTTTGGGCCTGAATTTGGGACTATTTGCGGGACTTTTAATACTCATCAAATATATTTTTCTGAAATATGGGGATCCCATCTAAATGTCTCCCAAATTTCAGCCCCATCTAACCTTAATTGAGGTCCCAAAGGTGCAGCCCAAGTGAGGTGAACAATCTGGATTTTTCGGACTGTTTCCAGCAACATGTTAGTTTGGAATTTCTCAAATATAGAATAATTTTTCCACTGATGGGCCACATCTGTGGACCCCACCTTGTGGCAAACATATGAGGGGACAAAAACTATTTTTCTTAAATTTTTTGAGGCCATTAATTCACCCCATTGGATGCTCAGATCAGGGCCTATCAAAAATCTGCACTAAACAGATTTTCTGGACAGTTAGTTTTCTTTAAATTAAATGAAATACTTCTGCTAATCCAAAAATTATGAACTTTTACAGAGAGGTGGCCCACCCATGGTAGGACCCACCTACCAAGTTTCAGGGCCAACGGACTCCTGTGCATTTGGTGGCCAAGGCTAGACCGGTCCACCAGGTTGGGCCGTCCACCCTCTTGGTGGGCCCACCTTGATGTATTTGTTATCCCCACCGTCCATCCATTTGTGGTCCATGTGGGACTTGACCATCTCCCTCCATGGCATCCATTTTGGGACCCATTTGGTTGTGCCTTTGGGCTAATTGCCCAGGCCCATTGGACAGTTGCCGGACTTCCGGTCCAGCAGCATGGTCCACCTGATATATGTGTGTGATTCATTACTCCCATCTAGTGGGACCCACAGGGATATATGTGGGCCACCAATGAACATAAACTTAAATTATATTTATTATTGCTGGACTCCAGCAAACCCAAAAATCGATGGGATGGAAATTTCAACAATAGACCCATATTGGCTACCCCTAATGGCATGATTTAGGGCAACATGGCCCACCAGACTTAAAGATGAATTGTGCACATAAGCTTGCCATTTTCGAAGGTGCATTTACGCTTCATTTGTGCACACTTGGAGGCCCACCTCAATTGGATTTTATTTTGAATCTATGTTCATAGTTTTGGTTGGACTTTGTAGGCCCATTTATCTTGAAATCTTCTAGTTAAGTCCCTTGACCTTTGGGCCTGTATCTCACTACTTATTGTGATGGGTTTGAGGGCCATAAAGTGTAAGTAGTTGGGCCCTTGGTTGCCTACCAAAATAACCTTCTACTTGGGCTAAGTTGTGAGGCCCATCTCACTTAGATAAAGCATAGAAATTGCCCATATGATTGGATTATCAGGTTGCCCACTAGGCCCACCACAATATGTGGATTTGTGACCTTTATGGTTGGGCCCAAACTTGCTTGAGGGCCTACCATATTGCCTATGAGTTGGGCTTTGAGTATAGCCCACTAGGCCATGGATTGCCTTAGGCCCTAGGCCTTGCTTCATATTTGAGTAGTAGCGGGCTGCTCTTTTGGGATCCAGTTGATGTTAGATGTCCTCCTTGGTAGCCCTAAGGTAGGCTCATGGGGATGTTATAGGTGGTTGAAGGCCCACCTTAGACCCTTGATAGGACCGCTTATTCCTTTAGGCTTATATATGGCCCTTCTTAGCCTTGTGAGCTACCCCAAAGTATTGGGTCCCCACTAGAGGTTTGTTCCTTAGATTAATTGTCTAAGTATCTAGACTTGATTCCCTCATTTGGAAAGAGTATGTTCTAAATCATCATCGTCGTATGGCACACCCTCATGACCCATATGCATCATTGAGTGATTAGATTGCATTTGTGTGTGCTCATTGGGTTGATATTATAGAGGGATGGAGTTCTCTTGTGCACATTGAGTGCTTTGAGCTAGTGCATGATTGGTATGCGTGACTCATGCATCTGTCATCGCATCTCATGGACATTATCGCCCTTACTTCATCAGGGCCTTGCCTCCACTGGTATATTTGTGGATGGCTATATGTGGACACCAAAAATATATCATTTGAGCATTGGGGTGC
Organism: Magnolia kwangsiensis; assembly: GCA_037074715.1. Lineage (NCBI taxonomy): Eukaryota > Viridiplantae > Streptophyta > Magnoliopsida > Magnoliales > Magnoliaceae > Magnolia > Magnolia kwangsiensis. The sequence continues at coordinate 69,514,844 of CM073583.1, forward strand.
ATAGGATATCCCTGGGTGAAAGCTCCTAAACCTTTAAGGTACCTAGATGACGCCTCGATGTCGTGACCGAGTGAAAATCATGAGTGTCGAGTGTCTAACACCGTTAGGCCGCATCTCCCACTGTCGTGAAGTCGGTTGAGATGGGATGTGGCCTTATCCTCCCGAGTGAGTGGGCATTACTAGGCTGAGTCTGACCAACTCGTGAGTGGGTCTGCGACCATCGAGCCTTGCTGGTGATTGGTTGTCCACGGGCAAGTAGTGTGGTCTCTTACGCTCGTTGACTGTGCAGTCTTGAGAGCGGCAATCATCCTGTAGTGCATTAGACCCCAGTGATATCCCTTATAATGAAACTGTATTTGGTGTGTGGACTACTTATGAGCATTAGTATTACTTCACATTGCATTTGTATCGGCTGTATAAGCCTTATTACATTGCATAGCCTTGGTATGGCTTCCTACATTCATGGCTTAGCCTTGGTAAGGTTAGTGATATTGGCATTGATCATGTTTCCCTTTTGCATCTCCTATTATTCTTTTGTGCACCATTGTCACACACTTTTACCACCCTCTAAGCTTTCTATAAGCTTATGCACGATTGATGCGTGCAGGAGATCCTATGTCGACGTCTTAGCAGTGGAGCTTGGATAGGAGTTGAGCCGAGGACCCCAGCATTGCAGATCATTCCCTCTTTCTTTTGTTATCATATGTATTTCCTTCAACCATGTATCTAAAGTTTAAATTTATAATGCATTTTATTGTGTTCCTTTGTTATTTCTGAGATTTATTTGCTATGATCTTGGGTATGCTCGTATTGGAATGGAAATATGATTATAAAAACCCTCCTTGTAGGATCCCAGAATCAGAACCTACTTCAGGAGCCGAGAATGGGGTACTAAGGAGGTTGTTACGGTCAGAACTGGTTATCGGGTTCCTTGTGAGTCCAGTTATCAAGTCTATGGCGTGATAAATATCCATTCTGTATGTAACAAGTTAAATGCCTATCATAAAATCTATTTCTTGCATTCATATAAGTAAATCATCCACAAGCATAAATAGAATTGTAACTACATGACAATCATAAACACAATGATGTATAGTGGTTCAGTTAAGTACCTACTCCACTCTTGTTGGACGCACTCTCCTCAAGTGTACCAGATTTTAATATCTCAGAGGTTTTCAATATGTACACTCCCGTTGGAAGCCTACATAAAGTCTTACACACATACTCTCCCAGTCGGAAGCCTACACAAGAACTTACACATATACACTCCCATCGAAGGCCTACATAAAGACTTACACATGTACACACCTATGCATGGTGGTGGTATGGTCCTACACAAGGACCTACGTGAGTTTGGGTCACAAACTATATACTCAATCCTACATAAGGAAAGTATGTGTGTACTCTAAAATAACAACCTTATCTGTCAAATTGATCTCCATTGATATGTCTTGCTTAAGATGTGTCTTCACTTCTTAAATATGCTTCTCTTGTGCTCCCCCAAGCTTTGATGTCAATATTCTTTGGCTTTAAATGATCGGTTACCTTGATAATGCATTTATGAAGTGTCAAGGTAGTGGGAGTTGGGTTGAATATCTTACAATTAATGATGTTAACTAGTTTCAAATAGGAATTCACTTAGATGGGTGTTTTAGAGAATGTGGACCAAATTTTTTTATAAAATTAGTGTCTAATCTTTAGAAAATGGGAGAGAATATGAACACTTTCATAATGTATCTTGCAATACTCATTAGAGTGATTGATCACAAGAAGTGTGTTATGAATATCTTTGGTTTAATTGCATTAAAAACACATCAATTTGCCCAATGATCGAATGCCATTTTATAGATAAAATATTTGCAACGACTATAAAATTCAATAGGATCAAATTGGCATTCGATTCGATCGAACTCCCCTTTAATAGGATCAACAAACCTTTAATAGGATCGAATAATTCCAAATATAAGTAGTTTGGTGGTTGGACGCTTTTAACCCAATCTTCCATCGAATCGAATGAGGTCTTTGATCATATCGAGTCCTATTGACGGCCTGTCAATATTATCGAGATCCGCTTGAAGGCTGTTAATTTGGATTGTTTCTTTATCAATAGATTTACACCTCTAAAGTCTAATTATCCATGATCAAATAAAGGTTCCTAAGGCTATGGGATGATTAAAGAAGTGTATACCTATTAGGGAATATACCATCTAGATGTTAAGGTTGTTTTAGAACCAAAGGGGTCTAAAGTTAAGGTCACCAAGACACCTCAATTTACATATTCCTTCACTCTTTGATACTTCAAGTCTTCATGTGTCTTCAGTATTTAGCTTATAATGACTCAATTAGCCCACTGACACATTAACATACATAATTGACAAACAAATGCACTCACAAAATTGATAAGGGAAAACTTTGTTAAAATTTTGGTATCCATCTAACCCCCAAAATTGGCCACATTCTAACCAATTAAAACCTTAAAAATTAGTCCCATTCTAACCCATTAAAATCCCAAAAAATCAACCCCATTCTAACTCATTAAGACCCCCAAAACAGTCATATTTCAACCTATTAAAATTTTAAAATCAACCATATTCCAGCCCATTAAAAATCTAAAAATCAACCATATTTCAACCCGTTAAAATCCTAAAATAAGCCCTATTCTAGCCCATTACAACTTTAAAACCAACCATATTCCAACACATTTCAACAATATTTTACTTTGAATCTAACCCCCATTATAACCTATTTGAAGTCCAAAATCCCAAACCATTAATAGTCTTAATCCAACTTTATTTTAATCCATTAAAGCTTAGAATCTTATCTCATCACCAAGCTTTTGTTCTAAATCAGAAACAGTCGTATATTATGTCCATTACCATCTGACGTCACCCCTTAATACAATGTCTACTCATAGTGGTATTATATATATATATATATATATATATATATATATATATATATATATATATATATATATATATATATATATACGGGCTTACCAATCAACGATGAGACAATTGCATCACCAAGCTATTTGTAATGGTAGCCATCCTAGAAATCGTTATAGACTAACTACATAGAGAATAATATGGGATCAACTTGATCCCATTGGAGATCCTTATGGTGACCAAAATTCACAACAAGGGTTCCTATTAGAACCTTCGGTGAATCAAAATGGTACAGGTCCTCGGGAATCTATTTATGACTTCATGTAACGGCTCTTTGCAGAGAGCCCCTAATGCCTTGATAGAGATATCTAAGAAAGATGATATCACCATGAAAGTACGTATTGAAATTCTAGACTCCACGGGTCATCTTAATGAAAATGCTTTTATCATTGGATTACAATAACTGAAGATTACTTTGCATGGTATGACATGTACGATGTTTAAGGTGTGGCCTTTATAAAGGTCAAGTTAAAGGGCCCAACAAGAATCTAGTGGCGAAACATTGATGATAATAATTTTATCATGAGACCTCCTACTATCACCAAGTGAGATAACATCATAGAGAAGTTGAAGACTAAATATTTACCTTTAGATTATATGGATACTCTTTTTCATGAATTCTTTAGTTCAAACAGGGAACTTTATTGATGGATGACTACATTGAGAAGTTTAATAAACTTTCTATCGTTATAAGCTTCTATAGATAGGCCGCATAATAGTTAACCGTTATCAGGTAGGGTTATGCTAAGAGATCAAGTGTGATATGATCATGTATGATTTTGAGTGGGTCGATGATATTCATCAAAAGGCTTAACAAGTTGAATAATAGTTGTGACAACAAACTCTCCTACATTTTGGCTATTTGGTCGAGAAATCATTTATGAGAAAAGGTCCAAATCCACATTTTAAATGGACTCTACTATAGGGCTATGGACCACCTCCTTATTTGATTGTGCTTACATATGTAAACTTCGCTTGTAAGGCCATCACAACTCTTGTAGTGGCCTCTGCCGTAAAACTCATACCAAATGCAAGCAACACTACATGGATAAGACACCAAGGAGTGATGTAAGGCCCGTATCGTAGACCGTACCATTCCGTCAGCTTCCACGGTCCTCCCGGTCGAATTTCGGTGACCCGCAATGTGTAGATAACATTTGCGCGCAACCCAAAGTCGCATCTTATATATTCATGTCGACTCAACTCAAAACTTGTACCCTAGCGACCGAGCCGTCACGGCGGTTTCAATGCCGCGTCTTGTGAACAAATGCGATACCTATGCAAGGATTTGTGGGCCCACGTTTATTTTGAGGAAAACGCCGCGCATTTCGAATTTTGAAAAAATCTCTACAACCCATCACATCAATCAATCAATCAAAAGTCAAGTACACAATCCTTCCCTCTCTTACACAAGCCTTACCCAAAGTCAACTCTCTCTCTCTCTCTTCACCCATCCCTCTCTCATTCAAAATTCAACTAAGCCCATACCCTCCATGTCATTTTCTTATAACATTTATTCCTTTCATCCTTTTCATCCCATCAGCCTCTCTCTCCATCTCATTCCATCCCAAGCTTCCATGAGAGAAAAAAATTCTAAGGAGAGAAGAACTCAAGAGAAGGCCCACTCCGTACCACCCAATCTCCCATCCTAGCCATCCAACCTTCACCATTCACCCTTAAAGAGCTATCTTAAGAGCTAAGGAGTCAAAGAAGCTAAAAAATGAGTGATATAGGTGGGTGTTTTTGTAGGATTAGATTGTATTTTGATGATGGGCCAAGTCGGGCCTACCAATTGATGGTGTGATCCTACTTTAAACCCTAGGTGTGGTCGATGGCCCACCATGATTCATAAGATCATCCCATGATGGGGCCATTCTCCATGGATCCCATCATGATGTTTATTTTTTCCATTGTGAATGGTTATCTAGACTATGCATTTTATGAAGGAAAGGGATCTCTATCGTTGATTTTGATTGTTAGGCCCACATGTAATGGGACCCACTTGATGTATGTTTTGTAATGCATGGAAGGGAGGGCCCATAGTGCCGGGGTCCCTCCCATCACACGCATCTCTCTCTCTCTCTCTCTCTCTCTCTCTCTCTCTCTCTCTCTCTCTCTCTCTTTCCCATCTAGTGGGCCATCTTGATGCATGATATTATCCACTTCATCCGGCGGTGGAAACCCAGTATTTTGCATCCAGGCTGCCCATCCAGGGCTTGGTGGAAGCTGTCTCGTTTCAAAAAAAGATAAGTAAATAATATAATATAATCTCATATAATATAATATAATAATATAACATTATATTATGGTTGGGCCCATGTGGGACGCACCTGCTATGGATAGCAGATTGGCTGAAGTGCCTCACGCCAGCAGCAGATGGCTACTGGATTGGGATTGACGTCAGCTAGTTATGTGGGATTGATCACGTGGTATGTGTGTTATTTAAACCGTCCATCTGACGGTGGACCACATCATGATGTCTGTGTTGTTTCTCCACCGTCCAGCAAGCTGGACGGTGGAATGACACCGTGATTTATGTATTCATCCATGTTGCCCAGCAGCATGAGGGCCCCACCAACGAGGAACGCCACCATGATGTAGTGTTATATCCCAACCGTCCATCTGGACGGTGCGGACCCACGAGCAGCAGCTGCTGCTGATGACATCAGCAAGTTCCATGGACTCCACATTGATGTATGTATTTTGTGTCCACACGTCCATCACTGTGTGGGCCGGATCTTGAAGTTTGTGTTAGATCCAAACCGTCCATCCACTTTCTGAGATCGTCTTAAGGCCTGAGACAAGTAATGAGGTAGATCTGTCTATCAGGTGGACCACACTGTAAAAATTAGCGGATGATGATCGTCCACCATTGAAACCATCTAGGGTCACAGAAGTTCTGGATCAATATGAAATTTATTTTTTCCCCTTAATTCAAGCCTTTGTGACCTTATGAACAGATTGTATGCAAAATGAATGTTATGGTGGGCCCTTGGAATTTTAAACAATGGAAATCCTTATCTCCACTGCTATTTATAGTGAGGGTCAGATGATCTTTCATTATGATTCATTTTTTAGGATATGCACTATAATAATCTCTATAAATAGATGAATGGCGTAGATAGTTCGGCTAGGGTGGTGGGCCAACTTGGTGTATATGAGGCCCATTGTTGGGCCCATGTAATGCTTCCCACTTGACATATATGAGACCCATTGTTGAGGCCCATGTGATGCGGCCCGCTTAATGTATATGAGGCCCATTGTTAACGCCCATGTGATGTGACCCACTTGATGTGTATAAAGCTTGTACAATGAGGCCCAATGTGATGTATATTGTTCTATACGATGTGGCCCAATGCGGTGTATGTGAGCCCTTGTGTATGGCCCAATGTGATGCATGTGAGGCCCATGAGTGAGGCCCAATGGGATGTATGTGAGGCCCTTGTGTATGGCCCAAAGTGATGTATGTGAGGCCCATGAGTGAGGCCCATTATGATTAATATGTGGCCCATGAGTGAGGCCCAATGTGGTGCATATATGGCCCATGAGTAAGGCCCATCGTGGTTTACATTAGACCCTTTATGTGAGGCCCATTATGTTGTGTACGAGGCCCTTGCGTGAGGCCATGGGCATACCATGTGTTTGGCTCTATGTGGGCTACCCTTTGGAAGCAATGTTGGTTAAATGTCCACATTGATGGGCAATGATGGTTAAATATCCACATTGTGACCCTTCTTAAGGCCCATTATTGGGCTCATCCTCATCTTTCCTTAGTGGACTAACCCAAACTATTGGGCCCCCATGATTGTTAAGCCCACCTTGATATATGGAGAGTACATCATCATCATACGAGTATGCTTAGCATAGCATCATGATACATGCCCATACGCATCATCTGCGTGCTTAATGTGGTTAACCATTACGTATGCCATTGGGTAGGTCGTTTATGGGACTCCCTGATAGGTGGAGTTGTCACACATGAGTGCACGGTATGCATAAGATTGATGCATGATTGGACTGCGTGACTCATGCATCTTACATTGTGTGGTTATAATTACTGTATGCCCTAGGGATATCAGGGTCATAGTGTAACACCCCGTATTTTCAGTACTTGGGTGCTACCGGTAACCCTATTTAGTATAAATGCAAGCTTAGCCCAAGTGAACCTTCATGCTTATCCTAGCCTAAATCCAACCGTTGAAAATAATTCCCATCCATAGATCAAACTATCCATCCATTGTTATCCAAGAACGAATCCAGCGGATTACAAATTCACAAATCTGGATCACGAGATCCACCATTTATCAGGTCCCGCCACTCAATGTTGGAATCCGTTACTTAACCTCTATAACCAAGCCATTCATTAGCAACATCATGTAGACCATACATTTACATTGAGATTCCTTGGATAAACAATGAATCAATCACGATGCTCCATTGATAGACCCGATGATTAGTTCCCTTAACTCGACCATCGAGTTATAAATTTAACCATAAACCATCCAAGTAGTAATTGTGCCCGAGATTTGGACACATGGTATAGCAAGATGTAATTCAAACTGGGTCCCTGCATGAAATCCAACTGCTAATAAAGATAAATAAATAAATAAGCGAATATCTATGTATGCACATACAGTAATAAGGTAAGACGAAATAGGTAATGCAAATGATATTATTTTAGACTCTAATGACACTGAGAAGGGTGGACCACTTAAACAAATTACAGGGAAGTAGAAGAAATTGTAGAAAATAATAATAATAATAATAACAGTAATAATGATAATGGTAATAAGGTTATTAAAAGCATATTAAATCATCTAATCCCTAATCTAACCACTAAATCCCAATTAAGGGACCCTTGGACCCTTTTAGCCGTTGACGTTCAATTCCGGAATCATATGACCATTAGATTGATGGAAAACCACCAATAGGACTACAAATCAAGTTGTGGGCCCCACCTAGGACATGGGTATGACTGATCTTCGGTCTGAGGCCCTTAGTGGGACCTCTAAAGGTTATGGACGGAGTGGATTCCTCAGGGCATCACTGTAAGCCCCACACAATTTGCGTGTGTGCACTAGGAGTTGTACACCTGCAATGCACCATGCTGGCCAAAAAGCATTTGACCGTGGTTGACCGAATAGGAAGAATTCCTTCCTCCCGCTACTGGAATTTTAAACGAACAGAGCCCGTTTTTTGTCACAAGGTGGCCCACCACTGGACATTGATCAGAGGATCTGAACTGTCCATCTGACTCAGGCTGTGTGCTCGACCAAAACCCAGCTTTCATAATAGATTTTCATGTATGTATGGGCACACATTTCTTGGCGCAAGAAGAGCCTACAAGCACGTGTTTCCTAAAATGGAAACTGTCTGCACGCCAACTTGGCGATCCGCATGAAGTGGAGCCTCTCAATCTTAGCCATTTGTTTAGGATTACCCTAGCCATCCATTTTAAACCACCTTAAAGTTTCTACCCATAGTGAAAAGAAACCGGACGATTTCGGTTTTTACCCACCATTGTTGAAGGTGATTTCGGCCAGAGAAAATTCGGACCGGTTGCTATTGAACCAACGGTCTAGGAAGGGTTAAGGCAAGCATAATAGGGCATAGATATCAAGGAAAAGGGTGCCCCCTCAATTTTTGCAGCTGCTCGAGAAAAATCGTCCATCTCCTTGCTCTAGCAAACCCATCACCTGAACCTTCCTCAAACTTTGAAAAAGATTGTCCGGGAGCTTTCTAAGACCCACATGAATCATCTGAAAGGTCTGGATTGGAGGAAGAAGCTCCACATCCAAATCCACCATTACCGACCACGACTTTCTTCCTCATCCCAGCTCCAACCAAACCAATCAGGTAACCCTTCTCTCTCTCTCTCTCTCTCTCTCTCTCTCTCTCTCTCTCTCTCTCTCTCTCTCTCTCTCTCTCTCTCTCTCTCTCTCTCCTGTTGTGAACCCCACCATGATGTACACATGAGTCCATGCCGTCAGTGTACATCCAGGCCATCCAGGGCCTGAACGTTAGCGACAAACAGCAACAAAAAAAAAGAAGAAGAGAAGAAGAAATAATAAAATTATATATATAATATTATATGTGGTGGGTCCCACGTGGGACCCACCTGATGAGGAAGTGGATTGGCTAGGGTATTGACGTCAGAGGTTCTGTACGTCCCTCATGATGTATGTATTTTATTCCACGTCGTCCATCTGTAGCCCATCAACAAAACAGCTGCTGTATTGATGTTACCAAGTTATGTGAGTCTGACTGAGGTATGTGTTATTCAACACCTTCTATCCATTTTGCTTAAATTGGGACCCCACCTAGATGTATGTTATATCTCCACCGTCCATCCCATTTCCCAGCTCATTTTAGGCATTGAGCCGAAAAATAAAGCCGAACCAAATTTCTACGGGCCATATTGTAGAAAACAGTGATTTTGGGTGATGTAAACTGTTAGGGCTCGTTGTGATATTTCGGTGCGTCAAAACATATCCAATATTGGACTCAATGGACCTGTCCTAAGCCATGGAACCCAACCGGAGGAGTAGATCCTCCTGAGGTGGGCCCCACCTATCAAAAACCACCAGAAAATAAAAAAAAAAAAAATAAATGAATAAATGTATACAAAACATGCTGGATGTTGTAGCTATAAATGTCCAGAGGATGCTGCCTCCTTATGTTTAGATTTTGGCCAGGACCATGGGCTTCACTACAGGCCCTACCATGATGTGTGTTGAACATCAACACCATCCATTTGATGGGTCCCCATTATATATGAGTTGACCCCAAAAATCAACGATACACAAAGCTCAGGTGGCCCACTCCATCTATGATCTTGTGAAGTCATGTTAAACCATATTAAATCTCTTGTTGGGGTCCCTCTAAGATTTGGATGCACCTAAAACTTGGTTTGACCCCTTAACCTAGTGGGACACACATAATGGATGGATTGGATTTGTGAGCCACAACTTGGTGGGCCCAACAAATGATTACGAATGCTTTAATGGCAAATTATAGTATTTATTATCATGATTAGATCCATTATTAATACTTGATAACTATGGTTATTATCATTAGTATTATGATAATAATTGCGGTTATTAAACACGACTAACCATTAGTAGATTATTCATGCTAATATTAGTGCTTACAAACAAAATTATCATTATTAAATATTAGTCATTTAATTATCATTCTTAGGTACAATCATTAATAGTAGATCATAGCATTATTAGCACCATAATAATAATTATTATTAAATTGGCTAACGTTAATTATAACACTAATGTTAACCATTACTTTTCAATTATTAAATTAATATGGTAAATTATCATATGCCAACAACAATCCAAATCTTAAAAATTTATCATAAACCTAAACTCAAGGGTGAACCCTAGACCTAGGTAATCCAAACCCTAGGTTAGGGCTTTAATCTAAACAGGGTACTAAGCAGGATTAATCATTGGTTGATTCTTCATATTAGCATTGAATATTATAAACAAAACTATGATTATTATACACTTACACTCCTTAAGTAGAGAATAGGTTATTAATCATTATAAGAGTATTAGATAAGTTCAGTACATTTAAATACGAACTTATGAACTATCATTATTAATATTGATCGATTAAATACACCTATAATAAATATTATTTGATCGGTTGTACGATAATAATAATAATATTAATATTAATAATTCAGAATTCAAATTCTAAAATCTAAGTTTAAGACTAAACCCTAAGATGAAAACCTTAATCCTACATTAAGACCCTAAAATAATCCAAACCCTAAGTTATAATCTCAACCATAAATAGTGTGTAGAACTCGATCTAACCATGTAATTTCCTAATTCATGATAGGACTCGATTATAAGGGACCACACATCCCCTAGCCATGCTGACAGGCGATCTAACTATAAGGTAATGATTCTTCCCCTTGAACTTTCCATCTTCTCATTAGCTTAAGTTATAGTTGTTATTTTAATTTATAATTGATATCTTCCTTTTATAATCACATGTATTAGCTGGTGAAAATTGAATTATTGTATTACATGCTTAATGATTATCCTGTATAATTGTTTATGCTTGTGGATTTCTTTTTTTGTGGATTGCTTACGGAACTTAAACCAGTACATCAGTGGAAAACCCCTACCTATAAATGTACACCCATACTTGGGATGTAACCCGACTAGTTGTGATTGTAATGGACCTTTGGCTTAGTAGTTATTGAATGGTGGTTTAAATTAACCATTGATGTGGGCCTACCACTAGGGTTGCTGTGTCCAATGGTTTTTCAAGGATGGTCTTTTATCGCATGGTTTTAATGCTCACCCTATGTGGCCTATTTTGATAATTGTCCTATGTTGCTTATTTTTATGTCGCCCTATGTGTCTGTCCTGGTGTTTTTCCTATATGGGTTCGATGTTTTATATTATGCAATCGTGCGATGGTAAGCCCTATATATTATAAAATGATTGGCCACTAGTTGACAGGATTTCATTAAACATCCTCATGAGCTGGGGATGGTGGTATGGGACTTATGCCCGAGCTATCCGCCTACGCTGGTGACAAGCTCCCGTAGTGACCTTTGAGCTTATTTAAAATGGCTGGTTGTAATTAGACTAATAACGGTTTGGCTAATCATGCATAGATGGCATAGACTAGCATTTATTGCTATCATACGTGATGTACATATTTGTCCGACTGTATGCTTTTCCCAGGTCGACGATTGCATGGGTGACGAGCCCACTGTCCACACGGATGAGCATCCCTGGGACGATGATTGCATTTACGCATCTATATACATAATAAGACCTGCATCATGTAATGTTTTATATGCTTTATTTTATAACTATGCTTACCTAATGCAGCGATGTGTAATCTTGAGAAAAATTCACACTGAGTTGGCCACTCATCCATCAAATAAATATAACCGTACAGGTAGCACAGGTGGCTTAAGTGATTTTCAGGCTCGGGCTGATAAGGAGCCGGGTGCAAGTACCAGGGTTGCATGACTGTATCTACCTTGAGAAGATAAGGGGTCTTGCGGTTCAAATTTACTTGTATTCTACTATTTCTCATGTATTGGATCATGTAATTCTTATATTTGTTAATTTTAGAGACATTGGTTTGTATAAGTCATTATGGGTAGCTTCTTGTATATTTGAATAATAATAAAATTTTTCTTTATGTCGATTTGTCCATACTACGCTCATCTACTTACTCTGATGAATGAATGAAAAAAAAAAATGTACACTCGAATTTGACCATCCTTTAAGGTTAACACTCGAGTTTTTAGGACATAGGTCATATACTCGGATCCTGAAAAGTCGGGGCGTTACACATAGCCTCTACGGGCATATCGTGGACCGCCAGATTGGATACCGAAAATATTGTTATTAGCATCAGGGAGCCATAGATGTCCTTAGGTGAAAATTCCTAAATCCGATGGTACCAGAGGATGACTCCAACGTTGAAATCGAGTGGATACATAAGCGCACGAAGGCCATATACCAGTAAACTGTGTCTCCCACTATGTCGTGGTCCATTGGAAAGGGGTGTGACCTTACCCACCTAAGTGAGGGGCAATATCTAGGTTAAGTTTCACCAGCTTGATAAATGGGTCCGTTATCGATGAGCCGAACTCGATATTAGCAGGCGGATAGTGAGGTTTCTTCCACTTACCCAGTTGTGCTCTTGGATAGGGGCAGTAAGCTGGCATAGAGTGTACTAAACTCCGGTGATTGTACATCGTGAGAACTGTACTGATATTTGATGCTCTAGTGATGAGCTGCATTGATATGTGGATTCGAATGAGGACTGGTATGCTTGAGTTGCATCTCACATCGCATGGCCTTGGTATGGCTGACATTATTTATGTCTTGCATTGTATGGCCTTAACATAGTCGATAGCATTCATTCCTTACATCACATAGCCTTGGTACGGCTGACAGTATTCATGGATTCGCCAGCATTTCTGCATTACTCTGATATTGTATTCTAAGCACGCTTATATTGTGCACACACTCTCACCACCCTCTAAGCTTTCTATAAGCTTATGCCCGATTAATGCATGCAGGTGACGCCAGGATACAGCCGTAGCTTAGGAGCAGGAGCTTACAGTCGAGCTTTAGGAGTTTTCGTTACTATTATCATTGTATTTCCCTTTATGCGCATTGTACCTTAAAGTTTTTTTCTCATAGTGTATTTTGTGATGGTGTCTTGGTTATTGTTCGTGGGTTATGCTTATGGTTATACTTGTTACAGAATAAATTTATGCTAAAAAATCCTCCTTTTAAGATCTCTGGATTAGAACTTGGTATATGGGTACCAAGAGCCAAGAATGAGGTATTACAGAGGCTGTCGGCACCGGATTCGGTAATTGAGAATTTTGTGAGCCTGATTTTCGAGTTTGGGGCGTGATAGAAGTTGATATTAGAGTATAACTTGAGAATAAATCAAGATAACATCACATGTCTGCTATGAGCTTTGGACAATTAGGTCCCAAGTGTGTAACCTTCTCGTTTACTTCCTAACGTCTGAGCCTTCAAGGGTTCTCAAGGTTGATAAGCGTCTTTGTTCTTTCTTATAGGACATGCCACCCAGGAGAGTAACTTAAACGACTCTCGCTCGACCACCTACGACTCCCACTCTACCACCTACGACTCCCACTCCACCACTAGACACCCCTGCTTCCCATCCTGAGGATGCCGCTCCTCTACCCGAGGCCTGTGCAGATCCGACCGTACCCATGAGTGCCTCCCAGTTCAGCAGATGTTGCAGGTTGTGACAGCCGCCCACCAGGGGTAGGGCGGTACCCTGCTGTTTCACCAACCCAGGCAAAGCAAGAGCATGCGAGCAACCCTCTTCGAGAGTTCCGACAATTTAATCCCCCACATTTCCAGGGTGAACCAAACTTGACAGCAGCCGAGAGATGGCGCTCTGAGGTGGAGAAGATTTTTAATACGATGACATGTACAACCCAACAGCGGGTCCAGTTAGCTATATTTCTTCTCCAAGGTGAGGTAGAACACTGGTGGACCTCCGCTACCCGTGTTGCAGGAGCTGACTTTATCTAGACATGGGATAATTTCATTGACCAATTCGACTAGCAATACTTCCCCGACCACATTCGTCGACAGCGAGCATTAGAGTTTGAGACCTTGGTGCAGGGAGACATGTCTGTGGCGTAGTATGGGGTTCATTTTGTGGCGATATCGAGGTTCATGTCGTATTTGGTTGATGAGGAGCGGAAGGCCCACTATTTTGAGAATGGCTTAAATTATGGTCTTTAAGGCCGTGTTATTAAGCATGAGCTCCCGACTTTTCAGGCGGTAGTACGGAGGGCTCAAATTTATGAGACTAGTGGGCCGGTGCGCAGAGCAATCGAAATCATAGAAGAGATCGAAAGAGGCAAGACCCCTCTGGTAGCTCCCAGCAGCAGTAGCGTCGTCAGCAGCAGAGGCACACAGGCCACCCATCCGCCAAAGCACCAGTGGCACCCCGGCATCACCTTCGAGGCAACTTCTCGGTGCATGTTATGGATGTGGTGGGATAGGACACCATAGGTGGGAGTGTCCCCGACCGCAGAAGCAGCAACCGAGAGAAAACAGTAACCTCCACAGCAGCAGCTGAGAGCACCGCAGCAGCAGCGACAGCAACTCCCACCACCAAGGTCCCCTTAGCAACAGCCTCTTTAGCAGTAGCGACAACAGCTCCCACCACCAAGGCTCCCTCAGCAGCAGCGACAACAACTCCCACCATCGAGGCCCCCTCAACAGCAGTATCAGTACCAGCCACAAGACCTCAACAGCAGAGGCAATAGTTTTAACCGCCTCAGTGACAACAGTAGCAACAGAACCCTCTGAGGGCACAGACACCTCCCCAGCCAGCTCAATCTAGGTTCTCTACGTCTCAATAGGACCCGCAGTGATCTGGAGGAGTCGTTAAGGGTATTCTTCCCGTCTCTACATGCATTGCACGAGTTTTGTTTGATTCCGGTGCTTCGCATTGTTTTATATCCGAGGGATTCTGTCGTTCGACTAGATTACCAAGGGAGTCTGCTCGTCAGGGGTTGACCGTATCGATGCCTTTGGGGAAGACTACAGTGTTAAGCCGCTTCAGTTCGTCTTGCCCCATGTTGGTAGGAGAGATTTTCTTGCCTGCTGACTTGTTTATGCTGCTAATGTCAGATTTCAACGTCATCTTAGGTATGAATTGGCTTGCTGAGTACCATGCTGTCTTCGACTGCTTTGCAAGATAGTTACGTTGTGTATACCAGGCTTGTCATAGTTTCAATTCGTTACCAAGCCCCAAGGAGAGCCGTTATCTTGTTTGATGTCGTATGCAGTAGAGGAGCCTGTGCCGGTGAGCATTGATCTGTTGCTAGTTGTTTACAATTTCCCCGACGTGTTCCAAGAGATTCCGGGGTTACCACCATGTCGGCATATTAAGTTTCAGATTGATCTTGTGCCCGATACCGCGCCTATCTTGAAGGCCCCATATCGTATGGCACCGATGGAGTTGCGAGAGCTGCAGTGGCAGTTGGACGAGTTGCATGAGTTGGGATTCATTCGTCCAAGCAATTCACCTTAAGGAGCGCCAGTACTCTTCGTCAGGAAGAAGGATAGTTCGTTGAGGCTCTATGTGGATTACCGCGAGCTCAACAAGGTCACGACCAAGAACAAGTACCCGCTCCTGAGGATAGATGATTTATTAGATCAACTGTAAGGTGTACAGTTCTTTTTGAAGATTGACCTGCGTTCCAGTTATCAGTAGATTCGGGTCCGAGAGGAGGACATCCCCAAGACGGCTTTCAGAACACGTTATGGTCATCTTGAGTTTCAGGTCTGTCCTTCGGACTGACCAATCGCCCGTGGTCTTCATGCAGTTGATGAACGAGGTCTTCCGTCCTTATCTAGATCAGTTTGTTGTAGTATTTATCGATGACATTCTAATATATTTGAGGACCCATGAGGAGCATGTACAACATCTGGATATCGCATTGCAAACCCTCTATGCCACCAGCTGTATACGAAGCTAGAGAAGTGCGAGTTTTGGCAAGATGAGGTAAAGTTCCTCGATCGCGTGGTGACGAAGGAAGGTGTCGCAGTCGACCCCTTGAAGGTAGATGCAATGCATCATTGGGACCAGCCCATGAACGCATCTGAGATTTGCAGTTTTCTTAGTTTGGGGGCTAATACCGGCATCTCATTGAGGGATTCTCCCGTATTGCGACCCCGTTGACTAGGTTAACTCGGAAGGGCGCAGAGTTTGTTTAGAGCGACACCTGTGAGCGAGCATTTATGGAGCTGAAGGACCACCTCACGTCCACTCCTGTCCTCACTCTTCTCTCTAAGAGTAATGGATTCATTGTATTTATTGATGCCTCGCATATTGGTTTGGGTGCTGTCTTGATATAGTACGAGAGGCCAGTGGCTTATGCGTCTCGCCAGCTCAAGGTCCATGAGCTGAACTACCTCGTACGTGATTTAGAGCTGTCAACAGTCGTCTTAGCACTGAAGGTGTGGAGACACTATATTTATGGAATTAGGTTCGAGCTCTTCTCCAACCACAAGAGCTTGAAGTATCTATTCGCTTAATCCGAGCTAAACATGAGGTAGAGGCGTTGGTGGAGCTCCTGAAGGATTATGATTTTGATCTTTAGTACCACCTAGGCAAGGTAAACGTGGTGGCGGATGCCCTTAGCCGTTAGCCATGAGGCCTGCTGGCGCACATGATGATTCAGGAGTGAAGGATGCTCGAGGATATAGCAGAATATGACTTGGAGATTGGTCTGTAATCTTCTATCGTTCAGCTATCAAGCCTGTCGATTTAACTCTCTCTTGTTGTAAGGGTGATCGAGGCTCAGCAGACAGAGTCGTTAAAGGGTTACCGAGCAGAAGCAGCATCTGAGAGTCAGTTAGAATGACAGATTAGTTCTAATGGTGGACTTCGCTTCAGAGGCCGATTATGTGTCCCGGATATTCCAGAGTTGTGTGGAGATCTTATGACCGAAGTACATCGATTGCGGTTTTCTATCCACCCTGAGTCGACGAAGATGTACTGTGATATGAGGCGATAGTATTTTTAGGCTGGGATGAAGCGTCAAATCACCAGTTTTATGGTCGAGTGTGACATATGCCAGCATGTCAAGGCCAATCATCAAAGACTCCTTGGTCCATTGCAGTCGTTGAGCGTCCCAACGTGGAAGTGGGAGCACGTGTTGACAGATTTCATTATAGACTTACCGAGGACTCAGTCTCATGACGTCATTTAAGTTATCGTGGATCATCTGACGAAATCGGTGTATTTTCTTGCAATTCATGCGACTTGGTCTTTGGACCGACTTATTAGATTATTCATCAAGGAGATTATGAGACTACATAGCATTCCAGTCTCGATCGTTTCTGACCGAAATTCGAGGTTTACGTCTTAGTTTTGAAAGAGCTTTCAGAGAGCGATGGGGTCTGTTTTACAACTCAACACCACGTATCATCCGCAGACTGATGGGCAGATCGAGAGGGTCAACCAGATCCTTGAGGATATGCTTCGGGCATACGTGATTGACTTCGGAGGTAGGATGAGCATCTACGATTGGCTGATTTCGTATACAACAACAGCTATCAGGTGACCATTAGCATGACTCCTTTTGAGGCACTATATGGCAAACCGTGCATATCTTTGAGTTGTTGGACCGAGGTTAGAGAATAGCATCTCCTAGGTCTTGAGCTTGTGCGGCAGACGTCAGAAGCTATCGATATCACCAGGCAAAGGATACGCACAGCTTAGAGCCGGCAGAAGAGTTTTGTTCATCATCGGCGTCGTTCCTTGGAGTTTGCAGTAGGGGATAGAGTGTAATCTCAAGGTCTCACCCATGAAGGGTGTAGTTTGATTTGGAGCGAAGGGCAAGCTTGCCCCGAGATTCATAGGACCTTTCGAGATCACTGGGCGCATTGGCGTCGTAGCCATCGACTTGCCTTGTCATCTCAATTGTCTGGCGTCCACAACGTCTTCCATGTATCTATGTTGTAGAAGTGTGGGTCTGATATAGTTCTGTTATTGATTGGCAGTCGTTGGAGTTTCGTGAGAACGCTTCTTATAATGAGCAGCCAGTTCTTATCCTTGATCGGAAGGAGCAGGTCCTCCAAACCAAGCTTATTCCCTTGGTGAAGGTTCAGTGGGGTTACCATTTTGTTGATGAAGCGTCCTGAGAGCGTGAGGCCAAGATTCGAGAGCGCAATCTCTATCACTTTGATGATTGATTATATATTGTATCTTGTCTCTGTTTTTATATGATGATATTATGTTTCCTCTTCCTTATAAGTTATGTCTAATTGTTATGATTGTGTAAATTTCGAGGATGAAATTTTTATTATGAGGGGAGAGCTGTAAGGCTCGTATCCTAGACCGTACCATTCCGTAGGCTTCCACAGTCCTCCTAGTAGAATTTCGGTAACCCTCAACATGTAGATAGCATTTATGCGCGACCTTAAGTCACATCCTGTATATCTATATCGACTCGACTCAAAACTTGTACCCCAGCGACCGCGCCGTCGCCACGGTTCTAACGCCACGTCTTGCACACCGATGAAATACCAAGGCTAGGAGTTGTGAGCCTGCATTTATTTCGAGAAAAATGTCAGGCATTGCGAATTCTGAGAGAATTTCTACAACCCATCTCATCAATCAATCAATCACAAGTCAAGTATACAACTCATCCCTCTCTTACACAAGCCTTACCTAAAGTCAACTCTCTCTCTCTCTCTCTCTCTCTCTCTCTCTCTCTCTCTCTCTCTACCCATCTCTCTCTCATCCAAAATTTAACCAAGCCCATACCCTCCATGTCATTTTCTTATAACATCCATTCCTTCCATCCTTTTCATCCCATCACCCTCTCTCTCCATCTCATTCCATCCTAAGCTTCCATGAGAGAAAAAAATTCCAAGGAGAGAAGACCTAAAGAGACTCCCTATCACCCAATCGCTCATCTTAGCCATCCAACCTTCATCATCCACCCTTAAAGAGCTAGCTTAGGAGCCAAGGAGTCCAAGGAGCTAAAGAAGGAGTGATATAGGTGGGTATTTTTGTAGGATTAGATTGAATTTTGATGATGGGCCAAGTCGGGCCTTCCGATTGATGGTATGGATCTCACTTTGGACCCTAAGTGTAGTCGATGGACCATCATGATTCATAAGATCATCCCATGATGAGTCCATTCTCCAGGGACCCCATCATGAGTTTATTTTTCCCATTGTGAATGGTCATCTAGACCTTGCATTTTATGGTGGAAAGGGATCTCCATAGTTGATTTTGATTGTTAGGCCCACATGTAATGGGACCCACTTGATGTATGTTTTGTAATGCATGGAAGGGAGGGCCCATAGTGTCAAGGTCCCTCCCATCACATGCATTTCTCTCTCTCTCTCTCTCTCTCTCTCTCTCTCTCTCTCTCTCTCTCTCTCTCTCTCTCTCTCTCTAGTGGCCCATCTTGATGCATGATATTATCCACCCCACCCATCATCCGATGGTGGAAACCCAGTATTTTGCATCCAAGTCGCCCATCCAAGGCCTGGACATTGTCTCATTTCCAAAAAAAAAAAAAGATAAGTAAATAATATAATATAAGATAATATAATAATATAACATTATATTATGGTGGGCCCCACGTGGGGCCCACCTGCTATGGATAGCAGCTTGGCTGAAGTGCCTCACGCCAGTAGCAGATGGCTACTGGATTAGGATTGACGTTAGCTAGTTATGTGGGATTGATCACGTGGTATGTGTGTTTTCCAAACCGTCCATCTGACGGTGGACCACATCATGATGTCTATGTTGTATCTCCATTGTCAAGCAAGCTGGACGGTGGAACGACACCGTGATTTATGTATTTATCCATGCTGCCCAACAGCACGTGGGCCCGACCCACATGGAACGCCACCATGATGTAGTGTTATATCCCAACTGTGCATCTAGACGGTGGGGAACCATGAGCAGCAGCTATTGCTGATGACGTCAGAAAGTTCCGTGGACCCCACATTAATGTATGTATTTTGTGTCCACACCGTCCATCGCTGTGTGGGCCGAATCATGAGGTTTTTGTTAGATCCAAACCATCCATCCACTTTCTGACATCGTCTTAAGGCCTGAGACGAGTAATGAGGCAGATTTACCTATCAGGTGGACCACACTGCAAAAATCAGTGGAAGATGATAGTCCACCATCGAAACCGTCTAGGGTAACAGAAGTTCTGGATCAATATGAATTTATTTTTTCCCCTTAATTCAGGCCTTTATAACCTTATGAACAGATTGGATGGAAAATGAATGTTATGATGGGCACTGGGAATTTTAAATAGTGAAAATCCTTTATCTCCATTGCTATTTATGGTGTGGTCCAGATGATCTTCCGTTATGATTCATTTTTTGAGATATGCTCTATAATAATCTCTATAAATAAATGAATGGTGTAGATAGTTCGGCTAGGGTGGTGGGCCAACTTGTTGTATATGAGGCCCATGTGATGCGGCCCACTAGACGTATATGAGGCCCATTGTTGAGGCCTATGTGATGCGGCCCATTTGATGATTATGAAGCCCATTGTTGAGGCCCATGTGATGCGGCCCACTTGATGTATATGAGGCCCATACAATGAGGCCCGATGTGATGTATATTGGTCCATATGATGTGGCCCAATGCGATGTATGTGAGGCCCTTATGTATGGCCCAATGTGATGCATGTGAGGCCCATGAGTGAGGCCCAATGCGATGTAGTGAGGCCCTTGTGTATGGCCCAAAGTGATGTATGTGAGGCCCATGAGTGAGGCCCATTATGATTAATATGTGGCCCATGAGCGAGGCCCAATGTGGTGCATATATGGCCCATGAGTAAGGCCCATCGTGGTGTACATTAGACCCTTTATGTGAAGCCCATTATGTTGTGTATGAGGCACTTGCGTGAGGCCATGGGCCTACCATATGTTTAGCTCTATGTGGGTCACCCTTTGAAAGCAATGTTGGTTAAATGTTCACATTGATGGATAATGATGGTTAAATGTCCACATTGTGACCCTTCCTGAGGCCTATAATTGGGCCCATTCTTATCTTTCCTTAGTGGACTAACCCAAACTGTTGGGCCCCCATGATTGTTAGGCCCATCTTGATATATGAAGAGTATATCATCATCATACGTGTATACTTAGCATAGCATCATAATACATGCTCATACGCATCTCTTCATGCTTGATGTGGTTAACCATTGCATATGGCATTGAGCAGGTCGTTTATGAGACTCCCTGATAAGTGAAGTTGTCACACATGAGCGCATAGTATGGGCAGGTTAATGCATGATTAAACTGCGTGACTCATGCATCTTGCATTATGTGGTTATGGTTACTGTACGCCTTAACGACATCAAGGTCATAGCCTCCACAGGCATATCGTGGACGTCCGGATTGGATACCGAAAATACTGTTATTAGCATCAGGGCGCTATAAATGTTCTGGGGTGAAAATTCCTAAACCCGATGGTACCGGAGGATGACTCCAACGTCGAGACCGAATGGATATATGAGCGCACGAGAGCCATATACCAGTAGGCCGTGTCTCCTACGGTGTCGTGGTCGGTTGAAAAGGAGTGTGACCTTACCCACCTGAGTGAGGGGGCAATATCTAGGTTGCGTTTTACCAGCTTAAGGAATGGGTCTGCTATTAACGAACCGGACCCGATATTGGTAGGCGGATAGTGAGGTCTCTTCCACTTACCCAGTTGTACGCTTGGATAGGGGTGGTAAGTTGATGTAGAGTGTACTAGATCTCAGTGATCGTCTAGCATGAGAAATGAACTAATATTTGATGCTCTAGTGATGGACTACATTGATATGTGGATTCGGATGAGGACTGGTATGCTTGAGTTGCATCTCACATCGCATGGTGTTGGTATGGCCGATATTATTCACGCCTTGCATCCCATGGCCTTGATATGGATGATAGCATTCATGCCTTATCGCATAACCTTGGTACGAATGATAGTATTCATGAATTCGCCAGCATATTTCGCATTACTCTGATATTGCATTCTGAGCACGCTTATATTACGCATACACTCTCACTACCCTCTAAGTTTTCTATAAAATTATGTACGATTAATGCATGCAGGTGACGCCAGGACACAGCCATGGCTTAGGAGCAGGAGCGTGTAGTCGAGCTTCAAAAGTTTCTATTACTATTATCATTGTATTTCCCTTTATGCGCATTGTACTTTAAAGTTTTTTATCATAGTTGATTTTGTGATGGTGTCTTGATTAGCAGAAACTTACCACTATCTCTAAAGTTCGTAGTTTCCATGGCCTTGCCACATTTTACAAATGTTTTTATGTGGAACTTTAGTAGCATCATGGCCCTAATCAACAATTGTATGAAACAAAGAAAGTTTTGATAGACAAATGCGATAAAACAAGCATTTGATATGATCAAATGTAAGATGATTGAAGCTCTAGTCTTGCACCTTCCAGACTTTGAAAAGGTATTTCAAGTAAGTTGTGATGCTTCTAACAACGGTGTTGGTGTTTTTTAGTCAATAGGGTCATCTAATAACCTTCTTCAGTGAAAAGCTCTCTAATGCAAAGCAATAGTACTCCATTTAAGACTTGGAGTTTTATGTCATTGTTCAGACTCTACGACATTGACATCACTATTTGATGGGCAAGGAATTTATATTATACTTCGATCATGAAGCATTCAAGCACTTTTTAACTCTCAATAGACGACGAGTGCTCAATGTGTAAAGAGAGCTCATCTATTATGATTAACGTCAGTCATTATTTTAGAATTTAAAGAGATACGGTGTGAATATGTTGATTACAAGGATTTTAGACATATTTATACAAACGTGCATAGTTAAGAGCATGTGAGATACCCACATTTCAATATTCATGATGGATATTTATTCCAGGAGACATAACTTTGCTTATCCAATATGTTCATTCGTGAGTAGGTTATGAGGGAGTTACATACTAATGGGTGTAGTGGTCATTTAAGTCGTGATAAGACTCTAACTCTCTTTAGAGATAGATACTTTTGGCCTTATATAAATTCAAATGTTACAAAGATCTCCAATTATGCAGGGTTTTTTAGCTTGCTAAGCGTTAGAAAAAAAAAAAAAAACATTAGATTGTATCAATCACTACCTAGCCCACATACTCTATAGGAAGATCAGTATGGCCTTTGTACTAGGTTTGTCAAAGATTCCTTGGAAAGTTGATTCAATATTTGTGGTAGTTAACTGATCTTCAAAGAAGACTCATTTCATACCATGCTCAAGATTGTCCAATTATTTTTCAAGAGGTTGTTCATCTTCATGGGCTACCGAAGTCAATTGTGTCAAATCATGATATTAAGTTCATAAGTTAATTTTGGAAAACTCTTTGGGCATCAATGAAAACTAACCTTCAGTTCTCTAGTGCCTACTACCCTCAAATTCATGGTCAAACAAAAGTGGTCAACTTTATCTTGAGCAAGTTATTATGGTGCCTTGTCTACGATCATATAGGTTCATGAGACCTACTAATAACCATACATGGATTTACTTATAATTACCGGTCAACAAGTCCACAGGGATATCACCTTTTGAAGTAGTAATTGATATACGACTATATCTTCTAGTCAATTTGGTTCATCTACTTGTAGAGTTAAAACCAAGAACAGAAGCTAATGACTTCATCCACCATACGTAGTAAGTGCATGACGAAATTCAATGTAATATCACTGTAAGTAATGAAAGTTATAAGCAACATGCAGCTATAGGACATCGCTTTATTGAATATATAGAAGGTGACATGGTTATGACCCATATTCTTCTTGAACAGATTCCTCCTGATACCTTGAAGAAGCTCCATCCTCATAATGTAGAATAGTTCAAAATAATAAGAAGATTACTATCAATATTTATGTTTTAGATCTCCAACCAAGTTTACTTATCAATTCTACTTTTAATGTAGAAGATCTTTCCATTTATCACGGACACTATTGTAACGCCCCGACTTTTCAGGACTCGAGTATATAACTTGTTTCCCAAAAACTCAAGTGTTAACCTTAAAGAATGGTCAAATTCGAGTATATATTTTTTCAACTATCAGAGTAAGCAGATGAGAGTAAAATGGACAAGCATAAAGGAAAATTTTCAATTATATTTAGAATATACAAGAGATTGCCCATAGTGACTTATACAAAATAATGTCTCAACGTTAACAATTATAAGATTTATATACATGAGAAATACAAAAGAAAATATATAAAAGAAAGTCGCAAGATTGTGCAGCTTCCTTGACAAGTACAGCCACACATCCTTGACCATCATAACAGCTCATTATCAATCTAAACTTGCATATCACTTAAGTCACCTGTACGGTTGTATATTTGATGGATGAGTGGCCAACTCAATGTGAATTTCCCTTAAGATTACACACCACCGCATTAGGTAAGCATAATTATAAAAAAAAGCATACCAAACAATGCATGATGCAGGTATTATTATGTGCATGAATGCGTGAATGCAATCATCGTCCTGGGGATGCTCATCCATGCGGATAGTGGGTTCATCACCCATGCAATCATCGACCTGAGAAAAGCATTCGGTTGAACATCATTAACCTGGAAAAAGCATCCAGTTGGACAAATACGTACATTACGTATGATAGCAATAGATGTTAGTTTGTGTCATGTATGCATAATTATCTAATCCATTATTAGTCTAATTACAACCAGCTATTTTAAATAAGCTCAAAGGTCACTACCGGGGCTCGTCACAAGCGTAGGCCGACAGCTCGGGCATAGGTCTCATACCACCATCCCCGGCTCATGAGGCTACCACTTTAGGATATTTAATGGCCCTGTCGACTAGTGGTCAATCGTATTAAGTATATGGGGCTTACAATCTCATGGTTGCATAATATAAAACGTCGAACCCATATAGGGTAAATACCAAAACAAATTCATATTGGACGATATTAAAACACACCACATAGGGCAAATATCAAAATAAGCCACATAGGATAAGTATCAAGACCATACGACACAAGACCATCCTTAAAACCATTGGACACAACAACCCCTGGATGGTAAGCCCACATCAATGTTCAAATTAATCCACCATTCAATAACCACTAAGTCGAAGGTCCATTGTAACCACAATCAATCGAGTTACATCCCAAGTATGGGTGTATATTTATAAGTGGGGATTTCCCACTGATATACTAGTTTAAATTTCATAAACAATCCACAAGTAATCCATAAACATAAGAAGATATGCAGGATATATATTAAGCATGTAACCTAGCAATTCAATTCCAACAAATACACATGTGATTACAAAATAGAGATATCAATTATCAATTTAAATTAAAATAAAACTATATTTAAGCTAATGGGAAAAATGGAAAGCTCAAGGAGAAGAATCATCACCTTGTACTTTGAATTGCTAACTGACGTTGTTAGAAAGCGCGTGCACCCTCAGAGTCGAGTCCTACCATAAATTGTGAAGTTGTACATGAGATCAATGCTCTATCAAGTGTCTATGGTCAAGATTCATACAAACTAGGGTTTGGATTACTTTTAGGGTTTTAATATAGAATTAGTGTTTCATCCTAGAGTTTAGTTATAGGCTTTAGATTCTAGTATTGAATCCTATATTAGTATTTCTATTATTATTATTATTATTATTATGCAATGGGTCAAATAATATTCCTGATGGGAGTATTAATCCATCGATATGAATAATGGTGGTTCATAAGTTCATATTTAGATATACCAGCATTATCTATTATTCTTATAATAGCTAATGATCCCTTAAATAATGCAAATAATAATTTTTTTTTACCAATAATAAGAACTAATTCTAATAATCATATTAACAAGAGTTATGCCGACCCTAGAAGGAAAATAATAATATTTTCTAATGATAATAGTCATAACTACCGACGATGAATGATAATGTTTTCTAACGATAATAGTCATAACTACCCACAGTGAATCTAGTCATGATAATAGATATAATGGTCTACCATGAGTAAGGCTATTTGAGCCTGCATTAGAGTGACCAGGCCGACTAGATTCTCGTCCAACAAGTGGCCTAGATTGGGCCCAAAATTATCCCTAACTAAGGGCCAAATTGGGCCTTGCTTTGGCGCAGTTGTTGGGTCTTATTTGAGCCCAAAAATGGGGCTGGGCTGGCTTTCCTTAGCCCAGCAAGTAACCGCACCAGCCCATGAGTTGGGCTGGGCTGTCCCGGCCCAACAATACCCCACAATTAGGAGTGGGCCCAACAGTATGTTCGCAAGGAGGCTGGGCCCAACTGTAAGGCTTCAAAGGGCTGACCCATCACTAGGGTCGGCCCACCTTGTGCTTTCAAGGCTCTCAGCGCGGCCCACCTGCATCATGCAGGGTACGGCCCACTGATCCCTTGGCTCAGGCGAGGCCCAGTGACATATGTAACGTGGCCCATCGAGATTCGCTTCCAGCGGACCCTTTGTGATTCACGGTGGTGCGGTGTGGCCCACTGTGGTTTTAATGGCCTGGGTTTGGGCTGATTTCAGCCCGTTTCTGGGACTGATCTCGGCTCATTTCCAGGGCTCTCTCGGCCCAGCATATGGCCCAAGTGAAAGACGGTTTCAGTCCATTTCACAGCCTAACTGAGGCTCGACTGAGGGCCGTTTTCGGCCCTGGTCACGGCCCAAACCCAGCAAGAGAAATCAAAGGGACCGCAGATAGTGGACTCAAGAACCTTGTGATATTGTGCCGAAGGCCACTGAGGCCGAGGATTACCTGAAGTGTTGAAGGAACGATCAACGCTCCCTGGATTCCACGCCTGATTTGCTTTCTGCATCGACCGGCCAGGATTATGGGGATGGTGGGTGCAACAAATGTATATGACCCACAACCAATCACTCCTTCTTTCTCTCACAGAGTCCCTGACTCTGATCGACTCGAGCAGACCAGGCCGACTCGGTGGAGTGCGGTGGTGCGGCACTAGCTGCCCGTCCTGCTTTCTTTCCTCTCCTATTTTCCCTCCTCTTTTCTCTCTCCTTTCCTGAATTTCTGGTGCAGATCCCAAGGAAAACGCCTAGCTTTTATAGCCACGGAGTCTGCTCGAACCCTACATCCAACCGTCGAGATAAACGATCGAGTACACACCTCCACTTCCTTTCCTCGATTAAAGGGGGGAAATCCGATTCGAGGGATGGATTTTACACACCGAGGCCCACTGGAAAAACAACTCAGATCTTAAAGCGGGGTCCATGCCATGATGGTGGGTCCTTCCGTTTGACGGGGAAGATGACGTCGCCTTTAATGGCGATTTTCCTTCTTGGATCTATCACGGTGATCCGCACCGTTTGGACGGGCCTGATGGGACCCATGATCAGTGTGGCGTCTACTTTTTTATTTATCTTTCGTTCGAGCGCAATATCTCAAGAGTTAATCCACCGCGGTTCTTTTCTCATGCGGACTGACGAAGATTTCGGGAAGTCGTTGCTGCCCTAATGCGGGCGGTCGGGATGGCTTCCAAGGATTGAGCGGAAGGCTCGGATCACGCCAGAGACGGCTTCCCAAAGCGGAAGTGCTTTCCTTGGTGCAGGCGGTTGCCTGCCCCTTTTTGGCAACTGAAGAACGGCGCGGATAGACCCCTAGACGGACGGCTGAGATGTAAGGAATGGTGCGAACGCGGATCGCCAACGTGGCAGCCACCTAGCTTCCCTCGTTTGAAAGGGGATCGATACACGCCACCGCCCATCGGCCACTCCTGCGCCCTTACTCGAGTATATGGCACTATGCTGACAGACCGTACTGGTCGGATCCATCGTCCGGTCATGATGAACGGATCGGATCATGATGGTGGACCTCAGCTCGAGTGAATCGGGGTCGTCCGATTTGAATTCGAGTTGGCGGGAACGTCGAGCGACAGAGAAATCTCTCTTTCGGGTCAATCAGCTTTGACCGGGTTTGCTGCCCGGTGCAACACTAGTGTACACCTTGTGGTGCACACACAAAACGGCTGTGGGACCCACAGAGATGTTTTTAAGAAATCCACTCCGTCCATGATCCTCTGTGGGCCCATCTGGGTCGTCATCCCGGAGATGAGGAAAATCCAAAGCTTAGGTGGGCCTTCCAAAAAGTCCAGGTTGTTTCATCAAGATTGGATAGGTCGAGCATTTAATCTGTCAACCTGGTTCATCAACTGTTTTCGTGATTGGCCAAAAGTGCGCTCTGTCCAAGTCGTATGGTTTTTTCAATGGTTCTTAGCTCCCTTGGAGACGTTTTTATCAAAGCTTGGCTAAAATTCTAAGAGTAATTTATTCTCATTTCAGGTAGTGTCTACACTAGCATACCTCAACATTTCACACCCTTATGTCTGGAGGTTTATTGCTACAATACATGAACCCACTTCCACCATAATTTAATGGATCCAGAATGATAATGGCAGCTCCCATATCTAATATCATTCCTCTTTCTAGCCAAAGAGAGACCATTCCTCCCATCTCACCACCCCTCATATAGTATCAACTTTGAATAGGCTACAAGCCGTCATAAATCTTTCAATATCCATTGGTGACTAATTGAAACCCATGTCACCGAATCACTGAGAAGCTTTAAAACTCTGTCATCCTTCTCTACCCTTACAATTCTTCAACATCCAATCTCCAACCTCAATCACCAATGCTCCAGATCTGATTAAAGCAATGAAGCTCCTTCGGAAAGAGTTCCAAGCCTATTTGATCACTTTCGGATGGATTTTGACTTCCGACACTCCTTTCACTACCTCATTCCACACCCATCTCTTTTGCTACATCTGAGATGATTCACTTATCTCCCCTTTTCTAGCCAACCTTTTGAAATCACAATTCGGTATCTCAATGATACTTCTTTGAACAATTTTCTCCTCTCCCAATTCTTCCTCTCCTCTCCATTCTCTTTCATCTGTAACCTATTTGTAAATAAGCTTGCTCTAATCTCTTTTCTTCTCTTGTGGTCTTCGTTGATTTGTAATTGACCTCTACAGGACCATATCTTGCTTTATTTAACTTGAAGTTTTTTTCATCTAAAATGTGCCCCATGTAAGTTGTTCACTACAGCTACTAGATCATCCAATTCTTTCATTCGAACAAAAGAAAATTCATAAATTTTAGTCGAGCCTCCCACTTTTGGTATAATCGTAACCTTTCCATGTTCCCCATGTTCCCCAAATAGTCTCCAAAGATGGGGTTCAAATCAATCCTTTAAAAAGTTCAGTACGAAAGCTGTCAGTATTTCCTTTATGATTGGCTGCCTTATAGTTCATGCATGTCCCCTTTCTCCTTTGAGTGACTAGAGCCCATTTCTCCTCTAGTTCTCCATCAGTACGAATTCCCTTCCTACCCTCTTCTCCCTTTTTGTTGAACTCCGCCTCTCTGTCTATCTGTCGATCTTCGGTTAGTCTCCAACTGTCACCTAGACTACCTGCCCATCTGAGATGAGTCCAAACAAATTCTCAAGCTTCCATTGGCGGCATAATTTTTTTTTTTATTTTTTTTTTTAAGTAGTTAAAATTCAATGAGTGAAATCAAACATTTTGTGAGTTGTTTGCAAGTTGCCCAGTCAAACATCAACCATCCAATTGATCAATTTGGACTGTTCATCGTGTCCAATGCACATTCAGTGGATACTCATCGGACTATTATAATATTATAATCAGTGGTGTTTTAATTAAAAGACCAACATGTCCAACTAAAGATTTAAACCATCTATTTATTATGACCATCACGTATTTCTCATGATCCCAAAAAAACTTCTATCACACGATGCAAACATCCACCCATGGTCCCAAAAAGATAGAAAGCTAAGTATGAAAGAGAACCACAAGTTATGAATGAACATGATGGTATGAATGTGATTTGCCCATGAACTGTGAATCGAACTTAATGGATAGCCTGGATTAATTAATTGTAGTACGTGCATTAGATAATCCAAATGATCAACTTCAAGCATTACAACTACCATGCTCGTAGTGCATTGAATAAGAAAAAATACATCCAAGCTCTAACTAAATCAAAGAGACAAAGTAAAAATCAAATGCTTCGATTGGCCATTGGGCGGTCTGCATTGGATAATCTAGATCAACTTAGAGCATTATACCTTATTGGACTCTGAGTGCATTGGATGAACAAAGAGACATCCAAGCCCTTAGCTAAATAAAAGAGAAAATAATACCGAAAATGCAAAATGTGTAAATAAAAAAAAAAAAAAAAATCCCTCTTCCTCTTCTTCTTCTTTGCAATAAGTGTTATGAGCTTACTGGTTGCAGGTTTAATTGTGGAAACAAAGAGAAAAGGATAAGAGAAGGGAACGAAGAGGAAGAAAAACAGGGGTTTGGTTAGAGAGGAGAGTAAAGAGGAGATGAGGAAGGAAATCATATTTTTCATTGATCCCTTATTACTATCATGTAGCCTTATAGGCTTCATTCCAAGATCTATAATCCGCTCAAATTACCTAAAACAGAAAACCAAAAAGAAAAAACAAAAAAGGAACTTATCAAAACAGAAAAATAAATTGCACTTATTTTAGTAGTCGTTCCCTTTGTAATTCTGTGATATCCTATCATCCCACCCCCCATAAGAACAACATTGGCCTAAAGGTTGGAAATTTAGAAATTGTGTAGAGAGCTCCGGCCACAATTCCCATGTGGCATCTTCGATTGCCACTCCGACCCACTTGACCAAGACTTCTGTCACGGCTGCATTTCATTTTTTTACTATTATGCAGCGGTCCAAAATTAATTCTGGCTCAGCTTGAATAATACTATCATTAGTTAAATATATAAGATCATGAACTTTGAATATTTCTAGCGTTGAGCTTCTTCTTGAGTAACGAAACGTGAAAGACAAGATGTATCTTGGAGCTGGGTGGTAAATCTAGCTTATATGCCACCGATCCAATCTTCTCAATGATCTTGTAAGGTCCGTAAAAATGTGGATAAATCTTTAAGGATGCCCGACCATGAAGTGAAAGCTATCGGTATGGTTGGAGCCGAAGAAATAAATAATAGATCATCTGTTGTATTTGTTTTAAAATAATATTAAAATTTTGAATTTTCAAATTTCGGTGTTTTCCCTCCACATTTAAATTTTGATGTTTTTGAGGTGTTGGTTTTGTCCCACATCGGATTTGACAAGAGAAATTCTCTTGTTTATATGATAGACTTTTTGCCTAGGGCTTGAGCCCCTTTCAGGGGGCATGTGAATTTGGTCCTGTGGGGGGGCTATGCCAATAGCTCTAATCTATGCCATTAACCACACGCGCGCGCGCGCGCCGAGCCGAGCCGAGTCCGCGTCCACGTGCGCGGCGCGACGCGACGGGACGGGACGGGACGGGCTGGGCTGGGCGCGGGTGCGGGTGCAGTGTAAGTGTACTCGCGTGGGTGTGTGTGTATGGGTACTCGCAGGACCTGTTGGGTTTAAACCAGAGAGATGCTTCCCTTCCCCTGTTGAGTTTAAACCCAACGGACCTAACCTTTTGTAAAGGGTGCTTATGCACCATTTCGAAGTCTATATAAAGACTTCCGATTCCAGTTTCAACATACGAAAAATTCCCTGGCTTATAAAACTCTCTCTGATACGGTTTTGTTACTGAGTTCATTGCTGAGTCAACTCAGCACTTTCGGATTAAACTGCAAGTGGTTCGAGCCCGTGTACAGTGAGTGCACCGCTGGGACCGGGTCATAGTCGTTGTATCCTGGAGGTCGATTGCTCTGGAAACCTGTTGCACTTGGGACGCTGTCCAAGGGAAGCAAATTCGATTTCAAGCCGAGTGACTCAGTCACGCCTCGACTCAATTCAATAAGTTTTTCTTTCTCTAAATTTATTTTCCTTTTTTGGTTCTCGATTTTTATAGTCTATTTAATTCAACATTTTATCCAACAATCTTGAAATCGAATTTTGTTGAATTACATAGACTATGGCTACAGTAACAGTAAATGCTTCTACTGAGTTAGCCAAAATCGAACCGTTCGCTGGACAATCCTTTAAACGGTGGAAACAAAAATTGATGTTCGCTCTTACCACCCTGAAAGTTTCATACATTTTATCTGAATCATTTACTATAGATCCAGCAAATCAAAATGAAGTAACAGATGAAAATAATTACAAAAATTATACTCTAAACTCTTTATCCAACGAATTATATGATGTGTATGCTTCTTACGCCTCTGCTAAAGATATATGGATTGCTTTAGAAAAGAAATACATATTAGAAGATGCAGGCGCTAAGAAACATGCAATTGCTAATTTCCTTCACTATGAAATGACAGACGATAAATCTGTCACAAATCAGATTCACGACTTTCAAAGTCTAATTCACGAACTATCGACAGAAGGAATTAAGTTGGATGAGGTGTTTCTGTCAGGAGCGTTAATAGAAAAGTTACCGCCCTCCTGGAAAGAATATAAAAATAGAATGAAACATAAGAAGAACAGTGTTTCTTTGGAAACCACTATCGTACACATACGAATAGAGGAGGCCAATAGAATCAGGGACCAAAAAGGAAATAAAAATGAGATAGATTCAAAAGCGAATCTTGTGGAATCAAGTCGGACAAATAATAAGAAAAATGGCAACTGTCATAACTGTGGCAAACCTGGACATTATGCAAATGAATGCAGGCTCAAAAAGAAGAATGCAAACAATCAATTCAAGAAAAAGGAAAACTGCTACAACTGTGGAAAGCCTGGGCATCATGTTAAAACCTGCAGGCTTAAGAAAAATAAAGATAAGCCGCAAGCTAATCTTACAGAAACAGGCAATGAGTCTGACATAGTAGTGGCTGTGGTGTCAGAAGTCTTCCTTGTAAACAACTTGGAGTGGGTGCTAGATACTGGTGCAACTAGACACGTGTGCAAGGATCGTAGCATGTTTACCTCCTACCAAGTATCAGGAGATGATGAACAGGTGTTCATGGGAAATGCTAAAACGTCTCCAGTTGTAGGGAAAGGGAAAGTACTTCTGAAAGTCACTTCTGGAAAGACTCTAATGTTAAATGATGTCCTCCATGTGCCTGACATTAGAAGAAACTTGGTCTCTGGTTCGCTCCTCAATAAGGCTGGTGTCAAATTAGTATTTGATTCAGATAAGCTTGTAATGACTAAAAATGGAACCTTTGTTGGTAAGGGGTATTGTAGCGATAGTTTATTCATTGTAAATGTATCCAATGATAATAAGAAAATATCTAGTTCTGTTTATATCGTTGAACCTTTTTATCTATGGCATAATAGATTAGGTCATGTGAATGTGGCATCTTTAAAGAAAATGAAAAGATTAGGTTTATTACCTAATATATCTAATGAAGAGTTTGAAAAATGTGAAACATGTGTAGAATCAAAATTTATTAGAAAACCCTTTAAACAAATAGAAAGATCATCTGTTCTATTAGAGTTGATACATAGTGATTTAGGTGATTTTAGAAATCACATGTCTAGAGGAGGAAAAAGATATTATATAACTTTTGTAGATGACTACTCTAGGTTCACTAGAGTATATCTATTAAGGAACAAAGATGAAGCTTTAGATGCTTTTTCTAAATACAAAATTGAAGTTGAAAATCAATTAAATATAAAAATTAAAAGACTTAGAACAGATAGAGGAGGTGAATATGAATCTTCTCAATTTAGAGAATTATGTGAAAAGAATGGAATAATTCACGAAACTACAGCTCCTTATACACCAGAACAAAATGGAATAGCAGAACGTAAGAACAGAACTCTAAAAGAAATGATGAATGCCATGTTAAATAGTTCAGGCTTACCCTCAAATATGTGGGGAGAAGCAATTTTGTCTGCTTGTTATATCCTAAACAGGATTCCATCTAAATATTCTGAACAAACACCATATGAACTTTGGAAGAATCATATTCCTAGTTATAAATATATTAAAGTGTGGGGGTGTCTTGCTAAAGTAGGATTGCCTGAAACTAAGAAAAGAAAATTAGGTCCTAAAACGACCGATTGTGTATTTATTGGGTATGCACAAAACAGTGCGGCCTATAGATTTCTAGTTTTAAAAACTAAGGATAATATTCTAGATCCCAATACAATTATAGAAGCTAGGGATGCAGAGTTCTTTGAGAACGTATTCCCTATGAAATCTAAATCTATAGGAATAGAAAAAGTTAATGAATCAGATATTGCGTCTACTAGTAAAAATGCTTACGAGAAAGTAGTAGAAGAGATACAACCAAGAAAAAGTATTAGAGTTAGAAAAGAAACTAACCTAGGAGATGGTTTTTTCACATTCTTAGTAGAAGATGATCCTACAACTTATATAGAAGCTATTAACTCTCTAGATGCAACCTTTTGGAAGGAAGCAATAAATGATGAGTTAGAATCTATTATATCAAATAATACTTGGGAACTTGTAGACCTACCACCTGGTAACAAACCAATAGGCTGCAAATGGGTGTTTAGAAAGAAACTAAAACCAGATGGAACTATCGATAAGTTTAAGGCTAGGTTGGTAGCGAAAGGCTTTAAACAAAAGGAAGGAATAGATTATTTTGATACATATTCCCTTGTAACTAGGATTACAACTATTAGAGTCTTAATAGCGATAGCCTCCATATATAAACTAGTGGTACACCAGATGGATGTTAAGACTGCTTTCCTAAATGGAGACTTAGAAGAAGAAATATATATGGAGCAACCTGAGGGTTATAAGATATTAGGTAAAGAAAATAAAGTATGTAGACTAATTAAATCACTATATGGTTTAAAACAGGCTCTTAAACAATGGCATGAAAAATTTGATGGTGTTTTAAAATCAAATGGTTATCATATAAATGATGTAGATAGATGTGTATATAGTAAAATTTCTAGAAATGATTATGTTATCATATGTCTTTATGTTGATGACATGCTTATTTTTGGAACTAATATTAAATTAGTTAATGCAACTAAGAAATTCTTATCATCTAAGTTTGACATGAAAGACTTAGGAGAGGCAAGTATAATATTGGGTATTGAAGTAACCAGGAAAAATGGTGTTATTATATTATCACAATCTCATTACATTGAGAAGATATTGAGAAAGTTTAACCATTTTGACTGTTTACCTGTCAGTACTCCTTATGATTATATTGTGACTCTCATGAAGAATACAGAAAATAGTGTGTCTCAATTAGAATATTCCAGAATAATTGGTAGTCTCATGTATCTAACAAACTGCACTAGACCTGATATAGCTTTTGCAGTAGGAAAGCTAAGTAGATATACACATAACCCTGGAAAAGAACATTGGAATGCATTGTCTAGAATTTTGCGATACCTAAAAGGTAATATGACATATGGTTTACATTATAATGGTTATCCTACTGTATTAGAAGGATATAGTGATGCTAACTGGATCAGTGATTCAGATGAGACAAAATCCACTAGTGGATATGTCTTCACTTTGGGTGGAGGAGCAGTCTCTTAGAAGTCCACCAAGCAGACATGTATTGCTCGGTCGACTATGGAATCCGAGTTTATTGCCTTAGAAAAGGTTGGATCAGAAGCTGAATGGCTTAGAAATCTCTTAGCTGATATACCATTGTGGCCAAAGCCTGTATCGGCCGTATCTATTCATTGTGACTGTCAAGCAGCTATAGCGAAAGCAAAAAGTAAAATATATAATGAAAAAAGCAGGCATATTAGACTCAGACACAACATAGTGAAACATATGTTGCGTGATGGAGTCATATCTATTGACTTTGTGAGGTCAGAAAAGAATCTAGCAGATCCTCTGACTAAAGGACTATCTAAAAAGTTAGTCAATGATATATCGAAGGGAATGGGGCTGAGCCTAATACATGAGCTGCCAGTGTCGGTAACCCAACCTATACAAGTGGAGATCCCATGAGATAGGTTCAATGGGTAAACAACAAGACACGAGGTAGACGATTGCACTGAGTTATATGAGCCCCTTCTATGGTGTACAGTGCGAGCAGCAACGCAGAAGGATGAGTTTTTAGAACTCTTAATAGATCCATAGCCATATATTTGGTGGTGTATACAGTTGCTGCATATACTTGATGGAATTCACCTATATGGGTGTGGAGGTGGAGGCCGCTTCCTATGAGAATCTAGGCGAATTCTCTAGAGCACTCATGAAATCCAGGTAATGGTGTATGGCCGAAACGCACCGAACCACTGAATCACTTGCAGAGGAAGAGTTGTGTGAGTGGCATGTACTTGCGATCTACATTAAAAGGATTCAGGTTCAAGACTATGGTGTCACCTGATTCCTGTAGACCTGTCTTGCTTACTCTAATGTCGGTTCAAGTCTATGGTGACACCGGCACCATTGCACAACTATTTCGCTTTAATCCGAAAGCATTTTATTTTAAAACATGTGGGGGATTGTTGTATTTGTTTTAAAATAATATTAAAATTTTGAATTTTCAAATTTCGGTGTTTTCCCTCCACATTTAAATTTTGGTGTTTTTGAGGTGTTGGTTTTATCCCACATCGGATTTGACAAGAGAAATTCTCTTGTTTATATGATAGACTTTTTGCCTAGGGCTTGAGCCCCTTTCAGGGGGCATGTGAATTTGGTCCTGTGGGGGGGCTATGCCAATAGCTCTAATCTATGCCATTAACCACACACGCGCGCGCGCGCCGAGCCGAGCCGTGCCGTGCCGAGCCGAGCCGAGCCGAGTCCGAGTCCGAGTCCGTGTCCGCGTCCACGTGCGCGACGCGACGGGACGGGACGGGCTGGGCTGGGCTGGGCGCGGGTGCGGGTGCGGGTGCAGTGTAAGTGTACTCGCGTGGGTGTGTGTGTATGGGTACTCGCAGGACTGTATGTGCGAGAGTTTACTCGCACTTGCGCCTTTTCGTTTTTAAACCAGAGAGATGCTTCCCTTCCCCTGTTGGGTTTAAACCCAACGGACCTAACCTTTTGTAAAGGGTGCTTATGCACCATTTCGAAGTCTATATAAAGACTTCCGATTCCAGTTTCAACATACGAAAAATTCCCTGGCTTGAGCCCGTGTACAGTGAGTGCACCGCTGGGACCGGGTCATAGTCGTTGTATCCTGGAGGTCGATTGCTCTGGAAACCTGTTGCACTTGGGACGCTGTCCAAGGGAAGCAAATTCGATTTCAAGCCGAGTGACTCAGTCACGCCTCGACTCAATTCAATAAGTTTTTCTTTCTCTAAATTTATTTTCCTTTTTTGGTTCTCGATTTTTATAGTCTATTTAATTCAACATTTTATCCAACATCATCAACCGCAAAGTGTCGCTCTGTGCGGTGTTTATTGGTATTTTGCATCATGTGGTGTTGGGCTACAATCAAGTTATCCTTCGATAGTTGAAGAAATCATTCGCAACCCCTCAAGAGTTGATCAACCTGGTAAATGGTCGTGGTACTTGCCATGTAGGCGGACACCATTGGTGGTGGCTGCCCATAAACAACCTCATATGGTGTCATATGTGTTGATGTGTGGAAGGAGGTGTTATAAAACCACCTTGCCCAAGGAAGCCAGCGAGACCAATGCCAGGGTTGGAGGCCCATGAAACATCATAGATAATTTTCAAGGCATTGATTAACAACTTCCATTTG
Organism: Magnolia kwangsiensis; assembly: GCA_037074715.1. NCBI lineage: Eukaryota > Viridiplantae > Streptophyta > Magnoliopsida > Magnoliales > Magnoliaceae > Magnolia > Magnolia kwangsiensis. The sequence continues at coordinate 69,552,402 of CM073583.1, forward strand.
CACATCGGTTTGGGGGTGGTGGGAGGAACTCATACGGTGTTCCAGTCCTTGTAATTTAAAAAACTCCCCCAAAAAATGGCTGGTGAAGGTTGGATCACGGTCACTCACCATAGACTTTGGCATACCATGGAGCTTGAACACATTGTCAATATAAACTTGGGTAGCCTTGTAAGGATGAGCAAGGGCCATAAAATGAGTTGCTTTGGAAAGTCGGACCATGACAACCATGATGCACGTTTTACCATGGGAACGTGGTAAGCCATCGATAAAATCTATGGAGATGTCCATCCACAAGGACTCAGGAATAGGAAGAGTTGTAATAAACCGGTAGAGAGACAGTTCAGCCTTGGTGCCTGGCATACTTCACATTGTGCTATAAAACATCGAAGCATTTTCTTAAGGAATTTCCAATAAAAAGAAGTCAAAAGAAGTCGATTTATGTTTGGCCATCTTAAGATACCCGAAGTGGCCTACGGTCGGGGATGAATGGAGGTGGTGCATGATTTCGACGTAGAGAGATGATGAAGGTGAAAGGACAATACAATTTTTTATAACGTAACACACCATCGGCCCAAGTATGGTGACGATGGAAAGGAGGAGCATGCTGCAAATCTGTGATGATTTTTTGTGAGTTAAGTGTCACTAGCATAAGAAGCTTGATATCGTCTAACCAAGTGGAAGTAGGTATAAAAATGGCATGCAACATCATTTCTTCCGGCAAATGGGACAATGCATCGGCCGCCAAGTTATCCCTCCCTTTGCAGTATTCAATATTGAAATCATAACACGAGATTGGAGAGCCATTTTTGTTGAATTGAGGTAGTTAAGGGCTGCTTTAGCATGTGTTTCATGTTGTGATGATCAGGGATAATAGTGAATGAGTGGCCCAGCAAATAGGGGTTGAATTTGAAGGGCTAGGACTGGGGCTGTTGACATGGCTGTCCTGAGGGACATAGGCATTACTTGCCTCCTCATTCCATACGAATGAGTCCTTGAATAACTTCGTGAGTGGTGCACTAAGAGTGTCATAATGTCGTATAAACTTGTGATAGTACCTGGTAAGGCCTAAGAAGCCTCACAAAGCTTTTAACGTTTTTGGGACCAACCAACCCATCATGCATAAAAAAAAATTCGGTATCGGCAGATACCCCATGGAGAGAAATAATGTCCTAAATATCTTGTGATGCAAAGGAGCATTTTTGGAGCTTGACAAACAAGTGGTTAGCACGTAATATATGAAAAACCATATCCAAATGGGTCCAACGTTGTGTGAGGGAGCAACTATAAATGAGAATGTCATTAAAAAAACCAAGATGAATTTTGGCAAGTATGGTTGAAAGAGTGAATTCATTAAGCTTTGGAATGTTGAGGGAGCATTAGTAAGCCTAAACGACATGACCAAAAACTGGTAATGCCCCTCATGAGCTCAAAGGGAATTTCTTGAATATCGACTTCATGTACTCAAAGTTGATGGTATCCGGAACAAAGATCTAATTTAGTAAAGAAAATAGATCCATGTAACTCATCAAGAAGTTCAACAATAATAGGGATGGGAAACTTATCTCTTATGGTGATTGCATTGAGCGATTGGTAATCGACACACATTCTCCATGATCCATTGGACTTGCGCACTAATAAAACTAGGTAAGAGAAAGATCTCATGCTAGGGCAGATAAAGCCGAACATGGACAACACCTTAACCATACTTTCCGATTGCGTCTTTTTTGGATGTGAGGGTACCGGTATGGTCACCAGTTCGGGGGGGTTCATGCCATGTACTAACGAAATCCGATGGTCATGTGAACATCCTGGCGATAAGGAAGGTACGGCAAACACATCAGCATGTGTCTAACCATTTTTGCAATGCGAGAGTGGGTTGATGGGACGGGGTGCCATTCAGATTTGTCGCTTGCATGTGTAAGATGACGCTATGATCACCTCAACGGAATGCCATGCTAGTGCATTAGAGGCCAATGATGATGCGGAATTGGTAGCACCTTTATTTACATGGCCACTCACCTCCATAAACTTCAATGACATTGAAGGGTGTTGCATTCCGAGTCAAACCACCAACTTGCTACACTAGATGTTTGCTCCCTGAGTCCACTAGAATCGAGATTGAACGACCTTTGAGAAGTCCACGTACACAAATGGTTTGTGGCATAGTGGCGCCGCCCAATGCATGGACTGAAATCTCGGGACGGTCTTCCACCTCGTCCAATGGATGATCGTCATCACCAGGTTCATTATAGTCACCATTACCTTCCTACCACTCACCCTCCATGAAGAAGAGTTGTTTTGTTTTGTATTGGTGGTTGCGCTGAAATGAAAGCAAATGCCCATGATATGCCTTTCTACCATTTTCGCCAGTGATAAACAACGAATAGGGATTGTAGAAGTCGTCTTGGAGCCAGAAAGGGGTGCAACTATTGAAGAATGTAGTGTGGTTGTGAAATGGCCATTGGTTGCGTGTGATTATCTGCAAGAAGACGACAACTTTTCCTTGACCCGTTGATCCGACCCAATCGCTTGGTGAAGGCTCTCAGGAGTCAGAATCTTGACATCGCCTCGGATGTCGTCCTTCACTCCCCCGACAAAACAATCTACCATAAAAGGGTTCTGCTGGAACCTTAATGGGAAGATTTGCTAAGCATTCAAATTCGTCAAACTACACATTCACCGAACCCTTTTGTTGTAACCGAGCCAACATTTCTCCCGGTTAGGTATACTCATTGGTGCCAAAAACGGGCACATACAGCTGTGCATAACTCATTCCAAATCCATGTGCAAATTATTCTTCTATCCAATGGTACCATTCTGTTGCCTTGCCTTCCAAGTGAAATGATGTGGGGCTATCTTCTCGTTCTCTAGTGTCTGATTGTAACTGAAGAATAATTGTGCTTGATACGTCCAACTCAGTGGATCTTCACCATTGAACTTGGGACTGTCTACTCGAGTGTAGCATGTTTGTAACGTCATTGAAGAGCCTGAATGTCCTCCTGACGGATTTGGCAAAAGAGGACCTTGACGGGTTTGATCTTCCCACGATTGACTGGAGATAACTCCAAGCAGTTTGTTCACACTGACTATCAAATCTATTGTATTGATTGTTAGATCTGTTATGATTTTACCGGTGGTTATTTGCTGCATTTGAATCCGCTAGTTTGTGGTGTTTTGCTGCTCTGCCAGGGCCTCCAAACAGCTAACCAAGATGCCATTTCTGTCCCGATTTTGGCTATTGCTTCTTGGTTCCGTGCAGTGGCCATTATGGATCAATGTCTCTAATACCAAGTGTTATGAGCTTCTAGTTGCAGGTTTAATGGTGGAAACAAAGAGAAATGGAAGGAAGAGGAAGAAAAAGAGGAGTTCGATTAGAGAGGAGAGGAAAGCAGAGAGAGAGAGGAAGGTAAGATCCTTTATTACAATCACGTAGCCTTATAGGCTTCATTCCAAGATCCACAATTCACTCAAATTACCCAAGACAAAACAGAAAAAGAAAATTACCAAATCAGAAAAATAAATTGCACTTATCTTAGCCGTCATTCCAGAAAAATAAATTGCACTTACTTTAGAAATCATTCCCCATGCAATCCCATGGAATCCTATAAAAAAGCCAGACGCAAAATAATAATAATAATAATAAATCATTTCCTTCTTCGAGGGGTGGGTATGCCTTTTCTTTCTTTTTTTCTTTTTTCATTTTCCTCGGAAACTTCATGTTGGCAACCGGCTTCCATGGCCCGATTGAACAGTTCTTATTTCATTAACAAATTGAATAAACGGAATTTGATGAGGAGGCACAAAATTAGCTCCCTAGTTTCAAAGCCTAAAAACACAAAACTGCAGTTGAGATAGACCATTATTCATTGGAGGAATGCTAGATACAGTGGGTGCACATTGATGAGTATCAAACCACAAGTATCCTACATGTAAGTGGCTCATTTGTTAGACTGTTCATCAGGTGGGCATGGTGAATGTTGCCTACCCCAAAACTAGGCCAATCCAGTTATTGGTGAACCGTTGCCCATGCCTTGAATAAGGACTCATTTTGTTTCAAGTGCAAACTCTTTTCCAGTTAGAAGATCTCTTCCACTAACCTTGAGGATGTTTTTTTGTTGCATAACACCACTTTTCCTTTGGTATTTTCCTAAGCCATTTTCCCAAAAGGAGTGCTCCTCTACTGATTTATATACAAGTAAGTTTTATTTATGTCTAAAACTTATTCATGTATGTTTGAAAATTAATTATATTCCTATATCAATAATTGAAGTTTCTCTAGTATAAGCCAATTACAATTATCCAATAATAGTGATTATTGAAAATCCCAGTAAATTGAATTCTTGGTTGGCATGATGACGATAGTGCGACCAACCAAATTACATCCCTTAGGATGAACAACGAGAAGATGATTTTAACAAAATTTACATTCTTATCAGGAACCAGCATTGTGAGGGAAACCTATATTTTTATTTTATTTGGGTCAAGGCTTCCAGGCCTCACCTCCTCACAAGCCCAATGAGACTAGAACCCCAAGTCATGCCCGGAGAGTAGGCATCCATTACCAGCCCGCACTACTCAGGCCAGGGACAACCAAACATATAACATGGTTCTAAAACTCTTGATGTATCGACTAGAAACTTTTCCAAGTCAACTCAACTCGATGAGATTTCAAGCCAAGTCACAAAGAAACTCGCTCATCTGGCTCGCTAACCTGATCGACTCGACACAGCTCATCATGAATCATACTAGGTCACTCATGTTTTTAATTATAGGTATGAACTCAAGATCTCAAGGAAAAGAGGAACTGACATCTACTAACACTATTCTATGCTGTTGTTTAACTTAGCCATTTATTGATATTCATAGTTTCTTAAAGTTACTCTAAATACTTCTTAATTTTAATAATTAAACTTTGGTCAAGTCATGAGAATCAACCCAACCTAGCTGGATTCAAGCTTAGTCCAGTTCTTGAGTTCTTAAACTATTACATATAGTTTGTTTCAAGAAAATAATGAGCCAAAATATTAAAATCAGGGAAGGAAATTCCACAGGAAACAAAACAGGGCCTGTCTGATTTAGTGGACATTACTGACAATTATTTGAAGGGTTGAGATCATTGAGTTGGTTAAAATATGAGACTCGATGACTAATTGATGAACATGTCCAGAAAGATTTCTTTTCAGTTTTCTCATGGGTACACACTTTTTCCCCATTAAAATTATTAAAAGAATCATCAAATGGCTACCGGATTAAGTAAAAGAGCTGATGATGATGATGATAGGGGTGGTGGGGCAGAAGTAGCTGTGGTGATGGTGATGTAACGGTAGTAATAGCAGCAATCCACCAAAAATGTAGTCAAAGTGATGCTCTGTTGAAACAATTCTCCAACATTTTGAAAACAAAAACATCTAATCTTTTGAAAATGAAAATTTATTAATTTATATATGAATGAATAATTCTTGAAGTATTTATGAATTTCAACCAAATTTGCTAATGCGCACCTGTTAGTACACTGATTTGTGTATCTTGTTTGTCAATCACGTGAGTCCGTGTGTCATGTAGTCGGTTGAGCCCTTGGAAGCTAAAGACCGAAGACATAAGATGACACGAGCAACGAGGAGAAAATAACAGGTATATGAGGTGCTTTGGTGACCCTAGCCTTTACCTAAAACAACCTTTGAACATCTAGATGATTCTATCCCTAATAGGAAAACCTTTTGTGATCATCTGTAAGCCTTAGGAGCCTTAATTAAACACGATAAGATAATCTAAAAGGTCCGATCTGCAAAAATTTAAATTAACCAAACCAGCAATCTTGGTAGTGTGCTCGAACAAAGCTCGATCCATCGAGTCGATCGACCGAACATGACAAAAAACCGTCCAACAAACTCTGGCCTAAATATGAATTAGTTTAAGTAATCGAGACACGATCTCAATCGATCGAAGAATCTTTGATTCCTCTCAAACAATCAAGCTCGATTGATCGAAGTGACCAAAATAGACTAGCAAGTTCTTTGGACCATTTTCAACAAAGCTCGATCAATCAAAGGCCAAACTCGATTGATCGAGCCTAACTGTTGGAGATCCATTGGAGCTTTTCGTTATAAATATTGCTTCGGATCTTTGGGGAAATTAGATGGTTTTTTGTGCAATTGAAGCTTAGGCGAATCCCTAATAATATCCTACACCCTTAGCTTCATATTTCATAAGATTTATTTCATCTTCTTGAACTTTACCACTCTAATGAGGATTCAAACCTCAATATTGAAGATGAACCCAATCTCCACCATTTTCTAGAGATTAGACCCAACCTTATTAGCGTATCCTCTATAGGAGACCGTTCTAAGTGAATCTCCTAGGCATTACAACTTTCTATTGTTGGAGTAGATTCACCCAACTTCTTATCACCTTGGTAACCTCAAAGGAGTACTACATGCAAGGTGTTTGATCTTAAAGTTGAAGCCTTAGCAAAGCATCGACATTATGATTGAGGGAACAAATGGGAGCTGATTGAAGCACGGGAGAGCATCGATCAAGCAACCCAAGACGACACATCAACGGGGCTTAATCTGACAAGGTTGTCAATTGTCGAGTCTGTGTACACTCCTTCCTTGTGTAGGATTAAGTGTAAGAGTTTGAATTACCAAACTCAACTAGGTTCTCGTGCAGGACCTAAATCAAAGTCCTTGAATAAGCCACCGGACACGGGTGTGTACGTGTTAGTATCCGAGGGAGCCTCTTGCGGGAATAAACAAAGGTCATTGGATTAGGAATGAGGTTGTTAGTTAGTCGATAAAAAACCAATCAAGTCTCTTATGTAAGCCTCCGACGGGAGTGTATGCTATCCTTTTGTAGAGTTGTAAAAGTTAGAGGTGAACTTAATTTAAAACTTTCAATAGTGAAATCCGATGCACTCATGGGTTAAGTGTGTCCTCAGAGAGTGGAGTAGGGAAATAGAATCGCTATACATGTTTATGTTTGGGATTGTCTTTGAGCATTTGTTTAATTATGCTTATGAGATAAATTGATGAATTATATGTATGCATGATTAGATGAATGTTATGAATAAATAAGTAGCAGCTCCCATATACACATATACACTATCGTATTTATAGATAGCTGCTTCATAGAAATATGATTTGTAGCATATGTGATTGAACCCACTAATGGCTTGGAAGCCTTAGTGTTAAACTGTTTTACTTAGTTTAACTTGCATATTAATTTAAGTTAAGCAATTCTGTTTAACTAAACATAAATTTCATTTAATCCTAAACTCCTAATCACCCCTCAAAACATAGTCATCATTGATTAGCTCCGCCAAGCTTCTGCACATAGTTGTGGTATCATATTCCTTACAATTTCAATTGGTATCTGAGAAGGTTCCTCCTAAAAGGCTTAACCACCCGAAGTGAGATCCGAATGAGCCTTGGAATGATGTCTTCCTATAAGGGAAAAGCTAAAGTTACCTAAGAACATAAACATATTTGTAAATCTAGTATGGGTAAGCCTATTGGGGACAATAGATGATTTGAACTTGATAGTCATATGTTTGCCTCTACCCCTCCGGTAATCCAAAGGAAATTGTCTACTTTTGGAAGTGGATCATGAACTTCTCATGTATGTCATGCTTGTGGAGATGTTGGACACCTTAAATTTGAATGTGTTATCTTAAAAATGGTACAATCCACCACAGTCGCAAAGCATAGTGGTACATTCTACATGACTAAGAAATTGACACACCAATGGAGAAGCATCTCTGAAGGATCACTGAAAAAGAGAGTTTTCAACCCCTCCTAAAAAGACTGATCAGATGAAGGTGTTGCTAACTCTAATTACCCGGCCTAATAAAAAGGTAAAGTCAATGCTAATCAAGGGCAGTGCTTATCAAGTTACGACTAACATAGATAAATCTCCTACCAAACATACATCTTCAATTAAGAAATCACCTATGGGAGATGCATTTAGGAATATCATTCCCCCTCTCGAACGTAATTCAAGTCTTAGAAAATTCACACCCAAGTGAGTTGTGAAAAGAGATGTGTAACCTTAGAAGGTCTATGAGGGGCTGAATTGTTAAATCAAAGGATTGGGCCTCATCTTTAAGCTCAATAATTAAATTTGAGGATTTCAGCCTCATTTATGAGCCTAATTGAAAATTTGAGGATTTGAGCCTCATAGTGAGCATATAGGAAAATATGAGGAATCTAGTCTCTTGTGCTTAATAGTTATATTTGAGGATTATAACGTCATTTGTATTGATGGTTTAAGCTTTAAATTTGTTGAATTTTGATATCACATATTTTTAGCTTTGACTATCACTGATCATTCTCAATTTGATTGGTATATCTTTTAAATAACCATAATAAGCATGCTCTATATTTTAATGTTAATATGCACCATTTAATCCTATGTCAGTATGTGCCTTATTATTAGTAAATCTAGAACTTATAGAGTTATTATATGCTATGTTTTTATTGGTATATCTATTGGAATTAACTTTTTGTCAATTATTGACAAAAATGAAGTGAAAGTCTAGTCCTGCCAAAACAATGAATTCTGTTTTGCAGGATTTGTTTGTTCTATTCAAACATTAATGAAGATAGGGGGGGTAATTATAGGGGAGCCTTACAAATGTTATATGTCTCGAGTCCTGTATTTAAATTTATATATAATTGAACTCTTAGGCATGTAATATTTTGTGTTGTTTTGTTATGTCATTGGTATGAACCATGACATTGTCTAGATTATGTTTTTGTCATGTAATTGATAAAAGGGAAGATTGCTAGCGCACTGATTTGTGTATCTTGTTTGTTAATTATGTAAGTCTGTGTGTCATGTAGTCGGTTGAGCCCTTGAAAGCTGAAGACTGAAGACACAAGAGGACATGAACATCAACGAATAAAGAACATGTAAATGAAGTGCCTTGTTGACCCTAGCCTTAATCCAAAACAACCCTTGAACCTTTAGATGATCCTATCCTTAATAGGAAAACCTTTTGTGATTATCTCAAAGCATTATGAGCCTTAATTAAATATGATAATATAGACCAAGAGCTTCAAAGTTGTTGGAAATCTAAACTATCCAAACCAACAATCTTGGTGGTATGCTCGAGTAAAGCTTGATCGATCAAGTCGATCTACCAAATATGGCAAAAAATATCTAACAATCTATAGCCTAAAATATAAATTAGTTCGGGCGCTCGAGACATGAGCTTGATTGATCAAGGAATCTTCGATTCCTCTTGAGCAATCGGGATAGATCGATCGAACGTGACCAAAACAATCTAACGAGTTCGTTGGACCATTTTCGACCAAGTTCGATTGATCGAAGACTAGGCTCGATTGATGGAGCCTACCCATTGAAGATCTGTTGGAGCTTTTTGGTGTAATTGAAGCTTAGGTAAATCCCTAACCATATCTCATACCCTAAGCCCCTTCTACTCTATTAGATTTGATTCTTCATAAGCTTTATAAGTCCAATGAGGATTCCAACTTCAATGTTGAAGATGAACCCAATCTACACAATTTTCTAGAGATTTGAACCAACCTTATTGGTGTATCCTTTGTGTAAACTCTCAAGGAGACCCTTCTAAGTGAATCCCCAAGGCATTACAACTTTCCATTAGTTGTATGAGATTCACTCAACTTTTCATCACCCTGGTCACCTCAAAGGAGCACTACATGCAAAGTGTTTGATCTTGGAGTTGAAGCCTTAGTAAAGTATCGACATCATGATTGGGGGAGCAAATGGGAGCTAATTGAAGCACGGGAGAGTATCGATCAAGCATCATAAGACAGCGCATCAACTGGGCTCAATCTGACAAGGTTCTCAATTGTCGAGTCCATGTATACTACTTGTGTAAGATAAAGTGTAAGAGTTTGAATTGCCAAACTCAATTATGTTCTTATGTAAGACTCAAATCAAAGTCCTTGTGTAGGTCGCTAGACACAGGTGTGTCCAAGGGTGCCTCCGACTGGAGTAAACGTAGGTCTTTGGATTATGACTGAGGTTGTTGGTTAATCAATAGAAAACCAACTCAAATCTCTTGTGAGAGCCTCCGATAGGAGTGTACGCTAGAGCTCTCTTGTAAGGTTGTAAAGGTTAGAGGTGAACCTGATTTAAAACATCTGATAGTGAAATTCAGTATATTCATGGGTTGAGTGTGTCCGTTGGGAATGGAGTAGGAAACTGAACCACCATACATGTTTGTGTTTCGAATTGTCTTTGAGAACTCATTTAATTATACTTATGTGATGAATTGATGAATTATATGCATACATAATTAGATGAATGTTGGGATTAGATAAGTAACACATCCCACGCACACATATACACTATTGTGTTTATAGACTAGTTGCTTCATACGAATATGATTTGTAGTCTATGCGATTGGACCCACTAATGACTTCGATGCCTTAAAATTAAATTATTTTACTTAGTTTAATTTATACTTTAGTTTAAGTTAAATAATTGTGTTTAAATAGGCATAAATTTTATTTGCTCCTAATCACCCCCCCTCTAAGGCATAACCATCATTCCTTAGCTCCGTCAAGCTTCTACACGTAATTGTGGTATCCTATGACATGCAATTTAAACACTAAGTTATTCATGAAATATTCAATAGACAAATGCAACAAAGCAAACAATGTGTTCCCATATGTAGAGAAAATTTACCAAAAAAGTTTCCAAATTTTGCTAAAAAATTTCCCTATTACGATCAATTACTTGTCTTTCTGAATTATTTTGGAATCCAGACTTTGAAACACTAGAGCAGGTGAAGGTTGTAGTCATATCAAGCAGGAGTCTGATGGCACAGTGAGAAGAAAGAATCACAGCACATTAACACATAGTGAGCAGACAGTCACAGCACATTATTTCCCACCATTAAAAGACAGTGGGAATCTACCAAGCATATAAAGATGCGAATATATAAAAACTCATTTTGAATGCTTGTTAAGATTCCCACCCACCACTATTGCACGATAAGAGAAGTGGGTATTGACTCTTGTGCTGCAACAACCTCCTTGTCAAGACCAAAAAAAAAGAAGTTCATTTCAGGAAACAAAAGTCACCATGTTCAATTCCACCGAGACCAGGAAATTATCATTGCTACGTTATAGAAAAGAAAAAGACTCCTTGTTCCATTCCATCCATGATAACCAAGGAAGTTTAGTAGGCATCCCTTATCCTGTTTATTACAAGCCCAACAAACCTGTCTCCCAGACCTAATATACAAATGGCAACTAAGTAAACCATCTTATTGAAATATGCTGATATATTTGGCAATCCATCAATCCATCCTTCACATACCGTGGCAGCTGCTTTGCACTCGTGTCCACCAAGGGCATTATGATGGGAACCACCTCATTTACCTAATGAGAGAGATTATGTAGGAATAATCAGACCAACAACAAAGAATTAGACTTCTCCTTTGTTATATTATTTATTTATTTATTTTGTTCTTCTCTTGGGAGCCACTATCTATGCCCACCCTTACTGTTCTTTCTACTAGTAGTAATACAGTAGTACACAGCCACAGTCTCCTGGTATTACAGTAGTACAAAGTTGTACTAGGGTATTAACAGTAGAGAGAATGGTCCCTCCCTCCCTCCTGATAATACAATACTAGCAAGCGGTACTATGTAGCCAACATTAGAAACAATGGGTTATTTTGTTGGCAATGAGGCTAAAGTCCATCTCCACAAGTTCAAGAACTTGAGAGAAACAAGCACCCTCTCTCCTAGTTCAGACCTCCATTTGAGAGGGGCTATGTTGGTATCTTTAGTTCAAGTAAGTGTTTAAAAACTCAATTTAGTAATTAAAAATCAGTAAGTTTATTTTGGGATTCTCTTTAAGACCCCAAAATACTCTGGATTACATCCTTATAAATATAAAGACAGACAAATTTGACCAGATACTCGTCTAAGTATCTAATCAAATCAGACAGGCATTGTTGAGACTTGAGAGTATAATCTGAGTTTGGAAACCATGGTTTCAAACCAATTTTAAGAACTCATGCAAGAGGAGGAAAAAACTAGCTGAGTTTATGAAGTGGTGGTGGAAGTTTGGAAATGGAGTATCGTCCGTGGAGGGCAGTATTAGCAAACAGATCGGTGAGAGTGATAGAGGGTGGATACCAGGGGCAGAGGTATGCTAATTTGGTGATGATGAATCGAAAGGGTTCAGTAAAATATTTGTGAAATGTGCACAATTCAAAGTGGGTGATAAGAGAAGAACGTGTTTCCAGGAAGATACCTGGATGGGAGATGTTTCTCTATTACAATGATGGCAGAGAGATTATATGCATTGATCACAAGGAAAGATACTTATATTAAAAATCTTCTTTTAATTGGTAAGAAATAACTTTATAAGAAGCCCCTAGGGCAATTACAAGCTTAAAACATTACAAAGAAGATCTGACCAATCCCTTAGGAAACTTTAAGACTGACACCCAAGAGCTAACAAGGCGTTCAACTTGTTCAACTTAGGAACTGATTTGCTAACCATTACGAGGTGGTAGGGAAAGTATGATTGTTGGAATTTGGAAGAAATATCTGGGATTTTGAAATTCTGATGTTTTGAGAATTAATATATAGAGAGAGAGAGAAAGAATTAACATATATATAAATATATAATATATATAGAGAGAGAGAATTAACATATATATATATATATATATATATATATATATATATATATATATATATATATATATATATGCGCTAGAGAATGGTTATCCAAAGCCATCTAAAGCAGCTAGAAGAAAGTGGATCCACGATCTGCCCGGCAAGTTCTCATCGAAAGCCTTTTTCAAGGCAATGATTCCAAATGAATCCGGCAATATCAGGCACCACCTTTGTTGATGAGAGTCAACTAATAAAATCCTGAGAATAGATCATTTGCGAAATATGATTTTGGCATTTCCCAACATTTGTTTCACATGTTCAGGCACAGAAGAAAATTGAGTGGAAATGTTTAGTGGTATTTTGCATCAATGCTTAATGGTACTTTCAGTTTTTTTTTTTTTTTTTTTTTTTTTTTTTTTTTTTTTTTTTTTAAGAAGAAGAAAATGTCAACCATTTATTTCTTCATTGTGAGTTCTGAAAATGCGTACAGACGACCTTCGAAAAAACAAAAGAAAGAAAATGAGTACAATCCTTTTCCTTTGGGGTTGTTTGGATGCACAGGTAGACAAGTGCAGGGTAAATCCATGTTGGGTGTGCAAGGGGATTTCCGTTTCAAGGGGTGTCCTGGACATGGATTTCAATGTTTGTTGAGAATTTGTGTTTTGATGCGTCGATAGGGGCATCCATAAATGTTAAGATTGTTGTTGGAAAACACCTCTTGGAAGCAATGTTTTAATTAGCGAATAGCATGTAACATAACATTCACCCCTCAAAAGCATGAGGTGTAAGCTACATATGCTACACGCTACTTCTAGATTTTTAATCTTGGTTGCACCAATTTCATGATATTCTACACCAAATTAAACTGATTAGTAAAAGTTTTAAAAAAAAAAATTTAAATTAAAAATTTTAAAAAAAAAATAAAAATTCATGATATTCGGTGCAACCAACCATAGCAAAAAGTAATAGGAAAGGATAATGATTGTCAAGTATAAAGGTAAAGAAAGAGCAACGGAACTGATTTAATACTGTTACTTATATTATTTTACTAAAAGCATTGAAAAGATTTACTAATTTTATTTAAAATTGAAAATGATATTTAAAACATTAATTGATTATAATATTATATGAAAAATAACTAGTAATGTAAGCCACATAGTATGTAGCAATTAGCATAGTCTATGTAGCATGTAGTTTATGCAAATTATCATGTAACATAGTGTACACATGACTTAAGCTATTTTCATGAGCTACATAGCATTAAGGCTAAGCTATGCTACATCGCGTAAGCTACATGCTATATAGCATAGCCATTTAAAACACCGCTTGGAAGTTCTTTCCTGAAGAGTGTACAATAGATGCATATGTTGAGAGGTAATTTATGGCACATGTGCCAACATAGCATGCACAAAAAACACACAATAGCCAGCCGCCGTAATAAGTGGGTCCTAAAATGTGAACATGTTCTTTTCGGAAATATGGTTGCATCTGCTGAAGTACAGTTGCAGTAGGAATGTGTAGTGAACATTTTTTTTTCAGGAAGCCTTTGTGCATGGACAACTGTATCCAGCCCTCCCAGATGAAGGCTGTAATATTCAATTTGAGGATAAACCCATCCGATGTGACAGCTGCATCAAAACACTGGAAAGCTTCCTTGGATTTGGGCATCCATGTTTTAAGTGGAACTTCCACAAATCCAAACAACAACACGTTACAAGCCTTTAGAATATCTTGAGCAACACTGTTCATCAGTTTTAGTTACCCATACTAAACCAAGAAAGAAGAAACTTTATGATGGAGAAAATTAGAATATAGTTGAAAAAAACCTATATCACCTTTTAACAGCACTACAACAATTCCTTGAGTAATAAAAGAATGGTCATTCACATCCACCTGAAAGAAGGGCAGTGGTAATCATAAACTACTTACCATAGTTCTGTTGCACCCTTGTAAACTTGTAAATGACTTTTACTATGGCACCATATTTCATGGATTTAAGTGTTCCCATGTGCCTGGAGAAAGAAAAAAAAAAAAGTTTATTACATCAGTATAGGAAAAAAAAAAAAAATCAACAAAATGGATTCAACAATTAGGAAAAATTCGAAAACCTTGTAAGAGAGAACAGATATATGATTACCAAAATTTAAATACATTAGTAGATTCAGCACATGGAAATCCAATTCAGATCAATAGACTCCAAAATTGCCAAAATTTAATACCCCCTAACGAAACTTTAGGCACCCTAAAGAAGAAGTTTCTAAAAGAGCACATTGCTCTGAAGCCAAACAGGTGGTTCCAGTTGGCTGTCATGCCCTTAGAAGGCAGGAGATGATCTGGTATGTGAAAGTGGATTTGAGCGCAGGAGTGGGAAAGTTTCCATTCAAAATGTTAGAAAGTTCAAATGCCACAAAGTGGGAGCAGTGGCATGAGTGTAGTGTGAGAGTGGGATAGGGAATGGCACCTTGGGCAATAGGTTCCTACAACCAAGCTTCATGAAGCAGCAGATGATTCCACGGAAATTGATAGTGGAACATGATTCCCTAAATGATATTAAATGGGCAACGCCTCCTCAAGTTTCCACACTGTGGAAGCTATATCTTTTACTTATTTGATAAATGTGTGGGATTTTATAGAAGAAAAAGAGACAAGCTAAAGAGGCAAAGCTTGCTCCAGTGGAAACTCTAATCTAAGAACAACTGGTTTTGCTAGACTATCTGAGACGTCATTAGCATCCTGAGAATGAGGTTGAAAACCACATCCAAACTCACCACGATAACCTGAAAAGCAAGCTTGGAAGGTTCTTAATCCTGGTTCTTCACCCAAACGATGGCATAGCCGAATTACCTTCGACCATGATCCTCCCATTAAACAACCCTTTGAAAAGCTACAGCCCCTTGAGAAGGGCTTGAGCTTCCGCCTCATTGGAATCTTTCTCCCCCAGCAAAGAAAAGGATGGATTCCCCACTTGCATTCTCAAGGATACCCCTGGTTCCAAGCAGATCCTCAAAGTTATTTTTGTTGCAATGAGATCAGGGAAATAGAGTCTGGACATTTCTTTTCACCAAGTGAATAAGAGGCTAATGAGATTGTTGACAGCCGCAAAAAAAAGGCAAGCCAAGAAATCACTTCACATTGAGTCCTTGTGGATCTCAGCTGATCTTGGTTCTCGTTCACTCTATAATCCAACTCAATTAAGTACTGCTCGCCATCAAATAACAAGCATGTATACTGCATTGAACCTTGCCTTTTTGCAATCTTTATACAATAGTTAACTGCTAGTTCAGGATGAGATCCCATGGTACATGCTATTTGAAGATGATGTAGAAAAGGTTGAGAAGACTAGAGAGAAGTTAAATGCTAAATTGGAGAAGGAAGGTTCTAGAGTCTATATGCTTAAAAATCAGCAGAATGAAGACAGTATTCGGAATACAACTTTAGTAAGAACAGTAATAGAGGCAGTGATCTAGTAACAATAGTCATAAAAGGCAATGCTTCATCCATTGCTCTTGATTGTCTCCTGGTTGTCGCGGTGTCATCCTTGTTGCTGATGGTGTCCAACTTGTACTCTCCAATCAGCGTTGAAATGGTGCCAGGGTATCTTTATAAAGCTTGCCAATGTGATTGTTAAACTATCCACCTTCTTAATCATTGAGTTGTCCACATCTGCAGATAGATCCTTCTACTGAGTCACTAGTCAACTGCTCCTTTAATTCAATCAGAACTTCCTCTGATCTGGCTGTCAATCCATCGAGCAATCCAACATTGCGTTTACTTTTTATCAGTCAACAGTGGGTTCCCTTTGGAATGCCATGCTTTCTTCAGACACATCTTCCTTGGGATCTCCAGATACAACAGATTAGCATCCATCGAGTTCATCTCTGAAACTACCCAAATGTAAGTTTGGTTAAACTCCACCAAGGCTTATAGGAATCATTCTCAAGATTGTCCAACACCTCCTGGAACCTACTTGTTTCTCCTTGATTCCTCTCATAGCCTCATGCATTTTCTCAAACTTCTTTGGTTTCTCTCATGGCCCTTGCCATGAGGCATTGCTTCTAGATAACGAGCATGTCATGATATTTTTGTAGCAAGGCAAAGGGAATCAATACGAATCCCCATGGTGGTCATATATGTTCAGATAGGGATCAGAATGATAGGATAGCCGATGATGATAATCAAGGCAACCCAAATAGTATTTAGAAGATGTGGAAGGATCATCATAATAAGGCTGGGAATCTAGACAGGGATAATCCTATGAAGAGTACAAATATCCACCTGTTAATGAAATTTCTAAGGTGAAATGTGGACTCGCTACTTGGTAGGGATTAGGGCTAAATGGGCTAGTTTAATGGCTGAATTTTATGATTTTGGTGTATCTAGGGGCAGAAAATTAGGTTTTAGGATTGTTTATAATCATGCGGGGCCCATTGTTAATCAATCCTAACCATGTGTATTTCCATGTGGGGCCTTGTTAGATAATCATAACCATGCGGTACATTGTTAGTCAATCCTCACCATGTATAGTTCCATGACACAGTAAGATGATCTAAACTACATGGACCCATTGTTAGTCAATCCTAACCATGTGCATTTCCAAGTGGGTCCCATCATTATATGAGCTTAACCAGGTGGCCTCCATCGTTAATTGATCCTAGACATGTCTATTTTCATGGGGGGGCCATCTTTAGATGAGCTTTGCCATGTGATTTTTAGTTGATCCAATCCTTAGTTGCAGGATCCTTCTCACTAGGTGTCGCTCTCACTTCAAATAGCGCTTCGGAATCACATTCATGCTTCTGTTTTACCACACTATTTTGAAGCAGACACTTCCCTGCACACCCGAACTTGTTGGTGCTTCGCTTCACACTTCTTGCAACTATAATCCAATCCATGTGTACTTTCATATGGGATCCATAGTTGATTGGCCAATGTTGAGATTATTCAGACCATGGGCATTTCCAGGTGGGACTCATCGTTATCAATCCTAACTAAGTATTTCCATGGTGAAGATCTCCGCAAACAAGAGACTTGGAAATTAAAACTGATTTTCTTGAAAATTGTTGGGAAAAAGCAGCAGGACATGTTTTCATTTTGACCAATTTTCAGAAAATGACATTTTACGGAATCAACATTTCTTTACTTTTGTCCCTGTATCCAAACATGCCCTAAACTTGATACATTCTTCTTCACTTTTCGAGACCAATACCGTTACCATATGTGTCAATATTATACAACAGTACAGGAGCTATGTCAAACACTTTGTGTCCCTGATATGACGTGTTCATGTTCAAGTGACATCAGTGTAAAGTACAACCCAATCCAATTGTCTGTATGTGTTCTTATTTACCATCCACAAGGACTCTCACTTTATATGTAAGAATCTCCAATTTTGAAATGTTTTTATCCAATTGTTCATATCCGTTCTTATTTACCATCATACTGAAAAATGTTCTTGTCTAACAAACATGAGGAAAAGGATCCTATGCAAAGCTTGAATCAAATGGCATTATCATAGTTTTGAAGCAAAGCAGAACTCTTTTAGCGAGCTATGAAAAAACAAGGACTTACACTAGCTCTGTGTATCGTATTCTCCATGCAGGAAATCCTAAATGGCATCTTGCAGGTCCATATATTAAAAGGAGATCAGGATCTGGTCCTCCACAACCTAAAATCAGAAGGAACACACCATGTAGAAATCAAAATTTCGATAAGATTATGAGTCACCAAAGACATTCTCATACTATGTCAAAAGAATTGCAAATTGCAAGAGAAATGGATAGTATGAATGCATTGCAAGTCTGGACAGTAGGACGAACCGACTGCTCTCAGTGCTTGGTCCATGTCAGGTTCTCTGAAGATTGGTATTTTCTGCTCTCCACCTCTGCTGGCGACTCTCAAATACTTTGAACAGAGAAAGCTAGCTGCTTTAGCAGTTCCTTGTTTCCCATCAGAGATTGAAAGCAATTCCATCGTCATTTTGTCTTCATCGAGAAGGGTAGCCTTTTCATCAGTTTCCTGCATGAATTACCAAGTTGAATGAGAATTACAAAGTCAAACACAAATTTTGAAATTTTGAATTAAAACTTTTCCTTTGAAACAAACAAAACTCTTCTATTGAGAACAAGGGTAACGTGCAAAATAAATGAATTTACTGTGCAAAACTACCTCCCATGGTATTGTATTACTCAAATTCTTCAAAAGCACTTCCTTATTCTTCTTAAGCACACCTGAAACACGGAGTATAACAGTATTGGATACGCAGCATGAGAATGATTCCACCAAAATGACATCAGGGCTGCAACTTGGGTCGGGTCAACCCAAACCCAACCAACCCAACTCGAGTTTGGGTCAGGTTGGTCAGGTTGTCAAGGTCCTTGGTTGGGTTCAGATTGAAAAATGCCAACCTGATTTGAATTCGGATTGGGTTTGGGTTGAGCAAATTTGTGTCGGGTTAGGTCGGGTTGGTTATAATCACACGTTTTTAGCTCAGGTTACATTCCAGTTGGGTACCTGGGGCTGGAATTCAGGTCGGATTGCATCAGGTTGTGGGCTGGGTCCTCTTGAGTTTGGGTTGGGCTCGGGTTGACCTTCAACCCCACCCAACCCGACCTGAGCCGACCCGCCCAAGTTACACCCCTAAAAGACATGCAATTTTGAACTGTCTTAATTTTTATTGGCACTAAAAAAAAATACGTTTTTTAAACCAGCCAAGTTTCACAAGGAAGTACACAAATTAGAAACAAGAAACAATAGAACGATGAAAGATGCTATTACCCAGATCGCGTAATAGAAGTTCTATGCAGCTCCCTCATGGTACACATGCCAAACATGTCTGGTGATCAGGACAATTGATCTGGTGGACCAGCCAGTAGAGAGGCCATGTCCCAAGCAAGGGGATTGCACTATGGAAGTCAAGCAATCAATGCACTGCAAAGATAACTGATAAAAAGTCACATTCAACTGCAAGACACACAACTTGATTGCCACAGTTGTCCAAACACTGCAATTCCTGGTGTATGGCCCACCCACACAGTGATCCACCAGATCAACATTTCTGACCATACGTTTGTTTCCATGCATACCTTGAGGATGGGACTGGATGGAACTACAACACAAGCTGTATAATAGCATTTCTCAAAAGATAAGAAAGTTTTTTTCCTACAAGCTGCATTCAACAGTTGTCATGTGATAACTTATCGAGTGGTCTCCTCAATACAAACTCAGGAAGTAACAAAACTCCAAGCGGTAGCTATGTGCTAGCCCATCCTAGCCATAGATAGAGGGTTGGTGTTAAGAGGATAGCTGGTCATTGAACTTTTGCCAAGAAATCATGAAAACATCCAACCCCAAATAACTGGGATAATGCTATGATGATGATGCCTGATGCAGCAACATTCAGAAAACCAAATCTGGATCTACAATTTCAAATGTAGATCCAATAAGATTTCCAATAACTAGAAAACCAATGCAACCTTTGATGAACGCCTGAATATGAAGGGAGTGTACCCGATTTGGTGCCCAAATGAGAGAAAATGCAACACATGCAATTGTAAAATACAGGAAAGTATGCTTGGATTAACCAATACATGCTTAGAGGCAAAGAAAAACATTCTCAAAATTAGGGGTGTCAATGGGCCGGTCTCAGGCATAAAAAATCAGAGGTCCGGCCCGAAACAGTTCAATCCAGGCCGAGACCTACCCCAGGCCTGGCCTGTTGACAGCCTAACTCAAAATCTGTTCGCTATTTTATGAGCCGGTTTGCAGGCTCAAGTACAAAGAATATCCTGGAAACTTCAAACTACTCCCTGTTGGCTGAGAAACCTCCTCATATCTTTCCCAATCTAATCCACCTTCTAAAGATATGCTGTATCTTCCAAAATAGAAAAAAGCCCAAAGAAAAGACTTCCAACTATTTTGGTGTGTGTGTGTGTGTAAAAGGTTCTATCATGTCAACCTCATAAGAGCTTCCCATAAGGTCGAGCTCTGTGGGCCCCACCATGATGTGTGCTAGATATCCACACCATGCATTTGGTGGGTCCCCTCAACTTATGGGATGTACCAAAAATCAGTTGTATCCAGAACTCAGGTAGGCCACACAATCTGAAACCATGTGAAATCATGCCTAAAATATTTAAAGCACTTGGTAGGCCCCACTTGAGTTTTGGAATGGCCTAAAATTTGGTAACTCCTCATCCAAATGGGACACACAATGGATGGGTTGGATGTGTGAACAACATCTTAGTGGGCCCTATAAATAATTACGAAGATTTCAATGGGTGGGCATCCACTCTCAGCTGTTGTTTATGGTATGTGTGTGTAGAGAGAGAGAGAGAGCTACCCCCAATTGATAGATAGATACTTAAGGAAATTTCAAGTCATCATCTGATTGAACATGTGGACCATCCATTCACACATGTGGCCTCGTACAAGCCATCAGTTTGATCCTGCGGGCCTGAGAGTCCATGTTGACCACTGATCTTGATTAGAACACTAATCAGGACTCTGCGATAGAGAGAGAGAGAGAGAGAGAGAGAGAGAGAGAGAGAGCTTATCAGGACCAACATATGGCCCTGATCTTCCATTCTAGCACCAGATGTATGATATTTAATGGTTGTATGGTCCATATGTTAAATAAGGACAGCTCGAACTGTTAGATTGTTGATCATGATCCGTGGATAGGCTTGATCTGAGCCTGATATACATCTGATCGCCTTATCTTTCATTGGATCAGCTTGTGGGACCATATGGGCCCATCCGACCGTGATGCAAGGCCCAGATGCATCAACAACTCCAAAAGTTCTAGCAAGGGCAACAGAGTAAAGGATTGGGTATATTGATAAAGAATTACCTCCCAAATTTTTTTACCTGAGGTTTTCTAAAACAACTGAAATTCTGTTGTGCATTACCTGTTTAGGATATGCTTATGAATTCTTACCCTCCATGTCATAAAGGCAGACATGCTTCACTCCCAAAGCTGACAACCACTGCAAAAGCTTGATAACACTAGAGATATGAATGGCTTCTTCACTGTCTACCACAATGGCAAGGTACCGAAGTTTCTTTAGTTGAAAATTCTTGTACTTCCCCAATAACCCACTTGAGATGAGATAGCTTTCTAGCACATGAGCTATACCCCGCACAAAATACACTGTGTTGACCACTTGATGAAGTAAAAACCAGCATAATCCAAGCATAAGTTTCCATATATCAAAACTCCAGAAACCCTGCACCTTCCATTTGCCACACAAAGCATGTAGATGTAAATTTATGAAAAACAGAATCAAACAAACAAGCTTTTACACGTTGTTGTTGCCCATGTATATTAATGCATTTGATAGAGATTACCACAACCCCTTGATTTGATTAAAACACAGTGGAATTCCAGGGGATTGGGAAATTAAATCCTTCCACTGTGGAATGGCCTCATTGAAGATTTTTCCATGAAACAGCATCGAGGGTTCCTCGAATAAGCTGAGTCACTTAATGAATCCCCAAAGCCCTCCCAAATTACCCTTTCCTTCACCCTTTACAACACTGCTTCCATGGATGCAGCTGCATTGTTGGAGGCCATTTCATTGCGCTCTTTCCATAAGGACCACACCACAGAAAGAAGGAAAAGGCCCCAAAGGGATTACTCCTTTCTGCTCTGAATCCCCCAGTTCTAGGCATGGAATGGCCCGGTTTTGGTGGTGAATGATACGTTAGACCTCGAAGCCGATTCCCAATCCTCGTGAATTGCTCATATGTACAATTTCATCACCGGCCGAGACTGTCTACCCGGCAAGCCACACCGCATATGGCCCAAAAGCAGTCCTAATTGGATGATCCTAACCTTCCGATCAGTGAATTTTGTCTGTCTATATCAGGTTACATCAAAATACGAAAACATATTCAAATCAAACCTTACTTGCTTTCTACCGATAACAAGGCCGCCTCGAACGCCTGCACTAGTCTCCATTCCGGAACCCGAACTGAAAACCTTTCTACAAACACATAATAAACAAAAAAGAACAAAGACTTAGGGGCCGTTTGGATGCCTGTAACTTGTGTAAAATGTAAGAAAGTTACGGGTGACTTTCTTACATTTTGTGTTTGGGAGAGAAATGTTACAGGTAACAAAGTCTCAACCTGTAACTTTCTATCAGGTAAGATTGCAAGAAATGTAACAGAGGAATTTGGTGTTTTTAAAGTCACATGTTACTCTGTTACAGGCAACGGCTATCCATTTCGAATTTGGGAGAGGGTAGTGGAAACGCAGCTGCATTGAAAGTGCACCAACCTGCTCTGACCCAACGTCTCCTTCTGCCTCTCTCAGCGTCTCTTTCCCTCTCTCTGCTCTGGCAAGGGAAGCCCTAACCCTTTTATTGATTTTCATTTTTATTTTTTCCTCTCCTTCATTTTTTTGTTTTTCTCTTCTGCGTAAGTGCGGAACGGGGCTGTTTGGCAGGGCGGTTTCCGAAGCGGACGCGGATTGCGTCCACCCCTACCCGGACGGTAATCCGGGCGGGCGGGGCTCCGTGGGGCTCACCGTGACGTAAGTGCTTTATCCACACGGTTAAAAGATTTTCGTTTTAAGGTATTATCCTGAAAATGAGGCAGCTCCACAACTTCAGTCAACCTTTCTAAGGGCCAGCGTGATGATTTTTTTGCCATCCAACCTATTAATAAGGTCACATAGATGTAGATGAAGTTGTAGATGAAGTGAAAACACAAATATCAGCTTGACCCAAAGCTTCTCCAGCTCGTGAGAAGTTTTTAATGTTGGAAGTTCAATCCCTACCTTGTAATTCACTTAAGCCCTGACCTGCCTCATGTTTTGGTTCATACTTTAGAATGATTTGAGAAAAGTGTTGAACCGCTTAAATAAAACACTTACATCACTATATACAAAGACTTACATCACTTTGGACCTATAGAGCCCGTGGAATGGACCACACCACAAGAAACAACAAGGATAATGATGTCTACAGTGATGTGTATTTGCCATCCAACTTCTTAATAAGGTCACTGAGACATCAACAAAGGAAAAACATAAATATCAGCTTCAACTAAAACTTCTGTGGCTATTAAAAAGTTTTCAGCAATAGGTGTTCAATTCACAATGTTTCGCATGGTGTGGTCCACCGAAGCTTTGGATATGCTTCAATTGTAGGCTAATACTCTAAAATGAGCTTGTAAAAATGGATGAATGACATAGATAAGGCATACATCTACGGTGGGCCCTGTAGAAATATGTTGCTCCGTATGTAATCCACTTCCTCCATTTCCTGCCATCACTGTTTCCACGGTGAGGCGATCTGAAATGTCTTGTGCCACATCCAGTTCATTTCGTCGGTTTGGACAAGTCACTTTCATAGCACATGAATAAAAAAAATAGCGGCGTCCAATGCCAAAGTTGGTCGCAACTTTTAAAGCCCTACTGGACAACCAACCGTTACTTTATATTCAATGCAGCGCTATTAGGTAAAAAAAAGGCAGATGAAAGAGAAATTTACGACTGTGCGACCCATTTATGGCCCATTTATGAGACTAATCCCACCTCATTTTACCTCACAAGAATAAGCCCCAGCTGTACTGATGCCTCCCCAAAGGTCGAAAATGCCCCTCCTTTTTCTTCGAGCGGATCAGCCGCCGCTCGAAGACGAGCGTCAAGCGCTGACATTACTCGAACTTCGAGTTATACGAACGGTTCAAAAGAGATCAACGTTACATGGGCCCTACAGTTATGTATTTATTATATCCACCGCGTTCATACATATTTCAAGATTATTTCCGAACATTATCTAAAAAAAAAAAAAAATCATATCCAAAGACCAACTGGACCACACCACAAAGAGCAGCAGAAATTGATTTTCACCGTTGAAACTTTTGTAGGGCCCACCATAATATTTATTTTCCATCCAAGCTATTCATAAGGTCACAAAGACCTGGATGAAGAGGAAAAACAAATTTAGTAATGATCCAAAACTTCCGTGATCCCTAAAAGGGTTTCAACGGTAGAGGTTCAATCATCCACTGCCTTTTACAGTGTGGTCCGCTTGATAGCTAAATCTATCTTATTTTTCTTCTTAAGACTTATTACGAGTTCGCCAAATAGATAGACGGCTTGGATATAACACATACCTCATAAAAGGACCCACAAAGGCAGTGGGGATTACGATAGAGAAAAAAAACTTGGAATCTATGGCTACAGATTATAACCGTAGTCATAACTACAACCCATGGTTATTCGATATGTCCTTTGATATGTATCGAAGGTCTTTCGATATGTACTTCGATATATCGAAGGTCTTTCGATTAATCGAAAAAGGTCCAGAACTGTCTAGTGACTTTGCATAAAAAATCCTGCAATTTTCGATACATATCGAAGTGTATTCGATATTATCGAAAATATAGCTACGAATTATAGCCGTAGCCATAACTGCAGTCCGTAAAAGTCTATGCGATTTTCTTTTTTTTTTTTTTTTTTTTTTTACATGGAGAACTTTATTCTACCTACAATTTTCTCTAATACATAATACATATTTATACAAATATGTATATATAAGCATATAAAAAAAAATCTCTCTTTTTTTCATTTCTTTCTTTATTCATTTAACAAGAATATCTTCTAAACCAAAATTAGTTACTTGACGTACCCTATATGATTTTGGGGTAGGAGAAGCTACTTTAGCTAACTAGCCTATTTATTTTCTAAGATTCCATTAGTTTGATGGTCAAAAATCCATTTCATTCACTTTGCGGTCAATTTCAATTAGTTTGCGGTCAATTTCATTCATTTCATTTACTTCACGGTCATTTTCATGCATTTCACGGTCAATCCTAGCGATTCCATTTTGATTCACGGTCAATTCCCTTCACTTCACAGTCATTTCCATGCATTTCATAATCACTTCGCTTCACTTCACGGTCATTTTCATGCATTTCACGGTCAATCCCGAAGATTCTGTTTTGATTCACGGTCATTTTCATGCATTTCACGGTCAATTCCCTTCACTTCACGATCATTTCCATGCATTTCACGGTCAATTCGCTTCACTTCACGGTCATTTTCATACATTTTATGGTCAATCCCGGCGATTCCGTTTTGATTCACGGTCATTTCCATGCATTTCACGGTCCATTCCCTTCACTTCACGGTCATTTCCATGCATTTCATGGTCAATTCGCTTCACTTCACGGCCATTTCCATGCATTTCACGGTCAATCCAGACGATTCCGTTTTGATTCACAGTCATTTTCATGCATTTCACAGTCAATTCCCTTCACTTCACGGTCATCTCCATGCATTTCACGGTCAATTCGCTTCACTTCACGGTCATTTTCATGCATTTCACGGTCAATCCCGGCGATTCCGTTTTGATTCATGATCACTTCTGTCACGCCTCGAACTCGGAAATCGGGCTATCAAAATTTTCAATCTCCAAATCCGGCGCCGACAGCCTCCATAGTACCCCATTCTAGGCTCCCGGCACCCATACACCAGGTTTCGATCCTGGGATGCTCCAAGGAGGATTTTTAATCATCAATTTTATTCATAATGAACATAACCATAAGCATAACCCACGAATAATAACCATAAGAACATCATCACACAATCCACTATGATCAAAAACTTTTCAGTACAATGCATATAAAAGGGAAATACAGGATAATAAAAATAACAGGAAACTCCAGAAGCTCGGCTATGTGCTCCAAACTGCGGACTATATACTCCAACTACGGCAAGACTACAGTTGCGTCCTGACGTCACCTGCACGCATTGATCGTGCATAAGCTTATAGAAAGCTTAGAGGGTGGTGTAAGTGTGTGCGCAATATAAGCGTGCTCAGAATGCAAGGTTAGAGTAATGCGGAAACATGCTGATGAGTATATGAATGCAATCAGCCGTACCAAGGCTATGCGGTGCAAAATATAAATGCTATCGGCCATATCAAGGCCATGCGATGCATAATGCAAGTCAAGCAACTCCTCACTATAGCATCAAATCAGTACGGTTCTCAGTCTGGATAATCACCGGGGTTTAGTATACTCCAAATGACACTGCCGCTCTCCCAGCCGCACAGTCCAAGTAGCATAAGAAACCTCACTATCTGCCTGACCAATAATCTGTTAATACCTATCCGGCACGTTGATAGCGAACCCATTCACGAGCTAGTCAGACTCAACCTAGTATTGCCCCCTACCCTCGGGCGAGTAAAGCCACGCCCCTTTCCAACCGACCACGACACAGTGGGAGACGCGGTCTCCTAGTATTCGGCCCTCATGCACTCATATATCCATTCGATTTCGACGTTGGAGTCATCCTTTGGTACCATCGGGCTTAGAGATTTTCACTTAAGGACATCTATGGCACCCCGATGCTTAGTAACAATATTTTCGGTATCCAATCCAGCCACCCACGATGTGTCTGTGAAGGCTATGGCCCTGATGTCACTAAGGCATATAATAATCACAATCACATAAGTGCAAGTGCATGAATCATACTATCAAACGTGCAACAATCCTGCGTATACCGCGCGCTCATGTAGGACAACTCCGCCTATCAAGGAGCCCATAAACGATATACCCAAAGGTATATGCTATGATCAGTCACTTCTCATATCAGGCATATATATGATGCGTATGATCATGAATCATAGATCTATACTAAGCATGTTATGTGGTGATGGGCTCTGATCAGAACGAAGATGGGCCTAGACGGCCTACGCACTACAGGTATGGGCCTATCATTGGGCCCTAGGGAGAGTCATAATGCGAACATTTAACCAACATTATTCATACGATGTGGACATTAAACCATCATTGCTCCCAAGGCATAGCCCGCCATAAAGGTCAACACATATACCATGGTGGAATCATATTACACCAGGCCTTATGTACATCTCATTGGGCCTCGACCCATGGACCTCCAATACGTCAAATGGGCCTCATACCATGGGTCTCATATATATCAAAGTGGGCCTCAATAAGCGGGCCACAAATAAATTAACTTGGGCCTAATCAAATGGGCCTTGCATACGTCACAATGGGCCTCATAACATGGGCCTTATATCTATTAAGGCAGGCCTCAACAACAGGCCTTATATAAACCAAGGTGGGCCTCAACAATGGGCCATAATTATATCAAGATGGGCCTGATCATATGAGCCACATGTAAATCAAGGTGGGTCACAACAACGGTCCATAAATACGTCAAGATGGGCCTAGTCACTTAGGCGTTATATACATACCAAGGTGGGGTCCACTTAAACTATAGATCTATCTTATTTTTAGTCTTAAGCCTGTTAAGCCAAGCTTACCAAATGGTTAGACAAGTTGGATGCCACATGCATCATGGTGGGTCCCATGTGGGGCCTATTATAATGTTTATTTTCCATCCAACCCATTGATAAGGTCACTCAGACCCAGGGCCCACAGTAATGTTTATTTTCCACCCAACCTAGGCCCACTGTAATGTTTATTTACATCCAATCTATTCATAAGGTCACGTGGACCAGGGGCCCACCATAATGTTTATTTGCATCCAATCTATCCAGGGGCCCACGGTGATGTTTATTTGCAACCCAAAATGGTCATAAGGTCACGTGGACCTAGAGCCCACGGTGATGTTTGTTTGCCATCCAAACTGTTCATGAGGCCACGTGGACCTAGGGCCTACCATGCTATTTACATGACATCCAAACTATTCATAAGGTCACGTAGACCAGGGTTGAGGAGGAAAAACAAATTTCATACTCATCTAAAACTTCTGACCCCAAAAGAGTTTCAATGGTAGATGTTCAACTCACTGTTTCCTACCGTGTGGGCCACCTGAGTCCCAGGTATAGCCAATTTTTGGGATGGCCCATTGTCAGAGGGGACCCGACAAAATGCACGGTGTTGATGACCGACACACATCATGGTGGGGCCCACGGCTGGGACCCGTGGTCCCTGTCCGTCCGCCCCTAGGACGTTGTTGCGTCTCTAGTGTGTCAGTGGCAGCAGCAGCTTGCTGCTGCCTAATGTGTTTTTTTTTAAATAAGAAATTCTATGGTTTTTCCCATGTGGGGCCCGCATCTGAAAAATCCAACCCGACCATTAGATTCTACGGCCCCTAATTGCCCAAATGAGACCAATATGCGATGTGTTTTTGACGAATAGGAGAATTAAGGTGGGTTTTAATGGTAATAGCACTATTTCCTACGGTATGACCCGTTTGATTATCAAATTGGCCTCATTTTTCGGCTCAACGCCTAAAATTGGCTGAAAAATGGAATGGACGGCATGGATTATATAGATGCATCAAGGTGGGGCTTGCATGAGTGGCCCACCCCAAGCTCAGTACACCCCCAACGCCAGTACACACTTCATTGTTAGCCACGCTCCAAGCCAGTTCACACTTCTTTGATGGGCAACGTCCAGTGTCTCTAGACACTGGACGGCGTGGAATAACACAAGCATCATGGTGGGTCCCACATGGACGTGGCCCACCATGCATGTATATTCATATTATTATATTAATAAAATATAAATATAATATATATTTTGTACAGTATGTGGATCTTCCCACCGTCCCACAATGGAAGGTGGATTTCACCTAAAATGTGGTGGGCCACACCGTTTAATGGATGGAGTGTATTTAACATGATTTGGTGGGGCCTACCTCATTCTAGGGAGAGGAAAAGAGAGAGATAGAGAGAGAGAGAGAGAAACAAGAGAGACGGTAATGGAGAGGAAGGACCCTGCCACTATGGGCCCTCCATTGATACAACACATACATCAAGTGGGTCCCATCATAAGTGGGTCCCTTAAAAAAAGAATTGACAGTGGATCACCCACCTCTAGGCCTTCTCTTTGGTCCCTTAGGCTTATAAGCTCCTTACCTTCACTTTTGATGGTGGTCAATGGGGCTTTGATAATAAGGATGAGAGATGAGAGGGTGGGCCACACTGGGCCTTAGGGAGAGTTGGGAGCTTGGACATGGGATGTTGTTACTTGGGAGATATATTTATTTTTTTTGAGAAATGAGGGAGAGAGAGAAGTGATGGGTTGATAAGGATGGGTGATGGGTTGAAGTGATGTAAGGGTTGACTCTAGGTTGCTTGTGTAAGAGAGAGGTAAGGGTAGGGTATGGGTTGTTGTATTGAGGTATGGAGTGACTTGACTTGACATTGATTGATTGATTGATGGGATAAGTCGTAGGGATTCTCTCGATATTCGCAACGCGCGCCATTTCTTCTGAATGAACGCTGACCCATAACTTCTAACCTGGGTATCGGTTTGGTGCGCAAGTAGCGGCGTTGAAATCGCGGCGATAGTGCGGTCGCTATGATAAAAGTTATGGTTCTAGCCGACTTCGGTATGCGGGATCCGGCTTAGGTGTCACGCCCCAGACTCAAAAGGAACCTGATGGCCGGTTCTGGCCGCAACAACCTCCGTAGTACCCCGTTCTCTGCTCCTAAGACTAGTTCCAATCCTAGGATCCTACAAGGGGGATTTTCATAACAATATAATCATTCCAATACGAGCATATTAAGATCACAGCAAGTACATCTGAGAAAAACAAAGGCACACATCGTAAAATTCACTAAAATTTTGAACTTTTACAATCATCCATAAGGTTCAAAAGGACATACATGAGATAATAGAAAAAGAGAGAAAGGTCAGCAACACTGGAGTCCTCAAATGCTCAGCTCTACTCCATGCTCTGCTACTACAACGCCTACCTAGAATCTCCTGCACGTATCAATCGTACATAAGCTTATAAAAGCTTAGAGGGTGGCGTAAGTGTGTGACGTGGTGTACAGAAGAATAGTAGGAGATGCAAGAAGGGAAACATGCTCAATGAGAATATCACTAGCCTTACCAAGGCTTATCATGAATACGATGCGATGAGTACTGGACGCCATACTAAGGCAATGCATGAAGGGGCTTACATAGCCAATGCTAATGCGATATAAGTAATGCCAGTACTCATATCCCAACCATAAGTCAAGTATATTTCCAATCATAAGGAAATCACCGGGGTTCATTACACTGCTGAATGACTGCCACTCTACAGACCCCGCATAGTTAAACGAGCGTAAGAGACCTCACTACCCGCCTGTGGACAGCCAATCACCAGCAAGGCCTGACAGTAGCGGACCCATTTACGAGCCGGTCAGACTCAACCTAACAATGCCCCTACACACCGGGCAGGTAAGGCCACACCCCTATCAAACTGACTACACGACAGTGAGAGTCGCGCCTTAACGGTATAAGACCCTCGTGCGCTCATGTATTCCACCCGGTCACGGCGTTGGAGCAAATCCTTGGTACCATGGAAGTTTTGAGAATTTCACTCATGAGCATCCTATGCACCCGGTATGCTCAATTAATATTTCTGGTGTCCACACATACGGCCATCCACGAATATCCCTGTGGAAGCAAGGCCCTGATGAAGCAAGGACAGATATCCACATGCTATGTAATGCCAGATGCATGAATCACATGCTCACTCATACATCAATCCTAAGCACTCATCATGCTCCAGAGGGGAAAACTCCACCCCTCAGGGAGATACCAACATGTCCTACTTAATGACACAACCATGGTCAATCATACATCAACCAAGCATGCATATAATGCATATGAGAGTGGGTCATGAAATGAATAGGGGTGCCAATGGGGTGAACATGAACGCTTTACCTACCTGTGAAGGGTCTAGGTACTTAACCAATTCCTCGTACGGAATACAACCTCTAGTGGGGGCCCATTTACCTGGGGTAGCCCACGAGACTAATGAGGATAATGATATATGCCTAAATACTGAAACGGGCCTAGCAAGGGTCTATGGTGGGCCTTTAACCACCTATAGAAGCCCATGGACCTACCTTAGGGCCACTAATGTGGACATCCAACCACAATTAGTCTTCAAGAGGTAGTTTATCTCTAATTGATCACGGATCAAGGCCTAAGGCCCACACAACATTAGAAATAAGAAATGGACAGCCATAATCTGTAATATCCTGGATTTTCGCTGTTTTTGGATTTTTAAAAATCCTTGAATTTTTTTTTTAACTTATAATAACCCTTAATGATCATTAGCACTCAATGTCAGTTTATACAGGGGTGGTACCAGTAAAGAACCGTACAAATCCGATCAATCAATCGTAGGAAGCCAACGAATCCGCCTGATTGCTTGAACATCAAGTGTAGCCCCATAATTTACTAGCATAGGACCCAAATCTAACCGACCCGTCGTTAACTAATCAAGACAAGTATAACTAAATTAAAGATCTAACCAAAGCCGAGTCAGATGAGGCCCAGATCTTAACTAATAAATCAAATCAACCCTTGTAACGTCCCGTCTAACCAGCACAGTGTCCTAGGGCGTCCACGTAGGATTTACTGTAGGACCATTTGTTTAAGCCACTCGTGGTGGGGTACCACAAGTTGATTAACTTAGGATTAGCTCATTAGAGTAGACCAGACAGGTCATGATAGGACCTAGTGCGAGCCGCTAAGCCAGATGACCATTTACATTTAGCATCAGCCCGTATGGGCCATACCGCGACGCAGGAAGGTCAAAAAATTACAAAAATTTAGGGAACACTAGATCTCACTAGGCTTGTGGTCCATCGTGGACCATAGACTCATTGGACACCCAGAAACTAATTATCCAAGCCGTTCCTACAGCACTGGTCAACTCACACAAGGCCATATTAGAAATCAGGCGCTTGTCAAGGAAATAGGGATTCCGGGCATATTAGCCGTCGGATTCCTTCCAAATTTTCGGTGAAGGCCTAATGTGGTGTCCCTCACCCGTCCACAGAATCTGGAATCCAATCATGGTACGGTAACCGTTGATCGCAAATCAGACCCGTACGATCAAACCAAATATCCGATCGTCCCCAAATTTTGTATGGCCCTTCATCGGGCCATGGTCCACCTATCCTATAAGTTTCATGGCCAGGGGACCACCAGAACATCTCCAATCACTGAAATAGACCCCATAAGGCCACTTAAGGATCAGGAACATATGGTCAAACCCATATCTGATGGTTCTCAAATCTTGCATGGCCCTTCATCGGGCCATGGAGCACTTATCTTGCGGTGTATATCGATATGTACACCCCATAGTGGGCCCTAGATCTTAGAAAGACCTTCCCATAGGTCTAGTATGGTAAAAACTTAGCCCTTAGGGCCATTTACAACAATTTTGACATTATAAAAGGTCTTCTCTTGGGCACCCCTCTCCCCATACAATTTTTACCCTAAGAAAGAAAGAAAGAAAAAGAGAGAGAAAGAGAGAAAGAGAAAGAGAGGAAGAAAGAGTGAGAGAGAGAGTGAAGAAGAGATCTGAGGTGGACCCTAGATCGTGGTGGGGGCGAGGAGATCAAGCATTGTAACTCCCTACTCCTTTCTCTAAAAAAAATCCTACACCACCACCACAATAATCATTCCATGAAGCATCTAGGTAAGATCCTTCACCCTTTTTCTTGAAACCCATGTATTGAGAATGGTTTGGCTTGGATTTCTCACATGTAAGAGTTTGCTTTAGGGATTCTGGCCGGCCAACCCTCAAAACCCTCATTTTTAGGTCATTTATCAAGCCTCCAATGATCCCAAGGTGCGGACTATTGTTCTTAGGTGACCTAGCACCAATTATAGTAGGAGTTTAATGATTTTGATTGTTGAGTTGTTGTATTGAGGAAATTAGAGAAAACTATGAATAGTGTGTTGTTGGAATTGCATAGTTTTGCATGATTAATTTATATTTGATGTTGATTTTGTCTCTCACATGATTTAGCATAGGAATGACTACATGCTCATGTTTGTTTAATTGGTTTGCTCATATGTGTTTCTTCATAGTGCTTAAAAATCTTGACTCTTGTGAGTTTGATTTCTTGAGGTGTTGGAAGTACTCAACTTCCTCACTAACCCACACATTCACATGCACCAT
Organism: Magnolia kwangsiensis; assembly: GCA_037074715.1. Lineage (NCBI taxonomy): Eukaryota > Viridiplantae > Streptophyta > Magnoliopsida > Magnoliales > Magnoliaceae > Magnolia > Magnolia kwangsiensis. The sequence continues at coordinate 69,585,954 of CM073583.1, forward strand.
GTTTATAATAATGAAGTATGCTTGCTAGGAATATTTGGATTGTAGGTTGCGATGTATGTGAACATGACATTTTGTGCTTGTTGATAATTTTGACGGTTGGCATGCTATGAATCAACATTGAATCTTCGGGTTGGTCGGGATCATGAAGAGAGGCACTAGTCCCGTCGGTAGGATTATGCTAAGGCTAGACCCGTGGGTTTGGGCGGGTGTATTTGAGTGGCTGTAGTTCGAATATATGGGTCCTCTGTGCCCGATATTACTCATCTCACGCTCGCCTGACTCGTACGGTCTAGCCTACTGTCTGACCAACCCAGTTTGTTAACGATAGTTTCTTACACATGTATGGAACCTGAACCACCCTACAACCATTGTAGCCCATCAACAATCCACTTATAAATCGGTTCATAGCCATGTGAGTCAGGCATGGTGGAATGAGACACTGTGTCTGAGCTGTCGGCCTACGCTGGGGTGCCGCGCCTCCCCGTAGTGACCACGAGCGATCCCTTTCTCTTGGCACTCCTCATGTACTTGAAGTCGGGGATGAGGAACTGTAACACCCCAAAAATTAGGAACATCACTTATGCAACATAAATAATGATAAATGCATGTTGTCTGTAGAATAACATTAAACAAGATTGAGACTAAGCCAAAATAGCATATCATACTCCAGCGACAATTAAATTAGCAAGAGGAAGAATGTGATAGATATATAAAATATATAAATGATTGTAAGTCTCCAGAGTGTGAACATGTTACCAGGTTAACTAAATACATGTATACTCCAAAATAGAAAGAAAAGAATATACATGAGTACTCCAAAAAATAAAATGACAAGTGTCATGGCATCTAATCAACCTCCCTGTAATCCCGTCGATCAAAACATGGAGGAGAAGTCCTCCTCAGCATCATACAAGTCCAGCTCCGCTCCACAAGCAGCGTCCTCATCTAAAATTAAAATAGGGACTGGTGGGTATCCGAAACACCATCCCGTAACGTGAGAGTGAGTAGCTAACTCAGTGGAATCATAAAATAAAGATTAACATGTTAACAAATCCATCACGCGATAATGATAAAGCAAACAAAACAAACATTCCTAAATATTGTGATTAATGCATGGATGAAATGACATGATGGATGCCCTTACCGACATACTCCCTCATACGACACCATCTGCATCCGTGGCATGCTTTCTTCCCACAGTGCTCCACATCTTCCAGGCACATGCAGTGCGACGTGGATATGATTACCGAGTTGTTATTAGTCCATTTCATACAGTAGGATTGAGAAACTAAGGTACTTCCCTTATATCAATACCCAAACAATGATCCTGTCTAGGGTCGTCACTCCTAGAAATCTCATACGATGATATATTTCTAGGTCGATGCAAGGGCTGACAGGGCTATTGCACATACTCGTTGCACTGCTCCCCCATCACCTTATCAATACAGGCCTAGTTTATATCCTTAAGACTACATCAGGACTCGTCGCCCCCATGCGGTGTAGGGATAAACTCAAGGTCACTATAAAGGGCTGTCAGGGTTGTTACTCGCACTCGTTGCTCCACTCCCCCATCACCTTATCAATGTAGGCCGATAACAAGAATATAGTGTCCCATACCACCATAATTTGCTCAGAGTAGGGTGCTCACTGGTCACTACAGGGAGGTTTGTGGCCCCAGCGTAGGCCGACAGCTCGACCACGGTGTCCCATACCACCATGCCTGGCTCATGAGTCTTAGGGGATCGAGGTACCAAGGTTAGAGGGGCTTTTCAATGGTAAGTTTAATACCCTAGGTTCAAGCAGTTATGACGAATACAAGGTAAACATACAATGGTCAGTCGGGTTACTTGATGAGTTCGACTAGCGCGAGCGCACGTTGAATCGATCGACATGAAGTGCATAAACACTTCGTGTGGCCTAACCATTGCCGACGACTCTAGTACGACTCGGGTTCGTCATACCCATCCTTCGTGGCAAATAGAATCCAACCACGAATTCTAAACTGTTACCGACTGCCTGGACTAGAGTATAGCCCCAAGCACAAGTAATGTGAATCAGTAATCATATGAGGTAAACAAAATTGAAATAACAAGTAATTCAAGCATGTTAGCAACAGGTTATAAGATGCAACATAAGCAATTTAACCATACACAAGCATTTCACATATATATAAGATAATCAATTCAAATCCAATAAGCATGGAGGAAATCATGTGCATCATCAATTTAGTTGAGAATCCTATCTCAACACTAGTTTACAACACTATTTACTAAGTGCTTACTGACGTAAGCATTTATACAAACACTTAGACTACACAACTCCAACGTACTTGACGTATGTTGGCTTCAACATATAATATGACAAATCCTTATATCAAGGAGATGTCTAATACACAATAATCATGTTCTTACATTCAATACATATGGAAGGCATAAATCATATTGATTTAGGCATTTCAACAAACACTTTGTCTACACACATTAGTCTACATAGCATATGTCGGCCCATATGTGTATTAGGGCGAATCTCTTCGCCAAACAGATCATATATCCATAACTAGTATAAATACACGGCAAATACCCATGGCAATCATATCGGCAAAATACGTACGTATACAGTATTTCCTACAAATACCTAAAATACCCTAAATCTCATATTCTTCGTACGTATTCGAAATGAAAAATGGACAGCATGTTGTACATGTCAAACAACATCCTCATCAGCAATCTACCATTAAACGGCATTGAAAGCTTTGAAAAATGGTAATCTAAGCGTATAAAATCCGCACCTTTGCCGTAGAAGTGTAACGAATCAAACAGGAAGTCTACGCTTCATCAACGGCGATATAACGACCTAATTCACAAGATACATCAGCTACTTCGCTACTTGTATTGATAGAATCCCTAAAACAGGTTAAGGTGAGGGTTTTCTTACCTAGAACGAAGCCGGAGTTGCCGGAAAAGCGATACAGAAGGGTGGATTTGGCACGTAAAGCAACATGGAAGAATCCCAGGAGAAATCACCAGCTTCTCCCTCACTTCTCTCTCTTTTCTCTCTTCTCTCTCCTAGGGTTTTTTCCAAATTCGTATGGGTTAGAAAGCTAAGGGTTTAAGCCCCTTTTATAAGCCCAAACATAACCAAAATAGACTTCAAGTCAAGGTATACTTGGGTTATAGCCAAATCGGGTCTTTCCCGATCCAAAAAAGCATTTCGGGAGGTCCCCTGGCCGAATGCGGTTGGACTTAAGCTTATGGATATTGGATCCTACTCACACCAAGTTTTCAGTCCGGTAGCGTTCCCAGATCGCACGTGGCGGACCAGTTTCAGTTCAGCGGTCACGGAGACTCAATCAAGGATTCCAAGTACACTGACCTGAGTGAGAAATGTTCCCTGATCCGAAGGTGTATTTGGGCCAGATTCCGACGGTTTGAATGCTTATACTTAACCCGTAAGCGAAACGTGCCAGATTTATTTAAATCACATTTAATTTTTAAAGAATTTCACTCTTTCTCACACTCCTTACTCCAGGCTCAGTACAATAGCGACTGGACATCGGTTGGGCTTGATTTTCGAAACAATTGTCAAGTCCAACCAGGCGGTCGTAATGGTCTAAGATTGTAGATATCAGACTTTCGACGTGCGGTCTAGATCCAATACAAAGTTACAAAGTGCTCCCGAGAGCAAACGAGTTTAGAGTTTGATCCTGAATTTCAGGGTAAGATAGCGTCAATGGTTCTATAGGTTTTGGGTCTTACAGATCGTATTTAAAGTGATCAGTGCTAATTTCACAGCTAATCTAACGTAGCGCTAGCTAATTCACGTTAAATTTCTAAAGAATTTCATTCTAAACGATTTCTTGGCTTTGGAATTGGGTTCTGAGAGGTTACCAAGGTGTTATGGTTGACCCATTGCCTAAGGACATCTAATCCGAGGTTGGCAAAAATATGGGGTGTTACATTCTACCTCCCTTAAAACAAAATTTCATCTCCGAAATTGACTAAGGGTAATGAGTCCCTAGAGAGACTTTAGTATTGGCATTCTAAGGATGGTTCAAATCTTAATTAGTGACCTAACCTTACGTATAACCTAAATCAACTGTTTCGATCCTGGGCCAGTGGGGAAGAGGCCAACCACGCTTCCGCTGCGCTACTCTAATCCAACGGTTGTACTAGATAATGCTAAGGAGATTGGGCTCAATACGTTCTACCCTCCTTAAAACTTAGTTCCACTTAAGGCTCAAGAATCTATGTCACGATCCGTATATCGAAACGAGATGTAACTTAGGGTCTACCCTTGACATGAAATGGAAAATAACCTCTCACTACATTGGTCTTCCTTTGCTAATGATGCGTTCTATGGCATTGGTACCTATGATTATAGAAGGAGCTGAAATGATGGGTGTTGTGGGTAATTTCAAGGACGGATGTGAGTTGATGGCAAGATGTCTAATTCTCTATTGGCTGTAAGTCTTCGCCATTTCCCAAAGACAATGCGATAACTTTTAGTTGTAGGTGGTCAGGCCAACACGGAAGAAAAGTTGTGTAGTGGGTCTGAGCCAGATACATTGAACCTTCTGTCTAATCAGGACAGAAAACTCGTTGTATCAGTTCTTAATCCGAGTCGATGCCGATCTTCTGCTTGATCAAAGCATTGGATTCATTAGTAACTACTAGGATTAAGAAGTCGATTCAAACCGCGAATACATCGCTTACATATACAGTTCCTTTACTCTGTGTTCCCGAATGCAATAAGTCTTTGGAAAGGCAATTCTAAGGGGCGCGCTAGTTTATTTTAAGTTCAATCTGAGGGATTTATAAGTTTTTCCCTGAGAGTGAATGGTTCGAAGTTAAAACAACTTTCCAAAGGGTTATAACAGAAGTATATAAGTATTAAGGGGATTTATTGAAGGAATGAGGTTCTACTCCAACCAAATTTAACCTACTATTCCTTAGCATGTACAGGCTTTACACTACTTAAGGTAACTAGCAGACTGGTCTGTAATTCACTAGCTGCAATCCAAAGCCTAAGCTTATATGCTAAATGGTTTCATACCATTTTTAATACAGGGAATTGTTCTATCACTTAGGGTCAAGATTGCCTAATTGAAGTTGGATTCCCTACATCGTCAGATCCTTCAAATCTAGGAGCACTAACTCTAAGTCGAAAACTCCAAGGGCCTATATGGCCAGTGATCTCAAGTTGTGTTAACTGGGACCGCAATACTAATCCCATGTCGGGATTGAGAGTGACATGCGGTAGGAGGGTGGGGTGGGATAAAAATTTATTTGTAAGCTTAATCCTGGGATTTACTTTTAATCGTATACATTCCAATCATGGTAGTGGAAACCATAGGATATACCCAATCTAGGGACAATACCTTACAGCGAACAAAACGGCATGCACTTCATTTAACAAAATTTACCACAATACATGGAATAAAATTTCACATGCATTATGACAGAGACGACTGCGGCTATGCTAAGCCCAAACTACTAAACACAGCACATTTTCTACCTATGACATCACTAGACCCAACAACAACAAAACACAGAAATCCTTAAAACGGTAATCAAACAATCTACAGGACAATGGCATAGATGCCTAATTCTACCAAAGGACTTCTACCACGGTCCTGACTTACCTTCTTTAATACTGTTTAGTTTAATACTATCTGTTGCCTATTAGAGCTCTATCGGCCATGTATTCTCAATACTCCTCAAGCGAAGAAAGTGGAGAAATGGGATGGGTACGTAGGTTTCCACGAGTTTGAGGCTCAAATGAGAGCTTAAATGAGCCTTAGAAAGTGAAGGAAATGAAGAAAAAGGACTAACCTAATGGACTGTCACGAATCTAGGTCCTATAGAGGAGTGAAACAGGCCCCCAAATGCTAGGATTTCAAAGGGAAAAGAGTGAAATAGGTTGGGATGGAGGCTCACACGAATTTTAGCCTCCAATAGAGGATGGGAGAGCTCTAAATGACGAGAATGGAGAGAGAGGGAAGTTGGTATGGCTGTGAGTGATGGAGTGGTGTCTGTTGAGCCAGAGAATGGGAATGAGAGTGGTTTGGAAACGGGATTGGAGAGAGAGGCGGCAAAAACGTGAAGAAAGGAGAGCTTGGGAGTGATATTTATGAAGGAGGTAGGGTTTTGGGAAGGTTTTAACGGACGGACCACATGTAGGGGGCCTCCCCTAACCACTAAACATCGTCGGCCCGACGCCCGGCCCTAGTGGGGCCCACCGTACGGCGAGGCCTCGCCGAACCGGCGAGGTCCTCACCGGTCTAGTTATAAACCAGCGATGCCCGGCCATTTGGGCTGGGTCCCCCTGCCCTAGGGGTCCCAGAAACATGTGGTTCCCACCCTAAATCATTCTGGATTAGCGTGGGTGGGCCCACGACTCTGTTTGAGGCGTTTCGAGGCTAATTTGCAAATTCGAATGAGTTTATGCATCATGTAGCATATGATTTTGAGGTAGGAGAGGCTAATCCATCCCACTAACTCATTTATTCCACGTGATTCTATAATTGGTATGGTCAAAAGTCCAATTGATACATATATTTACTATTTATAGTAAATTTTTGTCTAAGTATGATTCTCCATCATTTACACATTAGGATTTATGTCTAGTGTGAAAGGACTTAGAAAAAGTTAAAGAATGGGGTGGTGGAAGGAGAGATTCTGAAGGAATTGGATAAAAAGGGGTTTTAGGCCCTGAGATTGAGTGCAAGGTATTGTAGTTGCCCCACAAACCAAGGACATCCATTTTCGGGTTTGAAATTCTTCAGGGAACGTCTCAAACCCGTTGACTAACGACCTAGAGGCGACTTAGGTCGCTTTACGCGACCGAAGACATGTTATGGCCTAAATTACCGTATAGTCTCACCTGTCGACGAAACTTGGGATTCTAATGTGGTTTCTAAGTTTCCATCGCCCCCTTCCTAAGTCAGAGTGCATCAGTGTGCGTCGTGTTACCATAACCCAGGTCCGGTTTAATCCGAAACCTGGCTCTGATACCATCTGTAACACTCCGAAAATCGAGGGTCGGGTAGAAACCCAACTCCCGAGTTCCGGAACATCACTTATGCAACATAAATAATGATAAATGCATGTTGTCTGTAGAATGACATTAAATAAGATTGAGACTAAGCCAAAACAGCATATCATACTCCAGAGACAGTTAAATTAGCAAGCGAAAGAATGTGATAGATATATAAAATATATAAATGATTGTAAGTCTCCAGAGTGTAAACATGTTACCAGGTTAACTAAATACATGTATAATCCAAAATAGAAAGAAAAGAATATACATGAGTGCTCCAAAAATATAAAATAACAAGTGTCATGGCATCTAATCAACCTCCCTGTAATCCCGTCAATCAAAACATGGAGGAGAAGTCCTCCTCAGCATCATACAAGTCCATCTCCGCTCCACAAGCAGTGTCCTCATCTGAAACTAAAATAGGGACTGGTAGGTGTCTGGAACACCATCCCGTAACATGAGAGTGAGTAGCTAACTCAGTGAAATCATAGAACAAATATTAGCATGTTATCAAATCCATCACGCAATAATGATAAAGCAAACAAAACAAACGTTCTTAAATATTGTGATTAATGCATGGATGAAATGACATAATGGATGCCCTCACCGACATACTCCCTCATGCGGCACCATCTGCATCCGCGGCATGCTTTCTTCCCACAGTGCTCCACATCTTCCAGGAACATGCAGTGCGATGTGGATATGATTACCGAGTTGTTATTAGTCCATTTCATACAGCAGGATTGAGAAACTAAGGTACTTCCCTTATATCAATACCCAAATAATGATCTTGTCTAGGGTCGTCACTCGTAGTAATCTCATACGAAGATATATTTCTAGGTCGCTGCAAGGGCTGTCAAGGCTGTTGCACGAACTCGTTGCACCGCTCCCCCATCACCTTATCAATACAGGCCTAGTTTATATCCTTAAGACTGCATCAGGACTCGTCGCCCCCATACGGTGTAGGGATAAACTCAAGGTCACTACAAAGGGCTGTCAGGGCTGTTACTCGCACTCGTTGCTCCACTCCCCCATCACCTTATCAATGTAGGCCGACAACAAGAATATAGTGTCCCATACCACCACAATTTGCTCAGAGTAGGGTGCTCACTGGTCACTACAGGAAGGTTTGTGGCCCCAGCGTAGGCCGACAGCTCGACCACGGTGTCCCATACCACCATGCCCGGCTCGTGAGTCTTAGGGGATCGAGGTACCAAGGTTAGAGGGGCTTTTCAATGGTAAGTTTAGTACCCTAGGTTCAAGCAGTTATGACGAATACAAGGTGAACATACAATGGTCAGTCGGGTTACTTGATGAGTCCGACTAGCGCGAGTGCACATTGAATCGTCCGACATGAAGTGCACAAGCACTTCGTGTGGCCTAACCACTGCCGACGACTCTAGTATGACTCAGGTTCGTCATACCCATCCTTCGTGGTAAATAGAATCCAACCACGAATTCTAAACTGTTACCGACTGCCTAAACTAGAGTATAGCCCCAAGCACAAGTAATGTGAATCAGTAATCATATGAGGTAAACATAATTGAAATAACAAGTAATTCAAGCATGTTAACAACAGGTTATAAGATGCAACATAAGCAATTTAACCATACACAAGCATTTCATATATATATATAAGATATCAATTCAAATCCAATAAGCATGGAGGAAATCATGTGCATCATCAATTTAGTTGAGAATCCTATCTCAACACTAGTTTACAACACTATTTACTAAGTGCTTACTCACGCAAGCATTTATACAAACACTTAGACTACACAACTCTAATGTACTTGACGTATGTTGGTTTCAATATATAATATGACAAATCCTTATATCAAGGAGATGTCTAATACACAACAATCATGTTCTTACATTCAATACATATGGCAGGCATAAATCATATTGATTTAGGCATTTCAACAAACACTTTGTCTACACACATTAGTCTACATAGCATATGTCGGCCCATATGTGCATTAGGGCGAATCTCTTCGCCAAACAGATCATACATCCATAACTAGTATAAATACACGGCAAATACCCATGGCAATCATATCGGCAAAATATGTACGTATACAGTATTTCTTACAAATATCTAAAATATCCTAAATATCATATTCTTCGTACGTATTCGAAATAAAAAATGGACAGCATGTTGTATATGTCAAACAGCATCCTCATCAGCAATCTACCATTAAACGGTATTGAAAGCTTTGAAAAATGGTAATCTAAGCGTCTAAAATTCGTACCTTTGCCGTAAAAGTATAACGAATCGAACAGGAAGTCTACGCTTTGTCAACGGTGATATGACGACCTAATTCACAAGATACATCAGCTACTTCCCTACTTGTATTGATAGACAACAGGTTAAGGTTAGGATTTTCTTACCTAGAACGAAGCCGGAGTCACTGGAACAGCAATACAGAAGGGTCGATTTGACACATAGAGCAGCAGGAAAGAATCCGAGGAGAAATCACCACCTTCTCCCTCACAACTCTCTCTTTTCTCTCTTCTCTCTCCTAGGGTTTTCCCCAAATTCGTATGGGTTAGAAAGCTAAGCGTTTAAGCCCCTTTTATAAGCCGAAACATAACCAAAACAGACTCCAAGTCAAGGTATACTTGGGTTATAGCCAAATTGGGTCTTTCCCGATCCAAAAGAGCATTTCGTGAGGTCCCCTGGCCGAATGCGGTCACGGAGACTTAAGCTCATGGATATTGGATCCTGCTAACACCAAGTTTTCAGTCCGGTAGAGTTCCCAGATCGCACGTGGAGGACCAGTTTCAGTTCAGCGGTCACGGAGACTCGATCGAGGATTCCAAGTACACTGACCTGAGTGAGAAATGTTCCCTGATCCGAGGGTGTATTTGGGCCAGATTCCGACGGTCTGAATGCTTATACTTAACCCGCAAGCGAAACGTGCCAGATTTATTTAAATCACATTTAATTTTTAAAGAATTTCACTCTTTCTCACACTCCTTGCTCCAAGCTCAGTACAATAGCAACTGGACATCGGTTGGGCTTGATTTTCAAAACGATTGTCAAGTCCAACCAGGCGGTCGTAATGGAATAAGATTGTAGATATCAGACTTTCGATGTGCGATCTAGATCCAATAGAAAGTTACAAAGTGCTCCCGAGAGTAAATGGGTTTAGAGTTTGATCCTGAATTTAAGGGTAAAATAGCGTCAATGGTTCTATAGGTTTTGGGTCTTACAGATCGTATTTAAAGCGATCAGTGCTAATTTCACAGCCAATCTAACGTAGCGCTGGCTAATTCATATTAAATTTCTAAAGAATTTTATTCTAAACAATTTCTTAGCTTTGGAATTGGGTTCTGAGAGGTTACCAAGGTGTTATAGTTGACCCATTTCCTAAGGACGTCTAATCCCAGGTTGGCAAAATCCTGGGTGTTACAGGAACCCGACTGGATCACGGACCGCGAGGTCTCGGCCTCACGCATTGGGGGGTCTTGGCCTCGCAATCCGTTTAGGGCATTGATACGTGGGGTGTATCGGTTTCCCAAACTTGCTGGATGAATGGACTTAATTAATAACTTGGCTAACATGATCGCATTGCATCGTATTAGTTAGGGTGGCGACTCGGAAGTCGAGGTCGCAATGAGGGAGTGTTGACATACGCGATCGTTAGATGGAGTCGCTCGAGGGAGCGTTGTGGTGAGGGCATGCATCATATCATTCCGCATTCATGCATTTAAATAAGAGTTAATAGGAATTGATGATTATTTGTATTTCATTAAATTCATATTATATTTGATGCATGTTAAAACTTAAGACTAATAGCATCCACTGAGTTGATCACTCACTCCCACTCTGTGACGTTGTTTTAAAACACCACCCACACTCTTCAGTAGCTATAGGTTATGTTGAGTTCGACGAGCCGTGCGGCACGAGCTTAAGCGAGGAGGACGAGTTCTCCTACTTTCAGTTGATGAGCGGCTCTCCATCGGCTTACGAGACTGGATTCTGAAGCATTGAGTCATGGGTTCAGCACACCATTCCTTTGGATATATAATTCTTTTTGTTATTTTTGTTGGACAACGTCTTGGGCAACCCCTTTATATTCTTTTGGACTTGTACATATTTATATCTCTTTCACTTCAGTAGATTAGTTGTGGTTGCATTTCATGCTCCAAGTAATTTCAGGCTGCGCATTTAAACTTGATTAATCATAAAACCATAAAATTGATGATAAGTGACGCTCGGGAACTCGGAAGTCGAGCATATGCACGACTCCCGATTTTTCGAGGTGTTACATAATCATACCACAAACACTCATGTTGGGCTTCAGAAAGGGCGACCCAAGACCTATCCAAAGCATGAGTCTAAGGGAAACACACATAGCCCAACCCATATATTCCACCATGGGCCCATAGGGGAAAGGTTAAGGCCCAACATAAAGGTCACTAATCCCATATGTTGTGGTGGCCTAGTGGGCAGCCCATTGCTCAAACCAAATGGGCAAATGTCATGCTTTTAGTCAAGTAAGTTGGGCCTACAACCCGGCCCAAGTATAAAGTTGATTTGGTGGGAAACCAAGGGTCCATTCACTTGTGTAATTACAACCCACTAGCCCAACACAATAGTATGGTAAAATGGCCCAAGAGTTCAACAGGCCTATCTAGAAAGTTCCAGCCCAATTGGGCCTAAAGAGTTCAACCACTAGATGCATTCATGGACTCAATTGACTCCAACTGTGGTGGGCCTCAAAAGTGCATTTATTAAGCCCAACATTTAAGGGACTAAAGGTGTAAATTATTCTCTCTAAGATTATCACAATGTGGTAGGATATACAACACATCTAGGTGGGCCCACAAGGCAGGCTGGAGGGCCAGCCAAGGCTGGACACCCTAGCCTAGGAGTCCCTGCCTAGTGGGCCACTCCCGGCCGCACCACAGTCAGCTCAAATGTTCGTTGGGCCTGAAATTTTGTAGGGTGATACTTCCATAGGTGGACCATACCCCCACAAAATTTTAAAATTTTTGGATATTTAAAAATTAATCTAAACAATACAGTCTGTCCACAAAATCGGACAGACCTGGACGTCCCAACATGGTGGGCCAGTCCGGCCCTTGCTGTGGTGTGTACAGGGGTCCATTGGCCCTGAAATTTGGTAATGGATCCCACCATGGGTGGACCACTTCCCTGTAAAATTTCATGATTTTAGAATACCCAAAAGTATTTTACTTAATTTGAAAAATACAATCTGTCCAGGGTGGAATATTGCTGGAATATAACTGTGCTAAATTTGGGCCATCAATGGGTGAGTTTTAGGCCTCTAAAATTCCTGAAATTTGGACCCAAGGTCCCTCATCAGGCCTTCAACAAGGTGAGACCCAGAAATATGGCCCACCTTTTTAGAAAGTATTTATGAATTAAAGCTTTTATCATATTATATTGCTAGACTGCATAGCAAAAAATTAAAGTAGTGTTGTCCTTGATTTGAACGCCCCAAAGGGGTGGGCCCAAGTTCTCGAAAAATTGAGAAAAATTAATTCTAACCTCCTCATACAAGTGTACTACAAGGGATGGTCCACAAAAGTTGCCCACCATTATAAAAACTATTTTATATTTATGGATTTCTAACTGTACATGTTGTTGGACAGTCCAGAAAATCTGGACTGTCCACCCTACTTGGGCCACTCCTTTGGGACCTCAATCAAGGTCAGATGGAGGTAAAATTTGGGGTACATTTAGGTGGGGTCCCCACCTTGAAGAAAAGTATATCAAATGGGTAGAAATAGTTCCCCAATTAGTCCAAAAATCTGACCTAAAACAAACTAGAAATTGTCCAGAAAATTTCTTGATAGCAGCATGCACACGAAATAAAATGAGCATAGGAACCAAAATAAGGGGAAATCTCCCCATGAAATTTGAGTTGTGGTCCACCTCAGTGGGCCCAATAAATATCTAGACCTAATCCATACCATAAAATCCATTGTATGTGTCCAAAAAGGAGCAAATGAGACACCTATGTTCATAGAGTGGACAAACATGAACATCCACTCTCTTTGGATGGTCTAGATACTTCCAGGCCACAAGGTGGGTCACACACATCTGTGAATAATAGATCAACAAAAGAAGAGTAAGAATCGGTCACAAGGGAAGAGACTCCGCCTCATTAAGGCCCTTCCATTCATCACAAACCACACATCACACTATATTGATGGGATTACAAGATCTACTCATGCATGCATCTTTAAATCAAAATCCAATGGTAGAGATGTCATCTCCACTAAGGATCAAGGGTCTAGATGACCTAAGGATCCTTCAAATTAAGAAAAGAAACCATGGTGGGGTCCATGGAGAATGGCCTCATTCATGAGTAATGCATGCACAAAAGGATGGGCCAATGACCACATCCAAGAAGACACGGGGCCTCCATCATCATTTAGTGGGCCCCACATGCTTCGAGCATGAGATGAAGAAGAGAAATAAGAGGAGAAAATGGAGATCCTAAGGTTCTAAGTACATACACACCCACCTACAAGGTCTTCAAGCAAACACCTCCAAGATGGTCTTCAAGCTCCAAGGTACATGGATCTAAAGTTGAGATCTTATTTCAATGGTTAGATGGGGGGATCTATGAGTGAAAGGGAGCTAGAAAAATGGGGAAAGGTTGATGGAGAAGAAGAGAAGAGAGAGGGAGAGAGAGAGAGAGAGAGAGTAGAAAGAAATGAAAAGGAGAGTATGAAAATTTGCTAGAAAAGAGAGAGAGAGAGAGTAATCATGAGCTCTCTCTCTTGGATAGGGAAACCCATCATGAAAAATAGGGTGATACAAATAAAGTTCATAGACTTATAGGTTTGGGGTAGGGATGGGTAGTGTGTGGGTGGTGGGTGGTGTAGGATATGGGGGGTTTAGGTAGTGTATGGGTGGTGTGTGTTGGAATTTGTACAAAAGAGGGTGGCCACCTTGAAAAATGTACCCTCCACACTAGGTGGGCCACTTGATCATGCTCAAAGGCTATAAATGAGATGCACACAACTTATGATCCACACGTCGGACGGACGCACAAGACGCGTCGTTGGAACCGCGACGACGATGCGGTCCCAATGGCATAGATCTTGGGTCAATCCGAGTTAGGTCTACATGATTGGACTTAAGGATGACCATAAACACTATTTAAGGGTCGCGGGTCACCTGGATTAGACTGGTAAGACCGTAGGACCAAAATGAACTAAATGCATACTCACACACACATATGCACACATGCGAACTCAGGTCGGATCTCACATTATTATCTCACGCAAACGTTGGATACGAGTCGAGGATTGTCAGAATTCGACCGGAAGGACCGCGGAAGCCAACGAAATGGTACGGACTATGATACGGGTCTTACAATTTCCATGCATTTCACGGTCAATTCCCTTCACTTTACGGTCATTTCCATACATTTCACGGTCAATTCGCTTCACTTCACAGTCATTTCCATGCATTTCACGGTCAATCCCGACGATTCCGTTTTGATTCACAGTCATTTTCATGCATTTTACGGTCAATTCCCTTCACTTCACAGTCATTTCCATGCATTTCATAGTCAATTCGCTTCACTTCACGGTCATTTTCATGCATTTCGCGGTCAATCCCAGCGATTCCGTTTTGATTCGCGGTCATTTCCATGCATTTCACGGTCAATTCCCTTCACTTCACGGTCATTTCCATGCATTTCACGGTCAATTCCCTTCACTTCACGGTCATTTCCATGCATTTCACGGTCAATTCGCTTCACTCCACAGTCATGCATTTCATGGTCAATCCCGGCAATTCTATTTTGATTCACGGTCATTTCCATGCATTTCATGGTTAATTCCCTTCACTTCACGGTCATTTTCATGCATTTCACGGTCAATTCGCTTCACTTCACGATCATTTTCATGCATTTCACGGTCATTCCCGCCTATTCCGTGTTGATTCACGGTCATTTCGATGCATTTTCATAGTGAAGTGTAGCGATTGGACGGTGAAATGTGCGGAAATGACCGTGAAGTGAAGGGGCATGACTGTCAAATGCGTCGAAATGACCGTGAATCAACATGGAATAGGCGGGAATGACCGTGAAGTGAGGCGATTGGATCGTGAAATGCACGGAAATGACCGTGAAGTGAAGGGGCATGATCGTGAAATGTGCCAAAATGACCGTGAATCAACACGGAATAGGCGGGAGTGACCATGATTTCCATGTATATTACGGTAATTCCCGCCTATTCCGTGTAGATTCACGGTCATTTCGACACATTTCACGGTCATGCCCCTTCACTTCACGGTCATTTTCGCGTAATTCAGGTCAATTCTCTTCCCTTCTCGGTCATTTCCATGTATTTCACGGTCATTCTCGCCTATTATGTGTTGACTCACGGCCATTTCGACGCATTTCACGGTGAAGTGTAGCGATTGGACCGTGAAATGCACGAAAATGACCGTGAAGTGAAAGGTCATGACAGTGAAATGCACTGAAATGACTGTGAATCAACACGGAATAGGCGGGAATGACCGTGATATGCATGGAAATGACCGTTAAGTGAGGCGATTGGACCGTGAAATGCGCGAAAATGACAGTGAAGGGGCATAATCGTGAAATGCGTCGAAATGACCGTGAATCAACACGGAATAAGCGGGAATGACTGTGATTTCCATGCATATCACGGTCATTACCTCTTATTCTGTGTTGATTCACGGTCATTTCGACGCATTTCACAGTCATGCCCCTTCACTACATGGTCATTTCCGCGCATTTCACGGTCCAATTGCCTCACTTCACAGTCATTTCCATGCATATCATGATCATTCCTGCCTATTCCATGTTGATTCACGGTCATTTCGACACATTTCAAGGAGAAGTGTAGCGATTGGACCAAGAAATGTGCAGAAATGACCGTGAAGTGAAGGGGCATGACTGTGAAATGTGCTGAAATGACCGTGAATCAACACGGAATAGGCGGGAATGACCGTGATATGCATGGAAATGATCGTGAAGTGAGACGATTGGACCATGAAATGCACCAAAATGACTATGAAGTGAAGGGGCATGATCGTGAAATACGTCGAAATGACCGTGAATCAACACGGAATTGGCGAGAATGACTGTGGTATGCATGGAAATGACCATGAAGTGAAGCAATTGGACCGCGAAATGCGTAAAAATGACCGTGAAGTGAAGGGGCATGACCGTGAAATGCGCTGAAATGACCGTGAATCAACGCGGAATAGGCGGGAATGACCGTGATATGCATGGAAATGACCGTGAAGTGAGGTGATTGTATCACGAAATGTGCGGAAATGACCATGAAGTGAAGGGGCATAACCGTGAAATGCACCGAAAGGACAGTGAATCAACACAGAATAGGCGGGAATGATCGTGATATGCATGGAAATGAACATGAGGTGAAGCGATTGGACCATGAAATGCACTGAAATGATCGTAAAGTGAAGGGGCATGGCCGTAAAATGCTCCGAAATGACCGTGAATCAACACGGAATAGGCAGGAATGACCGTGATATGCATGGAAATGACCATGAAGTGACGCAATTGGACCGTGAAATGCGTCGAAATGACTGTGAAGTGAAGGGGCATGATCGTGAATCAACACAGAATAGGTGGGAATGACCATGGTATGCATGAAATGACCGTAAAGTGAAGCGATTAGACCGTGAAATGCGTGGAAATGATCATGAAGTGAAGGGGCATGACCATGAAATGCACCGAAATGACCATGAATCAATACAGAATAGGCGGGAATGACCATGATATGCATGGAAATGACCATGAAGTGAGGCGATTGTACCACAAAATGCGCAAAAATGACCGTGAAGTGAAGGGGCATGATCGTGAAATGCGCTGAAAGGACCGTGAATCAACATGGAATAGGCGGGAATGACCATGATATGTATGAAAATGACCGTGAAGTGATGTGATTAGACCGCGAAATGCGTGGAAATGACTATGAAGTGAAGGGGCATGACCGTGAAATGCGCCGAAATGACCGTGAATCAACATGGAATAGGCGGGAATGACCGTGATATGAATGAAAATGACCGTGAAGTGAGGCGATTGGACCGTGAAATGCATAGAAATGACCGTGAAGTGAAGGGGCATGACCGTGAAATGTGCTGAAATGACCGTGAATCAACACGGAATAGGCAGGAATTACCGTGGTATGCATGGAAATGACCGTAAAATGCATGGAAATGATCATGAAGTGAAGGGAATTGACCGTGAAGTGCATGAAAATGACCATGAATCAAAATGGAATAGCTGGGATTGACCGTGAAATGCATGGAATTGGTCGTAAAGTAAATGAAATGAATGAAATTAATCGCTAACTGATTGAAATTGACCGCGAAGTGAATGAAATGGATTTTTGACCATAGATCTAATGGAATCTTGAAAAATAACCAGGTTGGTTGACTAAAGTAGCTTCTCCTACCCCAAAATCATATAGGGTACGTCAAGTAACTAATTTTGGTTTAGAAGATATTCTTGTTAAATGAATAAAGAAATAAATGAAAAAAAGAGAAATTTTTTTTATATGCTTATATATACATATTTATATAAATATATATTAGAGAAAATTGTAGGTAGAATAAATTTCTCCATGTAAAAAAATAAAAAATAAATTTTTTTTCATAAATTGGCTCAGACTACCATTATGGCTACGGTTATAATCCGTAGCTATTGGTCAAATTACCTTGATACAAATCGAATACTCTTCGATATGTATAAAAAATTATAGAATTTTTGAGGCAAACTCGCTGGATAGTTCTGGACCTTTTTCGATTAATCGATAGACCTTCGATACATATAAAAGGAAATATCGAAATGGCAGGGGCTACGGCTATGGATACGATTATAATCTATAGCTACAGAAAACACCGTAGCTATAAGTTCCTGGTCTATTTATTTATTATTATTTTTATTTTTTACTATTATAATCCCCACCGCTTTTCGTGGGTCCTATTATAAGGTATGTGTTATATCCAAATCGTCCATTTATTCCATGCATTTCGGCACATTTCATGGTCATACCCCTTCACTTCATGGTCATTTCCACACATTTCACGGTCCAACCGCCTCACTTCACGGTCATTTCCATGCATACCATGGTCATTCCTACCTATTCCTTGTTGTTTCACGATCATTTCGGCACATTTCACGGTCATGCCCCTTCACTTCACGGTCATTTCCATGCACTTCACGGTCCATTCGCTTCACTTCACGGTCATTTCCATGCATATCACAGTCATTCCTGCCTATTCCGTGTTGATTCACGGTCATTTCGGTACATTTCACGGTAATTCCCCTTCACTTCACGGTCATTTTCACACATTTCACAGTCCATTTGCCTCACTTCACGGTCATTTCCATGCATTTCATGGTCAATTCGCTCCAATTCGCGGTCATTCCAAATAATTCCTTGTTGATTCACGGTCATTTCCACGCATTTCACGGTCAATTCCCTTCACTTCACGGTCAATTTAGACTATTCAGGTCATGGAATGGTAACTTGTCAAGTTTTCAAATGGGACCAGAATTGCCTAATTCAGAGACCGTTCGATATCTTAAATGCACGATGGAACTCATCGATCGTCATTTTCAATATCATCTGGTGGAGGATCTGAAGTGGAGGAGGTGGGCCACCATCTTCCAACTTAGAATTTCTATTTACATGAAGGGGGAGGAGACGATAGTGATTTAGAGGGTATATTATTCCACTAATCAAGAGTCTTGATTTTCGTGAAGGGGCAGAAGGAAATGGTAATGTACTGGAGGGTATGTTACTCCATCGATTCAAAGATAAAGGGTCACCATCATGTTCTGGTGAAGGATTCTAGGTGGAGGAGGTGGGCCACCATCTACCTAGTAAGGAGCCCGGTTTACATACAGATGGGGCTGCAGGAGATGTTAATGGATGAGAGAGTGCGACAAAGTAGGATTAGATATATCGAAAAAGGTCCACAAGTCTCTAAAGAACTTATGTTCATTTACACGATTTGAGGTCTTCGTATCGATCCGTAGTGGGGGTGGATAACATGGAGTATGTACCGACATGGGTGTGTACTAACAAGTTAACTTTTAATTTTTTTAAAAAAAAAGAGTAAAAATTACTCTTTGATATATTGAACAGTACAAGATATATCGACATTTACTGCATTTCGATATATCGAATGTCAGACGATATATCGAAATTAGTCCAAAACTGTCTAGAGACAAAATGATGTTTTAAAACAAATTTCCAATTATATCGAGATAGTTTCGATAAATCGAAAGAAGAAATTTCGATATCAATCGAAAGACACTCGATTATAAAAACAGAATCCACTGAATTTTTATAAGGAAAAAATAAAAGTACGCTTCGATGTTATCGAACTCTAATCGATGACATCGGACTTAAGTTGTCAATAACATTGAACTCTAGTCGATGCTATCGAACTAAGTCATGGTTACAACAGAACGATACATCGCCTTGAAATCGATGTCATATGTCGATATATCGACTATATTTCGATTTATCGAAAATGGTAAAAAAATATCCAGAGACAAAATGCTTTTTTTAAAGGAATTATCGAGAATATCGAGAACATTTCGATATGTCGACTAAATTTCGATATATCGAAAATGTTCCTCAATTGTCTAGAGACACACTGCTCTTCTGAAATGAATTATCGATAATATCGATACTCCGTCAATATATTGAAGATTCGATATATCGATTCAACTTCGATTTGTATGTGCATTTATATCTTTCATAATCTCCTGGTGAAAGGAGTGAATGAGAACAATGTACAATCTCAGATTATAAATGAAATTATTTTCACTTTAATTTACCTTGTGTAGTATTGCGCGGAAATATCCGGGAAGTAAAGGGCATGACCGTAAAATGCGCCGAAATGATCGTGAATCAACACAGAATAGGCGGGAATGACCGTGATATGCATGAAAATGACCGTGAAGTGAGGCGATTGGACCATGAAATGCGGCGAAATGACCTTAAAGTGAAGGGGCATGACCGTGAAATGCATCGAAAGGACCGTGAATTAACACGAAATAGGCGGGAATGATCGTGATATGCATAGAAATGACCGTGAAGTGAAGCATTTGGACCGTGAAATGCATGGAAATGACCGTGAAGTGAAGGGACATGACCGTGAAATGCGCCAAAATGACCGTGAATCAACACGGAATAGGCGGTAATGACAGTGATATGCATGGAAATGACCGTGGAGTGAGGCGATTGTACAACAAAATGCGCGGAAATGACTGTGAAGTGAAGGGGAATGACCATGAAATGTGTCAAAAGGACCGTGAATCAACACGGAATAGGCGAGAATGACCGTGATATGCATGAAAATGATCGTGAAGTGAAGCGATTGGACCGTGAAATGCGTGGAAATGACCGTGAAGGGAAGGGGCATGACCGTGAAATGCGTCGAAATGACCATGAATCAACACAGAATAGGCGGGAATGACTGTGATATGAATGGAACTGTGAAGTGAGGCGATTGGAGCGTGAAATGCGTTGAAATGACCGTGAAGTGAAGGGGCATGACCGTGAATGCACTGAAATGACCGTGAATCAACACGGAATAGGTGGGAATGACCGTGATATGTATGGAAATGACTGTGAAGTGAGGTGATTGTACCACAAAATGTGTGGAAATGACCGTCAAGTGAAGGGGCATGACCGTCAAATGCGCTGAAAGGACTGTGAATCAACATGGAATAGGTGAGAATGACCGTGATATGCATGAAAATGACCGTGAAGTGAAGTAATTGGACCGTAAAATGCGTGGAAATGACCGTGAAGTGAAGGGGCATGATCGTGAAATGCGCTGAAATGACCGTGAATCAACACGGAATAGGCGGGAATGACCGTGATATGCATGGAAATGATCGTGAAGTGAGGCGACTGTACTGCGAAAAGAGCAAAAATGACCGTGAAGTGAAGGGGCATGACCGTGAAATGTGCCGAAAGGACTGTGAATCAACACGGAATAGGCGGGAATGACCGTGATATGCATGAAAATGACCGTGAAGTGAAGCGATTGGACCATGAAATGTGTGGAAATGATCGTGAAGGGAAGAGGCATGACCGTGAAATGCGCCAAAATGACCGTGAATCAACACGGAATAGGCGGTAATGACCGTGATATGAATGGAAATGACTGTGAAGTGAGGCGATTGGACCGTGAAATGCACCGAAATGACCGTGAAGTGAAGGGGCATGACCGTGAAATGCGCCAAAAGGACCGTGAATCAACACGGAATAGGCGAGAATGACCGTGATATGTATGAAAATGACAGTGAAGTGAAGCGATTAGACCGTGAAATGCACGAAAATGACCGTGAAGGGGCATGATCGTGAAATGTGTCGAAATGACCGTGAATCAACACTGAATAGGCGGGAATGACCGTGATATGCATGAAAATGACTGTGAAGTGAAGCGATTGGACCTTGAAATGTGCAGAAATGACCGTGAAGTGAAGCGATTGGACCTTGAAATATGCAGAAATGACCGTGGAGTGAAGGGGCATGACCGTGAAATGCACTGAAATGACCATGAATCAACACGGAATAGGCGGGAATGACCGTGATATGCATGAAAATGACCATGAAGTGAGACGATTGTACCTCGAAATGTGCAAAAATGACCTTGAAGTGAAGGGGCATGACCGTGAAATGTGTTGAAATGACCGTGAATCAACACGGAATATGCGGGAATGACTGTGATATGAATGGAAATGACCATGAAGTGAGGCGATTGGACCATGAAATGCACGGAAATGACTGTGAAGTGAAGGGGCATGACTGTGAAATGCGCCGAAATGACCGTGAATCAACACGGAATAGGCGGGAATGACCGTGGTATGCATGGATTTGACTGTGAAGTGAAGCGATTGACCATGAAATGCATGAAAATGACCGTGAAGTGAAGGGAATTGACCGTGAAATGCATCTAAATGACCGTGAATCAAAACAGAATCGCTGGGATTGACCGTGAAATGCATCTAAATGACCGTGAATCAAAACAGAATCGCTGGGATTGACCGTGAAATGCATGGAATTGATCGCGAAGTAAATGAAATGAATGAAATTGACCATGAACTGATTGAAATTGACTGCGAAGTGATTGAAATGGATTTTTGACCATACATTTGATGGAATCTTGAAAAATAACTAGGTTGGTTGACTAAAGTAGCTTCTCCTACCCCAAAATCATATAGGGTACTTCAAGTAACTAATTTTGGTTTAGAAGATATTCTTATTAAATGAATAAAGAAATAAATGAATAAAAGAGAGAATTTTTTTATATATGCTTATATATACATATTTATATAAATATGTATTTGAGAAAATTGTAGGTAGAATAAATTTATCCATGTACAAAAATAAAAAATAATTTTTTTTTTTTCATAAACTGGCACAGACTACACTTATGACTACGATTATAATCCGTAGCTATTGGTCGTATCACCTTCGAAAATTGCAGGATTTTTGAGGCAAACTCATTGGATAGTTCTGGACCTTTTTCGATTAATTGAAAGACCTTCGATACATATCGAAAGACCTTCAAAACATATAAAAGGAATATCGAAACGACGGGAGCTACGGCTATGACTACGGTTATAATTCGTAACTATAGAAAACATTGTAGCCATAAGTTCCTGGCCTATTTATTTATTATTATTTTATTTTTTACTGTTGTAATCCCCACCGCTTTTTATGGGTCCTATTATGAGGTATGTGTTATATCCAAACCATCCATATATTCGACGAACTCGTATTATGCTTGAGACGAAAAATAAGATAGATCTAGCTATTAAGTGGACCACACTGTAAAAGGTTGTGGAAGATTGAACGTCTACCATTAAAACCCTTTTAGGGGTCATAAAAGTTTTGGATTATTATGAAAATTTTTTTTCCTCTTCATCCAGGTCTTTGTGACCTTATAAATAGATTGGATGGAAAATAAATGTTATGGTGGGCCCTACAAAATTTTTAACGGTGAAAATCAATTTTCCCGTTGCTCTTTGTGGTGTGGTCCAGTTGATCTTTGGATATGATTTTTTTTTTTTAATAATGCTCCTGAATGATCTCAAAATATGGATGAACATTATGGATATAATAAATACGCAACTGTGGGGCCCATGTAACTTTGATATCTTTTGAACCGTTTGTACAACTCGGATTTTGAGGAGTGTCAGCGCTCATCTTCGAGCACCATCGATCAGCTTGAAGGAAAAAGAAGGGGCATTTTCGACCTTTGGCAAGCCATCCGTACAGCTGGGGCTTATTTTTGCAAGGTAAAATTAGGTGGGCTTGGTCTCATAAATGGGCCATAAATGGGTCGTACAGTCGCAAATTTCTCTAGATGAAATTGCAAAAGTTACAATAAATGCATGTATAAGGTATTGTCCCTTAATTGGTTTTCCCATGTTTTCTAATACTTATATTTTGATTATCCCTGAATTGGGTTTATCCCATGTTTTCTAATACTTATATTTGGAATGTATGCATTAAAAAATAAATTCTAGGATTTACTTTCAAATTGCATTTGGATTGAACATGGATGCAACAAAATTCCATCATCCATACGATTAGTAATCACATCTCAACACAAGGCTCATTTTCCAAAGCATATGATATTAATTTTAATCCCATCTCACACTTTCCAACACAAGGCTCATTTTCCAAAGCATATAATATTAATTTTAATCCCATCTCACACTCCTTCCAAACATGCCATCCCGAATTTCAAAATAGGATTAGTAATGCAATCCCATTTAATACAACTTAATACCACTATATCCAAAGAGGCCCTCATGTTATGCCATGTACTTGTTAGCAAGGGCTTGGATATATGCACGAGTCTGAGTAAGATACATGAGCATGCTACAGCTTGCTTAATCAAAGAGTTGATTGAATTGTTGGTGTTCCCTTTAAAAATAAATTGGAGACTAAACACGAGCTAGAGACTGAATTGTTTGAATAGTTAAGACTGAATTGTTGGTGTTAACTTAAGACTGAATTGTTGGTGTTACCTTAAGACTAATCGAAGAGTTGATTGAATTGTTGGTGTTCCTCTGGACTATTTATGTTGTGCTTTATTTATGTGATTTGTAAAAGGAAAAGAGACTAATCCTTGTAAATGAGTTATTTTTGACTTGTGACAATAGATGTGAGTATAGAAACTTAAGAACTCGTTCTTTAACCAGCACCTTAAGTTCAATGTACTTTTTCAAATGAACAAGGATACACATACAAAATTTATTTATTTTTAATAAAAAAAGTAAAATGTTGCCAATTTCATTAATATTTAGAAATGATGCACATTGCAATTGACAAGTTGCATGACAACCAAATGAATAAACAAACAAGAAAAGATAAATACCTGATATGCCCTATCAGAACAGACGATCACACTAGACAAGTGTGATAAACTAAATTGAAACTTAGGTAATCACGGTCCTACAACTAAAAGTTGCAGAAAGATTACTTTTAGTCTTAAGGTATTATAGTAGGAGCTGCTAAGCAATAGTTATGTAAAACTAAGTTAGACTATGTTAGGAAAAATAAAAATAAAAGATAAGCTGATAAGTTTGGCGTAGGGCCTCGAGCTCTTTTTATAAATTATCGAGGCGGTGAAACTCTCATCAGGGTTTCCTTATTGTTTCTGGATCCTTCATGCTCACATCATGGTTCTCGATATGAGAACCCATTTAATTGATCCAAAAGTGATGGCTTGAATTAGGAAAAAAGGGCTCTAATTAGATTTGGACTCCCTGACTTCTCGAATCTTCTTCTCGTAGTTGATCCATCGCAAGGTGTACATGGTCCACTAGAGATCAGGCCTAAATATGTCAAGATTCCTCTTATCAAGAAGGTCACGTCAAAGGCTAGATCCTGGTCATTCTTGGCCACTCAATGTCTCTAGTGATAGGTAGCTACATGGATTAGGTGAGGAGCCACCAAGGTTTCTCTAATTAAGACAACTAGACTAAGATCTGTGAACCTCAAGAGCTAAACTCAGGCCGGTCATGGCCACCCAATATCTATGTCGATGGCCCACCTTGTTAACTTTAAGGTGTTGACTAGTCCAGATCAAACTACCTCCTGCATTTAACTATCTATAAGGTGATGGTTAAAAGTGTTGGAGAGTATTCGACACCAGATATTGGTCTGTCATAGGACTAGGTTGGATCTAGTTCTCCCATTCTCTTGATGTCACGAATGATATTAGGTTTTGCACCAGTTTCGGTCTCATGGTGTTGACACATGGCGGTCTTTTATTAGCCCACGTCAAGGCGTCAAAAATAGGTGTAGACAATCTCAAGATCTCAATAGTGATCTTTCTATCTCACTACTTCTCGTGGCACTTGAGATTTAAATCTCTCTCTCTCTCTCTCTCTCTCTCTCTCTCTCTCTCTATATATATATATATATATATATATATATATATATATATATATATATATATATTGACCTCTTAACATGAGTTAGTGTAACGAACAGATAGAGTGGATATAAAATCGTGGTCCCATAGAGCTTTCAGTTTCAAATACAATATGAATTATGACATGAGAGAAATCAGATTGCGTACTAAGCAATTCAATATGCTTTTATCGCATTCAGTAAACTGTGTTGGATTGATTGTGAATGTATGCGGTTCATGCACGCTGTCCATCCATTTTACCAGCTCATTTTTGGGGTTGAGCCAAAAATTGAAGCACATCCAAAGCTCAAGTGGACCACACAATAGGAAATGATGGGAATAATGATTTCCACCATTGAAACCTTCTTAGGTCCCACAGCGATGTTTATTTGTTATCCTACTTGTTTATAAGATCACACCGACATGGATGAAGGGAAAACACAAATATCAACTTGATCTAAAACTTCTCTAGCCCCCAAAGAACTTTTCAATAGTAGACGTTTAATTCACATTGTTTCTTGTCGTGCGGTTCACTTGAGCTTTAGATATGCTTCATCTTTTAGCTCAAGCCCTAAAATTATCGTGTAAAATAGATGGACAGAGTGGATAAAATATATAAATCATGGTGGGCCCCACATTAGCAAACCGAGTTACTCAGTCAGCAATCCACATCACCCTGAGATTGGTTTTCTCTCCACTTTTGCACCCAACACAATGGGCTAGGCTTAGAGGGTTGGTTATGGCCTGATCTTCAACTGTTCGGGCCAAGCCTATTTAAAATTTCATTTTTTTCATTGCTCAAGCCTAGCTCATTTACAACCCTACGCGCAGATAGGGGTGTCAATGGGCCCTAGTGCAAGGCCAAGCTTCATCTAAGCCTAGCTCACATTGCTCAATATAAGCTCGTGATAGGTCATAATAGTCCAATCCAAGCCCAACCCATAATTTTTATGCTAGGCCTGAGCCCGAGCTTGAGCCTAACTTTTCTCCAAGAGAGAGAGAGAGGTGGACTAGTTTAAGGCTCACTATAAGGTGAGAATGGCATTAGATTCGAGGCAGGTCCCAATGAAAGTGGCGTTAGATTTAGGCAGGTCCCAAGGAAAGATGCTTCAGATTTAGTAGATCCAGATGAAAATCTTGCAGCTTAGCTGAAGGCAATAATTGAAGGAAGTTAGGACAAGATAAGAGCTTGGAAGATGAGAGAGAGAGAGACTAAGGAGCTTGGAGAGGATGCGACGAAGGTGCAAGTTGGAGCTTGGAAGATGAAGGGATTGGTTAGATCTTCTAAGATAAGAGAGAGAATGGATTAAGAAAGAAGGTGCTAACAAAGGAGCTAACGATCGAAATTTTGGTGTGGCATCTAATGGTCGAATTAGATTTTATATATCATCATGGTGGGGGATGTTTCCTAACTAATTTCTTTCGTGTAGCTCACATGAATCATGAATCAACCTGATTGTTAGGCCTTGAGCCTAAGTTGACCGCACCATAGAAAGCAGTGGGGATTGAACAACTACCATTGTAAATTTCTTGACTTCCACAAAAGTTTTGGAAAAAAGATATTTGTGCTTTCCCTTCATCCAGGACTGTGTGACTTTATGAAGAGGTTTGATGGAAAATAAACATTATGGTTAATTCTAAGAAGGTTTCCATGGCAGGCTTCATTATTCCTATGCTTTCTATGTTGCAGTCCACTTGAGCTTTGGATCTTTCTTATTTTTTGGGCCCATGCCCTGAAATAATCTCACCGAAAATGGATAGGCGATGTTGATGTAACATATATTAATAAATTTACATTGTGTGTATCTAATCTCGATGTAACATATATTGATAAATTTACATAATGTGTATCCAATACGATGTATCCAACTTTACATACATATCCAATGTACCATGCGAGAGTGGTGTAAAGTAAGGCAAACATCTCGTTTTTCTTCTAACTAGGATAGTAATGATGATCATTACTCGTTGATACTTGATAGCACGTTAAGGCTGTAATTACTTAATCCAAATAAGCCCTAAAAGGAAACGTCCTACCCGTGATATACAGACGCACGCATATTGGCCCTCTATTCAACAGACTTCAAAAATTTTAAAATATCAATCACGCTTTTGCGTTAAGCCGTGAGGCACGGAACATCTCTCGTATCTACCACAAACCATCTTGTAAGCAGCTCATCCCATCCCAACAAAATCGATGATCGTTGTTTGAAGGGCTTTGGAATGTTCCTAATCCACCCATTGATCAGGTGGCCCACCCAGGAATAAGGGTATTGACATTTAGAAAAACATATAAAGAAATCATTGGTCTAAATGCAAGATGCATGTCTTGCGAAACTAATCACAGGTGTACACAATTTGAGTAAGCTCGGTTAGCTCACTTGACTCTACTTGAAAAAGCTCGATTCCAATCGGTTCGAAAGTGAGTTTGAGCCTAGTTGAGCTGATTTTTTGAGCTCGAAAAATTTTTGAGCCGAGTTTGAGCTTGCTCAATCTCAACTTGACTTGGATTGAACCCTAATTTGAATCAAATATGGATTGAACCAGTTCGGTGACTTGGTTATTTTGATATTGATGTTGCTCAGCAAGTGTTTGATGAAATGATTGAACGAAGGTGAGAAAAGTATGGATATGAAACAAATACTCTTATATCTTGATTTTTATATTGGCTGCTGTGTGTTTGATTAAATGCGTGTTTGATTAAATGCATGAAAACCTCATGTTGCTTTACATTCTATGAGAAATTGAAGATGCATTCCATGTGTTTGAGAAAATACAGCAAAGGCTGAATCTGAGCTCGAATTGGGCTTGGACTGCCCGAGCTGCTGACCGAACCGAGCTAAGCTGGCCAGTTAGGCTCAAGGACTGAGCGGAGCCTAGTTCGAGGTGGGGTCAACTAGTGGCTGAGCCGAGTTAAGTTGTGCCAAGCTTGACTCGGTTCGCGACTCGTTACAACCCTAAAACTAATGGGTGAAATGAGATATTTGTAGGATTGAAGACGTGGATACATGAAGTGGGGCCCAGCTGGGAAAAAAATGAGCTGTGCCCCCCTACCCGGCCTGAAAATGATCTAGCCTTTCATGTGAGGCCCAATCTTGGGTCAGCCACTTGTATTGATGGTCTGGATCATGTCGACAGTTCTGCAGTGGGCTCAATCACCTGCCTACGAGGTAAGCGTCCATTACAAGATTACGATGGTATCGCTGCCCAAGAGTTCATTTTTCACCCGATGGGCCCACATTTCGGGACTGTTAGGTAATGGAACGGTCCATCTTGTGGATTTTACACAGGTGGAACAGATGCCTTACTATACGAATTCCTATGCGCAGGGCAAATAGGCCATGCGATGATGATATCAGCCGCCCTGATTGGATGATCCAGACCATTCCAATTAAGCCCTGTAAAATAGATGTAAGACCACTTTTTAAAATAGTTCAAAGGATCAAGGTCAACTCCATAGACGAATGGTCAGGATCAACCTTTTAATTGCCTTGCACGAGATCTGCATGTTTCAAATTATGGATGGGCATTGCCTGCCAGCCCTTCCGCAGCGCACATAAACTAGGCGGGGCCCAACATGATGTTTGTGAGAAATCCACTCCATCCATGCGTTTTGCCAAGTCGTGTTAAGACATGAGCCCAAAAATAAGGTAGGTCCAAAACTTAAGTGGGCCTTAGGATGAGAGACAGTGAGGATTGAATGTTCACCATTGAAACATTCGTGGGGCATATTTTCAGTTCATCCAACTGGGAATGACCGGTAACACCACTCAATCGTTGTAAGAAGGGTTCTCACGCCTATTCTAGGCGCACATGGATTTTAAAAAAAATTAATAAAAGAAGTTAGTTTAGGATAATAAGTTCAATCTTGCCACATGAAATATAGAAATATTGTAATGACAAAAAAATTGAGAGTAAACATAATTTATATTTAGGATACCAAGTGAAAAGAGGAGCAAAACTATATTTAAATTGATTCATATAAACTTTGAGATATATAGAAAATGATAATAACAAAAATGATAAAAGGATAATAATATTTAAAGATTTAAAAATAAAGTTGTAAATGTTAGGAGAGTAAATGATATAATTTTATTAATAAAACTTGTATTAGAAAATAAGAAATCCAAAGTTATTAGGACATCCGCTGTAAGTACGATTAGAGATTCAAGAGAGAATTTTCCAAGGAAATTTGTAAGAGAAAATTTATATAGTTATGTAGTATTAAATAAATAAATAAAGGAGATACAAGCATACATGGAAATAATTTTGAGAGGAGAAATGAAATGAAAGATGCTATCCTTGATTTTCCCATCTAATAGTAATATATATATATATAGCTAACACATTTTAAAAAGAAAGATGTGTAATTTTATGTGTAATTTTGATATATGTCCACGCACTCACTCACTCACACCCATACACACACCACAATCATTTTTTACCACAATAGGTAGTTGAACCTTTGAGCTCGTGTCGATACTATTGTGATCTTTGAGCTTTATTGCCCACGCATGTAGACTTAGCAAAGTTCGGATTATTTATAGCATGCGTGCTTTGCATCAGCACTCACTATCCACCAAATTTCCAGTGGAAAAGAATCTCTCATTTATTTTCTCAGTGGTTCCTACCATGCACTCATGGGTGAACGCGGTTTGGCTGGTGAGGCTACCACACTAGCTAGGTGGCTAGTAGTCGGTGCTCTATGGCCCCAACCATCGTGTATATGTTTTATCCATGCTTTCCATTCATTTTTCTAAATCATTTTAGAATTGATCCCAAAAATGAGGTGGATCTAAATCTCATATGGACCATACCACTGGAAAACAATAGTGATTAAATGTCTACCATTTAAAAACTCCTGGGGTCCACTGTAATGTTTATTTGACATGCAGCCTGATGATTAGGTCATACAGACTTTGGATGAAGGGAAAAAACAAATATCAACTTGATCTAAAATTGTTGTGGCCCCAAAAGTTTTTGATAGTAGCCGTTCGATCAACACTATTTTATGCTATGTGGTCTACTTGAGATTTGGAACTACCTCATTTTTGGGCTCATACCATAAAATGGTATGGAAAAATAGATGAACGGTGTGATGAAATGCATTTATCATGGTGGGTCCACATAGCACTGACCGCTGGCTGTTGGCTAGTAGTAGGGTCACTAGCCAATCTGCGTCTCTTCATAAGGCAACTCTCCCTGGGATTAGAAAATACAAATATCACCTGGATCCAAAACTTATATAGCCCCACCAAGGTTTCAATGGTGGGCGTTGAATGGCCAATCTCCCAATCGATTCATAAGGATGACAGACCCAAGTGTAGGGCTGCAATATAGTTTTAACTCGTTAAGATAGAGATTGAATCCCTATGGATTTATATTGATACGTTCTCAAAACACTTTAGAACTGGAAAGAAAATTAAAACTAACTATGAAATTTGAATTAGAAAAAATAATAATGAAAATATAAATAATATAAAAAGTATTAATAAAATAAAACATTAGAGCGCCACAGATCTACTTTTAGCTATTCTTAATGCCTAATTTACTTGACTCAATTAGATGATATAACTAGAATCGAAGTCATATCCTATCCAAGTGGATAATAGAGTGGTTAATTCAAAATTCACAAATCAAAACATAAATGAACTTTAATTGATTCAGTTACCACATGAGGTTCTAAATTATTAATAGTATGGAATCTAAAATATCTATCGTGCATATAGTTTATGATAAATCCATGAATTTTATAAATTAATCCCTTACAAAATGATAAGCAAACAATCTTAACCTTCCTAAGCATCCAAAGTTCTCAAAGTCAATAACAGATCAAAGTAAACTAAAACTAAATCTTTATTCAAACTAAAATCAATGAATTGTTTATCATTCATACCATAAAACTTGAATCAAAGTAAACTATAACATTAAAAATAACTAGAAGCTTCATATCTTAGCTCTATCTAAGAGATTCAGCCAACCATTGTCATATTTAAAATAAACTCAAACAAAAACATGAAAAATAAATTAGAACTGAAAGATTAAGGAAGAAGAACGACTCCATAGAAGTTTCGCCACATCTTACTTTCTCTCACAAACCCTAATTCATGTTTTCAATGGCTTTGATCACATCTTTAATTAGAAAAATTATATACCGATATCAAATTTATGCACTTTTATTACACTTTGGTCTCATTGATGAGCACATTCGGTTGCATTGATGAGAACATTTGGTCGTATCGAATCCAACAGAAGGTTCCTTCAACTGTAGTTGAATTTATCTATAACTACATTGAACTCTCTGTCGCCTTTTGGTCGAACTGAACTTACCTTTGGTGGGACCGAACATCACTTTGGTCGCACTGAATGATTAATTCAAGTTTATTTTGAAAATCATTGCTTGTTGCTGGACAGTTGTTGGCACTTTCGATGAGACCAAACATGCCTTAGGTGGGACCGAACCATCTGATATCTATGTTATTTGAATGTGTGATTTTTAAGACTTTTCTTCATCTTTAGCACTTGGTTTCCTTGGATCTTTAGCACTTAAATTCTTTAATATTATTTTCCAAACATTCAATCCTCCACTTAATCATTCTTTAAGCTTTTAATCATTACTTTAATTGTATTTTTTTCTTAACTCTCCAAATCACATCACATAACAAAACGTATGTAATTAGATCAATTTAATACATTTATGCATGTAAAACTAATGTACAATTGTGGGTAAATATGCAATATTTCTCATTCGACACATCTGATGTGACCCACTTGAGTTTTAGATCTAACTCTTTTTGCATGTTGCATGTTTTGACCTAATCTGGCGAATAGATGGACATAGTGGATGTCACATAGACATGTGTGACATAGCACTGCCCCATAAAGCTTTACATAAATGTGGTCTCTCTCTCTCTCAAGCATACCCGCTCTCTTTATCATCCTCACCTTTAACTATAGAGCTTTAACTATGGTACTAACAGGCGATTAGGCATGGATGGCCTACATTACTTACATTCGTGTTTAAATATACAATGCATGCATGAGTATATTCCTTCCACAATATTCTAATAATTTGGATGGTCAGAACATATGAACATGATGGCTAACTAGGGTTGTCAATGGGCCATGCCTTGGGGTTAGCTTGGGCCAACATTTTGAACTTTTTTGGGTTAGTCATGTCAGTTTAGTCCTATTCAAAATTTTAATTTTGATTTTTTTTTTAAAAAAAATTATTATTATTTAGACCCATGTTTTAATGCTTAGTTAAGTATACTGGGATGAATGAATTTGACTCATTTGAATAGGGTAATTCAAGGCCCGAATCCTAGACCCATGAACTATGAAAATTATATATTAATACTAAGATACATTCATTCCATTCTACACACATCCATATTCCATTAAACATTCTATGAAATAAATCCAAATCACGCACTGATGTAAATAATCTATAGTCTACTACTACATCAATCCTCAAATATAAAATTTAATTTAAAATATAAAAGAACTATAGACCGAGGTTCAGGTTTCTATTACATCAATTAAATTAAGCAAATAAACTAATCTTAATTCATGGAAAGAATTGTTTGCATCTTTGTCATGCCCCAAACGTGAAAATCGGATTCACATGAATCCCGATTGCCGAATCCGGTGCCGACAGCCTCCGTAGTGTCCCATTCTCGGCTCCTGATAATCAAATGCCAGATGATCCTATAAGGAGGATTTTCAGAATGAATTTTTTTTGTAATGGAGCATAACCATAAGCATAACCAACTCACAAAACAACACGCCACATATCCACTATATCAAAAACTTTAAGTACAATGCGGAAAGGGAAATACACAGTGATCAAAAGCTCCAAAAGGTCCTGATACGCGCTCCTGCCTCAGCGCTGCTGCTGTCCAACGCTACCTGCACGCAACGGTCGTGCATAGGCTTACGAAAGCTTAGAGGGTGGTGTAAGTGTGTGCGCAAGGCAAACGCCAAGTGTACAGTATCAGAGTAGTGTGAAAGCATGCGGTAAGTCCATGAATACAATCAACCATACCAAGGCTATGTAATGCAAGGCATGATGTGAGATATGAATGCCATCGGCCATACCGATGCAATGCAAGGCCTATATAGCCGAATGTCATATACGAAATGCAATCCAAGTAAGTCGGTACTCATCAAGTACATATATCAATACAGTTCCTCTCTGGATATTAGGGGTGCACACGGTTCGGTTTGGACCGGTTCTGGGGTGAAACCGGAACCGAACCGTTCCTAACGGTTCTGGGAAATTTGGAACCGGACCGTTGGCACCCTAGAACCGAACCGGAACCGAACCGTTAAAACCGGTTCGGTTCAGGATCGGTTCGACGGTTCTAGGCTTTTTATAATCCAACCCAATTACATGTTTAATTTTATTATCTAGCCTATGTCGATTCATGTTGTGGTCCATTTGATGAATGGTTTAGATATTGTCTAAGGTGTGCAAAAATACATTTATGAAAATAATTACATGGTGCATTATAAACCATAAATCATGAGTCAAATATGGAAACAATTAAAGGATTCTTGGTTCAGTTCCAGGTTCGGTTCCATGGTTTGGTTCTACGGATCGGATCCACGGTTCGGTTCTATGGATCGGTTCACGGTTCGGTTCGGTTCTACATACCCCCAAACCGAGAACCGAACCGATGTTAACGGTTCTTTGATTTTTGGAACCGGAACCGGAACCGGTGCACTCTAGAACCAGACTAAACCGGACCATTTGGTCAGTTCCGGTTTGGTTCCACGGTTCTACCGGTTAAATGTACACCCCTACTAGATATCAGCGAGGTCTAATACACTTCACAGTTACTGCCACCTCCCTAGCTGCACAGTCAAGAAAGCGGAATAGACCTCACTATCCGCCTGACCAGTAGTCTGCCAATACCTACCCGGTTCGTCGATAGCGGACTCATTTACGAGCTGGTCAAACTCAGCCTAGCTTATAGCCCCCTCACTTAGGCGGATAAGGCCACACCCCCTTCCAACCGACCACGACACAGTGGGAGACGCGACCTACTAGTATTCGGCACTTGGGCGCTCGTGTATCCACTCGGTCTAGACGTTGGAGCATCTCCTGGTACCAAAAAGGTTCTGGGACTTTCACCCAAGGATATCTTAAGTGCCCACAGTGCTAGAATCAAGTATTTTCAGTATTCGATACGGCCATCCACGATGTACCTGTGGAGCCACGGCCCTGATGTCGTTAGGGCGAGCAGTGATCAAGTCACACATATGCGAGATGCATGAATCACACGTCAAATCATGTAGAAATCCAGCACGTACTGCGCGATCATGTAGGGCACTCTGTCTCATAACAAGTTCCGAAAATGGTCTGTCCAATGGCGTATGCTATGATCAGTCACTACTCATATCAAGCATACATATGATGCATATGGGCATGAGTCATGGGATTATACTAAGCATATTATAAAGGGATGAATATAAACGAGTATGGGCCTATCAATGGGCCCTAAGGAGAGTTACAATGCGGACATTTAACCAACATTGTACATACAATGTGGACGTCAAACCAACATTGTTCCTTAGACACGACCCGCCATAAATATCATTACATGAACCATGAGAAACGTACATTGCAATGGACCTTAAGGACATCCGTTAGGCCTCGATTTATGGGCCATAGATACATCAAATGGGCCAAATCACATGAGCCTTACATTCATCAAATGACTGCATTAATGAGCCTCACCAATGAGCCTTATGTACATTGCAATGGTCCATGACTCATGGGCCATGAAATACATCAAAGTGGGCCTCACAACTTGGGCCTTAAATATATCAGATGGGCCTACACACATGAGCTTTAAATATATCAAATGGGCCACTCCATTTGCGCCCCATGCACATCAAATGGGCTTGATCCCATGGGCTTTAATATATATATCAAATGGGCTTGAATCCCGTGGGCCTTATATAGAATAAATGGGCTGGATCCCATGGGCATTGCATATGTCAAATGGGCCCAAACCCATGGGCTTTACATATGCCAAATGAGCTTAATCCCATGGCCTTAGATGTACACCAAGGTGGTCCTAATCATTTGGGCTTTAGATTTATACCAAGGTGGCCTCAATGGATGACCATGATTAAGTCAATCATGGGCCTTAAACACGTACCAAGGTGGGCCTATTTGAACCATAGATCTGCCTCATTTATTAGCTTAACCATGAATTATAAAATAAATGGACGGTTTGGATGCATCACATGCATCATGGTGAGGTCCATAAGGATGGACGTGTGGAGAGAACATACATCATGGTGGGTCCCACCCCGTTAGTACAGACGCTCCATGCGAGCCACCTCCACCAGGGATCGTGCCAAGACCTCAAGTGTTGAAAACGAGGTATCTCCACGTCGTCCGCCAGTCCAGCGGCTGGACTGGACAGTGGGTCCCACTTGGGGCCCACCATAATGTTTATTTTCCATCCAGCCTGTTAATAAGACCACAAGGACCTGGATGAACAGGAAACACAAATTTTAGATTGATCCAAAACTGCAGTGGGTCCAAAAGGATTTCAATGGTAAAGTTCAATCACCACTGTTTCTTGTGGTGTGGGCCGCCTGAGTCTTGGATTTCGCTGAAACTTGGAGGGGACCCACCTCATGAACGGGCTGGATGACAAATAAACATCAGGTGGGGTCCACGTACAGAGCTGTGGGACCCTGCCCAGTGCCCGTCCGCAGCCGCTGGTGCGGCCAGCTCGTCTGACGCTGCTGCTGTGTAATTTTTTTTTTTAATTATTTTAGAAAACCCAATTTTCTGGGGTTTTTCACCTGTGGGGCCCGCATTTGATGAATCCACTCCAGCCATTGGATTCCTCAGCCTATAACAATTCCATCAAGACTAATATTGGACCTCGTTCAGTGCGTAAGAAGAATTTTATGAGATTCCAACGGTAAAGATGCAATTTTCAACGCTATGGCCCATCGGATACTCTGATCATCCTCATTTTTCAGCTCAACGCCTAAAATGAGTCGGGAAAGAGGATGGACGACATGGATTAGAAACATACATCGAGGTGGGTCCTATACAGGTGGCCCATCCCAATAGCTTAAAACAAGCTTCTTTTTTTTGTGTTTTCATTCCAGTGACGTCTAGACGTCACTGGACTCTTTTGGGCTAGAAAAAAAAATATTAATTGGGCCTTGCCTAGGGGGCCACCACATAATAGGTGGTGTGGGTACAATGCATATAAGGTGGGCCCACTCATGGACGACTTGGATAAAATACTTACTTTAAGGTGGGGTCCATCCAAGTGGGCCATACGGCCGTTTCATCACACACAAAGAAATAAAATAAATGGAAAGAAAGGGAGAGAGAGATAGAGTGGGACACGCGTGATGGAGGGCTCCGCCACTATAAGCCCTCCCTTGCATTCAATCGTACATCGAGTGGGCCCTAATACAAGTGGGCCCACTAATTCAAAGATCAACGGTGGAGATCTTTCTCCACTAAAAATGGATGGTCTAGATGACCTCTTAATGCAAGGAAAGTAAACATCATGATGGGGTCCATGAAGAATGGCCCCATCATGGAATGATATTGATGATCAAGATGGGCCATCGGCCATATCTTGAGGTCCCAAGTGAGATCCAAACCATCCCAAGTGAGATCCAAACCATTGATCGGTTGGCCTCACTTGGCCCTTCTTAAAAACATGAAAATTAAGCTATGGAGGCACCCACCACTTGATCTTCTTGGTCCGTTGGGATGCCGGTCTCCTAGAGCTTCACTTTGATGGTGGAGATGAGAAATAGATGGCTAGGATGATGGGTTTTGGGGTGGGAAAGTGAGCTACCAAAATCACATTTCTCTCATGGGGAAAGCTTGAACGTGGGAGTGCTTTCTTGGTTGCTTGGGAAGTGAGATGAGAAATGAGAAAGAAAGAGAGAGTTTGTAAGAGGGATGTGAGGTGAGTGATGGAGTGATGTGAGTGGTACTTGACATGTAAGGTGGTGTAAGAGAGAGAGAGGGAGAGAGTTGACTTTAGGTAAGGGTGATGTAAGAGAGGTATGGTTGCTTGTACTTGACATAAAGTGATTGATGGGTGATTGATTGATGAGATTGATTTGACACTTTGTAGAGATTCTCTTAGGAATATAAACGCACGATGTTTTCTCGAAATAAATGCTGGCTCACATCTCTTAGTCAGGGTATCGGATCGGTATATGAGTCGCGACGCTGGAACCGCGACGACGGTGCGGTCGCAATGATACAAGTCTTGGATTAAGCCGACTCAAATGTATAGGATACGACTTACGGTCGTGCGCCACGTCGATTACAGGTCGCGGGTTACTGAAATTTGACGAGAAGGATCGCGAAAAGCGATGGAACAGTATGGATTAGGATACAGGTCTTACAATCTTCGTAGAATTCTAACCATGTATCTGAAATGTTTAAGTAGGGTGAGTATAACAACTTAATACAATAACTTCATTCATACATTGAAAATTTCACATTAATACCAAACACAAGCTCAATATCATTAAATAGAATAAAATACAAGTAATAAAATAAGAATTCTTGAATGAAAAATTAACTTATAGTAACTCTTCATAATTTCTTTGTAGAGTAATTCAAAGCAGAGAACCAGTGTGCACTGATCCTTTTAAAGGATGGCATAAGCAGGGCATTTGTGGTGATCCTTTTAAGGAATGACCCGTGATAGCGTACTAGTGATAATTTTTTAGAGAATTACCCAAGGTAGAACACCTATGTGTATTAATCTTTTAGGAGATAACCCATGACTGAGTACATATGATGATCCTTTCGAAAATGACCCTGGGCAGAGCACACATGCTAATTTGCTAATCTTTCGGGAGTGATGCAAAGCACCCATGATAGTATGTTGATCCTTTTAAGAATGGCCATGGACAGAGCACCCGTGTAAATGTGTTAATCCTTTCAGGAATGGCCATGGGCAGAGCACCCCTTGATTTACTTAGTCTTAGATTAAAATACGACATACTTCATATAACATAGACCAATAATCGATATTTAATAAATATTAAGTTCATAAGTGTGACACAAAAATAAACATCCATTCTACATATAACGATACAATCAATGAAAAGAATTAAATCAGCATGTTACATGACTATAATTAAAGCATATATAAGTATCAAGTGGAATCATGATGCCGTATGCTAACAAAATCAGAAACTATGCATCATAATATCAAGAGAAAAGACAAAGTCTCATGTTAAACAAATTGGAATCACCACATCTAATAGTATCAAGTAAGAAGATGTAATACGTAAGCGTAGTGTACAGTATAACATAAGATTTTCAAGTCGGGAAGATCACTTAAATGATCTACGTGTGAGATATACAAAAGTAGCTGCTGGACATTACACGTATTATGCGATTTAGTTAAATTCCAATATAGCTTGACTTAGTTGGATTCCTCACAACTTAATTGGATTTTTATATGCATCGGTATGTCTCTCTATAGGAAATCATGTAGGTTGGTTATAAATTTATTACATTAGGGGTTTTGGTCATCCTAAACTAAAATTTAGCAAAACATTCTATTGACTCACAGACTCAACTTAGTGAGTCACCAATTTAACTATGCTTAATGATGTATTTTGAATTAATGGATTGTAAGTGAAAGTTACCTCTTGTATGTTGACTACAATAACTTGATTCAACTTTGGCCTAACTCAGAAATTCATTCCACTGTATCGTCTTAGTTAACCACCGAGTCGCCTCTCACTCTTGCTCGTTCCTTCTTCTTCTTCTCTTCTCTTCTCTTCCTTACTTTATTTCTCTATTCCTTCTCTTTGCCTCTAGCGTTTCTTCCATTAAAACTCATCCAACAAATAGATGTAGATCCAACAACACAAAGAGCTGCAAGTAACTGAACTCGACTCACCTTCCTTCTTTATCTCTCTCTTATGCTTCTTTCTCTCAATTCTTATTATTTTTATATAAGCTTTCTTTTTCCAAAAACACATACATAAGGGTTTTAAAACAACTCTAGTCGGCTCACCAACTGGTTCTAGGGTTATGTTGTGATAGGACTAGTGCGCTAAAGCTTGATATAATGATGAGTTTACGTAACTAGTTGAAGATATAACATAAGGTTTGATCTTATTTTAGGTTAATTGATCATACATGGTTCATGTGGGCCACACAAAGATCAGTTCGAAGGATAGATTGGGGTCTTTAAAAGTTGTTACCGATGGTAGGTTCTCAAAGAAAATAATTAGTGTTTTAATTTCATAATCGAATATGATGGTTCTTTCTTTAGGTCAAAGCTTCTAGACAATCTGGATCGAGGCTATGGAGCTTGTGGTGTCCATCTCTTGAATCAGTTTACCTAGTGGATTTGCGGTTTGAAGTGTTCGACTGCCCATGATCACATTACAAGAAAGTGGAGGAGATTGCGACTATTCTTCGATGCTTACGGTTTATTTGTAATTCAAGCAAAGATTAAATGGTTGGGATTGATTGTTAAGAGGTTTATGAAATGGATGGAATAAAGAAGAATAAGAAAAGAAGAAAAGAGATTGGAGAGTTTTGTACACACAACGAGTTTCTTCCGACTTCATAGTCTTAATGAATTTTAAATGGTGGTGAATCATCTTATGAATGGTTCCGATCAACTGAAAAGGTTTCACATGGATTGTGGGGGTTTTCAAATCAGAAGAGGAGAGAAAACTGAGAGAAATTGTTCCTTCAAAAGTTTTCTCATGCTGGAGAGATCCGACTTTGGGTTAGCTGTTTACGTGTATACACATGTGTTAAAGATAGTGAGGTACATTGTGATGGTCTAGAGAAATCCACTATGGCTATTAGGTTTGCCAAGTAGAGATGGGTATCGTTCAAGATAAGGGTCAAATCTAAAGCTTAGTGGGTTGCATGATAGGAAATGGTGGGGATGCGTTCCAACTATTAGAAGGTCTCCTTGGCAAGCATTGATGAGTAGTCTGAATTGATTACGTGGGTCCCACAATTCCTGCTATGATGGACGAATGAGAATATGGAGGTTCGAAGGGAGGGTTGGAACGAGAAGAGAGGTGAGATGAGGGGGAAGTTGGGTTTGGTATTTGCTTAAAGTCTCAACAATGTATGCATGTGCATTGGTGGGGTTAGGTGGGGTACACCATAATGGTTTGGAAGGTTAGATGGAGACAAGGCATGGGTCCAAAGATAAAGAAGATCCAACGCTTAGGTGGGTCGCATGGTAGTAAAATTGTGGGAGATGAGCGCCTATAGTTGAAATGTCTCGGGGTTCATGAGATGGACGATTGGGATCAAATGGTTGATAATGCACTCCACAATCAGATGGTAGAACAAATAGGTCTATGAGGAGTATGCTCAACGATTCAAATCGATGATAAATTAAGTATGTAATGGTGTGAAGGCTTGAGATATGAAGGATGGTGTGCATGTGTGTACACCTAAGAGTGGAGTGATCTTGATAGTTAGATAGGTTATAAAAGGGTGATAAATAGGATTAATGGGTCAAACTTACATATGTACGTGCACATAAGTGGATGTGATAATGTCGACGTTGGTTTACCATGATTGGCAATCCAAAAGTGAAGTGGATAGTTAGATGACTTCCCTAGCAACGAGTAACTACTTCAACGTTGGTTAGACGTTTGACCGTGTATATAAACGTATATTGGGTATCGAAGGTTGTCATGAAGTGTGTGTGGGTCCAAATGTGTGTACATGAGTGCAAGTTCAAGTGTCGATCTCCAAAAAATACAAATTCAAATTGGGATGTACACAAGTATAAGTATTCATGCACATATATGAGCGTGAAAATTTTCATGATATTATAGCCAAAAGGCCCTTCGATTTTTATTTTTTAAAATTTTAATTTTTTATCTTAACAAGGAAATATATTCAAAATCCTATAAGAATAAACCCTAGAAAGAATACTTTTGAGTTCAACAAACAGTACTTCTTTGAATTACTAAGGTGGATGAGATTTTTGACCATCTTTTGGAAGCCAAATTCCTTAAGCTCCCATATTATAGAAAAGAAATCCATTGGTTGAAGATTTGAAGTTAGGGAAGTTCTATAAATTACATAGAACTAAAACTCACTCAACTAATAATTGTGTCATTTTCATGAATGTCATATAAGAGAACGTTGATAAGGGCCTTCTCAAGTTCTTAGAGAAACAAAAGGAGGCTATAATAATCGACACAGATTCGTTCCCGAATATCACTAATGCGAATGTCATCTTACCCAACCTTAAAACACTAAAACAACATGTTGTGAAGGCAACAACATCTAGATTCTATCCTACAAAGAAGCCATCCACACAGCTTGTGAAGAAGCTGCCTAAGAAACCGTAGAATCCATCTTTCAAGACTCTCAGGGGGCACGATCTCAACAGATCATTGCTAGAAAGGCCCTAGCCATGGACTCACCCACTAATCGTATGTTGTGTGAACGCTACTCTAAACAAATTCACAAACAACAATTGTCCCAACCAAGCCACAAAATATATCCTCACGATAGTCTTAATAGAGAGAGGGGCTTAGTGATTTTGCGTGGAAGAATGCAGTAATACCTCGACAATATTGACTAGGTGGGCCATGTCACAAAATCGAATGGTGCCATGACCACAATGTCAATATTCTCCATAACTCCAAGAAATAAGAAAAGATTCTTTATCCCGAGGTAAGAGTATAAGGGACTATGATTGGAGACTTTCACAACAACTCCATCAAACCACAAAGTGACACATTCCGAACACTTATGATCATGAATCAAATAACCATTCCAGACATTCGAGATTGGTTAAACCTACATCAATACGAGTTGTTTCTAAGGCTCTAGAAGAACTGAAGAATCGTTATGATGAGGGTCATGCCAGAAAAAAACATTTTCTCCTTTGACCAATCATGGTACAATAACATGAGAAGATAAGATCCAAGGAACTCCCTATCACCTTGACATGATTGAAATTACAAGAACCAAACTTCCTTGGACCTAAAGTTATTTCTAAGGATGACTCTTTTTGACAAGATCATATAAGTCTGAAAATTAAGAAGCAATTTGCAATATTAAAAGAAAAAGATAATAAAAGGAAGCAAAATAGATACGATAGTAAGAAGGCATAACCCTTTAGTCAATTGCCCAACCTAAAAGAAAGTACAAAGCAGTTGATCGACTAGAGTCATGGTCGAGGCCCTGCGAAAGGCCAAACAAAAGATAAATAATAATGGCTAAAGCTAAAGGTGAAGTTATGACTTTTCATCCCTATAAAAAAATAGATAAATAGTCTAGTCACATTCACAAGATAAGTAATTGTCGCAATAAAAACACGTAAAGAGAATGGCCCATTTGGCACAAAATTAATAGCAAAATATTAAAATAAGTAGTCAAACATTGATGTTAGAAGACTTAGTCAGCCCCATCGGCCAACTACTATTATGTTTACGTAATAACCTAGATTTTGAGATACTCAAGCCTTAGATGTACTCAAGCGTCTCTAGAAACTTTTCTGATTTAATAGGCAAACAAATGTGTGTATACATAATGTAAGGACTCATAGACTTAGGAAATGTGTACTTGAAATTTCGATTCAAGAACCCCGACTCCATTGAAACCTCATAGGACATTCGAAGGGACAAATCTGACAGCATGAATTTGATTCGA
The DNA here is from genome assembly GCA_037074715.1 of Magnolia kwangsiensis. Taxonomy (NCBI): domain Eukaryota; kingdom Viridiplantae; phylum Streptophyta; class Magnoliopsida; order Magnoliales; family Magnoliaceae; genus Magnolia; species Magnolia kwangsiensis. The sequence goes on from CM073583.1 coordinate 69,629,129, forward strand.
CACATTTAGGAAGAGTTTAATTTTGCCTTATCACCCTAATTGTACACTGAACCTTGTGATTTACAAATTGTAGGCTATGATCTAAGAGGAAATGACGATTGATTTATCCAAATAACTGAATCATAATGAAGATCCATCGAAGAATCTATTTAACCAATGAATCAGATTGTTACTGTTTGATGTACATGACCTGAACGAACTAAACTACCCTTGTGACATAGGGAATCAAATTAATTCGATTAAATGCACTTAAGTAGAAAATAAATGCACTTTGTAAACTATACCATATACTTAACGATGCCCTCTACAAAACTAATATCAAGATTTTATTCCTAAAATCACCTTAAAGGTGACCAAAATGCCCAAAAGAGATCTAGATTGTTCGTTGGTGGGCCATCAATCGAAAAACTCTATGGAAACATTCACCTTAGTGGACTTGACATTTCACCTGGATTGAATTGTAGAGACCCATTTTCGGATTACGCAACTTAAGCTTGAGCTCGAGCACATGTATACGTGTGAACCACCTCGAACCCTTACTATAATTTTGAGAGAGAGAGAGAGAGAGAGAGAGAGAGAGAGAGAGAGAGAGAGAGAGAGAGAGAGAGAGATGGAATTAGGGATTTTCTAAGGTTTAGAAATAGGGTTTTTTTTTGCTGGATCCTCCAAATCGGATGTCGTTCTTCCATTTAATTGTGATTTATCAACAATCAGAGGTAAGCCTACATTCTACATCCAAAATTAGGAATCTGAATCGTAATTTCCTCATTCTAATTGGATTTTATTCAAATTCATGTAGGAAATTAGGTTTTTCTTTCAAATCTCGAACCTAGTCGACGTTAGTACGTGAAATCGTGTGACGCCCCATCATTGTGGTCACATGTGGGCGAGCGCACATGTGGGTAGGTCCTGAGGTGGCTGACAGGCTACTATGCACAGTGAGGTGGAACTTTATCCCACATCGGAAGTGTCGTCCAAAGTTGTGGTGACTATAAGTTGGGTTCTTTCCTTAACTAGCATGACACATTTTAAATTCGTGATCTTTGATAAAGTGGACAATATCATGTGTTGTGGGGATCTGCCTTACAAATTGTATCCGAAAGTGAGGACTATTCTTCTAAGTTAACATTTGTCAGCTCATGATAGTTTTTGTTGATGCAGTTTTCTGACCCTTGAGTGCCTACACATAAAACAAACAAGGAAGAGTCTAGCTATTGTAGGGGACCCTTCGATGCCAAAGTCATGGATCTGGGTCTTTGTAGAAATAAATCTTAAAGAAAAATCATCATCACTGTGTATTGATTTTTTAGTTGAATTTTTATGTGTACTTTTCACCATTTATGGGCCTTCTTATTTATAATAGAGGGAAGATCATAAAGTCGGAAGATCTTTTCTGTTAGAGGGAAGATCACATCGTTGGAGATCTTTTCTGTTTAAGATTCCTAGTATGTCAAAGATCATCCAGAGATCTGTTACGTTTGAAATCTCTGGGATTCCAATCCTATCCCCCGACCTTCGGTTCATTTGCTTTGTATAAGATCGAATGTCAGTCGAAAACGATAGATCTGTTCGACCCCTAGGTAAGATTGGATGGTAGAGGTAGACGGCGTCTCGGAGATAAGCAATACTGAGCTATCAGTAGGTCAGTATCGTTCTGATGATAATATCGACCAAGAAAGCTTGTGATGTCCTTGTGATCATTGACTCCAGTAGCACTTAGATTCCTTTGCTAGGCCTGACAGCTCTATTAAGTTATTTTTTGGGAAAGCTCGTTGGAGGTCGTACTGACCTGTGGTTGTACTGACCTATCTTATGGTCGGCCCTGCTCTAACCATAGTTATCCTTTGAGCAGCTTGGTGTAACGCCCTAAATTTCAGGGGTCGAGTATAAACTCGGCTCCAAAATTCCTGATTGTCACGTATGCCCCACTATGCTCCAGATTCTAATGCATTTGGGTTTATTCATAAGCAATGAGGAGTTAAGCAAACCATAAGCATGAGAATATCATAAAATATAAATACAAGCCGCTAAACATGTAAGATATTTAAAATATAGTGCTAAGAAAACCCAAATTGGGAACTAGTCCCACCTAGATAAATATCCCCAATTTACTAGGGCCCTGACCTTTATCCCGCGATCATCCAAACATAAACTAGAAGAAACCGCCGAAAGTCTGATAGTGTGCTCACTCTTCCTTACCGTTCATGCCTGAATACTCCAACACATCTAGCTCTATCGACCCTGCATCTATGATAGGTTTTGGTTGGTGTTTTAAAACACAATCCCAGAGTGGGAGTGAGTAGCTAACTCAATGGTACCATTAGCAATAGGCCACACAAATTATCATATATAAAATAAATTTAGTGAACAACATACATCATAGAATCCTAAGTACTATTGATTAATGCAATGTATGACTTAATGATATGATGCATGCCCCTCACAACCAACACTCCCTCAAGTGATGACATCTAACGATTGCAATGCCCAACACTCCCTCAGTTGCGGCCTCTACTACCGAATCGCCACAATAGATAATACAATGTCATGTAACATGTTAGCCCGGTTGATTAAGTAGATTCATTCATCCAGCAGATTGGGGAAACCGGAATACCCTTAGCGGAAGCATTGTCCTAATCCGATGGCGATACAAAGGTCGTGGTCATATGACTTTTGCGATCCTTAGCCCTCATGGGTTCGTCAATCCCATGATTTTTAAGCTTAGATAAAAAACAGTTAGGACTTTAATGTCCTACTTGCGGTCACTACGGCGAGGTCGTCACCTCAGTATAAGCTGACAGCACGGGCATAGTGTCTCATACGACTGTCCCTGGCTCAAAGTCTAGGTGCTCACTGGTCACTATGGGAAGGCTCGTCACTCTAGCATAGGCTGATAGTATGAGCATAGTGTCCCATACTACCATCCTCGGCTCATGAGTCTTGTGGGCCATAAATCATAATTAATAGTGAGAGCAGAGGTCTTAGGGTACTTCGGATTCATACAGGTGTGTTCAAATAAGGTTAGCATATAAGGATCGCTGATTTGTGAGCTAATATACCCAGACAAGTTGAACCATAAACTAATCAGCCTGGAAACGACGTCTCATGTAATCCAACTACAGCTGACATTTACAGTTTAACTAGTAAGCCTAGATTTACTCGTGGGCTGATCCAACGGAAGGTCGCCCAAGTGATTCCAGTTAATTGGCCAATCCGTAAGGGGCATATGCACTAATAGGCATCATGTATCATCAAATTTAGGGATATATCACACATGATAAGCATAATTTCAGCAAGTTAAGTATCTGGATAACAAACAGTAAACTTTACTAAATTTGTAAGGGTCATGTTCATCACATTCCAACCATTTAACAAGATGGACAACCATACACCCATTCACAGCAATTCAATTTCACATACGCTAGCATGAATCATACAAATCAGTCATGTAGTGGGAATTGTATGCAATTAATTTAACAATTTAGCAATTTGTCAACATTCATTCTTGCAATGCCTAGCATAAATGACATGCAACAAGATTTAACAGCAAATCAACAACACTGGGGGAAATTGAAGGCTTACACCCTAATTAGACATGCAAATCAGCATTCCACGCATTTGGGGATGTTCGGGCCTAAACCCCATCCCTCATTTTTAGGAAATCCTAGACTTATAGTCCCAATCATGCATTTTCAAAGAAATTCTACCAACATGCAATAGCAATACACCAGACACATTTACTAAATCTACGCTAGGAACTATAATCGGCTACCTAAAGGTAATGGTCCGCACCTATTGTCATTTGGGGGTCCTTGGAGTTGCTCTAGTGTCAACGGGTCTGCAAACTTTATGTGCTGGAACCCTGCGTTATACGAATTCCACTATAAGGTGCATGCATGTAATTTATAGCTAAGGAGAGATGGATGGGAGTTCACATTTTTACCTTGGAATGAACGTAACTCGTTCCTATGACGATCAAGTAGAAATTTCTGACAATGTGGAGATGATTGTGCAGGGAATTCCAGTCCCCAAGAACAACATGCACCCACAAACCACTCTCTCTCTCCCTCTCTTTCTCTCTCCTCTCTCTCTCTCTCCACTCTCTCCTCTCTCAACTACTGGAAATGGTTGTAGAAATGAGGGAGAGAGGGCTGAAATGGGTTATATACCCCGAAATTAAATCAGATGGCCATGAGGTTCTGTTAAGTGCTTCAAACGGCCTTGTGGGGCCCATATCTGGCTGTTGGGGCTACCCTAATGCCCCTTGGCCTATCTAATTCAAAGGATGAGTGCCCCATGGTCCAATGAAGGGCTGTTCAAAGTTTGACAGTAAATAGATGCGGGATTTTGTCGCAATGGTTCGATTTGCGATCAACAGTCATCGTTTCTTGATCAGGGGTCAGATTTGGCGGATGAGTGAAAGGAAATATTTTCAAATTATGGTGTAAATTTGGATGGAATCTAACGACGGAGATGTCCTAAGTGGTGGGGCCATTTATTTTAAAATTCATATTTTTGGCCAATACTTTGGAGAGTTGCATTTTACAAGTGTCGACTGGACGATGCAAATCGTCTGTTTCCAGGTGTCATTTGAGTTCGTTTCTTGTGATGGACCACAAGCTCAGTGAGATGGACTGTCACGCCCCAAACTCAGAAACCGGGCTCACAAAATTTCTGATCACCGAATTTGGTGCTGATAGCCTCCATAGTACCCCATTCTCTGCCCCTGGCACTCATACGCTAGGTTTCGATCCTGTGATCCTATAAGGAGGATTTCAAACATGATTTTATTTCGTAATAAGCATAACCATAAGCATAACTTATGAACAATAACCACAAGAACACCATCACAAAATGCACTATGATTAAAACTTTGAGTACAATGCATATGAAAGGAAAATACAAGATAATGAAAATAACAGAAACTACAGAAGCTCGACTCCACACTCTAACTATGGCGAGGCTATGGCTGCATCCTAGCGTCACCTGCATGCATCAATCGTGCATAAGCTTATAGAAAGCTTAGAGGGTAGTGTAAGTGTGTGCATAGTATAAATGTGCTCAAAATGCAATGCCAGAGTAGTACGAAATCATGCTGATGGATACATGAATACAATCAGTCGTACCAAGGTTATGCGGTGCAAGACATGAATATTATCGGCCATACAAGGTCATGCGATGCGAGATACAACTTAAGCATACCAATACTCATCCAAATCCACATATCAATACAACTCATCAAATATCAGTACAGTTCTCATTCTGGATAATCACTGAAGTTTAGTACACTCCAAATGACACTGCCCCTCTCCCAGCCGCACGGTCCAAGTAAGCGTAAGAAATCTCACTATTCACCTGACCAATAGTCTGCCAATACTTATTCGGCACGTCATTAGCAGACCCATTCATGGGCTGGTCAAACTCAGCCTAGTAATGCCCCCTATCCTCGCGCGAGTAAGACCACACCCCTTTCCAACCGACCACGACACAGTGGGAGACGCGACCTCCTGGTATTCAGCCCTCGTGCGCTCATATATTCACTCGGTCTCGATGTTCGATTCATCCTCTGGTACTATCGATTTTAGGGATTTTCACTCAGGGGCATCTAGGGCGCCCCGATGCTAGAAATAGTATTTTCGGTGTCTGATCTTGTCATCCACGATGTGCCTGTGGAGGCCATAACCCTGATGTCGCTAGGGCGTGTAATAATCATGTTATACAAATTCGAAGTGCATGAATCACACTACCAGTCATGCAACAATCCTGCGCGTACCGTGCACTTGTGTAGGACAACTTGCCTATTAGGGAGCCCATAAACAATCTGTCCGAAGGCATATGCTATGATCAATCACTCCTCATATCAAGCATACATATGATGCGTATGAGCATGAATCATGGAACCATACTAAGCATGTTGTATAGTAATGGACTTTGTTCATAACGAAGGTGGGCCTAGACGGTCTACATAATGCAAGTATGGGCCTATCAATGGGCCCTAGGGAGAGTTACAATGCGAACATTTAACCATCATTGCTCTTACAATGTGGACGTCAAACTGTCATTGCTCCCAAGGCATGACCCGCCATAAACTTCATTACATAAACCATGGTGGAATCTCACATTGCAATGGGCCTTATGTACATCCCGTTAAGCCTTGGCCCATGGGCCTCAAATGCATCACATGGGCCTCATATATTCAAGGTGGGCCTAGTCGAATGGGCTGAATCAAATGGGCTAAAACGAATGGGCCAAATTGAATGGGATAAGTCCAATACACCATTCATCCATGATCATTATAGAGCATACAAAAAAATGAATCATATCCAAAGGATCATTTGGACCATACCACAAATGATAGTGGTAGTAATGATTTTCACAGTTAAGTTTCTAGTGGGCCCACCATAGTATTTATTTTCCATCCATGCCGTTCATAAGGTCACTAGGATCTAAACAGGGAAGGAAAACAATTATTGTATTGAATCAAACTTCTGTAACGCAAAGGGATTTCAAGGGTGGGCATTCAACACCACTATTTTTTGTAGGGTGGTCCACTTGATATTAGATCTACCTTATTTTTAGTCTCAAGCCTTAAAATTATCTTTTAAAATGGTTGGACGGTATAGATACAACGCATGCATCATGGTGGGCCCCACTGTCCAAATAGCGGATGGTGTAGATAAAGCACATACATCTTTGGGCCCACAGCACAGGGATGAAACACATACATCTGGAGTGGGTCCCACCGTCAGAATGGCATGGATGTACACGTACATCACGTGGAACCTGTAGAGCTCACTTATGTTTAAAGGAGCAGCTACATAGCTACCACACGTGCAGCTTTGCTGCTTGTTTTAAAAAGCAGAGGTGGTCCCAATGTAGGGCCCACCATAAAATCATATATATATATAATATTATATTTTAATATCTATGCAACGTCCAAGCCCTAGACGGCCTGGACAGATACATACAACAACGCGGCTCCACATGTGGGGTGGGTCCCACCGTCCAGGGGCTGGCATCACATGCATCCTGGTGTGGCCCATGTAAATGGATGGACGGTGTGGATGGGTCCCATAGACCCCAATGCCAATTCACACTTCACCGTCAGCCACGCTTCATAGTTAGCCACCACCCACCGTTAGTACACACCTCACATTTTCTTGTAGTGTGGGCCACCTGAGTCCTACATATGGCTGATTTTTGGGGGCACCCCGTATATAAAGGGGACCCATCAAATGCACGGTGTTGATGTTCAACACACAACATGGTGGGGCCCACGGCTGGGACCCACGGTCCCTACCTCTACCGCCCACAGCGTAGCAAGCAGCAGCGTCCCGCGCTGTTGACGCTGTAGCAGCAGGCGCTGCTGCATGTTTTTTTAAAAAAACTGATGTTTATGGTTTTACTCAGGTGGGGTCCGCATTAGGGGTTTCTAACCCGCTAGTTGGTTCCATGGCTCATGACGGACTAAACAAGCCCAATATGCAGTATATTTTGATGGGTAGAAACATCAAGGTAATTTGAACGGTAAAAATCCCTGTTTCTATGCTATGGCCCATTGGAAAAATTGGATTAACTTCGGTTTTCGGCTCAATGCCTAAAATGGGATGAGTAATGGAATGGATGGCGTGGATTAGCTCCATACATCAAGGTGGGGCCTACATGAGCGGTTCACTTAAAAAGCTTGAAATCAAGCTAATACTTTTGTTCTTAGTTCACGTCCAGCGTCCCAGGACGCTGGACGGTTTGGGCATAACACATATATGAGGTGGGCCTTGCTCAGATGGGCCATCAAATGGCTGAAGCATGTGGATAAGACATACACCAAGGTGGGGTCCATCCAAGTGGGCCACACAGCCATCATCACACAAAATGAAAGAGAGAGAGAGATCAGGTGATGGAGGGACCCCAGCACTATGGGCCCTCCCTTATACAATGCATAATCATGTGGGTCTCACAACAAGTGGGCCCTTAAAATTGAAAACAATGGTAGATCACCCACCTGTCGACCTTCTTCTTAGTCCCTTAGCCTCCGTAGCTCCTATGTCCAACTTTTGATGGTGGATGATGGAGTCTTGATGGTGGGGATGAGAGATGAGAGGGTGGGCCACACTTAGATTGCTCTTAGAAGGCTTGGACGTTTCAAGCTTGTTACTTGGGAGATTTTTTTTGAGAAATGAGAGAAAGAGGAAAATAACGAATAAAAGGGATGGATGGAATGATGGGTGTAAGGAAAGGAGATGGGGAAGCATGGGCTTAGTTGAAAATTATGTAAAAGAGGGATGGGTAGGGGAGAGAGAGAGTTGACTTGTGGAAAATGAGGGATAGAGCTTGTACTTGAGGTATGGGGTGTACTTGACTTGAGTGATTAATTAATTGATGGGACATGTTGTAGAGATTCTCTCAAAATTTACAACGTACGGAGTTTCTTTGAAATGAATGCAGACCCACATCTCCTGGCCTAGGTATCGGTTCGGTGCCCAAGTCGTAGCGTTAGAACCGCGGTGACGGCACGGTCGCTAAGGTGCAAATTTTGGGTCGATTCGACGTCGGTATGCAGGACTCGACTTAGGTTTGCACGAAACATTGGATACGGGTCGAGGGTTGTTAAAATTCGACCGGGAGGACCGTCGAAGCTTACAAAATGGTACGGACTAGGATACGGGTCTTACATGGACATTACTCTATAATTTCAAAACTAACAGACCACTAATGAGCAGTCTAGAGCTTGTCCGGGTAATCAGGGGACTTCTTGAATAAATTGGGTAGGGAGATTTCTTGGGCGCAGTGGTTGAAGTATGGATTAACTAAGTTCATAGTATGACCTATTTGAAATTAGTGAAAATGATAAATTAGTCATGATCACTCTAAACCGTCAGTTTTAGGCTAAAATAGTAACTGGGTTGATTTAGTTTATTAATTAAGGTTCAACCCATAGCTGGCTCAGGTTTGGGTAGATTCTAATTAAGTTACGGTAGTTTGATTATTCAGTGGGCCCTATGTGAATAGATCATGGGGCTGAACTCGATGTTTAAGTAATCGGTTGGATTCATTAGTCTTCTATGGTCGATCAATTCTATTTGTATGGTTCTTATCGGTACAAGCCATATATAAGCCCATCTCGAGTGTTAAGGGTCAGTAAGTGATGATGTGGCTAGTTATATAAAAAAAAATTTTAAGGTTTTTTTTGGTAATTCAAATTAGCAAAAATTCAGGGTGTTACACTTAGTGTATTGGTTTGTGCTAGTTGTTGATTCGACCTCCTTTCATGAGTCACCCCATTTTTTTCATAACAGTGAGCCCCTTACTTTTGAGTCGGTTGCATAGACCCAAAAAGTAGGTCGGAAGCTCTTAAGTTGGACTGTTCCGCCATAAATGTTGATCATGGCGGCCAACACGAGAGTCGAGGTGTGTTAGTAATCATGTACGACGTAGTTGAGGTAACATGTCATGGCTTGAGGCTACGTGAGTTATTAGGCCATCTTTTTAGTATTTGACCAATGAGAGAAAGACGCGTGGCCATTTCTTGATAACAGGGTTGAGCGACGAGCGGGGTTGCGCCACATGTTAAGACAAGGTAATGGGGGGGTCTCGTATGGGTTCTGCATTAATGGGGGTGTTTAACCGCTGCCACATGACTCTCCTATATAAGTAAACCCTAACCCTCAGTCGAGTCCATTTGCATTTTTCCTCTGTTTCTTCCCCGTTTGTATTCGAATCCTTAGCTTTTGCATGCAGAGGTAATTTTCGGCAATTTAGTCTTATGAAGTTATTGGCGACAGGGAGACATCCTCCTTTCGATGAGCCCTGCTCTTCAAGTCACCCCCTCCCTTTCTTCTTTTCTTCTTCATTACTGACTCCCAACATTTGTTGAGTTAGCTGCTATGTCGGATTCACTAAGCTCGTGAGAGGGGGGCCTTCGGCGGTGACAGTGAGGCAAGTAGCCTCTTCCTGATGTCGAACCCACCGTTGTCATTGGTGATAATGAGCGACGTCGATTTTTGGTTATCGCAATCATCGCGAGTGCTGAATACATCCCCAATAGAGTGGCTAGTTAGGGTAGAGCACAATCTCCCTTTGAGGGGTAGTTAGATGAATCCCTTGGGGAGGATAAGGAAGAGGAGAGGGGTTCCGTGAGGTCATCCCTCAAGGAGGCTCATTTAGCTCGGATTAGACTAGGCTACCATATACCCGAGTAGGTAGTCCTCCGAGTCCCTTCACCGGACGAGCTCCCTACTCATCCTCTGGAGGGAACAATTGCCATGTTTTAGGTCGCCCTTCAGTGTGGCCCGAGGCTCCCTCTACAAAACATAGTAAGATGGGTGCTTGCTCGTCTAGAGTTGACTTCGGTACAACTAATCCCCAATGCTTGGAGGGCGTTGATCAACTGTTTTGTCCTTTGATCTGAGTCTGACCTCAAGCAACTCGACCTTATCGTCGACGAATTCCTCCACATGTACCATGTGAAGCCCAGCCGTTTTCATAAGGGCTGGTACTACCTCTCAGCATGGAGGGGGACTTGAGGGGGTATGATCATAGATGTCTCGACCTTCAATAAAAATTGGAAGGATAGGTGGTTCTGGGCTTCTGGCAGTTAGGAAGTACTGGGCTTGACTTTACGTCGTGGCTTGGTTTCCACCGTATTCACTACTCTAGGTCGGCTTTCCTTAGACTTAGCTCTTTTTTTGTCATTTCTCAATTGGTAGATCTCTGGTGTTCTTAATGGTTTGTGCATGCCTTCTTTGATGTAGATATTTTCAAACTCCCATTCCTCCTCGGAGATGAATCTCTTGCTCTGATCCAGGGAGCAAGGTCACTGAGAGAGGAAAATTGATCTTGGAGAAGACTTCTTCAACCAAAGCTTCTACTTAAGTCAGGTTTTGACACTGAGCTCACAGGTAAGAGTTTTGGCCGACCTTTAAGACTTAGAAAATTTTATGAATTTGTAACTAAATCCCCTTTTGTTCTAACCGATGTAGAAATGCCTGAAGCTCATCCTCTGTTAAAGCCTGTTTTAAAGCACAAGGCACCTCTCCCCGAGGAGACCATGCCGACGAAGAAGATGAAGAAGACGAAGACGAAGACGACCTCCAAGAGCAAGGGGAGAGTCGGTCATTCATCTCCTACTATCATGGAGGTTGAAAATGAGACAACGGTTATTGAACCCGCCCCTGTTGCTACTGAAGTGATGGTCAAGACGACCGCTCGCGAGGAGTCTCATCCCGCAAAGGTCTGAGGAGTTGCTGAGCCTTCTTCTGAGGCTCGGCCCGTAGAGACTGGTGAGACCAACAGGCCTCCTACTAGGCCTTCTGAGGCTCGAGAGGGAGGACAACATCCTTCCAGGATGACATGCGAGGTCATAGAGGAGCTGATGCCTTGGGCAAACTGATATATATGAAATGCTGAATTCCTCGCCATGTTAGACTCTCCACCAGACGCGATCCTTACGTCTGTGACGAAGAGTCTACTTGGAGTGAGTCGATCCTTTAAGTAATTGTTGTTTTTTCTTTTCTCTATTCGATTTCCAACATTTTCCCTTCTCCTTTGGCAGTTTGCCCCTTGCTTGCTGAAGGTACACCCCGATATTGTACGTTTGCAGAAGGAGGCGTGGGAGAACGAGAACAAATTCTTGCAGAAGGGAGTTAAAGTCGATCAATTCCGCATTGCTGCTGAGGAATCTCGGGCTGCGGTTGACCACGCCTGATCTGCTTTGGAGGCTCGAGCTTCAAATCTGACGGCCAAGCTAGAGGCGATAAAGAAGCTTCTTGTCGAGGCTTTTGATAGGTCGGATTGATGGGGGGGACAATGCGGAGCTGCAGGCAAAGCTCGAGAAGGCTGAGGTAGAGGCTCAGGTGGCTATCTCCTTGGCTTGAGCGGCCGCCATTAAGGAATTCAAGTCCTCCGGAGAATATTTGGAAGACAGGGATGCCTTATAATGGATGACATTCATGAAGTGCATTGAAGAAGTTAAGGAGGCCTATCTAGAACTAGACCTCTCTGGCTTTGAGGATGCTAGCTCTGATTCCGATGCTACTGCTGACGACGTGCCTTTCGAGCAGCAACCTAAGGCTTGAAGACAAGTTCCCTTTGTATCTTTAATTTTGTGAACTTTAATGTAATGCGCTCCTTGGAGCTTTATCAATATAATTCACCTTTTGACATAGTATTTATATGCGAATTTCTCTTAAGTAGATTAATTAGATCAAGTAGATAGATCAGATCAAGTAGATGGGTTGGATTCTGGGGAGAGAGTCGATCCGTCGAATACCTTAGTTGTGGTAGCGATCGAAAGTTTGCTCCTCCTTTCAAGATCCAATCAATCGACTTGAGTTTTTTCCCTTTGTACTAGGGAGAACCCTTAATAATATTCTACTTACCATGCATGTACTAGTACTATAGAACCCAACCTCCACTTAGGGGGTCAGTGCATTGATAGGGGCTATTCTTCCTAGTCATCCTGGGAAGCCCTTTGTATATTGTTTCAATAAACAATTATTTTCAGGCACGGAAGTAAGAAACAGACTGCAGGACTTCATTGCACTAACTTGAACAAGGCCAGTACATAGTAAACTATGCAATCGATATGAATCGGTCCCTTAAGAATGGTAAATCTTAAGATGTTCAACATTCCATGGGTGAGTTAACAGCTGACCTTTCAGATCTTCAAGACAGTATAATCTAGGTCAGCTTGTACTTGTAACCATGTAAGGTCCTTTCCAGTTAGGGCCCAAGGTTCCTATACCAAGTTCTTTAGTATTTTAGAAGGTTTTTTGAAGGATTAAGTTCCCGGCTCGGAACCTCCTAACTTTTACCTTGGCATTGTAGAAATGAGCTACTTATTGTCGTCGGATTGTAGTCTAGATCCGAGCTTGTTCTCTTCTTCCCTCGAGCAGATCGAGGTCGAGAGCCATTAGCTCGGAGTTCGTTCATATTCCGCAATTGGTCATCAATTTCCAAGACCTCTGCCATTAAAACTTCTTTCCATGCCTTGCTCTGGCTATGTGTAGCTTTTAGGTCCATGGAATTCTAGGGCATCCTTTTTTGGGCATTGAAGAATTTCTCTGCTTGATTGTACTCTCACCTTGCCTCTTGATAATCCATAGCTGTCACCATTATGTCTTTCGCCGACTTTAACTTCAACAACTACTCCGTGAATATGGTTCACCAGACGGGGGGATTTCATTCAAATGATCTAAATGAATCAAAGTGAGCAGATCCATCTTAGGAGTTCCCACACCCATTCCTTTTAACCTTTTTAATTCACCATCAACCGGACAATTTTCAACCATCGCTTCCTCCTCCTACAAGATTACTTCAATTGAAGTGAAGACATCGATTACTTCAATTGAAGTGAAGACATCGACCTCTTTATAGGCAAACGCTCTGCAATGTCTTCATTATTGTAACCCTGGTGGTCTTGTGCAGTTGAGAACTATAGGGACTGTTTGCTGGCCTCATGGGGGTTAGGCTTAGTAAATGGTTGATCGGATGTTTAGACATTTCCAAATCAAACGAAGATTCTGAAATTGGAGCAAAAAATGGATTAATGGTTAAATTCATAGTAGACAAACTGATGGCCGAAGGAATTTTAAGCACCATAGATTTTGTCTCCTTGCGGGACTCTTGCTTTGTTCAACCACAACTTCAAGACTATCTGTCAAGTCAATCATCTCACTGCTTCCTTTTGTGACGAAGATTGAAGACTGACCAGTGTTCCTTCGAGTGTGAATATCAAGCTTGGTCCATTTGGTTCCCTTGATAGCGTTAGGTTAATTATATGGGACAACAACATCAACGGAGACCTAATGTCACTTTAATAAAGGTTGACGCTAGGTCCCCTCCTCAACTTGAAGTTAGGTGCTCACTGCAAAAGAAAAACCGTCAAGCGGAGAAGTCAGAATATTTGTAATAGAGTGATATTAAAACATTGATACCTTTAGTAGAGATAGGACTGGCATAAATTATGGTGGCCAATGTGATGACTACAAATGGAAAAAACTGTTGGCCATGACATTTAATATTAAGAGGAGTTCCAAACTTGAAAGTAACCCCAATCCCAATGTTAATACCTTAACAATTGTCAATTGACGTTGTCTTCTCGGCCCCACTTAGAACAATGAACTTTTTAGGACAAGTGGGTTTGCTCGACACATGTACTTTTTCCATGAGTTGTTACTCATTTTTTTCTTAACATTATACTTTTCTGAAGTGGTACAAGTTAAAGGTAGAGGAGCCAAAGGAGATAGGAGACTGTGCAACTCAAAGACATGGTTAAAGGACCACCTACCTGAAAAGTAGGAGGCCCACCAAGTACGGAACCCCGGAGTGGCTGATGACCGATTCAGGATCTTAGATATTGAAATGTCCGGAAACTTTTAGAAATGTCCTTAGGGACAGTAAAAACTTCTAATGTCTGTGAGGAATAGGTTACACCTAAACCAACAAGAGAAAATCGAGAGGAAGAGAGAATGATTGTTGTTTCCATGTCAAGTTTGAGTCGAGTTAGGACTGAGTTGACTTAGCTCATATTCAGGTTCAGTTAGAAGTTGATTACAGATCAGAGACATTGAGAGGTGAGTCGCCTCGTGCAATTTTTTACGATGTGTTCTCTAAAAAATTAAATTCTTAAATTGTAAGTTAAGTGATATTCCTAGAAATCTAGATTATTAAATTTAAATTTAAAGTTATATTGCAAAGTACTAGAAATACATATTGTAGTTGATTCTTGAATTGACAATGATTGAATTCTATGGTAAACATGAGAATTATAAAGCATGATAAACATTAAGAATATTGTAAACTTTGTGGTTTTTGTAAAGGAATTAATGCCTTGAAAGGGCTAGAATATTGGTGGCTTGGTTTAAAATAAAGGCATGCATTTTGTAAATAAACTTGGAAATCAAATATCTACAGTAGTCTCTTTGGGCGGGTGAGCATGTGTCGGGGTCACAACAGGTTCCTATTGCCAGGCTCATTAGGAGATGTACATGAAATTGAATGGTCCTTTACCAATGATCCCTTTCGATGGGTGTGTGTGTTTGTAACAGGTTTTTATTACCAAGCCAATGCTCTTTGGGTTGGTGAGTATGTTTACAATAGGTTCCCATTGTCAGTCCTGATGTGCTCTTTGGATGGGTGAGCATCATACGATAGATTCCCGTTGCCAGGTGAAGAGTGCCCTTTGGATGGGTGAACATCATACAACATGTTCCCGTTGCTAGGAGAGGTGGGGTGATGAGATTGTTGGCCAACTAAGCTAAACGAATAAAGAAATTCCTAATTAAGGATTGCTTATGATGATGCTATATTTCCTATATTGCATATGCATTTTGGAAAGTATGATTTATGAAATTCTCTTCTAGTTGTGTTTAATAAAAATCTCTTTATACGATGTGATTGCATGTGATAAACTGTGCGTGGCTATCTCATTGGTTTTTATAAATGGCCCTATGTTATGGGAAGTAAACAATTGTAGGTGATGATTTAGAAGTGATGCTTCTAGAGGAATAGCGCTGGAAGACACGTGATGAAGTTTTCCTTTTGTTTTAAGTTGAGAGCTTTATTGTTATAAGGTCTATTAGATGACCATTATATTATAAAGTTAAACACAAGTAGGGGAAGTGAAGGAAAAAGAAGAAAGGTCACCAGAAAAGAAGGTAGGATAGAAGACTCAATGATTGTATCTAAGCCAATAGGGGAAAAGGAGGAAGGTTCAAAAGTAAAAAGTACCTGGTTTGAAATTGATGGTTAAAAACACTCTAGAATGGGAGAAACCAAGGAAGAAGTAGGCTATGATTGCTGAACTGGCACGATTTCCATCTCGATCTCCTAAGTTTTAGGAGAGTATTATGCGAAGTAGAGAACATTGAAAGTGGGTTTTAAATGAGATTCAGAGTGATCAGAGCAAGAAAACAATAGAAGAAAATGAAAACGTCCTAAGACACTGTCTTTAGCTCTTGCTATTGATTTTTACGCTTGCAATCAATGAAAAAAAATCATAATAGATGATTTCAAACATAGAAGGTTGCGCACGACTATTGATGACTGATAGCATGTCGCTAAGTGGCATCTAACACCGCCAGTCGAAATCCTTATAATGCAACGTTGCTTCACATTGTGCGAAAACAAATAGACATGCGGGCATTGTTTATACCCACCTGTCGCAGCTAAAACTAACAAGTAGGATGTAGTCATGTGGGTGCACTGGTATAGGGGCAAAGGAAAGTACTCGTGGAGCATAAAAGGAAGATCATGAGGATCCCAAACACCTCTCCAGAAGACGCATGTCACACCAAGAAAGCTAAGATGCTGCGAGATGTATGCACAACTAAAACTCTAGAGGTGGTCATTCTCCTAGAGATACAGGATAAACAAGCATAGGCATTCGTACATAAAATATTTTAAAAAGCATATGTACTGCTGCAAGGTTAAGAGGTGACATCCAATGACAAATGGCCGAATTTATTTGGCCACACATATCCAAAGATCATGAAATGATGCACCAAGAGGAGGAAACCATCTGAAAATAGAACTACAACCCGCACATGGGAGTGTAATGTTTGGCTAGCCTCGCCTAAAAAAAGTATCAAGCCATTGACACTAACTTATCATATGCCGGTCCCGAAAGCCAAGGGACCATAGCCTCTCCAAGTATATAAAAGAAGCATAGAACGAAGAGCTTCAACCCCTCGCTAATGCAATCAAACACAACTCTAATATTTCGTTCCTCATGGAC
This sequence comes from Magnolia kwangsiensis, assembly GCA_037074715.1. NCBI lineage: Eukaryota > Viridiplantae > Streptophyta > Magnoliopsida > Magnoliales > Magnoliaceae > Magnolia > Magnolia kwangsiensis. The sequence continues at coordinate 69,645,864 of CM073583.1, forward strand.
ACCTATCTTATCACAACTTAACCTAGTTTAGCTTCTCCATTTCTATCTAACACCATGTTGCAACAATTCCATATTGATTAGCGTAGCTTAGTTTAGTTACCACCTCTATCTAGCGCATCATCATAAAAGCCAGTTCAGTTTAGATATATATCTACGACCTCGTCGTTCAATGCACTCCAAATCCCCTAGTCCTCACTTAGTGATTCCCTGGTTACATCCTGTTGACCAAAACTATGACTATCTTAAGACTATTTAAGTTTTTCAGGATTGTCTCACGACCATCCAGGTCTAAAAGATCGTCTAGTTCACGGTTGTCTTGCCCGCTCAAATCATTGTTGGTAACTTTTTTCTACTTTAATTGCTTTATATCCCAATTATATTGTATCTACATTTATACTAATACAATCAGCATTCAAACTTTAAATGTTGTCTTACTTATGTCATTTTTGTGGACAAACGCATCAAGTATTTTTGTCGACAAGCACAATCAAGCTATTACCATTGTGATAAAAGTCCCTGCCTTTAAAGAAAAAGGAATCCATCCGAAGGACTAATCATCCCCTTCATAAATCAGTTGATCTCTTTGTTAATCTATGGCTAAGTAGTCAAACCAATCTTCACACATCTGGTCCCAATCTGACTTTTGCATGCTCAACACATCCATACTCATGCACACATAAACAAAATGAAGTCATTGGTTGCACATGTGACCGCATGTCCAAACTGAATAGCGTTGATTCCATTATAATAAGATCATAATTTGAGTTTCTGATTTTTGATTAGTGTTATTTACAGATATGTCCACCCAGTATGGGACCCAAAATTTGAATGGTCTGCCATATCTAGCACGGAACTCAAATTTTATTTTATTTCATGGTCTAGATGATTGTACATCACTTGCATATATAACAAGGGCAGGTCACTGCCATTTACGAATGGTACATAACAAAATAGGTTTGGATGGCATACAAAATGTAAGTTTTAATGGCTAATATTTATTGTAAGAATCAAATGTAAGGATGATCAATGAAGCATGATTATAAGGCAATAGCTGCAATAAGGGGTAAAATTCTACCCACTTATGTCAGACCCTACTTGGTAGGAATTATCAATGGCGAGACTATAATAGTCTATAGGGCCCACCATGTTTCACATGTAAATCCCATTTGTCCATCAAGGGATAACATTATTTAAACCATGCATGCGAAAGATTGGCCTGGTAAAAAAACATTGATGGCCCTCACCAATGGGAACAATGTAAAGTTGCTCCTAAAATCTCCTAAGTTCAGGAGTGGGGCCCGCTTGATGTTTTGACCCGGTTGATCTTTGCATTTTTACTTCATTTTGGTGAGTTACACCTGCTTAGCGGTTTTAAAGAAAAATACATACCATTGTAGCCTCGCACACAAACCTATGGTTGGCATTCCCATACCCATTGTTCTGTGTGGTGTGGCCCACCTCCGTTGTAGATCTTGTTGATTTTTTCCCAGTTTTAAAGTTGAGGATAGAACATGGATGGAGTGCATTTTATATACATTGATCAAAGTATCCTCAATATTATCGAAATATCACCGATATTACCGGTATCTCCAGCTCAGTAATATCGATAACACTGGTAGTGATATTGATAATACTAATAGTATCAAAATTCTAGATATCTACTATATTCGCTAAGTATGGCTCATGTATCTCCAATATTTTTTACCATGCAAATTCCAGGTATTGCTTATATTACCAATGAATCAATATTGCCACTATATTGCAAATATTTTCAACTGTGTAAATTTTAGATTTTGCTTGTATCAACAATGTATCGGAGATATTTTGATAATATGATCAATGTATTGATATTGCTAAAAATTTGCTTATAAAAAAAATTCATTTCAAATTGTTTTATGCACATGGTCATAAACAGTTTAATTTGTTGATAATAATATCGATATTACCATGATATTATGGTTATTGCAACATGGGTGATATCGAGACCATGATCTTTCATTGTCTTCTCAATTGTCAACCCTTTCTTGATGAAATATTCTGTATTTTTGATATTATGAAATATCAATAAATGTCTGGATAGGTGGTGGGATGGATAAATGGGATAGATGAGATGGCTGGAGTGATTTCTTACTGCACATGTTTTTAGACTCAATTAAATGAAAGTTTATTATGTATGGAATTTTTTTAATTTCTAAATATGTAAATGTGTATATTTTAGCATCACATATCCCCGCTGGCAACAAGCAATGACTGAGGAACTTTAAGCCTTAGAGAAAAATGGTGCTTGGGATCTAGGCCCCAACGAGAGTCCATCAGTGCCTAAGAACATCGTTCATCGGCTGCATAAAGGTTGCAGGTGCGTTGGTCCATTTCTAAATACGTAAATGTGTATATTTTAGCATCACATATTTTTCTCTGTTTCCCTACATTATTATTGTTATCAGCAATAGCATATTATCTCCGTATTCTCAGCCAGTTAGTTACATGTACAACATAGTAAGCCCCAAGAGCATGGGTGGTTTTGGCGGTGCATAAAATATGAGTTGTAGGGTATTATAGTCTCAAGGCATGCATGAGTTTCTGTCTTACTGCATCCTACTGTGTAGGACTGACTCCCATACAAGATTTGTTTTATGCAGCGGTCAAACACCAAAAGCTTTAAGGGTCACCATGTTGTCCATGTAAAAATCCACTCCATCCATCAAGGACAGCTCTTATAACGGGATCCAGATGAGGATTTCTTCAAACAAAAACAAGATCCATTGCCCCAACGGCTAAAAGCCTGGATAAGAAGACCAGGCTCGCAACTTTCTCTGCTTCCAAATGGGTCCTTAGAATCATCAGCAATCCATGAAGGTTCCTAACAAATAGATGGATCCTGAACATTCGATTGGAGTGTCTAAAGCATCCCATTGAAACTAGGCACGGTATAACTTATTAGTGCTTTGATGGCACTAGGGCAATTCTCATTACTTAATATAATATTCCGGTTGGTTGTGCTTCCGTCATTCTTCACTCTGTATATTGCATGAAAATCTTTTTTACGAATACAATGATTTTAAAATCATAATGACTTTTATCTGTAGAACCACATTTTTATGATATTGGTGCGCGCCTTGGATGGCCCCACTATGATGTGTTTTCAAATCCATTCCAACCATCAGGTGTGGGACCGCATCTAGGTCTACGGCTCAAGAACCAGGCAGATTCGTGATTCATGTGGGTCATGACAAAGGATACACCTACCCTTGATTTTTTATTTCTTACAGGACCAACCGTGAGAGATATGTAGATCATTGGTGAGAATCTTTAGCTTCAATCGATCCCAGTTCCAAAAAGAACAAAAAAGGATTATCCTTCTCTCTTTGCTTAAAAAGAGAATCATAATTATTACAAAATGTCCAAAAGATCCAATACAATCTCTCAACAAAGTATGTATAGAATGACCGTAACTAACTTCTAGCTAATCATGTGATTAATGTGCTAATCATAACTAACCTCCAACTAATTAAAACTAGCTCTAGCAACCAATAAATGAACTAACCATATGCTGGAAATACCGATATTCTTGTTCAACATGTTTCTTCAAAATTGCACCAAAATGGAGTCTAGTTGATGGATGTTGGTGCGAAAATCGATTTCCACAAACCTACTAGTTTTTCTACATTAGAATTGGAACATAGAAGGTCGTTTAGGTAATTTGGAAGTATTTGCATATGCTTAGCAACCCATCATTCAGATTTTACCTACTCAGTCCCATGAGTTATGTAGATTTTACCCACTAGACTAAGGAATAAGGATCGATTTCCATAACCCTATAAGTTTTTCTGTATTAGAATTGGAACATAGAAGGTTGTTTAGGTAATTTGGAAGTATTTGCATGCTTAGCAACCCATTAACTCAGTCCCATGAGTAGCGGTGTACACGAACTGAGTTAGCTCTGTTGGCTCGCTCGACTTGACTTGAAAAAGTTCGATTTGACTCAGATCGAAGCTGAGTTTGAGCCGAGTCGAGCTGATTTTTTGAGCTCGAACAAATTTCGAACCGAGTTCAAGCTTGCCCGAACTCGACTCGGATCGAACCCAACTCGAATTGAACTCGGATCGAACTAGTTCGGTGATTCGGTTACTTTGATATTGATGTTGCTCACCAAGTGTTTAATCAAATGACTCAATGAAGTGTCTGCTAGTGGCCAGGAAGGTATGTGTATGAAACAAATACCATTTTTCCTTGATTTTGATATTGTCTATAAGGTGTTTGATGAAATACTTGTAAACAGCTGCTGCTGTTTTACATATAGTGAGAAATTGAAAGTGCACTACATGTGTTTGTGAAAATGCTTTAGAGGCTCAATTTTGGCTAAAACTCGGCTCGAACTGGCCCGAGTTGCTGACCGAACCGAGCCAAGCTGGCTAGTCAGGCTCGAGGACTGAGCCGAGCCGAGTCGAGCTAAGGCCAGCTCAATTCGGTTCGACTTGGTGTACACCCCTACCCATAAGATGTGTAGATTTTACCCACTAGACTAAGGAATAAGGATAGGGGCATTTTTGCCATTTTAAAAATTTGATGCAACTCCCACAACTGCATGTAGCAAACATAGCCCACACCCTATCTCTTTGCATGAATCTTGCACCCTTTCTCTCCTCCTTCCTTTCTCCACGTCTTGCAAATCGCTTCCCACCTCCACCTGTGTTGCAGGAGCCATACAAATAAAGCCAACAATGTAGGAAGAATTGCTAATAGGGAACATGATGCTAATTGATTAGGGCCGAAAGTTCGGCGGGTTCAATTAGACCGACCCTTGACCAACCTGACATTGGGTTAGGCTTGGGCAGAATGTATCGAGTTTGGTCCCGAGCTTGGGCCATACAAACACCAACTTGATAAAACTTGGGTTGAGCTTGGGTTGGGTTGGGGGTTGAGGTCTCGGGTTGCCCAACCCAACCCAACCCAACCCAACCCAACCCAAACCCGATCAATATATAAGTTCCTTATAAATTAATTATAATTGAGTGCAAATCGTCTGTGTTGAAGGCACATGAAATTCCAATGCCATTGGGTTTCATTGGTCCACGTCATTTTCGATGACTCAAGCTAACAAGATACGCCGGATTTATCTCTCCCAATTAGATTGCTTGATACACAATACGACTTTTAAAGTAGTGGTCCTATATTTTAGCTTGTTTGTTTAGAAAAAATGAACTTCTTTACAATAAATAACTACATATATAATTAATGAAATTATAAGTACAAAAATAAGTCGTGTATTGAAAATATAATAGACTAATGTAATAATGAAAATATTAGCATATATCTACCCGACCAACCCGACCGAGCCCGCTTGGGTTGGGCTTGGGTTGAGAATTCCCAACCTGAGGTTGGGTTGGGTTGGGCTAGGGTTGAGCACCAACCTGACCCAACCTGCCCGACTTTCAGCCCTATAATTGATGCCCCTTAATAAAGTCCTAATTGGATGCCTTTGTGTTGCATAATGCAAAAATAATATCTTGATGGTTGCAGTGGTAACTGCATAATACTCGATGCTAAGACCAAAGCATGGGAAAATGTTCAGAGAGCCTGGAGTGAAGGCCCAAACAATGGTATGAACCAGATGTGGGTCCTTCAGAATGCACCATAACCTTTGAAGGAAAAGGAACACCATAGTGTCTGCAATGGGATGAATGCATCTGTAGCATGGGAAAGATTTATGGCTCAAGAGGGGAGGCATGTTCTGCTTGACATGGACAACATGGGGTGCCTAATTTGTCAGAGGAAGAAATCCCTTCTTCTCAACCTAAGTCCACAACCTACAGGATGTAGAGCTTTAAAAGATGGAATGCGTGTGGAATGCTGGATTGGCTTGTTACTGAGTTACTAGCATGTCAGGTTGAGGAAGCTACCTCTATTATCTGCTGATTGTTTGAGAGACAAATTTCTCATTGGAAAGGAAAAGTTTCCCATTAGTGAGCATACGCACAACTGCATGGGAAAGAAGGGATTTTTCCTCTTTATGCACTCTCTTTGATTGTGGGGAGCATACAACTCCAATAGGAAGCAGCCGTGATGGTGTCTTGAGCTACCTCAGTAGTGACTGGTTAGGAAAGGTCCTGGACTTCAACGCTGGGGTGCATGATATTCCCCGCTATAAAGGAATCAGTAAAGCTCGGTCTTTGGTTGATGGAAACATTGGAGAAGCTAGGGCATTCTACGGACTCTGTTGATTGTCCTGTAAAAGTTTGTAGAAAGAGTGCTGTTCCTCATATGAGAGGCTCAGTTTTTTATACTCTCCCGTACCTAATGCCTCTGGATTCCATGTGAGTGTCATGTACAAATCAAATTGAAGCAAGAATTAAATAAGATAGGAATAATACGAGCCATGATTTATGGGACAGAATGCTGGGCAATCAAGGAACATGTTCATAGGATGCGTGTAGCTGAAATGAAGATGTTGAGATGGATGAGTGGCACGATGAGGAAGGATAGAATCAGAAATGAAGCATTTGAGGGAAAACTTAGTAGCAGTGTTCAGAGTATTAGTATCGTTACATGTATTGATGACTCAGGGGATATGGAAATATGTATTAGTATCGCCGATATTATCACCGATACACGGAAAAAATGTAAAAATGTGAAAACTTTCGGTGAAACTTTATGAGATGTTAAATATACATGTCTATAGGTGGGAATTTAAAAAAAATATATATTACAAAAAACAATTATACATAATAAGTCTCCATTTTATAGGAGCTTAACCATGTGTTGTTGAAAAAATCAATATAAAATAAATATATAAAATTTGTAGACAATCAATAGATCGGCCAACAATTGTTAATACATAAAATTTCCACATTAATTAACATAAGGAAAAACATTAATTTTCCAATATAAGAATGGCAAAAAAAATAATAATTAGGATTTCAATTTCTCTCATTGTATACTTAAATGTTAGTTTTTCACCATAAATCCATGTCAATGCATAAGAATCATGCATGGACATGGATTTCCACTACAATCAATGTCAACATTTGAAAAAACTAAATAAAAATTCTGTGGGATTTTTGTCACCTATGAGTTCCAACTTGTCTTCGTTTCAAGTCGAGATTTCTCCCCAAATCTAAACTTTGATGCAATAAAAATCAAGAGTGATCAAAATCACCTAAGGAACAAAAAATCCCCAAAAAAATGGAGACCTTTTGGGTTTTTGGAACTCATCCCAATTTTTTGTCAATTTTTGCCTATTTACGTATGTTTCCCTAGTATTAGTGATATTATCATTGGTATTGGGGAAATTATTGATGGTATTGCCGATACTTGGGAACTTTTATAAGAGCTTCTTCTCAAAACATCTATTGAAAATATCAGTGACATTCGAAAATTTTTAAACTGCCAGCAATTTCAGTATCAATGACCTAGCTATAGTGATAAGATCGGTGATATGACCAATAATATCACCAATATTTGGAACACTGCTACGAGTAGCACCAATAGGTAATAAAACAATAAGAAATAGACTTAGATATTTTGGCCATGTGCAATGTAGACCAAAAACTATGCAAGTTAGGCATGTGTTGATCCATGTTGAAGGCTCTAAAAGGGTAAGGAGACGACCCAAAAAAGACTGTGGTGATAGAAAATACATGATGTCTATGGCCTAACTAAAGTTGTGGTCCTTGAGAAAGTGGAATGATGCAGTGGAATTCGTGAAGTAGACCCAAATTAGTTGGGTTAAGGCTTGGATGATGATGATGAAGCATTGGAGAAGCTGGGGCCTCTCCAGACTCTGCTGATTTACCCCATGACCAAGGTTGCAGAACGAGCAATTTTCTTTGAGAAAGGTATGCATATAAGAAAGGCAGAAACCCACATCTCTTCTACGACATGATAGACACAACAAACTCCTATCAGAGGCTCGGTTGGAGGACCGTCCGTTTTACCGGGAAACCCAGTCCCTTGGGGGCATTGGCTTTCTTGGTTGGCAAAGAATGGTGGCAAGAAATGCAACCACTGATAGGAGGCTCCCACCCCTCGTGTGATTTTTCACACACAACCTCCAAGATTTATCCAATGGCTGAAAATAGCAATCAAATAAATGGTAATCACCCTCTCAACCACCATGAAATACTGTTCTTTATGGTTTTGTGGTACATCCAAACAAAACCTAAACAGAGTCCAAAAACAAAGGTTTGAATGGCCCATCCAGCCCGATAGGTAGGACAAGATCGGTCTAAAGTAACACATGTCCAGCAAGTTGACAGCACAAGTCCTTGAAACAGACAGCCAGAAGCAGTGGACACTGTTCCCAGTATCAGACCCAAATTCACCAGCATAGTAGTATATTAACATCAGAGACAATAATCTGTAAATAACAATAGAATACCAAAGCTTGCATGTTGGGTTACCTGCTATCACATGTTATAATAATATAATGAGTTAAAAGCCTAAGCTACATTTCTACATCTGCTCTCAAATGAAATCATATATATATTCCAAACCCCTCCACTGCAAGCATTTAACCATTAAAAAAAAAACAAGGGCAAAAAGAAGCACATCCAACAAATATCACAGCCAAAGGGAGGTTGCAACACTTACACATGTTTGCCACTTCTTTAAGTAGTGGAGGGGCTAAGCTGAAAGCATCCAAGACTTGTTGGTGAGTGCAGCTTTCTGTTACCTCTGGGGTTGATCTGAACACAATGCTCCAGTCACAGCTGGTGTGGGCATGCTGCTGGCTGACCCATTCTCTGCAGGTGGGGGCACGCCCCATTTTCCCTCCGATTCCAGTGGCTCCAAAACATGGACCCCACCATCTGTTAGCCCCACAGCAAACTGATTGGGTTCTGATGGATGTGCCGCAATCACGAGGGGGTACACAGTTGAGCTGCAGCATAGAAGGACAAGTAGATGTCAGCTTCAACATGTGGTATGGTTTGAACCAAGGATTTCAACTCGGTTTCAGATCGAGACTTATCTTAGTATCGGAACGAGTCATATTGAATTGATACAACTCATCTGATACAGTATAAGTTGCCCCAAAAAAATTGAATAAGAAGAAAGAAAGAAAGAAAGAAAAATGATATTGACTCATTTGATGTGGGACGAATCACCCAAAAACTTTTTTAAAAAAATTAAAATGATAAAAATAGCTTAAAATCAGGAAATTTATAAAATAAAAAATGAAAAGAAAAGAAAGAAAGATATAAATCAGATGGTTAATATTATCTTCTCTACACAATTTTTTGGTTGTGTTCCATCCATGGTTGGGTCAGTGATTTGCATGTTCTGGATAAACGTACAGTTGTGGCATGTGTACAGTTGAAGAATCATCAGTGTGCACCGTCTGCATGCATCTTATGATGGGGGTGGTGAGAGAGGTGACTTCCTATTTCTCCCCATCTCCCATCTTGGTAGGTGAAAAAAGGAGGGAGCAAGGGACACATCCCGTTTGACGTTTGCTAGAATAAATCTTCACATATTGCGATAGGATATGTCGGGAATATAGCCATTGATATGGGGGTCATTTTCAGTGATCCAAACTGTTTGGTTGACAAAATACAACCATGAAGGTGGCTTCCTCAAAAATCTTTACGAATGGAAAATCCTATGCATCCGAATCAGTGGCTTATTAAGCAAGGGTCAAAGAGACGGTCCATATTTAATGGAAGATTATTAAATAGTCAAATTTATGTACTATAGGTGGTGAGTTTCATTATTAGTTATTCTCAATCGAAGGTGAGGCCTATTTTATAAGCAGTTTGGATCACCGAACATGATCCCAGATCCAACCGCTATAGATCCAGCATATCCTATTGCAATATGTCAGGATGTATTTCAACAAAAGCTTGGGAAGTAGGCAAGGGACACTTTCATTAGGAACTGAAAAGGCGAGTGACATATATCCCACTTTGGTTAGATAGTAAGAATTCAATGCTATGAAAGCTCTCTCCTCTCACCTTTTATTATTATTATTATTCCAAGGCTTCTAAACGCACGCGAATACCATGCACAGGCATAACAGGTGTATGATACTACGACATCCAACTGTCTAGCAGGTGGCCCGACATTCTCTCTATTAATTTTTTATTGGTTTGGCTGACCACATCAACTCGGCTCGAGTCACAGTGTGAGTCGTCCCAAGTCTGGACAAGTCGGGACCGATTATGCCCTTTTTTTTTTTTTTGTACAGGTATCAGCCTTATACCAGGTCCCACCGAAACCAATACAGGTTGTATCGAACAATATTTAAAACGATGGTTTGAACTGTTTAATGTTTTAATGTTAAAAAAATAAAAATACAATAAAAACTGTTTAATGTTTTGAAGAATTTCGAATATATGAGGTTTTACAGGCTCGTTTATGTCCCAATGCTTTTTGGTTTTATAACAGATGATTAGGGCTGGCAATGGGCCATGCCTGTGCCAGGCAAAGTCAATATTTAGGCCTTAACCAACTGTCCTGGCCTTGCTAGTTCAAAATCTGGACTGGAACCAGCCCCAGGCCTGACCAATGCCAGCCCCAAATAAGAGGTTTTACAGGCTTGTTTATGTCCCAATGTTTTTTGGGTTTATAACAGACGATTAGAGCTGGCAATGGACCAGGCATGTGCCAGGCAAAGTCAATATTTAGGCCTCAACCAACCATCCTGGCCTTGCTAGTTCAAAATCTGGATTGGAACCAGCCCCAGCCCTGAACATTGCCAGCCATAACAATGATACCCAGTAAAAACAGCAAGAGAACAGATGGCAAAACAAAAGAAATAAAGGACCAGAATACACAACTACTTATGGAAGGAATTGGTATTAGAAATTTTTATGGTAAAAGAAAAAAGAAAGATTGTTTAAAACAAAATGAATGCCACAGAGATCTTTACGGATGCTGCAACCATTAAGGTATTAACAACGCTGATAAAGAAGACTGGTATGCACACCTAAACAGTCATAACTGGACTAGAAAACAGGCTTGCCGCTGTCACAGTTTGGCCTAGACAAGCAAGCAATGCATGTATATCAGCTTAAATCATTTTGGACAATGAGAATACCTGATGTTAGCTGGAAGATATGCAGTTGGATTAATCCGACAGCGGAGCCTGAGATTTGCAGCAGTAAACACGCACACATTTGCATCCAGAAAGCTAGCATATACTAACTGGCTGTCACATGAGAATGTAGCATGGGAGATTGGTGCAGAAGATTCCCGCGGGACCCACTATAGAGAAAGCAGTTGATGATCAGCCGGCTGAAACCTATGCTCAAGACATGCCTCCTTGTAAGCACCCATCTGCAAATGCCTGACAACTCCCCACATGTGAACATGGTTCAAGTGTTCTATATATGGGCCCTTCATCAGGTTGGCTCAACAAAGTCCATAAACATCAGTCATCAGGCTGGCAGTTTGTCCCCGAAAAGTGGACAGTTAAGAAAAGGATAATGGTCAACATTCAATGTACATGTCTGCCGCATTAATGAGTAGACGTCCTGAGCTTGGTCTTTGGCACATTCACCATGGAGTTGGCCAGATAGATCTTGCAGGGGTGGGTGCTTCGGTTTGGAGTTTGCAGATAGGATTTTGCAAGTAAGCATTTATACATCTACAACACTAGCTTTTATGATATGCCAATACCTGCTTTACACATTCGAGTTTTGTTGTTTCATATATCGCAATCTGAGTCTCATGAACGGCCAGAAAGTGTGTCTGATCCTGATGAAACTGTACACGTGTTTCTGAAAGTGCGGTGGGCGTCCGACCAGATGGGACCTGCAAAAATCTGCTCTTCTGCTTTTCCCATCCGTCAGTCCCCCATACACAAAGCTGCATAAGAAACACAAACAACACTTGAAATAATGAGACTGGAATTTTTATTTAAGGGGACCAAATATGGGAAAAGATGTAGAGGCTAATATTAACCTGAGCATCAGCTCCGGATGACACCAGCACATTCAATACATGTGAAAAAGCAAGGCCAGTGATTCTTTTTGAGTGTCCTTTAAGCTTGCTTTTGACCTGCGTGAAGAGTTTTGCCATCTTTCAACTGCTGCATCTTAAATAGCCGAACCAACCAGTGATTTGAACAGTAACAGTACTGTACCTCATCAACACGGACATTATATATTTGGATTGAGGAGTCATCCATGCCTATAGCAATTATGTTGTTGTCTTGAGGATGGAATGCGAGGAATGTTGCTGCGGGTGGTGGTGGCATGAATGTTGTCATCGTCTGCACTTGTTAAATGGAAATCAGGAATGGTCAAATTTCTGAATACATGGTAAACACCAAGGCCTAAGAAAAAAAAAATTGTTTAAACCACAATGGTACCCCTTTGAATAACCTAATCCATTCGTCTGGTTGGTCCCATCATTTGATTGGCCATGCTCTAGTATCTCCTCAATTAGACAAACATAGACAGCTAATGAAAATGGAAGATTACAACCAATGGTCTACAGTTTACAGGGGATCAATCGGGACAGTTGGGATCTTCCAACAGGGAAGAAGTTTGGTGTATCAAGCATTGACCAATAGGTCCCACTATATGAATGATTTGGGTTACCAAAAGGTGGGGCCATATGTTCATTTTTTTGGTTTTTTTTTTTTGGACCAAGCAAGTTCTCGATTGAACATGGTAATACAGTATACTTGTTCAAAAACTTGAACAAATTATACTTGCTCAAAAATTAACAGCCAGTACAAAATGTCAATGCTCACCTTAAAGGTCATCATATTGAACAGGGAAATTTTTCCTCCTGATGCTGACATGACATAGGAATCATTCTTGGACAGAGCAAAGCAGGGGACAGCTTCCTCAGGGTTTGTGTCAGTTATGTCATTGGTCATCAAAATGCCACTTGGCGGTTGCCACAATTGGGGGAGAACACTGGCTGTTGCCTACAAAATGAAGCATCTATGATAGAACCATCAACACATTCTCCAAATTAAGAAACAAAGATTGGGCAGGAAGTGGAGCATTCGTGTACACTTTTTTACCTTGCCACTTGAATTACGATCACTTCGCTGCCATTTCCAAAGCAGATGGATGGCATTGGAAGCAAGAGCCAAAAGGGCAACCCCCGAGTTGGTGTAAATCAACCTTGATATCTGCAATATAATTAAAGAGGAGATAAGAAACTTGTTCTTCATTTTAATGTAGGAAAAGTAATTATAGAGATAGGCTGAATCCCATTAGACCATGCTGAGGCAGTACATCCCATTAGACTGGCCCTGATGACTCCGAGCTCATGAGGAGCATAGAAGAAATACTATTTCAAAAAGAACATCGTACTTTATTTATTTGAAGGGTAAGAACACTGTACGTAGCTTCGCTTACAGTTTTTTTAAAAGGTAACTTCATCAAAGGGGCAACAAACATCTCTCCAGTTAAGGAGGTAGAATTTACCATTGGATGGTAAGGGAAAGGTGGAATTTACCATTGTTGGCACCCCCTTGCAATATGAAATCCCCATTGAGTGTATCAATCCGACCAAGCACCCAGTTCGGACATTTGAACAAGCCAAGAAGTATAGAGGAAGGTTGGTCGGAGATGATTTAGTAAGGGTCTGCCCAGCCTACCCCTAGAGACAAAAATTTGCTCTTCCGGGGACTAAGCTTCCTCTCCACAATTTTTATCCCACAATGAATAGTAGGGTCACCCAAACATAGAGGCAATCCCAGATAGAAAGAGGGAGACAAATCCACTCTGCTTCCAAAAGTATTAGCAAAACTAGACACCTCCTCCTGAGGAAGATGAATCCCCATGATTTCTAATTTGGAGAGGTTATTTTTAAGCCCCAAAACTATCTCAAACCAAGTCATCGAAATCCTAAAATTAATTACTATCGCTTCTCTAGCCTTACAAAACAAAATAATATCATTAGCAAACTAAAGATGGCTTATAGGCGCGATGGATTGGCCACAGAATGGATAGATTGTTCATACATTAAGAATGGGCAGGACAATGAAGCAATACGAAACGGTGGTGAAAATGATAAAGAAAATAATTTCCTATGCCCTCTTTTCCCTTTTCCTTTTTTTTTTTTTTTTTTTTTTTTTTTTTTTTTTTATAGAAAATTGACGATTTTATTTTACTTTTAGAAGGTGTTTGGAGGGTAAGTTACCTTACATAAGCTACTTATGCCTTAAGTAACTTATCTTGGTTTTTACTCATTCAACAAATAAGTATTTTTGGTAAATAATATATAAGCCAAAATGTAGAAAAGTATGTTTGGTTTTTAACATCACATAAGTATTTATCCCTCAAATTTGTTCGATCCACCCTTAATATCCACCGTCCATCATGTACACCGTTCATTATGTTGAGCTCACCTTGGCCTCGTCTTCAATGTGAACCATCCATTGCGTGGGGCCTACCTTCAAAGTGGACCATCCACTTGTAAGCCTATGGGCTATCCATCATGTGAGGCCCACCTTGGATGTGGGTCTTCAATTAGGCCCAACTTTGAAGTGGACTGTCCATCAAGTGGGGCCCACCTTGGATGTGGGTCATCAATCAAGCACAACTTTGAAGTGGACCGTCCATCAAGCAGAGCCCACCTTGTATATGGGTCATTCATCATTAGGGGCCAACCTTCAATGTGAATCTCCTCATGTGGGGTTCACCTTGATATGATTCATCTATCATGTGGGCCCACCTTTAACATCCACTGCCCATCATATGGAGCCCACCTTTGATGTGGACCATCCATTATGTGGGCCGCATCGAAGGGCCCCACCTTCGATGCGAGCTGTCCATTATGCAAGGCCCACCTTGGATGTGGGCCATTCATCATCGGCACCATTGATGTGGACCTTTCATTATGTGGGGCCCACCTTAATGTGGGTCATCCATCATGTGGGGCCACCATCAAAATAAATTGTCCATCATGTGGGGGGCTCACCTTTGATGATGGGCCTCCGCCTTTGATGTGGGCCATCCATCATGTGAGGCCTGCTTGGATGTGGGCCATTCATCGTTAGGGGCTGACCTTTGATGTGGACCATCCATTATGTGGGGCCCACCTTGATGTAGGTTATCCATCATGTGGGCCCACCTTCAATGTTATTGTCCATCAAGTGGGGTCACCGCCCCTCATGTAGAGGCCACCTTTGATATAGACCGTCCATCGTGTGGGCCCCACCTTCAATGTGGATCATCCATCATGTGGAGCCAGGTTTGGATACAAACCATTCATTATTAGGGGCCTACCTTTGATGTGGACAATCTATCATGTAGGCTCACCTTTTTTTTTTTGGAAAAGGTAACACTAATTTGTGGGCTCACCTTGATGTGGGTTATCCATAATGTGAGACCCACCTTTGACGTGCACCATCCATTGTGTGGGTCCCACCTTTAATGTGGATCATCCACCATGTGAGCCCCGCCTTTGATGTGGACCATCCATCATGTGGATCCTTTGATATGGACCATCCATCAAATGGAGCAAGAGAGAGAGAGAGAGAGAGAGAGAGAGAGAGAGAGAGAGAGAGAGAGAGAGAGAGAGAGAGAGAGTAGAAAATTAAAAAAGATGATAAGAAAAAATAAAATAAAATTATGGAGGAGTAACTTACATCACCTAGTTACTTTTACAATGTTGCTTACCAAACTAACTTGAGTTTAAAAAAAGTAACTTATTAACTTAACATAAGTTAAAATGTTACTTATTGGGTGGGATCCAAACTGAGAGAGAGAGAGAGAGAGAGAGAGAGAGAGAGAGAAGTAAAAGTTGATGAATCTATTCTCTTACAAATCCTAGAATGTTTCTCCATCATCTCATAAGAATCCTGGAATGTTTCTTCATCGTCTATTGCAAGCTCATATAGATCTCAACTAGAAAATTCAAATGCTTTATTCGTCATCCAAGCATCCCTTCAAAAACACAATATGTCGCCTTCTCCAACCAAATGCCAGTACCAAATACCTTCAACTCTACTTGAGATGTCCCCACTAATGCTATCTTGACGCTTGGCCATAGTAGTAATATTGGTTTCCACACCATCGATCCCTTGATCCATGACAAGACCCGGAAACCATCCCCCTAGAGGATAGACTCCACCAATCACACTTCTCCACGGTGTATCCGACTCTTCCCCAAACCACTACTACTTGCATAGAAATTCCTAATTCCTCTTCTTAATGTACTAGATTCCAAGACCCTCTAGAAAGAGGATTCTGCACCTCCTTCCAATTAATAAGATGGAACTTATGGCCTCCCTAGGATAGATGCTCTCATGTTATGACCATCAATCAAACAAGAAATAAATCCACGATTGCATGCTCCCCCTCATAAGGAACCAAAAAGTTGACCAAGACTCAGGAAAATGAATTGAAAACGAGCATAAGATAGATATATATTAGGCAGCTGGTTCCAACGACCTAAATAACACACACACGAGCGCGCACACACACAGAATTTATAATTCTAACATGTAACATGTTATGAACATACGATCATTCCAACATGTGATGAATGAATTAAACAATGCGGGCCTAAAAATATGATTGAGTTTACATCTTCAATGCAAAACTCCAATTAAGACCTAGCAATTTGGAAAGAACTCTGGATTTATTTATTTATTTATTTTCCATAATTTGTGAAGTACAGATAGAACAGGGACATACTTCACACTCAAATAGATCAATATGACTCATTCTTAGCCAATTATGAAGATTATTACAATAAATGTAATAAAGTAGCTGCTAAAAGACTAACACATGTCTCCATTGTCCGAGGGAGGCAGGTAGCTGATTCTCTTCTGCAAAAGAGGGAGTGACAAGATGCGTTCTCCCTTATTTTAATAAATTTCCAGTTACACATGCATGCACGCGGTAGTTGATACTCTTTTATTTTAATCAACCCATGTAACTATTGCATGCCGCCTGTGGGAGTTTTGTGCTCTCATTGCCAGTCCCAAGGCCAGATAAAGGAAGATTTAGTCAGATTGGCAGCTGGCATGAAAGTTTTGCCACTTTTATCATGAATCCTGATGGGCATGACAGGATTCGTCCAGCTGACCCCACTTAGTTGGGATAAGGCTTAGATGATGGCGATGATATATGATATCTGGAATGCAACAAATGATACTAATCATGAGGAATTATGTGAGACTAACCATGGATATGAACACTAAGTACACAAGTGGACATGAATGGATATAGAAGCCCTGAAAGAACGTGGATGCATGTATATTGTCTGTAGAGCTTTGCTGAAAGGCACAACTGCATATAACTCAATTCCCACATTGTCTGCACTTCCCACACCAGACTCACAACAGCAAAAAAATTACGTTGAGAGAGAGAGAGAGAGAGAGAGAGAGAGAGAGAGAGAGAGAGAGAGAGAGAGAATACACTAAAATATTATTTTTAAAAAAAAGAAAAAAAGATAACGAATGAGACAAGGATGTCTTTTTACATAAATCATAGCAGAGAAAACTTCACCTTGCTTGTCCTCAAGTTCTCAGGAAGCCTCAGGGATCGGCATTGTGCTGGTTCATTAATTTCAGTGAGTTTCCAAATCTTTGATTTTTCAATAGATTCATCAGTAATTCTAGGTTTTACATCAACCAGATTTCTCACGTCGCCATTCTAGCAAAATAATTACACAAGTTAGCAGAAGTGGCTTATGGAATATGTATAAACTTGTGATAAAGATCTTTACATAAGTTAGTACACAAGTAACTTATAGAAAATGTATAAACTTGTGATAGTGATTTTCTTTATATAAAAAAATGGCAAGATAAGTGTAAGTGCTACTTAAAGTTATATATCTTGGCAAGTTAAAGGAGAGCAAAAAAATAAAATAAAATAAAAAAATAAAAAATCTCACACAAACCATTCCAGCCATGGCAACTACAGGGGCACCTCTATCTGTAAGTCCAGTACTAGTTGCAGCAGAAACAGCTGCCATCGGGTTTACTTGAGGCTGCAAGAGACACCAGGACATTAAGCAAAATCATGTTTCATAAATGTCAGCCATCATCAAATGATTGTAGGCCAACCTTAGTCACAGACTCGGACACAAAAGAACGATTTTCAAATGTGCGGAGTAACCGTAGTCCATCTGCATTTGCCAAGATTTTAAACCCATTGTCATTTGCAGAAACAGCCAACAATGTCCCTTCCTTGTTGAAACGGATACGTGGGCTTGCCTAGACATCAAAGAGGTCAAGATCTGCAACTTAGTTTATGATTCATTTGCTTTAGCTCACCTGATCACAAATTAATTAGAAAAAAAAAACTTAAAAAAAAAACAGCAAAATGAAATTACTGGTAGGCCGCCCTCAGCATCAATAGTAGTCAGAAGGTTAACATTATCCATATCCCAAAATTTGATTAAAAATTCATCACCAGCAGCCAAAAACCGATTCCGAGTGGTATCAAATTGCACCACACCCAAGGAACGTTTTCTGAACCCTTGATAGGTCCTCTTCACAGCACCTTCACTTTCATTCCATTCAACAATGTATGATTCTCCATCTTTACTGGTCCCACACGAGAACAACCTGCAAATAGTTGAAGAAACTTTTAGCTTATTTCATTAGCAAATATAAAACCAATGAAGAATGAAGTTTCACTACAACAGAAGCAACAAGTGGAGTCAATCAACCTTGAACCATCAGCACTATAAGCCATTGTAGTGCACCAGAGACCTGGAGCATCATAATCAACTCTGGATCCCAAATTGTCATACAACCATGCCTTTATCTTTCCATCTAATGCTGTTGAAAAGATGAACTGAAACAAAAATGTATATTAAACATTTGTAACAGTCACATCTTGTCATAATCTACAGTAACCAGAAGCTTGCATGAACATGAGATTTTTCAAATTACACTAAACCACCACAAGAAGCACCAAATGGCATCAAAGATCATTACCTGGATGTTTTCCTTGTAATGAGGACAAACAGAATAAACAGGAGCTTCATGGCCTTCAAAAGTGTACTGTTTGGCACCAGTAGATGCATCCCACACCTAAATTACTAAAATATTTTAGTATTGGGAACTCCAACTAGCTCTACTTTTTAATAATTAACTACAATCATGGGAAACCAACCTTAATGGTCTTGTCATCTCCACAGGTTATGACACATAGTTGCTTATTGGGGTGGGAGAAAGCAAGATCGTTGACACCACCTACATGAGCATCAATCTAGAAAGCAATAGAAATGTCAAGGGTGTTATAAAAGGTGCAAACAGCCATTCAGGTGTGAACAGATTAAAGAAATACAGATCCAGTATACATACTTCCAAGTGATGCCGTATGTCATCACCACCGTGGTAAGAATATATTTGCACAATGTGCCTTGAATATGCAACTCCTAGAAAATGGAAAATTAGGCACCATTTAGCAACCGCTTACTTCATTTCAACAGCTTGTCATATACATGACCGTCTTCCTTCTATTAAAAGCTTACCAAATAGAGTGCCATCAGGGCTCCATGTTACACGGTTAACAGACACAGCAGGATCTTTAACTAGAGCAGCCTGGTTTCCATTGGAATCAGTTCAAATTTCAGATTGCAACATAGTATAGCATCATCAATACCCCAGCTTAAATTATGATCAGGTGAGAAAGGGACTGTACCTGGAGGGGCATGGAGCATGCTCCAAGATCCCAAACCTTGAAATTTTTTAGAACCAATTTCTCCCTCGAACCAACTTCCCACAGTGCAACGTCCCCCACATTTGTACCAACTAAAGCAGCACAATACGCCAGATTTATAAGTTGAATTGCAGCCTCAACAGACAATATGGACTACTGGTATTGATTCAAGCAAATCATTGTGGAGCTAAAAAAAATGAAATAAAAGAAAATACTGGCTTAGAAAAGCTGACCTAGAAGTATAGTCTGATGAATGGGATGAAAATCCATGCTCATGGGAGATGAACCCTGATTCAGTAACCGTGCCACGGTCTTTGGCAAGTCATCAGGTGAGTACAAGCCCTGACTATGACTCTGGCCAGAGTAGGATACTGGTAATATATTTACAGGCAGATTTACCTACACAGAGGTCATAAATATCAACTGAAATTATCAAAAAGTTATATTTACTTTTAATTTTTTTTTTTTAAAAAACGATTAGAAAAGCTCAAGACCCATGAGGCCATCCAATTTACCTCATCAGAAATGCCAATGGGCCTCGTTCTTTTAGATACATGGTCAGAATCCGCGGATGGGTAATCCACAGCAGGGTTATTACTTGGTGGGGTCCTAGGGTGCTTCAAAATCGCAGCTACAAAATGCATTAGAAGGAAAAAAAATTTAAAATTAAAAAAGAAAAATTCCAGAGTCAAAGAACAGAAACTTACATGTTCGCATGAAATCCATTCATACCAGCAAAAAAAACAAAAAAAAAAAAGAATTTCAAAAAGTTATATAACAAGTATCACTGAATAATTTAAACTACCTGGATTTGTAGGAGTACCAAGTCCAATACCTCCTCCAGAAACTGCAGGATGGGGTACTGTAGACGGATTAGACATCCAACCAGCAAGAGGAGCTGGAACTGGCGCTGGTGCAGGTTGAAAAGGCTGAAAACAACAGTACAAAATTCCAAGAGAATTTAGCAGAAGGCTATGAAACAATGATTAATTATAAGCCAAACTAACATAGCTTGCTTACCCCATGTACACCCAATGGAGGAAATCCTCCAGCTTTGGGTATGGATCCAAGTAGTGGATTGTTTGCAGGTGATGGGGCTCGTGCACCATTTGGTTGTCCACAAGTATGATCAACAAAAAGGGTTTTAATATCTGGATTGGGCCTTGGGTTTTTACAAAGCTGGTGCTGCCAATTCAAACTGCATAGAAAATGTAACAAAATCAATATTATCGTACTGCCTTCAGAAGCACAACATGGCAGCATATTGCAAGACTACTACTGTCCAAAATGCAAACAAGAAGATGCCCACCAAATAGTAGACCACAGTTAAGCACCAGTTCAATAGAATCCAATAGCATGTGAATGAAATACATTGACATGATACCAGGAGCTTTAGGTAAGATTTGGATGCCAACCAAATTGTTTCTTGGTCAGATATCCATTTAAAATCTACTCTGCTATGCGTTTGGGGCTGCCCCAATATGCGAGAGCTTATCTGTCAAAGAATTATTTCATCGGGTCGCACGTGAGGTAACCCGTCTTTATCTTGCCAATGATTTGGGAATTATAGCATTTATACAAGCAATAATGACTACCTCCCTTCAGACAATGACAAAACTCTAATTACCTCTGATTGATGAGAGTTCTTAGCCTCGAACTTTTGAGGTTAGGAAACTGCAATTTGTCGCGAAAAAGAGGATTTGCTTCGATCAGCTTCTTGAGCTCAACTAGCATTATTGTCCTTGCAGACTTCGTATCCCCATACTTAGAAAGTTGTTCGTTTTCCCTAAACAACACAAGAATGAATGAAGAAACCATGTATTTCTCCGGAAATAAGGATGAGCCAATGAGTACAACAAAGCCCATACCGGAAATTTTCCAACGTCAAAAGCTGCGTAATTTCCTTGAACAATTCTTCATTAAAGGAAGAAAAAACTTTCAAATCCTTTACTAAGATCTCTACTGCCTTTGAACGGTCATGCCTAGAAAGACGACTATAAAAACTTAGGTCCAATCCGAACCAAGAAAATATCCAGTTCCAACAAGAAAATTTAAAAAATAATAATAAAAAATAAATAAATAATAATAATAATAATAATAAAACAGAACAAAGCAAATAAAATTTAGAAGAAAAAACAGAATTTTTTTTTTTTACTTATCCAACGCCTCGAGGTATTTCTGCTTCCGGATTTCGAAGAAGATCTTCATAGAATACCGATTATCGTCAACTTTAGTGAAACCCGAAAGGTACCGCTCGACTTCATCCCAATTCCCATTATGAACCTCATCCTCAAAGTATTTCATGTTGAAGAAGAAACCCGATTCCTGCTCAAGCCTGAACCGAACAGAAACCCTAGCAAATTCAGCAAAAACAGAAGCCAAAGCATTCCTACACCAATCAAAACATCTACAGAAAGATCGTACTTATGAACGGTCTCTTTGAACTTCTCCTCATCAAGGAACTGTAAGATCAAGAACACGAGCTCTCTACTGAGAGAAGACATCGCGGTCCCGCCACCGCCGCCGTCGCCGCACCCCGCGAGAGATTGGAACAGCCGTTTTCAGAGCCCTGATGAAAGATCATCAACAGAAAACCTCAGATCTTCGTAGAAAATAGGAAAAGGCGGAAATCCGAGCCAAGCCAAACAAAAACCCCTGTTTCCGGTTCGAGATCGAGAGATCCCGGCCACTGAAAACAAGATCGGACGGCTGAGATTTGAAGCTAGGGTTTTGAGATTTACCTGGAAGAAGGAGATATCGCTTTCACCTCTCTCCCTCGCTCTCTTTCGGAGATGAAAAGAAATAAGGGGCGGGTTGCAGAAGATGCATTTATAGGGAGACGCGACATGGAGTAGAGATAAGTAGATGCGCTTATTATATTGATTAGTCTCACATAGCTTATCATGTTATAAGACGAGATTTGATAAGTACAGTACGATAGGGCCTACTAGGGCCGGCTACGTTTTGTCGAGTTTATCGGCGCGGAATCTTGTGTGGACAGCTGTCCTTTCGCCTCAGGAAGAGAGAGAGAACTTCGATACTGTGAGTGACTACGGAGGTTCATACACATGCACTAACAACTTGTATACATTGCTTAAGTTGACTGGATTTAAACCGTTCAAAAAGTGGGCCCAAGCGTTTATGTGTCTTGTAGAAGAACTTAATATAAAGTAACTACCTATTTTGCAGATTGATCCGAATATGATGTATCGTTAAAGTGAAAACTATTGAACGGTCCCGATTCAATAAAAAGACCAAGATCGGAGTTTATATCCGTTCAATCAATAGAATTCCTGGCTGTATGCGTATATAGATACTGTGGAGAGTATGGAGAGAGAAAGGTTCGTCAGATCTAGACGAAGAAACGACAAGACGGGGGCAGTCGTAGTAAATCGCGACTAACACATTTGCGTCAGGCGCGCGTCGACACTGTGCCTTGGATGTTTCCTACATGATCCATACCGTCGATCGGGTGGGTCACTGTGAGAAGACTCTCTATCCAATAAAATAGTTGCAACGGACGGGTTTAACGAAATAGGAAAGTAGTCAAACTCCAGTAAACGTCATTCTGAATCTGTCCATCGACTAAGGGCCATGCTCAGCAAACGTGGTCACCACCCGTCCAGCCGTGTTTGGATTATTAATGGACCGTAGGCAGATCATCCTGGGACTCGGTTAGAAATGGACGGCATGGATAAAACACATATGCCAGGGAGGAGCTCGCAGCTCAGTTTGCCCACGTGTTCATTCGAGTGCCTGTCCATTTTGTATTGTTGATGGACGGTAAGAAGATCACTCAGTCGCGGCTGACATGATACAGCCTTGAAAGAAACATAACGTAGCAAATAAATTAACCGTTAGTCTCAACTTTTTCACAATTGCCAGATGAGTCCTGGGCATTTCCCACCACCGCGGGAGTCGTATGATCCTGAGCAACTACCTTCGTTTACTGTCCTGAGTCAGGTTATTACTTACAAGCGGGCCCACCGTTCAGTGATCTAGACCGTTGTTTTGCTGTGCCCAAAAGCATCGTCCATGTTAAAAAGTTCTCCGATCGATGGAGACTTTCCCTCCAATCTTGAAGGACGATAACTGCCTACTGCCTATGCCAGTACCTTCACCCTCATATATTTGTTTTATGGAAAATAGACATTTATATTTTATATTTATGTTTTTTATTTTTATTTTAAATAATCTCCATAAGCAAAAAAAAAAAATTGGAGTTGATTCAAATCTCATGTAAGGTATGTCATAAGAAAATTATGGTGATTGAACGTCTACCCTTAAAACCTTCCCCGAGTATTTAAATATTTTCTTATCACCCATCCTATCAATTTTGTTATGGACCTGACGGAGGAAAAACATAGAGATCAAAATCATAAAAGGCTTTCGTGGTTTCAAATAAGATTTTAATGTGTCGTGGCGTTGAATCATAACTATTTCCTATCATCCGGCCTCACGTGAAATTTTCGTTTAGCTCACTTTTACACTATTTTTCTAAAATAATTTAGAAAAATGGATCGACCACTTCAATAAAACTCATCTATTATGACGGGTCACAGATCACTGTCCCATAACCACCAGCTATCCACAACCTCAATGAACAATCCGCGTTCATCTTCAGACATTTATCAGATGTACATAAATCCGAACGGATAGGATCTTCCAACCGGCGAATTCTTAGCTGGGGCTCGACCCCTAAAGTGTTCATCAAGTCAACGTCCGCGATCAGTGCATCCATGGCACTGCTTATAATGCTTAAATTGCTTTTTGTTAAGCATACATGACCCCCTCTTACTGAGTGATTATGGAAAAGCTCCTTGAACTCACCATGATAGTCGTGTTTTATTCATATAAGTATTAGCAAAAATCTACGTAGATCCAACTATCAAGTAAACCATGCTATAAAAAACAGTAGTAGTTAAATGCCACACTGTTGAAAAGCTTGAAAGGGCCTACTATAATGTTTACTTACCAACGGTGGAAATATGTAAATATTAGCTTATCCAAGACTGCTCTACCTCAAAAGAAATTTTGAACGGCAATTATTTAATTACCACTGTTTCCTATGGTACAGGACACCTGAGATTTAGATCGGCTTCATTTTTTGTCTCTGATCTAAAATAAGCTGTTAAAATGGATGGACGGCGTGGATAAAATACATTCATCATGTTGGGCCCACGGAGCTTTTCCAGAAGAGCACAGTGCGGACGTCGGTGTTGCGTTCTACCGAGTCCCTGCTCCGGATTGGGTGCATCAGGACGAATATATGGCCCTCGGCAATCGGCACAGGATCAGATTGTTACGCATGATCGCATGAACCGCGCGAATAAGTTGCGGAAATTCAAATTTCTCGTGATCTCCTGATAAGTTAAATTATCGAAGATATATCGGGGAAACATGAGAAAAAGAATCGAATGCCTTGAAATCCTACATTCATTGGTATTTATTAACCGAAGCGTACTGGATAATGGACACGATCTTCCACCGGGAAAACCGATGCATGACTGTGCGTTTCTTACAATGTATCAAAATGGTGGTGACTCGTCCCCAGCTGTCTATCATAAATGTAAGTCGATCCACACCTTCTAAACCGTGGCCCCCCGTGTTGGAAGACTCTAGTTTATAACTATCAGAAGATCCCAACCATCCAATTGATGTCATCAGAATGAAATGTTTAAAGAAGAAGTGTACCTGTCCACATTTACTGGGTCTGATAAAAATCGTTAATATCGGCCGTACATTAAGTTTCCCAGGCCATGCCCCACCACAATGGAGCGGCCTATCATGTGGATGTTTTGCGTCGATGTAATGAATGCCACGTGTATGGTCGATGGGTTGCCACAGTTTAACGAATTCTTTGACAAAATGGAACCGTGTAGCCGTGTCGTCCAAGTCTACAAAAAAGGTAATAACTTTGATTTTGGGAAAGCAGGTACGAAATGCATTAATGGTCCAAATCTATAATAGGAGTTATTTGATACTCTGCTAGCCTATGATCCTTGATGCGCTGGCATTAAGAAATCGCATACGTGTCGGAGCGACCATCATTAATTCATAGTCACACTAACAGATTGGTTGAAAAATAATAATCTCTGATATGTAGGCACTTGTTTGCTGAAAAAGGACCACGAGATATTTTTCATTTTTAACGGTCAATAAATATCCACCATTCTAGATATTCAGATAATCTTAACCTTTGATTCATGGTCCATCCAAAGTGGAACCCATAGATGAGAGTTTAATTTCTATGTTCATGTGTATTATCCATCCCACTCTCCTGGAGTATCAATCTTAATCTACTAAGAATTTTTTAGAATCCGCCTGTGTGCATTACTACAGGATACGCTGGGACCATAGCCGTCAGATCTTGAGCTTTCGCTGATCCAAACCGTTAATATTATGAGTCACACCCGCTATTAGATTCAATATTCAACATTTGAAGATGGTGAACTTTGAATAGATGATCCACGAAACAACGGTCAAAGATTCCATCCGAATATAAGGTAGAAAGACTATAAAAAAGGGGCGCCCTGCGGGCAACTGTAATGTATGTGTCTTATCCACGCCGTCCATCTATTTTAACAGATCATTTTAGGCTATGATACGAAAAATGAAACATATTCTAGACTCAAGTGGACCACACCACAGGAAACAGAGGGGATAACAATGTCCACCGTTGAAATTTTCCTTGAGCCCACGGTGATGTTTATTTGTCATCCAACCTGTTAGTAATGTCACATAGACATGGATGAAGGGGTACAAAAAATCTGTGGGCCCTAGGAAGGTTTCAACGGCAGGCATTCAATTTCCATTGCTTCTTGTGGTGTGGTCCACATAAAGCTTTAGATATGATTCTATTTTGGTTTCATGTCCTAAAATGAGTTGAAAAAACGGTGGACGGCGTGGATAAGACCCATACATCAGGGTGGGTCCTACGAAGTTTACTAAAAATGCCAGTGTTACGAGTCCCTGATGAGTACGAAAGCCGCATCAGAGTAATTATTCGGTGAACCGCTCCATGGTACCTAGCGTTGGGAATTTACTTTCTCAGACGACAGCTGTGGGTGGAGATCCATCCCGTCCGTCTGGTACACTGCATCATAACCATTGATCCTAAAATTTATGATAATCCAAAGTCCATTGGCTTGACATAGAAAACTATGGGGATGGACCACCCATCCTTAGTTTTATATAGGCCGACTGTGGTGTTCGTATTTGTTTACAGTAGCTCAACGTGACTAATCAATTTTGACCTCATAGGCCGACTGTGGTGTTCGTATTTGTTTACAGTAGCTCAACGTGACTAATCAATTTTGATCTCATCACCAAAATAAGTGGATACACATTATATACATATATAATCAGACTTTGAGAAGATAATATAATTACTAAGCCACTTACAAAATTTGATAATAATTAAGCAATATTTCAATGGTAGATTTTTTTTTTCCAAAGATCGGTTACTTCATATCTTTAGTAAGAAAATACTTTCAAAACATACGTGCAAATCAAATAAAAGGAAAAATTCAAAATTGGTGACCAATAACAACTATAAGAATGACCTTTTGAAAGAAATATTGTTACTCAGTCACCAGAAGCGTTAACTTGGATTACAACTAAAAATTATGACGAAGAATTATTGTTACTCCTAAGATAAGATAAAAGATAAATTAATATATTTAATTAATTGTTGTTTCTTTTTTTGAGATTGGTTGTATTGTTATTTTTTTCTTTATTACATTCCTCTACTATTTATAGATTTCTATGGTAGTTTATTTTTCTATATCCTACTTCCATTACTACAATAGTTGCAGTAGTAAAAAAAAAAAAATCTCTCTAGATCCTTCTCTTCTCTAAATCATTCTTTTAGTACGTTTATCTTTACGATGGTTCCTCTTTTGCTAAACAAAGCTTTGCCTTGGTTGCTCTTATTCGCTTTTTGATCTTAAATAACTTGACTACACTCCACTTAACCGCTCTCCACATCTGTCCATGTCAAATGCTCGACTGCGCTTCTTGTATAAACACAATACTCCATTTTTATCTGCTTCCCATTCCTCATGCAATGTCACGCGTCACTCTCCTATTAGCTTTCTCATAATAGGCAGAAATAGGGTACAATATTGCCCCCCACGTCACTTCGCCTTTAGAAAAATGTGACAGTGACATTGTTTCATTGTCCAATGTTATAAATGAATCGGTTATTAATCCACGTGTTGTTTTCCAATTGATTTTACTTGACTGATGTCATATCAAAAGATATCCTTTGTCTCACACTTCTAGTTTGTCCATGCGACATGTCACATAAAGTCATATTATCCGAGTAGTCATGATAACCTCTTCATTATTGCGCACCTATCGCGGTATATACATAAGTAACTCTTAAGTCGGTGCTTCTCCCCTTTTACTCTTCTTCTCTTGCATCAAACTCCTCTCGATTTCCTCTCCGCAAGACATTATGGTTGCATATTCTTCTTCTTCTGTTCTAGTTTTCTACTTGGAATCCTTCATCAAAGACCTTAATGTCCCATTGCCTTGAGTGATTAATGATCTTCAATTCAACTAAACTAGATACTTCAGTATTGATGCTTAGTCCTGTTTTTCATTTGGTAGTTACCTATGAACAACTCTATGAAATCGAGTCCAACTTTCCAAAGCGCCTTAATGAAGTTCTGTTTGTCCAATCAGACAATTTTTCGGACCCCTCCAATGCATTCAAGCCTCCATGAGCATGGATGAAACCGATGAATGGTTGGGCTGAATGGTATGCTCTCATTGATGCACAACATGGATATATATGGAAGTGAGTAGGAATTTATGAATGCATCAAATTTTCTCTACATGAATATCTAGCTAATTCCTCCATTCTTGCAACAACATCAACTTTTTGGAGTTGATCAACCAATACATTCCATTTTAGATATAGCCACATAGGTTCATCGATCATGAATGTATGTGTAACACCCCGTACCTCTGGTACTCGGGTGTTACCCCTGATAATCTCGGTTATTGAGATTAAAAGATAAATAAAACTCTACACATGTAGGTCGAGACTTTCATTCAACGGTAAAGCTAATCACCACGATCCGAAGGAGCCAAGTCGAACCCAACACCAGCCGAAAGGTAACACTCAGTAAATCCTCAGATCCAAACACGTTATGAACACAATTAATTAAATTACATTGACACCATGAATCCACTAACCACTTTAGAATAATAAATTACGGTCAAACAGGCACTCGAAACCCCTTAAATGACTATTTCACCGTTGAAACAAAACCCCGTGCCCATCTGACCAGTAAAACGCATCATAAGGGAAAAAATGAGGCCCTAAATGGTACGATATGGCCCACCTGGGCCTCGGCCCTGCCTCAAACCAAGATAAGACCTTTATGACTGGACTCCAAGACGATTGATCAGAGCAGATCGGTCACCAGAGTCGCGACAGGCCCCAAAAACTAGGCGCATGTACACCAACTGAATGCATATATGTTGCATGTGACGTATACTAACTAAATACATATATAATGCATGTGATGTATACTAACTAAATACATATATGATGCATGTGATCTGTAATGTTCAAATATGTACAGAGTACATGAGAGGAGGACGTAACATACTTGATGTATGAGGTGGTCCATGTGAGACCCACCTGATACTTCTGTTAAACCCAGACCATTCGAAGGCTGGACGTAGCCCACCAATTGTGATTAGCTAGAACACCATCTAGTGCATGTAATGAAAATGTTATATGAAATCCCATAGGCGCATGTGTTTGTACGTACAATATATATATATGTTTTATGATGGCCACACCACTTGGGAGGGGCTCCACTGACGGACGCATTCCATCCTAACCAGTTGACATTTACCTGCAAATGGTCCTACAAGAGGAAAATACATACAATGGTACTTGGACTAAGTTCAATGATTTGGGTGGCTGGGGTTCTCCATCCGCAATGTTGATCCATATTGGAGGACCAGTTCAACCCCCCCCCCCCCCCCCGGGTGAGATAAACTTGAGTCCCGAACAAATACATGGTTGGGCCTAACACGAGCCTAAAGGGGGCCTTGTTGATGCACTCCCTTTTGTAGCAAATCTGACAGATACAAATTGAATTTTTAGGAAATTCCTTGAGTGAGCTTGAACCACAAGAAGGCTCAGGCTAAGTTCGAGAACACTACCAAACAGGTGATGACTTTCCCCTTGGGCTTTCCATTTCTAAATTAGTTAAACCTAGTTTGTACTAGATCACCATTATTGTGATACTTTCCCACATGCTAGTTAATCCTTGATTTTTATTTACATGACTTGGTAATATATTTTCATTAGTTATTAATTCATGATGCTTCCTTACATGCCTTATTTATATTATCACATGTTAACATGATTTATCTCTGTACATAACAACTTAATACGACTCATGGAGAATTCCTTGATTGTATGCAAACCACATTGGGGATGTAATTAGACAAAATGTGTGGGAAGATGGGACCCTTGAACTGGTGTCATTTTAACCAAGGGATCTTATTAAAAGATCCTAAGGTGGAGAACCTCATGAGCCGATGATGGTGGTAATGGGACACTATGCTCGAGCTGTCGGCCTACGCTGGGCCACGTACCCCCCGTAGTGACCATTGAGTCACTTTAATTAGCTGATTGTAACTGGATTAATAACGGCTAGCTAATCATGCATTCATAGCATATTGGCGATGACGGATGGCTAATCTGGATGCTGTAGCATGTGCCCCAGAGTCGTTGGAGTATCGTTTCGCTAGCTCCCAGACTATCGATTATCGACTCTTGTCCGACTGGATGATTTTCCCAGGTCGATGTTGCATGGGTGACGAACCTAAGTCTGGCTGGATGCGCATCCCCATGCCGATATGCATTCATGCATCCATGCATCTAATAAGACTGCATATTGCTTATTTTGGATTACTGCTTATTTTTCCCTTTTAACTATGTTTGCTAAGGCGGAGATGTGTAATCTTGAGGGGAATTCACACTGAGCTAGCAACTCATCCATCAACTATTCAACTGTAAAGAACATGCAAGGACGGATGTAGAAGGTGTTGGTGTCAGCCTTGATGATGCCACCATGGAGCCCGAGGAGGAG
Organism: Magnolia kwangsiensis; assembly: GCA_037074715.1. Taxonomy (NCBI): domain Eukaryota; kingdom Viridiplantae; phylum Streptophyta; class Magnoliopsida; order Magnoliales; family Magnoliaceae; genus Magnolia; species Magnolia kwangsiensis. The sequence goes on from CM073583.1 coordinate 69,676,576, forward strand.
TGTTATGAGGACGAGCAGCATCAGGATGCAGCGGTGTATTTTGGTGTTAATCAGTAGCTTAATACTTTAGTTTCAGTAGTTTGATATTTTGGACTTTTGGAATTTTGTAACTAAGACCCCCAGCTGAGCGGGTCAATTTTTGGGCTCTCATAAATATATAAATGCTTCTTTTGACTATTACACTCTGAGTTCATATTCTGTTGTTTCTCTGATTTATATACTTTCGAATTTCTGAAAATGAGTCTCGTACTCGGGTTTTAGAAATCAGGGCGTTATAGTATGTGCGTTCACTCACCTCTGCCTTTTAGGGAACTTGTTTACTCGGGATTCATTCTGAAAAATCCACATCCCTTCAATCTCCAAGACAAAATTAGCAAACCATATTCTACTTTCATGGTTCTTCAATGAAAATATGGAGATGAGGTTGATAAACAATAACACGTGGCATTCCCGCTGATATGGATTTGTCGATTTTAATTATGTGTGAGTTCTCTGCAAATCACTAAAGAATACATTTATTTGGTTGAGGCGTTCACTCAAGGACATTAACTTGCCCTTGTCCCTTTCGTGCTGGGTCATATTTTCCATAGCATGTATAAAGCAACCACAAAGGGATTCTACCACTCTGGTGGGCTTATCTAGCTTGTCTAGATGTGATTTTACAAATATTTTAGAGCTAAATTTGTGAAATCTGCTCCATCAGAGATAGAATTCACTTCCTTCGGTCATCGCAACATCCTCTATTCTAATATTAATTATTTTTTTGTTAAATGTATGTACTTCTTTCTTTCTTTCACTCTCAACAAATCCATTCATACTTTTGCCCCTTTAAGAATAAAGAGTTTGGTTCGACATGGTTCACTGAAGAATATGAATCAACCAACACTAAATCGGGAAACCTTAAGGATGTAGCTTGCAAAATCTATATAATTTGCAAAGACCTATCATATGGAAGCACCATAGACACGGGCGTTAATGCCAAGGCTGACATTGAACAATATTGCTCTAATTTTTTTACATGTTAGTTTGGTTTAGCTCAAGGTATCTCATTTCCTTTCATTCATCGGACTTATAATCAACCTTTAAGTCATTGACCAGTTGCAAACTCATCACCATCTTTCAAACTCTCCATAAAGGGTTTAAGTCCATTAGTTCATCTTTCACAGTCTCTCTCTCTCTTCACTAATCATCCACAACAGCTAGAATCGTTCCACTCATGGTGGAGGAATTGTTATGAAAATTTGAGAAGTGGATCTCATGAATTAATAATCGTTCAGATTTCTTCTTCATCGAAGGTAGAAAAACCGGTGGCCGAGAAAAATAAAACAAATAAAGAAAGCACTAAGAAGTCAACTGCTCCTCAGTAGATCATGCCTCCCATTTAGAGAAAGACACAATCAAGGAAGGCAACCTTGACCACATTAACCATCCCATCTCCATCACTAATAAAGATGATCAAACTCTTATTTGTCTTTAATAAAAATGGTCGAACTAGTTCAACATAAAGTGAAGCATTAGAAGACCACAATGGTAGATCCAACTACTGCTTTGATCCTAATGCTTACAATTCCTTTAACTATTTCAAAGATTTCTGACCTTTGACCTCTTGTAGCACCTCTCCTTGCTCTGCCTACAACATGTAGTCGAACTGCTTTATGTATTTCCTCTTTGGCCAAAGCTATCGTAGACTTTGAGAAGTATTATAAAACTAAATTCTGACCGGGATATCTTACCTGTTAAGTCTTCTTGGGAGATGGAAGAGGTGTATAAGAGACATAAAGATGCTCACTTTAATAGGCCTTTAATAAATGGTAGTGTGAAAATGAAAGATTAAACAATCATAATCTTCTTTTTGACCGATATCTAAGCTATATTGTCCTAATCTTTCCTTTCCTCTCTCCAACTGAGCTCTATCTTTGGTCGCTGATCCCACCAAATTTTCACCAGTAGACGACTGATTCATTATCGTCGTTGTTTGTTCAGATCTAGGTGGATGTCATTCCAACATTATGCCATTTCCTTTTTATAATGATTGTGTAGTTCCCTTTATTTTCTTTCTTTTTCATAGTAACTAGGAAACTCTCAACCATTGAAAAGTCAATTATTGCATCAACTCTTCAAGCTGAGGTGTCTATTTCAGACATTCTAGTTGACGATGTCCCAAGCTGAAACACTTGAAGTTTCTGATTTAGAAAGGACCACGAGCGATATTCATCAATCAACAAATCAAATTGAAGGTAATAATATACTAGCCTTTGGAGTCCTTTAGTATTCTTTTGCAATTCATAACTGTGTCACTCACACTTGATCAAGATAAAAAATTACAAAGTCAATCGCCCCAACAACCTTGTCTCCCATTAAGCTTGCTTCTTCTTTAGAGCCGATCGATCTAATAATCGCTTCGGTTGATGAACATGGTATTGTTCCTTTAGATGAAGCATAAACATCTTAACAAGAAATATCTCGATCAACTGAAATTGCTCCTGGTTGAGGTATAAAAATTTCAATAGTCGACGTCCCCACTCCTCTGGTCCCATTGGCCGATGATTCTCATGCCTTATCTTCTTTAGAGGAACCGCTTCCTGTAGAAGACATTATCTTCCTTCCATCAAACCTTGCCACGTGACATCATGGTGGTCGAGTCTACTGCACCTTCATTAGAAATTCAACAACTATAGAAAGAATTACAAATTTTTATTCATTTTGGTGCCATTGATATCATTTCATTATGATTAGTTGAGAGACTTAACTTCCTCGTTTACTGATACCAAACTCTTACTCGATCGGATGAATCCTTATTGGCTAAGCTACATGCACTTAATAAATTTCTAAGATTTATTTACAAACACTAGGATACAATCGTTGTGGTTGACAGACTTCAAGCTGAGTATTCCGCCATCTCCCTTAAGATGATTATGATCATAACGGTTAGGAAATAACTATAGCATATAACAACCTAAAAGAGTCAGATTCATCTTTTAGTGATCTAATGCTCAAATCTTGGTCATGGAAGAGAATCTAAGATTGTCGAAGGAAGAACTAAAATATTTGATCGAGCGTAGATAAGATCAGAAGGTTGAAATCAATCAACTAGGTGCCTTCATGTAAGAATATACTCCATTGATTAGTGAGATTACACGCTTAAAATCCAAAACCAAAGCTGTTCTTCATCAACATGAAGTCAAGCGGTCGAAGCTTCAAGAAGCAATTGCATCTTTCTCGTCTTTCAATTTCTTATTGTTTTGTACTTGTCCATTGTAGGTCTTGTAATTCTTTTATCTTCAATACAATCAACTAGAAATCTTGCTATTCGTTTGTATTGTTTTGTCTCCAGTACTTAGCCTTTTCTCTCCTATGTGCATAATTGCATTAATAATAAGCTATTCATGAAAAGTCATATACCTGTTCGTTTCATCTCCATAGAAAATGTTTCATAAAATTAATGAGGCACTTCAACCAATACAACGTCTTGTCTTCGAGTGTGATTGTTCATCCTGAATTCCTATTTTAAAGGAATTCCTATTTAAAGGAATCATTGGTGCATATTCCTCTACACACCCATTTTTTTCTTCGCATCTTCAAGCTTCTTTCTTCTTCCAATGGTTGGTGCACCCATGTATGTTATCAATTGTGCTCAGAGGTTTTTAAGAGAAATCTTCGCCATGGATATTGAAACTTTTGCTCATTCCACCCTGCAATATAACATTTTTCCATTTGTTTGCGACCTCCATTTCACAGCCAGGGATAATGCTCCATCGATTGAACAGATGCTTTGACAAAACTCTAGAGCATCTGTGACACATAATTCATTGCCAAGATTGATTTAGAAGAACTTGATGCTCATGTGAACGAGAAAGTTGTCATTCATAGGGAGATGGGCATACTTTTTAATCAGTACGATTATGCTTGGTACAACGCACATGCATCGGACTTGATAACATCACTTTAACAGAATGATGTTGAGAACTTTGCATGTTCAACATAGAGAATTCAGTGATGATCTCTAGGAGACTGAACAAATCTATCTTGGAGGATGTCTGGACTACTCTTAGACCCTCTTGAACTTCATCAATTCTTAGGTCGACATCTACCAAGCTTGGTCGTGTGAGAGCAGTAAGCAGAAGAGAGAAGTAGAGCATAAAGTCGATGTCATCAATCATTGCATTGATCAAGTCCTGCTCTTTCTCGACCGAGTTCTGGAAAGTGGAGAATCCTAAAAGCCTCCAAGGTAAATAATTGAACTCATCAGAGAATGCATTGTTAAAGAATTTAATGAGATGAAGGCCGCCTATGCTTTAGTCATGCTCTGGTCAAGCCTTCACTTTCCTTGTTCTTTCTCTTTTTGAAAAATATAGATTTAATTAGTTAGTCAGTCATGTTTTGCTAGCCTCGACCGTTAATGTAATATTTATATTTCTTCTTACTCCCGCTTCTCGACCGATTTTGGTATTTAGTTGTGATTATTCTAATCACTTTTTGGCCTAAACTTTCCATATTTCCCATAAGCTGAGATGGTACACTTTTAGAAATTGACCATTGATCATATTTTTTACCATCTTTCCATCCATGTTATGAAGAACATAAACTTTACCAAGAAGAACATTTACACTATATATGGTCCATCTCATGTAGGTGGCCATTTACAGAATGCAACATCTTTAGTCCTTTTAGGTAATATTACTTTGCAAACCACATTGCCCCTATTAAAATCATTCTTTTTCACCTTTTTGTTTTATACTAGAGAATATTTGGCCTCATTTTTCATGATAGAATCCAAAACCTTTAGCCGAATTTCATCTAAGTCCTCAAGTTCAACTAGCATAGCTTTTATGAACTCGGCCGGGGTCAAATTAGCTTGATATGCTACTTGTAATAATGGTATAGTTACTTTTAATGGTAACACAACATCATGTTCATATACCAATCTAAATAGATTCATCCTTGTACTTATACAAAATGAATTATGGTATGCCTAAAGAGCCTCTGACAACTTAACATGCCACTGTCTAGTATCTCATCAATTATTTTCTATAAAATATTCTTAATAACCTTATTGCTAGCATTGCCCTGACCGTTAGCTTGAGCATAATAAGGTGAAGAATGCATCAACTTGATCTTGTACTCATTGATCATTGCCTTGACCTGCTTGGATGAAAATGTTGCTTCATAATCAATTTAGGAATTCCAAACCAATAAATTATATGAGTATGAATGAACTCAGAGGCGCCTTAGAAACATGGCCTCTCTCTCTCTCTAATATATTATATTTCTCACCAAAACCCCAGAATCCATGACTTTTGGAGGAGAAGACATGTAAAGTGGCAGTGGAGGAGGAGGAAGGGCATCATCAACGTCCTGGGCAGTGCTGGAAGATCCCCTCCCTTTAAAGAAGACGGTGCCTAGCCCCTGGAACTTGATTAAGGCGGTCAAGATAAAGCTGGCAGTGGTTGCTTGAGTCACATGGCTCTTGTGGCTAGGGCTAAGGATGCCCTTGCGAATGTGGTTGATGTAGAGTTGGGAATCAGTGAAGCCTTTATAGTAGGGGCTGGTGGTGAAAATCTTCTTTGTATGCCATAAGTTGAACTCATTGAAGCTCTCTTCGGTGAGCTCTAAGTTAGAGAAGGAGATTGAGAGGGAGAGGGAGAAGCAGATCGAGAGAGAGAGAGAGAGAGAGAGAGAGAGAGAGAGAGAGAGAGAGAGAGAGGATATATATATATATATATATATAAAGGGTTTGGGGGGTTCGGGCATTAAAATAGTGGAACCCAAAGGTTAGAACAATTAAAACTGTTCCAAATTAAGAACGGCCTAAAACTATTCTTAAACCAAAGGAGTAGTCATTCCTAAATGGTGATTTTGGTGTAGTGTGTGCATCAAATAGAGGTACTTAAGGGCCATCCTAATATTATTCTTCATTATACGGTTGATTTCTAGGAAGGGGTTGCCCTTAGGCATCCCTTGATACCTTGCTTCATGAATTACGTTCTGATTTTCATAATCAGGATGTCTAAAATCTACTAGTGGGAGTGAATTTCGCATGTCCTACATAGGAATACGTTTAGGACATCTAAAATCTACCAATATTGGTGAATTTTGCACATCCTAGATTGGACTAGGTATAAGAACATGTTGTGTGTTTTGCTGTAATGGAAATGCCCGTGGCATCGGTTGGACTGGTGGTATAAGTGCCCGATTTCCAATAGAACTTGCATTGACCTGTTCATGAGATGCAACAAGTCCTTTATCAATGAACAAAGCCACTAACTGATTCATGCTCTCGGTGTGGCCAATCATCCACCTATTAAAAGCCTCAGTTTGAACTTGTGAGTGTTTTGCCTAAACTCGCAATAGTTTTACAATGTATTGAATTACCCTTTATGTATCAACCATCCTAGCTGACATAATATCAAAAGGTTCAACTCGAAATGTCGATGGTCTATATAAATTTGAATGAATAAGCACCGGACCATGTGGTGAATTTCCTTGCTCAGGCACTTATTGGAGTTGCAACTCCTCCTCATTAGTATAAGGCTTATTAGCTACAATAACAGTTGTTGAAGTATTACGAACAACCCTTCGGCTCATGATTTGGAATGATTACTACACTGGAAAATATACTTATGTCAACTAAGTAATATGTAGTCCCATTAAGCTTACCATAAAATATTGGCATTAGCTAAAATTATTGGACAGTCGGTGCATAATGTATATTTTTGATAACCAAATAGTTTGTACTCCCAATGGGTGTGCCAAGAAATGTTAGTCCCTCGATTTTATTTTTATTGTGTGGGCGTGCCAAAATTGATACGGAGGCTGGATCCAAACCAATCAATGTTGATCCCAAGCTCCAAAATAAACAGATACATCCAATATGAACTAATATAATCAGATTTTTAGAAGATTGGTCGCTTACTCAACCACTTACCGAATTTGATAATGATCAGGCGATAGTTAGAGGGTGGGATTCTTCCTTCGAAGATGGGTTACTTTGTGCCTTTTACAAGAAAAGTCTTTTAGAATACTAATGCAAATCAAACAAAAGGAAAAACTTACAATCAGTCATCAAGAGCAATTGCAAGAATGCCTCTCCTGAAAGAACTACTTCATATTGGATAAAGAACAAATCCAACATATGATCGTAAACTCGGATTATAACTAAATATTATGACTAAGAATTATCACTACTCCTAGAATAAGCTGAGATAAAAGATAAATTAATAGATTTGATTAATTATTGTTTATTTTTTAGATTAGTTATGTTGTTGTTTTTTCTTTGTCACATTCCTCTACTATTTATAGATTTTTGTTGTAGCTTATTGTAACGCCCTGGAAAAAATCCGTACCTGGGCTCGAGTACCAACTAGACCAGAAATCACGTAGGATTAATTCCTTTAGAAAATAAGTATAAGTTAGCTAGCGCAACGCTAAAGTAGCTGGGAAATAATCCCTGATTACTTTAAATACGTTCTACAAGACCCAAAACGAGTAGAACCAATGACGCTATAATACTCTAAAACCTCGGATCAAACTCTAAACCGGTTTGTTCTCATGACCTCTTTGAAACTTTATATTGGATCTAGACCGCGCGTCGAAAGTTCGATACCTACAATCTTAGACCGTTATAACGGCCTAGTTGGACTTGACAATCATTTCGAAAATCAAGTCCAACTGACATTCAGAGGCTATTTCATTGAGCCTAGAGTGAAGAGAGTGAGAATAGGGTTAGATTTAGAATTTGAAATTCAAATCTGGCACACGACTTGACGCGTTATTATTAAGCGTTCTGACCGTCAGAATTCAGCCAAATTACACCCTCGGATCAGAAAAAAATTTTATTTCATATCATGAGACTTGTAGGCCTGATCTACATGGGATGACTGCTGAACTGAAACTGGACCGCCACGTGCGATCTACGAACACTACTGGTCTGAAAATGGGATGTGAGCGCCATCCGATGTGCATGAACTTAAGTTCGATCGCGTTCGGCTAGGGGACCTTCAGAAATATCTTTTTGGACCGAAACAGCCCCGATTTGGTTAGGTATCAAGTGAACATTGTTCCCAAGCCTGTTTTGGGCATATTTTAGGTTATAAAAGGGGCTTAAACCCTCACTTCTCTCACCCATCCGAATTTGCTAGAAACCCTAGCTGGTGTGAGAGAAAAGGTGAGAGTTTGTGAGAGAGAGTGGGAGAGAATTTCCTGCTGCTTGCACTACGTGTTGCACGTGCTTAAGCAACGTGCCTCAATCACTTTCCTGGTGATTTCGCCGCGATTCTAGGTAAGCAAATACCCCAAATACTTGCTGATTTAAGGTTCCTTTGGTTCCTTAGCATGGTAGCTGATACATCTTGTAAAATAGGTTCCCGGTTCGTCGTAGACGAAGCGTACACGCTCCGTTTGAATCAATACACTTATAGGAGAAAAGGTGTGAATTTTAGACGCTTTGATTGACTGTTTTCAACGCTTTCAATGTTGTTTAATAGTAGATTATCGATGGCAACGCCGTTTGACATGTACAACATGCTGTCCGTTTCCTGTTTCGTAAGTAGACGAAAAATATGAGATTTAGGGCATTTTAGTCATTTGTAGAAAATACTGTTTTCATCCATATTTTGCTGATGTGATTGACATGGCTTCTTGTCGCATTAGGATACTAGGAATGCGTGCATAATTAGTTTGACGAAGAGATTCGCCCAAATGCGCACTTTGAGTCGACATACTATATGTAGACTTAAGTGTGTAGTTTAAATGTTTGTATTAGTATGTATTGAATTAAATGGTGTTATGAACTAGTTTGAGATTGAATTCTCAATTAATATGTTGATGTAAATGATTTCCTACATGTTAGCTATATGCATGATTTCATTATATGTATGAAATGCATGTGTTAGATGTTTTACTTAAGTTGTATGTTATAACATGTGTTAACATGCACACATTGTTGTATTTCATTTCCATTACTCTTACATGATTGCTGATGTGTATTCATAAATGTTTGGGACTATACCTAGTTCAGGCAGTCGGCAACCGAGTGAATTCGTGGTTGGCTTATCTTTGCCGCGAACGACGCGTCGATGAACGCGAGTCGTGTTTTGGAGTTGGCGGCAGTGGTTAGGCCACACGAGGTGTCTTATGCACTTCATGTCGTTATACTTGAGATGCGCTTGTGCTAGTCGAGCCCGTCAAGTAACCCGACTGGCCATTGTATGTTCACCCTGTATGAGTCATAATTACTTGAACCTAGAGTACTGAACTTACTACTGTAAACCCTGTCAACCATGGTACCTTGATCCACAAAGACTCATGAGCCGGACATGGTGGTATGGGACACCGTGGTCGAGCTGTCGGCCTACGCTGGGGCCACAAACCTCCCCGTAGTGACCAGTGAGCACCTATGACTCGTGAGCAGATTATGGTGGTATGTGACACTATATTCTTACTGTCGGCCTACACTGATCAGGCGACGAGTCCTTTGTAGTGACCGCGAGCGTATTCTGAGTCTAAGGGAGGCGACGACCCTTCCGTAACAGTGAGAGTACAGTAGGCCTGTATTGATAAGGTGATGGGGGGGCGGTGCAACGAGTGCGAGCAACAGCCCTGGAAGCCCTTGCAGCGACCTACAAAATATACATCGTATGAGATTACTAGGAGTGACGACCCTAGACAGGATCTGTGTTGGGATTGATATAAGGGAAGTACCTTAGTTTTCCAATATTGCTGTATGAAAAGGACTAATAATAACTCGGTAATCATGTCAACATCACATTGTATGTGCCTGGAAGATGTGGAGCACTGAGCGGTACGCAAGCATGCCGTGAACGCAGATGGTGCCGTATGAGGGAGAATGTCGGTGAGGGCATCCATCATGTCATGTCATATTTCATTAACAACAGTATTAGGAATGTTTGATTTACTGCTTTACTATTATCGCATGATTGTTTTGAGAACATGCTAATCCTTGCTCTATTATTCCACTGAGTTAGCTACTCACTCCCACGTTACGGGATGGTGTTTGCAACACCCACCAGACCCTGTCTTAGATGCAGGTGAGGTAGCGATTCAGGAGGCAGAGCCAGATTATGATGAGGACCAGGACGAGTTCTCATATATGCAGTACCACGACAGCGTAAATGTGATACATTCTTTGAACGGTTCTAAACCCGTAAATGTGAATCCTTGGGCTGTGGGACAACCACAACCCTTACATTCAATCGCTAGGGCTTAAAAATTCCGTTTCACCTAATTTCTTCAAAATTCTTCCTCTCACCACTCCATTCTTCAATTCTTTCTCTGAATTTTCATGTTAGGCATTGATCCTAATGTGAAAATGATATAAAATCATACTTTAAATTTTTTTTACAGTGAATAGTAAAATTTCATGAAAAATGGCCATTAGGCCATTCTAAATTTACAATCTTTAGCAACTAATGGGCTAGATAGATGTATTAGCTCCTTATACCCCAAAATCATATGCTGCATGATAGGGAAATGCATTTAGGTTTACAGATTAGCCCCGGAAAGCCCCGAATGGAAGTTTGGGCCTCCCTAGGTCAAATTACAATGATCTGGGGTGGGGACCATACATATTTGGAGTCCTTGGGGCAGGGGGGACCCAACCCATGGGGTCTCACCAGCCAGATTGATGACCGGACGACTATGCATCACGGATGGGTGGGCCCCACTTGCAATAAAATTTTGGCGCACGGTCTTTTAGGGGTAGGGCACCCCTCCCATGTGTGGTCCGCCCGTCGAAAACCCCTAAAAAGGGTACTTCCTTCACAAACAGTCCCCTCCCAAGCTCCCTTGCTCATTTTCTTGCTGCCCATCTCAAAACCGCAACCCCAATTCACTCCCAAATCCTCCCATTGCTGAAAACGACCCTATCCCATTCCTCCAACATGATTAGCAACCCTCTCCCTCTCCGATCTCGTCCGTTGGAGCTCCTACAACCTCCATTTGTGGCTGAAATCGTGTGGAGCTCCATTTCCCTTTTTTTCTTCTCTTTTCTTTTTGAAAATCCAGCCTAGGGGAGCTTGAAGCATCCCTCTACAACACCTAGATTTCCTTTTTTCTATTTGGGCAGCCATTTCTCTACATTTCTCACATTTTTCATAGATTTTGTTGAAGTCATTTTGGGTTTTTTCTCTCTCTCCACCATTCTCTCTTTGATGGGAAAGAGAAAGACCGCAGCGGATGAGGCTGGGCCTAGTCGCCCTGCGCAATCAAGAAGACTGAGGGGTGGCGCCGCTAGCTCAAGCACCGCCACAAGTCCAAGCACAGCCCGAGAGTTCCATACAAAGCGGGATTTGGATCCCCATGCTCAAATTGGGCGAGTGATATTAACAGAGATGCCTCACGGAAAATATTCTGATCGTAAGGTGTTGTGGCGACTATTCGGCGAGTTCCTATTATTCGAGCGTATTGAAGCTGCACATTGGGGTCCTCTCTTTGAAGCCCATTCTCGTGCTAATGTGAGCACCGTTCGTGCCTTCTACGCTGGTATCTAGAATCCTACATTGGAGCCATTGCAGTTCAAGATTCTCTTTGGTAGAGACCGGATGGATACGATCGATGTTTGGTTGAAAGCGCGACTTCTGAACGTGCCCCTTGGTGATGTTCATCCCAGTGCAAAGAATTTGAGGAGTATGCGTGAGCGAGATCGCCGTACCAGGTTCTTATGTGGTAGTCTGGTTCCATGGCAGCCTAACAATAGCCTCAAGGCGTCTCATATGTCTGATGATTTGTGCCTGTTGCATCACATTTACACGTTCAACGTGTATCCCAGGTCGACAAATCACACTGAATGTACGTGCCTTATGGTTGATTTCTTGTATCAGGTGGCCCAGGGAGAAAATGTGTGTATAGCCACTTTCGTGTTGCGACAGATTATCCTCATAGCGAAATCAAGAAGAACGTCTGAGTCGTTCCTTTTGGCCGGCTTATATGCAAGATCGCACTTGAGTTTGCTTACAGACTTGGGCCAGAGTTGCCAGTTCTGATTCACTGCATTGATGAGTCTACCATGGTTAAGATGAAGATCGCGTCTCAGTACCATGAGACTCAGCTTGATGAGGATAGCGAGGACGATTTTGATGACGAAGAGGATCCAAGTGAGGGAGAACCTGGAGTGGAAGTAGAGGAAGAAGTCCAGGAAGAGGTAGAAGAGGAGGCTCAGGATACAGATGAGAGCCCTCCTCCTTCTGCTCAGGCTACTAGTGATGATCGCATTGCCCGAATTAAGGAGAGTCAGGTCGCCATGCGAAGGGAAGTTCAGGAACTTCGGGCTGAGGTCGAGGATACCAAGGCCGTTATGAAGAGGAAATTCGGCAAGGTGACTCGCACCTTGAAGGCAATCCTGTGCTGCTTGCAGGATTAGGGTGCTCCTCCTCCGTCACCCGACTCAGACTAGCGATGAGATTTTAGTTGTTGTTGTTAGTAGTTAGTCGTTTCCTGCTTTATGTTGTGTAAGCCTGTTAAGGCTAGTAGTTTACTTATGTTGTTATTGTAGATTTAACTGTCTTAGTTCCCATGTACTTCCTATCATGATGCCTGTAAGGAGATATCCCTTGTATTGTGATAATTTTGATTAAATGAAATGCATGGAATGCCTTTGACTCTTTATGTGAATGATTGCGGTGTGTTTGTGCTATTGAGACTGACAAGGTTGCACCTTATTTTGAATATAGGGAATGCCGCCGAAGGTTACACGGAGCACAGCTCGGCTTACACTGGGTGAGCCTATGGATCAGGTTCCTTTTCAGTCTGATGCTCATGCGGACCCTGCTGTGGGCCCGATTCCTGAGACAGCACGTGCGTCTCAACCTACTACTGGTCCTGCAGTTGGACCACCGCCTTTCACACCGCCCGTCAGAGAGCAGTACCGTGTGTCTTCTTCGACGCAGTATATGCCACAGCCTGCTCCACCTCCAGATAGATTTGAGCAGATGATGGCTATGATGCAGCAGCAGCAGCAGCTCCTGACTACTATAGTGGGGGCTCTAGCCCAGGGTGGGAGTGTGCCTCCACCTGCACCACCTGCGCATCCAGCTGAGGATGCCGATACATATGCTCAGGATGAGGGCATGACTCATCATGTACCACCTGCTTACCCTGCGGGGAATGCCGCAGACACACGGAGCTTATTAGAGCGATTTCAGCGCTTACGGCCTCCCACTTTTACGGGTTCTCATAGACCCGAGGAGGCCGAGTATTGGCTCGACAGTGTGTCGAAGATACTACGGATGCTGCATTGTTCAGAGACTGAGCAGGTCGAGTTGGCTACGTTCTTGTTCGAGTGGGAGGCTAGCTTATGGTGGGACAGTGTGTTGCGGACCGTTGCCGCTGACTACCTATGGACCTGGGCAGCGTTCGAGTTCCACTTCCACGAGAAATACTATCCCCAGACATATAGGCATGATCGGGAGAACGAGTTTCTACGCCTTAGACAGGGAGGCATGACAGTGACTGAGTATGAGCATCGGTTCACTGAGTTGGGTAGATACGTCCCGACTATATTGACAGATGAGCAGATGTGCATATGGTGCTTTTCTGAGGGTTTGCGACTGGATATTCGGTCGAAGATGTGTTGCGTGAGCATTCCCTCATACGCAGAGCTGATCCACATGTCCATGCGGGCAGGGCAGGATGTGGATCGACTTATGCAATCTCGTGGCCCTATTGCTCCTAGGCCACGACCAGAGTTGCAGGACAGGCCCTTTGCGGGCAAGAGGCCTCGCATTGACCCTCCTCCTAGGGCTACAGCGCCAGTACCCCTGATGCGGCGCCCCGATTTATCATGTACTTATTGTGGGAGATCGGGTCATTCAACACAGAGTTGTTTCGCTCGGATGCGGGACAGTGGGTTCTCGCCGCCGCAGAAGATCGACCGTACACGCCCACAAGCTATATCAGTACCGCCTTTACGGTTGGCTCCTGCGCACCATTCCTTCAGACCTCCGGTATCTCAGTTCAGGCCACCTCTACGGCCCACGGAACAGTGGCCGAACTGGCCACAGCAGGCACGGGTGCATGCCTTGACAGCTGAGGCAGCTGCTACAGAGACTTCTCAGCATTCGGCCTTTGAGGTCACTGCCCACATCGGAGGTATTCCTATTCTCATGATGGTGGACACAGGATCCACGATTTCATTGATATCGCATGCCATAGTCAGGCGCATTGGGCTACCGACTATTAGGATGGATGGGGTGCGAGTTTATACAGCTCACGGGTCCTTTACAGATGCCACCCTGATGTGTGAGGGCTGTTTGGTGGATCTGGGGGCAGGACGATGGCTCTTGATCATGTCGTCGACCCCTCTCTCTATTATCTCGACGTCATTCTTGGCATGGACTGGTTGACTGCAGCGAGGGCCGAGATTGACTGCGAGACTCGTATAGTGACTGCCTACGAGCCAGAGGGCGCATCCTTGACATTCCCAGTGCGGGTAAATCTCCCCTTCCACATATTTAGCTACGCTACTTTACTACGGGACGCTGGTGCCTAGATGCTTGAGCATACGCCGGTCGTTTGTGATTTTGAGGATCTGTTCAGGAAGATCCTTGGTTTGCCGCCTCGACGAGAGATTGATTTCACTATCGATCTGGTGCTGGGTTCCACGCCCGTCTCACTGCCGACGTATCGCATGGCACCGTGTGAGATGGAGGAGTTGAGGACGCAGATTGATGGTCTGTTGGAGCTTGGCCTTATACGGCCTAGTGTGTCTCCTTGGGGAGCACCAGTCCTGTTCGTAATGAAGAAGGATGGTTCGATGCGATTGTGTATTGATTATCGCAGGCTGAACCAGATCATGGTGAAGAACAAGTACCCTTTATCCAGGATCGATGACTTGTTTGATCAGTTGAGAAGAGCGCAGTACTTCTCAAAGATTGATCTTCAGTTAGGATATCATCAGTTGCGCGTCAGGGATCAGGACGTGCAGAAGACAGCATTCAGGACCAGCTTTGGCCACTACGAGTTCCTGATGATGTCGTTCGGTCTCACGAACGCACCAGCCGTGTTCATAGATCTGATGAACCGGGTATTTCGGCCTTTCCTCTATAGATTCGTTGTTGTGTTCATTGACGACATTTTGATATACTCCAGGAGTCGAGAGGAGCATGAGGAGCATTTGCGCTTGGTCCTGGATACTCTGAGACAACATCAGTTGTTTGTACAGTACAAGAAGTGCGACTTCTGGAAGCAGGAAGTGAAGTTCCTGGGACACGTGGTGTCCAAGGATGGCATGACAGTCGACATGTCTAAGGTAGCTGCAGTTCAGGACTGGGAGCAGCCTGGTTCTGTCACTGAGGTGAGGAGTTTCTTGGGTCTCGCTGGCTATTTCGACGCTTCATTCAGGATTTCTCGAAGATCGCGAGACCTTTATCCCAGTTGACACGGAAGGACGTGAAGTTCGCCTGGAATAACAAGGTGGAGTCAGCTTTTCAGGAGCTGAAGGATAGGCTTACGTCTGCCCCTGTGCTAGTATTGCCAGAGCAAGGGGTTAGATACACTATATACACTGACGCGTCTAACGTTGGTCTGGGTTGTGTCCTTATGCAGAAGGACAGGGTAATTTCATATGCCTCGAGACAATTAAGGAAGCATGAGGAGAATTACCCTACACAAGACCTAGAGTTGGCAGCCGTCATATTCGCACTGAGACTCTGGAGACATTACCTCTATGGAGAGGAGTTCGAACTCTTTTGCGACCACAAGAGCCTCAAGTACATATTCACGCAGCGAGACTTGAATATGAGGCAGCGGCGATGGATGGAGACTTTGAAGGACTTCAAGTTCGAAGTCTCTTACCATCCTGAGAAGGCGAACCTTGTGGCTGACGCGATGAGCCACAAGAAGGCGATAGAGTTTGAGGCTCCGCTGATGGTTGCTAAGTGAGATATGGTTGAGTTTTTGTGAAACTTTGAGCAGAAACTCACTGTAGAGGAGCCGTATGAGTTCATTACACATGTGCAGGTGCGATCTTAGATCGATGACCGGGTCATTGAGGCACAGAGGGATGATGCGTATCTGACTGAGCTTCGAGAGCAGGCCAGTGATGATGTAGACGCCGAGTGGCGAGTTGGCATGGATGGGGGCTTACGTTATCGTGGCCGCCTATGCATCCCAGATATCCCTGACTTGAAACGAGAGATTCTCGAGGCTACGCATTGTACCAGACTCGCGATGCATCCAGGCAGTACGAAGATGTATCGTGACGTGAAGAGGACCTATTGGTGGGAAGGTATGAAGACCCACATAGCAGAGTTCGTGTCTCGTTGTCTTACATGCCAGCAGGTGAAGGCAGAGCATCGTCGACCACCTGGACTCTTGCAGCCTATGCCGATCGCAGAGTGGAAGTGGGACTTCATTTCCATGGATTTGACGAGGAAGGGACATGATTCCATATGGGTGATCGTCGACCGTCTGACGAAGTCAGCGCACTTCCTACCGATTAGAGTCACGAACTCTACAGACGAGCTGGCTAGACTATATATCAGAGAGAGCGTGCGTCTACATGGAGTTCCGTTGGAGATCGTGTCGGACAGAGACACGCGGTTCACTTCTATTTCTGGACTCACATTCAGGAGGCTATGGGTGTGAAGTTGAAGTTCAGTACTACCTTCCACCCACAGACAGACGGACAGACAGAGCAGGTGAACTAGATCTTAGAGGACATGTTGCGAGCTACGCATTGGACTTCAAGGACAGTTGGGATGACTGTCTTGCATATGCGGAGTTTGCATACAACAACAGTTTTCAGGCGAGTATCGATATGGCACCTTACGAGGCGTTGTATGCGCGACCTTGTCGCACACCACATTGCTGGGCAGAGGTCGGTGAGCGCAGCTTGATTGGCCTAGAGTTAGTGCAGGCGACGTCGGAGAAGATTAATATTATTAGACGTCGGCTTCTCACAGCGCAGAGCAGACAGAAGAGTTATGCCGATACGAGACGGCGGCCGCTAGAGTTCACGGTTGGGGATCATGTATTTTTGCCAGTTTCCCCTATGAAGGGAGTCCTTTGGTTCGGGAAGAAGGGGAAGCTGGCACCGCAATTCATTGGTCCCTTCCAGATCCTCGATCGTGTGGGAGCAGTGGCATACCGTTTGGCTTTATCCACGCCTCTCGCGAGCGTTCACAACGTATTTCATGTTTCTATGCTGAAGAAATACGTTTTTGATCCTTCCCATATCATCAGATGGGATCGGTGCAGTTAGGAGAGGATGTTACATATATCCTGCGACCGACGCGTATACTAGACAGGAAGGAGCAGGTACTGCGTAGCAAGGTGATTCCCCTTGTGTGGTATTGTGGACGCATCACTCTGAGGAAGAGGCTACTTGGGAGATGAAGCCGAGATCAGAAAGAACTACCCACAGCTTCTCGAGGAGTACAAAAAGGTACAAATTTCGAGGATGAAGTTTTTTTGTTAAGGGGGGTAGATTGTAACGCCCTGGAAAAAATCCGTGCTTGGGCTCGAGTACCAACTCGATCAGAAATCACGTAGGATTAATTCCTTTAGAAAATAAGTATAAGTTAGCTAGCGCAATGCTAGAGTAGCTGAGAAATAGTCCCTGATCACTTTAAATACGTTCTACAAGACCCAAAGCGAGTAGAACCAATGACGCTATAATACTCTAAAACCTCGGATCAAACTCTAAACCGGTTTGTTCTCAGGACCTCTTTAAAACTTTGTATTGGATCTAGAACGCACGTCGAAATTTCGATACCTACAATCTTAGACCGTTATAACCGCCTAGCTGGACTTGACAATCATTTCAAAAATCAAGTCCAGCTGACATTCAGAGGCTATTTCATTGAGCTTGGAGTGAAGAGAGTGAGAATAAGGTTAGATTTGGAATTTGAAATTCAAATCTGGCACACGATTTGACGCGTTATTATTAAGCATTTTGACCGTCAGAATTCAGCCAAATTACACCCTCGGATCAGGAAAAATTTCTATTTCATATCATGAGACTTGTAGGCCTGATCTACGTGTGATGACCGCTGAACTGAAACTGGACCGACACGTGCGATCTACGAATACTACTGGTCTGAAAATGGGATGTGAGCGCCATCCGATGTGCATGAACTTAAGTTCGATCGCGTTCGGCTAGGGGACCTCCAGAAATATCTTTTTGGACCGAAACAGCCCCGATTTGGTTAGGTATCAAGTGAACATTGTTCCCAAGCCTGTTTTGGGCATGTTTTAGGTTATAAAGGGAGCTTAAACCCTCACTTCTCTCACCCATCCGAATTTGCTAGAAATTTTAGCTGGTGTAAGAGAAAAGGTGAGAGTTTGTGAGAGAGAGTGGGAGAGAATTTCCTGCTGCTTGCACTACATGTTGCACGTGCTTAAGCAACGCGCCTCAATCACTTTCCCGGTGATTTCGCTGCGATTCTAGGTAAGCAAATACCCCAAATACTTGCTGATTTAAGGTTCCTTTGGTTCTTTAGCATGGTAGCTGATACATCTTGTAAAATAGGTTCCCGGTTCGCCATAGATGAAGCGTACACGCTCCGTTCAAATTAATACACTTATAGGCGAAAAGGTACGGATTTTAGACGCTTTGATTGAATGTTTCCAACGCTTTCAATGTCGTTTAATAGTAGATTATCGACGGCAATGTCATTTGACATGTACAACATGCTGTCCATTTCCTGTTTCGTAAGTAGACGAAAAATATGAGATTTAGGGCATTTTAGTCATTTGTAGGAAATACTGTTTTCATCCATATTTTGCTGATGTGATTGACATGGCTTCTTGTCGCATTAGGATACTAGGAATGCATGCATAATTAGTTTGGCGAAGAGATTCGCCCAAATGCACACTTTGAGTCGACATAATATATGTAGACTTAAGTGTGTAGTTTAAATGTTTATATAAATGTTTGTATTAGTATGTATTGAATTAAATGGTGTTATGAACTAGTTTGAGATTGAATTCTCAATTAATATGCTGATGTAAATGATTTCCTACATGTTAGCTATATGCATGATTTCATTATATGTATGAAATGCAGATGTTAGATGTTTTACTTAAGTTGTATGCTATAACATGTGTTAACATACGCACATTGTTGTATTTCATTTCCATTACTCTTACATGATTGCTGATGTGTATTCATAAATGTTTGGGACTATACCTAGTCCAGGCAGTCGGCAACCGGGTGAATTCGTGGTTGGCTTATTTTTGCCGCGAACGACGCGTCGATGAACGCGAGTCGTGTTTTGGAGTTGGCGGCAGTGGTTAGGCCACACGAGGTGTTTTATGCACTTTATGTCATTCGACTTGAGATGCGCTCGTGCTAGTTGAGCCCGTCAAGTAATCCGACTGGTCATTGTATGTTCACCCTGTATGAGTCATAATTGCTTGAACCTAGGGTACTGAACTTACCACTGTAAACCCTGTCAACCATGGTACCTTGATCCACAAAGACTCATGAGCCGGGCATGGTGGTATGGGACACCGTGGTCGAGCCGTCGGCCTACGCTGGGGCCACAAACCTCCCCGTAGTGACCAGTGAGCACCTATGACTCGTGAGCAGATTATGGTGGTATGGGACACTATTTCTTGCTGTCGGCCTACACTGATCAGGCGACGAGTCCTTTGTAGTGACCGCGAGCGTATTCTGAGTCTACGGGAGGCGACGACCCTTCCGTAGCAGTGAGAGTACAGTAGGCCTGTATTGATAAGGTGATGGGGGAGCGGTGCAACGAGTGCGAGCAACAGCCCTGGCAGCCCTTGCAGCGACCTACAAAATATACATCGTATGAGATTACTAGGAGTGACGACCCTGGACAGGATCTGTGTTGGGATTGATATAAGGGAAATACCTTAGTTTTCCAATATTGCTGTATGAAAAGGACTAATAATAACTCGGTAATCATGTCAACATCACATTGCATGTGCTTGGAAGATGTGGAGCACTGAGCGGTACGCAAGTATGCCGCGGACGCAGATGGTGCCGTATGAGGGAGAATGTCGGTGAGGGCATCCATCATGTCATGTCATATTACATTAACAACAGTATTAGGAATGTTTGATTTATTGCTTTACTATTATCACATGATTGATTTGAGAACATGCTAATCCTTGCTCTATTATTCCACTGAGTTAGCTACTCACTCCCACGTTATGGGATGGTGTTTGCAACACCGACCAGACCCTGTCTTAGATGCAGGTGAGGCAACGATTCAGGAGGCAGAGCCGGATTATGATGAGGACCAGGACGAGTTCTCATATATGCAGTACCACGACGGCTTTACTTAGGTGGTCTGGATTGGCGGGACTACTCAGTGGGACTACTTTTGACATTTTAATTTTGCTTATTTACATGTATATGAGACTCAGAGATGTATTCATACTTTGGAGACAGTTAAGATATATTTTGTTTTCCATACAGTGATATGTATATCTTTTAGTCTTCCGCTTGCTTTTATCACTGAATCTGGAGTATGAATTGCAGTTTTGGTATACTTTTACTCATGTGAATGCTTTAACTCAGAAAACATTGAATCATAATCATTTTTGTTGCATAAGTGACGGTCTGGAACTCGGGAATTGGGTTTATACACGACCCCCGATTTTCAGGGTGTTACACTTATTTTCCAGATCCTTCTTTCATTACTGCATGGTTACAACAATCGAAAATCCTCTCTCTAGATCTTTCTCTTCCTAGGATCATTCTTTTAGTATGTTTCTTTTTACGACTGTTCCTCTTCTGTTTGCTAAAGCTTTTCTTTGGTTACCTGTAGTCACCTTTTATATCTTAAACGGCTCGATCACACTCCACTCAACCCCTTCTGCATCTTTCCATGTTGACTACTCAACAACGCTTCTTGTATATTGACCACAATACTCCGTTAACTAGCCACTGACATGTAAAACTAGCTTTACACTAGTTGTAATTTACAAAAAGTGCTCCAGATCTATGAATATATTTTTATCCACTTCCTATTTCTCATGCAATGCCACACGTCACCCTCCTATTGGCTTTCTCAGTACCCTATTTTCTGGCTATTCTGAAAAAGCCAATAGGAGGGTGACATGTTGAAAGAATGAGCTACAGATGTCCTAGAGGGGGAGTAAATAGGACTATACAAAATATTTCGATAAAATGCGGAATAATAAAATAAATACTCTCGAATGCTTAGAGTATTGAAATATTGATTTTAAATAGTTCGTAGGACGTAGGACAACCTTCATCTAAAAGATTTAAGCAGGACAACTTTATTTCACTACTTCTTTGAGATCAAAATATCAAACTTAGCAAAAGACAATCAATCACAAGGAAAGAATATAAAGCATTTAAATAATCACCATAATGTACAAGGATATATAGTGGTGATACAGTTCTTATCATTTTCACGGGCTATCACAACAAAACTATTAAGGGTCAAATATTGCATATTAGACCCCAGTTATTACTTGGTTTTACGAACATGATAATGTTTAACATCCTACTTTTAATCATGTTTGTGTTGTAAGGTGAATTTAAAATCTTGGATTGAAAAAGGGTGCTAAAACCATGGATTTGATACTCAAGAATCACCATGGCAAGGGACGGATCTTAGGGGATTGCGATTGAAGAATTCACATGCCAAAGATTTGAGAAAATCGAGTGATTAACGATAAAGAGACCTGAAAATCATCCTAGATGCAAGATAACAGGGTTTCCACTATCCGTTTGGCTCAAAACTTTATATCTGTCTTGACGACTATAAAGTAACCGTACATGTAAAATTTCAGCAATTGGATCTTTGTAGAAGTGGCCCAACGGACAGATTAACCATTAAATCATTGATTTGGGGCCCACCTGATATCTGAATATGCTTCAATTTTGGTCTCAACCCCTTAAATTAGATGAGAAAGAGGATGGATGGAATGGATTCATCAAAACATTACTGAGGACCCCACCTTGAGGGCAGCACATGTGCACAGGCACCACACCGGACCAGGAGTTTGGTCAAAGGTCCTTTGACCTGACCCACTGTAACACCCTGGTTCTCAAAACCCGAGGATAGTCGCTCGAGTATGAGAACCTAAGTATTACGCTATGGAGTCAACTAACATTACATCTAATTAGGGGCAAACCTCAAGACAATTACCATAAAAACTAGAATATCCATAATAACAAAAAGGAAGTTTAATACATGTAAATGAAAGCAAAATAGAATCCCTCAGCAAGGGAAATTATTATTACAACTCAAATATAATGCAAGGTCTGAAACATGAAAATGTATAAATTTTAAAACACTAGTTGAGCTCCAACGGGTCAACTGTAATCTCATAGAGTTCTTCTTCGCCACACTCCACCACAGCCGTCCTT
This sequence comes from Magnolia kwangsiensis, assembly GCA_037074715.1. NCBI lineage: Eukaryota > Viridiplantae > Streptophyta > Magnoliopsida > Magnoliales > Magnoliaceae > Magnolia > Magnolia kwangsiensis. The sequence continues at coordinate 69,698,906 of CM073583.1, forward strand.
AGAATCCTGCCATAAGGGTCTCCACTCATTCATCATACGTGCGTCTATTTGGTGCAACCGCACGATGGGTGAGTGAAAACTCAGTAGGAATTTTCCTTATAGATTCAACCATGACACATCATTCCAAAATGGGTTAACAATTCATATATAATTCATAGGGTAATACAACTAGCAATGCGTTTGCATGAATGTATGAATGTATGCTCAAGTCACAGATCTGGAGATGCACATCCAACTGTCAAAATAAAGGGTCACCTGTGGTAGTAGACTACATGGAAAAGACCATATATACCGCTCGCGGTAGATCAACTACCTGAAAAAGGCTATGAAGGTGAGTGCGCCCAAGGACGACCTCCTGGAAAAATACTCGGGGTACACCCGAGGAGGTATAAAATCCTAAAAAAGCCTCATGAAAAGAAAGAGCGGCCCAAAGTGTACAAGTGCACAAACTCGATGGTTGGACTTAGGTAATGGAACCTGGTACAACCCAACAAGATGTGACTTACGATGCACACTCGGAAAAGCTCACGTGTCATGCGTGGATGTTATGCACCATGACACATATGTACATTACTTTTGATGGAATTGGAAAGATCATCAACTTTCAATAGGAAATATCCAACTATGTATTCCATAATGACTTCCATAACTTCTTTACATTCCAAGGAGGGCATACTAAGTATCATGTAAATTCCCAAGTAAGGTCACATCATTGACTAAGAGTTCATCCATAGGTACACTACATGTAAACACATTCTCATTTTCCATATTGTAAGCACTATTCACAAGATTATGCCAACTAAACTAGAGATTAAAGAATATAGACAGTCATGAAGGAAGTGTCTCACAATTTACAGATGATTTAATATGAGAGCCTCCCTTTCTCAGCATAAGCAAACAATTATAAATGCGACATGGAGTTTGTAAGACAATACATCATACACATAATTATAAGGAAATGTGGTATTAACGCAATTAATTCATGAAATTCAAGACAGCTAGGAATTAATAATTTTCTAAAATTCTACACATTAAAGATTTAATCCACATGGAAATTAGTGAAAGGAAGAAGCTATAGGGGATGCTCCTCACCTTAGATGAATGTCTATCTTGATTTGAATCTCCCTGCAAGGTGAGTTTATGAGTTCCTAATTCAGAGTAAATGAGGATTAAATATAATTCTAATACATGTAATAGACCATAGGTTATTTAAGATTGTCCTTCCTTACTCGGTCAAAACTTGATTCAAGGGAAGTATCCTTCAAATATGGCAGCTACAACGACACCTGTACAGGGTATTATAAAATTCTAGTAAGTCATTGATAGGTTCCAGCGAGTTAGTACCGAGTTGACTCGGCTGGACACAACGAGTTGAATTTTCTATTCTAAGAAAACTCACCAGATGTGAAAACTTGTTGCTAAGGTCTTGGATGTGTAGTGAGTGCCTCAGATTTCAGGTAAGGGATGTACTCTGGTTGTTTGTTTCTCAAGTTAATCACTGAGTTACTCAGTTATGTAATTAGGCAGACAACTAGTTTAGATATGAAACTTTGACAGAGGTGAGTCTGGTTTTGATACTTGTAGGTCCTTCTTGAAGGTGAAGGGAGGCTGAATCAGAATGATCTTCAGGTTCAACCCAAGTCAGGATTTCACCTAAAACGTGAGTGAGTATTAGACTTGTTTGATCTTTCAACGATCAGGGTGCAGCATTGCAGCGATAACCGAGGTTGGTTTGGGGCGTTTGATGGTGTGGTAACATTGAAGCAATCCGACCAAAGCCATGGGGTCGGATCAGATTTTCTTCACCCTAGAACGTGTAGCTGAGCCACTTAACTCATGACCTAGTTGTGGTGAGTGCGAACACGGTCAGTCGGCCATATAGATTTGACAGTAGTCGGGCAAGGGTCGACACAGATTACCTGATCTGGAATGCCGTTTGGATGTTGAAATGGGGTTTTTGGGTGACTGGCTTCACAACAGATGAAGCAGTGGGACGGTGGTTGGAGTGTGAACTCAGCAGACTCGGAACGAGTTGAAACAGCGGCTGAAAACCGGTTCCAGCAGCTGCTCAGGCTCCTCTTCCTCCTCTTTCTGTCTCCTCTCTATTCCCTCTCCTTCTTTCTCGATTTCCCTTCCTACTATCTTCTTCTCTTTCTCTTGCTTCTCATCTCTTTCTCTCTGATGAAAATCTTGAATGGGAAGCTAGACTCAGCCGCGACTCGAATTGAGTCGACCCAACACGATGTAGCAGCGACGTCTCTCTCTCCCTCTCTCTCTCTCTATCGCTTTCCCCTTTCTTTCTTTAGGTTTTCCTCGAGAGACGCCCTAATTCCCAGCCTTTTATAGGCATTTCTGTTTCTAGAAATCTCCTCAGCTAATCACAAGTATCAGTGCGGATATTGCTTAAGTTAACCCAAATGGGTTGGCACTAGGATCTTCTAATGTGTTAGATCATGTGCATGGGCCCATTTGACTGTCCTTATTGGACATTAAATGTGGTGGGCCACCCGATGAGCGGGTTGGATTAGTGGATGGGTCTAGTTTAGTAGGAAGTGGGTCACACAGTCAGTTTAGGGAAGATGATTGCCTGATAATGGCATTTTCGAAGGGGTTGGTTAATCCGACGATCTGGTGCGTTTAAACGGTCCAGATGTAGTCCAGAAGGCTTGTGGGTCCCATTATACGAAGAAACAGGGACCGTTAAACATACCCTCTTTCCAACAACAATATCTTGTGCTGCAGCTAGGTTCTTGCCAATATATCGTCGTGCTTACGATATTGAGATGCCCTAGATCCTACGCCCCATATTAGTCGTAGGAAACTTTTAAAAGGTAGAGAAATGGCTTGGATGATCTGTTACCTGAAGAGGAAATATTCTTTCTGCTTCTAGCTAAAGGCAGGCTTATTTCTGGAAATAGTAGGGGGTGACGAGGACTCCCTCGCGTACGTGGCTTGTTTCCGACGACATTCAACGGTTGGATCCGCCAGCTAGCAGCGGATGTGGAACTTCTCTCCCTGTCAGCGCTCACGACTCGTAACGCTCAACCGGTCATTATTTGTTGTTGCGTATGGAACTTTCAATCCCAAATATAGGTGTAGTTAGGATCGGTGGGACTCCACAATTCAGATGGACGGTCTAGATTCGGTTAGTGTATTTGAATGAACGTGATCAACGTCCACGAATAGGGTCTCGTTTGAAAAGCGTGTCGAGCAGGACGAATTTTTGAATTCCCAGCCCACATGCGAATTTCATCGGGTCAAAGCTGCTTTGACCCAATGACTTGATCCTGTGCACAGCATGAGATCACTATTCGTGTGCACGCATGGCCTGGAAGCAGGGTCCACGTCATGATCAACATGAACTGGACCGTCCGTTCATCTTTGGGAAGAACGCCGATCACTCTAGGTCATTAACAAAAGATTTGGTGGGCTGACGTAGGCAGATTTCATCGAAAATGTCCATTCTAGGGGAACTTATGGTCTCTCAGGTGTTAATGGGGTTTTAAAGCGGATCTTACCCGATCCTCTGAGAAGATCTGAGTCATCAAATTTCTTAAAGAGGTGTTTTAACTGTAATTTGACCATTAATTTATGGAATTAGGTGGTTGATCTAATTGTAATGGCGTATGGGAATCTTTAGTTATTTTAGCTTTCTATTTTAAAAAAATGAGGGTCAAAGCATGAGTTGTTACAGGGACCACTCAATATGAGTCACTTAGCTACAAACCCTGATATTGGGGTTACTTTTCATTGGAACAGACCACTCCAAGCGAAATGTCAAATTCTTAATTATTATTATTATTATTATTATTATTATTGGCACTTGGATGGTTCAAGTAGTTCAACAGTTGGATCTCTTAACTTAAGGATGGAGATTTCTACCAACGATCTTAAGGGTCCTAGGATTCATCTAGATGAAGATTCATGGTTGGATTAGTAGTCTTGCTAGGCAGATGTGTACACTATGATATAGATATCGAATCTCTGGTTCATTTTATATTTTCTTACTCTATAAAGTGGTTGGTGAGTAGGATTTGTCTCAAGTTTCAATGGACTCTTAGAATGATCTTAGACCTGACTCGATGAGAGTTGCACTAATGAAATTTTCTAGAATTATTCATGGGTTTCAAAGATAGTCTTATTGTAAATTATCTGATGATGATATCTATATTATGTGCTCCTACACACCTAAATACTTCCTACGGTTAAATGGCAACACCCGAGTACAAGAAAGTACGGGGTGTTACACCCACGCCTGGCTTCTCATCCAGCGTCCGCACGTTGGGACACTGGGACGTGTAGTGGGCCACCACCATCATCTTGATGGATGATTAGAATCGTCCATTCGATCCAGTGGGAGTCGACCTTACCATGGAGCCCATATGCTACCATGAGCGCACACACAGGCAGATTGCATTCAAACATAGGATGAATGGTAGCGTGATTTGATACTGTGGGCCGCACCAAACTCGAGTAAAAGCATCCATTCCTGACTAAAATTCTGCCACGAATCTAATGGATGGAGTGAATTTCTCTGTTAACATCGATCATGGGCCCCACTAGTTACGCAAAATCCAATTTTTTCATACTTTACATCTGGATGCGCCCGACCTTTCTGGGAAGTTATGGCCCACCACCTTTGATCAGAGGCTAGATCCGGACCGTCCAGATGGAGATTATGCCCAAACCAAATGCAACCATGGTGTTAGATTTAGGAGGAAAACTCGGCAAGCTGTCCAAGAAGTTGCTGATTCTTGCTGCATAAAGAATTTCTAAATATGTTGCTGTGTAAACCTAGCTGCATAATTCCTTGCGCATAAGCTCAACCGACCTATGTTGGCTATAAAATAGAGGGAGAGAAGGATGTGAGAGAGACAAACATGTAGCTGTGGACGTGGGATGTGAGAGCAAGAGAGAGAGAAGGCATGTTGAGGATCGAATGGCTAGATTTTCTCTCCCTTCCTTATTTTGTTATGTTTTCAGAGATTTTAGCTCAATCATGTCGATGATGGGATAAACCTCTTAGCTAGGGCTAAGAGGTGATGCTTGTAGTGTGATGGGATGCTCTCTATGGTTTGATTCATGTTAAGTTGAACTGATTTTGATTTTAATTTAATTATAAGGAATGCTTTTAGTTTTTAATGGTATGTTGTGACTTAAATTATAATGGATCTGCGATAGCTTTGAGCATGTTCTTTTCATTATAGAGATTATGAACTTAGGAACCGTGTTGTTCACCATCGTCCCTTAGGTATGGTTGGATGATGGAATCCTTCCTAACGTTTATAATTCTCTTAGATTAGTCGTGGATTGGTATATTCTGTTCTTTGCTTTGTCTCAAGGGCATGGTTTTGTAATGGAATCAATTCTAATTCTCATAGCTATCATTCATTGAAAACTAGATCAAAGGAAGTTCAGAGTTGAGTTTTAATGAAATATCTTCCAATTGGATGAAGATAGGACTCTGATTCTAGTTGTGTTCTTGAATCAAGCATGGATCTCCCAGACCTCTACAAGTGGATCCTTGGAAACCTTAATTTCTTGTCTTTGAATTTTACAAGTTTTAGTTTAATAATTCACCATTATTCTCTTAAATTCTTCTAATTTAGTTTACACCTTCTTCTAGTTCTAATTCTAGTTACTCTCAGATTACGTATAAGTTTCAGTCCCTGTAGATTCGACCTCGGTCTTGCCGAGATTATTACTACATCGTGACCCTACACTTGGGGTTGTGAACAAAAACTTACTTTGTGATTTTCACAGAATCACCATAAAACAACCTGCTGAGATTTCCGGGTTATCTCAGAAAACCTAAAATGAAATGAAATTAAAACTGTATTTCTCTTCAATTGGTGAGTTAAAGGCGTATTTGTAGCTTGAATGCAGCGATCTACTTTCTTGGGATATAGATGAAGCCGTGTATGTGTTCAACCCAAAAAGAATGTAGGGATCTAATATATTTTCAATGAAATGATTAATACCCTAATGCTGCAAATTCGATTATCTATTTCTTAAGTAGAGTATGGATAACTCTATTAAAACAGTTTAAATTAACTTAAGAGAATAAAATTAGCTAAATCAAATATAAAAATTACCACACAAATAGCTTAAGGAGGTTTGGACTTTCACTGTTTTCTAGATAAGATGGATCTGTATTTTTCGTATATGGAAAGAACAAGAGAAAGACTCTATTTATAGCCAAAGTCATAGGGAATTTGACTAGCCCAATATTAGGTTCAACTGACCGAATTCCTCAATTATGCTCTAACGAATCTTTAGATTTTGTGGGATAAGAGCTTTAAAAAATTCGATTGGTTGAACCCTCAATTCGGCTAGCCAAATGCATGGTTCAGGTGGTCGAATCTCAATGAAATCCAAGATTTTTATGTCGTTGGATTCTTGACTGAACATGTTTCAGGTTGGCCAAGCAGACAAGTTCAGTTGACCGAACCCAAGGTTGGGTTGGCCAAACTTGCCATAGAAATACTTTGTTTAGTTGTAAACTTGCCTGAATAATATTGGGTTGGCCAAACCAAAGGTTAGGGTGGCCTAACACTAGTGTGTTTAACTTAGAATCATATGATATCTTGATGTTATGTGAAATACACCTAACTTAGGATTAATCTAAGGTAATACCACCTGATGGTTGACACATACAAAGTATTCTGATTCTAAGACTTCCTTGAGATGTTGATCGAGTCTTTACAAGTCCTTCATGAGTTGTCAAAGTGTACCTTCATAAGTGCTTGTGTTCCTTTCAGGACTACAAAATTTGATAATATAAATTGTACTTAAGTATAAGCACTTATACATATAGAGTTGCATGAGGAATAGGAAGTGGATAAAAAGGTCTTCAAAGATTTGGAGCACTTTTTGTGGATTACAGCTGGTGTAAAGCTAGTTTCACACGTCAGTGATTGGTTGATTGAGTATTGTGGTTGATATATAAGAATTGTGGTTGAATAATTGACATGGAAAGATGTGGAGAGTAGTCGAGTGGAGCGTGGTCGAGCTATTTAAGAAGGATCTTGAAAATGGAATAGTTTATATATATATATATATATATATATATAATACCATTGTAACTATTGTAGTAATGAAAGAAGGATTTAGAAGAATAAGCTACAACAGAAATCTATAAATAACATAAAAATGTGATAGAGAAAAAAACAATAGCACAACAATCTAAAAAAACAAACAACAATCAATCAAATCTATAAATTTATCTTTTATCTCAACTTATCATAGGAGCAGTGATAATTCTTAGTCATAATCCAAGTCTATGTTCAACGCTGGATTTGTTCTTTATCCAATATCATATAGTTATTTTAAGAGACACATTCTTGCAATTGCTCCTGGTGACCGATTGTGAGTTTTTTCCTTTTGTTTACTTTACACTGCTATTTTGAAAGTCCTTTTTTTGTTGAAGGCACAAAGTAACCCATCTTCGGAGGAAGAACCCCACCCTCTGATTATCACCTGATCATTATCAAATTCTATAAGCGGATGAGTGAGCAATTAATTTTCTTAGAATCTGGTCATATACGTTCATGTTGGATGTATTTGCTTATTTTGGTGCCTGGGGTCAAAATTGATCGGTTTTGTAATAACTTGACTTTTACAATGATGAGAACCAAATCCCACCATTCTCATTTGTGTGGCCCACCTGAGTTTTAGGATCAACCTCATTTTCGGGCCTATGTCCTAACATGGGCATGTAAAGAGTGGATTTAAAAAGGCATCATAGTGGGGCCCACCACATTCCAAAAAATAATAATTATGCATTGACATGCCCGAACCCATGCATGTCACTGTCCAAACTCATGCACGTCACTGCCTGAACCCACGCACCCCGACTTTCTCTCCCCATCTCCTTCTTCTCCATTTCGCAGGAGGTGGCCTCGGACCCACCACCACTTCTCACCTTCACCGTAATGAGACCTCAATTGATCTAAACTGTTCATTCCATGGGTCCTATCAATCCAACCTAACATATAAAAAAACAACGTGCAATGTTGATCTAGAACTGGAGGAATCTAACTCCCTCTCCTCGTTGCACGTCGTCATGAAACCTTTATATGAATCAATTTTTTCCCACCACATTACTGCTTCTTCCCATTACATCAGAAAGAAGGAGAGACGAGCAAGAGTTAATTAAAAAAGAGATAAGAGAGAGAGAGAGAGAGAGAGAGAGAGAGAGAGAGAGAGAGAGAGAGAGAGAATTGGATTCAGGTCATGTCTGAATTGGTTTTATTCATCCAACTTAGTTGACGTAGGTGATCTTACTCAATCTGAAATTTTAGATTTCATCTCTTTCATTTATGAGTTTTTACTATTTCTTTCATTTAATATTATAAAATTTTTATATTAAATTCGTATAGGTTTGGAAGAAATCTAGTACTGCTGTAACACCCCGAAAAATCGGAGGTCATGCATACGCTCGACTCTTGAGTTCCCGAGTGTCACTTATCATCAATTTTATGGTTTTAAGATTAATCAAGTTTAAATGCACAGCCTGAAATTACTTGGAGCATTAAATGCAACCACAACTAGTCTACTGAAGTGAAAGAGATATATATATGTACAAGTCCAAAAGAATATAAAGGGGTCGTCCAAAGCGTTGCCCAACAAAAATCACAAGAGAATCATATGTCCAAAAGAATGGTGCGCTGAGCCCACGACTCAACAGCCCAGAATCCCGTCTCCTAAGTCGATGGAGAACCGCCCATCAACTGTAAGCTCGCGCTGCACGGCTCCTCGAACTCAGCACAACCTACAGCTACTGAAGAGTCTGGGTGGTGTTTTAAAACACCGTCCCAGAGTGGGAGTGAGTGATCAACTCAGTGGGTGCTATTAGTCTTAAGTTTTAACATGCATCAATTATAATATGAACTTAATGAAAAGTAGATAATCAACAATACCTAGCAACTCTTATTTAAAATGCATGCATGCAGAATGATATGATGCATGCCCTCGCCACAACACTCTCTTGAGTGACTCCATCTAACTATTGCATATGTCAGCACTCCCTCAGAGCGACCTTGACTTTCGAGTCACCACCCTAACTAATGCGATGCAATGCGATCATGTTAACCAAGTTATTAATTAAGTCCATTCATCCAGCAGGTTTGGAAAACTGATACACCCAACGTATCAATGCCCTAAACGGGTTGCGAGGCCAAGACCCCCCAATGCGTGAGGCCAAGTCCTCGCGGTCCGTGATCCCATCAGGTTCCTCATCCCCAATTTCAAGCACATGAGGAGTGCCAAGAGAAAGCGATCGCTCGAGTTCACTACGGGGAGGCACGACACCCCAGCGTAGGCCGACAGCTCAGACACAGTGTCCCATTCCACCATGCCCGACTCACGAGGCTGTGGACCAATTTCAAGTGAGTTATTAATGGGCTACAACGGTTGCTGGGTGTTTCAAGTTTCATACATAGGTGTGAAAATAGGGTTAACAAACAAGGTTTTTCAGTGAGTAGACAGGACCACACAAGTCAGGCAAGCATGGAATGAGCGACCTTGGGCACAAGAGACCCATGTAGTCAAACTACAGCCACCCGAACACACTCGCCCAAACCCGCGGGTCCCTCTATGACATAGTCCTACCGATGGGACTACCGTCTCTCAATCTGTTCTTGGCCAACCCAATACTACAAAGGAGATCTATAGTATGCCAACAATTCAAGATAACAACCAAAGTCATAAGATCATATTCTCATGCATCGCTACCTAAAAATATAGATAATCCTACTAAGAAAGAAATCATAGTCATGAAGCATAGTGCGTGTGAAGTGTTTAGTTTGGAGAGGAAATTTATATTTCCTCGACCTTGAGACATCATAAGCACAATAGTAATAGTTCATGCAAACCAAGAAGCAACAACATTTGGAAAAATCATATAAATACAGGCATGTGGTCATACATACACACATTCACATAAGAGGCAAGTACAAACATCATAAAGAGCCAAATCACATTCTTGCATGAAATTCCAACCATTATGAAATCCCTAGGGTTTCCCTAGACCTATCTATATAGCATCAAGGTAATCAAAATCATTAATCTCATAGTAGAATTAGTGCTACACCACCTAAGATTAATAGTCCGCACCTTGGGATCGTTGGAGGCTTGATAGACGACCTAAAAATAAGGGTTTTGGGGGTTGGCCGGCCGGAATCCCTAAAGCAAGCTCTTGTATGTGAGAAATCTAAGCCAAACCGTTCTCAATACATGGGTTTCAAGAAAAAGGGTGAAGGATCTTACCTAGATACTTCATGGAATGATTATTGTGGTGGTGGTGTAGGATTTTCTTTGGAGAAAGGAGTAGGGAGTTGCAATGCTTGATCTCCTCGGCCCCACCACGATCTAGGGTCCACCTTGGATCTCTTCTTCACTCTCTCTTTCACTCTTTCTTCCTCTCTTTCTCTTTCTCTCTCTTTTTCTTTCTTTCTTTCTTTCTCTATGGCAAAAATCGTATGGAGAGAGGGGTGCCCAAAAAAAGGCCTTTTTATAATTCCAGATTTAGTGGAAATGGCCCCAAGTGTTGGGTTTTTACTATACTAGACTTATGGGAGGATCTTTCTAAGCTCTAGGGCCCACTATGGGGTGTATATATCGATATACATCATAGATAAGTGCTTCATGGCCCGATGAAGGGCCACACAAAATTTGGGAACGATCAGATATGAGGTTTGACCATATGGTCCAGATCCTTAAGTGGCCCTATGGGGCCTATTCCGGTGATTGGAGAGGTTCTGGTGGTCCCTTGGCCATGAAACTTATAGGATAGGTGGACCATGGCCCAATGAAGGGCCATGCAAATTTTGGGGACGATCGGATATTTGGTTTGATCGTACGGGTCCGATTTACGATCAATGGTTACCATGCCATGATCGGGTTTCAGATTCTGTGGATGGGTGAAGGACACCACATTAGACCTTCACCATGAATTTTGAAGAAATCTGACGGTTGGTAGGCCCGGTGTCTTAGTTTCATTATCCCATGCCAGATTTCAACTATGGCCTTGGGTGGGTTGACATGTGCTGTAGTAATGACTCGAATACTTAGATTTTAGGTGTCCAATGAGTCTGCAGTCCACGATGGACCACAAGCCCAGTGAGATATATATTTTCTTAAATTTTTATAATTTTTCGAGCTTTCTGCGCCGCGGTATAGCCCGTACGGGCTGATGCTAAATGTAAACGGTCATCGGGCTTGGCGGTTCACACTAGGCCCTATCATGACCTGTCTGGTCTACTCTAATCGGCTAATCTTAGGTTAATCAACTTGTGGTACCCCACCATGAGTGGCTTAAACAAATGGTCCTGTGGCAAATCCTACGTGGATGCCCCAGGACACTGTGCTGGTTGGACGGGACGTTACAAGGGTTAATTTGGTTTATTAGTTAAGATCTGGGCCTCATTTGACTCGGCTTTAGTTAGATCTTTAATTTAGTTATGCTTTTCTTGATTAGTTAACGACGGGTCAGTTAGATTTGGGTCCTATGCGAGTAGATTATGGGGCTACACCTGATGTTCAAGCGATCAGGTGGATTCGTTGACTTCCTACGGTTGATTAATCGGACTTGTGCGGTTCTTTACTGGTACCACCCCTGTATGAACTAATATTGAGTGTTAATGGTCATTAAGTGATGTTATAAGTTAATTAATAAAAAAAAATTTAAGAATTTTTGAAAATTCAAAATAGTGAAAAATCCGGGATGTTACAACTGCTATAGATGATCTTATCTCAGATCTATAGTTCTCAATCAATTCTTTATTAAAATTTTATTGTTAGATAAATATATATTGATTATATTATAACAATAATTTAGGAAATTACCTTATATTATTAATATATGAAATTTTATTAATTTTTATATATTGTATTTTTTTTTTAATAATATATAAATGCTTAAGTAAATTGAATTAATAGGGTCCTTACTCTTGCTCCAATGGTAGACTCTCATGAGTTTCAACACCTGGTCAAGGGTTTGAGTACTCATAGGTGGTGAAATCCCATTAAGGCGTGAGTGTGTGGGGGTGTGTGCATGTGTGTTAAAATAAACAAATAAATGAATAAGTAAATTGAATTAATATATTAAGATTTGATTAGAAATCAACTAAACTCTTGGGTTATAAATTAATTTCTAAATTAATTCAATAAATTAAAATTTAATATAATTTTTTTATATTGGTTTTGTTAAATTAGAATAAGATATGAATTAATTTTAAAAATATCAAACCAAATTTTATTAAGTAAATTTAAAGCTAGTTGATTATGAATGTGAAAATTATTAATTTAATTAAATATTGATAAATTTCATTAATTTACATTTAATTGAGTCTTGGCTGAATATAATTTCTAAAGTCTTGATTAATTAATTTAATTTGAATTAAAATATGATTATATGTGTGAAATAATAGACTTCTAATAACTATTAAGTTTAGATTTAAATATTATTTAATTTAAATTCATTAGGATAAATTCTTATTTGAAAATTAAATAAATAGTACAAATAGACTTTTAAATAAATGAAATGAAAGAAAATGTTGGGGTGATCTTGTTGAAGTATTAAGTCATGATTTTATTTTCTCTGAGAAAATAAAATTGTTTTAATCATAGACTCTATTATTATATCTTATATTAAATTTCATTCTATTATTGAAATTTATATTATAATTAATTTGAATTCACTCATTCCCCTCATATTCTATGAATTATATTTTAAATGTTCATTTTAAGTAACTCTCGAAATCAATTAAGTAAAAATAAATTTTGATAGGTAATCATTTCATTGATAAGAATTTAAATTATAGATATTTGTTTGTTAGATTTGATAAAATAAAAAAAAAGGAAAAAAGAAAGAAAGAAAGAAATCTGATTTAAGATGACTTAAGATTATTCCTTATTAAAGCTTGATAATTAGAATTATTTATGTATTGAAATTTGTATTTATATATATGCATTCTTTCAGCTTAGATTATAAGATTTTTAGATAACTAATTCATATTGACTAATTGAATCTAAACTTAAGTTGTGTAAATTTTAAGAGATTGAATTAATTTATATTTATTGATTAATTAATTATATTATATGGTTAATTAATTATAATTGGACAACTTAGATTTGAATATATATATGTATTAGTTGGTAATTAAATCACTTAAACTATTTTAACCTTAAAATTATTGAATGATTAAATGATATGTTAATTATTTTTAAAATTATTGATAACTAACTATTAAATTTTCTTTAAATTTTAAGTAATATAATTTTTTAGATTTGATCTAATTCTAAAATGATTAGAATTAAATAACAAGTTAATTATCAAATTGAGTAAAAATTGAAAATTCAAGGCTAAAATAGGAATTCTACCAAAGTCAGGGATTTTTGGCATAAGTTCCTTGACTATTACATAATGCAACCTGAACCTTCCTGAAAATTCAAATCTCAGTCTGTTATAATTAATAGCCAGATTTTTAAACAGGGGTTAATTTCTCACAACACAAAATTTTATAATATTATTTTAAATTGGGATTTCATTGTATTTTGTTTAAATGAAGTTACTTTTATTATAAATGTATTAATTGTGCGAATTTTATCATGTTCATATTATGCATCATTATCATTTGATTATTTTTTAAAAAGAAAGAAAAAATGAAGAATTGTATGAGCAAGTGGGACGATCATGTCCCTTGGGTGAAAGACATTAAAACCAGCAAGTAGGGAAATCATGTCCCTTGGGTGAAAGACCCTATAACCTATTGGATCCTTTGGAGTCTCCTTTGTATACGACATACGAGTACAATTATACGCGTGGACATATGTCAAAAGTACAATTGAAGTAATAATCTAACCAACTAACGTATAAATGGTTCTCTCACCATGAGGTACCAATACATGAGCGTTAATGCAAGGTGGTCATACAATGAGTACGATGTTGTAATTAATGATGGATGCGTATTTAGTTATTTATGTAGATTCTTAAATAGTATCGCATGCATATCATCTTTGCATTTCATGTACTTAATTTTATCATAAATTATATTATTTACTTTTGTTTTAAATTTATTTCTTTGCTTAATGAAATATGTAAAAATGTAGAAACTTTAGATTTATATATGAAACGATACTACTGAGTTATTATACTCTCGTTAATTTAAACCATACAGGTGATGAGTTGGATTATTTCGAACAGGATGACCTTTATTATTAGTTTGCATAGTTATTAGGTTTATTTTGAAATTTTAAATATTAATGTAATAAGTTAAGCGATTTAGTTTAAGTAGCCGTTTAATTTGTGGATGGTATGGTACACTGTTCTTTAATTAACTTTGAAATTAGTAGTTATCCTCCTTTAATTTGAATGCACATAACTTTGTGAAATTAAATATATACTTGTGTATTAATGATAATGTATTAATTAGCTCTTGTTCTTAGAATTTGGGCATTGAGTAGCCTTACTCGGGTACTCAGATTCTGGACCATGACAATTCGGTATCAGAGCCAAGTTTAGATTAAAATTATTGACCATGGGTAGGTTTGAATTTAAAGACTTAACTAGGATGAACTCCCTTAATTATAGTTAGAGTTCAATTTTAGTTACTATGATCTACATGTGTCGTTGCACACTAAATTTTTCTTGTTTAATCAATCATAGGTTATGGTAGATCACAACACTAATGTCAAAGCCTCATTAGGAGCTCCTAGTCTAAATGACATTGAAAATTGGTCACTTATAGGCAGAATTATTAAACCCATAAGAGATGTTATGGCCCTTGTGGGCTATCAGATAAGACAAACTCAAGCGCAGGGTTAGACCCAAACTATTCAGGTAGTTAACGAAGGGATGTAAACTTTATTAAAAATGTTTAAAAGATAGAGGTCGCCCATATTTAGGGGTGGTCCTGACTTAACTAAGCATAAAGGATGGAAGAAACAGATTAAGATCTTCATGGATATGATGTATGATGAATGCCAAAAAGTAGAATTGGCCATTTACATGCTAGAAGGAGAGGCATACCATTGGTGGGATTCAGTTGTTAAGGTGAACCCGAGAGCTGAAGCCTGGACATACGACTTGTTTTGCGAGAAGTTCGACGATAAATACTTTTCTTTGTATGTGCAAAATCAAAAGATGGGAGAATTCATGAAGTTAGAACATGGTGACATGACAACACTAGTATGATGCCAAGTTCATGGATCTATTATGATTTGTAACTTTTCTGGTGTTTGACGAAACACTTATGGCACATAAATTTAAGGAAGGTTTGAGAGGCTCCATTCGTAGCCAATTAGCCCATTTCGTATGGAAGGCCTATGCAGAAGTGCTTGAGTGTGCCTTAGCAATAGAGAAAGATATTAACAAATATTAGAAGAATCGTGATTAAAAGAAGGATGTAAAGAGTGGTGTTAGAAGTGCTTCACACATATCTCCAACTCAACAAGATGCATCTAAGAGATAGAGAACAACACCAACATCAATGGTCGAACCAATGGCAACAATGCCTTCACCATGCTTTTTGGGATTTTGTTCTAATTGTGGACTCGAGGGCTATACCTCTCATTTTCCCCATGTGACACTACACTCAGTATCCATAAAGGTTGGGACTGTCACAACAATCTTTCAGGCCTCCCCAGCAACATGCGTTGTCGTCCATGTCCTGACGACCTCCAATATATCCTTCTCCGTCACAGTCGTCTTTGAGACCACCTTAGTCATAACCATAAAGGCCATTACAATTGTACTCGGGGCCACCACAGTAAGGACCTGTAATGTCTCAGAAAAATCCATACAAAGACCTGAGTACCACCTCAGGCAGAAAGACCTAAGGACCATATTTTGCAGTAATTTATATGAAAATTAATTAAGTACTAAATGGAATTAATCAGTGGATTAGCTTAGACCACCATTTACACAAATGGAAAGACCCAAAACCATCAATACTGCTAATCAACACCACTTAAAAACCCAGGAAAAATCCCATGAGCCTATCGCTCTCGGGAGTACATCGAAACTTCATATCGGACTTGGACTGCATGTTGAGAATCCGGTGACTGTGAAACTATAAGGTTACATCTGTCCTATCGGGCTGGACAACCATAGCGAGAATCAAACCCAGATAGTATCCAGAAATGCATGACTTGAGCCCTGAGTAAAGTGCGTGAGAAATGCGAATATCTTTAGAAAATGTATTAAAATTTAAGTAAATTGGGTCGTTCGCTTACACGCAAAATTGAAGATTTTGGACTATTAGTTTCTGACCAAACTTCATCCATGGGAAAAGAAAATTTCCCTATGCATATCTGTATACTTTTGGGCTCGCTCGAGCAAGTACGACCGTTGATCTGACTTAGGTCCCCCACGACCGATCGACCTATCCAATCACGCTGAAATCACCATCCTGGCATAGATCCATTGTCAATGAACTTTCCCTATAACATAAGTGAATAATGGGCCTCCCTATGTGCCCTGTTTGTCAAAAACAGGCACCCTTTTATTATAAATTAAGTATACCATGGCCCTGAGGCCATTTACATCAGTTCTAGGCCTATAAAAAACCCTTAAACTATCCCATCTTTCCCTCATATGAATTTCCTAAAAACCTTAAGGGAGAGAGAGAGAGAGAGAGAGAGAGAGAGAGAGAGAGAGAGAGAGAGAGAGAGAGAGAGAGAGAGAGAGAAGGAGAGATAAGAGGAAGGAAGGAAGAAGGATTCTTGGAGATCTTTGCTGGGATTCTTTCCCACAACTCCACACATTGATTTACCTCCCCACTTCACTACATGACTAGTTTCAACTACGATTTGGGTAAGAAATTCAAACCATAACACCATAGTTAAGATTTAGAATAGTCGTTTCTCAACCTAGCTAATGGATTTCGTGATTTAGTTACCCGTCATTCTATTTTCAGGAACATAGGATTTGAACCGAGTCCAAATTGAGTATTCTGAAGAAAGGTGCAAACTATAAATGTTTAGGTTAGGGTTTTTAATGCTTTCAATGTCAGCTAATGATTTATGTCTGACTTGATTGCTGCCATATTGTTTTAGATATGACGTATTCGATATATATGCATGTGTGAACTATGTTGAATACAAGATGCATCCCATGTGTTTGTTGAAATGTTTGAATGAACGTGAAATTGTGATTTACGCTTGCCATGACTGTTAATATAGGATACATGTTTGTCATATGCCAGATGATCTCTTTGTGTAAGGAATTGTCATAATATATGTCATAACTAATCTAGTCTATGTATTTGGTGAAGTGTAACTTAAGTGTTTGATAAAATGTCTGAATGAGAAAATGTTGATGATTTATATTTATTAAGTGTATTAAGATAGGATTCTCAATTACCTTAATCATATGTATAGCTTCTTTCATGTAATCATATTTGCCGTGACGCAATTTATGGATAAAATTGCTTGGTGACATGTTCAATGTGTTTGATGAAATTTTTAAATGAGGGATTTATTTGGATTGTTTGTTAAATGATGATATGATTATCACATGTGTCTACCTATTGCATCTGAGTAAGATTGGGGCTACAACGTGGCCCAGGCAATCGGTAATAATCCTTGTACAGGTGACTGAATTAGTCTTTCCACATTAGATAACTCGACGAATCCGTGTCGCACGGCGATTGTCGACAGTGGTTAGGATACAAGGGGTGCTTATGTGCTCCATGTCGATTAATTCAACGTGTGCTCATACCAATCGAACTTACCAAACAAACTGATTCACTTATTGTGTGTTTACCATGTATAAACATCACTGCTTGAATCGAAGGTACCACTTACCAATGTAAAAGCCTGTTTCAACCATGGTACCACGATTCGCTAAGACTTATGAGCTGGGCATGGTGGTATGGGACACCGTGGTGGTGGTGAACCTCCCCGTAGTGACTAGTAAGCAACCCAAACTCGTAAGTTGGGCATGGTGGTATGGGACACCGTGTTCGAGCTGTCGGCCTACGTCGAGGTGACGAGCCTCCTGTAGTGACCGTGAGTATAAACAATGAATTTTTCTATCGACTACTTTTTCATTAGGGGTGATGCCCTTCAACTTACTTATCGTATGTGGTTAACTAGGATTAATGACCCTAGATGGATCCTTCATTTTGGGTCAATGATATAAAGGGAGGTATCTTAGCTTCCAAAATCTGTTGTATGAATAAGCCTAAATAAGTACTCGGCTAACACAATCATGCACCTCATTGCATGTGCTTTGGCGAGGAAGGTGCACTTTAGGGAGGTTGTCATGCATGAATTTGGTTGTTGGAGTCGCTTGTGAGGGAGCTTTGTGCGAGGGCATACATCATTATTGCATAGCATCTCTGCATTAACAAGAGTAGTTAGGGAATGATTGTTGTACTGCTTGATTGACTTGATAACATGTTAACCTTTGCCTTATAGTACCACTGAGTTGATCTCTCACTCCCACCCTAGGACGGTGTTTTAAAACACCAACCAGATTGTTGTAGATGCAGGTGATGATGAAGTCTATGTGACTGAGTTGGATTTCATAGATGAGGAGGAGGAATTCTCCTATGTCCAGCTATCAGGCGGGTCTATGTAGACTTCGTGCTGATTCGATGGGATATAGGGGCACATGGATTAGTTGGACACTTACATTTTGATATTTTTCCTATTTTGAAATAATACATGTATATATTTAGCCCAGCTACATAATCATACTTTGGAGGTTGTAAAATGTTTACCTGTTCAGATATATATATGTTTCAGTCTTTCACTTGCTAAATTTAATTATATCTACAGTATGATATGCTGTTTTAGTGTAATTCCACTCATATTTAATACATTAATATGGATAACATCTAAACATCATTATCCATGTTGCATAAGTGATGTGCTAGATCTTGGGAGTAGAGCTTTGCTAGACCCTCAAAATCTGGGGCGTTACCGCACCTTCGTCAGTATATTAGAGACCACTTCAACAGTTGTAGTAACAGGTTAGACCTTAGCAGTACCTGTAGTTGAGGTAGTGAGGTCAGGTGTTGTAAGACCCATATCCTAGTCCGTACTATTCCATAGGCTTCTGCAGTCCTTCTGGTCGAATTTTGATAATCCTCGACCCGTATCCAACGTTTGAGCGCGATCTTAAGCTGGGTCCCGCATACCGAAGTCAGCTCGAATCGAAACTTATACCTTAGCGACTGCGCAGTCACTGTGGTTTGAACGCCGTGACTCGTGCACTGAACTAATACCCAAGCTAGAAGTTGTGGGCCCACGTTCATTCTGAAGAAACACTGCGTGTTGTGAATTTCGAGGGAATCTCTATGACATGTTCCATCAATCAATCAATCAAGTACACTCCATACCTCAAGTACAAGTCAAGTACATGCAACCCATCTCTCTCTTTTCCACAAGTCAACTCTCTCTCTCCCTACCCATCCCTCTTTTACCAATTTTCAAACCAAACCATACCCATCCATCTCCTTACAACCACCACATCATCCCATCCATATCATCCCATCCTCTCTCTCTCTCTCTCTCTCTCTCTCTCTCTCTCTCTCTCTCTCATTTCTCAAACCTTCCAAGCAACCCCACACGTCCAAGCATTCCCAAGTTTTCCCAAAAACAACAAGTGTGGCCCACCCTCTCATCTCTCATCCCCACCATCAAAATTTCATCATCCACCGTTAAAGGTTAAACATAGGATGTAAGGAGACTAAGGGACCAAGGAGAAGGCCTAGAGGTGGGTGATCCACCGTTAAATTCTTATTTTTAGGGCCCACTTGTTGGTGGGACACATTTTGATGTATGAGTTGTATAATGTGAGGCCCATATGGTGGGGCCCCTCCATCACTGTCTGTCTCGTTTCCTCTCTTTCTCTCTCTCTCTCTTTCTTTATCCTACCCCTAGAATAATGTGGGCCCCACCGATTTGTGATAAATCTACTCCATCCATCAGACCGGTGTAGCCCACCGCATTTTAGGAGACCCACCGTCTATATAGTATGTATCATATATTATATTTATATTATAATAATATACTTTAATATGTATATACATGGTGGGCCATGTGCATGTGGGACCCACCATGGTGCCTGCGTTATTCTACATCGTCCAGCGTCTCTGGACGTTAGACGTGCAGCTGTGGGCATGAGTGTGGCTAACAGTAAAGTGTGAATTGACGTTGGGTGTAGTAACCCACTAAGCTTGGGTGTGGACTGCTCATGCAAGCCCCACCTTGATGTATGTACTTAATCCACGCCGTCCATCCTTTTTCTCAGATCATTTTAGGTGTTGAGCCAAAAAATGATGCTAATCCGACTTTCTGGTGGACCATAGCATGAAGAATAATATTTTCATCATTGATTTACACCCTGATATTTCTGTACACCAAAACTCTTCCAATATTGGAGTTGATGGGTTTGTATTGAGCCACAGAAACCAATGGCTCGATCAGATCGATCTGATGTGGGCCCTATCACTGAAAAACTACCCAAAAATAAAATTAAAAAAATAAAAAAATTTTGCAACAACAGACGCTGTTGCTGTTAGCATCTCTGGACACTGCAGCAAGCAGCGTCCGCTACTTTGCACGCTGGACAGTGGGCCCCATCTCAGGACACACCATGATGTGGGTCGAGCATCAACACCGTGCATTTAATGGGGCCCCTTCTTAAGCAGTGGGCCCCCCAAAAATTAGCTGTATACGGAACGTCAGGCGGCCCACACAGCTGGAAGCAGTGAGGATTAAACGTCTGCCATTGAAACCTCTTGGGTCAGAGAAGTTTTGAATCAAATGATATTTATTTTTCCTCTTCATACGGGTCAGTGTGACCTCATCAACAGGTTGGGTGGAATATAAACGTTATGGTGGGCCCAGGTCCGTGTGACCTCATCAACAGGTTGGGTGGAAAACAAACATTATGGTGGGCCCTAGGCGGGACCCATTGATGTGTGTGCTCCACACCTCCCATCAGTGTGGTCCCCACCATGAGGTATGTGTATTATCCATGCTATCCATCCCTACCGGACCCACCATGATGCATGTGTTACATCTAAGCCATCCAACCATTTTGAAGGCTCATTTTAAGACTTGAGGCAAAAATAAGACAGATCTATTTATCTTGTGAACCACACTGCACGGTGAGGATTAAACAACTACCATTGAAGTCCTTTGGGACCTTATGATTAGATTGGATGGGAAATAAAGGTTATGGTGGGCCTTAGGAATTTTAATGGTGGAAATTGTTATCACCACTTATATTTGGTGTAGCCCATTTGATGTATTTGTGGCCCATTTTTGAGGCCCACTTTGATACATATGAGGCCATGTGATTAGGCCCATCTTGATGTATTTGTGGAGCGTTGTTGAGGCCCACCTTGATATATATACGAGACCCATGTTATGAGGTCATTTGATGTATTAGAGGCCCTTGGGTCGAGGCCCAACAGGATGTACATAAGGCCCATTGCAATGTGTGATTCATCGCAGGCCGTGCCTTGGGATCAATGTTGGTTTGATGTCCACATTATAAGGTTAATGTTGGTTAAATGTTTGCATTATGACTCTCCCTAAGGCCCATTGATAGGCCCATACTTGTAGTGTGTAGGCCATCTAGGCCCATCTTTGTTATGAACAGAGCCCATCACCACATAACATGTTTAGTATAAATCTATAATTCATGATCATACGCATCATATGTATGCCTGATGTGAGGAGTGACTGATCATAACATGTACCTTTCGGTAGATTATTTATGGGCTCCTTGATAGGTAGAGTTACCCTACATGAGCGTGTGGTACACGCAGGATTGTTGCATACTGGTAGTGTGATTCATGCACTTTCATTTGTGTGGTTGTGATTATTATATGCCCTAGCTACATTAGGGCCATAGCCTCCACAGACACATCGTGGGTGGCTAAATTGGATACCAAAAATATTGTTACTAAGCATCGGGGCGCCATAGATGTCCCTGGGTGAAAATTCCTAAACCCGATGGTATGAGAGGATGATTCCAATGTCGAGACCAAGTGGATATATGAGCGCATGAGGGCCGAATACCCGGAGGCCGCGTCTCCCACTGTGTCGTGGTCGGTTGAAAAGGGGTGTGGCCTTACTCACCCGAGTATAGGGGGTAATATTAGGCTGAGTTTGACCAGCTTATGAATAGGTCTGCTATTGACGTGCCAGATAGGTATTAACAGACTATTGGTTAGGTGGATGGTGAGTTTTCTTACTCTTAATTGGACTATGTGGCTGGGAGAGCAGTGCCATTTGAAGTGTACTAAACCCTGGTGATTATCCAGACTAAGAATTGTACTGATATATGATGAGCTGTATGTGAATGAGGATTGGTATGCTTGAGTTGCATCAAGTATTGCATGGCCTTGTTATGGTCGATAGCATTCATATCCTACACTCCATAGCCTTGGTACGGCTGATTGCATTCATATACCCATCAGCATGACCCCGCATTACTCTGACCTTGCATTCTGAGCACGCTCATATTGTGCACACACTTACACCACCCTCTAAGCTTTCTATAAGCTTATGTATGATTGATGCATGAAGGTGACGCCAGAACGTAGCCATAGTCTCACCGCGGTTGGAGTGTACAGCCGAGCTTCTGGAGTTTTGTTACTTTCATTATATTGTATTTCCCTTTCATACGCCTTGTACTCAAAGTTTTTTATCATAGTGGATTTTGTGATGTTGTTCTTGTGGTTATTGTTCATGGGTTATGCTATGGTTCTGCTTGTTACAAATTAAATTGATGATTAGAAATCCTCCTTGTAGCATCCCAGGATCGGAACCTGGCGTATGGGTACCAGGAGCCGAGAATGGGGTACTACAGAGGCTGTCGGCGCCGGATTTAGCGATGGAGAATTTTGTGAGCTCAGTATTCGAGTTCGGGGCATGACAGGTGCCATGACTATAAGCCCAAGGTCGAGTCTATGCCCAAGTACAACCAGGGGATGACATAGTGCAGTCGTACGAGGACTTGTCGTAGCAATATGAGGGCCCAACTTAGAGTTATGATGTCTTAGCACAGTTCAAGGATGAAGTGACCCATACTTATGATGATGTTGTACCCTTATATGAGGACCCAATGCCACCAACAGATGATATTATACAACTAGGCATTGAGGCTACCGACGATGTAGTCGAAGGCATCATCATCATTTATTCATACTTAGCTAACGTGCTCTTTAATTCCAGAGCATCACATTCAATTATTTCTTACTACCTTTCGTAATCACTTGGGTTATCACCTACTCCATTAGATAAAAAATTAACGATAGCGAACCCCTTTAGTAATCTAGTATAACTAAGTTAGATTTGTGAATCATGTTTAATCATAATCGAGAACATAAATTTACCAGTTAATCTTATAGTCATGCAGATGCGAGAATACGACATTATATTGGGGATGGATTGGTTATCTTTATATCGGGCCAAAATTGACTATTTTAGGAAGATTGTCATATTGAATATTATTGGGCAACCACCATTATAATTCCATGGAATATGAATGAAGGGAGCGCTAGTTAGTTTGTTAGTCATCTCGAAAGTTGAGCCCCAAGGAGTAGAGCAAATTTTGATTGTTAATGAATTTTCAGAAGTATTTTAAGATATCCCTAGATTATCTCCAAAGAGAGATGCTGATTTCACAATAGATCTGGAACTTGGGATTGAACCAATCTCTAGAGCACCATACCGCATGGCTCCTGTTGAGTTGAAAGAATTAAAAGAGTAACTTTAACAGCTCCGAGTTGAAGAAGTGATTAACGGAAGCCCCGATACTTTCATTAACGACTTAAGGGGAAAGATTAGTGGTATATACTGATGCATCTCATCAAGGGTTGGAATGTGTGCTGATGTAAAGGGATAAAGCAATAGCATTCACATCAAGGAAGTTGAAACCACATGAGTAAAATTATCCCACTCATGACTTAGATCATGCAACTATAGTGTTTATTGTAAAAATTTAGAGGCACTAACGTTGCACTAGAGTGGATTAGAAGGGATGGAATGAGATTTAAGGTAAAGTTGTGTGTTGTCAGTGGTTGTCCAGGACTTCCACTGGATTGCAATATCTAGGGATGATCTGGGAAATCTGTTTGGATGGATTGCAATATCTCGAGATGATTTGGAAAATCTGTTTGGATGGGGCATGAGATTCGGCCAACTTGTAGCTGTAACATAGGGGAGTGTTTGGAAATGCAAATGTATATGCCAATACATCCAGCGTGTTCTATGTAATGTGGGTGTCCTTAGTACCCCTGCTTCCTATGGTGTGGTCCATTGCAGAGATTTTCGTAATTTAACAAAAGAAGAATAAAAAAGAAAAGTGAGAGCATATTGCTATTTTTAATAACAAATTTTCAAAAAAATCGAGTAGAGGAAATTCAAGACGCTCAATTTCCGACAAAACAGATTTTTCTTCGATGGAAAAGAGAAAATGAAAACAGCATTTGATTTTCTGAACTTCTAAGAAAGAGGAGAAAATGGACGTACGGGATCAAAGTTGCAGCTTCTGCTTCTCTCTTCTTAGGGTTGAAAAATGTTGAGACTTAAATATTGCATATTTAAACCTTAAATTACATTAGTTTTTCAGGTATTTAATTAATAATTTGATTTAATTATATACATTTTTATCATGTGAGGTGATTCAAAAGCTTATGATAAAAATGCGCTTAAAAGAATGGATTTAGAGTTCAAAAGAAGACAAGATTTAGAAGTCATTAATGAAGAATTCACATGCCAAAGATCCAAAGAAATCATGTGAGGAATGAAGAGAATTGAAGATTTGAAGTGAAGAAAAGGAATCTTGAAAATTGTCCTGAAAAAAGATATTATAAAATTTCAGGGCTAAAAAAATACAGTTCTGAAAAAGTGCCAGAATAGACTTCGATGACATCGAAGGTGTCATCAAAGGTGCAATCGAAGCCAGTTCAATGACATCAATAAATTCAGGAATTTTGGGCTAAACTCATTGGATAGTTCTGGAAAATTCTCGATGACATTGAAGCCATCTTCGATGACACTAAAGGTTACGCAGATTTTACATGGAGTGTGTAAATTTGAGGTGGTTTGCGGATTTTTTCAAATCAGTGCGAAAGTTGGAGTTCTAAAAATATAAATAGGAGTCCTTAAGATGTTCCAAAGCATCTTCTAGGGTTTGAAAATGGAGAGGAGGCCTAAGTGGAGCCCCGAAAATGTCCTTATACTTCAATTTCTTCATGGGTTTTAGTAGATCTTTTTATTTTTCTTATGTTTTTGAGTTAGATATGACAAGCTAATCTCTTAGATAGGGTTAAGATGTGAAGCTTGTAGCATGTTGGGATGTTTATTTTTCTTTTATTCTTATTTATGTTAAACTTCATTGATTTCTAATTTGATTTAAGAAATATTTTTAATTTTTTATGGTTTATTATGACTCAAATTACAATAAGCGTTGTGATAGCTTTGAATATCTTCTTTTCCATTATGAGATTGTGAGATCGGTAAATCATGTTATTCACCATCGTCTCCTGGGCATGGTAGGATGATGGAATCCCTTCCAATCTTCATAATACTCCTTTATGTGTGGCTAGGTCAATGAAAGGTTCGAATTTGGTTTAATTGTTTCATCTTCCAATTGGATAGGATAAGACTCAAATTCCAATTGTGTCTCTTAAATCAAAATAAGGTAGGATCTTGATAGCATAAGTGGATCCTTGGCACCCTAGTTTCCCTTTGATATTTGATACTTTATTCATAATTACTCTCAATTATTCAAGATTTAGATTTAAATTTTCTTCTAGTTCTAGTTCTAGTTATTTTCAAAATACGTAAAAGTTTAGTCCATGTGGATTCGACCTCAGTCTCACCGAATTATTACTACATCGCAACCCTACACTTGGGGTTGTGAATAAGTTTTTTGTGCCGTTGCCAGGGACTACGGTTGCACTTTTCGAAGAATTAATTAGTATTAGAATTAGATTAAGATTAAGATTTATTTTTATACTATGATTTTATGTTAGGATTTTTTTAAAATTGTTTTTAAAGACTAACATTGTTTTTCTGTTTTATAGGATCCTAACATAGAAACACTAATTGGGTAATTTTGTTCCAACCCTCTCTCTTATCATTTCTAGATCTCTTGTTTGTTTTAGTTTTTTAGTTTTCCTTTTAGGTTTAGTTACTTGAGGGCTGCGAGTGTTTTATACCCAAGTGGGTTTGTAACAACACTCTTCGTCTCTTGAATAAAGGAGAGGATTGGTCGAAGGGTAGCCTATCCATCACCGTATTAGACATCACTTGAGATTCTCTGAATTAATTGAAGTTATGGCTGCAAATCAACTTCAACGTCCAGTTGAGGAAGTTGAAGATGAGAACGAGGTACATCATGCACCCCCGCCTCGTACTCTATGAGATTATTTACAATCGGCGAGGATGAGTACACCTTCCTGCACATTATTCTCATTAAATGTAGGAACTGTGGATGTTAAACCTAGAATGATACAACTACTTCCTAAATTCCATAGACTAGAATCTGAAAGTCCATACTTGCACATCAACGAGTTTGATGAGATAGTCGCCTATAATGTCCCGAATTTTCACGGTAAGAGTTTGTACTTGTATCAATGAAAAATGAGTGTTAATCATATATAAATTGGATGCTTTAAAAATTATACCTTATTTTTATATATTTTTTAGATCATATCCAGATGCATTCATGAAGGTAACTGTAACACCTCGGATTTTTGCCAACCTGGGGTTAGACGTCCTTAGGCAATGGGTCAACTAAAATACCTGGGAAATCGCTCAGAACCTAATTCCATAGCCAAAGAAATCACTTAGGACTATTTTCTTTAGAAACTAAGCATAAGTTAGCTAGCGCAACGCTAGAGTATCTGGGAAATAGTCCCTGATCACTTTAAATACGTTCTACAAGACCCAAAGCGAGTAGAACCAATGACGCTATAATACTCTAAAACCTCGAATCAAACTCTAAACCAGTTTGTTCTCGGGACCTCTTTGAAACTTTGTATTGGATCTTGACCGCACGTCAAAAGTCCGATATCTACCATCTTAGACCCTTATAACCGCCTAGCTGGACCTGACAATCATTTCAAAAATCAAGTCCAACCGACGTTCAGAGGCTATTTCATTGAGCCTGGAGTGAAGAGAGTGAGAATAGGTTTAGATTTGGAATTTAAAATTCAAATCTGGCACACGACTTGATGTGTCAGTATTAAGCTTTTTGACCATCAGAATTCATCCAAATTACACCCTCGGATCAGGAAAAATTTCTATTTCATATCACGAGATTTATAGACCTGATCTAGGTGCGATGACCGCTGAACTGAAACTGGACCGCCACGTGCGATCTGAAAACTCTATCGGTCTGAAAACTTGATGTGTGCTAGATCCAGTATGCATGAGCTTAAGTCCGACCGCGTTTGGCCATGGGACCTCCAGAAATGCTCTTTTGGACCGAAACAGCCCCGATTTGGTTACCCCTCAAGTAAACAATGT
This sequence comes from Magnolia kwangsiensis, assembly GCA_037074715.1. Classification (NCBI taxonomy): domain Eukaryota; kingdom Viridiplantae; phylum Streptophyta; class Magnoliopsida; order Magnoliales; family Magnoliaceae; genus Magnolia; species Magnolia kwangsiensis. The sequence goes on from CM073583.1 coordinate 69,726,413, forward strand.
TCCCAAGCCTACTCTGGGAAGTTTTTAGGTTATAAAAGGGGTTTAAACCCTCACTCCTCTCACCCATCTGAATTTTCTAGAAACCCTAGCAAGAGTGAGAGAGAAGGTGAGAGATTGTGAGAGAGAGTGGGAGAGAATTTCCTGCTGCTTGCACTACGTGTTGCACGTGCTTAAGCAACGCGCCTTAATCACTTTCCCGGCGATTACGCCGCGATTCTAGATAAGCAAATACCCCAAATACTTGCTGATTTAAGGTTCCTTAGTTTCCTTAGCATGGTAGCTGATGCATCTTGTAAAATAGATTCCCGATTCGCCGTAGACGAAGCGTACACGCTCCATTCGGAACGATACACATCTAAAGTGAAAGGTGCGGATTTTAGACGCTTTGATTGACTGTTTCCAACGCTTTCAATGTCGATTAATAGTAGATTATCGACGACAACGCCGTTTGACATGTACAACATGTTGTCCGTTTCCTGTTTCGTAAGCAGACAAAGAATATGAGATTTAGGGCATTTTAGTCATTTGTAGGAAATACTGTTTTCATCCATATTTTGCTGATGTGATTGACATGGCTTCTTGTCGCATTAGAATACTAGGAATGCGTGCATAATTAGTTTGGAGAAGAGATTCGCCTAAATGCGCACTTTGAGTCGACATACTATATGTAGACTTAAGGGTGTAGTCTAAGTGTTTGTATAAATATTTGTATTAGTATGTATTGAATTAAATGGTGTTATGAATTAGTTTGAGATTGAATTCTCAAATGATATGCTGATGTAAATGATTTCCTACATGTTGACTATATGCATGATTTCATTATATGCATGAAATGCAAGTGTTAGATGATTCACTCAAGTTGTATGTTATAACATGTGTTAACATGCTCACATGGTTGTATTTCATTTCCATTACTTTTACATGATTGCTGATGTGGATTCACAAATGATTGGGGCTATACTTAGTCCAGGCAGTCGGTAACCGAATCAATTTGTGGTTGGCTTATATTTACCACGAACGACGCGTCGATGAACGCGAGTCGTGTTTTGGAGTTGGCGGCAGTGGTTTGGCCACAAGAGGTGTTTTATGCACTGCATGTCATTCGACTTGAGATGCACTTGTGCTAGTCGAGCCCGTCAAGTAACCCGACTGGCCATTGTATGTTCACCCTATATGAGTCATAACTGCTTGAACCTAGGGTATTGAACTTACCATTGTAAACCCTGTTAACCATGGTACCTTGATCCATAAAGACTCATGAGCCGGGCATGGTGGTATGGGACACCGTGGTCGAGCTGTCGGCCCACGCTGGGGCCACAAACCTCCCCGTAGTGACCAGTGAGCACCTATGACTCGTGAGCAGATTATGGTGGTATGGGACACTATATTCTTGCTATCGACCTACACTGATCAGGCGACGAGTCCTTTGTAGTGACCGCGAGCGTATTCTGAGTCTACGGGAGGCGACGACCCTTCCATAGCAGTGAGAGTACAGTAGGCCTGTATTGATAAGGTGATGGGGGAGCGGTGCAACGAGTACGAGCAACAGCCCTGGCAGCCCTTGCAGCGACCTATAAAATATACATCGTATGAGATTACTAGGAGTGATGACCCTAGACAGAATCTGTGTTGGGATTGATATAAGGGAAGTACCTTAGTTTCCCAATCCTACTGTTTGAATGGACTAATAATAACTCGGCAATCATATCACCATCACATTGCATGTGCCTGGAAGATGTGGAGCACTGAGCGGTACGCAAGCATGGTGTGGGCGTAAGATGGTGCCGTATGAGGGAGATCGTCGGTGAGGGCATCCATCATGTCATGTCATATTGCATTAACAACAGTATTAGGAATGTTTGATTTACTGCTTTACTATTATCGCATGATTGATTTGAGAACATGCTAATCTTTGCTTTATTATTCCACTGAGTTAGCTACTCACTCCCACGTTACGGGATGGTGTTTCCAGACACCCACCAGTTCCTATTTTGGTTGCAGATGATGGCGCTGCTTGAGAAGCGGAGCTGGACTTGATGATGATGAGGAGGATCCCTCCTTTATGCGTGTTCCGATTGACGGGATTACAGGGAGGTTGATTTGTTGCCTTGACACTTGTCATTTTATATTTTTAGAGTACTCATGTATATTCTTTTTGTTTACTTTTGAAGTATACATGTATGTATATAACCTGGTAACATGTTCACACTCTGGAAACATACAACAGTTTATATATGTTATACATACTATCACAGTCTTCCGCTTGTAAATTTAACTGTCTCTGGAGTATGATATGTTGTTTTGGCTTAATCCCACTCATGTTTAATAGATCAATACAGACAACATTCAATCATACACATTTATGTTGCATAAGTGATGTTCTGGAACTCGGGAGTGGAGTTTTTGCTCGACCCCCAATTTTTGGGATCTTATAGTAACATTCACGAAAATAAAATCGACTGTATTGATTATTTCATCAGAGTAGAAGAATTCAATAAATAATTAAATGCCCTCTTAATGAGAGCTTATTACATTTATCGAGTTCACAGCAGAAGTATAAAACTAAATCATAAAACTATCTTCGTATGCTTTTAGGACAATCTTCCATAGGTAGATGGTCCTCTAAGTATTCAATCTGTGCATCACCTGCATCATCTGTATTGTTGGAAAGGGTCAACGCCCTACCGATAGTGATGGTTATCCTTTAAGATTAACAATAATTCAAGAGATTCATAAAAGCGATGTAAGTGTTCTGATATGACTCATACTCAACTACTATGAGAGGTATTAGTATGCGCAAACAACCTATGTGAGATGCATGTCTAGCAAAGTGTGTGCAGTTCATCATACGTAGTGATCATCATAATATGGAATATAATTTATAGAAAACCTGTCATGCCCCAAACTCAGAAACCGGGTTCACAAAATTTCCGATCGCCGAATCTGGCGCTGACAGCCTCCGTAGTACCCCATTCTCGGCTCCCGACACCCATATACCAGGTTCCGATCCTGGGATGCTACAAGGAGGATTTCTACTATCCATTTAATTCGTAATGAGCATAACCATAAGCATAACTCACGAACAATAACCACAAGAACACCATCACAAAATCCACTATGATCAAAAACTTTGAGTACAAGGTGTATAAAGGGAAATACAAGATAGTGCTAATAACAAAACTCCAAAAGCTCGACTGCACGCTCCTGCTGCTACTACGCTACGGCTGTGTCCTGACGTCACCTGCACGCATCAATCGTGCATAAGCTTATAGAAAGCTTAGTGGGCGGTGTAAGTGTGTGCACAATACGAGCGTGCTCAGAATGCAAGGTCAGAATAATGTTGTAATGTGCTGATGAGTACATGAATACAATCAGCCGTACCAAGGCTATGTGGTGCAAGATATGAATGCGATCGGCCACATCCAGGCCATGTGATGCAGAATGCAAGTCAAGCATGTCAATCCTCATCATATACCAGTACAGTTCTCATTCTGGATAATCACCGGGGTCTAGTACACTCTATGCCAGCTTGCCGTCCCTATCTGAACGCACAACTGGGAGAGCAGAAGAGACCTCACTATCCTCCTGGCTAGTCAAACTCAACCTAGAAGTTGCCCCCTCACTCAGGCGGGTAAGGTCACACCCCTTTCCAACCGACCAAGACACAGTGGGAGACGCGGCCTACTGGTATACGGCCCTCGCGCGCTCATTTATCCACTCGATTTCGACGTTGGAGTCATCCTCTGGTACCATCGGGTTTAGGAATTTTCACCCAAGGACATCTATGGCGCCCGTATGCTAGAACCAAACATTTTCGGTATACATCCAGCCACCCACGATGCAACTGTGGAGGCTATGACCCTGATGTCGCTAGGGCATACAATAATCACAATCATACAAATGCAAGTGCATGAGTCACACTACCAGTCATGTAACAGTCCTACGTGTACCATGCACTAGGGAAACTCCGCCTACCAGGGAGCCCATAAACAGTTCGCCCGAAGGCATATGGTATGATCAGTCACTTCTCATATCAGTCATACATATGATGGTATGATAATGAATCATGGATCTATACTAAATATGTATATAGAGATGGGCTCTGTGTATAATTGAGATGGGCGTAGACGGCCTATTTACTACAAGTATGGGCTTATTAGTGGGCCTTAGGGAGTGTTACAATGCGGACATTTAACCAACATTGTACCTACAATGTGGACGTCTAACCATCATTGTTCCCAAGGCATTACTTACTATAAATATCGTTATTTGCCATGGAGGGATCACGCATTGCAATGGACCTAGTTGCACTCAATTGGGCCTTAAGTACATCAATTGGGCCGTATCATATGGGCCTTGCATTCATCAAATGGATCACCTTAATAAGCCTCACCAATGGGCCTTAGGTCCTTTGCAATGGGTTATAACCCATGTGCCTTAGAATTCATTAAAATGAGCCCAATCACATGAACTTTATGTACATCAAATGGGCCTAATCACATAGGCCTTATATATACCAAGATGGGCCTCAACAATGGGCCACAAATACATCAAATGGGCCTACACACATGGGCCCATATATAACAAAGTGGGCCTTAGCGGGCGGGCCACAAATACATTAAATGGGCCTACAACAATGGCCTTAAAATGATCTCAAAATGGTTGGACGGTTTGGATGAAACTCATGCATCATGGTAGACTCCCATGTGGGCCCACTATAACATTTTTTTTCCAGCCAATCCTGGGCCCATTGAAATGCTTATTTGCCACCCAACCTGTTGTTAAGGCCGTGTGGCAAGGGGCCCACCAAAATGTTTATTTTATATCCCACCTGTTGATAAGGCCATGTAGCAAGGGGCCCACCAAAATGTTTATTTTCCATTCAAACCTGTTGATAAGGTCATATAGACCCAGGGCCCACCGAAATGTATATTTTCTACCCAACCTGGGTCCACTGTACTATTTATTTGCATCCAAACTGTTCATTGAATCACATGGCCTAGGGCCCACTGTAATGTTTATTGCCATCCAAACCTGTTCATAACGTCACGTGGCCAGGGGCCCACGTGATGGACGGCGTGGACACAATACATACATCTGAGTGGGGGCCACCGTCCACTGCCGTGGACGGACGGCATGAGTAAAACACTTGCATCACAGTGGGTGTCACCACCCACCGTTGTGTACGGTGTGGTAAGCCACACATACCACAGTGGGTCCCATGTAGGGCCCACCAAGGTGTTTATTTGCAATCCAACCCGTTCATTACGTGCGTCCCACCTGTTTGAGGGTTCACACTAAGTTTCAGCCACATTCAAGATTCAGGTAGGCCCCACCAAGTATTTTTATATGATTTAGGCATGTCTTCACATGATTTGGATGGTATGGCCCACCTGAGTTCAGTTTGTGGATGATTTTTGGAGTCAACGCACCATTCAAGGGGACCTATTAAATGAACAGTATAGATGTAAAATATACATCATGGTGGAGTCTACAAGTGGGCTAATGAGGCCACCCTTTTTAACGTGGACGTCTCTGGACTCATGGCACAAAGTCATGCCAAAAAAAATTATTTCTTTTTCCTAGGTGGGACCCACATTAACCAGATCTACCCCATCCATTGCATGTGTTCCACAAAATTAAGCGTCCAAACCAAGTTTCAGCCACGTCCAAATTTCAGATAGGCCCCACCAAATGCTTTTGTATGTTTCAGGCATGTCGTCACATGAGTTTAGATGGTATGGCCCACATGAGTTCCGGATTGGTCCAAAATTTTGGCTCAACGCCTAAATTAATCTGAGGAAGATGGTGGAAGGCTTGGATTAAATACATGCATTAGGTTGGAGCTTGCAAGAGTGGCCCACCATTTCCCTTCTTTTCCTTTCTTTCTCTGGACGTCAAGTAGGCAAAAGCATGCATGGATTTTCTTTATTTTTGTTTTCCTAGGTGAGACCCACATTAAATAGATCTACCCCGTCCATTGCATGTGTCCCACAAAATTAAGGGTCCAAACCAAGTTTTAGGTGGGTCCAAGCTTCTGGTGGACCCCAGAAATCATTCTTCCAAGTTTTCAACGGAAAATACTACCATTCTTAATACCACGGTCCGCTAGATGATTGGATCGGTCTCATTTTTCGGCTCAACGCCTAAAATGATATGAAAAATGGAATGGACGACGTGGATTGCATACATACATCAAAGTGGGGCCTGCATGTAAGGTCCACCCCAAAGCAACCCCTTTTTCTTTTCCTTTTGTTTTTTTCTTTCTTGTCAGTACACGCCCATGTCGCCTGTACACATACTCCATGATGGCCAACACGCCCGTCCAGCGCCAGGGACGCTGGACGGCATGGATAAATACATCATCATGGTGGGTCCCACATATACGTGGCCCACCATATACATATATATATATATGTGTGTGTGTAATATTAATATAATATAATATATATGTATATATATACGTATCATATCACCTAAAGTGTGGTGGGCCACACCATTTGATGAATGGAGTAGATTTATCATGAATTGGTGGGGCCCACTTCATTTTAGGAAAAGGATAAGAGAGAGAGAGAGAGAGAGAGAGAGAGAGAGAGAGAGAGAGAGAGAGAGAGAGAGAGAGAGAGAGAGAGAGAGAGAACAATAGACGGTGATGGTGGGGCCCCGCCACTATGGGCCCCACATAATACAAATCATACATAAAAAATGGGTCCCACCAATAAGTGGTCCCTAAAAAGAATTTAACGGTGGATCACCCACCTCTAAGCCTCCTCCTTGCTCCCTTGGCCTCCAATGCTCCTTGCCTTCGCCTTGGACGGTGGATGATGGACCTTTGATGGTGTGGATGAGAGATGAGAGGGTGGGCCACACTTGGCCTTTGGAAAAGCTTGGGAATGCTTGGATGTGTGAAATTTTTGCTTGGAGAGATTTTTTTTTTTGAGAAATGAGGGAGAGAGAGAAGTGATGGATTAATAAGAAGTGATGGAGGGATGTGTGATGGGTTTGGTGATGGATGAAGTGATGTGAGAGTGGACTTTGGGTTGCTTGTGTAAGAGAAAGGTATGGGCATGACATGGGTTAGTTGTACTTGGGTATGGAGTGACTTGACTGGTACTTGACATGAGTGATTGATTGATTGATGAGACATCTCGTAGAGATTCCCTCGTGATTCGTAACGTATGGTGTTTTCTTTGAATTGAACGCAGACTGACATCTTTTATCCTGAGTATCGGGTCGGTGCGCGAGTCGCGGCGTTAGAACCGCAGTGATGGTGCGGTCGCTAAGGTATAGGTTTCAATTTTAGCTGACTTTGGCATACAGGTCTCAGCTTAGGATCATGCGCAAACATCAGAAAGTGGTCGAGGATTGCCGAATTCGACCGGAAGGATCGCGGGAATCGACGGAACAGTATGAACTAGGATACGGGTCTTACAAAACCTGACTCAACCCGTATCCTATAACTATGGATGTTTGCTGGCATGGCTAACACTAACGTGAATTTATTCGAACATCTCAAGGTGATACAACAATGCGGTTGGAGGATTTACGTAACACGATGTGTTCATGGAGTGACTATTTACGACATTCAATCCCGAGAAGGTGATGTAACATGTACGGTGATTTAGTTATATCGATTGTGCACCACGTCAACTAACTCACAGAATTACATACCGACCAAGAGGGCCGTTACCCGTAATGCATTACGTCAATGATAAATGTTGAGTCACTAGCTGTGATACCTCTTAACACATCACTTGCATTGATAGAAAATATAAACTAAATTACAGGGTTCTGGAATATCAAGATACATGCCTAAGCTTTAAAGGTAAATAGCACAGGGCTAACAAAGTAATGAGAAAAGTGGCAATGTCCAACTCAGCAAATAGAAAAGTGGCAATGGCTAACTTAATAAAGATGAGAGTTGGAATGACTAACTCAACAAATAGGAGAGTAGCAATAGACAACTCAATAATAAGAAGAGTGACAATGGCCAACTCAATATTTAGAAGAGTGGCAATAGCTAACTTAATAATTTGATAAAAATAAGGGTAAGGCTTGTATCCATTTCCTCATGTAAATTCATGAAGATTACGCATAATATCATAGTTACCAAAGGATAAACAAATGAAGGTGGTAAATCAATCAATTGAAAGGATAATTCACAGTAATATGGAAATATGAAAAAGATAGGATAATTCATATCAATTTAAATTAAAGTAAGCTTAAAGGATAAAACCCTCACCTTGATTTGTTTTGAACGGTCAAACGTCTTGGAGTGTAAGACTAACCTTTATTCTTGTTTGTTTGATTGCTGGGAAAAGATTTATGTGTCCCTAAATTTCAATTTAGAAGGTTTGGATATATCCCACCCTTGTATCAACTTAGTTTAATAAGGTGAGTTCCTTTACCACCTTCATTGGAAAGGGTTTTGTCACGCCCCAAACTCGAAAACCGGGCTCACAAAATTTTTGATCGCCGAATCTGGCGCCGACAGCCTCGTAGAACCCCATTTTTGGCTCCCAGCACCTATTCGCCAGGTTCCGATCTTGGGATGCTATGAGGAGGATTTCTAACGACAGTTTAATTTGTAATAAGCATAACCAGAGGCATAACCCACAAACAAAAACCAACAACTCCATTACATTTTCACTATGATAAAAAACTTTATAAGTACAATGAGCATAAAGGGAAATATAATGATGATAGACCAAAAGTTTCAAAATAATTTACCACGTGCTCAAGCCTGAGCACTGCTGCGATCCAACATCACTTGCACGCAATGGTCGTGCATAAGCTTATAGAAAGCTTAGAGGGTGGTGAAAGTGTGTGCGCAAGGTAGTAATATGATCATGCAATATCAACATAATGCGGAATATATTGATGGATCCATGAATACTGTTAGCCGTACCAAGGCTATGCGGTGCAAAGCATGAATGATGTTGGCCATACCAGGGCTATGCGATGCAAGATGCAATTCAACATACAATCCTCATCTAAGTCCACATATCAATATAACTCAACTCTGAGATATCATCGGGGTCTAGTACACTCTAAACTAGATCGCCGCCCCATCGCGCGCAATAAGGTAAGTGGAAGAGACCTCACTATCCGTCTGCCAATATCAGGCTTGACACGTCGATACCAGACCCATTCCTCGAGCTGGTCAAACTCAACCTAGCTTTGTCCCCTACTCTCAGGCGGGTAAGGCCACAGTCCCTTCCAACCGACCACGACACAGTGAAAAGTGTGACCGTCTGGTAATCGGCACTCGGCACTCCTGTACCCACTCAGTCTAGACTTTGGAGTAACTCTTGGTACCATAAGGGTTTAGGGACTTTCACCTAGGAATATCTATAACACCCCATGTAGAATAAGATTTTCGGTATCCAATCCTGCCAACCACGATACACCTGTGGAGGTTACGGTCCTGATGTCGTTAGGGCGTATAGTAATCATATCACACAATGCGAAATGCATGAATCATGCTATCCAATCATGCAAAAAATTCTGCACGTATCTTGCGCTCATGTAGGGCAACACCGCCTAACCGGGAGCTCATAAATAACCTACCCGAAGGCATATGCTATGATCAGTCACCTCTCATATCAAGCATTCATATGATGCGTATGATCATGAGTCATGAAACTATACTAAATATGTAATAAAGTAATGAACTATCCTTACAACGTAAATGGGTCTAGACGGCCTACATACAACAAGTACGGGCCTATTAATAGGCCCTAGGGAGAGTCGTAATGCGGACATTTAACCAACATTAAACTTGTAATGCGGACATCAAACCAACATTGCTCCCAAGGCGTAGCCCGTAATGAATATCATTACATGAACCAGGTTGGGATCACACATTGCAATGGGCCTTAAGTATATCCCATTGGGCCTTAAATACATCAAATGGGCCATATCATATGGGCCTTTCATTCGTCAAGTGGGCCACATCAATGGGCCGCACCAATGGGCCTTGTGCGCATTGTAATGGGTCATAACCCGTGGACCTTAGATTGCATCAAATGGGTCTAATCTCATGGGTCTTATATGTAACAAATAGGCCACACCAATTGGGTCTCATATGTACATCAAATGGGCCTCAACCCATAGGCCCTAGTACATCTCAATGGGCCTTAACCCATGGGCCCCTAAAATATCAAATGGGCCCAATCCCGTGGGCCTTAGAATACATTAAATGGGCCTTGACCCATGGGTCTTACATATATATCAAAGTGGACCCAATGAACTACCAAAAATACATTAAGATGGGCCTCAAAACATGCCAAGGTGGGGTCCACTTGGATAATGGATCTGGCTTATTTTATGGCTCATGCCAAGAAATGAGCTTTTAAGATGGATAGACGGTTGGATTCAACGCATGCATCACGGTGGGGTCCACATGAGCTAAGGATCTGACTCATTCTTTTAGCTCAAACCATAAAATGAGCTTCCAAAATGAATGGACGGACTGGATGCAACACGTGCATCATGGTGGGCCCCACTGTCATTGGACAGTGTCAATAAAACACATGTGCCAGGGGCTCCACCGTCCAGGCGGACGGTGTGAATAAAACCCATATATCCTGGTGGGTTCGTGGACGGTGTGGGTAAAATATATGCATCACTGTGGGTCCCACGTATGTGGCCCACCATAATGTTTATTTTCCATCCAAGCAGATGATAAGGTCGTACGGACTTGGATGAGGAGGAAAAATAAATTTCATCTTGATCCAAAACTTCTGTGGCCCATAAAAGGGGTTTCAATGGTAGAGGTTCAATCCCACTGTTTCTGTAGTGTGGGCCACCCAATCCATGGATGGGGCTGAAATTTGGAGGGGGCCCACTATTGGGAGTGGCCCACTTCATAAACAGTGTGGATTTAAGATAAACATCATGGTGGGGCCCACGGCTGGAGCCGTGGGTGGCTGTTCGCCCGCCCGTCACACGCAGCACGCTGTTGCTACGTCAGAGGCAGCAGGCGCTGCCTTGTTTTTATATATATATATATATATATATATATATATATATATATATATATATATATATATATATATATATATTTAAAACCCATTTTTCCACATTTTTTCATGCACGGGGCCCACTTTGGACAGATCCACCCCAACCATTGGTTCCCATAACCCATAACAAACTTATCAAGCCCAATATTGAGCCTATTTCGGCATGTAGAAAAATCTTGGGAAGTTTACATGGTGGAGATCTCTGTTTGCTACGGTATGGCCCACCAGATGCTCCAATTAACCTCATTTTTTGGCTCAACGCCTAAAATGAGTTGGTAAGTAAGATAGACGGCGTAGATTTAATACATACATCAAGGTAGAGTGTGTATGAGTGGGCCACCCCATGAGCTTGTAACCAAGCTAATATTTATGTTTTCACAGAGACATCCAGTGTCCCTGGATGTTGGACGATCCTCACAATCAAAGGTGGCTATATTCAAGTGGGCCACCACATGATGAATGGTGTGGGTACAACACACACAAGGTGAGCCCCACTCATAGACGGCTTGGGTAAAAATACTTACTTCATGATGGGTTCCATTCAAGTGGGCCACATGGCCAAATCACCACAAAAATATATATAAAAAAGAAGAGTGAGAGAGATAGAGAGTGAGGCACGCTTGTGATGGTGGGCTCCGCTACTATGAGCTCTCCCTTACAATAAAATCATACATCAAGTGAGCCCTAAAGCATGTGGGCCCATCAAAATCGAAACTCAATGATGAAGATCTTTTCCCCACCAATATGGACGGTCTAGATGACCTATCTAAAGTAAGGAAATAAACATCATGATGGGGTCCATGGAGAATGGCCCCATCATGGAATGATCATGTGATCAAAGTGGGCCATCGGCCACATCTTAGGGTCCCAAGTGAGATCCAAACCATTGATCGGTTGGCCTCACTTGTCCTATCTTAAAAACATGAAAAACTACTCTCATCAAGCACCCATCGTTCGATCTTCTTGCTCCTATGGGTTTCTTAGCTCCTTAGCTTTGATTCCAATGGAGGAGATGAGGTTTGGATGGTTGAGATGAGAGATTTTATGATGGAAAGGTGGGCCACACTTGGAGCTTGAAAGAGAGAGAGAGGCTCATACGTATGGAGTATTCTCTCTTGCTTGGGAATGAATTTGAAAATGAGAGAGAGAGACTTGTAAAGGGAGAGAGAGAGAGTGATGGGTGATGGAGTGATAAATGTGGTGGTGATGGGTGTAAGAGGCCTTTTTAACTTTTGTGGCCATTTGTGTAAGAAAGGCATGAGAGTGTAAGAGACTTTTTGACTTTTGAGGCTTGCTTGGGAATGGGTGAAAGTTGATGTGTACTAGACATGTACTTGACATGTTGAGATTGATGGATTGATGTGACAAGTTGTAGAGATTCTCTTGGGTTTCACAATGCGCGGCGTTTTCCTTGCACCGAACATTGGCTCATATCTCCTGACCAAGGTATTGCCTCGGCGCGTGAGTCACGGCATCAGAACCGCAGCGACGGTGCGGTCGCTATGGTAAAGGTCTTGGTGTAACACCCCAGATTTTTACTAACTTGGAATTAGATGTCCTTAGGTAATGGGTCAACCATATCACTCTTAGAGATCAATCTTAAAGTCTAGAAATCGCTTTTCAACCCATTTTCTTCAAAATCTCACCTTTTACCACCCCATTCTTCAAATTTTTCTAAGTACTTTCATATTAGACACAAACCTAAAGTTTAAAAGGTGAGGAACTATACTTAAACTAAAACCTACTATAAATAGTAAATACATGCGTAAAATGGGATTCTGACTAGTTAATATTTAAAATTTCATGATGTAGATAGGTTATTTGGATGGATTAACTTCTTCTACTCCAAAATCATATATTGTACATTGCGTAACTCATTCCATTTTGCAAATGAGACTCGATAAACGCCTTGACGGACTCGTGGGCCCAAACGACTCAATTCGGGGGGATCCAAGGTGGGTTCCACATGTTTTCGGTATCCCTGGGGGGTGAGGACCTCACTCATGGGGTGATTCCTCATCAAATAGGTCAGTGACCGGCAAGGACCTCGCCGACCTCGTCCGTACAGCAGTCTAACAGGCCAGTTTCTGCACTTTTTCCTACACGTTTCTTCCAACTTTGAAAAATCATATCTCCTTCGTTATAACTGCAATTTAGGTTATTCAACAACCATATTGAAGAAAAATAAGTTTAATTTTATATAAAAATATATGAAAAATATAATAAAATATTTAATATAGTTTAAAGTAGGACGTTGTGACAAACTGTCCGAAAATCACTTGTTGGACAGCTGCTGCTTCAGAAATTTTTAGAATTTTTATACAACTTGAAATCTCATGAAATTTGGTGAAGACAGGATAAACTTGATGATGAACCATTAGAAAAATAATAAAAATAATATGATAACTAGAAGTTCCCAAAATGAGGCATAGAATGGCCCTAGGATCGTATTTTGCCCTATTAGGGTAGAATTTGGTTAAGTACCAAACTGAATACTCAGTAGAATTAACTTGAATCACTTTAAATATAAAATACAAGACCCAAGATTAGTAGGACCGCTAATGCTATGTTACCTAGAAACGTAGGATCAATCTCTAAACCCAGTTGCTCACGGGAGCATTCGAAAACTTTGTATCGGACCTGGACCGCACATCGGAAGTCCTATTATTCCGAACTTAGACAATCCTAACTACCTAGTTAGGCTTGACAATCACCTCAAAAATCAAGTCCGGATGATGTCCCACGACGATTTTCTTGATCCAGAGTGAAGAGTGTGAGAAATATTAGAAATTAAATATAAATTATGAAATCTGGCACATGTCGCTTGCGTGACATTTTCTAAGCATTCTGACCGTCAGAATCTGATCCAAATTCACCCTTAGATCAGGGATGATGGCCCACTCATGTCAACGCACTTGTGGCCCTGATCGAGTGCCGGTGACCGTTGAATAGAAACTGGTCCGCCACGGGTGATCTGAAAATTTGATCGGACTGAAAACTCTGCCTGACCTAGATCCAATATTAGAGAGCTTAAGTTCGACCGCATTTAGTACCAGGACCTCCAAAAGTACTCCGTTGGATCGGAACAGACCCGATTTGGTTATGAAATAAGTATACCTTGGCCCCAAGCCTATTTCTGGCAATTCTAGGCCTATATAAGGACCTTAAAACCCCTCTCTCTCATTCCATACGAATTTCCTAAGCCCTAAGAGAGAAGAGAGAAAAGAGAGAGAGAAAGAGAGAGAAAGTGGTGAAGTTGGGGTTTTTCTTCCATGGATTCTTCCCTGCTACCCCTTGTGCTTCAACACCGCGTCTGCACCGCCATTCCGGTGTTTCCAGCTCCTCTCTTAGGTAAGAAATCATAACCCTAACCTGTTCTAGAGTTTCAAATGGCATGAGTGATGATGTAGCTAACCTAAATCATACTGTAGGTTGCCAATCAGTCGTTGACAAAGACTTAGAGTCTCTATTGAATTCGTTACACTTCTACGGCATAAGGTGCGGATTTTAGACGCTTTGGTTACCATTTTTTAAAGCTTTCAATGCTGTTTAATGGTAGATTTTTGATAAGGATGTTGTTTGACATGTAGAACATACTGTCCGTTTTTCATTTCGAGTACGTACGAAGAATATGAGATTTACGGTATTTTGGGTATTTGTAGAAAATACTGTATACGTACGTATTTTGCTGATATGATTGTCATGAGTATTTACTGTATACCTATACTAGTTATGCGTGTATGATCTGTTTGGCGAAGAGATTCTCCCTAATACACATATTGGCCGACATATGCTATGTAGACTAATGTGTGTAGACTAAGTGTTTGTTGAAATGCCTAAATCAATATGATTTATGCCTGCCATATGTATTGAATGTAAGAACATGATTGTTGTGTATTAGACATCTCCTTGATATAAGGATTTGTCATATTATACGTTGAAATTAACATACGTCAAGTACGTTGGAGTTGTGTAGTCTAAGTGTTTGTATAAATATATGTATTAGTAAGTATTGAGTAAATGGTGTTGTAGATTAGCGTTGAGATTGGATTCTCAACTAATTTGATAATGTACATGAATTCCTCCATGCTTATTGTGTATGAATTGATTACCTTATGTGTGAAGCACTCGTGTATGGTTAACTGCTTATGATGTATGTTATAATATGCTGATAACATGCTGAAATTTCTTGTATTTCAATTGTCTCTCTCATATGATTATTGATTTAGATTACATGTGCTTGGGGCTATACTCTAGTCCAGGAAATCGGTAACAGTTTAGAATTTATGGGTGGATTCTATTCGCCACGAAGGATGTGTATGATGAACCCGAGTCGTACTAGAGTCGTCGACAGTGGGTAGGCCACACGAAGTGCTTGTGCACTTCATGTCGGTCGATTCAACGTGCGCTCGTGCTAGTCGGACTCATCAAGTAACCTGACTGACCATTGTATGTTCACCTTGTATGCGTCATAACTGCTTGAACCTAGGGTACTAAACTTACCATTGAAAAGCCCCTCTAACCTTGGTACCTCAATCCCCTAAGACTCATGAGCCGGGCATGGTGATATGGGACACCGTGGTCGAGCTGTCGTCCTACACTGGGGCCACAAACCTCTCCGTAGTGACCAGTGAGCACCCTACTCTGAGCAGATTATGGTGGTATGGGACACTATATTCTTTCTTTTGGCCTACATTGATAAGGTGATGGGGAAGTGGAGCAACGAGTGCGAGCAACAGCCCTGGCAGCCCTTTGTAGCGACCTTGAGTTTATCCTGACACCGCATGGGGGTGACGAGTCCTGATGCAGTCTTAAGGATATAAACTAGGCCTATATTGATAAGGTGATGGGGGAGCAGTGCAACGAGTGCATGCAACAGCCCTGACAGCCCTTGTAGCGACCTAGAACCGTACTTCGTATGAAATATGCTAGGATTGATAACCCTAGAATGGATCATTGGTTGGGTATTGATATAAGTGAGGTACCCTAGTTTCCCAATCTTGCTGTATGAAAAGGACTAATAACAACTTGGTAATCATATTCATATCGCACTGCATGTGCCTGGAAGATGTGGAGCACTGAGGGAAGAAAGCATGTCGCAGACGTAAGATGGTGTCGCATGAGGGAGTATGTCGGTGAGGGCATCCATCATGTCATTTTATGCTTGCATTAATCATAGTATTTAGGAATGTTTGATTTTCTTGCTTTATCATTATCGCTTGATTGATTTGATAACATGTTAACCTTTGCTCTATGATTCCACTGAGTTAGCCACTCACTCCCACGTTACGGGACGGTGTTGCGTACACCAAACAGTCCCTGTTTTAGTTTCAGGTGATGGCGCTGCTTGTAAAGTGGAGCCGGAATTGTTTGATGATGAGGAGGATTTCTCCTATATGCTGGTTCTGATCGATGGGTTTACAGGGTTACTGATTAGATGCGAATACACTTGGCGGTTTGCCTTTTTTTTTTTACACACCCATGTATATTCTTTTCTTTCTATTTTGGAATATACATGTAACTAGTTAACCTGGTAACATGTTCACACTCTGGAGACTTACAATCATTTATATATTTTATATATCTATCACATTCTTCTTCTTGCTAATTAAATTGTCTCTGGAGTATGATATGCTGTTTTGGCTTAATCCACTTCATGTTTTATGCACTATTACAGCCGACATTCATCCATCATTGAAAATGTTGCATAAGTGATGTTCTGGAACTCGGGAGTGGATTTTATGCTCGACCCCTGATTTTTAGGATGTTACACTTGGGTTGAGTCGATATGGGTTGACGGCATACGAATCAGGGTCACGCGTAATTATTGGTTAAGGGTTGAAGGTTGCTGGAATTCGACCAGGAAGACCGCGAAAGTGTATGAAATGGTACGGTCTAGGATACTGGGCTTACAGGTTTGAAAGGAAAAAGAAAAGAGTGTGGAGGAGAAAATGACTGTTGGTCTGGTTATGCATGGAAGTAACTCCTTGAGTTGGCTTTGACCTTTCCTACTTCATTCTCTTGTTGTGACCGAGTGGCTAGTTAGCTTGGTGTAACAGTGGCAGCCGCACATCACCTTCTTGTTTTTCTTTCTTTCTTTCTTTCCCTCTTTCTTTCTTTCTTTCTTTCTCCTTCTCTCTCTTTTGTTGAGGTGCTGCTACTAGTTGGCCAGAGCTCTCTCTCTCTCTCTCCCTCTCTCTCTTTTCTTCCCTTTTCTTTCTCTTTTCCTAGTTCTCTTCCATCATGGACGAGAGAGGCTTTTATAAGCCTAAGGGATTCTAGATCCTTCCTATGTAAGATCGTTTGTGCGTGTGAAAGGAGTCAGGTGGATTTCTTTACGCACTCTATTTCTGCATAGCAGGAATTGGCACAAGTTGAGGTTCCATTTTGTTCCTTTCTACTGACGTGGGTAGGGTCGGAATCTCCCTCCCAATGATTTGAATGGTTCAGATCGGGACTTGGATTTAGCATTTAATCGCACTACATCTAGGGAGTTTCGGTCGTTCCGGATCCCCAATTGTTTACGTTTGCTACGAAAGGAGGTCTATCTACATCATTGGTGGGGTCCACGATTACAGATGTCTTGGAAATCCACTTCTTCCATTAGCTTCATTATGAAATCTTGGCCTAAGAGGGGGTGCTTTGATTTTGTTTCAGCATGGCTCATCGAGTTGATCTCTCCGTGACAATCCAAATGTCTAGGAGAGTGGGGATGATCTTTGATTCATTCCTAGCGAAGTTTCCTCGTTCTAGGTCAGAAATCTTGTCCACTTCTAATAGACAAGTCAGATGTTCCTCATGGGCCAAGTTGGCGGGCCATGAACAAGATCAGCAGGTTTGTTTGAATTACCTGCGGCGGGAAAAATGGGAAGGCGGAAGAAATCCCTCCTTTCGAAATTTGTCAAGTTAAACAAGGTTTGACTCGACTTCTTGCTTAGTGCACTGCTAGTGCACGTGATATGTGTACATGCAATGTAAGTGGGGTCTAGTTGTGATGTATGCGAACAACTCCTCTCCGCTCATATGAAAGGAAATGTCCACTACGACTATCTACACGGTTTCTTCACTTGATGGACACCAAATTCAACAGTTATGGGCTGATTTGTCAATTTAGCCACTTTTACAATGATATAAGGGTTGAAATTCGATGTGTATAGCTAATTTATGATACATAGGCATGGTGTAAAGTTTCACATTAAATGGGTTGTAGGGACTATGTGATATAGAATTCAAGGGAATAACTCAATGACATTTTCATAATTATTGCTGATTTAAGAGTTTTGTGAAATCTAATGGTTCTACGTGGTTGTAGACATGTTTCTAAGTAATTCTTATAAAATAACTTATGTCTAAATCATTATGAATAAGGAGTTATTTGATGATTCATTTAAGGAAAGGTACATATGTCAAATCATATAATGGATGGTCTTATCATAAAATCAACAGTCATATGGCTTTATCTATGAATGGAGATAATTCTCAACGGTTAGATTCATGTCAGGGGATAGATGTGAGGTTCAGATAGTTAGATTTGTATTGTACACATGTACATATTATGTTATTTTTCAGGGTAACACTCAAGAACTTTCAATACCCGAGCATTGAAATGTTCGGGGTGTTACATCGCCACATTACACTTTCCAAACATATATGAAGATATAGTGTGACTTAAATTGTTTCCTTTCTCATTAAAGGAGAAGGCTAAGACGTGGATGCACTCCTTAAAGCCATGATCTATCGACACATGGGCCGAGATGACTCGGGAATTTCTTAAAAAGTTTTTTCCATTTTATAAAAATAACACTTGAAGGAAGACAATCATGAACTTTGCCCAAAAAGAGGAAGAGACCTTCTTCCAATGTTGGGAAAGGTTCAAGGATCTCGCTAATTCCTGTCCACACCATGAGTAAAAGGTATGATGAACAATAAGTTTTTTTTATAACGGATTAACTTCACCAATGCGCTAGTTCGTAGCGATAATGTGTAACAATGAATTCATAAACAAGGAGGTTGATGATGCACAATCATTGTACACCTCCCCAAGACCCACCACGTCTAAGCCTACTCAATCAAAGGAAAGGGGAGGAATTTATGCGTTAAAGGAGGAAGATGATATGAGTGTAAGAGTGGTCAATCTCACAAGAAAAGCCATGGAATTTAAGATGGTAGAACTCGAAAAAGCTACGAAAGTTGTTTGTGATATTTGTGCTTGTAATATACATATAACTAAAAATTGCCCAATAATTCCTATTTTCAAGAGATATTGACTGGGTAATCAAATGCCATAAATAACTACCAAAGACCTTTCAGAGGACCGACCTCAAATATATACAACTCTAGCCGGAGAAACCATCCAAATTTTAGTTGGAGGATTGGATAAACGGCTATCCCACAAGAGGCCCTTATTTAATTTTTAAATAAAAAGAGGCCTCAAGAGGATAGGGTTCAAAAATTTATACAAAACCAAGAGCTATGCAACCAGAATACAATACAAGCATTCCAGGATCTCAAAACAACAATGGGAATGTTTTCATCATCCATTCAAAGGATTGAGTCACACCTAGAGAGCGGGGAGAAATGGATGTTTCCAGCCCAACCTCTCCCCATTCCAAAACCACAATATGAAATTAGTGACCCAAGCTCTTCAAATCAGATGAAGTAGGCTAAGTCTATCATCGGTCTTAAGAGTGGGAAGATTATTGACAAAATCATTCCGGTGAGTGCTGAAAAGTCTAAGGACCTGAAAGAAACTGAAAATGATAGACCTAGCAATGCCCCACATGGGTTAGGACCAGAACCTTAAAGTAAGCCGATTGCGCCATTCCCCTAGCGGTTGATTATACCAAAACCTCTATCTAATTCTTAGGATATTCTAGAGGTGCTTAAGCAAGTGAAGGTTAATATTCCTCTACTAGATGCTGTTAAACAAATCTCTTTATATGTCAAATTTTTGAAAGATCTATGCACTACCAAAAGACGGTAAAACATACAAAAGAAAATCTTTTTGACAGAAAAAATGAGTGCCATTTCAAGCAAGATTTGCCACAAAAATATAAAGATCTTGGTAACTCAACTATTACCTATATAATTGGGAATCACTAGATTGAGCATGCACTTCTTGACTTGGGAGCGAGCATTAATTTGATTCCCTTCTCGATATATGAACAATTGGGTCTACGTTAATTAAAACCCACATATACCACATTATAACTTACTGATCGCTCAGTTCGTATACTGAGAGGGATGATTGAGAATGTGTTGTTCCAAGTTGATAAATTCTACTATCCAGTAGACTTCATTGTCTTGGATACTTAACCCATATGAGCACTCAAATTCTTGTAATCCTTGGTCATCCATTCCTTGCTACATCAAATGCAATTATGAATTTATCTTTCAGAAATATAACATTGGAGCTCAATATCTTTTTCAACATGAGAAAATAGTCAGAGGATGCTGATGATATCCATGACATTAACTTGATAGATTCTTTCGTGGAAGATAGAGCACTTTTGACTTTATACTCTGACCCTCTAGAGATATGCTTGGCCCACTCCCCTAATTTATATGATGACATGATTAGGGTGATGGATACCCTACTTAATGCTACCTTGGTACTTGAAGTTAACTGGTGGAGGCCACAATTTGAGAAATTTTCCCAAACCATTGCAGTACCTCTACTGTCTAGCCTTAAAACAACAAGGCTTGCCCTAAAACCTTTGTCCCCTGATCTTAAATATGTCTACTTTGGTCAAGATGAGATATACTCGATGGTGATTTCTGGCCACCTTAAGAAAGAACAAGTGAGTATGCTTATTTATACTCTCGTTGAGCATAAAGGAGCCCTTGGATGGTCGATTGTGGACTTCAAGGGAATTGACCCTTTAATTTGTATTCACCACATTCATCTTGAGGATAATGTGAAAACCTCCTAGAAACTACAACATCAATTAAATCCAAACATGAAAGAAGTGGTTAAGGATGAGGTACTTAAGTTGTTGGATGTGGGTATCATATACCCTATATTCGACTGTCAATGGGTGAGTCCAACTTAAGTAGTTCCTAAGAAGTCCGAATTCACCATCGTAGCCAATGTCGATAATGAACTTGTACTAACTAAAGTCACCATTGGTTGGAGAATATGCATTAACTACAGAAAATTGAATACTGTCATGAGGAAGGACCACTTGCCTTTGCTCTTCATTGATCAAATTTTAAAAAGGTTAGCTGGTCATTCTTACTACTGCTTCCTTGATGGGTATTCGGACTACAATCTAATAGAGACAGCCCTTGAAGATCAAGAGAAGGCAACGTTCACATGCCCCTATGACACATTTGCTTACCAAAGGATGTCATTCAGATTGTGTAATGCCCCCACCTATAACACCCATAACTTTTCGATACCCGAGTATTAAAAGTTCTGGAGTGTTACCATGAAATTTAACTTATTATGTACATGTGTATGATACCAATCTAGCTATCCTAACCTTACACATATTCTCCAACATGAATCTAACCATTGAGAATAATCTCCATCCACAGATCAATCAATCTGACTGTTGATTTTAAGATAGGATCATCATATATCCAAATATTCTCACTTATCCATCATAACCAACCACTCAATCAAATATACACTGCTAGATAGAGACATCTAACTGTCCACCTTGATTTTGGACCACTCAATCGTAGTAAACTAGCTACTTGATCTCTACATCCCCTTGTACACACATCAAGTTGAAATTCTGTTTTGTTCATCTCATTCAACACCTATGAATATGCTTAACCCATCATCAGAACTACAATCTAAGAAACCTACATATGTGAACAAGACACTCAAATCTAATGATATACATATTTTACCCCCTAATCACTCCAAAAACTCACCTCGTGTTCTTCCATTTACAAAATTGATTGTACATATACTTATATACACTGTTAAAGTATCGACCATCAAGTTTCTATTTTTAACATGTCATTTGACCATCTATAATGTTGCTTGATATATATACATTTTCTTAATTAGTTTGGTGAATAACTCCTTATTCATAATGATTTAGATATAATTTTTTTATAAAAATTACTTAAAAATATACATAAAATCATGTAGAACCATTAGATTTTTCAAAACTCTCATATCAACAATAATTATAAAAATGCCATTAACCTAGACCCCTAATTCTAGATCATATGGTTCCTATGATTCGTTTGATATAAAATTTTATACCACACCTATATATCATAAATTAACCATACATGTCAAAATTTGGCCATTATATCATTGTAAAAGTGACTCAATTGACAAATCCGCCCCTAAATAATTGATTTTGGTGTCCATTGAGTGAAGAAACATCGTGAGTAGTTGTAGTAGAATATTTCCTTTCATATGAATAACTTGGATTTTCTATCATATATACCAAGTGTGAAATATGAAGACCACACTTTGGTAAGCTTTACCTTAGGCATGAAGTTATATGGTCAAGGCCTACCAACTCCTTATAAATCTGGATCTTTCGATTTAACCACTTCCTTTTGTCCATCGTAAAATTTGGACCACACTCTATTCTCATATGACTACAAGTTATACAAAATTTAGGCCTCGATCTATGATCTTATACCGTTAAACGTTGAGGCCAGTTCCTTCTTTTTGGTACAAAAGGTGAAATTTTATATTTAGGTTTTTTTCACCATTGATCAACCACCAAAATTTATCCAACCATTTTCCTATCTTGACTACACATTTTTTTTAAAAAAATTGGGCCCTGATTATAAAGTGTGGACCATTAATTGAGATCAAGTTCGTTTTGGCACCCGTTAGGAGAATTTTCAAGATAAGCTAATTTAAATTTCGGATCGTCAAGAAAATCATATCTCTCACTTCTATTTGATGAATCTGACACAATGAATAATTATATTTAAAGAAAGATCATCAGAATAGGGAATATTGGAGAAATTCAATCCAAGTGAGATGAAAAATATACCCCTCTCACACGCCCATTCCTTTATAAAAGGAGTGTGCGTCCCTTATCCACTCACACGCCCATACCCCTTACGTCTAAGGAGGAGAGAGAGAGATAAAGAAAAAGAAAAAGAAAAAGAAAGAAAGAGAGAGAAAGAGAAAGAGAAGGAGAAGCCTAGACACCCTTTTCCTTCTCTATACATATGGTGTCTCCATCTTGCTCAAGCGATGTCATGATTCACGTGAAAATTTTTCATGTAGAAGTTTTCCTACATAAATATCTACTTAGGGTTTAGATCTAAGGCTAAGGTGAGGGATTTTAGATTCCTTTAAGCTTATATTAATTTGAATTGGTATGATTTATTCTATTCCCTCACATGCTTTGAATCCTCCCTACAAATATTTAATTTACCATCAACAATAATTTATCTTTTGGGAACAATGATTAAGGTGTGATGTTAATTATACATGACTTTTCTGAATTTATGTGAGAGATTCCTTTAATCTTACCTTGATTTAAGATGATTTATCTTGTCTTTTATATGCTTTATTATTATGCTACTATGATTCTCTTCCTGTAATTATTTAATTGATCACCAATAATTATCTACCCTTTGGGAATTATGGTATGATGTTAATTACGGGTGATCTTCATTATTTTTGGGACAATAGATATAAGTCTTGTCCTTGTCTTTACTAATTTTGTTGAGTTAGCCCCTGCTACTCTTCTCTTTATTCAGTTGGCCATTGTCACCCTCCTCTTTATTGAGTTAGCCATTCTCACTCTCCTCATTGTTGAGTTAGCCATTGTTACTCTTCTCTTTGTTGAGTTGGCCATTGCCACTCTCCTCTTTGTTGAGTTAGCCATTGCTACTCTCCTCCTTATTTTGTTAGCCTTGTACTATCTACCTTTAAGGCTTGAGCACGTGCCTTAAAATTCAAAAACTCCTATGATTCAGTTTACATTCCCTTTATTGTAAGTAATATGTTAAAGGTATCATAACTAGTGATTCAAATATTTTATCATGGATGTAATGTGTTCTGGGTAGAGACCATCTTAGTCGATGCGTAATTCTATGGGTTTAGGTAGTGGTGCACAAATCGATGTAAGTAATTTGAAATACGTGTTACATTATTTTTGGGATTGGATGTCGTAAATAGTCACTCCATGAATAAATTGTGTCACGTAATTCATCCGACTCATATGTTATGCTATCTTGAGGTGTTCACGTAAATCCACGGTAGCATTGGATATGCAGGCGAATCTCCATAGTGTGATAATGCGGGGCTAGCTGGGTTTTTCTAAGAATTATATTCCATATTGTGATGATCACTACGTATGATAAGCCGCACACACTTTACTAGGCATTCATATATATATATATTGGTTGCGCATACTAATACCTCTAGTAGTAGTGGAGTACGTGATGTATCAGAACCCTTACATTACTTTTATGAATCTTTTGAATTATTATTAATCTTAAAGAATAACCATCACTATGAGTAGGGCATTTACCCTCTCCAACCATATAGATGATGCATGTGATGTACAAATTAAAGACCTAAAGGACCATCTCCTTATGGAAGATTATACTGAATGAATAAGAAGATAGTTTTATGATTTAGTTTTATATTTTTACTGCAAACTCGATAATGTAATAAGCTCCCATTGAGAGGACATTTGATAATTTTTTAAATTTTATTACTCAAATGAAATAATAAATACAGTTGATTTCATTTTCGTGAATAGTTACCTTCATGAATGTAACTGGATATGATCTAAATGAAGAAAAAATATGGTATGATTGTTCACCACCCCAAACATAGGGTTGCGATGTAGTAATAATCTCAGTAAGACCGAGGTCAAATCCATAGGGACTGAACCTTATATGTAATCTGAAAGTAACTAGAACTAGAACTAGAAGAAGATGTATCTAAATTAGAAGAATTTAAGAGAATAATGATGAATTATTAAACAAAAACTTATAAAATTTAAAGGTGGGAAACTAAGGTGTCAAGGATCCACTTGTAGCAATTGGGAAACTACCTTGCATGATTCAATGACATAACTCGAATCAGAGTCTTATCTTATCCAATTGGTAAGAAGAGATTTTTCATATCTCTAAACTTTTCATGAATCTAATCATCAATGGATGAGAGTGGTGAAGATTTCGAAGTGATTCCATCACCTAACCATGCTTAGGAGATAAGGCAAACAACAATAATTTACTAAACCCACAACCAATCATAAGAGAATTGAGAGAATTAGGAGAATTCCATCACCCAACCATGCCCATGAGATGATGGTGAACAACAGGATTGCCTAATTTTACAATCTCAATACATGAAAAGAAGATATCTTAAGCTATCGTAGATCTATTGTAATTTGAGTCACAACAAACTATTAAAAACTAAAAATATTTCTTCATAATTAAACTAGAATCCAAGAGAGTTCAATAAACATGCATCAAAGCATAGAAAAACACCCCATCAGGCTACAAGCTTCACCTCTTAGCCTTAGCTAAGAGGTTTAGTCAACCATGGATATGATCAACTAAAAACTCTTAAAAAACATTAAAGAAAGAAGAAACTAAAGAAGAAAAGGAGGACTCCTCTCGCGCTAGCTGTCCTTAGCTCTATCTCTCTCTTTGTTCTCGCCCCTCCACATGTCCTTGGCTTCCTTGGATCTCCACATCTCAGATATCGCCTCTGTCTCTATTCTCTTCTCCTTTTATAGGCTAAGGCAAGGTTAATGGGAGGCTGGAAGCCAGTGGCTGGGTGTTTACGCAGCAACCATGAGTAGCCTTTACGCAATAGAAACGCAAACCGCAACAATGTAAAGAACTTACGTTTGGCAAATTTTTGGGACGGTTGTATAGCCTATCCTTGGTATCTACTACCTTGGTGATGGTCGGCCCCACCTTAGTTTTTATCTAGACGGTCCAGATCGACCGTCTAATCACGGACGATGAGCCACAACTCCCCGGAAGTTCCAGTTTTTCCAGACATAAGCCTAGCGCACGTGGATTCGCTGTGATGCTCGATGGGCTCCACAGTGTCGTTTTCGGAGAAATCCACCTCATCCATTGGATTCCTAGCAAAATTTTGCTTGAAAAGGGGTGGTCTTGGTCTAGTTTGGTGCAGCCCACTGTATCAAATCTTTCCACCATTCATCCTGCGTTTTCTAGTGATCTACGTGTGTACACGTGCTTGGGACTAAGAAATCAACATGGCTAGGGTCGTGGCCACCCCCTGGATTGAATGGACATTCCCGATCGACGAGATGGTCCACAATGGTGGCCCACTATGGGTCATAGTGGGATGGATGTCCCTTTTCTATGTGAAAATGTGGGCGTAGTCGGGTCAATGACCCCTTGACATGTCTTGGCGGTCTGGTGCGGCAGGGGATTGCACTAGTTGTGCACTCTCACGTCCCCATGTGGGGTCCACTGTGATGTTCGTGAGAAATCCACTCCGTCCATCCATTTTGTCATCTAATTTAAGGGGTTGAGACCAAAATTGTAGCATATCCAGATATCAGGTGGGCCCTAAATCGATGATTTATGGGCGGATCTGTTCGTTGGCCCACTTTCACAGGGATTCAAGGGCTGAATTTCGACGTGTATGGTTAATTTATGGTCCTCATGCTAGATATAAAGTTTTGAACCAAGCGGATGGTGGAATCCCCGTGATCTTGCATTTAGGATGACTTTCAGGCCTCTTTATCGTCAATCACTCGATTTTCTCAGATCTTTGGCATATAAATTCTTTGATCTTGGTCCCCTAAGATCCGTCCTGTAAGACCCATATTATAGTCCGTACCGTTCCGTAGGCTTTCGTGGTCCTTCCGGTCGAATTCGTACAACCCTCGACCTATATCCGTCGTTTGCACCCGATCCTAAGCCGAGTCTTGCATACTGAATTCGACTCACCCAAAAATTGTACCCCTATGACCGCGCCGTTACCGCGGTTCCAACACCGTGACTTACGCACTAATCTGATACCCAAGACAGGAGATGTGGGCCCATGTTCATTTCGAGGGAAAAACACCGCGCGTTGTGAATTCTGAGAGAATCTCTACAACATATCCCATCAATCAATCAATTAAGTCAAGTACACACCATACCACAAGTATAAACAACCCATCCCTTTTCCCTTCTTAAAGTCAACTCTCTCTCTCTCTCCAGCCATCCCTTTCTTACAATTTCATCATTCCACCCATCGCTAATCACCCATCACTCCATCTCTTTTCATCCCATCACTTCCCCCTCTCTCATTCTCTCTCTTCACTCTCAAGCAACAAAAATTTCAAATGTCCAGGCTCTCTCCCAAATCCAAGTGTGGCCTCTTTTTCATACCCTCTCATCTCCCATCTCAACCATTCATTCATCATCTACCTTCATTAAAATTGAAGGTAAGGAGCATAGGAGTCCAAGGAGCTAAAGAAGGAGGCTGATAGGTGAGTGATCCACCGTCGATTTCAATTTTAGGGCCTACTTGTTGTGAGACCCATTGTTGTATGCAATGTAGAAAGGGGCCCATAGTGGCGGGGTCCCTCTATCTCATTGTTTCTCTCTCTTTCTCTCTCTCTCTCTTTCTTTCTCTCTCTCTCTTGTATGGATGGTGTGTATGGCCCACCATGAAGTATGTATTTTATCCATGCCATCCATCGAGTGGCCCACATAACAGTCTGTTTGGACGGGCCCAAACGAAGGAAAAACACAAATATCAGCTTGATCCAAGAGTGTGGCCCACCTAACGTGGGGCCGCCACATTTCGTAGGGCCATCCAAACCATCCATGTGGGGCCTACAAGTGGGGTGTACCCCTTTTATCCAAGTCATCCAGCATCCATGGACATTGGACGCTGCCACCCACATAGTTTCACACACCCACACATACATATATACATATCTATATTATATATAATATTATATATTATAATATATTATATTATATAATATATGATGCGGTGGGCCACTGTTACTTGTGGACCCGTCATGGTTTCATGCACTAAATTAGCACCGTCCAAAGCACCCTGGAGTCTGGATGATGGCTTTTTTTGTAATTCATACACCTTATGTATATTATAATATAATATGTTATATTATATTTTATTATATATGTTATATATGTTATAGTGGGCCGCTACGTGGACCGCATTGTGATGTATGGTTGCATCTGTACCATCCATTTGCTGGATGGTGCAGCAGGCTTGACGTCCAGACCGTCCATCCATTGGAGCGGCCCCACCATGATGCGTGTGTTGTATTCCTACTGTTCATCCATCTGACGTGTCATGCACGGTCCCACCATGATGCGTGTGCTGTATCCTTACTGTCCATCCAATTTTGAGGGGTCACAAGTGATGTATGGGTCTTATCCACACCGTCCATATGGTGGGATAGTGGGCCCCCTTTTGATGCATGTATTCTATATTCAGTCGTCCATCAGATTGAATGTGCATCCACCATGCCGCATATGTTTTATCGAAACCGTCCATACATTTGGTGAGCTCATCCTTGGGCTTGAGACTAAAAATAAGACAGATCTATATCAAGTGGACCACACTGCAGAAACAGTGGGATGAACGTCCACCATTGAAACCCCTTGGGTTATAGGAATTTTAGACCAATATGACATTTATTTTTCCTCCATATCTAGGCCTTTGTGACCTTATGAACAGGTTGGATGGGAAATAATACTACGGTGAGCCCACCGAAATTTAATAGTGGAAAACATCATCACCACTGTTAGGTGTGGTATGGTCCAAATGATCCTTTGGATATGATTCATTTTTTTTTATATAATAATGCTTTAAAATGATCTCTAGAAATAGATGAATGGTGTGTTGGTTTAGGTCCATTTGATTGGCCCATTTTGATTCGGCCCATTTGTATTAGTCCATGATTAGGTCTATTTATATCGGCCCATTTTAATTTGGCCCATTTGTATTTGCACATTTGATCGACCCATTTGATTCGGCCTATTTGTATCGGCCCATTTGATCGGCCCATTTGATTTGACCCATTTGATGTAATTGAGGCCCATGATGATGTATATTAGGCCCTTGTGCTAGGCTGTGGGCCCCCTATACGATTGACCCTATAAGCGCCACTCCTTGGGAGCAATGTTGGTTAAAGGTCCACATTGATGGGCAATGATGGTTGAACGTCCACATTGTGACCTTCCCTTAGGGCTTGTTAGACACATTCTCATCATTTTCTAGTGGTTTAACTCAAACAATTGGGTCCGATTGATATTGCTTGATCCATCATCTGCTGTCCACCTATGGGCCCTGCCTTGCGTTGAGGATAATTCTGATTGTTGAGGCCAATTATCAAGGCCAATTTTGATTGTCGAAGCCAATTATCGAGGCTTATTCTGATGGTTGAGGTTGGATATCGAGGATAATTGTTGAGGCCCAATGTGATGTACATGTGGCCCGTATTTAAGGCCCATTGTGATGAGCATTTGGCCTCGGCTTAGTGCATATGAGGCTGTAACACCCTGAAAATTAGGGGTCATGTAGAAACCCGACTCTCGAGTTCCAGACCATCACTTATGCAACAAATATGATTATGATTCAATATTGTCTGAGTTAAAGCATTCACATGAGTAAGATTATACCAAAACTGCAATTCATACTCCAGATCCAGTGATAAAACGCAAGTGGAAGACTGAAGAATATATATATCACTGTATGAAAACAAAATAATCTCAAACTGTCTCCAAAGTATGAATACATCTCTAAGTCTCATATACATGTCATAAAAAAAAGGAAATGTCGTAAAATAGTCCAACTAGTCAGTCTCGCCGACCCAGGCCACCTACGCAAAGCCAACTGCGAACTGCATATACGAGAACTCATCCTGATCCTCGTAGTAATCCGGCTCAGCGTCTTGAATCGCCTCATCACCTGCATCGAAAACAGGGTCTGGTGGTGTTGCAAACACCGTCCCGTAACGTGGGAGTGAGTGATCAACTCAGTGGAATCATAGAGCAAAGATTAGCATGTTATCAAATCAATCACGCGATAATAGTAAAGCAGACAATCAAACATTCCTAGATACTGTTGTTAATGCAAGCATGAAATGACATGATGGATGCCCTCACCGACATTCTCTCTCATACGGCACCATCTTACGTCCGCGGCATGCTTTCTTCCCACAGTGCTCCACATCTTTCAGGCACATGCAGTGCGATGTGGATATGATTACCGGATTGTTATTAGTCCTTTTCATACAGCAGGATTGGGAAACTAAGGTACCTTCCTTATATCAATCCCAACACAGATCCTGTCTAGGGTCGTCACTCCTGGTAATCTCATACGATGTTATATTTGTAGGTCACTGCAAGGGCTGCCAAGGCTGTTGCTCGCACTCGTTGCACCGCTCCCCCATCACCTTATCAATACAGGCCTAATGTACTCTCATCGCTACGGAAGGGTCGTCGCCTCCCGTAGACTTAGAATACGCTCGCGGTCACTACAAAGGGCTCGTCACCTGATCCGTGTACTCGAATGTAGTGTCCCATGCCACCACAATCGGCTCACCAGTCATAGGTGCTCACTAGTCACTACGGGGAGGTTTGTGGCCCCAGCGTAGGCCGACAGGTTGACCACGGTGTCCCATACCACCATGCCTGGCTCATGAGTCTTTATGGATCAGGGTACCATGGTTAACAGGGTTTCCAATGGTAAGTTCAGTACCCTAGGTTCAAGCAGTTATGACTCATACAGGGTGAACATACAATGGCCAGTCGGGTTATTTGACGGGCTCGACTAGTACGAGCGCATCTCAAGTCGAACAACATGAAGTGCATGAAACACTTCGTGTGGCCTAACCACTGCCACCAACTCAAAACACGACTCGGGTTCATCGACGCGTCCTCCGTGAAAAATAGAAGCCAACCACAAATTCAATCCATTACCGACTGCCTGGACTAACGTGTAGCCCCAAACACTTGAATATCAACATCAGTAATCATATGAGAGTAATAGAAATGAAATACAACAATGTAAGCATGTTGACACATGTTATAACATACAACTTAAGCAAATCATCCAACACATGCATTTCATGTATATAATGAAATCAATACATATAGCCAACATGATGGAAATCATTTACATCAGCATATTACTTAAGAATTCAATCTCAAAAATCATTCACAACACCATCTACTCAATACATACTAATACAAACATTTATACAAATACTTAGCCTACACACTTTAGTCTACATAGCGTATGTCGACTCAAAGTGCGCATTTGGACGAATCTCTTCGCCAAACAGGTCATGCACGCATTCCTAATATCCTAACACGAAAAATAACCATGGCAAACATTTCAGCAAAATGTGGATGTAAACAGTATTTCCTACAAATGACTAAAATGCCCTAAATCTCACATTTTCCATACGTTTACGAAACGAAAAACGGACAGCATGTTCTACATGTCAAACGGCTTTGCTGTCGATAATCTACTATTAAACGACATTGAAAGCTTTGAAATCAGTCAATCAAAGCGTCTAAAATCCTCACCTTTTGCCCTAGACGCGTATCAGTTTGAATAGGATGTATACGCTTCGTCACCGACGTAAATGCGACCTAATGCACAAGATATATAAGCTACTTCGCTATTTGAATCGAAGGAATCCTAAAACACCAAGTGGTTAGGGTTTTCTTACCTAAGAGTGCGTTGAAAATCACCGAAAAAGTGATTGGGATGCGGTTCTTCGATATGAGCGAAAGCTGGTGCAAGTGGAGGGAAATTCTCCCACAAGTCTCTCACTTTCTCTCACTTTCTCTCTCTCTCTATCTTGAGTTTGTTGCAAATTCGGATGGGAGGGTTGTGAGAGGGTTTAAGGCCCTTATATAGGCTAAAACATAACCTAAATAGACTTGGGAATAAAGTATACTTAGGTTATAACCAAATCGGGACTGTTCCAATCTAAAAGAGCGTTTCGGGAGGTCCCATGGCCGAACGCGGTCGGACTTAAGCTCATGATCACTGGATGTTGTCTACACTAAGTTTTCAGTCTGGTAGAGTTCGCAGATCGCATGTGGCGGTCCAGTTTCAGTTCAGCGGTCATCATGCCTTAATCAGGTCTACAAGTCTCATGATATGAAAGAGAAATTTTTCCTGATCCGAGGGTGAAATTTGGCTAAATTCTGACGGTCAGAACGCTTAATAATAACGTCCAAAGACTCATGCCAGATTTGAATTAAAATTTCTAATCTTTACCCATTTCTCACTCTCTTCGCTCCAGACTCAATGAAATAGCCTCAGAACATCGGTTGGGCTTGATTTTTGAAACAATAATCAAGTCCAATTAAGCGGTCATAACCGTCTAAGATTGTAGACATCGGACTTTCGACGCGCGGTCTAAATCAAATACGAAGTTTCAAAGGGTTCCTGAGAGAAAACGGGTTTAGTGTTTAATCCTAGATTTCAGAGTATTATAACGTTATTGATTCTACAAGTTTTGGGTTTGCAGAACGTATTTAAAGCGATCGATACTAATTTCACAGCTAAACTAGCGTAGCGCTAGCTAACTAGTGCTTAATTTCTAAAGGAATTAATCTTACGTGATTTCAGGTTGAGTTGGTACTCGAGTCTCTGTACGGATTTTTTCGAGGCATTACAATCTACCCCCCTTAACAATAAATTTCATCCTCAAAATTTATACCTTTTCGTACTCCTCGAGAAGCTGTGGGTAGTTCTTTTTTATCTCGGCTTCCATCTCCCAAGTAGCCTCTTCTTCAGATTGATGCGTCCACAACACCTTCACAAGGGGGATGACCTTGCTACGCAGCACCTGCTCCTTCCTGTCTAGTATACGCGCCGATCGCAGTACATATGTAACATCCTCACCTAACTGCACCTGCTCCCATCTAATGATATGGGAAGGATCAGAAACGTATTTCTTTAGCATAGAAACATGAAATACGTTGTGAACGCTCGCGAGAGGCGTAGGCAAAGCCAGACGATAAGCCACTGTACCCACACGGTCGAGAATTTGAAACGGACCAATGAATCGCGGTGCTAGTTTTCCCTTCTTCCCGAACCGGACTCCCTTCATAGGGGAAACGTGCAAAAATACATGATCCCCAACTGCGAACTCTAGCGGGCGCCGTCTCGTATTGGCATAACTCTTCTGTCTACTCTGCGCTGTGAGAAGGCGGCGTCTAATGATGTCAATCTTCTCCGACATCACCTACACTAACTCTGGGCCAATCAATCTACGCTCACCGACCTCTGCCCAGCAATGCGGTGCTCGGCAAGGTTGCCCATACAAAGCCTCATACGGTGCCATACCGATACTCACCTGGAAACTGTTGTTGTACGCGAACTCCGCATATGCAAGACAATCATCCCAACTGTCCTTGAAGTCCAATGGGCAAGCCCGCAACATGTCCTCTAAAATCTAGTTCACCCGCTCTGTCCGTCTGTCTGTCTATGGGTGGAAGGTAGTACTGAACTTCAACTTCACACCCATAGCCTCCTGAATGCGAGTCCAGAAAATAGAAGTGAAACGCTTGTCTCTGTCCGACACGATCTCCAAAGGAACTCCATGCAGACGCACTATCTCTCTGATATACAGCCTGGCTAACTCGTCTGTAGAGTTCGTAACTCTGATCGGTAGGAAGTGCGCCGACTTCGTCAGACGGTCGATGATCACCCAAATAGAATCATGTCCCTTCCTCATCTTCAGCAGTCCCGAGATGGAATCCATGGAAATGAAATTCCACTTCCACTTAGCTATAGGCATATGCTGAAGGAGTCCAACGGGACACGAACTCTGCGATGTGGGTCTTCATACTATCCCATCAATAGGTCCTCCTCACGTCGCGATACATCTTGGTGCTGCCCGGATGCATCGTAAGTCTGGTACAGTGCGCAGCCTCAAGAATCTCTCGTCTCAAGTCAAGGATATCTGGAATGCATAGGCGGCCATGGTAACGTAAGCCCCCATCCGTGCCAACTCGCCACTCGGCGTCTGCATCATCACTGGCTTGCTCTCGAAGCTCAGTAAGACGCGCATAAATCCCTTTGCGCCGCGATGACTGTGTCATCGATAAAAGATCGCACCTGCACATGTACGTTAAACTCATACAGCTCCTCCACAGTGAGTTTCTGCTCAAAGTCTCACAAAAACTCAACCATATCCCACTCAGAAACCATCATCGGAGCCACAAACTCTATCGCTTTCTTGCAGTTCAACGCATTAGCCACAAGGTTCGCCTTGCCGGGATGGTAGGAAACCTTGAACTTGAAGTCCTTCAAAGTCTCCATCCATCGCCTCTGCCTCATATTCAAGTCTCGCTGTGTGAATATGTACTTGAGGCTCTTGTGGTCGCAAAAGAGCTCGAACTCCTCTCCATAGAAGTAATGTCTCCAGAGCTTCAATGCGAATATGACGGCTGCCAACTCAAGGTCGTGTGTAGGGTAATTCTCCTCGTGCTTCCTTAATTGTCTCGAGGCATACGAAATCACCCTGTCCTTCTACATAAGGACACAACCCAAACCAACGCTAGACGCGTCAGTATATATCGTGTATCTAACCCCTTGCTCTGGCAATACTAGCACAGGGGTGGACGTCAACCTGTCCTTCAGCTCCTGAAAAGCTGTCTCCCCCTTATCATTCCAGGAAAGTTCACATCCTTCCGTGTTAGATGAGATAGAGGTCTGGCGATCTTCGAGAAATTTAGAATGAAACGTCTATAGTAGCTTGCCAAACCTAAGAAACTCCTCACCTTAGTGACAGAACCAGGCTACTCCCAGTCCTGAACTGTAACTACCTTAGACAGGTCAACTACTATCCCATCCTTGGACACCATATGTCCCAGGAACTTCACTTCCTGCTTCCAGAAGTCGCACTTCTTATACTGTGCGAACAACTGATGCTGTCTCAGTGTATCCAGGACCAATCGTAAGTGCTCCTCATTCTCCTCTCGACTCCTAGAGTATACCAAAATGTCGTCTATGAACACGATGACGAATCGATAGAGGAATGGCCGGAATACCCTGTTCATCAGATCCATGAACACGGTCGGTGCGTTCATAAGACCGAACGACATCACTAAGAACTCGTAGTGGCCAAAGCTGGTCCTGAAAGCTGTCTTCTGCACATCCTCATCCCTGACGCGCAACTGGTGATACCCTGACTGAAGATCAATCTTCGAGAAGTACTGGGCCCCTCTTAACTGATCAAACAAGTCGTCTATCCTGGGCAAGAGATATCGGTTCTTCACGGTAATCTGGTTCAGCCTGCGATAATCAATACATAATCGCATAGAACCATCCTTCTTCTTCACAAACAGTATTGGTGCTACCCAAGGAGACACACTTGGTCGAATGAAACCAACCTCCAACAGATCATCAATCTGTTTCCTCAACTCCTTCATCTCACACGGTGCCATGCGATACGTCGGCTGTGAGATGGGAGTGGAACCAGGCACCAGATCGATAGTAAAATCGATCTCTCGCTGAGGTGAAAAATTAGGAATCTTCCTGAACAGATCTCCAAAATCACGGACGACTGGCGTATGCTCAAGTGTCGGGGCATCAGCGTCCCGTAGTAAAGAAGCGTAGCTAAGTATGCGGAAGGGAAGATTTATCCACACTGAAAATGTAAAAGGCGTGCCCTCTGGCTCATATACCGTCACCATACGGGTCTCGCAGTCAATCTCGGCCCTCCCTGCAGTCAGCCAATCCATGTCAAGAATGACGTCGAGATAGGCAAGAGAGGGGTCGACGAAAAGATCAATAGCCATCGTCCTGCCCTCAAGATCCACCAAACAACCCTCACACATCATGGTGTCCTCGAAAAAGGTCTTGTGAGCCGAGAGAACTCACACCCCATCCATCCGAATAGTCGGTAGCCGAAGACGCCTGACTATGGAATGCGATATCAATGAAATCGTGGATCCTGTATCCACCATCACGAGTATAGGAGTACCTCCAATATGGGTGGTGACATTAAAGGCCAAGGGCTGAGTAGTCTCTGTCTCGGCTGCCTCAGCTATCAAAGCATGTACCCGTGCCTGTTGTGGATGGTTCGGCCGTGGTACCATGGGCCATTGAGGCGGCCAGAACGGAGGTACGGGAGGTCTGAAGGAAGGATGCGTAGGAGCTGACCGTAAAGGTAGAGCTGATAAAGCCTGTAGGCATGAACGGTCGATCTTCTGCGGCGGTGAAAACCCGCTATCCCGTATCCGAGCAAAATAACTCTCAACTGTGTGACCCGATCGCCCACAATACGTATACGACACATCAGGTTGCCTCATCGTTGGCACTGGCGCTGTAGCCCTAGGAGGAGGGTCGATGTGAGGCCTCTTGCCAACAAATGGCCTGTCCTGCATATCCGGTCGTGGCCTAGGAACAATAGGGCCACGAGATCGCGCCAGTCGATCAACATCCTGCTCTGCCCTCATGGACATGTGTATCAACTCTGCGTAGGAGGATATGCTGACACAACACATCTTCAACCGTATGTCCGGTCGCAAGCCCTCAGAAAAGTATCGTATGCGCATCTGCTCGTCAGCAAGTATCGTCGGGACATATCTGCCCAACTCAGTGAACCGATGCTTATACTCTGTGACTGTCATGCCTCCCTGCCTGAGGCGTAGAAACTCGTTCTCCCGCTCATGCCTGTAAGTCTGGGGATAGTATTTCTCATGGAAACAGAACTCGAATGCTGCCCAAGTCTAGATGTAGTCAACTGCAACTGTCCGCAACACACTATCCCACCATAGACTGGCCTCTTGCTCGAACATGAATGTAGCCAACTTAACCTGCTCAGACTCTGAGCAATGCAGCATCCGTAGTATCTTCGACACACGGTCGAGCCAATACTCAGCCTCCTCAGGTCTGTGAGAACCTGTAAAAGTAGGAGGCTGCAAGCGCTGGAATCGCTCGAGTAGGCCCCGTGAATCAGCAGTATGCCCCGTAGGGTAGGTAGAGGGTACAGGATGAGCCATGCCCTCATCCTGAGTCGAAGTACCGGCATCCTCAGCTGGATGCACAGGTGGTGCGGGTGGAGTTGCACTCCCACCCAGGGCTAAGGCCCCTGCTATTGTAGTCAAGAGCTGCTGGTGCTGCTGATGCATCATGGCCATCAACTGCTCAAACCTATCAGGAGGTGGAGCGGGTTGTGGCACATACTGCGACGAGGAGCACGCACGATGCTGCTCTCTAACAGGCGGTGTGAAAGGCGGTGGTCCAACTACAGGACCTGTAGAAGGCTGAGACTCATGTGCGGTCTCAGGAATCGGGCCCACAGCAGGGTCTGTATGCTCATCGATCTGGGAAGGAATCCGATCCATAGGCTCTCCCAATGTAAGTCGTGTCGTGCTCCACGTAATCTTAGGCGGCATTCCCTATATTTAAAAATAGGGCGCAATGTAACACCCTGAAAATCGGGGGTCGTGTATAAACTCAACTCCCGAGTTCCAGACCGTCACTTATGCAACAAAAATGATTATGATTCAATGTTGTCTGATTTAAAGCATTCACATGAGTAAAAGTATACCAAAACTGCAATTCATACTTCAGATCCAGTGATAAAAGCAAGAGGAAGACTAAACAATATATATATCACTGTATGAAAAAACAAAGTACATCTCATCTGTCTCCAAAGTATGACTACATCTCTGAGTCTCGTATAATATACATGAACAAAATAAATATCCAAAATGGTCCCACTGAAATCCCATCGATCCAAGTCGCCTACGCGAAGCCATCGTGATACTGCATGTACGAGAACTCGTCCTGGTCCTCGTCGATGTCTGGCCTGCCTCCTGGATCTCAGCCTCACCTGCATCTACAACAGGGTCTGGTGGGTGTTGCAAACACCATCCCGTAATGTGGGAGTGAGTGATCAACTCAGTGGAATCATAGAGCAAAGATTAGCATGTTCACAAATCAATCATGCGATAATAGTAAAGCAGTAAATCAGACAATCCTAATACTGTTATTAATACAAGGTAATATGACGTGATGTATACCCTCACCGACGATCTCCCTTATACGACAACATCTTACGACCGCGGCATACAATCGACCCTCAAGTGGTCCACATCTTCCAGGCACATGCAATGGCATGGTGATATGATTTCTAAATTATTATTAGTCCATTCAAACAGCAGGATTGGAAAACTAAGGTACTTTCCTTATATCAATCCCAACACGGATCCTGTCTAGGGTCGTCACTCCTAGTAATCTCATACGAGGTATATTTATGTAGGTCACTGCAAGGGCTGCCAGTGCTGTTGCTCGCACTCGTTGCACCGTTCTCCCATCACCTTATCAATACAGGCCTACCGTACTCTACTGCAACGGAAGGGTCGTCGCCTCCCGTGGACTCAGAATACGCTCGTGGTCACTACAAAGGACTCATCGCCTGATCAGTGTAGGCCGACAGCTAGAATATAGTGTCCCATACCACCATAATCTGCTCACGAGTCTAGGTGCTCACTGGTCACTACGGGGAGGTTTGTGGCCCCAGCGTAGGCCGACAGCTCGACCACGATGTCCCATACCACCATGCCCGGCTCATGAGTCTTCGTGGATCAAGGTACCATGGTTAACAGGGTTTACAGTGGTAAGTTCAGTACCCTAGGTTCAAGCAGTTATGACTCATACAGGGTGAACATACATCGGCCAGTCGGGTTACTTGACGGGCTCGACTAGCGCGATCGCATCTCAAGTCGAATGACATGAAGTGCGTAAAACACTTTGCGTGGCCTAACCACTGCCGCCAACTCCAAACACGAATCGCGTTCATCGACGCGTCGTTCGTGGCTATGACCAATCAACCACGAATTCACTCGGTTACCGACAGCCTGGACTAAGTCTAGTCCCAAGCACTTATGGAATCACATCAGCAATATATGTAAAAGTATTGGAATTGAAATACAATCATATGAGCATGTTAACACATGTTATAACATTCAACTTAAGCAAATCTTCAAGCACATATATTCCATGCACGTAATGAAATCATGCATTTAGTCAACATGTAAAAAATCATTTAGGTCAGCATATTAATTGAGAAATCAATCTCAAACTATCACATAACATCATTTAATTCAATACATACTAATACAAGCATTTATACAAACACATACACTACACACTTAAGTCTACATATAGTATGTCGACCCAAAGTGCGCAACTAGGCGAATCTCTTCGCCAAACTAATTATGCACGCATTCCTAACTTCCTAATGCGACAACAAATCATGTCAATCACATCAGCAAAATATAAACGTAACCTATACTTCCTACAAATGACTAAAATGCCCTAAATCTCATATTCTTCGTTAATTTACGAAACAGGAAACGGAGAGCATGTTGTACATGTCAAACGGCGATGCCGTCGATAATCTACTATTAAATGATATTGAAAGCATTGTAAACCGTCAATCAAAGCGTCTAAAATCCTCACCTTATGCCTTGTAGGCTCATGAATTCGAACGGAGCGTATATACTTCGTCTACGGCAGTAGGAGGACCTGTTTTACGAAGTACGTTAGCTAACACGCTATGAATCTAAGTAAACCCTAAATCAGCAAGTTCTAGGGTTGTTTTATACCTGAAAATGCGGGAGAATCACAGGCTTGGTGATCGGGAAGTGTTGCTACAGCACTAGCAACCGGTGGCTCGGAGACGGGAAAAATCCCTTCTACTCTTTCTCTCAAACTCTCACCTTTCCTCTCTCTCTAATATAGGGTTTTACAATTTTCGGATGGGAGAGAGAAATGAGGGTTTCAACCCCTTTTATAAGCTTAAAAATGCCGAAAACAGGCTCCGGAACGAAGTTTACTTAGTGCCTATCCATTTCGGGGCTGTTTCGATCCAAAAGATGATTTCTGGTGATCCCCTGGTCGATTGCGATCGGACTTAAGCTCATGCGTACCAGATATAGTACGTATTAAGTTTTCAGTCCGGCAGGGTTCGCAGATCGCACGTAGCGGACCAGTTTCAGTTCAGCGGTCATCGCACATAGATCAGGGCTGAAAGTCTCATGATAATAAAATAGAAATTTTTCCTAATCCGAGGGTGTAATCTGGATGAATTCTGACGGTCAGAATGCTTAATACTGACGCGTCAAGTCGTGTGCCAGATTTGAATTTGAAATTCCAATTCTGTCCCTATTCGCGGTCTCTTCAGTCCGGACTCAATGAAATAGTCTGTGATTATCGGTTTGACTTGATTTTCGAAATGATTGTCAAGTCCAGCCAAGTGGTTCTAACGGTCTAAGATAGGAGGTATCGGACTTTTAACGTGCGGTCTAGATTCAATACAGAAATTTAAAGTGGTCCAGAGAACAAACCCGCTTAGAGTTTGATCCGAGGTTATAGAGTATTGTAGAGTCGTTTGTTCTACTTGATTTGGGTCTTGTAGAATGCATTTAAAGTGATCAGGGACTATTTTCCAGCTACTTTAGCGTTGCGCTAGCTAACTTACGCTTAATTTCCATAGAAATTAATTCTACGCGATTTCGGGTCGAGTTGGTACTCGAGCCCAAGTATGAATTTTTCACGGGCGTTACAATCTACCCCCCTTAACAAATAATTTCATCCTCGAAATTTGTACCTTTTCGTACTCCTCGAGAAGCTGTGGGTAGTTCTTTCTGATCTCGGCTTCTTTCTCCCAGGTAGCCTCCTCCTCAGAGTGATGCGTCCACAATACCTTCACAAGGGGAATTACCTTGCTACGCAGTACCTGCTCCTTCCTGTCTAGGATACATGTCGGTCGCAGGATATAAGTAACATCCTCTCCTAACTACACCTGCTCCCATCTGATGATATGGGAAGGATCAACAACGTACTTCTTCAGCATAGAAACATGAAATACGTTGTGAACGCTCGCGAGAGGCGTGGGTAAAGCTAATCGGTAAGCCACTGCTCCCACACGATCGAGGATCTGGAATGGACCAATGAATCGCGGTGCCGGTTGAGAGAAAGAATGGGTTGGGAGAGGTTTGGCACCGAGATTTGAGGGGAAGGCAGCAAAAAAATGTAAAAAGGAGAGCTTGGGAGGGCTGTTTGTGAAGGAGGTAGGGTATTTGGGGGGTTTCAAGGGACGTCCCACATGTAGGGGGGTGTCCTATCCACAAAAGGGCGTCGACCTGAAATTCAGCTCGAGTGGGGCCCACCGTACGGCGAGCCCTCGTCGAACCGGCGAGGTCCTCGTCGATGAACTTGCAAACCGGCAACGTCAGCCATATGGGATGGGTTCCCCTTGCCCCGGAGGTCGCAAATATATGTGGGACCCACCCTGGTTCATTGTCTTTTAGCCTAGATAGGCCCAAGACTCCATTCAGGGTGTTTCGGGGTCAGTTTGTAAACCAAAATGAGTTTATATATCATGTAGCATATGATTTTAGGGTAAGAGAGGCTAATCCATCCATCTAACCCATTTATTACAAGAGATTCCATAATTAGAATGTCCAAAAGTCTAATTCTTACATATATTTACTATTTATAGTAAAATTTTTGTTTAAGTATGATTCACTATCCTTCACACATTAGGATTTATGTGTAGTATGAAAGGACTTAGAAAAAGTTGAAGAAGGGGGTGGTGAAAGGAAAGATTCTGAAGGAATTGGATGAAAAAAGGTTTTTAAGCCTTGAGATTGAGTGTAAGGGTTATGGTTGCCCCACGACCCAAGGAAATGCATTTCTAGGTTTGGAATTCTTCTGGGATTATCTCAAACCCTCCAACTAATGACCTAGAGGCGACTTAGGTTGCTTCACGCGACCAAAGATACGTTATAGACTCGATCAAAACGATCGATTTGAGTAGACTTCGTCTATTGGCGAAACTGAAGTCCTACGAGTGTTTCTAGATTTTTCTCGCACCCACCTAAGTCAAAGGGGCGACAGCGTACGTCGCGTAGCCATAACCCAGGTCCGGTTTAATCCAAATCATGCTCTGATACCAACTTGTAACACCCTGAAAATTGGGGGTCGTGTAGAAACCTGACTCTCGAGTTCCAGACCATCACTTATACAACAAATATGATTATGATTCAATATTGTCTGAGTTAAAGCATTCACATGAATAAGATTATACCAAAACTACAATTCATACTCCAGATCCAGTGATAAAATGCAAGCGGAAGACTGAAGAATATATATATTACTGTATGAAAACAAAATAATCTCAAACTGTCTCCAAAGTATGAATACATCTCTGAGTCTCATATACATTTCATAAACAAAAAATGAAATGTCGTAAAATAGTCCAACTAGTCAGTCTCGTCGATCCAGGCCACCTACGCAAAGCCATCTGCGAACTGCATATACGAGAACTCATCCTGATCCTCGTAGTAATCCGGCTCAGTGTCCTGAATCGCCTCATCACTTGTATCTAAAACAGGGTCTGGTGGTGTTGCAAACACCATCCCATAATGTAGGAGTGAGTGATCAACTCAGTGGAATCATAGAGGAAAGATTAGCATGTTATCAAATCAATCACATGATAATATTAAAGCAGACAATCAAACATTCCTAGATACTGTTGTTAATGCAAGCATGAAATGACATGATGGATGCCCTCATCGACATTCTCCCTCATACGGCACCATCTTACGCCCGCGGCATGCTTTCTTCCCACAGTGCTCCACATCTTCCAGGCACATGCAGTGCGATATGGATATGATTACCGGGTTGTTATTAGTCCTTTTCATACAGCAGGATTGGGAAACTAAGGTACCTTCCTTATATCAATCCCAACACAGATCCTGTCTAGGGTCGTCACTCTTAGTAATCTCATATGATGTTATATTTGTAGGTCGCTGCAAGGGCTGCCAGGTCTATTGCTCGCACTCGTTGCACCGCTCCCCTATCACCTTATCAATACAGGCCTAATGTACTCTCGTCGCTACGGAAGGGTCGTCGCCTCCCGTAGACTCAGAATACGCTCGCGGTCACTACAAAGGGCTCGTCACCTGATCAGTGTAGGCCGATAGCTCGAATGTAGTGTCCCATGCCACCACAATCGGCTCACTAGTCATAGGTGCTCACTGGTCACTACGGGGAGGTTTGTGGCCCCAGCGTAGGCCGACAGGTCGACCACGGTGTCCTATACCACCATGCCCGGCTCATGAGTCTTTATGGATCAGGGTACCATGGTTAACAGGGTTTCCAATGGTAAGTTCAGTACCCTAGGTTCAAGCAGTTATGACTCATACAGGGTGAACATACAATGGCCAGTCGGGTTATTTGACGGGCTCGACTAGTACAAGCGCATCTCAAGTCAAACGACATGAAGTGCATGAAACACTTCGTGTGGCCTAACCACTTCCGCCAACTCAAAACATGACTCGTGTTCATCGACGCGTCCTTCATGGAAAATAGAAGCCAACCACAAATTCAATCCATTACTGACTGCCTGGACTAACGTGTAGCCCCAAACACTTGAATATCAACATCAGTAATCATATGAGAGTAATAGAAATGAAATACAACAATGTAAGCATGTTGACACATGTTATAACATACAACTTAAGCAAGGTAGATAGTGAGGTCTCTTCCAGTTACCCAATTGTGCGCTTGATGGGTCAATAAGCTGGTATAGAGTGTACTAGACCCTGATGATGATCCGAGAGATGAACA
Source organism: Magnolia kwangsiensis (assembly GCA_037074715.1). Lineage (NCBI taxonomy): Eukaryota > Viridiplantae > Streptophyta > Magnoliopsida > Magnoliales > Magnoliaceae > Magnolia > Magnolia kwangsiensis. The sequence continues at coordinate 69,770,021 of CM073583.1, forward strand.
GTACTGATATGTGGACTTATTGGGTAGGAGTTGCATACTCATTCATTCATTCATTCACTGTCCACTCAGGTTGGTGGTGCGTAACTATTTATTACGTGTGCCTTTATAATGGACAGGATTTTGGTTGGGGTGCAAGACTAACCTAAGATCAGGAGTCTACCACATTGAGTCTGACTATCTAAATTTAGGTATGCGACTGGTTTGGATAGAAGTTCCTTATGATGGACCCCATAATCTGTGATATTATGTACTATCATCCTGACTTCACACTCCAGCATGGTCATTCCATTTGCACCGCATACTTCATTACATCTCCAGCATATAACATTTTGGGTTACTGTATTTTTACATTTATATGGTCAAGATACAGCTGGCGGTATTCGTGAAATCATCAGGAATTGTATATTGCATTGCATCCTCAGCATCCGATATTTTACTCTCTATGACTCCTCATTTGCATAACTGATCTGCATTGTGTATTCTGATATTGTATGATTTATAGACTTGCAGTATTTCTCCTTACTCTGATATTGTATGATTCATGATCTTACCAGTATTTTTAATACTGTATGATTATGGAATTATATTGAATACTTGACACTTACCCTGTGCACACACTTACACCACCCTTTAATCTTTCAATAAGCTTATGTATGATAGATGCGTGCAGGTGATGTTAGTTTGCAGCAATGTGGAGCTTAGAGCATATAGTTGACTTCTGGAGCTTTAATTTTGACATATGTATTTTCCTTTTAGCATTATATTCAAATGTTTATATTAGTGGATATGTGATGATGATGTTGCCTTTATGATTTGGGTAAACTTATGGTTATGCTTCTTACGAGATAAATGTATGTTGAAAAATCCTCCTTGTAGGATCCCAGGATCGGAACCTGGCATATGGGGGCTGGGAGCCGAGAATGGGGTACTACGGAGGCTGTCAGCATCGGGTTCGATGATTGGGATTCCTGTGAATCTGATTTCTATATTTGAGGCGTGACACATTCCTTGCCTTGGTGATTTGTGAGCATCAAATCCACGCCTTTAGTACCCTTTTTCAGTCCAAGCTCTTAAATTCACCTTGTAACATAAACATGATTAAAATAAGACGTTAAATATTATCATGTTCATAAAATCAGGTAATAATTGGTGTCTAATATGCAATATTTGACCCTCAACAACGATTTTTAAAGTATCCAATTTATACATTAACACCCAAAATTTTCAGGCACGAGTATGTACTTAGGCTGTGAAAATTCGGGATGTTACACAGCCACCTTTCAGCAATGCATGTTGAGTATATTTTCTGGCATGGTGAGGCAATATTTAGAGGTCTTCATGGACAACTTCTCTGTCTTTGGTCCATTCTTCAACGAGTGTCAGGAAAATCTAAAAAATGTGTTAAAGCGATGCGAGGAAAAGAATTTGGTTCTAAATTGAGAGAAATGTTGTAAGTTCTATAATGTGTAAAGCACACCTTATTTGTCAAATTTCGTTTAGACAAAACAACTTATGAAGTGGCCTGCTAGTGTGGATTAAGATGGAAAGTTCAATCTCTACTAAAAATCAAGTCAAGTATAAGATCAAGATGGAAAGTTCAAGTTCTACTAAGATTAAGATGAAAAGTTCAAATTAAGTTCAAGTTCTACTAAAGTTCTAGTAACATATTAAGCTCCATCAAGAAATTCAAGTTCTATTGAAGAATCTAGTACAAGATCAAGCTCCATAAAGTTCAAGCATCTAATCTACTTCAAAATTCAATCATTTCAGGTATTATGAACCCTAGAAAGACCTTCGGTTTAGGTACTTTCAAAATCTACTTTAAATGGGTTTTTATGCTTATAGTTGACTAAGGTTCGATTAGTCTAAGTCGTGACTCGACTAGTCTAAGAACTTTTCAACTAATCCTAGTACAAATCGAAGAAAAATGGATTTTTCTGTAACACCTTCGACCAATCGAGGAAGTAGTTGACTCGTCGAAGGTGGTCCTTTGACCAGTCGAGGGTTGCTGGACTTGAAGTCCAGCAACTGAATCAGTTTGGATTTTGTGCACCCTCAACCAGTCGAAGACCATACTCGATGAGTCGAACTGGGCCGTCGACCAATCGAAGATCTGTTTTATCTTATCGCACTCAAATTTGAAAATTTATTGGAATGAAATCCGGTTCTTAGACGAGTCGAAGCAACAATTCTTTGCCTATAAATTGAGGCTTTCTCTCAATCCAAAAATACAATTCAAGTATATCAAATCCTTTTACAAGAGAGAAAAGCCCCTATTATGCTTAAGCAATTGCACGATATTTATTAAATATTTTTAATAAATTTTTATTTAATTCTTTTATCTCTTATTCAATCAATTTCATTTTATAAAGAGAGTAAATACTCTTCTTTTTGAGATCTTAAAGGAAATCAAACAAGTAGCCTTTGGTTTGAATCTGTTTAAAATCAATCTAGAACCTTGAACCCTTGTTATATGACTGAACATTGAATAATGTACATTCAAGAGAAGTGGTTCTATGGCTACATCGACAGATACGTCTTTAAAAGGAGAAGATAAGTATATATTTATTTTGTATTTTGGTTTTATTTAGATATTTAGAAAATCTCATTGTTGGTTTTCCTAAGGTAGATAGAAAATCTCAGCGAGGGATTTTTTGTTTGTGATAGCCTATTAAAATCACAATTGTATCAAGTCTTAAGATATTCATGTGAAAACCTTATTTATAGTGAAAGCCAATATCACTTGGATGGTGATTATTGGGAGTGGAGTAGGTGTGGCTGTTTGAGAATAGTTGTTGACACACCAAACTATTATAAATTTTGGTGTTGTAGTGAATGCTTTTTATGTTTATGTGGTGAATGGTTGTAATCTCTTTAAGTTAAAGTGGTTAATGCTTATAATAGTTTAACATTGACTCTTGTTTGGTTTAGAATTTTGATTCTTATAAGTTTCGTGAAATAAGGTTGTCCTACCTAAACTTGTTTGGGTGAAGGTTGTCCTATGAATTAGTTTGAATCAATGTTTCAATACTAGTGCAATTGAGACCTCTTATGTATTTATTATATTTGTACATTACTAAATTATTGGGCAGTCCTATTCACCCCCCCCCCCCCCCCCCCCCCCCCCCCCCCTTTAAGACTATTTAAGCTCTCCATAGTATCAAAGCTAAGTTGCTCTTTTTTTGGATTAAATTTCTTTAGCTAAAAGATCTAGAGTATTATTATGTCAAATTTTGATAGTTTGTCTATTACTAGGCCACCACCTTTTGATGACTGTAATTATGCATATTGGAAAGCCAGAATGAGGATTTTTCTAAAATCCTTAGATGAAAGTGTGTGGCAAGCCACTGTAACCAAATGGAAACCTCCTATGACTGAGGTAATAGCCGAAGATGGAACCAAGTCTATGAGAGAAATTGCATTCTACTTATGTACTAGAATTCAGAAAAGTGAAAGTAATGTTAATACTAAGGCCTTTAATGCCATAGCTTATGCTCTATTGCTTGTTGAATTCAAAAGAATTATTTCATGCGATATAGCTAAGCAAGCTTGGGATATTCTTGAAATGACACATGAAGGAACTACTATAATTAAGAAATCAAAAGTTTAAATCCTCACTACTAGATTTGAGAAAATTCAAATGGAAGAAAATGAAACTTTCATAGACTTCTATACGAAACTAAATGATATAGTAAATTTCATGTGGGGTTTAGGAGATGAAATCCCAGAAAGAAAGGTTTGTGTAAAAATACTGTGATCTCTTCCTGACAGATTTAATTCTAAAGTTACTATCATTAAGGAATTAAGAGATACTGATTAAATGAAGGTAGAAGAGTTAGTTGGCTCTCTCCAAATATATGAGTTGAATTTTAAGTTTCCTAAAGGTAAGTCTATTCCTCTTAAATTTTTTAAATTTGTTTCAAAAGAAAATTGTACTAATTTTGATTTTGAAGAAATTGAAGATGATATGCCAATGCTAACTAAGAAATTTTATAGAATTTACAAAAATAAGAAAAATCAGATTTTCAAAAATCATTTAATAAAAGAAAAGGAAAATCTAAGTCTTGGAAATCTAAAACAAAGGACAATTAATGTTTCAACTGTCATGGATATGGGCACTTGATGAATAAATGTCCTAAAAATGATAAGTAAAAAAGAAAGGGTATGATAGATACTTGGGATGAATCATCTGACTTTGAAAGTTCTTTTGAGTCTAATGAAGCAGAACAAGAAAATGCAAATTATTTGAAAGCCCTTATGACTATAGCCAGAGTCACCTCCTTAGCTGTAATATATCTGACTATGAAAAATCTTAGGAGTGACCTTGAAAATGAAAATGAAGATGATCTTCAAGATGCTTATAATGTCCTATATTGGGAAATTTACAAAATTGCTGTCAAACTTGAAATTGCGGTAATGACTACTCTAGTTGAAGTGGGAATATGCCAAGATGTCCTTGAAGGGGGTGAATAGGACTTTTTAAAATTTTATGATGATTTAAAACCTATTAACCCTATCCTGCACTAATATGCAAATAGCATGATTTCTTCAATGTAACTCTATTGGCTTCCAAGCCAAATAGAGGATCCAATCATAAGACTATTCAAAACATAAGCAAGATGTATAACATAGTTTATGATGGATGTGACTGTGTGTGTGAGATGTGATTCTAATTAGTTCTAGGTAATCATGTAAATATGCATTATAAGAATATTCAGAGAAATCACACAAGTAGTAAAAGTAAATAGCAATCCCAAACACAGTCATTTTTATAGTGGTTTGACTACGTGTTTACTCTACTTCCGACGGACGCACTTAATTCTTGAGTGTATCGGATCTCACTAATGGATGTTCCAAATCAGGTTCACCTCAAACCAGTACAACCTACACAAGGCTGACTTTACGACCTACACAAGGTACCTAACATGTCTCCACGAGATACAAGTTTATGCCCCACACAGGAGCAAGGTTTAACACACAACACCTAGATTTTAGGCCACACAAGCCAAGGATCCACACAAGGAACCTAACAGTTTATGCCCTTCACAAGGGCAAAGGTCAACACCTAGCACCTAGGTTTTAGACCACACAGTTCAAGGACCTACATAAAGGAGCTAAGTTTATACTCTCCACATAGCAAGGGTTAGCACATAACACCCCTATGTACTCTCCCGTCGGAGGTCTCCTATGAGGACTTAAAAGGGGTGAGAAGCACTTTTGACCCAATCCTACAAAAGGAATGACCAAAAGGGTCTCTAGACTCTAATGACTTACAGATAAGTAGATGAGCCCCATTAAGCACATTGATGAAGATCTCCTCCTTTGATGATGAGGAATCTTCAGCGCCCTTGAACCGCAATACAAATGATGCTCCAATGTATAGCGACGGGTTGGGTCAAGGCTATGTTGGAATCCTACTCTAATAAATATTTTCCTATTTTAAAGACAGAGTGATTCGAAGCATCTAAGAATTTAAGGTATCCCAGCTCAATGATTTGCCATTAAGGTGGTAGCTGGAAGATCCTTGAATGCAGAAGTTCATTCCCCAGTCCACTCTATTGAATATCAATGATGAGGGTGGATTGGAAGATGAACTCCCATGAGAGAAAAAGGCTTAGGGTAGATAATCTGAATTAAATACTCACAAGCTCTATCTATTTTTTCTACCAACAACCAAAGGTAAGCTCTCATTAAATAGGAAAAAATTTCTAACGAAAATAAAATAATTATATTTTTGATAGAGTTCGATATCTTTGAGCAGACTTTGATATCATCGAGCGTATACTCTCAATAACATCGAATGGCCGCTCGATGACATGAACTCAATCTGTCAGACGCTTTTGAACCTTTTTGCCAACTGGTTGAGGATATCGAATATGCTTCAATGTCATCGGATTTCGAACTCTGATTTCATTGACGCATGGTTCGATTCCTCGACATTTAAAAAATGTGAGAGCAATTTAGCCTTTGAAACTTAACAGGTATTGTTATGATAGAGCACCCCTTGATATCATTTGATTTTGAATGTCTATGATATCGATCACAGTTTCGATTCATCGATCTTTTTAAAGGCATTTCCTATAAGCTTATTGGATAGTTTGTATCCTATTTCGATGACATCGACCTTGTCTCGATATGATCGACATTTGAATATCGATATCATCGAGTGATCCTCGATACTTACAAATTTTACCTGAAAGCTTGCTGGTCAGATTTGTGTCCCAATCCGATATTATTGAAGGTTCGTCGATATCATCGAGGTTTGAATTTTGAGGATATTGAGGCTCTCTTCGAGATATCAAAAATCACATGATTTTTCTTAACTGCATATTGGACGCAAACTGATTAGATGTTGATTTTATCAAGCCGTCTCGATGAACTCGAGATTTGAAAGCTAATGATATCGAGAATTCCATCGATTCATTGATAATTCAGTCCAGGATTCTTTGTGGTTGTTAGACATCTGAAGTCCTCATTTCGATAATATCAATTAGTTTCAAGGACATCGATCACATAGGTCGATTTCATCAAACCGCTTATCGATAAATCGGCAATGGTAGAAAACTTAGAGACTTCCTAATTTTGCAAAATAGTTTTCCCACCTTAAACCCTAAGTTGTTCTAATCATTTTTAAGAGTTTTATATATCTGGTGTTTTGGGACATGGGATGTGAGGCTAAGTTTACCTTTGACGAGTTCGGGCACACATCTTGTTAGGGCAGACGCTTGAATGATCTTCCTATGGGGCTCACTTGTCTTGCTGACTCAACACTCACGCTAATTGAGAAACCAGGGCACTTTCAATCTCGCCCTTTGTCAATTACGTGACAAAACACCTAAAGTTCTAGAATAACATCTAGACCAACACCCTAAATTGTGTGTACATAACTCTTTACACAATTTTTACAATGCTACTGTAAGTTTAAGCCCACAAGTACATAAGTATGTAGCTGCTCCCCTTGTCTTCATACAGTTGCTCCCCCTAACACCTGTACCACCATTCAAATCCACAATTTTCTTCATGGTGGGATTTTTTCTCCCCGTTTTAGTCGGTCATTGGCAAAGGGAAATATAGCAATGCTAATTGACTGAAGTTGAACTATGGAAGAATCAATTACTATAGATACCAGATTCATTGCTAAAATGCATAATCAGTAAGAGACAAATGTATAACAGATAATGACATCTCTATTTGCATTGAAACCATTTATGCATACCAGGTCAAAGGAGAGCTAGGATTTTAACAAAAAATAGGAGTATAGTTTTAAATGGCATAATTCACAAACAAAATCTCAATTGTTAAGGAATATGCAAGAGAAGACAATTACAATTCATACCATCATTTCACAAAATTTAATGCATAATTGAGAGCAGAGAGACATGGCAACAAAGATATATGAATTATCAAATAGCCATCAACAAAAATATCCAAAATAAAAACTACCCATGCTTGACAGTATTTCATCATCCATCCTAAACCAACACAACCAAATATCTAGCCCAACCATGGGCTTACAAAAATACAAGTATTTTCCTCATGCAGAGGATATCCATAAACCACACCCAAAAAAATTATTAGATGTTTCATGTTAGCTAGCCAACACATACACACACAAGATTGCAAGACATTCAAAAAGATATCCATGCCCATACATGCAGATGGGTAGTCGATGTATGTAGTGGTATGAGAGCTGTTGACTCTAAGGTGTTGGAGCCGAGGAGGATAATGTTGTATCATCTCGACAGCATGTCAGCAGATCAGCGAGTTGCTGGACCGTGTGCTATACGCTAGACACCATTTTCTCCAATGCTAAGAACCACGCATCATGTCTCCCCAGCTTATCCTTTATTTGAGCCAAGCCTCGTAGCGTTGCCCCGACCCTATCTTGATGAAATTTGAAGCGTTGGGTCTAAGCCGAACCACTCGGATCTAGAACTTGTTGAGGCTTTAGACGATCTCCTCTTGGTGGCACTGCACCTTCTCCCATCTCACTGCCTTCATGAATAGCTTCCTTAGATTGATCTTCCAGATAGGGATGAAATTTAAGGTCTAGTTTTAAAATATTGACCTTTTTAAAATTCTTGAGATGATGCTCAGGATCGTCTATCTGAGGAATACTGCTTGTATCGCAGATCACATGAATGATGTGAGAAAAGGGCGAACTTCTCTAGAATGGTGGATGACACTTGCCAATTGGTGAAAAATCAAGGTAGGCAGACACAACTTGATTCCAGTGGTAACATAATACATAACCATGACCATGAATCCGATCAGATCAGCTCGATTTGGTCCATGAGGGTAAGCATTGGAGAAAAATATTCAGTGCAAGACTCGATATTAAGGGTGCATATATTTAGCTTCCAATGGATTCCCTTAGTACCATGGGATATCTCGGTCCTGACACAGGAATTTTGTAATTGTGGACCGAGTGATTGGATTCTCAAGATCAAAGTAAGACAACCCAACTGGAGACAAAGTTAGACCGAAAATTCTAGTGATAAATTCTGTAGTAATGTCAACGCTATCATCCCCGACTGTGACAACAATGGATGGTGGATCTAGTGTTGGAGAATGACAGTATGCAAGAAAGCGGTAAGTCCATTCATAATGACATGGACCCCCAAAATCAAGAAGAGGCAGCTAGTCAATTACTTTTAACAGAGTTTCCACATTGTAGGGTTTGATGCATTCCCTATCAATCCTACGCTCATACACCAAGCGCCTCCCTAAGTACTTTTTAAAAATGTGCGGAGGAGGGCCCACAGCAGTATGTGGAGGTGTTGGTGCTGTAGCCAGAGCTTCCCTACGTGAGGATTGCCGAGTAGAGGAGCTCCGTGCGCATGCAGGGGATCGTTGAGACTGAGCCCTTCCTCTTTCTCTTGAGGCCACAGATTTCTTTCTGGTAGGTCCGGATGACTCACTGATGACAGGAGATTTTCCTTTCTCCTTACTCATTTGAACCACAAATAACTCAGAAGGGAAAGTCAAAGAAAAAGAAAGGAATCTGACAAGACTGAAGATTATGAGGACCAACCTGAAATTTCTAATTGAAGGTTGTCAATCAATCTAAAAAGACCTTAACGCAATGAAGTATACATTGAGAAATCAAGAGTATGTGCAAGAGATTACCTGATATGAGTCACCCTAGATGGAAGACAGTCTACAAAAGAAGAGAAACAAGGAAGAAACTCCCAGAGAAGTCGAGCAGTTAGAAAGGGAAGCAAAAATAATTTTTCCTACTCTCTCACTTTTTATCGGGCAGTAACCTTTGATATCATCAAAGTTTTATTCTATGAAATCGATATACCCCATTCGATGTTATCGAAGAGGTCCTCGATAACATTCTAGAACATGTGATGCTTCTGATTCCGAAAGGGCGTCCATGACATCGATATTTGTTCGATCTAATCGAGGATTCATACGATTCATCGACAGACTTATCGAAGAGGTGTATAACATTTTTCAGAACTTCGATGATCTTACATATATGTGTAACTTAGTATATTTTCATATCAGTCTATATACACAACAAAATTTGTACAAACGTTGTACCATCCAAAATTATAAACATCAGTAATGCTTATTCAAAAAAAAAAAAGATGTTTGAGGTGTAGAAACCTCAGATATATCATGAAAGTCATCAAAAATACATCATTTCAACTATCCATCCAGGTCTAGATGCTATGATCTGGACTTTTTTTCCATGCTCAATTGTTACTGGGCACATGGGTCGTCCTTCCCATTGGCTTTAATGACATATCCATTCCTTCGATGGTTCCCTGCCCTATTACCTTAGCGGTGCTTTCATCCCCATAGGTGACTATCTCATTATCAAGACTTGAGTAATTTGAGAGAAGGGATTCATCACCTATGACATGCCTTGAGCACCCGCTGTCTAGGTACCATTCAGTACTATTACTTTTTGAATGATTTGAGTGAATAACCAGATAATTTTTCTTTTCTTTCACTACCCATTTTGTGACTGTATTTCTTATTATGGTAGTTTTTGCTTCATTAAGGATTTTGGTAGGCATGTTGGGTAACTGAACCATTTTTCCTCGTTTCATAAATTTATTTATTTTATGATTTAGTTCCATCACCTGATTCAATACCTCCTTCACTCTCCTGGTCATTCTGGGTGGAGATGAATGAGTTCCTTTTGCCATATTGTTTAGTGGGCTCTTGACATTCTGTATTGATTTTCTGGTTTGTCTGTATTTACCAGTATGATTCGGATTGAAAATAGATTGAGTCCACCTTGAAGCAATACAATCAAATTTAAAATGGCTAGAGTCTCCACATGAATAACGGATAAAAGTAGCTTTTGTTTTACTTCCTGATGCAGCCGATTTCTCAACCATTGGTGCTACAGTTTTGGATTTTGATTTGAATTTGTCATATCCTAATCCACTCTTGTCTCTTCCAGGTCTCCCCATTCCTAAGAGTTTCTCTAATTTTTCACTACTTTAAGAGAATTTGTAATTTAGTTCAACTGACTTCCTGGATTATTCTGCATCAAACCTTAGTGTGTGATTCACATTCTTTAGATGCACATTTTCATCTATCAATAGATCAATCTGTTTAGTGAGTTTTGATGATTCAAATTTTAGCGACAGACTAATTCTTTCCAGCTTATCATTTTCAGAGTGGTATTGCGGTAGATCATTGATTAGGTGTGTATTGGCTTCTGAAGTTTTATCTAGATCCATTTGTAGCAATTTATTTTTATTTTCACTAATCCCAAGTCTTTTAAGGATATTAATGTTATGGATATAAAGTTGATTATAGGCATTCTGCAGTTTATCTTTCTCTTCATCTTCTTCTTCTTTCTCTGTCTCCTCATCATCAAATGGGAATGATTCAGTGGCTTGAGGTTCTTTGATTTTCTCAGTTTTTATGGGAATGCTGGAGGCTATAGAGACCATAAGAATTTTCAGGGATTTTTGGTCTCCTTCACTCTCTGAGTCACTATATTCTGAATTTGACTCTTCATATCATCCTATGTGGCAGCCATCGCCTTTCCTTTAGTTTTCCTATTTGGGCATTCAGTGGACAAGTGCTCAAACTTTCAGCAAGTGTAACACTATGGTTCTTTGGACTTTTTACCAGATTTATCTGTAAAATGTTTATTGTCTAACTGTCTTCCTTTAAATGGTCGACCATGATTTTTATGGAACAATTTTCTAAACCATTGAGCCAAAAAGCCCACTTCCTCATCTTCATTCTCCCTTTCACTTTCATCTTCCTCATTTGTTGTGTTCTTTGAAGTTTTAAGGACAGTATTTTTGGGTTTAGGAGTTTGTTTGAAGTGTAGTTCAAATGTTTGTAGGGAACCTATGAGTTCTTCTACTTTCATTTCATCCATGTTTCTACACTCTTTAAAGGCTGTAACTTTTGAGTTAAACCGTTCCGGTAAGGATTTCAGAATTTTTCAACAGTTTTTTGAAACTGGTGCTTTTTCTCCTAATCCAACCATGGAGTTACAAATAATGTTTAGTTTTGTGAAAAACTCCATGAAGGTCTCATGCTCTTCGATTCAGAGACTTTCAAACTGTGATGTTAGGAGTTGCAGTTTGGATCTTTTCACTGTGCTAGTTCCCTCATGAGTTATTTCTAACAAGTCCCATGCTTCTTTAATAGTTCCACACATACTAATTTAATTGAAGACTTCTTAGGACACAGCACAGTAGATAGCATTCATTGGTTTAGCTTCAGAGGTTTGTTTCTCTTTATCGAATGTTGTCCACATTTCTTTAGACTTTTGTTTGATGGTAGTTGTGCCATTTTCGAGTACAATTTGTTCGGTTGGCGGCACATATCCTTTTTCAACAATATCCCAAACATCATGATCCAAAGATCTCAGAAAGTAATGCATCATAGTCTTCCACTATGCATAATTTGATCCATCAAATGCAAGAGGTCTAATTACAGATGAGCCCTCTCCTTTGGCCATATTACCAATTTCAGCCAAGATCACTCTCTAGGTGGTGAAGCCCTTAAGAGAGCCCTCTTTAATACCAATTGAAATTGCAGAAATGACCGATCTAGTCGAAGTAGGAATATGCCAAGATGTCCTAGAAGGGGGTGAATAGGAGTTTTTAAAATTTTATGATGATTTAAAACCAATCAACCCTACCTACACTTGTATGTAAATAGTAGGATTTCTTCAATGTAACTCTATTGGCTTCCAAGCCAAAAAGAGGATCCAATCATAAGACTATTCAAAACATATGCAAGATGTATAACATAGTTCATAATGGATGTGACTCTGTGTGTGAGATGTGATTCTAATTAGTTCTAGGTTATCATGTAAACATGCATTATGAGAACATTAAAAAAAAATCACACAAGTAGTAAAAGTAAATAGCAATCCTAAATACAGTCATTTTTATAGTGGTTCGACTACGTGTCTACTCCACTTCCGGTGGATGCACTCAACCCTTGAGTGTACCAGATTTTACTAATGGAGGTTTTAAATTAGGTTCACCTCAAACTAGTATAACCTACACAAGGCTGTCTCTAGGACTTACACAAGGTACCTAACATGCCTCCATGAGACACGAGTTTATGCCTCCAACAGGAGCAAGGGTCAACACACAGCACCCAGATTTTAGGCCACACAGGCCAAGGATCAATACAAGGAACCTGACAGTTTATGCCCTATACAAGAGCAAAGGTCAACACATAGCACCAAGGTTTTAGACCACACAGGTCAAAGACCTACACAAAAGACCTAAGTTTATGCTCTCCACATAGCAAGGGTCAACACACAATACCCCCACGTACTCTCCTATTGGAGGCCTCCTATGAGGACTTAAAAGGGGTGAGAAACACCTTTGACCCATCCTATAAAAGGAATGATCAAAAGGGTCTTTGTACTCTAATGACTTACAGATAAGTAGATGAGCCCCTTAAGCATGTTAATGAAGATCTCCTCATTTGATGATGAAGAATCATTAGCTCCCTTGAACTGCAACACAAATGATATTCTAATGTATAGTTATGAGTTGAGTCAAGGCTATGTTGGAATCGTACTCTAATAAATATTTTTCTATTTTAGAAACAGAGTGATTCCAAGCATCTAAGCATTCAAGGTATCTTAACTCAATGATTTTCCATTAATGTGGTAGTTGAAGGATCCTTGAATGCAGAAGTTCATTCCCCAATCCACTCTATTGAATATCAATGATGAGGGTGGATTGGAAGATGTAACGCCCAGAAATTTGGGGGTCGAGCATAACTCAGCTCCTGAGTTCCAAAACATCACTTATGCAACATAAACAATAATGGATGTATGTTGTCTATGTTAGTGCAAGAAACATGAAGTAGATCAAGCCAGATCAGCAGACATAATTCAGGGATATTGAGAAAATGCAAGCAGAAGACTTAAATACATATATAAATAAAAAAGAATCCCCCAAATATACATGCTCTATCCAGGGCAATATATACAACTGTGTGTCAAAATACATGTATCAAACTATGCAAAATATTCATATACATATCCCAGAAACCTCGCAAGTCAGGACAAGGCTCACATGAACCCGCCTGAGAACTGCATAAATGAGAACACCTCCTCATCCTCATCAAAGTCTGGCTCCGCCTCGCCAGCATCGCCGTCACCTACAACTAAATCAGAGTCTGGTTGGTGTTTAAGCACCGTCCCAAAAAGTGGGAGTGAGTGATCAACTCAATGGTAATATACAGCAAAGGTTAACATGTTATCAATTCAATCAAGCAGTAATGATAAAGCAGTACAATCAAACATGTCCTAGATAATCTTATTAATGCAACAATGATATGAGGTAATGATGCATGCCCTCACCACAAACTCCCTCATGCGACATCATCTAACGATCACGGCATGAATCACTACCAATGTGCTCTCACACCAACGCCAATGGCACATGCAGTGCGGTGTCATGAGTATGATTACCAAGTTCTTATTATTCCTTTTCATATAGCAGGATTGGGAAGCTAAGACACCTCCCTTATATCAATCCCCAAACATTGATCCATTCTAGGGTCGTCAGTCCTAGGAAGTCTCATACAATGTTATGGTTCTAGGTCGCTGCAAGGGCTGTCAGGGCTATTGCATGGAATCGTTACACCACTCCCCCATCACCAAATCAATACAGGCCTAGTTATATCCTCAATACTGCAACAGGACTCGTCGCCCTTATACAGTGTCAGGATATACTCGAGGTCACTACAGAGGGCTCGTCACCAATCAATGTAGGCCGACAGTAAGAATATAGTGTCCCATACTACCATAATCTGCTCACGAGAGTAGGGTGCTCACTGGTCACTATGGGGAGGCTCGTCGCCCCAGCGTAGGCCGAGAGCTCGACCACGGTGTCCCATACCACCATGTCTGGCTCATGAGTCTTAGGGGATCACGGTACCAAGGTTAATAGGAGTTTCACTGGTAAGCTCAGTGTCTTAGATTCAAACAGTAGCGACCAAACATGGTGAACAAACATCAGTCAATCGGGTTAGTTGATAAGCTCAACTAGGCCAAGCTCACATTGAGTTGAACGACATGGAATGCATAAGCACTCCGTGTGGCCTAACCACTGTCGAACATCCCAAGCACGACTCAGATTCGTTGAACTCATGCTGCGTGGCGAAAACGACCTCAACCACTATTTACAGAATGGTTACCAATTACATGGACTGTAGTACAACCCCAAGCACGTACAAACTCAATAACAGGAATATGATTCATATCCTACCTTCATATGAACATTCATGTCATATAACTGGAACTTAAATACAGTACATGGAGGAAATCATACATACATTTAACATAAATAATCTAAGTTACATAATTCATGGAGGAAATCATACACTCAAATATTATGATTGAGATTCATGTCTCAACAACCTTAGCAATCACACTTTACTAACTACTAACTCATTTAGGCATTTATACAAACACTTAGATTACACTATTCAACATACATCACATATGTCGATTCCATAACATATTTGGGCAAGTCCTTTTGCCAAGGAGTTTCCGCATACATATCATGCATATGCCGACGACAAATAATCATGGCAATCATAACGACATAATCCATACGTATACGCGTATTCTAACATATACCTGAAATACTCTATTTCTAACATAACTTATACATATACGTACATTGAAACAGATAGCGCATTTGGCATATGTAATAGCATTCACGTCATGAATAAATCATTATCTATCATTGAAAGCCTTAAAAAATATAACCTAAATGTATATAGTCCTTACCTTAAACCAGAAAACACGTATAAGATGTGATTCAGACGATATGTCTTCGTCAACGATGGATACGCTACCTAAGGCATGAAACAGGTTAGCTATAACTTCATTTAAACTATTCTAGGCTTCAAAATAGGTTAGGGTTGGCTTAACTTACTCAAGAATGGAATCAGAATCGTCAGAAGAATAATTCAGATACACAGGTTCGATGTGTAGATGAACTGAGAAGAATCCTACGGAGAATCAACAGGTTCTCCCACACTTTCTCTCTCTTTTCTCTCCTTGGAAAGCTAGGGTTTACGAAATTCATATGAAATTTGGGAATGAGGGTTTAAGGCCTTTTTATAAGCCTAAACTTAACGGAAACAACCTTAGGGCTAAGGTATACTTAGGTTATAACCAAATCGGGCTCTTTCTGATCTAACGGAGCACTTCTAGAGGTCCCCTTATCAAATGTGGTCGGACTTAATCTCACTAGTATTGGATCCTTAGTAAGTTAAGTTTTCAGTCCGATCGGATTTCCAGATCATCCGTGGTGGACCAGCTTCAATTCAATGGTTACCATAATTCGATCAGGGCTACAAGTACTTTGACATGTAAGGGCCACCTTTCCTGATCCGAAGGTGAATTTGGGCTGAAATTTAACAATTAGAACGCTTAGAAATAACGCGCAAGCAAAACGGTCCAGATTACTTAAAATCATTATTAATTTTCTAAAAAGCTTCATTTTCTCATTCTCTTTACTCCGGACTCAATGAAATAGTCTCAGGACATCGTTTGGGCTTGATTTTCGAGGTGATTGTCAAGTCCAACTAAGTGGTTGTAATGGTCTAAGTTCATAGCTATCAGACTTTCGACGTGCGGTCTAAATCCAATACAAAATTACAAAGCATTTCCGGGAGCAACTGGGTATAGAGTTGGATCCTAGATTTCAGGGTAATATAGTGCCAATGATTCTATAGGTTTTGGGTCTTACAGATCATATTGAAAGTTATTGGTGATAATTTCACATACAATCTAGTTTAGCGCTAGCTAAAACATATTAAAGTTCTAAGGGATTTGGTTCTAAATGATTTCTGCTAAAGATGGTACTCGGGTCTAAGTACGGATTTTTCTAAGTCGTTATAGAAGATGAACTCCCATGAGAGAAAAAGGCTTAGGGTAGATAATCTGAATTAAACACTTAAAAGCTCTATCTATTTTCTCTACCAACAACCAAAGGTAAACTCTCATTAAATGGGCAAAAAGTTCTAATGGAAATAAAATAGTTATATTTTTGACAGAGTTTGATATCATCAAGCAGGCTTTGATATCATCGAACGTATACTCTGGATAATGTCGAATGGCCGCTCGATGCCATGAACTCAATCTGTCAGAGACTTTTGAACCTTTTTGTCAACTGGTCGAGGATATAGAATATTCTTCAATGCCATTAAATTTTGAACTCTGATTTCATTAACACATGGTTTGATTCCTTGACATTAGAAAAATGTGAGAGAAATTTAGTCTTTGAAACTTAACAAGTATTGTTATGATTGAGCACCCCTCGATATCATCTGATTTTGAATGTCGATGATATCGATCACAGTTTCAATTCATCGATCTTTTTCAAGGAATTTTCTTATAAGCTTGCTGGATAGTTTGTGTCCTATTTCGATGACATCAACCTTATCTCAATATGATCGACATTTGAATATCAATATCATCGAGTGATCTTTGATACTCGAAAGAATTTACCTGAAAGTTTGTTGGTTAAATTTGTGTCCCAATCCAATATCATCAATGGTTCATCGATATCATCGAGGTTTGAATTTTGAGGATATTGAGGCTTTCTTTAAGATATTAAAAATCACATGATTTTCCTTAA
Organism: Magnolia kwangsiensis; assembly: GCA_037074715.1. NCBI lineage: Eukaryota > Viridiplantae > Streptophyta > Magnoliopsida > Magnoliales > Magnoliaceae > Magnolia > Magnolia kwangsiensis. Next base: position 69,787,141 of record CM073583.1, read on the forward strand.
CTGCATATTGGACGCAAACTGATCAGATGTCGATTTTATCAAGCCGTCTCAATGAACTCGAGATTTGAAAGCCGATGATATCAAGAATTCCATTGATTCATCGATAATGTAGTCTAGGATTCTTTGTGGTTGCTGGAGATCTGAAGTCTTCATTTCGATAATATCAAGTTAGTTTGAGGACATCGATAATATAGGTCGATTTCATCAAACCACTTATCGATAAATCGATAAAGGCAGAAAACTTAGAGATTTCCTGATTTTGTAAAATAGTTTTCGCACCTTAAACCCCAAATTGTTCTAATCATTTTTAAGGGTTTTATAAACCTGATCTGAGGTTAAGTTTACCTTTGATGAATTTGGGCACACATCCTGTTGAGGCGGACGCTTGAATGATCTTCTTATGCAGCTCACTTGTCTTGTTGACTCAACACTCACGCTAATTGACAAACTGGGGCACTTTCAAAACTAAAAATTCAAAAAGAGAAATATGCTAAATTAAAAGAAGAACTTGAAACATTGTTTTAGAAAAATCTCATCTTTCAAACTATCTTGAAAAAATTAAATTAGATTTAATTTTCAAATCATCAGAGTTATGAAAACTCAGAACTAATAATAAGAAAATAAAACTCGAAGTTTCTTCCCTTTTAAGTTCTAACGGTACTTGGAGATATGCCCATAGAGACCCAAAATTGGAAAAATTGTTAAACTTATTTAGAAAATGTAGTAACAAGTCAGGTCTAGGTTATATAAAAAATGATTCCCTGAAAATCAAGAATACACCTCTTACATTTGTAAAAGGAGAATCCTCGAACTCTAAAGGTAAGAATGTAAGAGATTTTAATCAAAATGATTTTAAAAACTCATAACCCCTTTAAGTTCCTAAAATTAACACTAATGCCATCGGCTATAGAAATCAAAGATATAATAAATCACCTTTAGATGAAAAATCGTGAACTTACTCAAAGAGCTTCTAACATCCAACTCAGATGGAATTGGAGTTAATAAAAAGTGAAGAAATTACAACTCCCAAAAACAGAGAAAATCTAATGAAACTCCTAAACCTAGAACCATAATGAAATGGGTTCCAAAGGTTACATGTCTTCTTGGCCACACAGCTTTTAAAGTCATAAGTCACTCAAAACGGTACCTGGATAGTGGATGTTCAAGACATATGACAGGTGACAAAGAGATATTCACTAACTTTAAGGAAGTAAACAACGGTTCAGTTACTTTTGGAGATGGAAGCAACTATAAAATCATAGGCCAATGTACTGTTCAACCCCCTAACCTCACTCTCTTTGAAAATGTACTTTATGTTCAAAGTTTAAAACATAACCTCTTAAGCATATCTTAAATCTGCGATAATAAACACAATGTAAAATTTTCAAATCAAAGATGTGAGATTACAAATGAAAAAGGTTGTGTGATATTAAATGGTCGTAGGACCTTTGAAAATTGCTACATTATTAATGACTCGTACTCATCGAACTATTCATGTTACATGGTCTAATCAGACTAGCTTGAACTATGGCATAAACGTTTTGGACATGTTAACTTTAGAAATCTTTATAGATTGAGTAAGAAAGATAACATTCATGGCTTACCCAAATTAAAAAAGGTAGAAAAAATTTGTGGCACATGTCAAATTGACAAGCAAAGTAGGACTAGCCACAAGAAAATGAACTCCTTAGCCATAGCCAAACTTCTAGAACTACTCCATATGGACTTGGTGGGTCCAACGAGAATAGAGAGTAGAGGAGGAAAGAAGTTTTTTATGATTATTGTTAATGATTTCATTAGATTTACTTGGGTAGCCTTCTTAAGAGAGAAATCGGATACTCTCGATGAAGTCAAAAAAATTCTAAAAAGAATTCAGACTAAAAAAGAGTTACTTGTGATCAAAATTAGAAGTGATCATGGTACTGAGTTTGAAAATAATAATTTTTGAGAAATATTATAATGACCATGGTATATCACATAAGTTCTTTGCTCCTAAAACACCACAACAGAATGGAGTTGTTGAAAGAAAGAATAGAGTTTTACAGAAAAGGGCCAATGTAATGGTAAATAGCATGGACTTATTGAAAAACTTATGGGTTGAAGATGTTAATACTGCTTGCTACATTATAAATTATGTGTATGTTAGAAAAGCTAAAAATAAAAACAACCTATGAATTATGGTTTAATAAGAAACCAACCGTCAAATATTTTCAGACTTTCGGAAGTAAATGTTTTATTTTATGTAATTGAGAAAAATTGGAAAAGTTCGAAGCCAAGAGCGATGTATTCTCTAAATAGTCGAGCATACTGTGTTCTTAATAAAAGAATTGAAGTGATTCAGGAATCTATTAATGTAGTGATTGATGATCACTTGATCACACCCGCTTCAAGACAAGATGATGAAGTCAACATTATCGATATACCTGACTCTTCATCTAAATTAGTTAATACTGAATTAAGATTAATCAAAGACTATCCAACTAATCAGATATTGGGTAACCCTCATATTGGTGTTCAAATAAGAAGACAGTTAGAAAACATTTGTAATTGCATCTGCTTCACTTCTCAAATTGAACTAGCAAATGTAAATGAAGCACTTTCCTATGAAAGTTTATTATTTTCTATGCAAGAAGAGTTAAATAAATTCGTCAGAAATGATGTTTGACACTTGGTTCCTAGACCTTCTAATAAACATGTAATTGGAAGCAAGTGGATCTTTAAGAATAAATCTTATGAAATGGAGAATATAATTAGAAACAAAGCACGATTGGTTGTATAAGGATACACTTAGATAAAAGGTATTGATTATGATGAAATCTTTACACCAGTTGCGCGCCTTGAATCCATAAGATTATTTATTTCAATTGCATGTCATAAGAAATTCAAAATATATTAAATAGATGTCAAACGTGCATTTCTAAATCCAAGTATTTTAAAAAATCCTATTCAACATTCTTATATGAAACATATCGATCTTCAATACCATTATATTCGAGAATCAGTTAAGGACAAGAGTATTGTGTTAGAATATATTTAGCCTGAGAAACAGCATGCAGACATAATGACAAAATCGCTCGACAGGAATAGATTTTCTAAATTAAAGCATGATATTGATTTGTGTACTTTTAATTAATTAATTATGTTGTTTATGCATTTTTTATATATTTATAATGTTTAAATGCATAACATATAAATTAAATTAAAATTTTAAATTAAATTTTTTTAAAATTTTGACCCGCTCGACCAGTCGACCTTCGATGAGTCAAGGACATGCTCGACCAGTCGAGGATTGCGGGTTTGCATAATAAAGGGGGAAAAAAACTTTTTTATTTCATTTCCTGCCTTTTTCTTCGACTAGCCAGTCTTTTTTTGAGGAACCCATCTCCCAATCTTTGTTGTAAGTGGTCTTTTTCCATTTTCCTTCTAGATTTGGGTTGATCTTTGCTAGTTTATCTTGTATTTGTGATTTTCAACTTTTTTGCAGTGAGTTTTGAGCAAAACTCTGATCTAGACCCAAACCATCTACTTTCCATAATCTTCTTTTATGCAATCACTAAATGAAGCATCATACTAAGAGGAAGGCAACTCGTAAGGGCCAGGGTGACTCTTCCTTTAGGTCGACTCCCATTAGCATGAGAACCCTAAGAGGCCCCGAAGAAGATTTGGAGCATGTTAGGGATTTCCGTGCTAGAGAGATTATAATATACAATTATCAGGATTACTCGAATGTAACTCCACTGGCTTCCAAGCCTAGTGGAGGATCCAATCACAAACTTCTTGAAAGATAAATAAGTTGCTTATAATTTGTGATAGATATGACTGTGTGTGTATATGAGGTGTGATCTTAAATAATCAGATATAAGAGCATGTTAGAAATATCACACAATGAAAGATAATAACAATCACAAACATAGTCATTTTTATAGTGGTTCGACTACTTGTCTACTCCACTCCCGGCTGTCGCACTTATCCCTTGAGTGTACCGAATTTCACTAAGGAGGTTTCCTAGGATTCACCTCAAACCTAAGGTTTTAAATCAGGTTCACCTTCAACCTTTACACGGAGGTTTCTACTCGGTTCACTCTAACCCTGGACTTTTGCTGGTGCACTCCTAACCAGATGTTTATGCCCACACAGAGCAAGGGTCCATACAACGCACCCAGATGTTTATGCTCTCCACAGAGTAAGGGTCCACACAACGTACACTCTCGCCGGAGGCCTCCTTTGAGGACTTCAAAGGGTGAACAACACTTAAGACCCAATCCTAGAAAGGAATGATCACAAGTGTCCTCTGGACTCTAAGTACTTACAGATAAGTTGATGAGTCCCTTTTTACACAGTGATGAAGATCTCCTTCGTGTTGGTCTTCAGCTCCCTTGATCTGCAACACAAAAGATATACCAGTATTCGGTTTCGGGTTAGGTCAAGGTTATGACGAAAATCCACTCTCTTAGAATTTTCCTATAAGGAAGATAGAGTGATTCCCATCATCTATTCATTCAAGGCATCCAGCTAAAAGATATACTGTTCAGATAGTTGCTAAAGGATCCTTGAATGTGGAAGTTCATTTCCCAATCCACTCTATTGAATTTCAATGAATGAGAGTGGATTGAAGGATGAACTCCCATGAGAGGAAGGGCTTTGGGTATATGATCTGAAGGTAAGACACACAAAAGCACTCTCTTCTTTCTCTACCAGCAATATGAACAAGTCTCTCTTTAAATAGGAAAAAGGTTTCAACGGATATAAAACGGTCACATTTATGACTGAGTTCGATGTCATCGAGCATGGTCGATATCATCGAGCATATACTCTCGATGGGATCGACTGTCCGCTTTATAACATAAACTCAAAAAGTCATACGCTTTTGAAACCTATTATCAGCTGATCGATGGGATCAATACTTGTGTCAATGTCATCAGATTTCGAACTCCGATTCCATCAATATTGGGATCGATCTATCGACACTTGAAGAATGAGAGAGACAAGCCGAAATATTTCAGATTTTATCGGATATGATTGAGGGTCAACCGATGTCATCAAAATTTGAATGTCGATGATATCGAGACCGTGTCGATAGGATCGATAAATCGTAAAGATTTACCTATAAGCACGCTGGACAGTTTGTGCCCAGACTCGATCCAATCGACCAGGACTCGATAGTATCGACATAAGAATATCGATTTCCTCGAGTGGCCCCCGATCAAGGTTTAGAGCATCCTGAAATATTTGCAGGAAGAAATACGCGCCCACTGTCGATATGATCGATATTTGAATTCAGATTGAATCAAAACAGTCATTGATATATCGAAGCTCATAGTAGTTTTCTTTAGAAAAACAGGAGCACCGAAATTCTGCCTGTCGATATTATCGAACCACTTCCGATAGACTTGATGTTTGAATATCGATGATATCGATAGATGTATCGATATATCAATAAATCTATCCAGATGGTATGCAGTTGCTGGACACTTTTAGTCCTCTTATCGATAATATCGATTAAGTGTCGAGGACATCGATAGAGCAGGTCGATCATATCGAAAGGTGTATCGATACAATCGACAGGGTAACCAAACTTAGAGATTTTCTGCTGTTTGAAAAAGCTCACTTACCCAAAAACCCTCATATGTTCTAAGTTATTTTTAAGGATTTTAATCACCTGGTGTTTTGGGACAAGGGATGTGAGGCTATGATTTACCTATGGCGAGCTTCCACACATCCAGTTGAGGCAGACACTTGAATTGATCTTCCTGTTAGGTGCTGTAGTCTGACTGACTCAACTTACATCGTAATTGACAAGTAAGTGCACTAGTAGGTGCACTTTCAATGGTGACATTCCCATAAGGGCCCCATGTTAGGGATTTTCGCTTATATATGATGAAGGGACAATCACTATTGATCGCCACTTGATTTCAGCATTGACTGATATATCTGTCAATGATGGTGACATTCCCATTGCCAGTCTGTAAGGCCTATATGCTAGTCCGTACCATTCCTTAAACTCTCGTGATCATTCCCATCGAATTCTGGTGACCCATGACCTAAAGACAACATTTGTAAGCGACCCTAAGTCGCATCTCATAGATCAAAGTCAACTCGACTCGAAACTTGTACCCTAGCGACCATGTCATCGCCGCGTTCCAACGCTGTAACTTGTAGACTAATGCGATACCTACGCTAGGAGTTGTGGACTTGTGTATATTTTGAGAAAACGCTGTGCATTTTTAATCTCGAGAGAATCACGCTGTCCATTAAGTGGACCACACCACTGTCTCAAAGCGGGGCCCACCTCGTTGTCATGTCTGGGGCCCACCATTGCTGTCTGTTTTGGATTGGCACAGACCGTAGAGAAAATAAAAATATCAGCTTTATCCAAGTAGCCGGTGGGCCACATGTGTGGACCTACTTGATGTATGCTTTTCATCCATGCCATCCACCATCCATGGATGGTGGAGCCTACCTTGATGAATGCGTTGTATATCCTCACCGTCCAAGCATGTTGGACGGTGGGACCCATCCATGTGTTGCAGTCCATGTTGTCTAGTCCTTAAACGAGGATTGGACCCCACCATGATTTATGTAATATGCCCCATGGGGCCTGCCATGATGTATCTGTATATCCACACCATCCAGTGCACTGGACGGTGGAGCCCACCTGATGTGTGACGGCCACACCGTCCATCCGCCAGGCCCACTTAGATGGAGGTGTTGTAATCCACACCATGCATACATGGGGCCCTGATGTATGTGTTCTAATCCACACCATCCATCTATAGGGCCACCTTTCACATGTGGCATCCACACCATCCAGCAGGGACGGTGTGACCCACCATTATGTATGTTTTTATTATCCACACCGTCCAGTTGTCTAGACGATGGGAACCACGTATGTACGTGTTTAATCCAAGCCATCCAGTAGCCATGGACCCCACCCTGATATATACACGTTTTATTCTCTCCCTCCATCTGATCAGATGGTGGGTCATGCACGTGTGGACCCAACTGATGTATTTTATCCATGTTGTCCAGTGGGTAGGGACCACTTGCTGCACATATATGAGGCCCAATGTGATGTATATGAGGCCCTTGTGTAATGCCCAATGTGATGTATATGAAGCCCATGGGATGAGGCCCAATGTGATGTGTATGAGGCCCATGTGATGAGGCCTAATGTGATGTATATGAGGTCCTTGTGTAAGGCCTAATGTGATGTATATGAAGCCCATGGGATGAGGCCTAAAGTGATGTGTATGAGGCCCATGTGATATATATGAGGCCCTTGTAGTCACGCCCTAAACTTGAAAACCAGACACAAAATTCTCAATCTCTGAATTTAGCACCGACAGCCTCCGTAGTACCCCATTCTTGGCTCTTGACACCCATATCAGGTTCTAATCCTGGGATCATACAAGGAGAATTTTTAATATAAATTTATTTAAGCATAACTATAAGCATAACCCACGAACAATAAGCAAAACGTCATCATAAAATCCACTATGATCAAAAACTTTAAATATAATGCGCATAAAGGGAAATACAATGATAATAATAACAAAACTCTCTGCGGCACACTCCTACTCCTACTCAACTATGACTTAGCGTCACCTACACGCATCAATCATGCATAAGCTTATAGAAAGCTTAGAGGGTGGTGTAAGTATGCGCGTAATATAAGCATGCTCAGGATGCAATATCAGAGTAATGCAAAAATATACTGGCAAGTCTATGAATGTTAACAACCATACCAAGGCTATGCGATGTAAGGCATGAATTTATTGGCCATACCAAGGTTATGTGATGCAAGGCCTATAGGGCCAATGTCATATATGAGGTACAACTGAAGCATACCAAATCTCATCTAAATCCTCATATCAATATAGTTTATCTCTGGAATATATATGCACAACCATACAAGTGGAAGAGACCTCACTATCCGCATTTTAATATTAGCTCGGCACGTCAATAGTGGACCCATTTATGAGCTAGTCAAACTTAGCTTAGTTATGTCTCATACCCTTGAGTGGATACGACCACACCCCTTTCTAACCGACCACGACATAATATTGGAGTCATCCTCTGGTACCATTGGGTTTAAAATTTTTTACCTAGGGACATCTATGGTCCCTCGATGTTAGTAACAATATTTTTGGTGTCCAATCCTACAATCCACGATATGCCTGTGGAGGCTATAACCCTTATGTCACTAAGGTGTAAAGAAATCATGTCATAAAAATACGAGATGCATGAATCACACCATCCAGTGATGCAGGAATCCTGTGCATATCGCACTCTCATGTGGGGTGACTCTGCCTATCAGGGAGTCACATAAATAATCCGCTCAATGGTATATGCTATGATCAATCACACCTTATATTAAGCATACATATGATGCGCATGGGCATGAATCATGGAGCTATATTAAGCATACTCATACGATGATCATGTACTCTCCTCATATCAAGGTTAGGCCTAGGTGGCCTATCTATATTCCTAAGGATCCGGAATGGGCTTCCTTCTCCACACTATTATATAGCTCACTAGATTTCCTAGGGGGCCCAAATAAGTCCTAGATGGACTCCAAGATTAAAAGAATTCTAATAGCAACCAATAGGGGCCCAACATTTTGGGTTAGCCCAATAAGGATATATAGATCATGCAATATCAATGAGACCCAATGATTAGGGTCAACCCACTTAGAGAAGGTGGGAACGGGCCTAAAAAAGGCCTAAGGGAAGGTCACAATGTGGATAATTAACTATCATTACCCATTAATGTGGACATTTAACTAATATTTCTCCCAAGATGTAGCCCACATAGAGCCAAACATAAAATGGGCCCATGATGTAAAACCCGTATCTTAGCCTGTACTGTTCCGTCGACTCCCGCGAACCTTCCTGTCGAAGTCTGGCAATCCGTGACCTATAATCGATATTTTCATGCAACCCTAAGTCGTATCTTGTAGATTTGAGTCAGCTTAATCCGAGACTTGTACCATTACGACTGCATTGTCACCGTGGTTCTAACGCCGTGTCTTACATACCGATCCGATACCCTGACAGGGCGATGTGGGCCGACGTTTATTTCAAAGAAAAGCTGTATATTTGTAATTCCAAGAGAATCTCTACAACATGTCTCATCAATCAATCAATCAATCACCCCATGTCAAGTTAAGAGCACCCATACTTTCTTTCTCCACAAGTTAAGCAACCACCAAGTCAACCCATCTCTCACCTCACCCATCACTCACCTCACCTATCACTCACATCCATCACTCTCTCTCCTTACATCCCATCTCTCTCTCTCTTTCTCAACACAATTCTAAGCACCAAAGAGTAAAAAAGAGTGGACATCTAAGCCTTCTCGTGAAGAGAAAAGAGTGATTTTGGTGGCCCACTTTTCCATTCTAAATCCATCATCCTAGCCATTCAAACCTCATCTTCTACCATTAAAGTGAGACACAAGGAGATTGGCTTTCCAACGGACCAAGAAGATCATAGGTGGGTGCTTCTATTAGGCCTAGATTTTTTTTTGATGAAGGGCCAAGTGAGACCTACTGATTGATGGTATGGATCTTACTTTGGACCTTAGGTGTGGCCGATGTCCCACCTTGATACACATGATCATTCCATGATGGGGCCATTCTCCATGGACCCCATCATGATGTTTATCTTCTTTACATGGCAAGAGGTCATCTAGACCGTCCATTTTGGGTGGAGAAGGAATCTCCATCGTTGATCTTTGATTTGATGGGCCCACATGTATTGGGACCCACTTGATGTATGTTTGAATACAAAGGAGGGCCCATAGTGTCGGGGTCCCTCCATCACACGTGTCCCGTCTCTCTCTCTCTCTCTCTCTCTCTCTCTCTTTCCTTTTTTTTATGTAGTTGTGTGGCCCACTTGAATGGATCCCACTTTGATGTATGCATTACCCATGCCATCCACCCTTTTTTTTAGTAGCCACGTCCATAGGTGGGGCCCACCTCAATTGTATGTATTATGTCCAAAACATCTGGACATTGATGGAAAACACAAATATGAGCTTGGTGTAAGGTATTTGGGGTGGGCCACTTGTATAGGCCTGACATTGATGTATGAGTTCAATCCACGCCGTCCATTCCATTCCTCAACCCATTTTAGGCATTGAGCCGAAAGATGAAGTCAATCTGATCTTCCAGCAGGCCATAACATATAAAACAGTGATTTCTACCTTTGAAAACCACCCTGCTGTTTCTATACACTAAAAAATATCAGACATTGGGCTTGTTTGGCTTATCTTGAGCTATGGGAACCAGTGGCTGAGGTGGATTCTCTTGAAGCGGGCCCCATGTATAAAAAACCTCTAAAAAATAGGTTTTTAAAAAAATAAAAAAATTAAGGCAGCACCTGTTGCTGCGTGTAGCGTGTGGACGAGTAGGCAGGGAACCACGGTCTTAGCCGTGGGCCCCACCATGATGTATGTTATATATCTACACTGTTCAATGGGTGGGCCACTTCCTGAAGTGGGCCCCCTCCAAAGATCAGCCCTATCTAGAGCTCAGGTGGCCCACATCATAGGAAAGAGTGGCGATTGAAGGGCTGCCATTGAAACCCATTTGGGTCACCACAAAGGTTTTGAATCAATGTGAAATTTGTTTTTAATATTCCGTCAGGTCCATGCGACCTTATCAATAGGTTGGATGGAAAATAAACGTTATGGTGGACCCCACATGGGACCCACCTATGTTGAAGTGAAGTGGTTGGCGTACCACACACTAGCAGCGGCTGGTGTGATTGACGTCAGCAAGTTCTATGGGACGGTGGGTCCCTTTGATGTATGTTCCTCACCCACCGTCCACTTAAACGTGTAGAGCCCACGTGTAAGTGTTTTATCCCAGCCGTCCATCATCTGGACTGTGGGATACCACCTTAATGTATCTATTCTATCTCACGCTGTCCAGCCATTTTGAGATGGTAGGTGGGAGCCACTTGATGTATATGTTACATCCATACCATCCATTTGATTTTTAGGATGGTGGGTCCCACTGCTGATTGACGTCAGTAAGTTCTGTGTGGGCCCACCTTGTAATATGTGTTGTACCCACTACCTTGATGTATGTATTCACGTTGTCCATCTATATGTGGGACTGGACATGATGTAAGTGTTTAATTCATGTCATCTCGTCCATGTGTTGGACGTGGACCCTATACACGTGGTCCACCTTGATTATGATTTAATCCACACCATCCATCAGGTTAGGACGGTGGGGGGCTCCACCATAATACATGTTATATCCTAGCCGTCTAGATCATATAAGGCCTGCCTTGACGTATGTTTTATCCACATGATCCATATGACGTGTGACCCACTTGATGTATACATTCTGTATCCATGCCAACCATCTGGTGGGGTCCATTTACTGCAGGTGCGGGGCCCACCTATTGTGCATTAGTGTGGCCCATTGATGTGGCCCAATGTGATGTATTCGAGGCCCTTGGGTAAGACCCATTGTAATGTATAAGGGCCCATGGGTTGAGGCCCATTATGACGTATCTGGAGCCCATGGGTTGAGGCCCATTGTGATGTATTAGGGCCTATGGGTTAAAGCCCATTGTGATGTATTAGGGCCCATAGGTTGAGGCCCATTGTGATGTATAAGGGCCCATGGGTTGAGGCCCATTATGATGTATTCAAGGCCCGTTATTAAGGCCCACCATGATGTGCATGAGGCCCGTTATTGGGGCCTACCTTGACATATATGAGGACCATATGATGAGGCCTAATGGGATGTACACAAGGTCTATTGCATTGTGTGATTCCACCATAGGTTATGTAATGATGTTTATGGTGGGTTGTGCCTTGGGAGAAACGTTGGTTTGACGTCCACATTGTAAGAATAATGTTAGTTAAATGTCCACATATAACTCTCCCTAGGGCCCATTGATCGGCCCATACTTGTTATTTATAGGCCATCAAGGCCCATCTTCATTGTGAGGGTAGTTCATCACCATATAAAATGCTTAGTATAACTCCATGATTCATGCCCATAAGCATCATATGTATGCCTGATAGGAGGAATGTTTGATCATAACATACGCCTTTGGGCAGACTATTTACGGGACTCCTTATGAGATAAAGTGCCCACATTATCGCGACGTATGCGCATGATTGTTGTATGACTGGATAGTGTGACTCATGCATCTCGCATATATGTGACGTGATCATTGCACGCCCTAACGACATCAGGGCTGTGGTCTCCACAGGTACATCGTGGATGGCTAGATGGGACACTGGAAATAATTGGTTCTAGCACTGTGGGCACTTAGGATGTCCTTGGGTGAAAATCCTAGAACCTCCTTGGTACCAGGAGTTGCTCTAATGTTTAGACCGAGTGGAATATGAACATCGGTGCCTATACCATGAGGTCGTGTCTCCCACTGTGTCGTGGTCGGTTGGGGGGGGGGTGTGGCCTTACCTTCCTAGGAGGAGGAGATAATGCCAGGCTGAGTCTGACTAGCTTGAGGAATGGGTCCGCTATTGATGAGCTGGGCCCGATATTGGCAGGCAGAGAGTGAGGTCTCTTCCACTCACTTTGTTGCACGAGATAAGGTAACAATCTGGTTTGGAATGTAATAGACTCCGGTGATTTTTTAGAAATGAACTGTACTGATATGTGGACCTACTGAGTAGGTGTTGCATACTCATTCATTCATCCATTCACTATCCACTCATGCTGGTGGTGCGTAACTATTTGTTACATGTCTCTTCGCATTTTCAGGATTTTGGTTAGGCGCGCCACTAACATGAGATCAGGAGTTTACCACATTGTGTCTGACTATCCAAATTTAGGTATGAGACTGGTTTGGATAGAAGTCCCTTGTGATGGACCTCATAGCTTGTGATACTTCATATTATCATCCAGACTTCCACATTCCAGCATGGTCATTTCATTCGCACCGTATATTACCTTGCATCCGCAGTATTTAGCATTTTGGGTTACTATATTTTTACACTTATATGGCCTAGATGGACTTTGCAGGATTTGCATATTGCGTTAAATCATCGACATCTGATATTTGGCTTCCGCATTTATATAGCTAACCCACATTGTGTATTCTGTTATTGAATGATTCATAGACTTAACAGTACATTTCCGCTTACTCTGATATCGTATGATTCATGATATTGTCATTTTTCCTGCTTATCTCGATGATGTATGATTTATGGGCTTTATTGTATACTTGGCACTTACCTTACATACACTTTCACCACCTTTTAAGCTTTCTATAAGCTTATGCACGATAGATGCGTGCAAGTGACGTTAGGTTGCAGCAACGTTGAGCTTGGAGTGTGCAGCTGTCTTCTAGAGCTTTGATTTCGATATATGTATTTCCCTTTTAGCATTGTATTCAAATGATTATATTAGTGGATATGTGATGATGATGTTGCCTTTATAATTTAGACAAACTTGTGGTTATGTTTTTTATGAGACAAAAATATGTTGGAAAATCCTCCTTGTAGGATCTCAAGATCAGAACCTAGCATATGTATGTTGGGGGCCGAGAATGGGGTACTACAGAGGCTGTTGGCACCGGGTTCGGCGATCGGAATTTTTAAAAATCTGATTTTCGGGTTTGGGGCGTGACACATGACCTCACATAAGGGCCTAATATACATCTCATTGGGCCTCACACAAAGGCCTCATATACCTCACATTAGGCCTCACCAAATGGGCCTCTCATACATCATAATGGGCCTCACCATATGGGCCATATATACATCACATCGGGCCTCATCAAATGGGTTACAAAACATCACAATGGGCCTCACCAAATGGGCAACAAATACATCACAATGGGCCTCATCACATGGGCCATATTTACCTCACAATGGGCCTCAGATGGGCCTCATATACATCACATTAGGGTGGGCTCTACACATTCAAATTGGGCCCCACCAGATGGACAGCTTGGATTAAATTGTACACCACGTGGATGGATGGTGTGAATATGCAACACATCACAAGGTGGGCCCCACCCATCCAGCAAATGGATGGGGTGGATATAAATCATCCGGGCCCCACGTGGCAGTCAAAACAGGTGGATGGCGTGGGTGTAAACCACACACATTAGAGGTGGGTCCCATCATCCAACGATTTGGATGGTGTAGATAAGACCCATACATTATGGTTGGCCCCTCATTGCACATTGTCCAGACATGGACGGTGTGAATATACAATACATACATCAACGGTGGGGTCCCATGTCCCATCCCTGGATGGATGGACGGATATCTGGGATCAAACACATATCATGGTGCGTCCCACAACACCGTCTAGAGATGGACGGTGGGGATATAAAATGCACACATCAAGGTGGGCCTCAACCCCATGTGGATGGCTTGGAGAAAACATGCACATCGCGTGAGGCCCATGGACGGACAGTCTAGATAAATCGCAAACATCAAGGTGGCCCCACGTGAATGGTGTTGATACAACACATACCTCATGATCAAACCCACAGAACTGCTGACGTCCATACAGATGGACAGTCTAGATATAACACAAGCCTCATGATCAGACCTAGAGAATTGCTGACGTCAATACAATAGCTATATAGCTGGGTCCCCATAGATGGACAACGTGGACATAAAATACATACATTATGGTGGGTCCCACCGTCCCTACTGGAGGGTGTGGATGCGACACGTGTAGCAAGGAGGCCCCACCATCTTCTAAATGGAGGGTGTGGATGAAGCATGTACATCAGGTAGGCCCCACGTACACGTGGTCCACTAGGTTTTAGATTAAGTTGTTATTTATGTTTATGCAGTAGACCTGGCCGATCCAGGCAGGTGGGCCTGCCCGTTGGACGATCAGTCCAGTAGTAAGGCGGGCCCTGCCTACTTGATGGACGACGTCATAATACACACATCATGGTGGGGTCCATGTGGGCGGGTAACCCCATTGATCAAACTGATATTTGTATTTTCCTTCTTTCATGCCCGACCAAATGGCTGGATGGGCAGCGTGGATAAAACACTTGCATTAGGTGGGTCCCACGTCCAGCCACCAGTCAGTGTATGTGGATTTCATAAACCATGGTGGGCCGTAAATAGGAGAGAGAAAGAGAGAGAGAGAGAGAGAGAGAGAGAGAGAGAGAGAGAGAGAGAGAGTGACGAAGGGAGCTTCGCCACTATGAGCTCCCTTTACAAGATACAATGCATACATCAATTGGGTCCCATCGAATGTGGGCCTCATATCATCAAATTTATGGTAGAAATCCTAAATTATCCACTGATCGTCTTCTTCTTTACATCCTTGGAATCCTTGGCTCCTAAGCTCTCTCTTTGATGGAGGATGATGAAGATTGAAGGGTTGGATGGTGAGATTTGGAGGTTGGAAAGTGGGCCTAACATTTAGCTTCTTTTCTCTCCTTAAGATTTTTCTCTCCTTAGTTGCTTGGGATTTAGGTAGAGAAATGAGATGGGATGGAGTGATGGATGGGAGAGAGGGAAGGTATTGTAAGAAGGATGGGATGATAGGCATGGGTGGTAAGGAAGAGTTGACTTTGGGGATGGCTTGTGTAAGAGAGGGATGGGTGTGATGGGTTGTGTACTTGACTAGTACTTCATTGATTGATGTGATGTGATGTTTGGATAGAGATTCTCTCGGGATTCGCAATGCGCAGTGTTTTGATCAAAATATGCGCGGGCCCACAACTCCTAACTTGGGTATCGCATCGATGTGGAATACACGGTGTTGGAACCGTAGGGACAGCACGGTCGCTAGGGTATAGGTTTCAAGTCGAGTCAACTCAGATATATGGGATGCAACTTAGGGTTCGTGCCGACTATAGGTTGCGGGTTGCTGAAATTTGACAGGGAGGATACCGAGAGTCTATGGAATGGTATGGACTAAGATATGATATATGAAGCCTATGGGATGAGGCCCAATGTGATGTGTATGAGGCTCTTGTGTAAGGCCCAATGTGATGTGTATGAGGCCCTTGTGTAAGGCCCAATGTGATGTGTATGAGGCCCTTGTGTAAGGCCCAATGTGATGTATATGAAGCCCATGTGATGAGGCCAATATGATGTACATGAGGCCCATGCGATGAGGCCCATTAAGATGCCTATGAGTTCACCATGATGTATGTGATAATATTTATGTAGCCCATCTATTTTTCTAGCTAGTATAAGGGCCGTGGGCCCCATTGCAGTTAGATTCTAGGTTCTAAATGGGCCATACCTTAGGAGCAATGGTGGTTAAATGTTCGCGTTGTAAACAATGGTTAAATGTCCCTGTTGTAAATCTCTCTAGGGCCCGTTGTTAAGCCCATGACCATCTTACCTTATTGGGCCATCCTAAATCATTAGGCCCCCATGAGTGTTACCCATCTTACCCTAGTGGGCTAACCCAAACCATTGGGCCCCCATTTATTCTAGTGCTCTCCGCCACCCTTGTGGGAATCACCATAACTTGTAGACTCACCCTGTTTCTATTGGGCCTCATAAGAAAGGCTAACTTACCATATGATAGAGTGGGTGAGGAAGCCCACTTAATATACTTAGGGTCATCATCTTAACTCCCATTGTGATTCACCCCATGAGGTCTATCCTTGATGTATTATGCATCTAGGCCACTACTAGATCATGCTTAGTATAACTTCATGATTCATGCCCCATGCGCATCATATGTATGCTTGATATGAGAAGATTGATCATAGCATGTGACATTGGGCAGATTATTTTTAGGACTCCCTGATAGACGGAGTTGCCCCACATTAGCACGCAGTACGTGCAGGATTGATGTATGATTGGATAGTGTAATTTATGCACCTTGCATTGTATGATTCGATTATTGTACACCCTAGAGACATCAGGGCCATAGCCTTTGCAAGCATAGCGTAGATGACAGGATTGGATATCAAAAATACTTATTCTAGCACAGGGGAGCCATAGATGTCCCAAGGTGAAAGTCTCCAAAGCCTTATGGTACCAGGAGAATGCTCTAATGTGTAAACCGAGTGGATGTATGAGTGCATAAGGGCCGAATACCAGTTGGTCGAGTCTCCCACTATGTCATGGTTGGTTAAAAGGGGGTGTGACCTTACCTGCTCGAATGAGGAGAAAATGACTAGGCTGAGTCTGACCCAGCTTGAGGAATGGGTTTGCTATTGACGAGCCAGGGCCGATATTGGTAGACGAATAGCGAGGTCTCCTCCACTTGCCCAGTTATGCGTTTAAATGGGGTGGTAAGCTGGTGTTGAGTGTATTAGACCTCGGTGATATTCCAAAGATGAGTTGTATTATTATATGGATTTAGATGAGAATTGGTATGCTTGAGTTGCATCTCGCATATGACATTGACATTGTAGGCCTTGCAACATGTAGCCTTGGTATGGCCGATAGCATTCATGTCTTGCATTGCATAGCCTTGATATGGCCGATAGCATTCATGACTTGAATCGCATAGCCTTGGTACGACTGATAGCATTCATGAACTTACCAGCATGTTTCCACATTGCTCTGATATTGCATATTTGACCCTTATCATACACACACACTTACACCACCCTTTAAGCTTTCTATAAGCTTATTCACTATTGTTGCGTGTAGGTAACGTTAGGACGCCGCAACAACATTGAGTCAAGAGTGTGCCACTGAGTTTCTGGAGCCTTTGTTATCACCATTGTATTTTCCCATATGTATTGTACTTAAAGTGTCTGATTATAGTGGATATGTGGTGATGTTGTTGGTTATTATTTTTGGGTTATTCTTATGGTTATGCTTCTTATGAAATAAACTTATGTTGAAAATCATCCTTATAGGATCCCAGGATTAGAACCTGGTATATGGGTGCTAGGAGCCGAGAATGGGGTACTACGGAGGCTGTCGACGTCGGATTCGATGATCGAGAATTTTGTGAGTCCATTTTTTGAGTTTGGGGCGTGACATAGTCTCACCAATAAAATGACTTATACTGAGTAATGGGCGATCACTCGTAGACTATGTCGCTTTGACGCTAAATGAAAGTCTGGTAATGCTCTCCATGCCAACTTGATGCTTCTCAAATATCACATCTTGCATCAAATTTTTATGTCCAACATTTATCAAAGATTAGGGAATAAGTCTGAGCTTACTCCCTTCATAAATCGTGTCCTTCATTTTGTAGTAACTGGTACTCCAATATGTCTTCCTTCTTTAATGTGCTATTTGATTATTCAATTCCGTATTCATCCTGGGCATGGTTCGATTCCTTTCACCTATTTAATGACTTGCCTTTCTCTTCATTGCAATGTCATCATACCTTTGATCGAGTCATCGAAGTCGCAATTGCCTTTTAATAATGCAAATTTGAACAAATTAATCTAGAATTTCTTCTAGGCCAGCAAGATGAAGAAGAGGGGGAAGCACCTACACCAGAGGACATGTTGATGGGCAATATATTTGCTGAGCTTGATGAGTCGGATGATCTAGCTTAGGGGTGTACATGGGTCAGTTTGGTCCGATTCTAGGGTGAAACTGGAACTGAACCGTTCCTAACGGTTTTATCATTTTTGGAACCAAAACTGAACCGTTGGTACCTTAGAACCGAATCAAAATCGAACTGTGAAAAACAGTTCGGTTCTGGATCGGTTCCATGGTTTTAAAGTGGTAAATCAGTGCAATCTTCAGAACATGTTCCATCAATGATCCCACATTTCAGATGAATCCATATCACATGTAATCTATGGAAGTAGCTAAAACACACATGATTTAGAGAATGAATGCTCAAATTTTAAAAATAAAAAATAAAAATATATTAAACATTGAGACACACCTGTCTAATGTACATCCTAGATCATGAGGACATGCTCCACTAGCTTCTGTTCGGTTTGTAAATCATCTCCACCTAACATTCTCAAGGCCAGGTCACCTTGCAAGTGAGGTCCACATTATCCACAGCTCAATGCATACAATGTGGGGCCATACCAAATCCTAGAGTCACATAGTAACTGCAAAGAAAACTATTACCTCCCTTAAAAAAACTCACAAGGAGATGGGATAAATATAAACAGTAACACATACCTATTCTAACAGCGAGAGAGAGAGATAGAGAGAGAGAGAGAGAGAGAGAGAGAGAGAGGGCAGGGGCAGGGGCATAGTCAGCGAGAGAGAGGGCAGGCAAGGGCAGCAACAGTCGGGCTAGAGAGTAGAGAGATTAGATATTTAGGTTTTTTAAAAAGTAAAGGTTTGGATCAACGGTTCAGGTCACGGTTTGGATAAATGGTTAGGTTCACGGTTTGGTTTGGTTCTACAGGGCCTTAAACTGGAACCGATCCTTATCCAACGGTTCTCAAATTTTTGAAACCGAAACCGGTGCTATCTAGAACCAGACCGATCCAACAGTTTCGGTCTGGTTCCACGGTTTCAACGGTTTGATGTGCACCCCTAATCCGACTGATTTAGACTATCAACCTTCTCCGGTTGATGATCGGCTCAAATCCTTAGAGGAAAAGGTCACTAAGTTGAAGGTCTCTCAAGACAATTTGGAGCAAAATACAAAATCTTCAATGAACTATATGCGAAAGTACTTTCATCACATTGCTAGATGTTTGCACTAGATTGATCCTTTTATGCCTCGTCCCTCTTCCTTTGGATTCGACTAAGTTTTTTTATGTTATGGGTCTGTAAATCTTAATACTACTCTACTAAACTCCTCAAATGATTATTTCCCTTAACTTGATATTAACATATACTTACTTCCTAATCAATTCATATCTTTATGTTTTCTTCTACTTTCATTATTATGGTTATTTGAATGCGTTAATTATCTGATAGTAAACTATTCTTTCCCTTATCAAATTGTGACAAAAAGGGGGAGAGGGTTGTAGAATGAAGAATGAATAGAATGAATGATACATGAATATATGATTATATGAGAATGCATTGGGATGGAAGATTGTTTGTCATAATACAGGGGAAGCTCAAATTGAGGGGGAAGTAGCAAATTTTTTTCTAGTTCATTAAAATTTCAATAAACTTTCTACATCAAGAATACAAGACATCATTCTAATTGTTGTAATAATAAGTCTTTTGTCACGAAATTGACAAAGGGGGAGATTGTAAGTGCTATAATGTGTAAAGCACACCTTGTTTGTCAAATTTTGTTTAGACAAAACAACTTATGAAGTGGCCTACTAGTGTGGATCAAGATAAAAAGTTCAAGCTCTACTAAAAATCAAGTATAAGATTAAGATGGAAAGTTTAAGTTCTGCTAAGATCAAGATGAAAAGTTCAAATTAAGTTCAAGCTCTACTAAAGTTCTAGTAACATATCAAGCTCCATTAAGGAATTTAAGTTCTATTGAAGAATCTAGTAAAAGATCAAGATCCATAAAGTTCAAACATCTAATCTGCTTCAAAGTTCAGTCATTTCAAGTATTATGAACCCTAGAAAGACCTTAGGTTTAGGTACTTTCAAAATCTATTTTAAATGGGTTTTTATGCGTACAGTTGACTAAATTTCAACCGGTCTAAGTTGTGACTCGACTAGTCTAAGAATTTTTTGACTAGTCCTAGTACAGATTGAAGAAAAAAATGGATTTTTCTATTACACCTTTAACCAGTCGAGGAAACTACTCGACTGGTCGAAGGTGGGCCTTTGACTAGTCGAGGGTTGTTCAACTAGGAGTCTAGCAATTGAATCAGTTCAGATTTTTTTCACCCTTGACCATTCGAAGACCGTGCTCGATAAGTCGAACAAGGCCCTCGACCAGTTGAGCAAGACCTTCGACCAGTTGAAGATCTGTTTTATCTTATCACGCTCAAATTTGAAAATTTGTTGGAATGGAAACCAGTTCTTAGATGAGTCGAAGCAACAACTTCTTTGCCTATAAATTGAGACTTTTTCTCAATCCAAAAATACAATTCAAGTATATCAAATCTTTCTATAAGAGAGAGAAAAGCCCTTGTTCTACTTAAGCTATTGCACGGTATTTATTAAATATTTTTAATAGCTTTTTATTTAATTCCTTAATCTCTTATTCTGTCAATTTCATTTTATAAGGAGAGCAAATACTCTTCCTTTTGAGATCTTAAAGAAATTCAAACAAGTAGTCATTCGTTTTAATTTATTTAAAATC
This sequence comes from Magnolia kwangsiensis, assembly GCA_037074715.1. Taxonomy (NCBI): domain Eukaryota; kingdom Viridiplantae; phylum Streptophyta; class Magnoliopsida; order Magnoliales; family Magnoliaceae; genus Magnolia; species Magnolia kwangsiensis. Next base: position 69,808,247 of record CM073583.1, read on the forward strand.
AATCTAGAACCTTGAACCCTTGTCTATATGACTGAACATTGAAAGATGTACATTCAATAGAAGTACTTTTATGACTACACCAACAAATACATCTTCAAAAGGAGACGATAAGTATATATTTCTTTTATATTTTGATTTTATTAAGACATCCAGAAAATCTCATTATTAGTTTTCCTAAGATAGCCAAAAAATCTCAGCGAGGGATTTTTTATTTGTAATAACTTGTGAAAATCACAGCTATATCAGGTTTTAAGGTGTCCTTGTGAAAACCTAATTTATAGTGAAAGCCAATATCACATGGATAGTGATAATTGGGAGTGGAGTAGGTGTGGGTGTTTAAGAACAGTTGTTGACACACCGAACCACTATAATTCTTGGTGTTGGGGTGAATGCCTTTTATGTTTATGTAGTGAATGCTTATAATACTTTAGCTTTTATTGACTCTTGTTTGGTTTAGAATTTTGATTCTTGCAAGTTTTGTAAAATAAGGTTGTCCTACGAACCAATTTGAATTAAAGTTTTAATACTAGTGTAATTGAGACATCTGATTTATTTATTATATCTGCACCTTACGGAATTATTTGAAAATCAATCCTCTTTTTGCTTTCAAAAATTTTATAAAACTTCTTTACTAAAAGGGCCATATCGCCTTTAGAATTTTCTAAATCAGAATGGTTTACATGAGAAACATGTTTAGAAGACTTACGGGTAATATATTTTCCTTTAGGAGCTTTAAAATTTAACTCGTAGGTTTGTAAAGATCCAACTAATTCTTCTACCCTCATAGTGTCCATATCACGAAGTTCCTGGATCGCGGTTACCTTAGAGTTGAACCGTTTTAGAAGTGAATGTAGTATCTTTGCACACACTTTACTTTCTAAAATTTTATCACCAAGACCCCACATAGAGTTTACCATGTCATTTAATCTTGAATAAAAGTCCATAAACATTTCATTTTTCTCCATATGAATTTCTTCAAATTTGGTTGTGAGGAGTTAGACTTTAGATTTTTTGACAATTGACGTACCCTCGTGTGTCATTTCTAAAATATCCCATGCTTGCTTTGCAGAATCACAAGATATAATTCTTTTGAATTCATCCAGTAATAGTGTGCAAGTGATTGCATTTAGTGCTTTAACATTTGCACTACTTTCACTTTTCTGAAGTGTGGTCCATGAGAAATAAGGAGTTACTCTCATTATTTTTGAACCATCGATTCTAGTCACTTTCGTGGTAGGAGGGGTCCATTCATTCACTGTGGCTAGCCACACACTTTCATTCATGGATTTAAGGAAGATCCTCATCCTGGCTTTCCAATAGGCATAATTGGTGTCATCGAAAGGTGGAGGCCGAGTGACTGATAGGCTATCAAAATTTGACATCTTATATATAGCTTAGATCGTTAACTAAGGAAATAAATCCAAGAATAAAGAATTAAAACGAGCTATTAGGCTCTGATACCACTTGAAATGGCCAAGCTATATGTCTTAGAGGGGGGGAGGGGGTGTGAATAGGACTATGCCAAATTTAAGAAAATTAACAGCGGAACTAAAAAATAAGATACAATCAAATGAATAAATCAAACCACAATGCAGAATTGAAAAGCACCCTCAAAATTCAAGTCTTGAGAGTTTGATACAAATATTGTTTTAAGGACAACCTTACACCAAAAACCAAGGGTTTAGGTAGGACAACCTTATTTCTAGAAAGGTCTTTATATCAAGAACTCAAACTGAAGAGGAAAATGTAATCTCAAATATTGATTGTTCTAAGGACAACCATACACCATAAAAATGGAAGGGCAACCTTGCTAGAACAAATAAAGAAATTAAATCTCAAAGTAATAAAGGAATAGCAAGAAGTAAATTCTAAACTATTACAACATTCCCCACAATGCTTGAAATAAAAAGATTACAACATTCACATCCACATATACATCCCACAAATGAATAATCAAAGATAAGAAATATAAATCATACAACCTCAAAATATAAGGGATTATAGTGGTTCGCTTGTGTGTACACCAACTGTTAATAAACAGCCACACAACTACTCCACTCCTAATATCCTCACACACTGGATATTAGCGTTCACTATCAAAATAGGTTTTCACAGGTTCACCCAAAACCTTAAAAATTATCCTCACAATGAGATTTTTTTGGCGAATCTCAAAATAAACCAAAATGAATGTAAATTATAATAATGTAAATTACATGGATTTCTCCTTTTTGAGGCAGCCCGGAAGAACCAATCGGAGTAGAAGTTGAATATAGAAGTTTAATGTCCAATACTTACTTTAAAATGGTTCTAGGTTCTAATTGATTTTAAATTAAACCAGTTGTGCTTAGCTTTATTTGATTTTGATTCCAAGAAGAAGGAATACAACAATTCCTCTTTTCAAGTAAGATTGGTATGTAGATACAAAATCAAATGCAGAAGCTAACAAAAAGAGAATATTAAATATGTACAATGTAGCTTAAAATAAACACAAACTTATCTCAGAGTGATCCCTTAATTTTACTTGAATTTCTCTATCAAACTCTGAAATTCGTCGTCTATTTATAGCTGCAGAAATCGCACCTTCGACTAGTCTAGTGTATACTACGACTGGTCATAGGAGAACGGATTTTAAAAAATTTTAGCGCGATCGGATAAAACCGACTCACGACTGGTCATAGGGTGTCTACGACTGGTCGTAGGCCCTCTACGATAGGTCGTAGGCCTCTCACGACTAGTCATAGGACCTCCAGTTTAGTTGCTAGACTTTGAGTTGTAGAATTAGGACTGATCGTGGGACGAGTCGACATTGTTCATACGACTGGTCGAGTAGAGTCCAGGACTGGTCGTAGACAAACAGAAATTTTTAAAAAATTTTAACAAACTTAGGACTGGTCTTGGAATCTCTTGGACTGGTCGTGACAGTGCTAGGACTAGTCGAACAAAGTCTAGTACTAGTCTTAGAATAGACCAAATACATATAAAAAGATTCAGCTTAAATTATGTATACAAAATGACCTACCCTAAGGTCCAACTAAGGCCATTCATACCTGGGACATGAATTATGAACATTGAAACTTCATTCTTTCAGATGGTGGTTGACCTTTGAACCTTATGAAGCTTGAGAGCTCAACTTGATGCAGCTCGATCTTGAGATCTTCTTTAGATTGGGATTAAACTTCATCTTGAGAGACACTTGAGTCTTGAACAAACACTCTTCTTATAGATGTAGCTCTGAACATTGCTGCTTGTAGAAGAGGAAAAAATACAGGACCTTGCATTTCTTTCTTGTAGTCAATCACCGTACTTAACTTGAAGCATTGTGATGCAGTGCCTTAAGCACATATATATGTAACGTCCTGAAATTCGGGGGTCGAGCATAACTCAGCTCCCGAGTTCCAAAACATCACTTATGCAACATAATGGATGATGATTGTATGTTGTCTATATAAGTGCATAAAACGTGAAATAGATCAAGCCAGATCAGTAGACATAAGTCAGGGATATTGAGGAAATGCAAGCAAAAAACTTAAATACATATATAATTCAAAATAATCTCCAAAATATGCATGCTCTACCCAGGGCAATATATACAACTGTGTCTAAAAATACATGGATCAACTATGCAAAATCGTCATATACATATCCCAGAACTCCCCGCTGGTCAGGACGCGGCTCACATGAACTCGTCTAAGAACTGCATATGCGAGAACGCCTCCTCATTCTCATCAAAGTCTGGCTCCACCTCACCAACGTTGTCGTCACCTACAACTAAATCAGAGTCTGGTTGGTGTTTAACCACCATCCTAGAACGTGGGAGTGAGTGATCAACTCAGTGGTACTATACAGCAAAGGTTAACATGTTATCAATCTAATCAAGTAGTAATGATAAGGCAGTACAATCAAACATGTCCTAGATACTCTTGTTAATGCAAGAATGTTATGAAGGAATGATGCATGCCCTCACCACAAACTCCCTATGCGATCTTCATCTTATTATCGCACATGTCAGTCACTTTCTCAGTGCTCTTACACCAACACTGATAGCATATGCAATGCGATGATATGAGCATGCTTACCAAGTTCTTATTAGTCCTTTTTCATACAGCAGGATTGAGAAGCTAAGACACCTCCCTTGTATCAATTCCCAACATTGATCCATTCTAGGGTCATCAATCTTAGGGATTCTCATACGATGGTACGTTTCTAGGTCATTGCAAGGGCTGTCAGGGCTGTTGCGAGTAATCGTTACACCACTCCCTCATTACCAAATCAATACAGGCCTAGTTATATCATCGATACTGCAATAGGACTTGTCGCCCTTATACAGTGTCAGGATATACTCGAGGTCACTACAGAGGGCTCGTCACCAATCAATGTAGGCCGACAACAAGAATATAGTGTCCCATACCACCATAATCTGCTCACGAGAATAAAGTGCTCAATGGTCACTACAGGGAGGTTTGTAGCCCCAGTGTAGGCCGATAGCTCGACCACGGTGTCCCATACTAACATGTCCGGTTCATGAGTCTTAAGGGATCACGGTACCACGGTTAACGGGAGTTTCGCTGGTAAGCTCAGTGCCTTAGATTCAAACAGTAGCGACCAAACATGGTGAATAAACATCGGTCAATCGGGTTAATTGATAAGCTCAACTAGGCCAAGCGCACGTTGAGTTGAACGACATGGAATGCATAAGCACTCTGTGTGGCCTAACCACTGTCGAACATCCCAAGCACGACTTAGATTCGTTAAACTCATCCTGCATGGCAAAAATAACCTCAACCACCATTTGGGGTATGATTACCGACTACCTAAACTGTAGCACTGCCCCACTCATATACAAGCTCGATAATTAGCATGATTCATATCCTACATTCCAATGAACATTCATGGCATATAACTGAAACTTAAATACAGTACATGGAGGAAATCATATACACATGTAACATGGATAATCTAAGTTACATGATTCATGGAGGAAATCATACACTCTAGTGCTGTGATTGAGATTCATATCTCAACAACCTTAGCAATCACACTTTACTAACTTCTAACTCATTTAGGCATTTATACAAACACTTAGATTACACTATTCAACATACATCACGTATGTCGACTCCATTGCATATTAGAGCAAGTCCTTTCGTCAAGGAGTTGCCGCATTCTTGTTAAGCATATAACAATGACAATTAATCATGCCAATCAAAACAACAGATTTCATACACATACAGGTATTCTAACATATACATGAAATACGCTATTTACAATATAAAGCATCCATATACGGAAATTGAAATGGATAGTGCATTTGGCATGTGTAATGGAAATCACAACATGAATAAATCATTATCTAACATTGAAAGTCTTGAAAACCATAACCTAAACATATATAGTCCGTACCTTAAACCAGAAAATACGTATTCGATATGATTCAGACGATGTGTCTTCGTCAACGGCGAATACGCTACCTATGGCATGAAACAGGTTAGCTATAATGTCATTTAAACTATTCTAGGTTTAAAAACAGGTTAGGGTTAGCTTCACTTACCCAAAAACAGAATCAGAATTGCCAGAAGAACGATTCAGATATGCAGATTCGATGAATAGATGGACTAGAAAAAATCCTACGGAGATTCGACAGATTCTCCCACACTTTCTCTCTCTTTTCTCTCTCTTAAGAAACTAGGGTTTAGGAAATTCGTATGGGATTTGGAACTAAGGGTTTAAGGCCTTTTTATAAGTCTAAATTCAATGAAAACAGACTTAAGGTCAAGGTATACTTAGGTTATAACCAAATCGGACTCTTTCCGATCCAACAGACCACTTCTGGAGGTCCTCTTATCAAATGCGGTCGGACTTAACTTCACTAGCATCGGATTTTTATTAAGTTAAGTTTTCAGTCCAATCGGGTTTCCAGATCGTCCGTGGTGGACCAGCTTCAATTTAGCGGTTACCGAACTTAAATCAGGGCTACAAGTTTTATGATATGAAAGGGCCACTTATCCTGATCCGAGAGTGAATTTGGATCGAATTCTAATGGTCACAACGCTTAAAAATAACGCACAAGTGAAATGTTCCAGATTACTTTAAAAATATATTTAATTTTCTAAAAATCTTCACTTTCCTACTCTCTTGATTCCGAGCTTAATAAAATGGTCTCAGGACATCGTTTGGGCTTGATTTTCTAAGTGATTGTCAAGTCCAACCATACGGTCGTAATGATCTAAGTTCATAGCTTTCAAGCTTTCGATGCGCAGTCTAAATCCAATATAAAATTACAAAGCATTCCCAAGAGCAACTGGGTTTAGATTTAGATCCTAGATTTCAGGGTAAGATAGCGTCAATGATTCTCTAGGTTTTGGGTCTTACAAATCGCATTGAAAGTTATTGGTACTAATTCCATAAGTAATCCAGTTTAGCGATGGCTAAAACACATTAAATTTTTAAAGGATTTGGTTCTAAATGATTTCTGCTAAAGGTGGTACTCGGGTCTAAGTACGGATTTTTCTAGGTCGTTACAATCTACCCCCCTAAGAAAAAAAATTTTATCCTCAAAATTCATACCTTCTCATACTCCTTGAGGATCTAGGGGTAATTCTTCCTGACCTCAGCTTCCGTCTCCCAGGTAGCTTCTTCTTCGTTGTGGTGTGTCCACAGTACCTTCACAAGTGGGATAACCTTGCTACGTATTACCTGCTCCTTCCTATACAAAATACGCATCGGGTGCAGTTCATAAGTGGCATCCTCGCTCAACTGCACCTTCTCTCATCTGATAATATGTGAAGGATCAGGAACATACTTCTTCAGCATGGACACATGAAAAATATTACGCACGCCTACGAGTGGTGTGGGCAAAGCAAGTCGATACGCTACTGCCCCCACTCGATCAAGTATCTGGAATGGACCAATAAATCTCGGTGTGAGCTTCCCCTTCTTACCAAACCTAAGAACTCCTCGCATAGGGGAAACCTTAAGGAACATATGGTCCCCAACATCGAACTCAAGCGGTCGCCGTCTCGTATCGGTGTAGCTCTTCTGCCTACTCTGTGCTGAGAGCAGTCGACGACGAATAATGTCGATCTTTTTTTAAGTCGCTTGAACTAACTCTGGGCCAATCAAAGTCTTCTCGCCCACTTCTGCCCAACAATGCGGTGCTCTACACGGACGACCATACAGTGCCTCATAGGGAGGCATACCAATACTCGCCTAAAAGTTGTTGTTGTACGTGAACTTTGTATAAGGAAGACAGTCATCCCAACTGTCCTTGAAGTCCAACGCACAAGCTCGCAACATATCTTCCAAAATCTGATTCACACGCTCCGTCTGCCTGTCTGTCTGTTAATGGAACACGGTACTGAACTTCAACTTCACATCCATCGCTTCCTGGATACTAGTCCAGAAGATAGATGTGAACCGGGTGTCTCTATCTAACACAATCTCCAAGGGAACTCCATGCAGGCATACAATCTCCCTGATATACAATCTAGCTAACTCGTCTGCAGAATTTGTGACTCTGATCGGTAGGAAATGAGCTGACTTCGTCAACCTATCAAGGATCACCCAAATAGAGTCATGTCCCTTCCCCATCTTCGGTAGACCAGAAATAAAGTCTCACTTCCATTCAGCTATGGGCATGAGGTCGGCGATGCTCTGCCTTAACCTGCTGGCATGTGAGACAACGAGATATGAACTCAACAATGTGGACCTTCATATTGTCCTACTAGTACAATTTCTTCATATTCTGATACATCTTCGTGCTACCTGAATGCATCGTAAGCCTCGAACTGTGGGCTGACTCAAGAATCTCTCGTCTTAAGTCAGGTATGTCTGGAATGCATAGACGGCCCCAATATCGCAAGCCTCCATCCGTATCAATAGTCCACTCAGATTCCCCGTCGGTACCAACCCGCTCCTTCATCTTCTTCAGAAATTCATCGCCTGTCTGAGCCTCAATGATACGGCTATCTATGAGCGGTTGTACACGAATATGTGCGACAACTTCATACGGCTCTTCCACTATGAGCTTCTGCTCAAAGTCTTGCACGAATTCCACCATAGCTCATTCTGACACCATAAGCGGAGCCAAAAATTCTATAGCCTTCTTGCGGCTCAACGCATCGGCCACAAGGTTCGCCTTACCTGGATGGTAGGAAACCTCGAACTTAAAATCTTTCAAGGTCTCCATCCATCGGTGCTGTCTCATATTCAAATCTCGCTGTGAGAATATATATTTAAGGCTCTTATGGTCTCAAAAGAGCTCGAACTCTTCTCCGTAGAGGTAATGTCTCCCGAGCTTTAATGCGAAGATGACAGCTGCCAACTCTAGGTCGTGCGTAGGGTAATTCTCCTCGTGCTTCCTTAATTGTCTCGAGGCATACGCAATCACCTTGTCCTTCTGCATAAGGACACAACCCAGACCAACAAGAGACGCGTTAGTATATATCGTATACTTAATCCCTTGCTCTGACAATACTAGCACAAGGGCGGACGTTAACTTATCCTTCAGTTTCTGAAAAGCTGCCTCAGCCTTCTCATTCTAAGTAAACTTCAAGTCCTTCCTTGTCAACTAAGACAATGGTTTGGCAATCTTAGAAAAATCCTAAATGAAGCGTTGATAGTAACATGCCAGACCCAGAAAACTCCTCACCTCGGTAACTGAACCGGGCTGCTTCCAATCTTGAACCGCAACTACCTTAGCGAGTCAACCGCAATGCCTTCCTTGGACACCACATGTCCAAGGAACTTCACTTCTTCCTTCCAGAAGTCGCATTTCTTATATATGCGAATAACTGGTTCTCCCTGAGAGTATTCAATACCACTCTCAGGTGCTCCTCGTGCTCTTCCCGACTAGGGGAGTATATCAAAATGTCATCGATAAAGACAATGACGAACCTGAATAGAAATGGCCGAAACACTCTGTTCATCAGATCCATGAACACGGCTGGAGCATTCGTGAGTCCAAAGGACATCACGAGAAACTCATAATGACCAAAACTGGTCCTGAATACAGTCTTCTGCACGTCCTCATCTTTGACGCACAACTGATGATATCCAGACTGTAAATCTATCTTTGAGAAATAACGTGCCCCCTTCAACTGATCAAACAGATCATCAATCTTGGGCAACGGATACTTGTTCTTCACTGTCACCTGATTCAACCTGCGATAATTAATACACAACCGCAGGGAACCGTCCTTCTTCTTCACAAACAAGACAGGTGCTCCCCAAGGTGACACACTCTACCGAATAAAGCCTACTTCAAGCAAGCCATCAATCTGACTCCTCAACTCCTCCATCTCACATGGAGGCATACGATACATCGGTAGGGAAATCGATGTCGCACCGGGCACAAGATCAATGGTGAAGTCAATCTCGTGCCGGGGAGGAAGCCCTGGAATCTTCTCAAACACATCAGAGAAATCGTAAACTACTGGCGTATCTTCTAACATCAGAACATTAGAACTCTCTAACATAAAAGCATAACTGCTAACACGGCAGGACCAACTGACCTGAACTGGAAAAGAGAAGACCGTCCCCTCAGGTCCATAGGCTGTCACAACTCTGGCCTCGTAATCAATCTCTGCTCTCATCCTCACGAGCCAGTCCATCCTAAAAATAACATCATAATGACACAGTGGGGCGACAACCAAGTCGACGACCACTGTCCTGCTACCCAAATCTATCGAGCAAGACTCACAAGTCCGAGCAATATTTGACGTAGTCCCTGTAGCTGTCGTGAGTCTCACTCCCTTCGCAGGAGCCCTAACCAACCCTAGCCGCTTAACCGCAGCATAAGAAATGATCGAAACAGTGGACCCAGTGTCCACGAACAGGAAGATCGGCGTACCTAGAATGTGCGTAGGAACCTCAAATGACGTCGGTACTGGATCTGCCTCGGGCGCCTTAGCTGTGAGTGCATGAACCCGAGCCTGCTGTGGTCGATGCGGTGGAGGAACCATGGGCCGTTGTGGCAGCTTGAAATGAGGTGCTGGAGGTCTGGGTGCTTGAGGACTGAAGGAAGGATGAGCTGGTGCTGATCGAAGGGGAGGCGCTGAAATAGCCTGAGGCATCGGACGACCGATCCTCTGAGGCGGCGAGAACCCGCTGTCCTGCATCTTGGAAAAACATGATATCTCAGCGTGGCCAAGCTTCTTGCAGTAGCTGCACCACACATCAGGATGCCTCACATAGGCAGGAGCTGGAGAAGACCCCTGCGGTGAATCAAATCGAGGCCTCTTACCAAGGAAAGGCCTACTCACGAACTCAGGTCGTGACCTAAGAACCACAGGTGCTCGTGTGAGGGATAACCACTCTCCGTCCTGCTCTACTCACAAGGACATGCTCACTAGCTCTGCATAAGAAGAAATTCTCACACAGCACATCTTCAATCTAATCTCGAGCCGTAAACTCTCAGAAAAATGCCGCATCCTCAATGGTTGATCATCCAAAATCAACAGAGCATACCTGCCAAGCTCCTTAAACCTGTTCTCATACTCCGTCACTGACATGCCTCCCTGGCGAAGGTGAAGGAACTCACTCTCCTTCTTGTGCCGATAAGTGACAGGAAAATACTTCTCTTGGAAGCGTGCCTCAAACGCTGCCCACGTCCACTCGAATCCCTTCGCAACTGTGCGAAGAATACTGTCCCACCATAAGCTAGCCTCCTTCTCAAATATGAAGGTGGCCAGCTCAACCTGCTCTGCCTCGAAACAGTGCAGCGGTCTAAGCATCTTAGAGATGCGTTCTATCCAATACTCAGCCTCCTCGGGTCTGTGAGTACCCAAAAATGTAGGAGGCCTCAAGCGCTGAAACCGCTCAAATGTACCGTTCGCACTAGTATGCCCAACAGGGTGTAGAGGAGAGGCAGGTGGAGTCGCCGCCATCGACTGAGCAAAGATGTCAGCCATGGAGGACAAGAACTGCTACTGCTGTTGCTTCATCTGCTGCTGTTGCATCAACAACATCATTTGCTCTAGTCTATCAAAAGGTGGAGCTTACTATGAGGTAGAAGGTGCAGACGTGGATGCACGACTCTGCTCGAGAACCGCAGGTGTGACAGGAGGCAGCACAGAAGGTGTCACAGGAGGTGGCCCAGTAGCAGCACCAGAAGCCGGCAGAGAACTCGGCATAGGATCTGAACGAGAAGGGCCCGAATGGGGGTCCATATGAGTATCGCACAGGGCAAGGGCCCCGTCGAGAGAATCCCCCAGAGAAAGACGGGTCGAAGATCTCGAATCCTTAGGTGACATACCCTACACACAACAGAGGGTAGCAACTAATGAGATTAGGCATTCACACAGTCCATTCACAGCATAAACTTCACAAGCCAAAGGAACAACATGCATTTCATTAATAAAATTATCACAATACATGATTTGTAGCATTACATGAATCGTGACAGAGAAAGCATGTGAACAAAATATTTGAGCTTCAAACACTAAACAACTACCAAACAACTAACAAACCACACATAAATATAAAAATAAGCAACAAACAAGCAAACAACGACTACATAAAGCCTATCCATCGAACTCTGGTAATGGAGAAGGGGCACCCTTATCCTTCAGGCAGCACAGGATGGTCTTCAACATGCGGGTCACTTTCTTGAACTTACTCTTCACGAGGTCTCGCAAATCCCCAATATCCTGTCGAAGAGCAGCCTGACCCTCCTCGAGTCGCATTATACGGGCATCTCTATTAGCCTGAGTCACAGGAGGAGGACTCTCATCAGTATCCTGAGCCTCCTCTTCCTCTTCTTCCTGGACTTCTTCCTCTATCTCTGCCCCACCTTCTTCTTCACTTCCTTCTTCTTTGCTATCATACTTTTCCTCTCTCTCATCATCAAGTTGGACCTCATGCTGCTGAGGCCCCATCTTCATCTGGTTAAGAGTAGCCTCACTGATATAATGGACCAGCACTGGTAACTCCACCCCAAGTCTGTAGGCAAACTTGAGCACAATCTTGCATATGAGCCGGCCGAAGGGAAGAGACTCAATCCTTCTCTTTGATCGCGCGATAAGGATGATCTGTCGCAGGATAAACGTAGGCACGCACACCTTCTCTCCCTGCCCTACTTGATACAAAAAATCTACCATGAGACGCGTGCATTCACTACGATTGCTCCACCTGGGATAAACATTGAACGTGCAGATGTGGTGAAGTAGACAAAAATCGCCTGACATATGGGTCATTAAGAGGCTCTTGTTACGCTGCCACACAACCATACGACCACATAGAAACCTGGTGCAGCGATCTCTCTCACGAACACTATTCAGATTCTTAGCACTTGGATGTACGTCGCCAAGTGGCACGTTCAGAAGTCGAGCTATCAACCCAGCATTGATTGTGGCTTCCCGATCGCTGCCGAAGGGGATCTTGAACTGAAACAACTCTAGCATAGGATCCCGAATATGAGCATAGAAGGCGCGAACAGTACTCACATTTGCACGAGACTCGCCCTCAAATAGCGAACCCCACCCGACAGCTTCCATACGCTCAAACAACAAATACTCACCAAAGAGTCGCCCATCCACATGTGCTTCAAAGAGAACCCTACGGTCCTCATAAACGTCATGAACCAACTCTGCCAACAACGCCCTTCCAAAAGGTGCTTGGAGATCCAAATCGCGCTTCAAATGCAACTCTCTCCCAACACTAGAACTCACGGTAGCTCCTCTAGGCCACCTCGAATGAGTGGGACGACTAGGCCCAGCCTCGTTCGCAGGGGCACGCTTCTTGCCCATCAACGAAAGGATGGTGAAAATGGAGAAAAAGGCTACAATAGCCTCCATGAAAGCCATGGAAGAGTGAGGGAAAGGAAGAAAAGCGCTGACCTAATGGGTTTTCACGAAACTAGGTTTGAAAGAGGAGTGCAATGGTTCAAGGAAAGGGAAAATAAAAGAAAGAAAAGATCAAGATAAGAGAGGTTGGAAGCTGGCACATTTTAGACCTCAAATGAGAGCTTTAAAAGCTCCAATCATAGAAAATGGAGAGAGTAGGTGCTGGGTATGACTGAGAACGGTAGAGGGTTGAAGGAAATAATGAAAAATGAAGGAAGGAGTGAGTGAAAGGGAGGTTTGAGAGAGAAAATAACAACTTTGTAGGAAAAGGAGAGCTTGGGGGTCATTTTATGAAGGAAGTGAGGGTTTAGAGGGGTTTTGATCGACAACCCACACATCAGGGGGTTACCCTAGCCACCAAACACGATCGGCCCGGACAGCCCAGCTCGCAGGGCCCGCTGACTGGTGAGGCCCTCGCCGACCTCTGGATAAACTGGCGAGGGCTCGCTGATTGGGTGAGGTCCTCACCACTCCTTGGGTCCAAAAAAGTTGGGGTCTCACCCTGGAAGGTCCTAGATTTTGATCGTTTGGTCCCCTCTTCCGATTTGAGCCGTTTCGGGTCATTTCGGAACTAATCCGATCTCTATTCAGTTTTACTAATTTTTAACAAATGGAAAGGGGTGGGATGCGGTCTATACCCTTCAATTGATGGTCTAGACTTGATTTGGGGTCGACGTGTGTGATCAGGAGTGTGCACAGACTCGATCTCGGTGACCACTTTCAGTAAACCTTCGCCAAAAGACAAACTGATAGTCCCAGTTCTGTTTCTAGATTGTTCTCGCACCCTCCTACATTATAGTGGCGTCAATGTGCGGTGTGTGACCCTAACCCAGGTCCAGGTTAATCCAGATCATGCTCTGATACCAACTTGTAACGTCCTGAAATTTGAGGGTTGAGCATAACTCAGCTCTCGAGTTCCAAAACATCACTTATGTAACATAATGGATGATGATTGTATGTTGTCTGTATTAGTGCATAAAACATGAAATAGATCAAGCTAGATCAGCACACATAATTCAGGGATATTGAGAAAATGCAAGCGAAAAACTTAAATACATATATAATTAAAAATAATCCCCAAAATATGCATGCTCTGTTAAGGGTAATATATACAACTATGTCTAAAAATACATGGATCAACTATGAAAAATCGTCATATACATATCCCAGAACTCCCCGCTGGTCAGGATGCGGCTCACATGAACCCGTCTGAGAACTGCATATATGAGAACGCCTCCTCGTCCTCATCAAAGTCTGGCTCCGCCTCACCAGCGTCGCCGTCACCTGTAACTACATCAGAGTGGTTAGTGTTTAACCACCGTCCCAGAATGTGGGAGTGAGTGATCAACTTAGTGGTACTATACAGCAAAGGTTAACATGTTATCAATCCAATCAAGTAGTAATGATAAGGCAGTACAATCAAACATGTCCTAGATACTCTTGTTAATGTAAGAATGTTATGAAGGAATGATGCATGCCCTCACCACGAACTCCCTATGCGATCTTCATCTTATTATCGCGCATGTCAGTCACTTCCTCAGTGCTCTTACACCAACACCGATAGCATATGCAATGCGATGATATGAGCATTCTTACCAAGTTCTTATTAGTCCTTTTTCATACAGCAGGATTGAGAAGCTAAGACACCTCCCTTGTATCAATTCCCAACATTGATCCATTCTAGGGTCATCAGTCTTAGGGATTCTCATACGATGGTACGTTTCTAGGTCATTGCAAGGTAGTCAATCACCGTACTTGACTTGAAGCATTGTGATGCAGTGTCTTGAGCACATATATATGTAACGTCCTGAAATTCGGGGGTCGAGCATAACTCAGCTCCCGAGTTCCAAAACATCACTTATGCAACATAATGGATGATGATTGTATGTTGTCTATATAAGTGCATAAAACATGAAATAGATCAAGCCAGATCAGTAGACATAAGTCAGGGATATTGAGGAAATGCAAGCAAAAAACTTAAATACATATATAATTCAAAATAATCTCCAAAATATGCATGCTCTGCCCAGGGCAATATATACAACTATGTCTAAAAATACATGGATCAACTATGCAAAATCGTCATATACATATCCCAGAACTCCTCGCTGGTCAAGACACGGCTCACATGAACTCGTCTGAGAACTGCATATGCGAGAACGCCTCCTCATCCTCATCAAAGTCTGGCTCCACCTCACCAGCTTCGCCGTCACCTACAACTACATCAGAGTCTGGTTAGTGTTTAACCACCATCCCAGAACGTGGGAGTGAGTGATCAACTCAGTGGTACTATACATCAAAGGTTAACATGTTATCAATCCAATCAAGTAGTAATGATAAGGCAGTACAATCAAACATTTCCTAGATACTCTTGTTAATGCAGGAATGTTATGAAGGAATGATGCATGCCTTCACCACAAACTCCCTCTGCGATCTTCATCTTATTATTGTGCATGTCAGTCACTTCCTCAGTGCTCTTACACCAACACCGATAGCATATACAATGCGATGATATGAGCATGCTTACCAAGTTCTTTTAGTCCTTTTTCATACAACAGGATTGGGAAGGTAAGACACCTCCCTTGTATAAATTCCCAACATTGATCCATTCTAGGGTCGTCAGTCCTAGGGATTCTTATACGATGGTACATTTTTAGGTCGCTACAAGGGCTGTCAGGGCTGTTGCGGGTAATCGTTACACCACTCCCCCATTACCAAATCAATACAGGCCTAGTTATATCCTCGATACTGCAATAGGACTTGTTGCCCTTATACAGTGTCAAGATATACTCGAGGTCACTACAGAGGGATCGTCACCAATCAAAGTAGGCCGACAACAAGAATATAGTGTCCCATACCACCATAATCTGCTCACGAGAATAAAGTGCTCAATGGTCACTACGGGGAGGTTTGTAGCCCCAGCGTAAGCCGACAGCTCGACCATGGTGTCCCATACCACCATGTTCAGCTCATGAGTCTTAGGGGATCATGGTATCACGGTTAACGGGAGTTTCACTGGTAAGCTCCGTGCCTTGATTCAAACAGTAGTGGCCAAACATGGTAAACCAACATCGGTTAATTGGGTTAGTTGATAAGCTCAACTAGGCCAAGCGCACATTGAGTTGAACGACATGAATTGCATAAGCACTCCGTGTGGCCTAACCACTGTCGAACATACTAAGAACGACTTAAATTTGTTAAACTCATCCTGCATGGCGAAAGTAACCTCAACCACCATTTGGGGTACTATTACTGACTACCTAGACTGTAACATAACCCCACTCACATACAAGCTCGATAATTAGCATGATTCATATCCTACATTCCAAATAACATTCATGGCATGTAACTGAAACTTAAATACAGTACATGGAGGAAATCATATACACATGTAACATGGATAATCTAAGTTACATGATTCATGGAGGAAATCATACACTCTAGTGCTGTGATTGAGATTCATATCTCAACAACCTTAGCAATCACACTTTACTAACTTCTAAGTCATTTAGGCATTTATACAAACACTTAGATTACACTCTTCAACATACATCACGTATATCGACTCCATTGCATATTAGGGCAAGTCCTTTCACCGAGGAGTTGCCGCATTCATGTCAAGCATATAACTATGACAATTAATCATGGCAATCAAAACAGCAGATTTCATACACATACAGGTATTCTAACATATACATGAAATACGCTATTTACAATATAAAGCATCCATATACAGAAATCGAAACAGATAGTGTATTTGGCATGTGTAATGGTAATCACAACATGAATAAATCATTATCTAACATTGAAAGTCTTAAAAACTATAACCTAAACGTATATAGTCCGCACCTTAAACCAGAAAATGCATATTCGATATGATTCAGACGATATGTCTTCGTCAACGACGAATACGCTACCTATGGCATGAAACATGTTAGCTACAACGTCATTGTAACATCCCGAAAATCGGGGGTTGAGTAAAAACTCCACTCCCGAGTTCCAGAACATCACTTATGCAACATAAATGTGTATGATTGAATGTTGTCTGTGTTAATGTATTAAACATGAGTGGGATTAAGCCAAAACAACATATCATACTCCACAGACAGTTAAATTTATAAGCGAAAGACTGTGATAGTATGTATAACATATATAAACTGTTGTATGTCTCCAGAGTGTGAACATGTTACCAGGTTATATACATACATGTATGCTCTAAAAGTAAACAAAAAAAAAGAATATACATGAGTGCTCTAAAAATATAAAATGATAAGTGTCAAGGCAACAAATCAACCTCTCTGTAATCCCGTCAATCAGAGCACGCATAAAGGAGGGATCCTCCTCATCATCATCAAGTCCAGCTCCGCTTCTCAAGCAGCGCCATCATCTGCAACCAAAATAGGGACTAGTGGGTGTCCGGAAACACCATCCCGTAACGTGAGAGTTAGTAGCTAACTCAGTGGAATAATAGAGCAAAGATTAACATGTTCTCAAATCAATCATGCGATAATGTAAAGTAATAAATCAAACATTCTTAATACTGTTATTAATGCAATATGACGTGACATGATGGATGCCCTCACCGACGATCTCCCTCATACGGCACCATCTTCGTCTGCGGCATGCTTGCGTACCGCTCAGTGCTCCACATCTTCCAGGCACATGCAATGTGATGGTAATATGATTATCGAGTTATTATTAGTCCATTCATAAAGCAGGATTGGAAAACTAAGGTACTTTCCTTATATCAATTCCAACACAGATCCTGTCTAGGGTCGTCACTCCTAGTAATCTCATACGATGTATATTTTGTAGGTCGCTGCAAGGGCTGCCAGGGATGTTGCTCGGACTCATTGCACTGCTCCCCCATCACCTTATCAATACAGGCCTACTTGTACTCTTGTCGCTACGGAAGGGTCGTCGCCTTCCGTAGACTCAGAATACGCTCGAGGTCACTACAAAGGGCTGCCAGGGCTGTTGCTCGCACTCGTTGCACCGCTCCCCCATCACCATATCAATGTAGGCCGACAGCAAGAATATAATGTCCCATACCACCATAATCTGTTCACGAGTCATATGTGCTCACTGGTCACTACGGGGAGGTTTGTGGCCCCAGCGTAGGCTGACAGCTCGACCACGGTGTCCCATACCACCATGCCCGGCTCATGAGTCTTTGTGGATCAAGGTACCATGGTTGACAGGGTTTTCAATGGTAAGTTCAGTACCCTAGGTTCAAGCAGTTATGACACATACATGGTGAACATACAATGGCCAGTCGGGTTACTTGACGGGCTCGACTAGCACGAGCGCATCTCAAGTCGAATGACATGAAGTGCATAAAACACCTCGCGTGGCCTAACCACTGCCGCCAACTCCAAAACACGACTCGCGTTCATCGACGCTTCGTTCGTGGCAAAGATAAGCCAACCACGAATTGATTCGATTACCGATTGCCTGGACTAAGTATAGTCCCAAACAATTATGAATCCACATCAGCAATCATATAAGAGTAATGGAAATGAAATACAACAATGTGAGCATGTTAACACATGTTATAGCATACAACTTAAGTAAATCATCTAACACATGCATTTCATGCATATAATGAAATCATGCATATAATCAACATGTAGGAAATCATTTACATCAGCATATTATTTGAGAATCCAATCTCAAACTAATTCATAACACCATTTAATTTAATACATACTAATACAAACATTTATACAAACACTTAAACTACACACTTAAGTCTACATATAGTATGTCGACTCAAAGTGCGCATTTAGGCGAATCTCTTCGCCAAACTCATTATGCACGTATTCCTAATATCCTAATGTGACAAGAAGCCATGTCAATCACATCAGCAAAATATGGATAAAAACGGTATTTCCTACAAATGACTAAAATGCCCTAAATCTCATATTTTTCGTCTGCTTAAGAAACAGGAAACGGACAGCATGTTGTACATGTCAAACGGCGTTGCCGTCGATAATTTACTATTAAACGACATTGAAAGCATTGAAAATAGTTAATCAAAGCGTCTAAAATCCGCACCTTTTCTCCTAGCAGTGTATTGATTCGAATGGAGCGTGTACGCTTCGTCTACGGTGAACCGGGAACCTAATACACAAGATCTATAAGCTACCATGCTAAGGAACCGAAGGAACCTTAAATCAGCAAGTATTTGGGGCATTTTCTTACCTAGAATCGTAGCGAAATCGTCGGGAAAGTGATTGAGGCGCGTTGCTTAAGCACGTGCAACCGGTAGTGCAAGCAGCAGGAAATTCTCTCACACTCTCTCTCACAATCTCTCACCTTTTCTCTCACACCAGCTAGGGTTTCTAGCAAATTCGGATGGATGAGAGAAGTGAGCGTTTAAGCCCCTTTTATAACCTAAAACATACCCAAAACAGGCTTGGAAACAATGTTCACTTGATGCCTAACCAAATCAGGGTTGTTTCGGTCCAAAAAGACATTTCTGGAGGTCTCCTGGCCGAACGCGATCGGACTTAAGTTCATGCACGTCGGATGTCGCTCACATCCCATTTTCAGACCAGTAGTGTTCATAGATCGCACGTGGCGGTCTAGTTTCAATTCAGCGGTCATCGCACCTAGATCAGGTCTACAAGTCTCGTGATATTTTTTCTGATCCGAGGGTGTAATTTGGCTGAATTCTGACGGTCAGAACGCTTAATACTGACCCGCCAAGTCGTGTGCCAGATTTGAATTTTAAATTCCAAATCTAAGCCTATTCTCACTCTCTTCACTCCAAGCTCAATGAAATAGCTTCTAAATGTCGGTTGGACTTGATTTTCGAAATGATTGTCAAGTCCAGCTAAGCGGTTATAACGGTCTAAGATTGTAGGTATTGGACTTTCGACGCACGGTCTAAATCCAATACAAAGTTTCAAAGAGGTCCTGAGAGAAAACCGGTTTAGAGTTTGATCCGAAGTTTTAGAGTATTATAGCACCATGGATTCTACAAGTTTTGGGTCTTGCAGAACGTATTTAAAGTGATCAAGGACTATTTCCCAGCTACTCTAGCATTGCGCTAGCTAACTTATGCTTAGTTTCTAAAGGAATTAATCCTAAGTAATTTCTTTGGCTATGAAATTGGGTTCTGAGCGATTTTTTAGGTGTTTTAGTCGACCCATTGCCTAAGGACGTCTAATCCCAGGTTGGCAAAAGTCCAGGGTGTTACAGTCATTTAAACTATTCTAGGTTTAAAAATAGGTTAAGGTTAGCTTCACTTATCCAAAAACAGAATCAGAATCACCGGAAGAACGATTCAGATATGCAGATTCGATGAATAGATGGACTAGGAAAAATCCTACAGAGATTCGACAGATTCTCCCACACTTTCTCTCTCTTTTCTCTCTCTTAAGCAACTAGGGTTTAGGAAATTCGTATGGGATTTGGAACTAAGGGTTTAAGGCCTTTAGATAAGCCTAAACCCAACGAAAACAGACTTAAGGTCAAGGTATACTTAGGTTATAACTAAATCAGACTCTTTCTGATCCAACGGAGCACTTTTGGGGGTCCTCTTATCAAATGCGGTCGGACTTAAGCTCACTAGCATCGGATCTTTAGTAAGTTAAGTTTTTAGTCCGATCGGGTTTCCAAATCGTCCGTGGTGGACCAGCTTCAATTCAACGGTTATCGAACTTAAATCAGGGCTACAAGTTTTATGATATGAAAGGACTACTTATCCTGATCCAAGGGTGAATTTGGGTTGAATTCTAACGGTCAGAATGGTTGAAAATAACGCGCAAGTGAAACGTTCCAGATTACTTAAAAAATATATTTAATTTTTTAAAAATCTTCACTTTCCTACTCTCTTTACTCCGTGCTCAATAAAATGGTCTCAAGACATCGTTTGGGCTTGATTTTCTAGGTGATTATCAAGTCCAACTAGATGGTTCTAATGGTCTAAGTTCATAGCTATCAGGCTTTCGATGCGCAGTCTAAATCCAATATAAAATTACAAAGCATTCCCGGGAGCAACTGGGTTTAGACTTGGATCCTAGAATTCAAGGTAAGATAGCGTCAATGATTCTCAAGGTTTGGGGTCTTACAGATCGTATTGAAAGTTATTGGTACTAATTCCATAAGTAATCTAGTTTAGTGACAGCTAAAACACATTAAATTTCTAAAGGATTTGGTTCTAAATGATTTCTGCGAAAGATGGTACTCGGGTCTAAGTATGGATTTTTTTAGGTTACAATATATCACCATACAAATACAAGACTGTTCACTCCCCAAGTGCAGGGTTGTGATGTAGTAATAACTCGGTAAGACCGAGGTCGAATCCCAAGGGACTGGAACTTGTACTTTATCTAAAATTATCTAGAACTAGAACTAGGCTAAGATGAATTCTAAATCAATTAACAATGGTGGAATACTTGTAGAATAATTAATCTAAAACTTAGGAAACAAATCAGAGATAGAAAACTAGGGATTCAGAGGATCCACTTGTAGAGATCAGGGAAAACTTATGATTGCATCAAAAATCATGGAAATTATTGAACTGCCGTTGATCTAGTTTTCAAAGAGATGAAAGGTGTATGAATTAGAATGGATTCCATCACCAAACCATGCCCAAAAAGACTATGGCAAACAACAGAATTAAACTAATTACCACCCAATCACATGTATGAAAGTTCGGAATGGTACCGTCATCCAACCATGCCCAGGAGACTATGGTGAACAACAGGACGTCCTGACGTCATAAACATGAAAAGGAAATAGAAATATTCAAAGCATCGCAGACCCATTGTAATTTCAGTTACAACAGACCATTAAGAACTAAAAATATTCCCATAATAATCAACTAAAATCAACGTCAATTCATGCATTAAAATTTAAATAAAATCAAATCTCCCATCTCACTACAAGCTTCACCTCTTAGCCCTAGCTAAGAGGTTTAGCCAGACATGGATGGCTGGATCTCCTAAATGAAAACAAAAGAAAGAAGAAGAAAAAGAAAAAATAATAAATAAGAAAGAAAACCAAAAACCTCTGTTTCTCTCTCCTCTCTAATCCACGTCCAAACCCAAGCCTCCACGTCTCTCTTTTTCTTCCTTCCTAGATCTGAATGAATGCTCCCCACGTCCAAAAACCTCTTTTTATAGCTGCTGGAAGGTTGGAGTCAGTGACAGAGTTGTAGCAGGACACGGAGTGTAATTTTCACAGCCAAGTTCGGTACCATGAAACACGCCACTTTCCTCGCTCAAATTCCAAAGAAACACCGTCCCTTAGTACTTTCTTGGGTCCTCTACATGATAGACGGTTCAGATCTGCCATATGATCAAATATGGTGGGCCAAAACTGTCCGAAAAAGTTGATTTTCACGGATGTGCGAAACCTTTCGCACCATTTCGCTGTTGTGATCGGTGGGCCCCACAGAAGCATTTTCTGGAAAATTCACCCCTTCCATTGGATTCAGAATGAAATTTCAGTCAAGAATGGGTAGTTTTGAACGTTCATTGACGTGTCCCAGAGAAGAAATAACTAAAAGATCAGATTTGAATGCTACCAGGCAGCCCTTTTGTGGCCTCTGTATCTCACACGTGTGCACGCATGGGTGCAAAAGGTCAGCATGGTTTTGTAGTTCTCGAAGCCCTCTACACGGTGGATGGATCAGATTGGCCATACGAGCAATGGGTGGGGCCCACTACCGTTCGCAAAAACGGCCAGCGGCCGTGCGTCCGCTGTGCGAATTTTTTTTTTTTTTTTTTTTTTTTTAAGAAGAAAGTCGGTCAGCATCTTGCTGACCGACTTAACTCGTTTGGTGCACGACGAGTGCACATGTGCACTGTACACACTCATCTCATATGGGGTCCATTGCACTGTTTAGGAGAAATCTGCACCGTCCATCTGTTTTGACTCCTCATTTAAGGCGTCAATAATAATTTTGAGACAGTTTCAGATATCAGGTGGGCCCAGAATCAACGGTTTATGGACTGATTTGTCAGTTGGGGCACTTCCCGAGATCTTCAATGGCTGAAATTTTATATGTACGGTTAATTTATGGTCCTCAGGCGACGTATGAAGTTTCGAGCCGAACGGATGGTGGGAACCTCATGATCTTTCATTCTGGACATCCTTCAGGCCACTTGAGCTTCAATTTCTAACTTTTCTCGAATTTCTGACCGTGTATATTTGTCAATCTTAGTCCCCTGGAGTGTGTCCCTTGCCTTTGGCGTCATCAGATCGTTAAATCTCAACTTTTAACGTTCTTTTTCCATCCATGCTCATAAAATCACTTTGCCACACAAGAATGAGAAAACGAGCCATTAGACAGCATTATATTCGTAAATCCAGACAATATCTGGGGTCTAACATGCAATATTTGACCCTCAACACAACCCCCAACCAGCATTTTGCTAGTCCCGAGCAAAGTATGCGAAAAATAAGTTGAGAATTATAGGAGAAATTTCTATGAAATCAAGTGAGATTTTGAACAAAATACGAGAAATTTAATATTAATGAATGTTAGAAATTGTATTCTCCTGAGCTCAAGCGCACCGTAGACTTCATAATCAAGTGTAAAGCATTAATCCATCAATTAAAAAAATTTTAAACATTGAGATCCATGGATGTATAGTGTAATCTCAGCTAATCACATTAAGATTGAATTTGTTATTTCAGGATCTCATTGGTAACCAGCAAGAGAATTCATGATAACCAAACTTGCCTCATAAATTTCATCTTTTGATCTTTTCAACTTTTTATTTTTCCATTAATAGTCATGCCAAAAAGAGGAATCAAATCCTTACCAATAGGGAGCAAACCTATGGCAAAAGACCAATTACCTAATAAATTTTTTTTTTGAATGTTTAACCTTGGGGAATAAAACCTTCACCTGTAGGGAGCAAACCCATGGTGAAGATTATTTGCCCAATCTGTTCAATTTTTATACCCTGATGGCAAGATATTTCAAACTGGTTCCCTTCGTGCTTAGTGATTACCAAGTTAATCCTTCGATATGGAACTGAAATCTTAATGTGTAAGCAAGACGTGTCCTGAAATCATGATTCAATCAATGTTTACAACTTCTAATCATGGATTAATAATTCACTTAACTATGAAATCTAACAGATACGGAATCCAAGAGTCATAAATCCACCATTATGTACCTTGAAAATCTAAATTAGGGATATCTGTCAAAATCACTTCGAATTCATAAAACTTTTCAGAAAAATTCAAAATTTTTCACAATTGTTGCTCAAGACCAATAAAATACTGATTATGTTACCTAATTTCCCACCCCCAACCTAAAATCTACATTATCCTCAATGTAAAAGATATAAACATGCAGTGCACATGGGACAACGACAGGAAATGAGAAGTGATGGGAAGATAGTACCTGAATAACGAATCAAGAGAGTTTCCAATAGATCACAGCATGGAAGCTTGTCAGCATGAGAGAGAAAGCAGAACAAAAATAACAAAAATAAAATCCTACCTATACCACTTTCGCAGGTGCTCTCGATTGCATTTAGCGTATGCAATAAGCCTTTAAACCCCTAGGTTACCCCTAGTGGACGAGTTGTAGTCTCGTGAGGATTTGCAGTAATGTTACCCACAAACATTGAATCATCTAACTAGAGAATGAAAAGGAATAAAAAAAACTAGGTTGCCTCCCAGGAGCGCTAAATTTACCGTCTTCAGCCAGACAAATAAAACAACTATCCTAGACCTATGAAAGCGATAAACCTACCTATACCTCCATCAGACTAGAAAATCAGTCCTGGTAAACAGGAGCAATTAGAGGCATGGACATGTCCTCTGAATCAAATGTCTCGACAAATGGCTTTAATCGATGTCCATTTACTTTAAACTTCTTGCCATTGTCGGGATCTCTTATCTCGACGGCCCCATGAGGATAAGTAGTGACAACAATGTAAGGGCCGGTCCAACAAGATCGAAGCTTACCCGGAAAGAGATGTAGTCGAGAGTCATATAAGAGGACTTTCTGACTTGGCGTGAATGATTTTCGTAGAATATGATGAGCATGAAACGCCTTCATCTTGTCCTTGTAAATTCTCGAGTTTTCGTATGCATCGTTCCGGATTTCTTCAAGTTCATTTAATTGAAGTTTCGTAGCGAGCCAGCGTTGTCCAGATTGAAATTTAGATTTTTGATCGTCCAGTATGCTTTAGGTTCCAATTCCACAGGCAAGTGACAGGCTTTCCCATAGACAAGCCTAAAGGGAGATGTTCCAATAGGAGTTTTGAAAGCCGTACGGTACGCCCATAAGGCATCGGTCAATCGGATTGACCAGTCCTTACGATCAGGGTTAACCGTTTTCTCTAGGATATGTTTGATCTCCCTATTGGAAATCTCAGCTTGTCCACTTGTCTGTGGATGTTATGGGGTGCTCACCTTATGAGAGATACCGTATTTCTTCATTAAGCTCTCAAATGGTCTATTGCAGAAGTGTGAGCCCCCATCACTAATGATGGCTCGAGGTGTTCCGAACCGCGACAGGATATTTTCTTTCAAAAATTTAATGACCGTGCGATGGTCATTTTTGTGGCACGGAATTGCTTCGACCCATTTAGTGACATAGTCTACGGCGAGCAAAATATACAGATTTCCAAATGATTGGGGGAATGGTCCCATGAAATCAATGCCCCAACAATCAAATGCTTCCGTAATAAGGATGGAATTCAAGGGCATCATATTTCGACGGGACAATGCTCCCAATTTCTGACAACGCTCACAAGCCTTGCAAAACTCATGAGTGTCCCTGAACATAGTGGGCCAGTAGAAGCCACACTGTAAAATCTTGACCGTGGTCTTTTTAGCAGAAAAGTGACCACCACAGGCCTGTGAGTGACAGAAGGAGATGACACTCTGATGCTCATCGTCTGGTACGCATCTCCTTAAGATTTGGTCTGGGAAATATTTAAACAAATATGGATCATCCCAGAAAAAGTTACGCACCTTGGTAAAGAAATTCTTCTTATCTTGTGACGT
Organism: Magnolia kwangsiensis; assembly: GCA_037074715.1. NCBI lineage: Eukaryota > Viridiplantae > Streptophyta > Magnoliopsida > Magnoliales > Magnoliaceae > Magnolia > Magnolia kwangsiensis. The sequence continues at coordinate 69,834,073 of CM073583.1, forward strand.
CCAGTGTGTCGGTATGGCACCTGTAGCAAGATAATTAGCAATATCAGCAAACCAAGGTGAATGGGAGACTCTAAACAGTTGTTCATCAGGGAACATGTCATTGATATGGGTTGCCTCAAGGGAATCAGAGGTATTAAGGCGAGAAAGATGATCGGCCACTACGTTCTCTACTCCCTTTTTATCTTTAATTTCCAAATTAAATTTTTGGAGTAGAAGGATCCATCGTATCAGGTGGGGCTTAGAATCATTCTTAGAAAGAAGATACTTAAGTGTCGCGTGATCTGTGTAGATGATGATCTTGGATCCGATCAGGTAGGACCTAAATTTGTCCAAAGCGAACACTATGGCTAAGAGTTCCTTTTCCGTAGTCGAGTAGTTCACTTGGGCAGGATTTAGAGTCCTACTTGCATAGTGAATAATGTAAGGCCGCTTATCTTTTCTCTGGCCTAGAACCGCTCCAAGAGCATAATCAGAGGCGTCGCACATAAGTTCAAAAGGAAGACTCCAGTCGGGTGGCTGCATGATAGGTGCAGTGGTTAACATGCCCTTAAGCTTAGTGAAAGCTTCTTGGCACTGCTCAGTCCACTCGTATGGTGTATCCTTTTGAAGAAGATTACATAAAGGACGAGAGAGGAGACTAAAGTCCTTTATGAATCGTCTATAAAAGCCTGCGTGTCCTAAGAAGGATCGCACATCTTTGATGTTCTTGGGTGGAGGTAGGTTAGAGATAAGATCGATTTTTGCCTTATCTACCTCGATTCCTTTGGACGAGATGATATGCCCAAGGACAATTCCCTTTTGAACCATAAAATGGCACTTCTCCCAGTTAAGTACCAAATTCTTTTCTTCACATCTTTTCAGCACACATTTAAGACTTGCTAAGCATTCGCTAAAAGATGAACCAAAAATAAAGAAATCGTCCATGAAGACCTCTAGATATTTCCCCACCATGTCAGAAAAGATGCTCGTCATGCATCGCTGAAAGGTGGCAGGGGCATTACATAGCCCGAATGGCATCCTTCTGTAAGCAAAGGTGCCATAGGGACATGTAAATGTGGTCTTTTCCTGATCCTCAGGGGCGATTTCAATCTGATTATAACCTGAATACCCGTCAAGGAAACAATAATAGGAATGACCAGCTAGCCTTTCTATGATTTGATCAATGAAGGGCAAAGGAAAGTGGTCTTTCCTTGTGGCGGTATTCAGCTTTCTGTAGTCAATGCACATTCTCCAACCAGTAGTAACTCTGGTTGGCACGAGTTCATTATTGGCATTGGCTACGATGGTGATCCCTGACTTCTTAGGAACCACCTGAGTTGGACTCACCCATTGACTATCGGATATGGGGTAAATGATCCCCACTTCCAATAGTTTAAGAACCTCGGCCTTAACCACTTCCTTCATGTTTGGATTTAGTCTACGTTGTGATTGTCGAACAGGCTTTGCATTGTCCTCAAGATATATACGGTGAGTACAAATCGATGGGTTAATTCCCTTGAGGTCCGCTATCGTCCATCCAAGAGCTCCCTTATGCTCAATGAGAGTAGATATCAGCATACTCTCCTGTTCTTTCTCCAGGTGGGCAGAGATCACCACCGGGTATGTCTCATCTTGACCTAAATAGACATATTTTAAATCAGAGGGCAAAGGTTTTAGGTCAAGCTTCGGTGGCTTGAGGTTAGACGGTAGAGGCACTACATAAGTTTGGGGCAATTCTTCAATGTGTGGCCTCCACCGGTTAACTTTAAGTACCGGTGCAGTATCAAGCATGGCACACGTCTCCCTAATTATATCACCATCAAGATCATGGGAGTGGGCCAGGCACGTCTCTAGAGGATCAGAGGATAAGGTGAGAGGTGTTCTATCTTCCACAAAAGAATCAATCATGTTAACATCGTGGAAATCGTCATCATCCTCTGAGTTGCTGCCGTTATTGAAAAAGATATTCGATTCCAATGTCAAATTTCCAAAGGACATAGTCATGATACCATTCCTGCAATTGATAATTGCATTTGAAGTGGATAGGAATGGGCGACCAAGAATGACGGGAATCTGAGTGCTCGTGTCGTTGATGGGTTCGGTGTCCAAGATGATAAAATCAACAGGGTAGTAGAATCTATCCACCTGGACCAACACATCCTCGATGATCCCTCTTGGTATACGAACAGAACGATCAGCAAGTTGTAGTGTGGTTCGAGTGGGTTTTAATTCACCCAAACCTAACTGTTGGTATACCGAGTAGGGAATCAGATTGACGCTTGCTCCTAAGTCAAGAAGTACGTGATCAATTCGATAGTTTCCGATTACACATGATATGGTTGGGCAACCGGGATCTTTGAATTTTTGCGGCACATCTTGTTTCAGGATGACACTCACTTTCTCAGTCAAGGAGATCTTCTTTTGAACACTTTTCCGTCGTTTGGTAGTGCATAAGTCCTTTAGAAATTTAGCATATGAAGGTATCTGTTTTACAACATCAAGCAGAGGAATGTTGACTTTCACTTGTTTCAACACCTCTAGGATATCCTGAGAGTTAGATAGACGTTTTGATTCAACCAACCGTTGGGGAAACGGAGCAACTGGATTTTCTAGAGATTCCGGTTCAAATTTTTGTGGGGCGCCACTAGATCCATCATTGTTGTCCTCTTCTGGTTCTTGAGGCTTTTCGGGCCTAACCGGAAGGGTTTTATCAATAACCTTCCCACTCCTAAGAGTGGTGATGGATTTAGCGTGCCCCATTTGATTTGAAGAGCTGGGATCACCTGTCTCGTATTGTGGTTTCGGATTAGGGAGTGATTGTGCAGGGAGCATCCCTTTTTCCATAGCTGTCATACGTGAATCTATTTTTTGCATAAAATCTGAAATTCCTTGCATTGTCCGAGCCAGTTCTTGTATGGAAATTTGAACCGATTCTTCTTGAGGTTTTCCCTGATTTGGATTTTGATTGAAGAAACCTTGAGGGGTAGCAGTTTGTCCGTTCCTCCAACTAAAATTCGGATGATTTTTCCAGCCAGAATTGTACGTATTAGAGGGTGGTCCATTGAAAGGTCTTTGATAGTTATTTACGGCATTAGATTGTTCATTCAATACTTCTCGAAAGGCAGGTATTGAAGGACAATTTTCAGTAGTATGAATGTTACAATCACAGATGCCGCAAACACTTTCATTAACCTTTTCCTTCCTTCCTTCCATGGCCTCAAATTTTCTGGTGAGATTGGCCACCTTAGCATTTAGATCATTATCCTCTTTCAGGAGATATATTCCTCCTTTTTCCCTTGAATGAGTCGGCCTAGACGTAGTGTTCGTCCTTGGGTAATAGTCCCATGATTGTGTTTTTTCAGCGAGACTATCGAGGTAATCCCATACCTCGTCGACATTTTTATTTATAAATTCTCCGTTACACATTGTCTCGACCATTTGGCGCATGGAAGATGTTAGCCCATCATAGAAAAAATTTGTAATGCGCCATATTTCAAAGCCATGTTGTGGGCATGCATTAACCAGATCCTTGAACCTTTCCCAACATTGGAAGAATGTTTCATCTTCCTTTTGGGCAAAGTTCATGATTGCTCTCCTGAGAGTAATTGTCTTATGATGTGGGAAAATTTTCTTTATAAATTCCCTCTGCATAATATTCCATGTGCCAATGGATCTAGGACGCAGTGAATGTAACCACGTCTTGGTTTTTTCTTTCAAGGAAAATGGAAAGAGTTTCAGCCTAATAGTATCATCAGATACATTAGAAAAGTATAAGGTGCCTATGATTTCATCGAACTCTTTCAGATGCAAGTATGGTTCTTCAGACTCAAGCCCATGGAACTTAGGAAGGAGTTGGATAACCCCTGGCTTGATGTCCATATGTCCTGTATTCTCAGGAAAAATCATGCATGAGGGCGTACTCACCCCCGCTGGTTGTAAATAATCTCGTAAAGTACGAGGCGGGGGTGCCTGATGCACCTCATTCTCATCATGTACTTCCTCAACCCCTGGTTGGGGTAATACTTGAGGTTGATTTTCAGCCATAACGTCCTCTAACTCAGGAGAATTCAAGTGGTGTCTAGTCCTGCGATGGACAGTCAACCCCTCAACTAATCCTCCTTCAGTCACGAGACGTCGAGTGTTGTCGCGTGCCCACTGGGGCATAAAACACACTCAGCCCTCAAATTCTAACTTAAACCTAAGAGAGGAAGAAAAAATCTAGAAAATAAAAGGAAAAGATGGAAAGAAGTTACCAAATTTGGAGTCCTAGGTTAAGAATCTGCAAAACAAAACAAAATAAGTTAGTTTCTAAGAATAGAAAGTCCTAATTAAGAGTAAACTAATTTCTAGAAAAAAAAAGAAGAAATTCTAAAGAAAGAGAAATTAGAAAGAGCTTACTAAATTAGAAGTTTCCTACAAAACAGAAAAAAATTAGGTTAGTTCTAAAAATCAGATAGAATGAAGAATAGTAAGTTTCTAACGTTAGGAGAAATTTCTAACAAGGAAAATAACTACTTCTAAACCTAGAATTAAAAATTCTAAAGAAAATCTAATCTTAAACTAATCCCAAAACTAATTAATTTCAGAAAAACGTAGCCGACAGTCCCCGGCAACGGCTCCAAAAACTTGTTCACTCCCCAAGTGCAGGGTTGTGATGTAGTAATAACTCGGTAAGACCGAGGTCGAATCCCAAGGGACTGGAACTTGTACTTTATCTAAAATTATCTAGAACTAGAACTAGGCTAAGATGAATTCTAAATCAATTAACAATGGTGGAATACTTGTAGAATAATTAATCTAAAACTTAGGAAACAAATCAGAGATAGGAAACTAGGGATTCAGAGGATCCACTTGTAGAGATCAGAGAAAACTTATGATTGCATCAAAAATCATGGAAATTATTGAACTGCCGTTGATCTAGTTTTCAAAGAGATGAAAGGTGTATGAATTAGAATGGATTCCATCACCAAACCATGCCCAAAAAGACTATGGCAAACAACAGAATTAAACTAATTACCACCCAATCACATGTATGAAAGTTAAGAATGGTACCGTCATCCAACCATGCCCAGGAGACTATGGTGAACAACAGGACGTCCTGACGTCATAAACATGAAAAGGAAATAGAAATATTCAAAGCATCGCAGACCCATTGTAATTTCAGTCACAACAGACCATTAAGAACTAAAAATATTCCCATAATAATCAACTAAAATCAACGTCAATTCATGCATTAAAATTTAAATAAAATCAAATCTCCCATCTCACTACAAGCTTCACCTCTTAGCCCTAGCTAAGAGGTTTAGCCAGACATGGATGGCTAGATCTTCTAAATGAAAACAAAAGAAAGAAGAAGAAAAAGAAAAAATAATAAATAAGAAAGAAAACCAAAAACCTCTGTTTCTCTCTCTTCTCTCTAATCCACGTCCAAACCCAAGCCTCCACGTCTCTCTTTTTCTTCCTTCCTAGATCTGAATGAATGCTCCCCACGTCCAAAAATCTCTTTTTATAGCTGCTGGAAGGCTAGAGTCAGTGACAGAGTTGTAGCAGGACACGGAGTGCAATTTTCGCAGCCAAGTTCGGTACCATGAAACACGCCACTTTCCTCGCTCAAATTCTAAAGAAACACCGTCCCTTAGTACTTTCTTGGGTCCTCTACATGATAGACGGTTCAGATCTGCCATATGATCAAATATGGTGGGCCAAAACTGTCTGAAAAAGTCAGTTTTTGCGGATGTGCGAAACCTTTCGCACCATTTCGCTGTTGTGATCGGTGGGCCCCACAGAAGTATTTTCTAAAAAATACACCTTGTCCATTGGATTCAGAACGAAATTTCAGTCAAGAATGGGTAGTTTTGAACGTTCATTGACGTGTCCCAGAGAAGAAATAACTAAAAGATCAGATTTGAATGTTACCGGACAGCCCTTTTGTGGCCTCTGTATCTCACACGTGTGCACGCATGGGTGCAAAAGGTCAGCATGGTTTTGTAGTTCTCGAAGCCCTCTACATGATGGACAGATCAGATTGGCCATACGAGCAATGGGTGGGGCCCACTACCGTTCGCAAAAACGGCCAGCGGCCGTGCGTCCGCTGTGCGAATTTTATTTTATTTTATTTTATTTTTATTTTTTTTAAGAAGAAATTCGGTCAGCGTCTTGCTGACCGACTTAACTCGTTTGGTGCACGACGAGTGCACATGTGTACTGTACACACTCATCTCATATGGGGTCCATTGCACTGTTTAGGAGAAATCTGCACCGTCCATCTGTTTTGACTCCTCATTTAAGGCGTCAATAATAATTTTGAGACAGTTTCAGATATCAGGTGGGCCCAGAATCAACGGTTTATGGGCTGATCTATCAGTTGGGGCACTTCCCGAGATCTTCAATGGCTGAAATTTTATATGTACGGTTAATTTATGGTCCTCAGGCGACGTATGAAGTTTCGAGCCGAACGGATGGTGGGAACCTCGTGATCTTGCATTCTGGACGTCCTTCAGGCCACTTGAGCTTCAATTTCTAACTTTTCTCGGATTTCTGACCATGTATATTTGTCAATCTTGGTCCCCTGGAGTGTGTCCCTTGCCTTTGGCGTCATCAGATCGTTAAATCTCAACTTTTAACGTCCTTTTTCCATCCATGCTCATAAAATCACTTTGCCACACAAGAATGAGAAAACGAGCCATTAGACAGCATTATATTCGTAAATCCAGACAATAGCTGGGGTCTAACATGCAATATTTGACCCTCAACAAAGACACAGATAGAGGTTTTAGCACACAAAATTTGACAGTTTGACAACCAAAGGAGCATAGAACTTACAGTCTCCCCCTTTGTCAAATTTGTGACAAAACACTCAATAATAATATAACACCAATATGAATATAAAGAATTATGCACAGGTTATAAAAGGAAACCAGAAACAACTTGGTTAAAGAATCATGCACAAACACAAGCTGCACTACTCCCCCTGAATTACTCCCACTACTCCCCCTGAGTAGCACATAAATTTCTTCCCCTTTTTGGCACACTATGTGATAAAGGAAGAAGAAAAAAATAGAAAAGAAAAGAGTAATCAAGGAGTCAAGATAAAAGTTCAATATGACATTAAGAGTTCAAAAGTTCAAACCAAAGTCAGTAAACCATTTAAAGTTCACAATTCATCAAAAATAAACTTAAAGTGATTATAGACCAAAGAGAAAACTACTCAATCAGAACCTAAATACGGAGCAGGTATGGTAGGATAAAGTTGATGCATGCCCTTATTTAAGCGCCTAAGATACTTGCGCATATATTTGAACTGTAAATCATGAGCAACATTCATGTTTTCTACTTTCTCCTCAAGTGCACGCAGACCCGCATCAAACTCAGATGGTTCATAATCAGGATCATTAGTAGAATCAGACTCAATTTCATCAAAAATATCATCCATGCTTGTGTCATCAGGAGGAAGATCATTAGCTTCTTCTTCATTCCCAACTCCAGCTCCATCACCACCATCCACTTGGCCAGGAGCCAATTCTAACTTCATTTTGTTTATATTTGAGTTGTTAAAAATCAGATTATGGATAGGAGCCTCTCCAACAGGCATAGCGACTAACATATGTGAAGCCAACACAGTCATGAGATATGCAAATGGTATATCACTATGACCTAGATGGAGACAAAACTGAATGATGGAATGACAAATTAAGGATGGAAGACAAATTTAGTACCAGAAACAACTAAGTGCAAAACACGAACCATAAATGAAGTCGATTCTGTTTTATTACCAGACCGCGGATACAGATTTGAAGTAAAGATTTTATGGAGGACTCTGTATTTGGGTAATAAATACCTTGAAGGGAGCGCATTCCCTTTATGAGTCCATTGCACATTCATGTTATATAATGCTCTAGTAAGTTATCATTTTTCTGTTTCTGAGGGTTTTTCACTTAGAATATGAATAGGGATACCCGCATCATTAATAGATATTTCCATAAGGCTAGATATTAAATGATAGTCTACATCAAAAGGGCCTTCTCTAACATTTATTTAAATGTTAAATTTTCAGTAGAAAAATCTGATTACATGCGAACATGAATTGTATAATAGATTGGTATGCAGGCCCTCCCCAATGTAAGATGTTATCCCAACCTATAGCTTAGAGGAGAGGAAAGATACCAAATGGAGAATTTGGTTAAGATCAACAGATTTTTCAACAATAACATTGCGCAAACGCAAATCCCGTACATAAGCGAGATCATTTTCTGGTGAATGAAGATGGCACTGAGTTATTGGAGCTGATCTAGAGGATAATGGACCACGGGCTGTTTTCTTTTTCTCTCTAGCATCCATTTCCATAAAGAAATATAAAGGAATAAGAAAACATAAAGGAAGTAGAGATGGGTTTTCTTAGATCAGTAAATGTAGAAGAAAAACTCCAAAATCTCCACAAAGTTTAAAATCAAGCACTCCAATGTAAATAAAGTAGAGAATAGAACTTGAATCTGACAGATTAACCAATAAAATGCACTAACCTTGAAGATCAGGTCAGTGGGTTCGACTGGTCGGACGTTGGCTTGTTGGAGAGGAAGTTAAAAATGAGGAAGATGAAAATTTCCCCCAAATTAAAGCACCTAACGCGCTCCACGACCAGTCTTGGCCTGTCCACGACCGGTCGTACCAGGACCAGTCATGTACATCCACGACTGGTCGAGTGCCGACTAAAACATGCAATAATCATAAAAATTTAGAATTTAAACACATAAAAACATAAATATATCTACACTATGATACACAAATGCATGAATAATCAATTTTGAATGCACATACCAAGATCAAATTTTAATTTATTAAACCTGCTTTTATCGAGCGATTTAGTAAAAATATCAGCAAGTTGAGTCTCTGTTGGAATGTATTCCAAAGATATTATTATTTTCTTCTACTAATTCATGAATATAATGATACATAATGTCAATGTGCTTAGTACGTGAATGCTGGATAGGATTTTTTAAAATATTTATAGCACTGGAATTATCACAATGTAAGGCCATTGAATCTTGTGTAATTCCATAATCACTTAACATACGTTTCATCCAAACAAGCTGATTACATGCATTTTCAGCTATGATATATCCAGCCTCAGCAGTAGAGAGTGATATAAAACTTTATTTCTTACTAAACCAAGAAACCAAGCAATTTCGAATATAAAAACAACCACCACTGGTTGATTTTCTATCATCGATGTTTCCAGCCCAATCAGTATCAGTATACCCTACCAACTGAACACTAGTATCATATAGATACCAGAGACCCAAATTAACTGAACTTGCGACATATCGCATAATCCACTTAACAGTAGTTAAATGTGACTCTTTAGAATTAGATTCATATCTTACGCAAATACTAACACTAAAAGCAATATCAAGTCTACTAGCAGTTAAATAAAGCAAATTGCTAATCATGGTACGATATAATTTAGGATCCACATCTTTACCTGTAGAATCCTTTGAGAGTCTTAAAGTTATATTCATAGGAGTATCAAAATTCTTACCATTCTCATATCTGAATCTTTTAATCAAGTTTAGAGCATATTTAGTCTGAGAAATGAAAATTCCATCGAGTTGTTGTTGTACTTGAAACCCTAAGAAATAATTCAATTCCCCAACCATGCTCATTTCGAACTTAGATTTCATTAATTTGTAGACTCAATAGTCATGTTAGTACAAGTTGATCCATAAATACTATCATCAACATAAATCTAAACCATTAAGATATCATCGTTATGTTTCTTAACAAAGAGCGTCTTATCGACAATGCACATCTGAAAATTATGACTGAGTAAAAACTTAGTCAATTTCTCTACCATGCCCTGGGAGCTTGTTTTAGACCATCGAGAGCCTTTTTAAGATGGTATACATGATCAGTAAACTTAGGGTCCTCGAACCCTGTAGGTTGTTCAACATATACTTCTTCATGTAAATCACCATTTAAGAAGGCACTCTTTACATTCATTTGATAAATTTTAAATTTTTTAAAACATGCAATGGATACAAAAAGTATAATTAATTCAAGGTGAACAACTGGTGTAAAGGTTTCATCATAATCAATACCTTCAATTTGAGTGTACCTTCAACTTGGGGCAGGTGTATTCAAGTGATCATCTATGACCACATTTATAGGTTCTTGAATAACACTGGTCCTATTGTTCAATAAACAATATGTGCGAATGTTTAAAGAGTATCTTAAGAAGATCCCTTCATCACTCTTAGTGTCAAACTTTCCCATATTTTCACGATAACGCAAAATATAGCACTTACTACCAAAAACTCGAAAGTATTTGACAGTAGGCTTCTTATCAAACCATAGTTCATAAGCCATTTTTTTATTAGATTTATAAGTATAAACTCGGTTAATAATACAGCAAGCGGTATTCACTGCTTCAGCCCAAAGATTTCTAGGGAGCTTCATACTATTCAACATTACATTCCCCATTTCTTGAAGCACTCTAATTTTCCTTTCCACAATTTCATTTTGTTGTGTTGTCTTGGGCGCAGAGAAATCATGCAATATTCCCTGATCGCTACAGAATTTCTCAAAACTGTTGTTATCAAACTTAGATCTATGATCACTACGGATCTTACTGACTTGAGAAACTTTTTCAGATTGAATACGTCTGATAATCCTTTTTAGTTCATCAAGGGTTTCTGATTTATCCCCTGAGAAAGTGACCAAAGTGAATCTTGAAAAATCATCCACGATTACTAAGATGTATTTTTTACCACCTCAACTTTCCGTCCTGGTTGGTCGAATAAGATCCATGTGGAGAAGCTCGAGTGGTCTTGATGTGGCATTAGAGTTCACCTTCTTATGAGAGCTCCTTATTTGCTTACCTATTTGGCATTTGTCACATATTTTGTTTAACTTTTATAATTTAGGTGGACCTCTTATTAGTTCTCTTTTGCTCAATCTGTATAAATTATTGTAATATACATTTCCAAGGCATTTATGCCATAATTCTATTTCATTGGTATGGACCATGTAGCACGTTTGACTAGAAGAGCTACCATTACTTACAATATAGTAGTTTTCAGAATTTTCGCGACCAGTTAATATTACAGACCCCTTTTTGTTTATAATTTCACAACCTTGATTGGAAAATTTCACACTATGATTGTTATCGCATATTTGAGATATACTTAACAGGTTGTGTTTTAATCCCTCAACATATAAAACATTCTTAAATAAGGGAAGGTTGTAGAGTTGAACCGTACCTTGGCTAATAATCTTGCAGTTGCTACCATCACCAAATGTGACTGACCCATCAATCATATCTTTAAGATTGGTGAATAAAGCCTTGTCGCCTGTCATATGCCTGGAGCATCCACTATTTAGGTACCACTTTGAATGACATGTAGATTCGAAAGCAGTGTGGGCAAATAAGCAGGTAACCTTAGGAACCCATTTCATAACAGTTTTGGGTTTAGGAGTATAGTGAGTCTTCTTTTGATTATAGTTATAGTTAGAGTGACCCACTGAGTTAGATTTTAAGAGCTCCTTAAGAAGATCAACTATTTTCTCAGCTAAAGGGTTTCGGTTCTGAAATTTATAAATATTTTTTTATTTTTAAAAAGTAGTTTTAACAAAAACTTGATTTGTACTTTTCCCTTTTGAGTTCAAGGTCTCACCTTTTACAAACTTAGGAGACGTAATCTTATGTTTAAGGGGAACATTTTTCTCGTAGCCCAAACCGGAACAATTGCCACATTTCCTTGATCCAGATAAAAGTTTTTCTAACTTTGGATCTCCTTAGGCATACTTCTATGTATCCTTTAAACTTAAAAGAGAAGAGACTTCAAGTTTAAGATTTTCATTCTCAGATTTCAGACTTTCAATCTGAGAGTTTTTGAAATCCAAATCACAATTGCATTTTTCAAAACAGTCTGAAATATGGGATTTTTCTAAAACAAGGGATTCAAAATTTTCTCTAAGCTTTGAAAATATTTCTTTTTGAAGCTCAAGTTTGATAGCAATTTTATAACTTTCCTTATATAAGGAATTGTAAGAATCTTGAAGATCATCTTCATTTTCACATTCATTGTTCAGATTTTCTTCACTTGTTGAATCATTATCTGAAAATGTGAATTTGGATAGAGTCATAAGGGCTTTCACTTCATTACCTGACTCGATTTTAGAATCTTCTGAATCAGTAGAGGCTTCAGAATTAGAGGATTCGTCCCAAGTAACCAACATACTCTTCTTTTTGGGTTTGTCCTTTTTAGGACACTTGTTTGCTAAATGCCCATATTCTTGACAGTTGTAACATTGACTCTCTTTTAAAGATTTTCAAGCCTTACATTTAGATTTTAATCTTTTCTTCTCATTTACTTTTTGAAAATCAATCCTCTTTTTACTTTTGAAAATTTTATAAAAGTTTTTTGCTAAAAGGGCCATATCATCTTCAAAATTTTCTAAATCAAAATGGTTTTTATGAGAAACATCTTTAGAAGACTTAAGAGCAATATATTTTTCTTTAGGAGCTTTAAAATTTAACTTGTAGGCTTGTAAAGATCCAACTAATTCTTCTACCCTCATAGTGTCCATATCATGAATTTCCTGGATCGCGGTTACCTTAGAGTTGAACCATTCAGGAAGTGAACGTAGTATCTTTGCACACACTTTACTTTCTGAAATTTTATCGCCAAGACCCCACATAGAGTTTACAATGTCATTTAATCTTATATAAAAGTCCATAAACATTTCATTTTCATCCATATGAATTTCTTCAAATTTGGTTGTGAGGAGGTGGACTTTAGATTTTTTGATAATTGAAGTACCCTCATGTGTCATTTCTAAAATATCCCAAGCTTGCTTTGCTGAATCATAGGATATAATTCTTTTGAATTCATCCGGTAATAGTGCGCAAGTGATTGCATTTAGTGCTTTAGCATTTGCACTACTTTCACTTTTCTAAAGTGTTGTCCATGAGAAATAAGGAGTTACTCTCATTGTTTTTGAACCATCAATTCCAGTCACTTCAGTAGTAGGAGGGGTCCCTTCATTCACTATGGCTAGCCACACACTTTTATCCATGGATTTAAGGAAGATCCTCATCCTGGCTTTCCAATAGGCATAATTGGTGCCATCGAAAGGTGGAGGCCGAGTGACTGATAGGCTATCAAAATTTGACATCTTATATATAGCTTAGATCGTTAGCTCAGGAAATAAATCCAAAAATAAAGAATTAAAATGAGCTATTAGGCTCTGATACCGCTTAAAATGGCCAAGCTATATGTTTTAGAAGGGGGGGGGGGGGTGTGAATAGGACTATGCTAAATTTAAGAAAATTAATAGCGGAACTAAAAAATAAGATACAAACTAATGAATAAATCAAACCACAATGCAGAATTGAAAAGCACCCTCAAAATTCAAGTCTTGAGAGGTTGATACAAATGTTATTCTAAGGACAACCTTACACCAAAAACCAAGGGTTTATGGTAGGATAATCTTATTTCTAGAAAGGTCTTTGTATCAAGAACTTAAACTGAAGAGGAAAATGTAATCTCAAATATTGATTGTTCTAAGGACAACCATACACATTAAAATGGGAGGGCAACCTTGCTAGAACAAATAAAGAAATTGAATCTCAAAGCAATAAAGGAATAGCAAGAAGTAAATTCTAAACTATTACAACATTCTCCACAATGCTAGAAATAAAAAGATTACAACATTCACATCAACATATACATCCCACAAATGAATAATCTAAGATAAGAAATATAAATCATACAACCTCAAAATACAAGGGATTATAGTGGTTCGCCTGTGTGTACACCAACTATTAATAAACAGCCACACAACTGCTCCACTCCTAATATCCTCACACAATGGATATTAACATTTACTATTAAAATAGGTTTACACAGGTTCACTCAAAACCTTCACAATTGTGTCTTTTTAACTTGGGCTTACATAATCGAAAAACCCACTTTCTGAGTTTTTTGGCTCTCCTCAGATAACCACCACAATGAGATTTTTTTTTGGCGAATCTCAAAATAAACCAAAATGAATGTAAATTACAATAATGTAAATTACATGGATTTCTCCTTTTTGAGGCAGCCCGAAAGAACCAATCAGAGTAGAAGTTGAATATAAAAGTTCAATATCCAACACTCACTTTAAAATGGTTCTAGGTTCTAATTAATTTTAAATTAAACCAGTTGGGCTTAGCTTTATTTGATTTTGATTCCAAGAAGAAGGAATACAACAATTCCTCTTTTCAAATAAGATTGGAATGTAGATACAAAATCAAATGCAGAAGCTAACAAAAAGAGAATATTAAATGTGCACAATGTAGCTTAAAATAAATACAAACTTATCTCAGAGTGATCCCTTGATTTTACTTGAATTTCTCTATCAAACTCTAAAATTCGTCATCTATTTATAGCTGCAGAAATCGCACCTTCGACTAGTTTAGTGTATACTATGACTGGTCGTAGGAGAACGGATTTTTAAAAATTTTAGCGCGATCGGATAAAACCGACTCACGACTAGTCGTAGGTGTCTACGACTGGTTGTAGGCCCTCTACGATAGGTCGTAGGCCTCTCACGACTAGTCATAGGACCTCCAGTTTAGTCGCTGGACTTTGAGTTGTAGAATGAGGACTGATTGTGGGACGAGTCGAATAGTCGAGCAGAGTCCAGGACTGGTCGTAGACAAACAGAAATTTTTAAAAAATTTCAACAAACTTAGGATTGGTCTTGGAATCTCTTGGACTGGTTGTGGCAGTGCTAGGACTAGTCGAACAAAGTCTAGTACTAGTCTTAGGATAGACCAAATACATATAAAAAGATTCAGCTTAAATTATGTATACAAAATGACCTACCTTAAGGTCCAACTAAGGTCATTCATACCTGGGACATGAAGTATGAACATTGAAACTTCATTCTTTCAGATGACGGTTGACCTTTGAACCTTATGAAGCTTGAGAGCTCAACTAGATGTAGCTCGATCTTGATATCTTCTTTAGATTGGGATTAAACTTCATCTTGAGAGACACTTGAGTCTTGAACAAACACTCTTCTTATAGATGTAGCTCTGAACATTGCTGCTTGTAGAAGAGAAAAAAATACATGACCTTGCATTTCTTTCTTATAGTCAATTACCTTAGTTTACTGACATTACGAATTATCTTACTATAAGTTTCACGCCGACACATTGGATTGCTGAAGATAAGAAAAAATTCTTCACCGAGGTACATAAGTTTTTCTAGGAAGATTCTTATCTATTTAAATATTACCTAGAACAAATTCTAAGGAGATGTGTGCTAAACAATGAACACCAGAGTGTTATCTCCTTTTATCACTCTCAGGCCTGTGGTGGTCACTTTTTTGCTAAAAAGACTACTCTCAAAATTCTGTAATGTGGCTTTTACTGGATCACTTTGTTCAAGATACTCATGAGTTTTGCAAAGCTTGTTAGCGCTATTAGAAATTGAGAGGATTGTCCCATCAAAATATGATGCCACTAAACCCAATTCTTATCATTGAAGCATTCGATTGTTGGGGCATCGATTTCATGGGATCATTCCCTCAATCCTTTGAAAACACCTACATATTGTTAGTAGTATACTATGTCACTAAGTGGGTTGAAGTGATCCTATGCAAGAATATTGACCATAGAACCGTCATTAGATTCCTACAAGAAAACATCCTTTCCCGATTCAGAACGCCTCGGGCCATCATTAGTGATGGAGGGTTATACTTTTACAATAGGCCATTTGAGAACTTAATGAAGAAATATAGCATCTCTCATAAAGTGAGCACTCCATACCACTCGCAAACAAGCAGGTAAGCTGAGATTTTTAATAGGAAAATTAAACAAATTCTAGAAAAAATAGTTACCCTGACTGTAAGGATTGGTCAATCCGCTTGACCAATGCTTTATGGGCTACCATACAGCTTTTAAGACCCCCATTAGAATTTCTCCCTTTACACTTATCTATGGGAAAGCTTGCCACTTGCCCATGGAGTTGGACCATAGAGTCAACTGGGTTATCAAAAATTTAAACTTTAATTTGGACAATACTGGCTCGCTATGTAAACTTTAATTAAATAAACTCAAAAAAATACGGAATGACGCTTGTGAGAACTCGAGAATTTACAAGGGCAGGATGAAGGTGTTCCATGATGGGAATATCCTTAAGAAATTATTCAAAATCGGTCAAAAGGTCCCCTTGTACAATTTTCAGTTACATCTTTTTTGGGGAGAACTTCGATCTTGTTGGATTGTCCCTTTCACTGTTACTAAGGTCTATCCTCATAGGGTCGTCGGGATAAAGAATCTAACGAATGGTAATGTTTTCAAAGCAAACAAACATCGTCTCAAGACATTTATTGAGAAGTTTGATTCAGAGGATATGTTCATGCCTCTGATTGATCTTGTGTATTAGGATTGACCTCCTAGCCTGATTGAGGTATAGTTAGGTTTATTGCTTTCATAGGATTTAGATTAGGATACTTTTTTTTCTCAATAAGTTTAATCTTCATGCTAACCCATCTATGTGTTGAAAACTTTGAAAAAGCTTCAATTCTCCTTCTTCAGGTACTACCTTTCCATCACTTCTCCTTTCTTTTCGTTGTCTCATGTGCATTGCATGCTTATATCTATTATATTGAAGACAATGTAGGTTTTAGGTTGGGGTGTGAATTAGGTAAACTAATTAATATTTTCTTTGTCTTTAAGAAAAAATTTTGAAAATATTCAAATATTCAAATTAAAAATCTATTTGGAAAAAAAAAGTTTGTGCACTTAAGAATGTTTTAAGTATGATGATAAGATGAAGATTTGTAACACCCTGAATTTTTACTATTTTGGGTTTCCAAAAAAATTCTTAATTTTTTTTTATAACTAGCCACGTCGTCACTTACTGACCCTTGACGCTCGAGGTGAGCTTTTACATGGCTGGTACCAATAAAGAACCGTACAAATAAGATTCATCAACTTTAGAAAACTAATGAATCCAACCGATCACTTAAACATCGAGATTAGCCCTATGAGTTGTTCACATAGGGCCCAAATCTAACCGACCTACCACCGACTAACCAAACAACCATAACAAAATTAAAGATCTACCTAAAACTGAGTCAGATATGGCTCGGATCTTGATTAATGGATCAAATCAACCCAGTTACTCTTTTAGCCTAGAACCAATGGTTTAGAGTGATGATGACTGAATCACCATTTTTACTAATTTTGAGGCCATACTATGAACTTAGTTAATCCATACATTAACAACTGTGCCCAAGAAAACTCCATATCTAATTTAGTTTATAAATGCTCCAATTTTCTGAACAAGCTCTATACCACTCGTTAGTGGGCCATTAGTTTCAAAATTATAGAGTAATGTCCATCTCACTGGGCTTACAATAGACCAAAAGACACTATGAAATAGGCGATTGCACCGTCCAGTTGGCACTTGTAAAATGCAACTCTCCAAGTATTGGCCAAAAATCTGAATTTTAAAACAAATGACCTTGCTACTTAAGATAATAAATTAGGACATTTCAGCCGTTGGATTTCACCTAAATTTTCACCATTGGTTGAAGATATCTCCCTACACTTGTTTGCCAAATTTGACCCCTGATCGAGAAACGGTGACTGTTGATTGCAAATTGGACCCTTACAATAGCTCCCCACATCCGTTTGCTGTCAAACCTTGGACAACCCTTCATCGGGTCATGGGTCATCTAAATCATAAATTACATGGGCAAGGGGGCCATCAAGGCAATCCTGAAAGCCATAAGTGGGCCCCAAATGGTCACTTGAGGGAGAAATTAACACCTAGGTCCAACTGAAATAAAAATTGAAATATATAACCCATTTTAGCCCTCTCTCCCTCATTTCTACAACCATTTCCAGCAGCTGAGAGAGGGAGGGAGGGAGAGAGAGAGAGAGAGAGAGAGAGAGAGAGAGAGAGAGAGAGAGAGAAGAAGAAGAAGAAGAAGAAGAAGAAGAAAAAGAAGAAGAAGAGAATACCAAAAACCTCGGCCCTACCACTGTAAAGATGAGGTGTGGCTGATCCAAGGTAAAAATTACAACCTCTCCTTCAATTCTCATAAGCTAGGGCCGCATGCATGTGACTTGAAATGCATTCATTGGTGCAGGGCTTAGATACGTCGAGTTTGTAGACTCGACGCCGTTAGAGTGACCGCAAACGCTTTCGGTCGATGATAGGTGCAGACCATTATCTCTAGGTGGCCAATTGTCAATTCTAGGATGAAGTTAATGATTATGATTGCTGAATTTGTTGCATGCATGATTTGTAGGAAATTTGTTAATAAACTCTCCTAGTAGTTTGCCAAACATGCGTAGGGAAATCAATGTTAAATTCTAAGACGAATAGACTAAGCTGAATTGAACATTGCCTTCCTCCCTTAATTTCCCTTCTTATCATGAATAATTAAAGTAGGATCACCCCCAAATTTTGATTAAACTTGGAAACTATGCTGCATGTTCATCTATGCATCTGATTTTATTCGAATGCTTGCTATTTGTCGCATGCATGACTAAATTTACTACAATAAGAGTAACATGTGATCTTTTCTTTATTCTTAGGAAATCTAACCTTGTATGCATGCATGTCCAATTATCGGCATTAGGAGTAGTTTGCATTCCCTTTCATTACCTTGCAATCTATGCTATGATTGAATGTATGCTTCAATTTCTTATATAACTAAGAATAGTTCGCAATTGTCTGGAAATGTTAAGAAATATAGCCCACTCTTTAGGTTGGTCGGTGAGCTACAAAACCATGTGAGCAGCCCCGCCAGTTGGGCCGTCCCGTGGCCAAATTGACCACTTTGGGCAAACACGAATGGATGACAGTAGTGGGACTACATGAGATGCTTGCACCTGATATTGTGCATTATATGCTCGCCTGAATTTAGACAGATTCGTCCATCGATTGACCAACCATGTTCGTTAACCATGTTTGATCATGCATGATTGGAACCTGAATCACCCCATGCCCATGGACACCCACTGACAACAGTTAGAATTGATCCATAAGTCTCGTGAGCTGGGTATGGAGGAAAGGGACACTATGATCGAGCTGTCGGCATATGCTGGGGTGACGAGCCTCCCCGTAGTGACCACGAGCGATCCCACCTTTCTTACACTCCTCAGGTTGTGAGACTCGTATCTTAGCCCGTACCGTTCCGTATGCCTCCGCGGTCCTCCCAGTCGAATTTCGACAACCCGCGATCTGTTATCGACGTTTGAGCATGATCTTGAGTCGTGTCCCATATAACAGAATTGGCTAGACTTAAGACTTGTACCCTTGCGACCACACTATCGCCGTGGTTCCGATGCCACATATTACGCGCCGAGGCGATGCTTGGGCCAAGAGATGTGAGCCCGCGTTCAGTTCGAGAAAAATGTCGTGTGTTGCAAATTCTGAGAGAATCTCTATAAAATGTCACATCAATCCATCAATCAATCAAAGTACTCCCATCACCTCACACCCATCTCCAAGTACAACTACCCATCTCCAAAAGTCAACTTTCCATCACTTCGCCCATCTCTCTCCCCATCACTCCATCACTCACATCACCTCTCTCTCTCTCTCATTCTCTCTCTCATTCTCCCAAGCAACCCCAAGAGAAGAATCGTCCATGGCTTCCATGGAAAAGCCATGTGTGGCCCACCTTCCTATCACCCAATCCCAACCTCTAAAATTGATCTCAACCGTTGAATCTTGTTCCCTTAAAGCTTTACAATGCGTTGGTGGAAGAATAAAGAAGAAGATCCTAAGGTGGGTGTTCTTGAGTAGATCTTAACCCTTGATTTTGGGACAAGTGGGACCCATTTCATGCATGTATTGTGATCTTATGAAGGACCCATAGTGGCGGGGTCCCTCCACTGTCCGATCTTTCTTTATCTCTCTCTCTCTCTCTCTCTCTCTCTCTCTCTCTCTCTCTCTCTCTCTCTCTCTTCTCTATTTTTTTTTAGCCACCTAGATGGATGTAGCTGATTGGGCCACATGTATGTGGGCCCCACCTTGATAGATGTATGGGATCCACTATCCAGTAGTGGATCGTCCAGTAGCTGAGGCTGCTAGACTGTGTGAATCGAAAGCATAAATATTAGCTTGAACCCAAAACGGGTGGGCCCTTGACGTGGCATCACCCTGATGTACATGATTCATCACACCGTCCATCTTTTGGGCATGTGGGGTCCACCATGAGGTATGTATATCCACTGTCCATCAAGGTCGGTGGGGTCCACCATGACTTATATGTTTTACCCTCACCGTCAAGAGGTTTTCTGGATGGTGGGATTCCACCGTAATGTATGTGTTCCTGCCGCCCACCCTGCATGTGTGCTGCATCCTTCCAAACCATCCATCTAAATGGTGGGCCAGTAGGCCACCCCTGATGAAAGTGTTTCATCCAACCGTTCGTGTGGGGCTGCCTTGATTTGATGCGTTGCACCTGCACCGTCCATTGGCTGGACGAGAGCCTACAATGATGTATGTATTGTAACTTCATACGTCCAACGGCTGCACGTGTGATGTATGTGTTGTAATTCCACACGTCCAGCAGCTGCACGTGTAGAGCCTACCTTTGATGTATGTATCAGCGCCATCCATCTATTTTATGCAGGCCGTCCAGCGGGCCTGGATGATGTGGAAACACAAATATCAGCTTGATCAATACATGGGACCCACCTTAAAGGCATGTTGTACTCAGCACGTGAGACCCACTGCTATAGAAGCAGATTGGCTGGTGTAATTACTGCATTGATGCCAATAAATTGCATGGGTCTCATCCAAACCATACATTCACGGCCCACCTTAATGTGCTGACGCCACCAAGTTATGTGGGCCACACCATGTTGTATTCGCACCATCCACACCGTCCAGATGATCTGGATGGGGCTGTGGGTGCAGGCCACCATGAGGTATGTATTTCATCCGTCCATCCATTTGGCCTGTCGACTGGGCGTATACTTCCCCGTACAATATATATTCATATATATATATATATATATATATGTGTGTGTGTGTGTGTGTGTGTGTGTGTGTATTATTTAATAATATAATATTATGTTATGTGGGCCCCACGTGGGACCCACCATGATTTGTGCCTTCATTTACACTGTCCACTACCTAGGACGATGGGACCCACCTCACCTAAACTGAGGAAGATTCAAATCTCAGACGGGTCACCATGTGGACTCCCACATGATGTATATGTTTTATCTCTACCGTCCAGGAGATTATGGATAGTGGAGATGCACCTGATGCAGGTGCTGGTAGCACATGGCCCCACCTGGCACATGTGATATCAACCGTTTAATGCTTAGACAGTGGGGTCCACCGTGATGCTCTGTTTTATGATCCACACCATCCATCTTATGGATCCCCACCACAATATATATATGTGTGTGTGTGTGTGATATTCATGCCGTCCATCTGCTGTGGGCCACACCCACTTGGACACCACCATGTTGAATGTATTTCATCCACACCGTACAGACATGTCTAGACAGTGTTGGACAATGGTTGGACAGTGCTGATCATCATTAGTGAGCCTGTGCCCCATGGAATTATAGTGTGCAATGATACACATGTTGCACCCGCAACTATTAAGATGATTTTTGATGTAATTCCAAACTCTCATCTGTGAGGCCACCTTGATATATTTGTGGCCTATCTATTAGGCCCATCATGATATATTTATGGCCCATGTACAGGCCCATCTGTTTATATTTTGACCCATGTGACAGGGCCCACTTGCCTTGTGTTTCGTGGCCCATGTGATAGGGCCCACCTGCTTGAATCTGAGGCCCATAGTGCGGCCCATTGATACAACCCACTTGATGTGTATGGGGCCCATTAGTGCGGCCCATTGATACAACCCACTTGATGTGTATGAGGCCCATTGGTGCGGCCCATTGATGTGGTCCACTTGTCATATTTAAGGCCCATGGGTTATGGCCCATATGAGCGGCCCATTGTGATATAATTTCTGGGCCATGCGTTGAGGACCATTGTGATGTACTGAGGCCCATGGGTCGTGGCCCATTGAGATGTATTAATGGCCCATGTTCAGGGCCCACCTGTTATGTATTTAAGCCTTGTGGGAGTAGCCCGATGTGATGTAATTATGGCCCATGATGATGTATATTAGGCCCTTGTGTGAGGCCTTGGGCCCACCGTATGTTCGGCCCTATGTGGGCCACTCTTTGGGAGCAATGTTGGTTAAATGTCTACGTTGATGGTCAATGATGGTTAAATGTCCATATTGTGACCTTCCCTTAGGCCTTGTTAGGCCATTCTCATCGGTGTAAATTGTCGAGGCTGATTATCGTGACCAATTGTCGATTCCGATTGTCATGGCCGATTCCGATTATTGATCGATTCTGATTATTGTGGCCAATTGCTGATTCTGATCATTAAGGCCAATTATTAATCGATTTTGATCATTATGGCCAATTGTTGATTCTGATTATCGAGGCTGATTATCGATCAATTTCGATTGTTGTGGCCGATTGCCAATTCCGATCGTCATTGCCGATTGTCGTTTCGATCATTGAGGCCGATCATTGATCGATTCTGATTGTTGTGGTCGATTGTCGATTTTGATTATCGAGGTCGATTGTAAAGGCCCATTGTGATGTATATGATGCAATCCACTTGATGTATATGAGGCCCAATGTGACGTATTTATGGCCATCCATTGAGGCCCACCTTAATGTGATGCATAATGGACCCGTGCGAGATGCCCATTGCGATGTACTTAGGACCCATGGGTTGTGGTCAATTGTGATGTAGTCGGGGCCCATGGGACGTAGCCCTTCTGATGTATATAGGTCCATGTGATGTGGCCCATGTGATGCATAATAGGCACATGTGACGCGGCCCATTATGATTGTATGAGGCCCATCGTGGTGTGTTTGAGGGCTAGGCTATGAAGCCCACTATGATGTATGTTAGGCCCATGTGAAAGGCCCATCATGACGTGTATTAAGCTCTTAAGTAAGGCTCTTGGTATTATATTTTTAGCCCTCTTATGAGGCCATGGGTCCACTATATATTAGGCCCTATGTGGGCCATTCCTTGAGGTCAATGCTGGTTAAATGTCCACATTGTCGAGGCCGATTGTCGATGTTAGTTATTGATACTGATTATGAGTATGTGACATTATAGCATCATGATACATGCCCATACGCCCATACGCATCATCTACAGATTTATTATGAGATGTGGTTGATCATTGCATATGTTATTGAGCATGTTGTTATGAGACTCCCTAATAGGCGGAGGTTATCTCACATGAGCGCACAGTATGTGCAAGATTGATGCATGACTAGATTGTATGACTCATGCATCCTGCATTATGATTAATGTATGCCCTAGTGACATCAAGGTCGTAGCCTCCACAGGCATATCATGGATGGCCAGATGGGACACTGAAAATATTTATTTCTAGCATACGGACGCCATAGATGTCCCTGGGTGAAAATCTCTAAACCTTCGTGGCCAGAAGATGCCCCAACGTCGAGATCGAGTGGATACATGAGCGCCCGAGTACTGAATACCAGGAGGCTGCGTCTGCCACTGTGTCGTGGTCGATTGGGAGGGGGTATGGCCTTACCCGCCGGAGGGTAGGGGGCATAACTAGGCTGAGTTTGACCAGCTTATGAATGGGTCCGCTATCAACATGCCAGATAGGTATTGGCAAACTATTAGCCAGGCGGATAGTGAGGTTTCTTACGCTCACTTGGACTGTGCTGCTGGGAGAGGGGCAGTGTCATTTGGAGTGTACTAAACTCCGGTGATGATCCTAGAGATGAACCATACTGATATGTGGACTTATTGAGCAGGAGTTGCATATTCATTCATTCATTCATTCACTATCCACTCGGGCTGGTAGTGCGTAACTATTTGTTACGTGTACCTTCGTAAAGACTAGAATTTCGGTTGGGGCGCGCGACTAACCTGAGATCAGGAGTTTACCACATCGAGTCTGATTATCCAAATTTAGGTATGGGACTGGTTTGGATAAAAGTCCCTTGTGATGGACTCCATAGCCTATGATACTACGTACTATCATCTCGACTTCACACTCCAACATGGTCATTCCATTTGCACTGCATGTTGCGTTACATCCGTGGCATATGGTATGGCTGACGCTGTTTCTGTTACTCATCAGGAATGTATATTATATTGCATCCTCTGCATCTGATATCTGGCTCTCTATGACTCCTCATTTGCATAGTTAATTTCTATTGCATATTTTAATATTGTATGACTCATGCACTTGTCAGTATTTTCGCTTACTCTATTATCATGTGATTTACGATTTTGTCAGTACTTCTGTTTACTCTGATAATTCCTGATCTTGTCAATATTTCTGTTTACTCTGATAATTCATGATCTTGTTAGTATTTCTGCTCATTCCGACATTGTACGATCTATGGATTACCAGTATTTTCGGTATTGTATGATTATGCCATTGTATTGAATATTTGGCACTTACCTTGTGCACACACTTACACCACCCTCTAATCTTTGTATAAGCTTATGCATGATAGATGCATGCAGGTGATGTTAGGTTGCAGCAGTATTGAGTTTGGAGCATGCAGTGGTCTTATGGAGCTTAATTTTCGATTTATGTATTTCCCTTCTAGTATTGTACTCATATGATTATATTAGTGGATATGTGATGACGATGTTGCCTTTGTGAGTTTGGTAATCTTGTAGTTATGCTTATTACTAGTTAAATATACATTGAAAAAAAAAATCCTCCTTGTAGGATCCCAGGATTGGAATTTGGCATATGAATGCTAGGAGCTGAAAATGGGGTACTACAGAGGCTGTCGGTACTGGATTCGGTAATCGGGATTTCTGTGAATCTGATTTCTAGGTTTGGGGTATGACACAGGTGCTTTCATCGGGAGTGAGGAACCCGATGGGATCAAGGATCATTAGGCCTACACCTCATAAATGGATAAAAGCATCGACATCGTCAGGGTGTTCCAGTTTCTCCAATTTGCTGGATGAATGGACATAATTAGAAACACTCAGCTAATACATTCATGAACGTATCTCATTAGTTAGGTTAGCGACATGGCAGTTGAGGTCGTGAGGGAGTGTTTGTCATTTACGAATGTTAGAAGAAGTCGCTCGAGGGAGTATCGTTGGTAAGGGCATGTGTCATTCCATAAAACATGCAATGCACAAAGAAGAGTACTTAGAAATTTTTATTTGTATGTTTTTCATTAATCTCACCTTGAAATTAATATTTTGTATAAATTATTGCTAATGACACCCACAAAGTTGATCACTCACTCGCACTCTAGGATAGTGTTTTAAAATAATAATCAGAATTTGTCATAGATGTAGAGATTATATAGCTGAATGTGCTTGAGGGTGCCAGCGTGGATGACGAGGGGGGGCTGACCTACTACCAGACCTTCGGCGGCTCCTTTTAGATTATGTACGGGTGATCGCAAGATATGGACCAGGGCCCTAGTTATTTTTGGGATAGTTGTACTGGTGGGACTAGTTCCTTTTCATGGATTTACTTGGTATTGTATTTTGGATATTCTATACATTTAGTGGCACTTATTACCGTTTATGGTTCACTTGTGCTTCAAGGTTTGCTAAACTCCCCATTACTTATGAAATAATCCAATTTTAATTGAAATTTGAGGCCCATTAGAGCACACGTGGCATTCGGGAATTCAGTAGCTGAGTTCTTACTCGGTCCCTAAAAATCCGGGGTGTTACAAGAATGAATTTTAAATCGTTGGAGTTTGATCAACTGAGTAAACCATCACTTAAGTTCTTGCACTTAATTAATTAAGAGAAAGTTTGAATATCATGTTAATCTAAGTCATGAGCCACATTCAAATTGCTTTATGTGAATTGTACTAGAATCTTTCTTTATTAGTATGTGTATCCTTGATAGATATTGAGAATTGAGTTTTGAGAATTTTATCCACCTTAAAAAGATGAAAAGAACCAGTTAAAAAATAGTGAGATCGACAAAAAGGTCATGTATGGTGAAAAAACTGAAAAAAAAAATAATTAAAATAAAAACCAGAATGAAAAGAATATAAAGTCTGAAAAGAATGAATAAAAAAAAGATCATCGATATAAAATAAAAAATTGAAAAAAGAAGAAAAAGAGGATAAGTTCAAAATCAGCACTTGATTATTCAAATAATACTGAGGTGATGAGCATGACTAACATTATGAAATAATAGTATGTAAAGTAAGTTGAAATTCACTAAGCACATTGGGAAAACTTGATATATGAACTTATGCTTTTAAATGATTGATGAAGAACATACCAAATTGATTGCTCGTGTGATTCAGCTCTAGGTTTTCAATTTTTCACTCTTACCTCTTTGGATTATACTCATTCATACGTGTTTACACAAAAGATTATTTTCTGAAAGAGGATTGTAATTTGAGAATTGAAGATTATGTCACGCATGTTTTGCTCGGGACTAGAAAAATGCTAGTTTGGGGTGTGTTGAGACTCAAATATTACATATTTAACCCTTTAATTACATTAGTTTTCCTGGCATTTAATTAATAATTTAATTTAATTATATAAGTTATTTTCATGTGAGATTATTTGTAAGCTTATGATAAATATGCACTTAAAAGATGGATTTAGAGCTCAAAAGAAGACAATGAAGAATTGGAGATTTGGAAGTCATTAATGAAGAACATGCCAAAGATCCAAGAAAACTAAGTGAGGAATGAAGAAAATTGAAGATTTGAAGTGAAGAAAAAGAATCCTAAAAATTGTCCGAAAAAAAGATATTCTGAAATTCCGAGGCCAGAAAAACATAGTTCTGAAAAAGTGTTAGAATAGACTTCGATGACATCGAAGGTGTAATCAAAGCTAGTTTGATGTTATCGATAAATTCAGGAATTTCGGGCTAAACTCGTTGAACAGTTCTGGATGATTCTCGATGACATTGAAGCCATCTTCGATGACATTGAAGGTGTCATCGAATGTTACGTAGATTTTACACGAAGTGCTTAAGTTTGAGGTAGTTTGAGGATTTTTCCAACTCAGTATGAAAGTTGGAGTTCCACAACTATAAATAAAAGTCCCTAAGATGTTCTAAAGCATTTTCTAAGGTTTGAAAAGGGAGAGAAGGCCTAGGTGAAGCACTAATGACTGTTCACTCCCCAAGTACAGGGTTGTGATATAGTAATAAACTCGGTAAGACCGAGGTCGAATCCCAAGGGATTGAAACTTATACGTTATCTGAAACTAAGTAGAACTAGAACTAGACTAAGACGTAATCTAAATCAAATAGAAATTAAGGAATAATTGTGAAATAATTATCTAAAACTTAAGAAATTCAGAGGAGGGAAACTAGGGTTTCAGAGGATCCACTTATAGAGATTAGGGAGATCTTATGCATACATCAGAAACTCAATTGGACTTAGAGTCCATCTTCATCCGGTTGAAGGTGTAACCATGGAAATCAAACTGAACTTCCTTTGATATAGTTTTGAAGAGATGAAAGGTATATGAACTAGAATGGATTCCATCACCAAACCATGCCCAAGAGACAAAGTAAACAACAGAATTAAACTAATTACTAACCAATCACATGTATGAAGGTGAGGAAGGGTACCGTCATCCGACCATGCCCAAGAGACTATGGTGAACAACAGGGCTTCTTGACGTCATAAACATAAAAGGAGAAAGAAATACTCAAAGCTTCCGCAGAATTATTGTAATTTCAGTCACAACAAACCATATAAAAACTAGAAGTATTCCTATTAATCAACTACCATCAATATCAGTTCATAATATACATCAAGGCCATAGAATCATTCCCATCACGCCACAAGCTTCACCTCTTAGCCCTAGTTGAGAGGCTTAACCTAGGATAGACATGATTAGGCTAATTCCTTTAACAAAAATAAAATAAATAAAAAGGAAAACAAACTCTAATCTCTCTCTTCTTCACGTCCAGCTCCAGCTGTGTATGAATCTCCCCTCCCCTCTCTCTTACTTCTTTCTTTTATAAGCGTCAGCAAGGTCGGTCGGTGGCTTCCTTTACGCACAGCGGCATGTGTTTATGCAAAAGGTATTAGAAACGTCGTGCGCTCAAGCGTGTTGGTGCAGTAGAGGACTCCCCATAATCGAATATTATCAGATTTTTTTCCCATGTTGGGGTTTAGTTCTTTCCTGGGCTTCATCTGGATGGTCCGGATCGGCCATCCGATCAACGGTGGTGAGCCACTATTTCTCGAATCGTCCGGAACTTGCGAACGCAATCCCTGTGCACGGTAGTTGCACTGATCTCTATGAGGCCCAATCGTAGTGAATGTTTAGTGGATCAGGGCCATTCAGTGGCCTCGTAGAGACAATTTAGGCCAATCTTCCAAATTTGAAGTGTATCTGAGCTTTGGGTGGACCACACCACTAATCAACATGGTGAATGGTTCCTTGCCACTGTGATCTTGAATACATGCATGGACCCACATGCTCGACATGGGTCTGATCAATTTTATCACACTAACCCAATGAACGGACCGGATCATCTGTTCTAAGCGATCTTGATGGCCCACTACAATCCATCCACAGCCCCTGTTCTTGTGGTCACGGCGACAATTTCCTGTGCATAACCTGTGGGGCCCACATCCCTATTTCTTGAGGAATCCACGCCGTCCATTGAATTTTTCATGAAAAATCGGTCGGACAGGATCGGTTTTGGATCAGTGTCTACGAGAATCACGTCGTTTTGGTTGGCGCCATTCAATCCTTCGTCTGCACCTCCATGTTCATGCAGCATTCGAGAAAAGCAAGAGGTGAATCATAGTACAGTTGGTTTGATCTAGTGAACTCAGTGAATGGTGTGGATCTTCAAAACATATTATTATGGTGGTCCACCAGAAGTCGATAGCAACTCCCTGTTGCATAAATTCGGCGTAAATTCAGAATTTCGAATTCGGTCGGGTTAGCGACTACTGACCATTTTTATCGGTCCAGTGCACCTCCTCTTTATGTGATTTGTGCACACTCACGTCATGTAAAGTGGTTCCAACCTCAATATTTGAGAAATATGCTCCGTCCATCCACTTTGCTAACTCATTTAATGGGTTGAGACCAAAAGTGAAACATATCCAGATATCAGGTGGGCCCTTAATTGGAGTTTTGGTGGCTAATATGATCGTTGAACCACTTTCACAAGGATCCAACGACTGAATTTCGACGTCTACGGTTAATATATGGCCTTCAGGTTTTGTATGCAGTTTCAAGCCAAGCAGATGGTGGAAACCCCGTGATCTTGCATTCTAGATGATTTTCGGGCCACTTGAGCTTCAGTTTTCTAATTTTCTCAGATATTTGGTGTATAATTCCGTCGATCTTGGTCCCTTGAAGTCCGTCCCTTTCCTTTAGTATCGTCGGAGCGTTAAATCCATGCTTTTAGCACCTTATTTCGATCCAAGCTTGTAAATACACCCTACATGATAAGAATGATAAAACGAGCCATTAAACAGTATCATGCTCGTAAATCCAGGTAATAACTGGGGTCTGATATCCAATGTTTGACCCTTAACAACAACGTCCTTCTACTTCCATTTCTTCATGGGTTCTAGTAGATTTTTTTATTTTTCTTATGTTTTTGAGTTAGTTATGACTAGCTAATTTCTTAGCTAAGGCTAAGAGGTGAAGCTTATAGCGTGTTGGGATGTTTATTTTTCTTCGATTCTTATTTATCTTGAACTACATTAATTTCTAATTTGAATTTAAGGAATATTTTTAGTTTTTTATGGTTTATTATAGCTTAAATTACAATAGACGTTGTGATAGCTTTGAATATCTTCTTTTCCATTTTGAGATTGTGAGAACAGTAAATCCTGTTATTCAACATCATTTCCTAAGCATGGTAGGATGATGGAATCCCTTCCAATCATCACAATACTCCTTTATGTGTAGACAAGTCAATGAAAAGTTTATATTTGGTTTAATTGCTTCATCTTCTAATTGGATAGGATAGGACTCAAATTCCAATTGTGTCTCTTGAATCAAAGTAAGGTAGCATCTTGATAGCTACAAGTGGATCCTTGGCACCATAGTTTCCCTTTCATATTTAATACTTTATTCATAATTACTCTTAATTATTCCAAATTTAGATTTAGATCTAATTCTACTTCTAGTTCTAGTTATTTTCAGAATACGTACAAGTTTAATCCCTATGGATTTAACCTCAGTCTCACCGAATTATTACTATATTGCGACCTTACACTGGGGGTTATGAACAAAAAATGCTAAAAGAAATGAACATTTTAGGATTTCTACGAATAAAGAGAGACGGTGTAACGCCCTGAATTTCAAGGGTCGTGCAAAGCTCAAATCCCGAGATTTCGAACATCACTTATGTCCTGTGGAAGATAATATTCTGATTTCGTTCACGTTGACCAATTAAGCATGCATGAAATTGTACTAAACAACATATCATACTTCAAACTTAGTATAATTAACCATATGCGTAAATCCAAAACATATATATATATATATATATATATATATATATATATATATATATATATATATCTTTCACCAAGTTTCTTTCTAGAGTATGGGTCTGCAGCTTAGTTTAATATATTACTTGTGAAATTCCAAGAGTAAACAAAATGTGTAGCATAAATGTAACATCTAACTAAGCCCAGATGCCTAGTGCCCCCTGTCCATCGGCACGTGGCCTACATCGGCCCACCCAAGAGTTGGAAGTAGGAGAATTCCTCCTCCTCGTCCAAGAAGTCCTGCTCCAATGCATCAACGTCAATCATACCTTCATCTACACTAGTGTCTGGTTGGTGTTTTAAAATACCATCTCAGAGTGAGAGTGAGTGATTAACTCAGTAGTTCTATAAAGAAAAAGTTACGCATGTTATCAAGTCGATCAATGTAGTAATGATAAGGCAATCATAAACAATCACGTCCTAACTACTCTTTTTAATGCGAGAATAGAGTTTATGTAATGATGCATGCCCTGACCCATCAACACTCCCTCAACATGCAACTCCGACCACCTCTTTCGCATATGACAACACTTCCTCAAACGTGAGACTCCAATGCCTTTTTGCCACATTCTAACTAATACAATGTGATACATGATCATGTTAGCCAAGTGATTAATTATGCTCATTCATCCAGTAACTTAGGAAAGCTAGGATACCTCCCTTTTTAATATCGATCCAAATCGAACATTAGTCATTGGACAACTGCAGTGGTCCTACTCCAATGTTCTAGGTTTGTCAATCCTAGATAAACACATACAATAGGCAAGTTACAAGAAGTAGTGCTCGCAGTCACTACGGGGAGTCTCGTCACCCCAGCGTAGGCCGACAACTCGAACACGATGTCGCATACAACTATGCCTGTCTCACGAGTCTTGAGGATCACGGTACCATAGTTAAAGGTTGATCTTTACAATTATGAGGGGTACCTTAGATTCAAACAATCGTGTTCATACATGGTAAACATTCAATAAGTCAACCGATTCTTTAGACAAGCTCAATTTAATACAGGCGCATGCTGACATGATCGACATGGAGTGCATAAGTGCCCTTCTTGTCCTAGCCACTTCGACAATTGACTTATGACTCGTATCTTTCAAGTTTTACCTAAGGTGGCCAACCCAATCCGGTCACCCAAACATGGGCATTTACTGATTGCCTAGACTAAGATTGTAGCCCCGATCCTATCTAAATCATACTAACACATGATAATATATAAGTCAACATTCAATAAGCAATCCTGATAAATTTATCATTCAGGCATTTCATCAAATACATAGACTACGTTAACTACAACGTGTATCTTATTAATTTATTACGAAGATAAATACGTAGTTAACGATCATAACAAGCATAAATCATTAGCTATTTTTCATTTAGGAATTTCATCAAACACATAGGCTACGTTATATACTATTACAGTTTCATAGATTTATTGCATAGAGAAGTAGGCATGTTTAAGACAACAAGAGATCCTACAGTAGCAATCATCACAAACATAAATCATTAACTATAATGAAGACATTGATAAATCGTAACCTAAGGATTTATAGTCCACACCTTTGGTAGTACGCACAACTTGGACTCGGTCCCAATACTATGTTTCCAAGGAGGGAAAGTCGATCGCCTAAATGAGTACACGGGTTAGTTAGGTTGTTGAAAAACCATTTTGGGACCTACATCACTATAGGGATTAGTATTTCTTACCCTAGGTCATAGCTGGAGGAGTTTCAGTAGCAAAACATGACGGTGGTTAGGCTTGTGGATCCATGGGAGAGGATTTCCCACAGTAGCAAACGATTTTCCAAACTCACGTCTTCTCTATTTTTCTCTTTTCTCTTCTTTCTCTCCTTAGGGTTTACTAAATTCATATTTGGGAGAGAGAGGGTGAGTTGAGAGCCATTTATAGCCCCAGATGGTGTGCAAATGGCTCTAAGGCCACTTTGAACTATATTTATACTCCACGGGTGGCTATTTCTGATTAACAGGGCTCTCAGGATGGCCCACGACTCATCTATTCCATGGGTAGGCTCCTTATCTATGGATCAATACTAGTACCCAGCTTCGATGAGATCGGATAAATAGATCAGCCGTGGGATGTCCGTTTCAGATCAATGGTTATATAGGTTGAATCGGGGCCACGGTTATACGGTTGCATGTAGGGAAATTTCTTTTCTCTATGTGTGAAGTTTGGTCATAAACCAACAGTCTGAAATCCTCAACTTTATGTAAGAGTGAATGGCCCAATTCACTTAAGTTTCAACACATTTTCTTAGGGTATTTGCATTTCTCACGCACTTAACTCACAGCTCAAGTTGGGCATTTTTTGACATTATCTGGGATTGGTTCCTGCGATAGTCGTTGAACCCAGCAGGACGGACATTGTCTTACAATTTCAAGGTCAGCGGACCCCTGACATGCGGTCTAGATTCCTTATGGAGTTTCAGTGTTCTCTCTAGAGGGACAGGCCCTCAGGATTTCTCCTAGGTCTTCGAATGGCGTTGGGCCAGTGGTACTTATAATTCTTGCACTTCCCATTTGTGAAAATGGTGGCCCGAGCTTAACCCATTGAATGCTTAGTATCTAACTAAATCTTGTCTAACTAATATAATTGGGTGTGGTCCTTGGGTGGTTCCGCCCGAGGTTATACTCGGGTGTTTGTACGAATTTTTTCGAGGCATTACAATCTACCTCCCTTAAAGAAAATTTCATCCTCAAAATTTTTACCTTTTTGTACTCCTCGAGAATTTATGAATAGTTCTTACGAACCTTAGCTTCCGTCTCCCAAGTAGCCTCCTCGGTGTGGTGTGTCTATAACACTTTCACAAGTGAGATGACTTTACTGCGCAACACTTGTTCTTTCCTATCAAGAACACGTGTGGGTTGCAATACATAGGTGGCGTCTTTCCTTAGTTCTACTTGCACCTACCTGATGATATAAGTAGGGTTAGGAATGTACTTCTTCAACATTGACACGTGAAACACGTTTTGCACCCATGTGAGTGGCGTGGGCAAGGTGAGACGGTATGCTAAAACACCTACTCGGTCCAAAATCTAGAGGCCCAATGAATCTCAGCATGAGCGTCCCTTTCTTGCTAAAATGGAGTACTCCCTTTATTGGAGAAACTTTAAGGAATATATGGTCCCCAAATTCGAATTCCACTCACCTCCGTCTCGTATCGGCGTAGCTCTTTTGCTTACTTTGGGCCATAAGGAGTCAACGTCTGATAATATCTATCTTTTTCGAGGTCACCTGAACCAGATCTAGGCCAACTAAGCTTTTCTTGCCGACTTCCTCCCAACAATGCGGAGCCCGACATGGGTGTCCATACAAGGCTTCGTAAGGAGCCATGCTAATGCTTGCTTGGAAACTGTTCTTATAGGCACATTCGGCATAAGAAAGGCAGTCATCCCAGCTATCCTTGAAGTTAAGTATGCACGCTCGTAACATGTCCTCAAGTATTTGATTCACCCGCTCCATCTGCCCATCGGTTTATGGGTGGAACACGGTATTGAATTTCAACTTCACCCCCAACGCCTCCTGGGTTCGAGTCCAGAAAATAGACGTGAACTGTGTGTCTCAATCCGACACAATCTATAGAGAAACTGCATGCAGTCGTACTATTTCTTTGATGTACAGCTTAGTCAGGTCGTCTGTAGAATTAGAAACCCGAATCAGAAGGAAATGGGCTGATTTCGTCAACTAGTCCATAATCACCCAGATAAAGTCATGCCCCTTTCTTGTCTTTTGTAATCCAAAAATGAAATCCATAGATATGAAATCTCACTTCCACTCGGCTATGGGCATGGGTTAAAGTAGACCCGGGGGTCGTCGGTGCTCGGCCTTGACTTGCTGGCATGTAAGACATCGAGACACGTAATCTGCTATTTGGGCCTTCATGTTGTCCCACCAATATGAACGCTTCGCGTCCCTATACATTTTTGTACTACCTGGGTGCATTGCTAATTTGGAATTGTGAGCGGCATCCAAAACCTCTCTCCTTAGATCGTGAAGGTTCAGGATGCATAGGCGGCCACAATACTGTAAACCTCCATCTAAGCCAATCCTCCATTCTAATTCTTTACCGTCACCTACCCGCTCTTTCATCCTCAACAATAGCTCATCTTCTTTTTGAGCCTCAATGATTTGATCATCGATTAATGGTAATACATTGAGGTGCGTGACGCTCTCGAATGGCTCTTCCACCATTAATCTCTGTTCAAAATCTTGCATGAATTTCATCATATTCCACTCTCTTATCATCAGTGGGGCAGTAAATTCCATAGCTTTCTTGTGGCTCAACGCATCAGCCACAAGGTTGGCCTTGCCAAGATGGTAAGAGACTTTGAACTTGAAGTCTTTCAAAGTTTCCATCCAATGGCGTTGCCTCATATTCAGGTCCCTCTATGTGAAGTTGTACTTGAGGCTCTTATGGTCGCAAAAGAGCTCGAACTCTTCTCCATAGTGGTAGTGTCTCCAAAGCTTCAATGCAAAAATGACGGTCGCCAACTCTAGATCGTAAGTGGGGTAATTTTCTTCATATTTCCTCAACTATCGATAGGCATAGGCGATCACTCTATTTTTTTGCATAAGCGCACACCCCAAACTGACTCAAGAGGCTTTGGTGTAGATAATGTATTTGACCCTTGCTCTGGCAGCACTAGTACAAGCACAGATGTCAGCCTATCCTTTAATTCTTAGAAGGCCACCTCCGCTTTCTCATTCCAAGTGAATTTAAGATCCTTCTAAGTAAGTTAGGACAACGGTCAGGCTATCTTGGAGAAATCTTTAATGAATCGACGTTAATAGTCTG
Source organism: Magnolia kwangsiensis (assembly GCA_037074715.1). NCBI lineage: Eukaryota > Viridiplantae > Streptophyta > Magnoliopsida > Magnoliales > Magnoliaceae > Magnolia > Magnolia kwangsiensis. The sequence continues at coordinate 69,869,422 of CM073583.1, forward strand.
CAAGCTCGAGAAAACTCTTCACTTTTGTAACTAAGTTAGCCTACTCACAGTCCTGTACCGTGGTTACCTTGGCAAGGTCCACGGTGATTACTTATTTTAAAATTACGTGTCCTAAAAACTTGACTTCTTCCTTCCAGAGTCGCATTTTCGATACTGTGCAAATAACTGATTCTACCGTAGAGTATAAAAGACCGCTCGTAGGTATTTTTCATGATCTTCCTGACTTTTTGAGTATATCAAAATGTCGTCTATGAATACGATGACGAAACACCCAGTTCATGAGATACATGAACATGGCTGGCACATTTGTAAGTCCAAACGACATCAGAAGAAATTCATAGTGCCTGAAGTTAGTCCTAAAAGTTGTTTTCTACACGTCTTCATTCCTGACGCGTAACTGATGACACTTAGACTGCAAGTTTATCTTGGAGAAGTACTGAGCCCCCTTCAATTGGTCAAACAGGTCATCTATCCTGGGCAGAGGATACTTGTTCTTCACTGTAACATGGTTTAGCCTATGATAGTCTATACACAATCATAATGATCCATCCTTCTTCTTCATGAATAACACAGGAGCTCCCCAAGGAGATACGCTCGGCTGTATAAAACTCGAGCCTAATAAATCATCAATTTGCTTTCTCAATTCTTCCATCTCATATGGAGGCATGCGATACATCGATAAGGAGATGGGTGTCGCATCTGGCACGAGGTCGATAGTGAAGTCGATCTCATGTTGAGGAAGTAGTTCAGGGATTATCCTGAACACGTCCGTGAAATATTGGACCACAGGCATGGCCCTAAGTGACGGACCATCAAAGTTTTTCAATAGGGAAGCATAATAACATATCCGAAAGGGATAACTGACCTGAACGGGGAAAGTGAAGGCCGTGCCCTCGAGCCCCTGGGTGGTCACCAATCTAGTCTCACAATCAATCTCCACCTTCAATTCGGTGAGCCAATCCATGCCGAGGTTAACGTCTTATTGGTAAATCTTAGTTACAACCAAGTCAATGTGCACCACTCTGCTCCCTAAGTCTATAAGGAAACCCTTACAGAGTTTAGTGGCGTCTGAGATGGTCTGTACTGTAGCGATGACCCTCACCCCAATCATGGGGGTAGTATCTAACCCTATATGGTTAATTGTGGAGCACGATACCAAAGAAGCAGTGGACCCAATGTCCACTAATAGAAACATAGGTTTATGTTGGATGTGCGCCATGACTTTAAAAGGAAGAGGTACCGTTGTCGCTGCTTTGACTGCCTCGGTGGCAAGTGCATGTACGTGAGCCTGTTGTGGGAAATTAGGTGGCGCCGTCATAGGCCGTTGAGGCAACCTATTTCAGAATGCAGGAGGATGGTTGAATTGTTGTATTGGTGCCACGACTCACAAGGAGGGGCAGAAATAGCATGTGGGGGTTGACAGTTGATCCTTTGAGGTGGCGCGTAGCCATTATCCCTCATCTTGGTGAAGCAGAAGGGGTCAGTGTGACCCACTCTGCCGCAGTAGGAGCACGTGCAATCGGAATACCTTTGTTGGGTTGGTGGAGCCATCGGTCTTGGAGATGAGTTCATATATACACGGCCTCTTGCTGAGAAGTGGCTGGGTTTGCACTTCGAGCCTAGGCCTCAGGCCCATTGGTAAGCATGCTCGGGACACTCGCTCACCATCCTGCTCAGTACGCAAGCACATGTTCACCAGTTCAGCATATGTGTGGATGCTAGCACAACACATCTTGGTGAGGATGTCAACCCACAGACCCTCCGAGAATCGCTATATTTTCATAGGCTCATTAGCCAAGATTAGGAGAGCATATCTATCTAGCTCCATGAAGCGGTTCTCATATTCTGCCATCATCATTCTCCCCTGCTTGAGGCAGAGGAATTCGCCCTCTTTCTCATTGCGATAGGTGAGAGGGAAGTATTTCTCATGGAATCATGTCTCGAACCTGTCCCACGTCCACACAAATCTTATAGGAACGATCCTTAACACACTGTCCCACCACATGCTAGCTTCCTTCTCGAACATGTAAGTAACAAGTTCAACTTTCTTTGCCTCGAAACAGTGTAATGGCCTTATCATCTTGGATATTTAGTCCAGCCAATACTCGGCCTCCTCAGGTCGATGGGTACCTGCAAACGTGGGAGGTCGAAGGTGTTGAAAATGTTCAAATAGCCCACGTGCAGTCGTTGTCCCGGTAGCCTACATGTGTTGCATCAGCGGGGCCACGTTCATATTCTGTGCGATGGCCCCCGCTATAGTCGCTAGCACCTATTGTTGTTATTACATCAAAAGTAACATCTGCTCCAATCTATTGAGGGGTGAGGCTGCCTGAGGCACAGTTGGCACCGACAAAGAGGCATGGTTCTGGCCTAGATTCGGTGGCATGCTTGGCATTGGCCCATCTGTAGGGTCGGTGGCCGGTTGTGAGCCCAACATTTCCTCGCTATCTGGGCCCAAACTATGGCCCTGTTGGCTATCGATCGAGGGAGGGACCCCGTCGACCAATCCACCGTGTGGAAGGCATATCATGTTCCTGTTAGTCTTAGGAGGCATTCCTTATATACAACATAGGGTACAATATTCATAGGATTAGAGTGATCTCATACATACATCATCAATTCTTCAACCATTCCACACATTATTTTAACAAAATAGCTCCATGCATTTCATTAAACAAAATTTGTCACAGTTACATATGTTATGGCGTTACATGTACTATGATAAAGAATGCATGATTGCCGACTAAAACAAAAGGATTTTGACATTTACAATCCCAACATCCAACTAAGCTTATCCAAGGCAATTACAAAAGAAAGAAACAACCATATGCTATACTCATAATCCTCCGATTCTGGTGAAGGTGGAGGTGCTCCCTTATCCTGCATGCAGCACAAGAGGGCTTTTAAAGTGCAGGATATCCTCTTGAATTTCCTCTTCATGTATTCCTGCTTCACCTCAATCTTAGCCAAGCGGGCGTCATGAGCGGCCCGATCCTGATGTTCGTCATGAGAGGCGAGAGGCTCCCAGTCAAAGTCCTGAGCCTCCACTTCTTCTTCCTGTTCTTCATCCTCATCTCCTTCCTCTTCTTCAACCTCCTCCTCTATCTCATCCCTGAATTCCTCAAGCCAGGCCTAGTGCTGCTGGGACCCATCTTCATATTATTGAGGGTGTTCTCGTTGATGTAGTGGATAGGGGCGAGATTGTCCATATGTAATCTAAACCCAAAACTATGGGTAATCTTGCAAATCAATTGGCCAAATGGGAGGGATAGATCCCCCCGAGCAGATTGCGTCGCCTTCACAATCTGGGTCAAGACAAGAGTGGGTAGGCACACCTTATCTCCTTGCCCTACCTGGTACAGGAAGTCCACCATGAATCTAGTGCACTCCGTGCGATTTCTCGACTTGGGATACACATTATACGAGCACATATGGTGGAACAGGCGATAGTCATGGGTCATGCGCATAGTTTTGAGGTTGTTCTCCCACCTCCAATCAATGAGTTGGCCGCAAAGGAAGCATGTGTGGCGATCTCTCTCCTGCCCTTCAGTCAGTTTAGTCTCACTGGCATGTACAATGCTGCACTCCACTCTCATTATGTGGGAAATGATATCTACATTAAACTTAGCTTCTTGTCTTCCCAAAGGAATGATAAATTGGAGAGGCTCAAGGGTTAGGTCCTATATGTGTGCGCAGAAGGTTCGCACAAAGCCCTCACTAGCGTGAGAATTTCCTTCAAATACAAGACCCCAACATCGTCCAAAAGGTGGTCAATCACTGGGTATACTCCAAATAGTTTCTCATCCACATGAGCTTCAGAGACAACTTTGCATTGGCGGAACTTACCTAGCTCAATGCCCACCCGTAGGGACCTCTTCATTGGGATTTGGGGGTCAAGGTCCTGCTCTGACCTTCGTTCGACGCTCAAACTTGCCCCGGTACTCATCTTCTTCTTGGAACGACTCGGACAGCTTAGCCCAGCCCATTCGGGATCGCTCATTTCTTTCCCATAAGGGAAAGGAGCATAGAGATGAAGAAGATGGTAGCTACTATCTCAAAAAGGACCATGGAGGTGAAAAGGAGAATGGAATGGAGGGATTTCAAAGAAAATAGGGATTTCTGGTGCCCTAGGAAGAGGATTGGTGTTAAAAAGGATGGGAATAGGAAAGTATAGGTAGGGCTTAGGGGGATTAAAGTTGAATGGGAGTTTAGGGATGGAGTATACAAGGACAAAGATAAAATTTGAAGTTTAAAAGTGAAGATTTGGAAGTGAAGGGAGGTTTTAGGAGGGTTTAGAGGGTAGGAGAGTGTTTGAAAGGGGTAGAAATGGGTAGAAAGGAGGGTGTAGGGGTGTATAAGGGGACCCCCACACGTGAGAGGGGCCCACCTGTCAGGTTGACAGCGGCGCGCCGCCGATCTGGCTGTGTCGCTGCTCCTGTCTGGAGGTTTTGGCAGCGCCCCTGCCATTTGGTGGTGGCCACCCCCCTTGGGTCATTGTTTATGCTCCGTGGTACCCCCTGGGCCCCACTAAACACACTGGTTTGGGCCCCTAATAGGTCGAGTCCACCCATCGCAGTACAAAGGGTGTTTCATCGCGTTTTCTGGATCCATTTTTTATTCAAAAATCTGTCAATTGACAACCCAGATAGAGTTAAAACCGCCCAAGTTATTCGAAAGCTCCTTTACTTAGTCGGGAATAAATTTGGTGAGGATCTATAATTAGTTTAAATTATGAAGTCTACACATTTAGGCCATCTCGGCCTCGCTAGCTACTTGTGCCAGTTAGTCCCAATGTACTAAAGTCGAGTCGACTTGGTTCATTATTCTTGGTTAGAAGTAACTTAGGTCACTTCACACGACCTAAGTTCCCTAATTGAAAGTCCTTGACTGGCCTACAGGGCTCGATTCCACTAGTCGGCGAACCCTTGGGATTATAATGTCATCTCTAAGTTCCATCGCCCCCTTCCTAAGTCAAAGTGCGTATGATAACCTCTACCCCAGGCCCACCATAATCCAATCCATGCTCTGATACCAACTTGTAACACCCTGAATTTTGAGCGTCGAGCAAAGCTCGAATCTCAAGATTTTGAACATCATTTATGTCCTGTGAAAGATAATATTCTTATTTCTTTCACATTGACCAATTAAGCATGCATGGAATTATACTAAACAGCGTATCATACTCCAGATTTAGTATAATTAAGCATATGTGTAAATCCAAAACATATATATATAAATACATCTTTCACGAAGTTTCTTTCCAGAGTATGGGTCCGCAACTGGGTTTAATATATACATGTGAAATCTCAAAAGTAAACAAAATGTGTAGCATAAATGTAACATCTAACTGAGCCTAGATGCCCAGTGCCCCCCTGTCTATCGGCACGTGGCCTACATCGGCCCACCCAAGAGTTGGAAGTAGGAGAATTCCTTCTCCTCGTCCAAGAAGTCCTACTCCAATGCATCGACATCAACCGTACCTGCATCTACACTAGCATCTAGTTAATGTTTTAAAATACTGTCCTAGAGTGGGAGTGAGTGATTAACTCAGTGGTTCTATAAAGAAAAAGTTACACATTATCAAGTCGATCAATGCAGTAATGATAAGACAATCATAAACAATCACGTCCTAACTACTCTTTTTAATGCGAGAATAGAGTTTATGTAATGATGCATGCCCTCACCTATCGCACTCTCTCAACACGCGACTTTGACCACCTGTTTCGCATATGACAACACTTCCTTAAACATGCGACTCCAACGCATTTTCATCACATTCTAACTAATGTAATTTGATGCATGATCATGTTAGCCAAGTGATTAATTATGCTCATTCATCCAGTAACTCGGAGAAACTAGGATAACTCCCTTTTTAATATCGATCCGAATCGAACATTAGGCATTGGACAACCACAGCGGTCCTACTCCTATGTTCTTGATCCATCTAGGTTTCTCACACTTACATAAACACATACAATAGGCAAGTTGCAAGAAGTAGTGCTCGTGGTACTATGGGGAGACTCGTCACCACAGCGTAAGCTGATAGCACGAACACGGTGTCCCATACCACTATACCTGACTCACGAATCTTGAGGATCATGGTACCATGGTTAAGGGTGGATCTGTACAATTGTTAGGGGTACGTTAGATTCAAACAGTCGCGTTCATACATGGTAAACATTCAATACGTCAACCGGTTCTTTAGGCAAGCTCGATTTAATACGGGCACATGCTGACATGATCGACATGGAGTGCATAAACGCCCCCCTTATCCTAGCCACTATCGACAGTCGACTTACGACTCGTATCTTTTGAGTTTTACCCAAGGTGGCCAACCCAATCCGGCCACCCCAATATGGGTGTTTACCGATTGCCTGGACTACGATCATAGCCCTGATCTTATCTAAATCATGCTGACACACACGCATAATATATAAGCCAACATTCAATAAGCAATCCTGATAAATTTCTCATTCAGGCATTTCATCAAATACATAGACTACGTTAACTACAACGTGTATCATATTAATTTATTACGTAGAGAAATTATTATGCATATGACAACAAAGAATCCTACATTAACAATCATAACAAGCATAAATCATTAGCTATTTTTCATTTAGGCATTTCATTAAACACATAGGATATGTTATTTACTATTACAATTTCATATATTTATTACATAGAGAAGTAGAAAAGTTTAAGACAATAAGAGATACTATAGTAACAATCATCACAAACATAATTCATTAACTATAATGAAGGCATTGATAAATCACAACCTAAGCATTTATAGTCTGCACCTTTTGGTAGTACGCCTAACTTGGACTTGGTCCTAGTACTATGTTTCCAAGGAAGGAATGTTGATTACCTAAACGAGTACATGGGTTAGTTAGGTTGGAGAAAAGCCATTCAGGGACCTACATCACTAATAGGATTAGTATTTCTTACCACAGGTCGTAGTCGGAGGAGTTTCGGTAGAGAAATGTGGCGGCAGTTAGGCCTATGGATCCATGGGAGAGGATTTCCCATAGTAACAAACGATTTCCCAAACTCTCTTCTTCTCTATTTTTCTATTTTCTCTTCTTTCTCTCCTTAGGGTTTACAAAATTAGTATTTGGGAGAGTGGGGGTGAGTTGAGAGCTATTTATAGCCCTAGACGGTGTGCAAATGGCCTCAGGGCCACTTTGTACTATATTTAAACCCCACGGGTGGCTATTTCTGATTAACGGGGCTCTTAATAAGGTCCACGGCTCATCTATGCCATGGGTAGGCTCCCCATCTATGGATCGACGCTAGTGTACAGTTTCAGTGCGACCAGATAAACAAATCGGATGTGGGATGCCTGTGTCAGATCGGTTATACGGGTTCAATTGGGGCCACGGTTATATGGGTTCAATCAGGGCCACGGTTATACGGATGTGTGTAGGGAAATTTCTTTTCTCTATGTGGGAAGTTTGGTCATAAACCAACGGTCTGAAATCCCCAACTTTAGATAAGAGTGGACGACCCAATTCACTTAAGTTTCAGCACATTTCCTTAGGGTATTTGCATTTCTCATGCACTTAACTCATAGCTCAAGTTGGGTGTTTCTGGACACTATCTAGGCTTGGTTCCCGCAATGGTTGTCGAGCCCAACAGGACTGACATTGTCCTACAATTTCAAGGTCAGCAAACCCCCGGCGTGTGGTCTAGATTCCTTACAGAGTTTCAGTGTACTCGCTAGAGGGACATGCCCTCTGGATTTCTCTTGGGTCTTCAAATGGCGTTGGGCCAGTGGTACTTATGATTCTAGCCCTTCCCATTTGTGAAAACGGTGGCCCGAGCTTAACCCACTGAATGCTTAGTATCTAAGTAAATCTTCTCTAACTTATATAACTGGATGTGGTCCTTGGATGGTTTCGCCCAAGGTTGTACTCGAGCCTTTATATGGATTTTTTTGGACGTTATAGAGGGAGAGAATGAGAGGGAGAGGGAGAGGGAGAGAGAGAGAGAGAGAGAGAGAGAGAGAGAGAGAGAGAGAGGCCTATGGCAGTCGTCGATATGGGATGTGAATTAGATACTGACAGGTTGAGTAGCGAGACTCGCTATTAAATTGATGTTACCATGTTCTGTGGACCCCACTATGTTGTATCTGTTGTATCGACTTCGTCCATCCATTTAGAGATATCATTTTAAGGCATAAGCCAAAGAATGAGGTAGATCCAAAGCTTTATTGGACCCCACTATAGAAAACAGTGGGAAGATTGATCCTCACAGTTGAGACCTTCCTAAGGCCCACCATGATGTTTTTTTGAAATCCAACATGTTCTTGAAGTTAACAAAGACATTAAAGAAGGGAAAACACGAATATCAGTGTGATAAAAAAATTTTATGGCCTTTAAAAGTTTTTAATGGTTGTGTCACTTTCTCCACTATTTTCTATGGTGAGGTCCACTGGAGGTTTGGGTGTGACTCGTTCTTTGGATCTTACCCTAAAATGATCTCTCCAGATGAATGGATGGCGTGGATACAACACATACATCATGGTGGGGCCCATAGAACTTGGTGACATCACTTCAGTAGCAATCTTGGTACACAACATGTATAATCTAATGTGATACATATTTCAGAAGATAGATCCTCACCGTGTAGCCTCATCTTTCCTGTCAACATTCACACGTGGTGGACCATATACCATGACGATCCACTGGTGAAAAGATCAGCCCATTCCATTTATCAGGTGGGCCACACCAACCAAATCAATTCTCAGCCAATGCTTTGTGAGGTGATTTATCATGCAACAGAGATGTAGGTGATCAACTCTTCCTCTCTTTATCTCTCTCTCAAGTAAACAGAAGAGAGAAATCCGAGACATGTATTTAGAGGGTGAAATCTCATTTCCTTGTTTCTTTGGGATCAAATGGCATTAGGCAAGATCCGCTAGAACCTCAACAAACATGTTGGGTGGTGGCCATTTTAGTTGGAATAGAACTTTCACAAAAGAAAGAAACAAGGGCACGAAATATTCAATTTTAAAGGAAAATATACCGAAAGGAAACAATAAGGAAAATGGGAGAGCTTCATTTCAGATGTGAGGAAGGAGGCTTACCTCTTCTATTTACCACCAACTACTGTCGATGGAGCTCTCTTTTCCACCGTATCAGGACCAAGGCCACCCACCCCCACTAAATAAACCCCATTTTCACACCAAAGTAGTCATTCCCTGTCATTATAGTCAGCTGTAGTTTTCTGAAATTTCTCATCCCATGGTTCATACAATTGATTGGGGAAGACAACAGGATGAGCTTGAGGATGAGCAATGATCGGGCGACAATTCTAAGAAGGGATTTCGCAATCCCTCCCATATTCTCGAATGCCTAATACCTCATCTCCATGATAAGATCGGATATACACCGCCATCCAAACACCCTAAAGAATGAGGATGGAGGGATATTACAATCATATCCCTCCTAATCCACCGAAAGTCCGATGCCCAAACTGGCCCTTATGGTGAGTAGTTTGAACTGTACTCAAATCACAAGAGGTTTAAAGTATCTTTTTAATATATCAAAACAACCTGAATATGTGGCGGAGAAAATGGATGGAATTCTTAAAGGATTATTATTTTGATAGTTGCCATCATCCAAGCAAGGCGAATGTTGTAGATAACACATTAAGCATGAAGACGTGTAAACTGGTGGCAAGTTTAATGATTAAAGAATGAGAGATGTTTGATGTGGTTTGAGATTTTGATGTCAAAACTTATATTAGTAACTTAATCATGCAGCCCACTCTGGTATGTAATCTCTTAATTATCCATTTAAATTAGTTTTTTAGTTCTTACATTAGGATGTGGTTATTTAGGATTTTCTTTTTACTAGGTGCGACGAATAATGAAAGCGCAGAAGGATGATGCATGGTTACAAGAGAGAGTAACTAAAGAAGAAAGAAAGGATTACTTAGAGTGGCGAGTAGGCTCTAATGGTGGGATTAGATTTTGAGGAAGGTTATGTGTTCTAAACATATCTGAATTAAAACAAGAAGTCTTAGATAAAGTACATTGTATAAAATTCACCATCCACCTAGGAGGAACCAATATGTACCGTGATGTGCGACATCAATATTTGTGGAACAATATGAAGAGGGAGATAGCCATCTATGTTACAAGGTGCCTTACCTGTTAGTGGGTTAAAGTGGAGCATTAGGAGCCATCAAGACTTTTACAACCATTACAAGTCACAAAGTGGAAGTGGGAGAACATATCGATGGATTTTATTGTTGAACTACTGAAAACAAGTCATCATTATGCGGTATGGTTTATCATTGATAGGTTAACAAAGTCAGTGAACTTCCTTCCTATATGTCTTTCTTCATCACTAGATGAGTTAAGAAAATGGTATATTAAGGAGATTTTTAAGCTTCACGACATCCCTATGTCCAATATATATAATTGAGACCCTAGATTTACATCACGCTTTTGGAAGAGTCCTCAAAAGGCCTTGGGAACGATGCTAGACTACAACATGAATTTTCATCCACAATCTGACGAACAAACTGTTAACCCCAAGTGTAGGGTTGCGATGTAGTAATAATCTCGGTAAGACCGAGGTCGAATCCATAGGGACTGAAACTTGTACGTATTCTGAAAGTAACTAGAACTAGAACTAGAAAAAGATGAAAACCTAATTTAAAATATTTGAGAGAGTAATTGTGATTAAAGTAATTAAAAATAATGAAATTAAAGGTGGTAACTAGGGTGCCAAGGATCCACTTGTAGCAAGTGGGAAACTACCTTGCATAATTCAAGGACATAACTGGAATCAGAGTCCTATCCTATCTAATTGGTAAAAAGAGATTTGTCAGATCTCTGAACTTCACATGGATTTAATCATCAATAGATAAGAGTAGTGAAGATTTGGAAGTGATTTTGTCACCTAACCACACCCAGGAGACAAGACAAATAACAACAATTTACCAAACCCACAACCAGTCATAAGAGAATTGTGAAAGTTAGGAAGGATTCAATCACCTACCATGCCCAAGGGACGATGGTGAACAACATGACTACCTAATTTCACAATCTCAATTCAAAAAAAAGAAGATATTCAAAGTAATTGCAAATCCATTATAATTTAAGTCACAACAGACCATTAAAAAGTAAAAATATTCATTCATAATTAAACTATAATCCAAGAGAGTTCAATAAACATGAATCAAAGCATAGAAAAACACCCCATCATGCTACATGCTTCACCTCTTAGCCCTAGCTAAGAGGTTTAGCCGATCATAAACATGATGAAACTAAGCTCTTAACAATGATCATCAAAGAAAAAGAAAGAAAAGAAGAAGAAGAATGGAGAAAACTCAGTCGGTCATCCCACGATCTCTCTCTCTTCTCTTCCACACCCCTAGCTCCACGGCTGCTCGAATGATTGATGATTCTCAAGTTCTCTCTCTTCTCTCCTTTTATAGGCAAAGGAGGGTTGGTTTAGAGGCTACTGGAGTCGGTATAGAAGCTCCTTGTGCAGCACCGTGTGTATGCAGCAACAAAAACGCAACCCAACTTGTGTTTGGGTGGAGATTTCGGACAAAAGATCGTCCCACGATCTGATTTTTCTCCATGGTTGGGATAAAGACCGCCTTTCAAAGCTTTTAGTCAGTTTAGATCAGAGATGCAATCGTGATCTGGGCCATAAAACTCCCCGCAACGTCTAATTTTCCTGGACGTGCGTTCAATATGAAAACTTTTACGCTTACGTGTTCGATGGGCACCACAGTGATGTTTTAGGAGAAATTCACCCCGTTCATTGGATTCCTAGTGAAATTTTAGTTGGAAAGGAGTGGTTTTAGTCGAGTTTTGGTGTGGTCCACTTGATCAAATCACCCAGCTATTCATCCTGCATTTGATGGCGATCTGCTTGTGTATGCGTGCATGGGAGCAAAAGGTCACAAAGGTTATGGTCGTGGCCACCCCCTGGATCGAATGGACGGTCAAGATCGTCCAAATGGGTGATCATGGTGGCCCACATCAAGACCCCAGACGGACAACGTGCGACGAGAATTTGAATCCGCCCAAGATTCAGAGAAAGGTTAGGTCAATGACCTTTGACCGAAAATTTCGGTCCGGTGCGGTGCAGGAGTGCACACCCCATGTGCACGCACATCCCCGGGTGGGGTCCATTGTGATGTTTCTAATAAATCTGCTTTGTCCATCCATTTTACCATCTAATTTGAGGGGTTGAGACTAAAATTGAAGCATATCCAGAGATCAAGCGAGCCCCAAATCAGTATTTTATGAGCTGATCTATTAGTTGGGCCACTTCTAAAAGGATCCAATGGCTGAAATTTTACGTGTACAGTTACTTTATGGTCTTTAAGCCAGATATAAAGTTTTAAACCAAATGGATGGTGGGAACCTTGTGATCTTACATTCAGGTCAATTTTCAGGCTTTCCTATCTTCAATCACTTGATTTTCTCGGATCTTTGGCGTGTGAATTTTTTAATCTCAGTCTTCTAAGATTCTTTCCTTGGTAATTCTCGAGCAGCAAATTTATGCTTTTAGCACCCTTTTTCAACCCAAGCTCCTAAATTCACCTTGTAACAAAAAGATGATTAAAATAGGACGTTAAGCATTATCATGTTCATAAAATTAAGTAATAACTGGGGTCTAATATGCAATATTTATCCCTCAACACAATCCCCAACCAGCATTTTGCTAGTCCCGAGTAAAGTATGTGAAAAATATTTTGAGAATTACAAGACAATTCTTATAAACTCAAGTGGTTTGTTGGAAAGTTATCTAGATAATAGAATTCCAAGATATATCAATGTTGGGCATTTCCTTCTCCTAAACTCAAGCGCATGGTAAACTTCATAGTCAGGTTCAAAGTATTAATCCATCAATTAGAACAATTCTAAATATTGAGTTCCATGGGTGCAGAATGCAATCTCGACTTACTACAATTAAAGGTCCAATTCACAATTTTCATGATAACATTGATAATCAAAAGAGCATTCAGAAGAACCATAACTTAAACTTACCTTACAGTTCAACTTTACATTCTCCCATCTTTTGATTTTTTTCATCAATGGTTTTCACGCTATGCTAATATTTTTAAAGATCTTTAATAGGTAGCCATTTTCGACGATAACTATTTTTAGCTGGCTAATCTCATTTCTTTTCTTTTCTTTTTTTCTTCTTTTTTTCTTATGTTTTTTTTAAAAAAAAAATTCTTCTTTTCTTTATCTTTTCTTCTTATTGAACATGATGAAAAAATTCCCTATGCTGGTTCCTTCCATGCGTAATAATCACCAAGTTAACAATTTAATATTGAACCATCACTTTAATGTGTAAGCTAGATGTGATATGTGAAATCATGATTCAATCAATGTTTAAAACTTCTAGTTATGGATTAATAATTCAAACTTTAACTATGAAATCTAACAGGTAACTGAATCCAAGTATTATAAATCATCAACATTAAGTATCTTATACTTCTTAAATCAAGAATATCCTTCAAAATCACTCGAATTCATAAGAATTTCTAGAAAAAATTTAAAAAGTTTTCACAATTCTTGTTTAAGACTAAGAAGACACTGATTAGGTCACCTAATCTCCCATCCCCAACCTAAAATCTATATTGTCTTCAATGTAAAAGATATAAGCATGCAATGCACATGAGACAACGAAAGTAAAAGAAAAGTAATGGAAAAATAGTACCTGAGAAAGAAATTAAGAGGTTTTCCAAAAGGATTGCTACATGAGAGTGGGTCAGCACAAGAGTTTAAACCATAAAAAGTAAACTACCTAGAGCAAATAAAAAGCAAACTATCCTATAATAGCATAAAGCTAACTATCCTAGGACGATAAAAAACAAACTACCCTAGTACTATAAAAGCAAGGGAAAAGCTACTCAGTTATGCCGCAAGGTTCCTCCTCCGGCCAATATCATGATAAATTTCTTAGTGGGTTTCTCAATAAGATCATCTAAAAGCCATTTTTTCAAAAGGTTTGGATGCCCTAGAGCATGAATTTTCAGAGAAATTTATGGACCTCATCAAAAAATTGTCATTGAATCGCCTGAGGTATCCAAAGTATATATGATTCACCTGTGATTGAAAAATTTTCAATGTTAGTACTCCATGGTGAATCAGAGACTACAGGTATATGGAATTCAGAAAAATTTTCAGTGGATGTAGCTTCAACACATTCCGAAGTGTCAGACTTCCATTCAATTGTCAGCTCTCCCTCCTGTGATAGTAAGCATTTAAGATCTATGGAGGGAAGAGTTTCAGGATAAGGGTTCTCTCGGTTAGTGACAACAACCGAGTTATTGTCTTGTAAGGCATTTACTGTCTTTTATCATAGGATCGTTTGAATAGGCAAAGTGTGTTAAGTAATCATCCAAAGAGTTGAAAAATTCAGCTGAGAGTGGCTTATCCTCCACATTGAAGTTTGTGATGGTCTGCCCAAGGATTTCATCATCTTTGAAAATGGATGGACACATGCTCTCTTGCTCTTGCCCTACATAGACAGATTGAGAATCAATAGGCGAAGTATTTATGTGAGGACTCTGTTCATTGATACTACTCAAAAGAGGCATTGAATCATAAAAAATTGATAGTTTAGATGGTGATCTCAACTGGGTGGTTTCAAATTCCAGAATCTTATCGGGCAATTCATCTATCTTCCTAACCATCTTATAAGTTAATGTAGGGGAGTGGTCTAAACATGCATCATAAAGGTTGGAAGGTTTAGGTGAAAGTGGTTCATCCTCCACATTTAAATTAGCCATGTCAGATAAGTGGAGTAGATCACTATGGTCAACAACTTCATGAACCTCTTGATCATTGATATGGGCCAAACTTAAGATTAAATCTCAATACACATCATCTTCCAATTCAATACAGTACACACTTTATTGGGATTGCTTTCCTCACATTTTATTCCTAAAATGGGTTGAGGTTCGAATAAACTAACTTCTCCCTCATCATTGGAACTAAGTGTGTCATGTGAGTGAAGCATGTCATTATCATTATATTTAAAAGACACCCACATCTCTTGATCATTCTTTTGAACAGTCATCGAGATCGACTCATCAGAAAATTGAACCGTATGCTCATTAACAAAATTCAACTCCTCATTCTAAATTCTAGAGTTCTCCACAATCACCTCATGTGAACTCCATTGTGGAATATCTTTTCTAAGTTCTTACAGTCCTTGGAGTGTATTTTGCTAGCTGAGCTCTAGAGTTTGGAAGAAATTTTGAATTAAATTCTCTTAGATTATTTCTGGTTGAATTTCAAAGGTAGAGGATCCAAGAGAATTATCACTATAATGCATTGCTGGTTCATCTTCCCAACGTTGATGTGTCCACTGATCATAGTCATACGGATCATAGGTGGGAGAATATGATGGTTGTTGATACATATTATCAACCATAATATAATCTCTCATTTTTTTTCTTCTTGTTTGATGGTTAATTATAGTTTTTACTCCCATAAGTCTGACAACCCCAACATTCACGTACTGTTTCCTTTATCCGTGGGGTGTAATTGTTCTCCTGCATATGATCACGTAAGGACTTCTTAACCGGTGGAGCATTATATTCTGGTCGGTTCTCGATGATTTTTTTAGAAAATTTTTGAGACATAGGCTGTTTTCTATCATAATCATCATACATCCCTTCCTAAGATCTATTAGTTGTCTCAACATAGTGACATGCCCACTCTTGCATGGTGAACCCTAATTCTAAATCTAATCCTAAGAATTTAAAATTAAAAAAATAAAAAAAATCCTATAGCAATAAGAGATCTAGAAATAAAAAGAGAGAGAATTAGAAAAAAGTTACCAATTTGGAAGGGTTTATGTTAGAATCTTGCAAAAGAAAACAAAACAAGTCAGTTACTAAAAATAAAAATTTTAAAATTAGAAAGTTTCTAAAAAGAAAAATAGAAAGATGGGTTAGTTTATAAAAATAAAAGGAATCCTAGAATTAGAAAGTTTCTACAAATGTAAAACAAACCCTAATCTAGAAATAGAAAGGAAGAAAAATTAGGAAGAGATTACCAAATCAGAAGTTTCTATATCAGAATCCTACAAAATAGGAAAGTTAAGTTAGTTTCTAAAAAAATTCAAACAGACAAACCTAAACGTAAAATTAGAAAATAGAAAAATCCTAATCTTAACCTAATTCTAAAACTAGTTAATATCAGAAAAATGCAACCGTTAGTCCCCAGCAACGGCGACAAAAACTTATTCACAACCCCAAGTGTAGGGTTGTGATGTAGTAATAATCTTGATAAGACTAAGGTCGAATCCATAGGGATTGAACCTTGTACATATTCCGAAAGTAACTAAAACTAGAACTAGAAAAAAGATGAAAACCTAATCTGAAATACTTGAGAGAGTAATTATGATTAAAGTAATTAAAACTAATGAAATTAAAGGTAGTAACTAGGGTGCCAAGGATACACTTGTAGCAAGTGGGAAGCTACCTTGCATAATTCAAGGACACAACTGGAATCAGAGTCCTATCCTATCCAATTGGTAAGAAGAGATTTGTCAGATCACTGAACTTCTCATGGATCTAATCATTAATAGATAAGAGTGGTGAAGATTTGGAAGTGATTCCGTCACCTAACCATGCCTAGGAGACAAGGCAAACAACAACAACTTACCAAACTCATAACCAGTCACAAGAGAATTGTGAAAGTTAGAAGGATTCTGTCACCCTACCATGCCCAAGGGACAATGGTGAACAACAGGATTGCCTAATTTCACAATCTCAATTCAGGAGAAAGAAGATATTCAAAGCAATCGTAGATCCATTGTAATTTGAGTCACAACAGACCATTAAAAACTAAAAATATTCATTCATAATCAAACTAGAATCCAAGAGAGTTCAATAAACATGAATCAGAGCATAGAAAACACCCCATCACGCTACGAGCTTCACCTCTTAGCCATGGCTAGGAGGTTTAACCGATCATAGACATGATGAAACTAAGCTCTTAACAATGATCATCAAAGAAAAAGAAAGAAAAAAACAAAGAAGAAAAATGGAGAAAACTCAGTCGGCCGTCCCACGATCTCTCTCTCTTCTCTTCCACGTCCCTACCTCCACGGCTGCCTGGATGATTGATGATTCTGAAGCTCTCTCTCTCTCTTCTCTCCTTTTACAGGAAAAGGAGGGTCAGTTTAGAGGCTGTTGGAGTCGGTGCGAAAGCTCCTTGCACAACACCGTGCGCACGCAACAATAAAAATGCAACCCAACTTGCATTTGGGTGGAGATTTTGGACAAAAGATCATCCCACGATCTAATTTTTCTCCATGGATAGGGTAAAGACCCCATTTCCAAGATTTTGGTCGGTTTAGATCAGAGATCCAATCATGATCTAAGCCATACAACTCCCTACAACGTTCGATTTTTTTGGACGTGCATTGCATGCGAAAACTCTTACACTGACGTGTTCGGTGGGCCCCACAGTGATGTTTTTATTGGATTCCTAGCAAAATTTTAGTTGAAAAGGAGTGGTTTTGGTTGAGTTTTAGTGCGGCCCACTTTATCAAATCACCCCCACCATTCATCCTGCGTTTGATGGTGATCTGCGTGTGTACGCGTGCATGGGAGCAAAAGGTCACCAAGGTTATGGTCGTGGCCACCCCCTAGATCGAATGGACGGTCTAGATCGTCCGAATGGACAATCATGGTGTCCCACATCAAGACCCTAGACGGAAAACGTGGAGCGAGAATTTGAATTCACCCTAGATTCAGAGAAAGGTCGGGTCAGCGACCTTTGACCAAAAATTTCGGTGTTGTGTGGGAGTGCACACCCCATGTGCACGCACATCCCCGGGTGGGGTCCATCGTGATGTTTCTGATAAATCCGCTTCGTCCATCCATTTTTCCATCTAATTTAAGGGTGTTGAGATTAAAATTGAAGCATATCCAGAGATCAGGTAGGCCTCAGATCAATGTTTTATGAGCTGATCTGTCCATTGGGCCACTTCTACAAGGATATAATGGCTAAAATTTTACGTGTACGGTTACTTTATGGTCTTCAAGGAAGATATAAAGTTTTAAACCAAATGGATGGTGGAAACTTTGTGATCTTGCATTCAGGTCAATTTTCAGGCTTTCTTATCTTCAATCCCTTGATTTTCTTGGATCTTTGGCATGTGAATTCTTTAATCTCAGTCTCCTAAGATCCTTCCCTTACCTTGGTAATTCTCGAGCATCAAATTTATGCTTTTAGCACCCTTTTTCAACTCAAGCTCCTAAATTCACCTTGTAACAAAAATATGATTAAAATACCAAGTAATAAATGAGGTCTAATATGCAATATTTGACCCTCAACACAAACGGAGCAAGTAAATCAAATCTTTTAAGATATGCTTCATAGTTGCATTGTTGACTTCAAGGGAAATTGGGATGATCACCTTCATTTTGTAGAATTTTCCTACAACAAAAGTTTTCAATCCAGTATCGGCATGACGTCATTCAAAACTTTATACAAAAGACCTTGCAGATCACCTAACTATTAGACTAAGGTATATGAAAGAACATTGTTGAGACCAAAACTAGTGCAAGAGACATCTGAGAAAATTGTCATTATCAATGAATGTCTACGTGCTGCTCGGAGTCACGAGAAGAGCTACACCAAAATCGCTAGAGAAAACTGGAGTTTGCCATAGGAGACCATGTATTCCTGAAGGTATTTCTGATGAAAGGAGTCATGCGATTCAGAAAGAAAAGAAAATTGGTACCACGGTACATTGGACGTAATGCCACGAATTTCGAGGGTCGAGCAAAGCTTAACTCCCAAGATCCTACACATCACTTATACAACAAGATAATGATGTTTAAATATTGTCCATATTAGTGCATTAAACATGAGAAGGATTATACTAAATCAACATATCATACTCCAGAGTTAATGTAATTAAGCAAGCGGAAGACTGAGATAATTATATAAAGTTTATACGTGTTTCAAAGCCTCTAGAGTATGAGTATGTTACTGGGCTAAATATATACATGTTTTGTCTCAAAATATACAAAATGTCAAAATGTAAATGTCTGACTAATCATATAACCCTATAATCTCATCGAAGTAGCACGAGGTCTACATAAACCTGCCAGAGAGCTGAACATAGGAGAACTCTTCCTCCTCATCTATGAAGTCCAACTCTGCTACATATACATTCTTATCACCTGCATCTATAACAGAGTCTGGTAAGTGTTTTAAAACACTGTCCCAGAGTGGGGTGAGTGATCAACTCAGTGGTACTATAAGGTAAAGGTTAACATGTTATCAATTCAATCAAGTAGTAATAATAAAGCAATACAACAAGCATTTCCTAACTACTCTTATTAATGCAGAGTTGATATGCAGTAATGATGTATGCCCTCGCACAAAGCTCTATCAAAGCGACTCCGTCAACCATTCGCACATGACAAACTCCCTAAACGTGCAACTTTCTTGTCAAAGCACATGTAATGCGATGCATGGTTGTTTTAGCCAAGTACTTAATTAGACTTATTCATATAGCAGATTTAGAAAGCTAAGGTACCTTCCTTTATATCATTTACCCAAAATGAAGGATCTATCTAAGGTCGTCAATCCTAGTTAACCATATACGATAAGTAAGTTGTAGGGCATCACCCTTAATGGAAAGCAGTGGATAGAAAAATTCAAGAGTTTATACTCGCGGTCACTATGGGAAGAGTCGTCACTTCGGCACAGGCTGACAGCTCAAATACAGTGTCCCATACCACCATATTCGGCTCACGAGTTTGGGTTGCTCGCTGGTCACTACGGGGAGGTTCGTCACTCTAGCATAGGCCAACAGCTTGACCACGGTGTCTCATACCACCATGCTTGGCTAATAAGTCTTAGCGAATCATGATACCATGGTTGAAACGGGTCTGTACATTGATAAGTGGTACCTTAGATTCAAGCAGTAATGTCCATACATGGTAAACATACAATAGGCTCATTGGTTTATTAGACAAGTTCGATTGGTACGGGCGCACACCGAATTAATTGACATGGAGCACGTAAGCACTCCCCTTGGCCTAACCACTGTCGACAATCGTTGTACGACCCGGATTCACCAAATGTATCAAATGTGGCGAGACGAATTCGACCACTTAATGGAAATCATTACCGATTTCCTGGACTACATTACAATCATAATCTTACTCAAATGTAGTATGTAAATACATGTGAAAATTATATCAGCATTTGACAAACAATTCCTCATTTGAGAATTTCATCGAACACATTGAACATGATACCAACTATTCGCATTTCATCCATAAATTGCGTAATTGAAATTAAGATTACATAAAAGAAATTATACATATAGATAAAGCAATTGAGAATTCTATCTAAATACCCTTATTAAATACAATTCATCAACAATTTCTCATTCAGACATTTTATCAAACACTTAAACTACACATTACTAAATACATAGACTTGATTAGTTACGATATGAACTATAGCAATTCATTACACAACATCGGTTATAAAGCATATAACAAACAAGGATCTTATGTTAGAAAGCATGGCAAGCAGAAATCGCAATTTCATATTCATTCAAACATTTCAACAAACACATGGAATGCAACTTATTTTCAACATAGTTCACACATATATTATTTATCAAAAACGTCGTAATCAACATCATATGGCAGCAATCAAGTCAGATATAAATCATTACTGACATTGAGAGCCTTAAAAACCATAACCTAAACGTTTATGGTCCACACCTTTCGTCGGAATGCTCAATTCGGATGTGGTTTGAATCCTACATTTCCAAAAATAGAATAACGGGTACCTAAATCATGAAATCTGTTAGCTAGGTTGACAAAAAACTATTCTAAATCTTAACTATGGCGTTAGGGTTTGGATTTCTTACCCAAATCGTAGTTGGAACGAGTCGTGTAGCGTAATAGAGAGGTGAATCAATGCGTGGAGCTATGGTAAAGAATCCCAGTAAGGATCTCCAGGAATCTCTCTTCCTTCCTCTTTTCTCTCCTTTTCTCACTCTCCTAGGGTTTGGAGCAAATTCGTATGAGAGAGGGGTGGAGTGGTTTAAGGGCTTTAAATAGTCATAGAATTGGTGTCAATGGCCCCAGGGTCATGGTATACTTAAGTTATAACCAAAGGGTGTCTGTTTTTGACAAACAGGGTCTTTAGGAAGGTCTATTACTCACATATGTCATAGGACAAGTTCAGTGACCATGGATCCAAGTCAGGTTATGATTTTGATGCGATCAGGTTAGCGGATCGACCGTAAAGGACTTGTATCAGATCAACGGTCGTTATCCCTTAATCAGGGTCACAAGTATACAGATAGGTGTAGGAAAATTTTCCTAATCCATGGGTGAAGTTTGATCAGAAACTGATGGTCTGAAATCTTCAATTTCGCCCGCAAGCAAACGACCCAATTTACTTAAGTTTCATTATATTTTCTAAAGATATTCATGTTTCTCACACTTTGCTCCGGGCTCAAGTTGTGCATTTTTAGATAATATCTGGGCTCGATTCCCACGATGGTTGTCAAGCCCAATAAGACGGTCATAACTCTATAGTTTCGCGGTCATCGAAATTTCGACATGCGGTCCAGGTCCGATACGGAGTTTCAATGTACTCCCGAGAGCAACGAGCTTTTAGGATTTCTTCTAGGTTCTCAAGCAGTGTTGAGTTAGCTATTTTGATGGTTTTGGGTCTTGCCGTTTGTAGAAATAGTGGTTCAAGCTAAATCCACCGATTAATCTAGTTCAACACTTAATTAATTTTCACCTAAATTTCTACTGGATATGATCCTTAAGGATTTCTGCCTAAGATGGTACTCGGGTATTCGTACGGATTTTTTCGAGATGTTACATTGGATCATTTGAGATCTTTTAGAGAGTCGGCCTCGTAGCATATAGAGTAGCCTTACCTCCTCAATTTTTCGTCGTCCATTTGCGTATTTCATGTATTTATGCTTCGGAAGTATGAGAGAGACACATCACATATCATTAACTGGGAGCTGTTAAAAATCTAAAAGAATGTCTCATATATAGAGACACTGATTCACATCCTCGACAGAAAGGAGCAAGTGCTTCGAACCAGAACAATACCACTCGTGAAGATTCAGTAAGGGCATCATGACGATGATTAAGCTAGCTTCATGTGAACAAGATGATCAAATCTGAGAGAAGTAACCTCACATCTTCATATGTTAGGTATGTTAAATTTTGGGGATAAAACTTTTTTTTAAGAGGGGGTAGAACGTAATAACCTGATTTTTTTTTCAATAGTGAGAACCAAATCCCACCATTCTCTTTCATATGACCCACTTCAGTTTTGGAATGGCCTCTTTTTGGGCCCATGTCCTAACGTGGGTAGAAAAAGCTAATGGACGGAGTGGATTTATAACGGCATCATAGTGGGGCCCACCCAATAAAAAATTGTACTGACGTGCGGATGCACGTCATCACCCAAACCCACGCATCCTGACTTTCTCTCCCCATCTTCTTCTTCGTTTCGCAAGAGGCAGCCTTGGACCCACAACCACTTCTCTACCTCCATTGTAATGAGACATCATCCAATCTAAACCGTTCATTCTGTGGGTCCCGCCAATGTTCACTCCCCAAGTGCAGGGTTATGATGTAGTAATAACTCGGTAAGACCGAGGTCGAATCCCAAGGGACTGAAACTTTTACGTTATCTAAAACTAAATAGAACTAGAACTATACTAAGATGCACTCTAAATCAAATAGAATTTTAAGAAATAATGATGGAATATTTATCTAAAATTTAGGAGAAATCAGAGAAAAGGAAACTAGGGATTCAGATGATCCACTTGTAGAGATCAGGGAGATCTTACGCCTGTTTCAAAAATCATGAAATTAACTGAACTGCCGTTGATCTAGTTTTCAAAGAGATGAAAGGAAGATGAATTAGAATGGATTCCATCACCAAACCATGCCCAAAAAGACTATGACAAATAACAGAATTAAACTAATTACCACCCAATCACATGTATGAAAGTTAGGAATGGTACCGTCATCCAACCATGCCCAGGAGACTATGGTGAACAACAGGACGTCCTGACGTCATAAACATGAAAAGGAAATAGAAATATTCAAAGCATCGCAGACCCATTGTAATTTCAGTCACAACAGACCATTAAGAACTAAAAATATTCCCATAATAATCAACTAAAATCAACGTCGATTCATGAATTAAAATTAAAATAAAATAAAATCTCCCATCTCACTACAAGCTTCACCTCTTAGCCCTAGCTAAGAGGTTCAGCCCGCCATGAACGGGTTAAATCTCATAATAAAAGAAAAGAAAAGAAAATACTCTCTCCCTCACGTCTGCTTCAAGTCCCTGCCCGAGCCTCCACGTCTCTCTCTTTCTTCCTTCCTAGACCTGAATGAATGCTCCCCACGTCCAAAATCCTCCTTTTATAGCTGCTAGAAGGCTGGAGTCAGTGACAGACTTGTAGCAGGACACGGAGTGCAATTTTCGCAGCCAAGTTCGGTACCATGAAACATGCCACTTTCCTCGCTCAAATTCCAAAGAAACACCGTCCCTTAGTACTTTCTTGGGTCCTCTACATGATAGACGGTTCAGATCTGCCATATGATCAAAGATGGTGGGCCAAAACTGTCTGAAAAAGTCAGTTTTCACGGATGTGCGAAGCCTTTCGCACCATTTCGCTGTTGTGATCGGTGGGCCCCACAGAAGTATTTTCTGGAAAATCCACCCCGTCCATTGGATTCAGAACGAAATTTCAGTCAAGAATGGGTGGTTTTGAACGTCCATTGACATGGTCTAGAGAAGAAATCACAGAAGGATCAGTTTTGAACGTTACCGAGCAGCCCTTTTGTGGCCTCTGTATCTCACACGTGTGCACGCATGGGTGCAAAAGGTCAGCATGGTTTTGTAGTTCTCGAAGCCCTCAACACGGTGGACGGATCAGATCGGCCATACGAGCAATGGGTGGGGCCCACTACCATCCGCAAAACGGGCGCCGGCCGTCCGTTACGCAGCCGTGGTGCGTAAGAAATTTTTATTTTTATTTTTTTTTCCTTTCTTTCGATCAGAGACGGTCAACCATCTCTGCCGTTTCCCATGCACGTGTAGTGCACTTGTGCACTATGCACACTTTATTCATGTGGGGTCCACTGTGATGATTTTCAGAAATCTTCACCGTGTAAATTATTTCTCATCTCATTTAAACCGTCAATAATAATTTTGAGGCAGTTCCAGATATCAGGTGGGCCCAGAATCAACGGTTTATGGGTTGATCTGTCAGTTGGGGCACTTCTCGAGATCTTCAATGGCTGAAATTTTATATGTACGGTTAATTTATGGTCCTCAGGCGACGTATGAAGTTTCGAGCCGAACGGATGGTGGGAACCTCGTGATCTTGCATTCTGGACGTCCTTCAGGCCACTTGAGCTTCAATTTCTTACTTTTCTCGAATTTCTGACCGTGTATATTTGTCAATCTTGGTCCCTTGGAGTGTGTCCCTTGCCTTTGGCGTCATCAAATCGTTAAATCTCAACTTTTAACGTCCTTTTTCCATCCATGCTCATAAAATCACCTTGCAACACAAGAATGAGAAAATAAGCCATTAGATAGCATTATATTCGTAAATCTAGATAATATCTGGGGTCTAATATGCAATATTTGACCCTCAACACAACCCCCAACCAGCATTTTGCTAGTCCCGAGCAAAATATGCGAAAAATAAGTTGAGAATTATATGAGAACTTTCTATGAAATCGAGTGAGATTTTGAACAAAATACGAGAAATTTAATATCCATGAATGTTAGAAATTGATCTCTCCTGAGCTCAAGCGCACCGTAGACTTCATAATCAAGTGTAAAGCATTAATCCATCAATTAGAAAAATTTTAAACATTGACATCCATGGATGTATGGTGTAATCTCAGCTAATCAAATTAAGATTGAATTTGTTATTTCAGGATCTCATTGGTAACCAGCAAGAGAATTTATGATAACCAAACTTGCCTCATAAATTTCATATTTTGATCTTTTCAACTTTTTATTTTGGTAATTGTCTTATGATGTGGGAAAATTTTCTTTATAAATTCCCTCTGCATATCATTCCATGTGCCAATGGATCTAGGACGCAGTGAATGTAACCACGTCTTGGCTTTTTCTTTCAAGGAAAATGGAAAGAGTTTCAGCCTAATAGTATCCTCAGATACATTAGGAAAGTATAAGGTGCCTATGATTTCATCGAACTCTTTCAGATGCAAGTATGGTTCTTCAGACTCAAGCCCATGGAACTTAGGAAGGAGTTGGATAACCCCTGGCTTGATGTCCATAACCCCTGGCTTGATGTCCATATGTCCTGTATTCTCAGGAAAAATCATGTATGAGGGCGTACTCACCCCCGCCGGTTATAAATAATCTCGTAAAGTACAAGGCGGGGGTGCCTGATGCACCTCATTCTCATCATGTACTTCCTCAACCCTTGGTTGGGGTAGTACTTGAGGTTGATTTTCAGCCATAATGTCTTCTAACTCAGGAGAATTCAAGTGGTGTCTAGTCCTGCGATGGACAGTCAACCCCTCAACTAATCCTCCTTCAGTCACGAGACGTCGAGTGTTGTCGCGTGCCCAATGGGGCATAAAACACACTCAGCCCTCAAATTCTAACTTAAATCTTAAAAAAAAAGGAAGAAAAAATCTAGAAAATAAAAGGGAAAGATGGAAAGAGGTTACCAAAGTTGGAGTCCTAGGTTAAGAATCTGCAAAACAAAACAAAATAAGTTAGTTTTTAAGAGTAGCAAGTCCTAATTAAAAATAAACTAATTTCTAGGGAAAAGAAGAAATTCCAAAGAAAGAAGAATAAGAAAGAGCTTACTAAATTAGAAACTTCCTACAAAATAAAAAAATTGAGTTAGTTCTAAAAATTAGATAGAAGGAAGAATAGAAAGTTTCTAAAGTTAGGAAAAATTTCTAAGGAAAATAACTAAGCTTCTAAACCTAGAATTAAAAATTTCTAAAAAGAAAATCTAATCCTAAAACTGATTAATTTCAGAAAAACGTAGCCGACAGTCCCCGGTAACGGCGCCAAAAACTTGTTCACTCCCCAAGTGCAGGGTTGTGATGTAGTAATAACTCGGTAAGACCGAGGTCGAATCCCAAGGGACTGAAACTTGTACGTTATCTAAAATTAAATAGAACTAGAACTAGACTAAGATGCACTCTAAATCAAATAGAATTTTAAGAAATAATGATGGAATATTTATCTAAAATTTAGGAGAAATCAGAGAAAAGGAAACTAGGGATTCAGAGGATCCACTTGTAGAGATCAGGGAGATCTTACGCCTGTTTCAAAAATCATGAAATTAACTGAACTGCCGTTGATCTAGTTTTCAAAGAGATGAAAGGAAGATGAATTAGAATGGATTCCATCACCAAACCATGCCCAAAAAGACTATGACAAATAACAGAATTAAACTAATTACCACCCAATCACATGTATGAAAGTTAGGAATGGTACCGTCATCCAACCATGCCCAGGAGACTATGGTGAACAACAGGACGTCCTGACGTTATAAACATGAAAAGGAAATAGAAATATTCAAAGCATCGCAGACCCATTGTAATTTCAGTCACAACAGACCATTAAGAACTAAAAATATTCCCATAATAATCAACTAAAATCAACGTCGATTCATGAATTAAAATTAAAATAAAATAAAATCTCCCATCTCACTACAAGCTTCACCTCTTAGCCCTAGCTAAGAGGTTCAGCCCGCCATGAACGGGTTAAATCTCATAATAAAAGAAAAGAAAAGAAAATACTCTCTCCCTCACGTCTGCTTCAAGTCCCTGCCCGAGCCTCCACGTCTCTCTCTTTCTTCCTTCCTAGACCTGAATGAATGCTCCCCACGTCCAAAATCCTCCTTTTATAGCTGCTAGAAGGCTGGAGTCAGTGACAGAGTTGTAGCAGGACACGGAGTGCAATTTTCGCAGCCAAGTTCGGTACCATGAAACACGCCACTTTCCTCGCTCAAATTCCAAAGAAACACCGTCCCTTAGTACTTTCTTGGTTCCTCTACATGATAGACGGTTCAGATCTGCCATATGATCAAAGATGGTGGGCCAAAACCGTCCGGAAAAGTCAGTTTTCGCGGATGTGCGAAGCCTTTCGCACCATTTCGCTGTTATGATCGGTGGGCCCCACAGAAGTATTTTCTGGAAAATCCACCCCGTCTATTGGATTCAGAACGAAATTTCAGTCAAGAATGGGTGGTTTTGAACGTCCATTGACGTGGTCCAGAGAAGAAATCACAGAAGGATCAGTTTTAAACGTTACCGAACAGCCCTTTTGTGGCCTCTGTATCTCACACGTGTGCACGCATGGGTGTAAAAAGTCAGCATGATTTTGTAGTTCTCGAAGCCCTCTACACGGTGGACGGATCAGATCGGCCATACGAGCAATGGGTGGGGCCCACTACCGTCCGCAAAACGGGCGTCGGCCGTCCGTTACGCAGCCGTGGTGCGTTAGAAAAAAAATTTTTTTTTTTTTTTTTTTTCCTTTCTTTCGGTCAGAGACGGTCAACCGTCTCTGCTGTTTCCCATGCACGTGTAGTGCACTTGTGCACTATGCACACTTTATTCATGTGGGGTCCACTGTGATGATTTTCAGAAATCTTCACCGTCTAAATTATTTCTCATCTCATTTAAACCGTCAATAATAATTTTGAGGCAGTTCTAGATATCAGGTGGGCCCAGAATCAACGGTTTATGAGCTGATCTGTCAGTTGGGGCACTTCCCGAGATCTTCAATGGCTGAAAATTTTATATGTACGGTTAATTTATGGTCCTCAGGCGACGTATGAAGTTTCGAGCCGAACGGATGGTGGGAACCTCGTGATCTTGCATTCTGGACGTCCTTCAGGCCACTTGAGTTTCAATTTCTTACTTTTCTCGAATTTCTGACCGTGTATATTTGTCAATCTTGGTCCCTTGGAGTGTGTCCCTTGCCTTTGGCGTCATCAGATCGTTAAATCTCAACTTTTAACGTCCTTTTTCCATCCATGCTCATAAAATCACCTTGCAACACAAGAATGAGAAAACAAGCCATTAGATAGCATTATATTCGTAAATCCAGATAATATCTGGGGTCTAATATGCAATATTTGACCCTCAACACAACCCCCAACTAGCATTTTGCTAGTCCCGAGCAAAATATGCGAAAAATAAGTTAAGAATTATATGAGAACTTTCTATGAAATCGAGTGAGATTTTGAACAAAATACGAGAAATTTAATATCCATGAATGTTAGAAATTGATCTCTCCTGAGCTCAAGCGCACCGTAGACTTCATAATCAAGTGTAAAGCATTAATCCATCAATTAGAAAAATTTTAAACATTGAGATCCATGGATGTATGGTGTAATCTCAGCTAATCACATTAAGATTGAATTTGTTATTTTAGGATCTCATTGGTAACCAGTAAGAGAATTCATGATAACCAAACTTGCCTGATAAATTTCATATTTTGTTCTTTTCAACTTTTTATTTTTCCATTAATAGTCATGCCAAAAAGAGGAATCAAATCCTTACCAATAGGGAGCAAACCTATGGCAAAAGACCAATTACCTAATAATTTTTTTTAAAAATGTTTAACCTTGGGGAATCAAACCTTCACCTGTAGGGAGCAAACCCATGGTGAAGATTAATTGCCCAACCTGTTCAATTTTTATACTCTGATGGCAAGATATTTCAGACTGGTTCCTTTCGTGCTTAGTGATTACCAAGTTAATCCTTCGATATGGAACTGAAATCTTAATGTGTAAGCAAGACGTGTCCTGAAATCATGATTCAATCAATGTTTACAACTTCTAATCATGGATTAATAATTCACTTAACTATGAAATCTAACAGATACGGAATCCAAGAGTCATAAATCCACCATTATGTACCTTGAAAATCTAAATTAGGGATATCTGTCAAAATCACTTCGAATTCATAAAAATTTTCAGAAAAATTCAAAATTTTTCACAATTGTTGCTCAAGACCAAGAAAATACTGATTAGGTTACCTAATTTCCCACCCCCAACCTAAAATCTACACCGTCCTCAATGTAAAAGATATGAGCATGCAATGCACATGGGACAACGAAAGTAAATGAGAATTGATGGGAAGATAGTACCTGAATAACGAATCAAGAGAGTTTCCAATAGATCACGGCATGGAAGCTTGTCAGCATGAGAGAGAAAGCAGAACAAAAATAATGAAAATAAAATCCTACCTATACCACTTTCGCAGGTGCTCTCGATTGCATTTAGCGTATGCAACAAGCCTTTAAACCCCTAGGTTACCCCTAGCGGACGAGTTGTAGTCTCGTGAGGGTTTGTAGTAATGTCACCCACAAACATTGAACTAACGAACCTATGAAAGTGACTATCCTAAACCTATGAAAGCGATAAACCTACCTATACCTCCATCAGACTAGGAGATCAATCCTGGTAAACAGGAGCAATCAGAGGCATGGACATGTCCTCTGAATCAAATGTCTCAATAAATGGCTTTAATCGATGTCCATTTACTTTAAACTCCTTGCCATTGTCGGGATCTCTTATCTCGACGGTCCCATGAGGATAAACAGTGACAACAATATAAGGGCCGGTCCAACGAGATCGAAGCTTATCCGGAAAGAGATGTAGTCGAGAGTCATACAAGAGGACTTTCTGACCAGGCGTGAATGATTTTCGTAGAATATGTTGATCATGAAACGCCTTCATCCTGTCCTTGTAAATTCTCGAGTTCTCATATGCATCGTTCCGAATTTCTTCAAGTTCATTCAACTGAAGTTTGCGTAGCGAGCCAGCGTTGTCCAGATTGAAATTCAGATTTTTGATCGCCCAGTATGCTTTATGTTCCAATTCCACAGGCAAGTGACAGGCTTTCCAATAGACAAGTCTAAAGGGAGATGTTCCAATAGGAGTTTTGAAAGCAGTACGGTACGCCCATAAGGCATCAGTCAATCGGATTGACCAGTCCTTACGATCAGGATTAACCGTTTTCTCTAGGATATGTTTGATCTCTCTATTGGAAATCTCAGCTTGTCCACTTGTTTGTGGATGGTATGGGGTGCTCACCTTATGAGAGATACCGTATTTCTTCATTAAACTCTCGAATGGTCTATTGCAGAAGTGTGAGCCCCCGTCACTAATGATGGATCGAGGTGTTCCGAACCGCGACAGGATATTTTCTTTCAAAAATTTAATGACCGTGTGATGGTCATTTTTGAAGTACGGAATTGCTTCGACCCATTTAGTGACATAGTCTACGGCGAGCAAAATATACAGATTTCCAAATGATTGAGGGAATGGTCCCATGAAATCAATGCCCCAACAATCAAATGCTTCTATAATAAGGATGGGATTCAAGGGCATCATATTTCGATGGGACAATGCTCCCAATTTCTGACAACGCTCACAAGCCTTGCAAAACTCATGAGTGTCCCTGAACATAGTGGGCCAGTAGAAGCCACACTGTAAAATCTTGGCCGTGGTCTTTTTAGCAGAAAAGTGACCACCACAGGCCTGTGAGTGACAGAAGGAGATGACACTCTGATGCTCATCGTCTGGTACGCATCTCCTTAAGATTTGGTCTGGGCAATATTTAAACAAATATGGATCGTCCCAGAAAAAGTTACGCACCTTGGTAAAGAATTTCTTCTTATCTTGTGACGTCCAGTGTGTCGGTATGGCACCTGTAGCAAGATAATTAGAATATCAGTGAACCAAGGTGAATGGGAGACTCTAAACAGTTGTTCATCAGGGAACATGTCATTGATATGGGTTGCCTCAAGGGAATCAGAGGTATTAAGGCGAGAAAGGTGATCGGCCACTACGTTCTCTACTCCCTTTTTATCTTTAATTTCCAAATCGAATTCTTGGAGTAGAAGAATCCATCGTATCAGGCGGGGCTTAGAATCATTCTTAGAAAGAAAATACTTGAGTGCCGCGTGATCTGTGTAGATGATGATCTTGGATCCGATCAGGTAGGACCTAAATTTGTCCAAAGCGAACACTACGGCCAAGAGTTCCTTTTCCGTAGTCGAGTAGTTCACTTGGGCAGGATTTAGAGTCCTACTTGCGTAGTGAATAACGTAAGGCCGCTTATCTTTTCTCTGGCCTAGAACCGCTCCAAGAGCATAATCAGAGGCGTCGCACATAAGTTCAAAAGGAAGACTCCAGTCAGGTGGCTGCATGATAGGTGCAGTGGTTAGCATGCCCTTAAGCTTAGTGAAAGCTTCTTGGCACTGCTCAGTCCACTCGTATGGTGCATCCTTTTGAAGAAGATTACATAAAGGATGAGAGAGGAGACTAAAGTCCTTTATGAATCGTCTGTAAAAGCCTGCGTGTCCTAAGAAGGATCGCACGTCCCTGATATTCTTGGGTGGAGGTAGGTTAGAGATAAGATCAATTTTTGCCTTATCTACCTCGATTCCTTTGGACGAGATGATATGCCCAAGGACAATTCCCTTTTGAACCATAAAATGGCACTTCTCCCAGTTAAGTACCAAATTTTTTTCTTCACATCTTTTCAGCACACATTTAAGACTTGCTAAGCACTCGCTGAAAGATGAACCAAAAACAGAGAAATCGTCCATGAAGACCTCTAGATATTTCCCCGGCAACGGCGCCAAAAACTTGTTCTCTCCCCAAGTGCAGGGTTATGATGTAGTAATAACTCCTCATGCATCGCTGAAAGGTGGCAGGGGCATTACATAGCCCGAATGGCATCCTTCTGTAAGCAAAGGTGCCATAGGGACATGTAAATATGGTCTTTTCCTGATCCTCAGGGACGATTTCAATCTGATTATAACCTGAATACCCGTCAAGGAAACAATAATAGGAATGACCAGCTAGCCTTTCTAGGATTTGATCAATGAAGGGCAAAGGAAAGTGGTCTTTCCTTGTGACGGTATTCAGCTTTCTGTAGTCAATGCACATTCTCCAATCAGTGGTAACTCTAGTCGGCACGAGTTCATTATTGGCATTGGCTACGATGGTGATCCCGGACTTCTTAGGAACCACCTGAGTTGGACTCACCCATTGACTATCGGATATGGGGTATATGATCCCCACATCCAATAGTTTGAGAACCTCGGCCTTAACCACTTCCTTCATATTTGGATTTAATCTACGTTGTGATTGCCGAACAGCCTTTGCATTGTCCTCAAGATATATACGGTGAGTACAAATCGATGGGTTAATTCCCTTGAGGTCCGCTATCGTCCATCCAAGAGTTCCCTTATGCTCAATGAGAGTAGATATCAGCATACTCTCTTGTTCTTTCTCCAGGTGGGCAGAGATCACCACCGGATATGTCTCATCTTGACCTAAATAGACATATTTTAAATCAGAGGGCAAAGGTTTTAGGTCAAGCTTCGGTGGCTTGAGGTTAGACAGTAGAGGCACTACATAAGTTTGGGGCAATTCTTCAATGTGTGGCCTCCACGGTTAACTTCAAATACCGGTGCAGTATCAAGCATGGCACACGTCTCCCTAATTATATCATCATCAAGATTATGGGAGTGGGCCAGGCACGTCTCTAGAGGATCAGAAGATAAGGTGAGAGGCGTTCTATCTTCCACAAAAGAATCAATCATGTTAACATCGTGGAAATCGTCATCATCCTCTGAGTTGCTGCCGTTATTGAAAAAGATGTTCGATTCCAATGTCAAATTTCCAAAGGACATAGTCATGACACCATTCCTGCAATTGATAATTGCATTTGAAGTGGACAGGAATGGGCGACCAAGAATGACAGGAATCTGAGTGCTCGTGTCATTGATGGGTTCGGTGTCCAAGATGGTAAAATCAACAGGGTAGTAGAATCTATCCACCTGGACCAACACATCCTCGATGATCCCTCTTGGTATACGAACAGAACGATCAGCAAGTTGTAGTGTGGTTCGAGTGGGTTTTAATTCACCCAAACCTAACTGTTGGTATACCGAGTAAGGAATCAGATTGACGCTTGCTCCTAAGTCAAGAAGTGCGTGATCAATTCGATAGTTCCCGATCGCACATGATATGGTTGGGCAACCGGGATCTTTGAATTTTTGTGGCACATCTTGTTTCAAGATGGCACTCACTTTCTCAGTCAAGGAGATCTTCTTTTGAACACTTTTCCGTCGTTTGGTAGTGCATGAATCCTTTAGAAATTTAGCATATGAAGGAATCTGTTTTACAACGTCAAGCAGAGGAATGTTGACTTTCACTTGTTTCAACACCTCTAGGATATCCTGAGAGTTATATAGACGTTTTGGTTCAACCAACCATTGGGGAAACGGAGCAACTGGCTTTTCTAGAGGTTCCGGTTCAAATTTTTGTAGGGCGCCACTAGATCCATCCTTGTTGTCCTCTTCTGGTTCTTGAGGCTTTTCGGGCCTAACCGGAATGGTTTTGTCAATAACTTTCCCACTCCTAAGAGTGGTGATGGATTTAGCGTGCCCCATTTGATTTGAAGAGCTAGGATCACCTGTCTCGTATTGCGGTTTCGGATTAGGGAGTGATTGTGCAGGGAGCATCCCTTTTTCCATAGCCGTCATACGTGAATCTATTTTTTGCATAAAATCTGAAATTCCTTGCATTGTCCGCGCCAGCTCTTGTAAGGAAATTTGAACCGATTCTTCTTGAGGTTTCCCCTGATTTGGATTTTGATTGAAGAAGCCTTGAGGGGTAGCAGTTTGTCCGTTCCTCCTACTAAAATTCGGGTGATTTTTCCAGCCAGGATTGTAAGTATTAGAGGGTGGTCCATTGAAAGGTCTTTGATAGTTATTTACGGCATTAGATTGTTCATTCAATACATCTCGAAAGGCAGGTATTGAAGGACAATTTTCAGTAGTATGAATGTTGCAATCACAGATGCTGCAAACACTTTCATTAACCTTTTCCTTCCTTCCTTCCATGGCCTCAAATTTTCTGGTGAGATTGGTCACCTTAGCGTTAAGATCATTATCCTCTTTCAGGAGATATATTCCTCCTTTTTCCCTTGAATGAGTCGGCCTAAACGTGGTGTTCGTTCTTGGGTAATAGTCCCATGATTGTGTTTTTTCCGCGAGACTATCGAGGTAATCCCATACCTCGTAGACATTTTTATTAATAAAATCTCCGTTACACATTGTCTCGACCATTTGGCGCATGGAAGATGTTAGCCCATCATAGAAAAAATTCGTAATGCGCCATATTTCAAAGCCATGTTGTGGGCATGCATTAACCAGATCCTTGAACCTTTCCCAACATTGGAAGAATGTTTCATCTTCCTTTTGGGCAAAGTTCATGATTGCTCTCCTGAGGGTAATTGTCTTATGATGTGGAAAAATTTTCTTTATAAATTCCCTCTGCATATCATTCCATGTGCCAATGGATCTAGGACGCAGTGAATGTAACCACGTCTTGGCTTTTTCTTTCAAGGAAAATGGAAAGAGTTTCAGCCTAATAGTATCCTCAGATACATTAGGAAAATATAAGGTGCCTATGATTTCATCAAACTCTTTCAGATGCAAGTATGGTTCTTCAGCCTCAAGCCCATGGAACTTAGGAAGGAGTTGGATAACCCCTGGCTTGATGTCCATATGTCCTGTATTCTCAGGAAAAATCATGCATGAGGGCGTACTCACCCCCGCCGGTTATAAAGAATCTCGTAAAGTACAAGGCGGGGGTGCCTGATGCACCTCATTCTCATCATGTACTTCCTCAACCCTTGGTTGGGGTAGTGCTTGTGGTTGATTTTCAGCCATAACGTCTTCTAACTCAGGAGAATTCAAGTGGTGTCTAGTCCTGCGATGGACAGTCAACCCCTCAACTAATCCTCCTTCAGTCACGAGACGTCGAGTGTTGTCGCGTGTCCAATGGGACATAAAACACACTCAGCCCTCAAATTCTAACTTAAACCTAAAAAAAAAAGGAAGAAGAAATCTAGAAAATAAAAGGGAAAGATGGAAAGAGGTTACCAAAGTTGGAGTCCTAGGTTAAGAATCTGCAAAACAAAACAAAATAAGTTAGTTTTTAAGAGTAGCAAGTCATAATTAAAAATAAACTAATTTCTAGGGAAAAGAAGAAATTCCAAAGAAAGAAGAATTAGAAAGAGCTTACTAAATTAGAAACTTCCTACAAAACAAAAAAATTGAGTTAGTTCTAAAAATTAGATAGAAGGAAGAATAGAAAGTTTCTAAAGTTAGGAAAAATTTCTAATAAGGAAAATAACTAAGCTTCTAAACCTAGAATTAAAAATTTCTAAAAAGAAAATCTAATCCTAAAACTGATTAATTTTAAAAAAACGTAGCCGACAGTCCCCGGCAACGGCGCCAAAAACTTGTTCACTCCCCAAGTGCAGGGTTGTGATGTAGTAATAACTCGGTAAGACCGAGGTCGAATCCCAAGGGACTGAAACTTGTACGTTATCTAAAATTAAATAGAACTAGAACTAGACTAAGATGCACTCTAAATCAAATAGAATTTTAAGAAATAATGATGGAATATTTATCTAAAATTTAGGAGAAATCAGAGAAAAGGAAACTAGGGATTCAGAGGATCCACTTGTAGAGATCAGGGAGATCTTACGCCTGTTTCAAAAATCATGAAATAACTGAACTGCCGTTGATCTAGTTTTCAAAGAGATGAAAGGAAGATGAATTAGAATGGATTCCATCACCAAACCATGCCCAAAAAGACTATGGCAAATAACAGAATTAAACTAATTACCACCCAATCACATGTATGAAAGTTAGGAATGGTACCGTCATCCAACCATGCCCAGGAGACTATGGTGAACAACAGGACATCCTGACGTCATAAACATGAAAAGGAAATAGAAATATTCAAAGCATCGCAGACCCATTGTAATTTCAGTCACAACAGACCATTAAGAACTAAAAATATTCCCATAATAATCAACTAAAATCAACGTCGATTCATGAATTAAAATTAAAATAAAATAAAATCTCCCATCTCACTACAAGCTTCACCTCTTAGCCCTAGCTAAGAGGTTCAGCCCGCCATGAACGAGTTAAATCTCATAATAAAAGAAAAGAAAAGAAAATACTCTCTCCCTCACGTCTACTTCAAGTCCCTGCCCGATCCTCCACGTCTCTCTCTTTCTTCCTTCCTAGACCTGAATGAATGCTCCCCACGTCCAAAAACCTCCTTTTGTAGCTGCTGGAAGGCTAGAATCAGTGACAGAGTTGTAGCAGGACACGGAGTGCAATTTTCGCAGCCAAGTTCGGTACTATGAAACACGTCACTTTCCTCGCTCAAATTCCAAAGAAACACCGTCCCTTAGTACTTTCTTGGGTCCTCTACATGATAGACGGTTCAGATCTGCCATATGATCAAAGATGGTGGGCCAAAACTGTCCGAAAAAGTCAGTTTTCGCGGATGTGCGAAGCCTTTCGCACCATTTCGCTGTTGTGATCGGTGGGCCCCACAGAAGCATTTTCTGGAAAATTTATCCCGTCCATTGGATTCAGAACAAAATTTCAGTCAAGAATGGGTGGTTTTGAACATCCATTGACGTGGTCCAGAGAATAAATCACAGAAGGATCAGTTTTAAACGTTACCGAACAGCCCTTTTGTGGCCTCTGTATCTCACACGTGTGCACGCATGGGTGTAAAAGGTCAGCATGATTTTGTAGTTCTCGAAGCCCTCTACACGGTGGACGGATCAGATCGGCCATACGAGCAATGGGTGGGGCCCACTACCGTCCGCAAAACGGGCGTCGGCCGTCCGTTACGCAGCCGTGGTGCGTTAGAAAAAAAATTTTTTTTTTTTTTTTTTTTCCTTTCTTTCGGTCAGAGACGGTCAACCGTCTCTGCTGTTTCCCATGCACGTGTAGTGCACTTGTGCACTATGCACACTTTATTCATGTGGGGTCCACTGTGATGATTTTCAGAAATCTTCACCGTCTAAATTATTTCTCATCTCATTTAAACCGTCAATAATAATTTTGAGGCAGTTCTAGATATCAGGTGGGCCCAGAATCAACGGTTTATGAGCTGATCTGTCAGTTGGGGCACTTCCCGAGATCTTCAATGGCTGAAAATTTTATATGTACGGTTAATTTATGGTCCTCAGGCGACGTATGAAGTTTCGAGCCGAACGGATGGTGGGAACCTCGTGATCTTGCATTCTGGACGTCCTTCAGGCCACTTGAGTTTCAATTTCTTACTTTTCTCGGATTTCTGACCGTGTATATTTGTCAATCTTGGTCCCTTGGAGTGTGTCCCTTGCCTTTGGCGTCATCAGATCGTTAAATATCAACTTTTAACGTCCTTTTTCCATCCATGCTCATAAAATCACCTTGCAACACAAGAATGAGAAAATAAGCCATTAGATAGCATTATATTCGTAAATCCAGATAATATCTGGGGTCTAATATGCAATATTTGACCCTCAACAGCCAATCCAACCCAACATATTAAAAACAACATGCAATGTTGGTATGGAACTGGAGGAATCTAAGTCCCTCTCCTCATTGCATGTCGCCATGAAGCCTTTAAACAAACTAATTTTTCTCTCACCCCATTACTTCTTCGTTCCTTTAAATTAGAAAGAAAGAGCAAAAAGGAAAAGTTAAGTAACAGAGAGAGAGAGAGAGAGAGAGAGAGAGAGAGAGAGAGAGAGAGAGAGATCTAGATCAAGATTGGATTGGATTTGGGTCGTGTCTGATTTGGTTTCAGTCATCCAACTTAGTTAAGGTAGTTGACCCTACTCAAACTAAATTTTTAGATTTCATCTCTTTCATTCATGAATTTTTATTATTTCTTTCATTTAATATTTTATATATATATATATATATATATATATATATATATATATATATATATATATATTTAAATTTATATAATTTTAGGTGAAATCTAGTATTGTTGTATATCATCTCATCTCAGATCTATAGTTCTTAATCAATTATTTCCTAAAATCTTATTTTATATATATATAATCTATAATTTAGAAAATTATTGTATAATATTAATCTATAAAATTTTATTAATTATATATATATATATATATATATATATATATATATATATATATATATATTATTTTGTTGTAATATATACAAGCTTAAGTAAATTGAATTAAAATATTAAGATTTGATTAGGAATCAACTAAACTCTTGGGGTTATAAATTAATTTTTGAATTAATTCAATCAATTAAAATTTAGTATAAATTTTTTTTATATTGGTTTTGTTAAATTAGAATATGATATGAATTAATTTTGAAAAAATTGAACTAAATTTTTTATTAAGTAAATTTAAAGCTAGTTGATTATGAATGTGGAAATTATTAATTTAATTAAATAATGATAAATTTCGTTAATTTAAATTTAATTGAGTCTTGGCTGAATATAATTTCTGAAGTCTTGATTAATTAATTTAATTTGAATTAAAATATGATTATATGTGTGAAATGATAGAAATCTAATAATTATTAAGTTTAGATTTAAATGTTAATTGATTTACATTCATTAGGACAAATGTATACGGCATATGAATATAATTATGTGCGCGAACATATGTCAGAAGTAAAA
Source organism: Magnolia kwangsiensis (assembly GCA_037074715.1). Classification (NCBI taxonomy): domain Eukaryota; kingdom Viridiplantae; phylum Streptophyta; class Magnoliopsida; order Magnoliales; family Magnoliaceae; genus Magnolia; species Magnolia kwangsiensis. The sequence continues at coordinate 69,908,016 of CM073583.1, forward strand.
CTAGAGCAATAGTTTAACCATCTAACGTATAAATGGATCCATTACCATGAGGTACTGATGTGTGGGCGTTAATGTAACGTGACTATATACTGAGTACGATGTTATAATTAATAATGGATATTTATTTGATTATTTATGTAGATTCATGGATAGTATTACATGAATATCATATTTGTATTATATGTACTTGATTTTATCATAAATTATGTCATTTTCTTTTATTTCAAAATTATCTACTTGCTTAATGAAATATGTAAAAATTTATAAACTTCAGATTTGTGTATGAAACAATCTTATCGCGTTGTTATACTCATGTTAATTTAAATGATATAAGTGTCGATTTAGACTATTTCGAGTAGGCGAGCATTTATTATTAGTTTGCATTGCTATTAGATTTTGTTTGAAATTACAAATGTTAATGTAATAAGTTAAGTGAGCTACTTTAAGTAGCCGTTTAAGTTGTACATGACATGGTAAAATGTTCTTTAATTAACTTTGGAGTTAGTAGTTATATTCCTTTAACCTGAATGTACAAAGCTTTGTGAAATTAAATATCTACTTGTGCATTAACGATAATGTATTAATTGTGCTTGGAATTTGGATATTGAGTAGCCTTAATCAAGCACTCGGATTTTAGACTATGACCGCTTTGGATCAAGGTATTGTATCGATTTTGGCATCCCACCAAATAAAAAACAAATTCGAGTGACCAACAATACCATCCAATCCATTCATTTGATATGCCTCGTCAAAATGGAAGCTTGACTGAAAAATAAAAATATTTAAAATCCTAGGCAAGCCATGCTACATGTAATTAAAGGTTGTGTGTGTGTGTGTGTGTGTGTGTGGAAAAGGTACTATGCGCTCGACCTCACAGGTTCGCCCTACGAGGTCGAGCTGTGTGGACCCCACCATAATGGGTTTCGAACATCTACCCCATCAGTTAGATGCACCATTCCATTGTGGGCCTAGGTCTCAAAAATCAAGTCAATCCATGACTTGTGTGAGCCACACCACATACAGAAGTGGAGAGGGGTCGTGCACCATTAAAACATTCATAATCATTTTTTGGGCCCACCAAGATGTGGTTTGCAAATCCAGCCCATCCATTATGTGTGTCCCACTAGGATTATGGGTCATACCAAGTTTCAGCAGCATTCAAAACTCAGGTGGGCCCCACCAAGTGCTTTTATATGTTTTGACGGTGTCTTCACATGATTTTAGATGGTATGACCCACTTGAGTTCCGTATACGGCTGATTTTTTGGATATCCCATAATTTAAAGGGGACCCATCAAATGCACGGTGTTAATGGTTGACACGCATCACGGTGCGACCCACATAGCTCGACCTCACGGGAGCTTATCGTGAGGTTGAGCGCAAAGTATCTTTTCCCTATATATATATATATATATATATATATATATATATATATATATATATATATATATATATATATATGAGGTAGTCTACCTGAGTGTTGAATCGGCTCAATTTTGGGATCAAGGCCAAAATTTAAGTTGGTACACCTGATGGACAGCATGGATTTAGTGGAAGTTATGTCATTTCCCTGTGTTGGAGAAAGTAACCCAGTTGGTACACCAGGGTATTCTAATTTTATACTTTGCCTGCATATGACACTTGAGAGGCAGAAACTTAAAAATGATACACATGGCATATATCAACTATAACTAAACCAGCTGAACGGTAGAACCTATTGTCTCTAATTTACAAGAAAAGAATAAGACTTGAGCAGCCTTACCCACATACATGAACACTTGTTTATTGAAATAATACAATTAGATTTTTCACTTTTAACCATCCAATAAGTATTCTCCAATCTAATAACTAATTAGTTGAATAACTATAGTTTTAGGTTCATAATACATCTAATGCAGCGCACATGGTTATTCAACGTCAGCCATTTGCAAGTAATTTTAAAATGCCTGTGTATCATCAGTTGCACATAAGAGTATCTAAGTTTTCCTCTTAGATAAGCATATTTTGGAAATATTGGAGGCAAACTGGTCACTGTGGCAAAATCAGTCAGTCCACGCATGGGCTTTTTGGGGCCATGGTGATATATATGAGTTTTATTATTTTTATTTTTTTAATCATTTTAGGATATGAGCTAAAAATGAGGCCGAGGCTCTAATGGATCCCACCACGTGAAGCAACGGTGATAATAACGCCCATTGTTTAAAACTTTCTGAAGGACCACTATGATATTTATTTACCATAAAACCCTAAACCTGTATACATCACAGTGGTACCAAGTAACTCAGTTCGCTAAATAAACTTTTTGGGCCCATTGGTGATGTATGTGTCTTATCCATGCCGTCCATCTATTTTTCGAGCTCATTATAGGACATGAGACCAAAATTGAAGCTTATGAAAACCTCAAGTATTCCACACTACAGGAAAAAGTGGGACTTGAATGCCTACCATCGAAAACTTATTGGAGGCCACAGAAGTTTTGGATCAGGCTGATATTTGTATTTTCTCTTCATCCATGTCTGTGTGAACTTATGAACAGGTTGGATGACAAATAAACATCACTGTGGGCCCTGGGAGGGTTTCAATGGTGAACATCATTATTCCCACTGTTTCCTGTGGTGTGGTCCATTTGAACTTTGGATATGCTTCAATTTCGCAATCATGACCTAAAATGAGCTGGAAAATCAGATAGCCGGCATTGATAAGACGTATACATAGCAGTTAGGCCCCACAGAGTCTACTCAGTGTGCAATCTGCTCTCCCTCTAGGCGGGGGCAGTACGCAGTCTGCTTTCCGGAAATATTCATATTGAGTTTTTTGAAAAGGTCATCCATCATGTATGATTGAAACATACCTCAGATCCACCGGCTATGATGCCATGTATGCTACAACAGCTCTTGGGGTTTCTGTAGCCAACCTCATCTGCAGAACTCAAATGACACGAAATAGAACAGTGGGACCCCAGGTGATGTGTGGACAACATCCAACGTAACCCAACCAAGATGGTCAAACTCCTCAAAAATCAGCTGATATAACCATCAGGTGGGCCACATCCTAGGAGAAATATAAAATGGCCAGAAAACCTCCAAAGTAGCTCACCTGATAGTCTGATTAGCCTAATTTCTAAGCCTACCCATTCTTGTGGTCAATCCAATCTTTTGAAAGAGTTAGATTCCATACCACGTGATTTTGGGGTGTTTTCGCCTCTCTACATTTTTTTTTTCTAACAGTGTGTCCTACTCCTGATGATTGAATTGCCTGATTTTAGCACCGGGTTCTGGGATGAACCTGCTCGATGAGTTAGATAAACATATATCAAGATGGGCCCCACAACAATGAGACAGCACCGGAAACGGATTGGCTACTCCCCCTGCCATCAGCCAGTGGCTGGTGTGGATGCTTTGTGGGCCCCACCATGATGTATGTGTTTCATCCATGCCGTTCACCTATTTTTACAAATCATTTTAGGCTTGATCCCAAAACTTAAGAGGGATATAAATCTCAGGTGAACCACACCATAGAAAACAATAGTGACTAGATATCGACCATTAAAATCCTCCTTAAGGTCTACTGTACTGTTTATTTGACATCCAATCTGTTGATTAGGTCATACAAACCCAGATGAAAGGAATATATATATATATATATATATATATATATACCATCTTGATCCAAAACTTGTATGTGCCCTAAAAAGTTTTTAATGGTCGACATTCATTCAACATTTTTTTTTTCCTGTAATCTGCTCTACTTGAGACTAGGATATAGCTCATTTTTGGTCTCATATCCTAAAATGATCTATAAAAATAGATGGACGGAATGGATGAAATACATACCTCATGGTAGGGCCCACATAACACCAAAAATCAGCCATTGGCCGGGGGCAGGTCGTTTCCGACAGCACCATGTGAAAAAAGTTTAGGGTACCCTTATATTTTCTTGTTGAAAAATTAAAGCTGCTTTTTTCTGGTTCAACGTCGGTCCCACGCAGAGAGCTGAATCGGTCATGTCATTTAGGATGCGGATTGGCTGATGTACCACACACCAGCTATATAGCTATTGCAGGTACGTGTCGTGCGAAGACGAGCGCAAACGCTCCTCGAGCTCCGAGTTGTAGCAACGGTTTAATGGAGATTAAAGTTACATCACCCTAGAGTGATGTATATATTATATCTACACCTTTTATCTATTTTTAGAGATCATTTTAGAGCATTATCCAAAAAAATAAATCATATCCAAGGATTAGCTAGACCACACCACAAATAGCAGCAGAGGTAGTGATTTTCACCGTTAAAACATTCATATGGCTATCATAACATTTATTTTCCATCTAATTTATTCATAAGGTCACAAAGACCTGGATGAAGAGGAAAAACAAATTTCATATTCATCCGAAACTCTTGGGACCTCAAAAAGGTTTCAATAGTAGACGTTCAATCCCTCACTACTTTTTACAATGTGGTCCAATTGATAGTTAGATTTGTCTTATTTTTAGTCTCAAACCTTAAGAAGAGCTCACCAAATGGATGAACACTTTGAATATAATACATACCTCATGATCAGACTTACATAACTTGCTGACGTCAATATACCAGCCATATACCTATGTGAGGTACACTAGCCAATCCGCTCGCTTCCTATCGGTAACACGAGTTCTGTCAGAATGTGACAGTGGCCCTACTTTGATCTATATATTTTATATCCACACTGTTCTTTGTTTTTTCCACATAACATCAGGATAATTAACTAAAAATGAAGCGTATCAATATATAAAGTGGACTATACCACAGGATATATGGGTGATTTATCGTTAAAAGTTTCTTATGGGACACAAAAGTTTTAGATCCAGCTTATATTTGTTTTCTCCCTTGGTCTAGTTATTTGTGACTTTATTAATAAGTTATAGGACACAAAAGTTTTAGATCCAGCTTATATTTGTTTTCTCCCTTGGTCTAGTTATTCGTGACTTTATTAATAAGTTGGATGGCTGAAAAAGTTTAAGTTGAGCCTTATAAAGTTTTTTTCGGTGTCCATTTAATGGCAATAGCTTTTGTGCTGTCTTCGACCTGAAATTTGGTTCCGCTGCTTTTTTGGAGCTGAAAAATAAAAATAAAAATGGATGCTTGGATATAGTAGATATGCATTGAGGTGGGCCCCACGGGCCTGACTGAACTGTGATACCGGTTACGACGACCTGACCGAAGCGGCTCCCCACGACAACATCCATCGAGAAGTGTTCCGCGCGAGTAAGAATGGAGAAGGGGCATCGCAAGTGACATGTACCATGTGCTTGCGAGATCTGAACCATTCATTAACCATTGGCAAACGGTCTACACGACAACAACATTCGATGTACGTTAGTTGCCTACCTAACGGGTAGACTGGTTTTTTTCTCGATACTCTTTGTTCGATTGTTGGATTTAACAGGAGCTTTTAAAAGGAGTTCATTGAATAGAACTCGGGCACCTTTGAAAGTGTTGGTAGGATTCGAAAAATAATCATGCTCAGGACCAGCTTCATTCAATAGAATTATGTTTTTCAGGCTCCCCAGTGAAGTTCTACTCATTCAGTGTGATCATTTTTAGGATTCTACCAACACTTTCAAACCTTCATGAGTACGGCTGAAATCGATTAATGGTTGGAAAAAATGATATACTCACGTAAAACCACAACATGATGATACAAGGAGACAGGTTAAAATTTATAAGTTTATTAACCTTGTACAAATATCCAACTAATATTTTTCTCCTTATAGCAACTTTAACTTTCAAGAGTCGATCAACCAATACCTTACATTTTGGATGTAGCTGCATGGGTCTATCTTCATTTTAGCATTGGTGAAAAAAATTACTATAGGACATTAGTCAGTGGGTCTCATAATTTAATCATTGGTTGCCTCTCTCTTTCTTCATCCAAAGTGGAGAAATCGATGACCCAAAAGAAAAAAGCAATAACAAAAGATAAAAAGTCGGCAGCACCTTAGTCAGCCATATCTCCCATTCAAAGAAAGATGCAATCAAAGAAGACGACATCAGTTGCATCGACCATTTTGTCTCCAGCACCAATAAGGGCAGTCGAACATACTCCCTTTACGTTAACAAGAACATTTGAGCCAACTCCACCTGAACCAAAGCATCGGAAGACTACAGCCATGGGTCCAATCAAAGTTGTTCATCAGCTTCATTAGTCCAAGCATCTCCGACGCCTCTAACTATTTTGAATATTTCAGAGCTTGGACCTCTTTCAGCCCCTCTTCATATCTCTTGCTACTTCTAGCCATTCTTCTCCAAAATTTTCAAGTATTTCTTCTTTGGTTAATGATATCGCAAACTTCAAAACATATTATAAAACCAAGTTTTGGCCAGGTGTTCCTCCTTCACAATACTCTTAGAAGATAGAAGAGGCATATAAAAGACATAAGGACACTTCAACAAAGCATTTAATAAATGACAAAAAGAAAAGGAAAGATTGAATAATCCCAATATTCCTTTTGATCATTTTCTCAAACTATATCGATCCAATCCTCTCCTTTCCTGCGTTCCAATTGATCTCTAGCTTTAGTTGTCGATCCCACCTAAATTTCACCAGCGGTTGATAAATTTTCTACTATCATTGTTCGATTCAATTTAGGTGGATATTGTTTATACTCTTTTTCTTTTAAATATTTTTATATTCCAATGTTCCTTCTAATTCTGTCCTTTTCTTTTTCACAGTGATCGAGGAACTCTCGACTTTTGAGAGAACTTATTTCTACACGGCCTCCTCAGGGCAAGACAATGATCTCAATTACTTCGATCGATGCAAATCAGTCTCCCATAAAAACTTGATTTTTTTACTCGAGACCGTAAGTGACATTCATCGTCCAGGAAGTCAAACGGAAAGTCATATTCAGGAAGAGGTAATAACATATTGGCCTATGCAGTCTTTCAGTCTCCTTTTGCACTATATGACTTCGTCGCTCGCTCATGATCAAGGTCGGGGAGTCATAGAATCTACTATGTAGATACTGCAAGATTCATCCAAGATGGTCATTTCTCACATGATTCTGACTTCTTCCATTTAGTCTACTCCATCCCAGAATTGACCGAGCATGCAGATCCTACATCGGTCAACGAGCATAGGGTGGTCATCTTGAATAAAGCAGAAGAAGAAGAGGAAAACTCTTGACCAGTTGAAGCTTCTCCTGATCGAGTTGTAACCACAGAAATCCCCTGCGACCGATGATCTTTCTCTATTATCCCTGCCAGCCAATACTTCTGGTGCCCTCCATTCATCACCTGAGGACACCCCTCTTATATAATATATGTTATCCTACCTTGATCAAGCCTTTGCCAGCGATACCTTGGTGGTCGAATCCCCAGCGCCTTCATCATAGCTACAACAACTTAAGAAGGAATTATGAGTTTTCATTCACTCTGGGATGTCTGGCGTCATTTCTTTGGGATTGATTGAGAGACTCAACATTCTTATCCATCAGTACCAAAATCTTTCTTGGTATGATAAATATTTGTCGGCCAATGTAACATCCCAAAAATCGGAGGTCGAGTATAAACTCTACTCCCGAGTTCCAGAACATCACTTATGCAACATTTTCAATGATGGATGAATGTCGGCTGTAATAGTGTATAAAACATGAAATGGATTAAGCCAAAACAGCATATTATACTCCAAAGACAGTTAAATTATCAAGCGAAAGAATGTGATAGATATATATAAAATATATAAATGATTGTAAGTCTCCAGAGTGTGAACATGTTACCAGGTTAACTAAATACATGTATACTTCAAAATAGAAAGAAAAGAATATACAAGGGTGTGGAAATAAAAGACAAAATACCAAGTGTATTGGCATCTAATCAGTAACCCTGTAACCTCGTCGATCAGAACATGCATATAGGAGGGATCCTCCTCATTGTCATCAAGTCCGGCTCTGCTTCGCAAGCATCGCCACAATTTGAAACTAAAATAGGGACTGGTGGGTGTCCGGAACATCGTCCCGTAACGTGGGAGTGAGTAGCTAACTCAGTGGAATCATAAAGTAAAGGTTAACATGTTATCAAATTCATCACGCGATAATGGTAAAGCAAGCAATCAAACATTCCTTGTAATATTTCAAAAATCGGGGGTCAGGTAGAAACCCAACTCCCGAGTTCCAGAACATCACTTATGCAACATAGATGATGATAAATGCATGTTGTCTGTAGAATGACATTAAACAAGATTGAGACTGTTTAATGCATTCCTAAACACTGTGATTAATGCAAGCATGAAATGACATGATGGATGCCCTCACCGACATACTCCCTCATGCGACACCATCTTACGTCCGCGGCATGCTTTCTTCCCTCAGTGCTCCACATCTTTCAGGCACATGCAGTGCATATGAATATGATTACCGAGTTGTTATTAGTCCTTTTCATACAGCAGGATTGGAAAATTAGGGTACCTCCCTCATATCAATACCCAAACAATGATCCTGTGTAGGGTCATCACTCCTAGTAGCTCATACAATGATATATTTCTAGGTTGCTACAAGGGCTGATAGGGTTGTTGCACGCACTCGTTGCTCCACTCCCCCATCACCTTATCAATACAGGCCTAGTTCTACGCTTGTTGTTACGAAAGGGTCGTCGCCTCACGTAGACTCAGAGTACGCTCGAGGTCACTACAAAGGGCTGTCAGGGCTGTTGCTCGCACTCGTTGCACCGCTCCCCCATCACCTTATCAGTGTAGGCCGACAGTAAGAATATAGTGTCCCATACCACCATAATCTGCTCACGAGTCTGGGTTACTCAATGGTCACTACGGGGAGGTTTGTGGCCCCAGCGTAAGCCGACAGCTCGACCACGATGTCCCATACCACCATACCCGGCTCATGAGTCTTAGGGGATTGAGGTACCAAGGTTAGAGGGACTTTTCAATGGTAAGTTCAGTACCCTAGGTTCAAGCAGTTATGACGAATACAAGGTGAACATACAATGGTCAGTCAGGTTACTTGATGAGTCCGACTAGCACGAGCGCACGTTGAATCGACCGATATGAAGTGCACAAGCACTTCGCGTGGCCTAACCACTGTCGACAACTTTAGTACGAATCGGGTTCGTCATACACATCCTTCGTGGCGAATAGAATCCAACCACGAATTCTAAACTGTTACCGACTGCCTGGACTAGGGTATAGCCCCAAGCACATGTAATGTGAATCAGTAATCATATGAGATAAACAAAATTGAAATAACAAATAATTCAAGCATGTTAGCAACATGTTACAAGATACAACATAGGCAACTTAACCATACACATGCATTTCATTTATATGAGATAATCAATTCAAATATAACAACCATGGAAGAAATCATATTCATCATCAAAATAGTTGAGATTCCTATCTCAACACTAATCTACAACCTTGTTTACGCAATACTTACCTATACAAACATTTATACAAACACTTAGTCTACACACTTTAGTCTACATAGCATATGTCGACCAAAATGTGCATTATGGCGAATCTCTTTGCCAAACAGATCATACACGCATAACTAGTATAGGTACATGGAAAATAATCATGACAATTATATCAGCAAAATACGTAAGTATACAGTATTTCCTACAAATATCCAAAATACCCTAAATCTCATATTCTTAGTACGTATTCGAAATGAAAAACAAACAGCATGTTCTACATGTCAAACAACATCCTTATCAGCAATCTACCATTAAACGGCATTGAAAGCTTTGAAAACAGGTAATCTAAGCATCTAAAATCCGCACCTTACGCCGTAGGAGCGTAATGAATCGAACAGGAACTCTACGTCGTCGTCAACGACTGATTAGCAACCTAATACACAAGGTGAGTCAGCTACTTAGCTACTTGTACCCATAGGAGCCTTAAAACAGGTTAGGGTTAGGTTTTTCTTACTTAGAATGAAACTGGAATCGCCGGAATAACGATGCAAGTGGATGGCTTTGACACGTGGAGTAGCAGGGAAGAATTCCAGGAGAAATCCCCAACTTCTCCCTCACTTTCCCTCACTTTTCTCTCTTCTCTCTCCTAGGGTTTCGCCAAATTCGTATGGGTTATAAAGCTAAGGGTTTAAGGCCCTTTTATATGCCCAAACATAACCAAAACAGACTCCAAGTCAAGGTATACTTGGGTTATAGCCAAATCGGGTCTGTTCCGATCCAAAAGGACGTTTCTGGAGGTCCCCTCACTGAATGCGGTCGGACTTAAGGTCATGAATGTTGGATCCTGATCACATTAAGTTTTTAGTTCGATAGGGTTCCCAGATCGCACGTGGGGGACCAGTTTCTGTTCAGTGGTCACTGAGACTCGATCGAGGATTCTAAGTACACTGACCTGAGTGGGAAATGTTCCCTGATCCGAGGGTATATTTGGGTCAGATTCTGACGGTCTGAATGTTTATACTTAACCCGCAAGCGAAACGTGTCAGATTTATTTAAATCACATTTAATTTATAAAGAATTTCACTCTTTCTCACACTCCTTGCTCCAGGCCCAATGAAATAGCCTCAGAACATCAGTTGGGCTTGATTTTTGAAATGATTGTCAAGTCCAATAAGGCGTCGAACTTTCGACGTGCGGTATAGATCCAATACAAAGCTTCAAAGGGTTCCTGAGAACAAGCAAGTTTAGAGCTTGATCCTGAATTTTAGGGTAAGGTAGTGTCAATGATTCTATAGGTTTTGGGTCTTACAGATCGCATTTAAAGTGGTTCGTGCTAATTTTGCAGGAAATTTAGTGTAGCGCTTGCTAATTCACGTTAAATTTCTAAAGAATTAGGTTCTAAATGATTTATTTGGCTTTAGAATTAGGTTCTGAGAGGTTACCAAGGTGTTATGGTTGACCCATTGCCTAAGGACGCCTAACTCCAGGTTGGCAAAAAATTCAGGGTGTTACAGTCAAGATGCCTGTACTCTATAAATTTATGAATTTAATTCATGAGTACCAGGATACAATTATGGCAGTTGATAGACTTCAATCCAAGCATACAACTGTGTCCCTCAAAATGACTGATGTCATAACCGCTAGGGAAACAACTTTCTACTATATATGGAAAACCGAAGGAGTCAAACTCAATTTGTAACATCCAGATTTTTTGACATTTTGGATTTCTAAAAACTCTTGAAAATTTTCATTATAATTAACTTACATTCTCACTTATTGACCCTTGATGCTCAAGGTGGGCCTATACGTGAGTGATAATAGTAAAGAATCACACAAACCCAATTAATCAACCATTGGAAGCTAACAAATCTACCTGATCACGTAAACCTCAAATTTAGCCTCGTAATTTTTTCATTTAAGGCCCAAATCTAACTAACCTATCACTGACTAATCGAGACATCTGTAATTAAATAAAGATCTACCTGAATCCGAAAAAGCTAAGGGTCGAATCGTAATTAGCAAACTAAATCAACTCAGCTACTCATTTAGCTTATGAACTAATGGTTTAGGGTGATTATAAATGAATCATCATTTTCGCTAGTTGCGAATAGGCCATATTATGAACTTAGCTAATCCAAGCCTTAATCATTGCGCACAAGAAATCTAGATACCTAATTCATTTCAGAAATGTCTTGATTATCCAAATAAGTTTTATACCGCTCATTAGTAGGCCATTAAACCCGATATTATAGAAAGACATTTGTCTCAGTGGGCTTGATATCCATCGATATACATCAAGCCGAGGTCGCATCACGAATCGCTCAACTTGGACTTGTAAGGTCGGTGCATGAGTTGTGCGAATATTCTTAAAATTAACCAAGAACTTAGCTACTTATCTGCGTTCGGTCTTTGCTTAAGTTGTGGCTTTTAGATCGTTAGATCACGACCAAATTTGAGGCAACAACATAGACTAATGTCCTATATAGATCCGTATAGTCGCGGGCCCGATCAATAATCGGTGACCGTCAAACAGACTTCTAATCAACCCGTTGATCAGTGCATCCAAATGGCGGGCCAATCATATCCATACGTAGATCATCATTACGATAACTATCCTACAGTCTATATCGACATGTACACCCCATAATGGGCCCTAGAGGTTAGAAACACTCTCATAGAATTAATATAATGAAAACTTAGCCATTGTGACCATTTGCACAACTTCTGAAACTATATAAGGGCATCATTTGGGCACCCCATCTCTCCATACGAATTTGCGTTTGCCAAAGGAGAGAAAGAAGGAGTGAGAGTAGAAGTTGGGAGTTTTTGGTGCTTCCCTTCGTCGGTTTCCTCCGATCAAAGCCTAACATTAATAGTTTTCCTCCGCCGAATCCACCCCATTCGCGATTAAGAAGTAAGAAACAAATCCTACTTCCCAACCTAGGTTTTTCTAAGATGAATTGCGTGAATCTCACATAGTTCTTGGTGTTTGTATAGGAATTTGTAGTTTTTCTCAAATCCCTAATCGTAAGAACTCTTTGAGTCGGGCGAATCATTGCAAAAGTGCAGACCATTATGCCTAGGTCTCCATTTATCGACTTTTAAGGATCTCAGTTAATGATGTCTTATGTTGAATGAGTTGTTGTAACACCCCGAAAATCGGGGGTCGGGTAGAAACCCAACTCCCGAGTTTCAGAACGTCACTTATGCAACATAGATAATGATAAATGTATGTTGTCTGTAGAATGGCATTAAACAAGATTGAGACTAAGCCAAAACAGCATATCATACTCCAGAGACAGTTAAATTAGCAAGCGGAAGACTGTGATAAATACATAAAATATATAATTAATTGTAAGTCTCCAGAGTATGAACATGTTACCAGGTTAATTAAATACATGTATACTCCAAAAATGGAAAGAAAAGAATATACATGAGTGCTCCAAAAATATAAAATAACAAGTGTCAAGGCGTCTAATCAACCTCCCTGTAATCCCGTCGATCAGAACACGCATAAAGGAGGGATCCTCCTCCTCATCATCAAGTCCGGCTCCGCTTCACAAGCAGCGCCATCATCTGAAACTAAAACAGGGACTGGTGGGTGTCCGGAACACCATCCCGTAACGTGGGAATGAGTAATCAACTCAGTGGAATCATAGAGCAAAGATTAACATGTTATCAAATTAATCACGCGATAATAGTAAAGCAAACAATCAAATATTCTTAGATACTGTTGTTAATGCATGCATGAAATGACATGATGGATGCCCTCACCGACATACTCCCTCATACGACACCATCTTACGCCAGCGGCACGCTTACGTTCCTCAGTGCTCCACATCTTCCAGGTACATGCAATGCAATATAGATAATGATTACTGAGTGGTTATTAGTCCTTTTCATACAGCCAGATTGGAAAACTAGGGTACCTTCCTTATATCAATCCCAACACAGATCCTGTCTAGAGTCATCACTCCTAGTAATCTCATACGACGTTATATTTGTAGGTCGCTGCAAGGGCTGCCAGGGCTGTTGCTCGCACTCGTTGCACTGCTCCCCCATCACCTTATCAATACAGGCCTAATGTACTCTCGTCGCTACGGAAGGGTCGTTGCCTCCCGTAGACTCAGAATACGCTCGCGGTCACTACAAAGGGCTCATCACCTGATCAGTGTAGGCCGACAGCAAGAATATAGTGTCTCATACCACCATAATCTGCTCACGAGTCATAAGTGCTCACTGGTCACTACGGGGAGGTTTGTGGCCCCAGCGTAAGCCGACAGCTCGACCACAGTGTCTCATACCACCATGCCGGCTCATGAGTCTTTATGGATCAAGGTACCATGGTTAACAGGGTTTTCAATGGTAAGTTCAGTACCCTAGGTTCACGCAGTTAGGACTCATACATGGTGAACATACAATGGTCAGTCGGGTTACTTGACGGGCTCGACTAGTACGAGCGCATCTCAAGCTGAGCAACATGAAGCGCATAAAACACTTCGTGTGGCCTAACCACTGCCGCCAACTCAAAACACGACTCGCGTTCATCGACGCGTCCTTCGTGGTAAATAGAAACCAACCACGAATTCAATCCATTTTCGACTGCCTGGACTAACGTATAGCCCCAAACACTTGAATATCAACATCAGTAATCATATGAGAGTAACAGAAATGAAATACAACAATGTAAGCATGTTGACACATGTTATAACATACAACTTAAGCAAATCATCCAACACATGCATTTCATGTATATAATGAAATCAATACATATAGCCAACATGATGGTAATCATTTACATCAGCATATTACTTGAGAATTCAATCTCAAAACTCATTCACAACACCATCTACTTAATACATACTAATACAAACATTTATACCAACACTTAGCCTACACACTTTAGTCTACATACCGTACGTCGACTCAAAGTGCGCATTTGGACGAATCTCTTCGCCAAACAGATCATATACGCATACATAATATCATAACACGATGAATTTATATGTCAAGCATTTCAGCAAAATACGGACGTATACAGTATTTTCTATAAATGCCTAAAATACCTTAAATCTCATACTTACCGTACGTTTACGAAATGAAAAACGGACAGCATGTTGTACATGTCAAACGGCGTTGCCGTCGATAATCTACTATTAAACGACATTGAAAGCTTTGAAATCAGTCAATCAAAGCGTCTAAAATCCTCACCTTTTGCCCTAGACGCGTATCGGTTAGAATAGACTGTATACGCTTCGTCAACGGCGTTAAGGCGACCTAATGCACAAGATACATAAGCTATTTCGATAATGAATCGAAGGAATCCCAAAACAGCAAGTAGTTAGAATTTTTCTTACCTAAGAGTGCGTTGGAATCACTGAAAAAGTGATTTAAACGCGTTGCTTTGGTATGTGCAAAAGCTGAAGAAATCAGCAGGAAGTTCTCTCACAAAGTCTCTCACAATCTCTCACTTTCTCTCTCTCTCTATCTAGGGTTTACTCTAAATTTGGATGGGAGAGATATGAAGGGGTTTAAGGCCCTTATATAGACTAAAACCTAACCTAAATAGACTTGGGAACAAGGTATACTTGGGTTATAGCCAAATCGAAACTTTTTCAATCCAAAAGAGCGTTTCGGGAGGTCCCCTGGCTGAATGCGGTCGGACTTAAGCTCATGTACATTGGGTCTAGGTCAGGCAGAGTTTTCGGTCCGGTCGGATTTCCAGATCGACCGTGACGGACCAGTTTCAGTTCAATGGCTACCGGTACTCGATCAGGGTCACAAGTGCATTGGCATGTAAGGGCCACCTATCCTGATCCGAGGGTAAAATTTGATCGAATTCTGACTGTCAGAACGCTTATAAAATGTCGCGCAAGTGACACGTGCCAAATTTCATAAATTATATTAATTTCTAACATTTCTCACACTCTTCACTCTGGACTCAAGGAAATCGTCATGGGATATCATTTGGACTTGATTTTCGAGGTGATTGTCAAGTCCAACTAGGCGGTCAGGATTGTATAAGTTCGGGGTAATCGGACTTACGACGTGCGGTCCAGAGCCGATACAAAGTTTCAAGGTGCTCTCGAGAGCAATCGGGAATAGGTTTTACGGTATTGTAGCGTCACCTATCCTATGCGTTTTGACTCTAGCAGATCGTATTGAAAGTGATTGGTGCTAATTTCACAGGTAATCTAGTGTGGCGCTGTCTAATTTATGTTAAATTCTAAAGAATTAGGTTCTACATGATTTCTTTGGCTTTGGAATTGGGTTCTGAGAGGTTACCAAGGTGTTATGGTCGACCCGTTGCCTAAGGTCGTCTAATCCCAGGTTGGAAAAAATTTAGGGTGTTACAGTTGTAATAGATGGTATGTTCATATTTCATGTTGAATGTATTATGTATCATTGGTTGTTTATGGATGTCTACATATTTGATAAAATGCATATGTGATTAAAAGTGTTATTCTAATGATACTTATATATTTGATTGAATGCTCGATTGAATGCGTTGATTTGTTGATGTTCACATGTTTGATTAAATGCTCTAGTGAATGTATTAGTCTATTGAGGCTCACATGTTTGATAAAATGCCTATGTGGTTGTGCCATTGAATCTATATTAACGGCATGACGAATTGCCAAGTTTGTAGTGATACTTAGGTCACTTATAATGTTAGGTCAATTGGCTAACCACCAGAATTAAAGGAGTAACCCAAATTGGGGCGGTCACCCTAGGCTTATTCGATCGACCCAAGTTGAACACGGACGATCGACAATAGTTGTACTACATGGGATGCTTGCACCCAATGTCGGTTGTGTCGTGGTTCTCCCAGGTCAATCAAATTGGTCCAATAGCTGACTGATCATGTATGTTCATAATTTATGATAAGACCAAATCAAATCTAGGATGCCTCATTCCCAGTAAATGAGTCCATTTAAAACCGTTAGTGTGATATGATCCCCTAAGACTCATAAGCCGGGTATGGTAGTATGTGATACCGTGTCTGAGCTGTTGGCCTATGCTGGGGTGACGAGTCTCCTCATAGTGACTAGTGAGTGCTAATGGAGGTGATAAAATATTATTTGAACAGTCCTCGTCAAATTACCCGATCGATGGTTGTGTGCCAAAATACCATTTGAACAACCCGGGCATGTATGGAATTGGGTAACGAGCCCTTTCCTTTATGTGTTTTGGTTTTATGTGATACGCCTGCACCTCTGTAATGCCCCAGCCACTATTCATCTGGGTTGTGGTCCGAGCGTGGGTTGGGGTGAGCCGTTTGATCCGAACCTCCTTCGAAAATAACGCTCTAGTTGGTCGGTTTAGCGTGCTGGCCAGCGGTACTAGGTGATGATACTCGGTTTGGGTAACGACCCATACTGGATTGATTCTCATACATTTAGGTATCATACCGTACCTTTAAAATTATTGATTTGTGAGATAAACGGGTGACATCTAAATTTGGCTCAAGGGACACTGGTAAGGAGTCGCTAGGTGCGGCAATGAGCCATGTGATTTGGATAATAACTCGTGATATAACGTCGGTATCCTAGCTTCGTAATATGCCGAATAAATTGAACTTAATAATTACTCGGATAACATGATCATTCCTCGCATCACATCAATTTAAAATGTGGCGAAACAGGCGTTGATGTTGCATGTTGAGGCAGTGTTGTCATTTGTAAACCAGGTGGTTGGAGTCGCGTGTTGAGTGAGTGTCGAATGGTGAGAGCATGCATCATGTCATATCTTTATATACGCATTTAACAAGAGTATTTAGGAAATATTTGATTTCTTGTTTTATCATTATCTGTGCTGATTGGGTTAATAACATGTGTAACTTAAAACTAATGGAACCACTGAGTTAGTTACTCACTCCCACCTGGGACGGTATTTTAAAACACCAACCAGGTGTATCATTGATGTAGGTACTAGTGAGACCTCAGACAGATAGGCTTATATCAGGTTGTGTCAACACCATATTTTGGAGAATTTGGATGTAAACTGAAAATTTTATATTTTAACCGTCTTGGGAATGTATATTGTGGATTGTGACTTGTATAATCCCATTTTGGACAATTATCACTATTAAAATTGTATTTTTAACTCTTAGTCCTATATTTCTAAATATTTTGTTATTTCTACCTCACTTTGAATCTACTAAGTGAATTATGTTATTTTGATTTTCCGTGTGCGGAATGAATGTGAATCCGAATGAGGTCACATGCATTCTCATTAGGTTAACACCCGAGAACTCGGGATCAAGGTCTTTGTACTCGGTTGTCGATTTTTGGGACGTTACACGACTCTAACTGATTTGAAGGCTCAAATCTCAACAATAAAGGATAAACTGAAGGAATTGAAGGAGGATAAAATATTGTTTATCAAGATCAGACGTAATTAGAAAGCTGAGGTCAGAAAGCTGAGGGCCTTCATGCAAAAACATACTCTATTGATCGACTAGATGGTACACTTAGCTTCAATGACTAAAACTGCTCTCGATCAGCAGGAAGCAAGGCGATCGAAGCTGCAAGAGATGATTGCTACTTTTTATTCTTATGAGTTTTGATTGCCATTTTCTTTTCCTATTTGACTGATGTATTGTCGGCCTGTAACTCTTTATTTTTTATACAATGGACCACGGTACTCTCTTCCTTTTTATGTCAACAATGCCTTTAATGCTTTTTTTGTTTTTTTTTTTTTTCTACAATTCCTAAATGGAATAATTGCCTGGATGACATGGCACAAACATAAAAAGTCACGCGCATACTCATTCCATCTTCACAGGGAACGTTTCATGCCATGGGCACTCCAATCGTTATAACGCTTCAACTTCAGGTATGATTAGTTCCATGAGCATTATATAAATGTATCATTAGTTCTTTTTCTTATGCACACTCAATTCTCTTTTCTGCTTCCAAATTGAAAACATCTTAGATGATCTATCATGGCCATCGTTCTCCTTTTTCCTTTCAATCCGGCTCAAGATATTTTAAGGAGAATTCTTTCCATTGAGATCCATACTTTTCCATTCCACTCTCCAATTTGAAATATAAGATGACATGGAAAATTCAATCCCCACTGTACTTCAACTTAAGTTTTGGATCTGCTTCTATTTTTCTGCTCATGCCCTAAAGTGACCTGGAAAATCGAACAGACGGATTAGATAAAACACATACAACATGGTTGAGCCCACGAAATTTTCCAGCACCAACGTTGACCGGAGGGTTCACTAGTGACTCCGGGTCCCCTCGTAGGAGGGTGAGCAGCTTAGGTGTTACCATGCCCTTACCATGTGGGCCCACCTTAAGGATTTTATTGTATATCCATGCTGGCCAATCATTTTTTTAGGCCATTTTAATACGTAATATTAAAATTTTAAGTAGATCGAAATCTCGGATGGACCATACCACTCGAAAAGGTGGTTAATGGCCATTAAAAACTTTTTATAATTCACAAAAGTTTTGGTTCAAGCTGATTTTTATATTTACCTTCTATTCAGGTCTCGTCGACCTTATCAACAGGTTATATAGAAAACAAACATCATGGAGCTGCTTACGGTGGGCCCTTGGATATTTTTAATGGTGAGCGTTCAATAACCACTGATTCCTGTGGTGTGGTCCGCCTGAGATTTGGTTCTGCTTAATTTTTGGGTCCACGTGCTAAAATGTGCTGGAAAATGGATGGGCGGCGTAGATTTACAACACACCATCAAGGTGGGACCCATGTAACAACTCATCCGCTCTCCATAGGAGGGTGAGGAATACGTGTCAGAGATTTTTGTACGGCACACGTGTTAGAGATATTTGCCATGCATTCCGGAGAGCGCACTGTGAGTTGTTGATTTTTATTTTATTTTATTTTATTTTATTTATTTATTTATTTGATTCCTGACCTCCCGTTATTTTGAGCTGCCTTAGATACATGGCAATGCATCAGGAGCGGGTGTGTAGAACAAGAGCACATGGGTAGAACTTTCATAAGATCCACCCGGTCCACCAGGTATATTTCCTTACTTTCATCTAGTATATCAAAAATCATAACCATCCATATCTCAGGTAGGCTACACCCTGTGAAAAAAAGTGTTGTCGGAACAATGTCTTCAATCTGACATTGCTTTGTCTTCAATCTGGGTAGAACTTTCATAAGATCCACTCCGTCCATCAGGTATATTTCCTTACTTTCATTTAGCATATCAAAAATCATAACCATCCGTATCTCAGGTAGGCTACACCCTGTGAAAAAATTTTGGATGGGACGCTTACCATAGATTTGTCTAAGGCTCAACGTGCTTTTTACATGCCATCCAACCCATTAATCTCGTTTGCCTCATCATAATGAATGGATTAAACAAAAATTCATGGTATTCCAAAACTTAAAAAGGCCATACGATGTCATTTTATAGGTTTTAAGGTATAATTTAAGGAGTGGCCCACTTGAGCCTTAAATCAATTTGATGTTTTGATCCAACGCTAAAAAATAAGTTCTTCATCTGATGGACGGATTGGATTTTACGTACTCTAAGTCATTTTAAATGTTTCCGTTATTCAAGGTGGTAAGTTTGAACCAACGGTATCTCTAGTTAGAGGTGGGCATTAAGCCGAGTCGAGTCGAGGTGGGCCAAGCTCAGCTCGGCTTGTTCGTGATGTACTCGAGTTCGAGCTTGAGCTGAAGCTTGGCTTGTTTGCTAAAGTTGTCGAGTCGAGCTAGTGGTTCGATTTGAGTCGAGTTTACCTCGAGTCGAGCTCGAGTTTGTTGAGTGAGAGAATAATGGATTCTATTCTTGATATTCCTCCATTGATGAAAAATTTAAAAATTTTAAGAGAATCAAAGCAAAACTCAATGAAAAAATCAAACAAAGCTTCGAATTGAATGAGGAAACCTGGTGGTGGCGGTCCGAGCGAGCGTGCGGCTGGCAGTGGGTGGAGAAAGAGAAGAAAGGGAAAGGGAAAGAGAAAAGGGGTGCGTGCGGTCAGATAGAGACTCTAGAGTTTGATTGTTTGTTTTTTTTTTTTTTTTTTAAAAAAAACTTAAAACTTAAAACTTATATTAATATAATATATATATTATATTTAATATTTAATATTTAATATATTTATTAATCGAGCCGAGTTGAGCTCGAGTTCGAGCTTTAAGTTGAGTCGAGTCGAGTTAAAATGCCCCCTGGTCGAACTTGGCTTGAACTCAACTCGAGCTTCAAATAATTAGCTTAGCTCGGCTTGAATCGGTCATTCAAGCCGAGACAATCCGAGCTGACTCGAGTCGTGTCGAGCGAGTTTTTCGAGCTAACTCGACTCGTGAACAGCTCTTTTTCTGGTTAATACATTCTTCGGTGTCTATCCCGCGTGACGAATGGCCAAGATCTCTCACACGTGTGCCATATGCAAGGATCTCTGACAAGTATTCTTACCCCTCACATGTGGTACAGCTCAATGGATTAAAGTCCAGAATAGAAATGCAACATCTTTCCGTGTCGGACGGAAGAACAAAGCCGGAGATTGCTCATACTGGTTGACGTTCATGGTTCACGGGTGTAATGGACGATTATGTGCGATTCATTGTTTCTAGATTTGAATATTTGTCATCCACCATCATAAGATCTGCCCGTTCATTGTTCATTGCCGCTAGATCCAACCATTAATCATTCATATACTGTTGTATCTAACCATCGATCTTGTATCATTGCATGAAGCTACCATCATTTAACAGTAATCGATCTCCTATCATTTCTAGAACTAACTATCAAACATCCATTATCAGTGCAACGTAGCCGTTGATATTCCATTATTTCTATCATGGCCATTATACCTTACAACTGATCTGTAGTCATTTCTAGATCTGACTGTTGATCATGCATTATTGCTAGATTTCACCGTTGATCTTCCATTTGATATATTTGTAAATAATCCATTGTCACTACCTTAAACTTTCATTATCACTGGATAATGACTATCCTTAAACTTTAGTTGATGTGATGACGTCATTTCTCGGTAAAGAGTTGCTGGAGCTGAATTGATGTGGGACAGAGATGTCACCGGATGTATAGTGGTTGTTTTCACTAAGTATCAAAATTTATATATTAACACCTATTATCAATCTTGCCTACTACAGATATTCGAATATTGGCCATTCATTATTATTAGATCTAACGGTTTAGATCCATTTTCTACGGCCTGACATGGACTGATGGAAAGCCGCCATGTGTTAAATCTATAGATTTGGTACTTAAGAAAATCATATGCTTTTTGAAAATATGTTTTTTTTTTTTTTTGTTATTAATGTAGTTATGATATACTCGGTGAAGTCATCTCTCATTATCCTTTTGAAATGAAAGATTTTTTATTTTTTTTAAAAACGTTTGGAAAGTTTGCGAAGGCTATGAATATCCTGAATATTTGAAACTTAAATCAATATCCAAGAAAATTCGGTTATGGTTCAGATATAAATCAAGAGATAGTGAACATTAGATAGATTAGGTCCTAATCTGTACAATAATCAGAATTAAGAGAATGAGAGAGCTTAAAAACAATCCAATCCAACCCATTCAATAACATATCAGGATCAGGTAGATCCAGTCCATCAACTCCTCTAAAGATCTCGATTAGAAGGGAGAGAGAGTTCAAGATAAATGCAGAAGGTGGTTTGATTAAGCCATTAAGATGCATGATCAATTTCAGGTTCGGGATCAATGGTAGAGGTTCCCCTGATTTATCCAAAATGTAGATACAATTGTTTCCTAAGGGGATCGATTACAAGAAGAAGAACTGAAAGGACAGAAGTTTTGAATTTATCCGGAGATCTTCCTATTCGTAATGCATGTTGTAAAAAATGCGGAAGATCCAAGATTAGCAAGGAAACCCAACGAGGGTTTATCTGCCTCAATAACTTATAAAAGGAGAACAAAAAGAAGAATTCGAGGCACCACGGTAAATACAAATTTAGTTTCTATATATTACATTTATCTTTTCGCTTAGTTTAATATAGCATAACCCAATCTTAGCATTGATTACTATTGTCTAGCATCCACCGCTACAGTACCGTATGCTTAAATTAAATGTCCACAATCCTAAATTGTTGGATCTCGATCAACTGAGTTCTTACTTAAGCAATCACACCTCTATTCACATTTTACTGATCATTGACCTCGATCATCTATTCTTGCAGACGTGTAATGCCTTGACTTTTGTAACTCGAGTTTAGTACTCATTTTTTAAAATCCCAAGTGTTAACCTTTAAAGATAGCCCACATTTCAAATATTTTTTTTTCTTAAGAGTGAGCGTTGCAGTGGAAGAGAAACAAGTCAAGCATAAATGAAAAGTCTGAATACACATTCAAGATATAAAAGCGGCAGCTCATAGGATTGTAAAAATCGATGTCTCAATACTAAAAAAATACAAAAGAAAAACAATTTAAATCATGAGATAGAATAAAATACAGCTAGACTTGAGCTGCAAGATCACACAACTTCTCTTGGGCAGGTACGCCTATACATCCATGAAAGATATATCCTGCTCTTCATCAGTTTGAACATGAATATCATTCAAATTACCTGCATTATCTGTACGGTTGTATATTTTAAAGCATAAATGACCAACTTGGTGAGAATTCCCCTTAAAATTACACACCATCGCATTAGTCAAGTATAGTTTAAACAAGAAAATATACATAATAGTCTACAATGCAATCTTATTTAAATTCATGGATGCGTGAATGTACATCAGTTTGGGGATGCTCATCTAGCTGGCTTTTGGGCAAAACTCACGAGTGGGGCAAATATACAAGTGGCTAGTCACCAACGAAAATACGTCAAGTACGTACTAAAGTGACTAACTCACACAAATTGGGTCGATCGTCGGTGGTCTGGAAGCTAGAAAAACATACAACGACAAAGGATACGTGATACAACATCCAGAATTAGCCACTAATTATCACACGTATGCCATGAATGCATAATTAGCCCAACCGTTATTAGTCCAATTATAAACAATCATTTTAAGAAAGCTCAAAGGTCACCATAGAGGGCTTGTCACCCCAACATAGGTCGACAACTCACGTATAGTGTCCCATACCACTATCCCCAATTCATGAGATTCC
Organism: Magnolia kwangsiensis; assembly: GCA_037074715.1. Classification (NCBI taxonomy): domain Eukaryota; kingdom Viridiplantae; phylum Streptophyta; class Magnoliopsida; order Magnoliales; family Magnoliaceae; genus Magnolia; species Magnolia kwangsiensis. The sequence continues at coordinate 69,931,514 of CM073583.1, forward strand.
AATAACTAGGATATTTAATGGTAACTTCTTTACCTAGTAGTCAATTATAATTCAATAAGTGAAATTTATCATTGCAAGGTTATACAAAGATAGTCCATCAAAGCAATATAGGGAAAATAGTCCATCAAAACCACATAGGGAAAATATTCCATCCAAAGATGCGATAAAAAATGGATTATCTCTAAAAGCTAGTAGGGAAAAATGATCCACAAGATGATAAGTTCACAACAAAATTCCATTTAATCCATTAAACAAAAATGATCACTATTTCGAGGGACCATTGTAATCACAATCATTCAAGTTTACACCCCGATTCTGGATATACATAATCAGTAAAGTTTTTCACTAATTGATATGGTAATTCAGGCTTCATAAGGAATCCACACATATGAGAAGATATTCATGTACAACATGTAAGTGTTTATGTTAGATAAATGTTGAGTATATGATTTGAGGATATATTCTAATAACTAACGCAAGTAATCATAAGATAAAACCATCAATTATCAGTCAAATTTTAAAAAAAAGAAAAACTATCACTTAAACTAACATGAAAGCAGAATGCCTAAGGAGAAAGGTCATCACCTACAAGTTGAATCACCTACTAATGTTGCTAGGAAATGCATTTGCCCATAGAATTGAATCATCTTCTAGATTGGCTAGAATACAATTACGAGCCTTAGGCGAGTTCTATCCTAAATCACCACAAGTGAATGGTTAAGATCAATATTATGGTCTAAATTATGCAATCAAATGAAAGTTGATCTAAAATCTAACCTAGAATTAGGGTTTCGAAATATCTAAATTTTATAATTACAACATCTAATTAGATTATCACATCTGAATTGCATTTGATTGCTCACCCTCAACTTGGATTACACGTGTTGACTCAGATCAACTTGGATTGGATGTATTCAATTGAGTGCCTATTTAAATGAGAAAAGTTATTAACCTAAATAAGCACTAATTAACACTCTAATAAAATATTAAGCGTTCAATTCACTTAGATTAAAGTTAGAGCATAAAAAAATGAAGAAAATATTGAAAAAGAGAAGATCAAAAATCGAATTGGAAGAATGAGGAAGAAAGAAGAAGATCAAGCATCATGTTTAGTAGTTGCGCGGGTTGCGCAACCAGTAATCGGTTGCTTGGGCCGCGCAAACAACTTCATTTATTATGCGTGCTGTGCAATGGATTTCCTCCATTATGCGGGCCGCGCAATTGACTTTCCCGTTGCGAGGGTCGCACAACCGAGATCAGATATAGCTTTACATGGACGGATAGATTTGGTGTAAAATGGGTTGCATGGCACAAAGATCAAGGGTTCACACGTGTGGAGGTCTATAAATACCCCACTCCCCCTCTCATTTAGGAAGAAGAAGAATTTTGGAAGAGGAATAGAGCTCTGAAGGAAGATTGAAGGTGAGAAGGGGAAGCCAGAGGTTAGTTGCGCAGGCCGTGCAACCAACAAATTGGATGCGTGGACCGCGCAATCAACAAATGGTTACGCGGGTAGCACAACCAAGACATGATATAGTATGTTGCAAAAAGGGCTAAAGTGCTGCCAAAATTGTCCAGTTTGATCTTCGTTGCTCCAAGATCTCCTTTTGCACAAAGCACAAGAAATTGAATGATCGAATCAACACAACATTCCTTCTAAGGAGATAACTGAAGCACAAGTCGAAATGCTGCCGAATTTGAGATTCGATATTAGAACTTTGTCAATTCATGTATTTCAAATAATTTATCTTAGAATCAAGGGATATTGGAGGATATAAATGAATTCAATATGAATAAAATAATGATTCATTGTTCTTCATATACTTTCTTTGTTATGTTCGAATAAGATAATTTCTCTCAAATCGAATGTATCTATTTCTTGTTCGAAACAAAATGGTGACTCTACTGGGGATCTAATTGTCTTATTTGATATTAACATTGAAATTATTATAGAACTTTCATTATAGTTTGGAATCAAAAGACGCCAAAATGGAGACTCTCAGTGGGAACATCCTCCCCTTCATCTCTGAGATAGATTATTTGATTCTTCAAGTACTAACTATAAGTTAATTTTATATTTTATAGTTGAAGGAATCAAACTGCAAATTACAACCAATGGCAATTTCTGCAAGGAAAGTGAACTTCTATAAGCAAAAACAACTCATGCTAAAATATGTACTAAACCAACCTCCGGAACACAGGGCTCAACTTCTTATAAGCAAAAACAACTCAACCCAAGCAATAGCTGGAGTTGTATCTGCTTCGCCTCAAGCTCCGGGAGGTGATAAAGACTGGACTGTTGTGATGTCTCACAGGACGAGAGCACGGAATGTAAGAAGCCCAAGAATGAATCCGCCTTTGCCAAGAGTTAAAGGGCCGATAACACGCAATGTTGCTATGAGGAATCCCAAACTCGCCCCTCCTGTGATATATCCATGGCGAACAGTTCCATGGTTAACGTCACGCGACTTCCTGGTTCTGGTAGCCCCAAGAGTCAGATGGAAGAAAGAGCAAAAAGTTAAGGCATTGCTAATAGGTTCACCAATGTTTATATTGCCCCAATCAATCAATGACAATAGGAGCACAGAGAAGTTGAATGAAACTTTGTCTTCCCCTCTCTTCGTAAGTCTCATTACGTCGACATATTTCCACCCCACTCTAACTATGGCTTCGTCGAAGAGTGGAGAAGCCACAGTATATATGGCCGTAACGAACCAGGGAAATATGCCAACTACAGAGGACCGTATGGATGAAATGGCGGAAGCATAGAGAACACTAATGGAAGAGTGCAAAAATCTCAGAGAAGCCTTAGCAACTCTGGCACACAATGTAGCCCAGATAGTGTCTCCCCCGATGATGGGCACAATGAATGGGTAAGAAAACTAACCCAAAGGCTTTCAACTATTGGGGGCAGGATCACTGGGGTCTATCCCAGCAACAAGAACCATGACACAAGACGAGGTGAGACAAGTCGTCGAGGAAGCTGTCGGAATAGAGAGGGAGCGTGAGAATACTGGCCGTTTCAGATACTGAACTCCGTATTTAAGAGAGGTAGAAGACATCTCATTCCTAGCCAACTTCAAGCATCCATATTTTCAGAAGTTTAATGGAGAATGGTCATCGGAAGAGCACTTAATGCACTTTATTACTAGCATGGAAAATTTTTCTACAATACCGCAGTATTGCTTGCAGTTGTTCAGGTCATCTCTGACAAACAAAGCATTCCAATGGTATTCCAGCTTGGCTCCGGAATCGATACGCAGTTGGAAAAAAATGCAGGACGCTTTCATGTCAAACTTCTTCTCTTTAGAGCGTGATGTCAGTATTACGAAATTGGCTTTTGTATGGCAGAGAGAGGGGGAACCGATAGAGAAATTTATAGATAAGTGGAAGATGTTGAGAGCCTCGTGTAGGAAGCTACCGAAAAAAAGGAATAAGTCAAGATGTGTCTGAACTCCATGGAAATGGGAATCGCGTTCGGACTCACCAGCATTGATATCAGAACTTTCCGTGACCTGGCCACTAAGGCTTATGCTTTAGAGCTAATGACTCGGAAGATGCCAGCGTTTCACTATGAGATAGCCAGGAGAGCACCCAGTAGGATGGATGCAAATACCATCGATTGTGAAAAAAGAGGTAAAGATGCAAGAGACTCAAGAGATAAACGGCTGGAATGAAAAGAAGAATTGAACCAGCCCAGAAATAGATAATGGAAAAAGGCCCAGAATGCTCAATTCTCACAAAGGATTCGCGTTCGATAGGGAAGATGTTGTCCCTATGATGAATCAATTGCTAAAATCCGGTATGATAGAATTACGGGAACCTAAGCGCCCTGAAGACGTGATAAGAACAAGAGAGAGAGATTTTTGTAGCTATCATTGCCTGGTGGGACATCCGACAGAAAATTATTATACGTTGAAATGTATAATACAACGGATGATAGACAGAGGTAAAATAGTGATTGGGAAAGAAAAAGAAAGGGACGTAACGGTAACAATGAATATACTTACAATCCGGGAAAAAGGCCCAAGAAAAGAAAGAGAAAGAAGATCGTAAGTCGACAAAAAAGGTAGCAGTGATTACGCTACGATTAGGAAAGAAGATAACAAGCCCTACAAAGTAGAAAACAGGAATCATAAGAAGGAAAGTTGTTAAAATACAGAACGATGATGATAAGAAAGAAGAGAAAAATGAGACAACAAAAGTGACCTATGATGTGGTAAGTCATTTGAAGGGCATACTAGCTCGATTAAGCATCTACGATGTGCTTAAGTTGTCAGAGGAATTTCGGCAAAACTTGGTTCAAGTGTTATCTAATCATGATGTCAGAGAAACTTTACTGGCAGAGATGGAACACAAAGAGTATAAAGAGCAAAAAGAGTACTTGCTGGTTGTTTCAGTCTCTAATGATGATTTGATCTGCGATGCAGGACATAACGGCCCACTAATGATAGAAGGCCATATTCATAGCAAAAAGGTTAAATGGATTATGCTTGATAATGGGTCTTTAGTAAACCTCTTATCACTCTCAATGTTGAGTAAACTAGGTTATCGTTGTTCCGATCTACGTCCTGGTGAAATGATGATATAGGGCTTCAATCAAGATGGACAACATTCACTTGGTAAAATTACAGTGACATTAGAGATAGAAGAGCTAATTACTAATGTCGTGTGCTACATTATAAACGTAGTGACGACATAATCTTCTCCTGGGAAGGCCATGGATACATCAGTACGACATTGTATGATCTATTTTGCATTAATGCTTCAAATACTATAAAGATGGAATACAGTATAAAATAATGGCTGATGCGAAGCCCTATACAGAAGCTGAGGCCTTCTTTGCAGACATCAGCTATTATAAGGGGTTCGCTAAAGAAGAAAGAAAAAATGTCGAAAACAGAGTCCTAAAGGACATTCCAGTAAAGACGATGAAAGAAGAAACGGAAAAAAGTAGAATCATCCGGAGCTGCGGAAATAAAGAAGAAATTCTATTTTGTGCCGAAACACCTGAGACAACCAGGGTAGCCGCTAACTTTGTTATCACCTGAACAATTGAAGATTCTACAATCCAATTATATAGTACCATTGCTGTATGCTGAAAGAAATAACCCATTTTCGGCTATTCCGGGAACGTTTCAGGTCAAAGCAAGCGCCAAGTACCCAGAACCTATAGAATTCTATGCCCCAGCAGAAGTAAAGATAGGGAAAGAAGCCAAGAATAATGTGTATTGCAGTATGTTGACACTGTAAGAACTTAAAAATATAGCCCGACAAGCAAGAAAATCATGAAAACATGGGTTTCAATTATGAAAAACCCATAGGTCTAAACCATGGGAAAGAAATTCAAATTCCTATTGGGGTTGGTTAAGATGTCACGCCCCAAAACTTGAAAATCAGATTCACAGGAATCCCCATCGCCGAATCGGGTGCCGACAGCCTCCGTAGTACCCCATTCTCGGCTCCCAGCGTAGCATACGCCAGATTTCGATCCTAGGATTCTACAATGAGGATTTTTCAATGCACATTTATCTTGTAATAAGCATAACCACAAGTTTACCCAAATCATAAAGGCAACATCATCATCACATATCCACTAATATAATCACTTGAATACAATGCTGAAAGGAAAATACATATATCAAAATCAGAGCTCCTGAAAATCGCTGCACACTCCAAGCTCAACGCTGCTGCAACCTAACGCCACTTGCACGCATTTATCGTGCATAAGCTTACAAAAGCTTAGAGGGTGGTGTAAGTGTGTGTAAGGTAAGTGCTGAGTATACAATAGAGTCCGTAAATCATACATCATCGAGATAAGTAGGAAAAATGAGAAGGTCATGAATCATACGATATTAGGTTAAGCAGAAATATACTGGTAAGTCCATGAGTCACATAATATCAGAGTACGCAATGCAGATCATAATGAGCCAAATATTATATACTGCAGATGCGATGTAATATGCAGATCCTATCAAGTCCTTCTAAGCCATATAAGTGCAGAAACATAGTAATCTAAAATGCTAAGTACTGCGAATGCAATGTAATATACAGTGTGAATGAAATGACTATGCTGGAATATAAAATCAGGATGATAATACATAGTATGGCAAGCTACGGGGTCCATCATAAGGAAATTCTATCCAAACCAGACCCATACCTAAATTTGGATAGTCAAACACATTATGGTAAACTCTTGATCTCAGGTTAGTCGCGCCCCCTAACCGAAATCCTGGCTATCGTGAAGGTACACGTAACAAATAGTTGCGCACCGCTAGCCCGAGTGAATAGTGAATGGATGAATGAATGAGTATACAACTCCTACTCAGTAGCCTGTCAGCACAGTAGCTTGCCAACAGCTGGTAGCTCGCCCAGTGTGGTAGCTCACCCAGGCCTCAGCCCCACCCACATCACACCCGCCCACATCATCGTCCGACCACATGTGCTCGCCCACTTGTAGAACAGTGACGGGGTGTTATAATATCATGTCAGTCCTCATATCAAATTCATATATTAGTATGGTTCCTCTCTAAGAAATCACCGGGGTCTATTACACTCCACTCCGACTGCCTCCTCCCTAGCTGCACAGCCCAGCGAGTGTAAGAGACCTCACTATTTTCCTGGCCAACAGTCTGCCAATACCTATCCAGCACGTCGATAGCAGACCCATTTACGAGCTGGTCATACTCAGCCTAGCTTATAGCCCCCTCACTTGGGCGGATAAGGCCACACCCCCTTCCAACCGACCATGACACAGTAGGAGACATGGCCTCATGGTATAGGCACCGACGCTCATATTCCACTCAGTCTAGACGTTGGAGCATCTCCTGGTACTAAGGAGGTTCTAAGATTTTCGTCCAAGGACATCCTAGGTGCTCATAGTGCTAGAACCAAGCATTTTTGGTGTCCCATCTGGCCATCCATGATGTGCTTGTGGAGGCCACGACCCTTACGTCGCTAGGGCGTACAATGATCAAGTCACATATATGCGAGATGCATGAGTCACACTAACCAATCATGCAATAATCTTATGCGTATTGTGTGAAATGTGAGGCACTCCGTCTCATAAGAAGCCCCATAAATGGTCTGCCTAATGGTATGCTATGATTAAACATTTCTCATATCAGGCATACATATGATGCGTATGGACATGAATCATGGAGTTATACTAAGCATTTTATATGGTGATAAACTATCTTACAACGAAGACGGGCCTTGATGGCCTACACACAACAAGTATGGGCCTATCAATGGGCCCTAGGGAGAGTTATAATGTGGACATTTAACCAACATTATTCTTACGATGCGGACGTCAAACCAATATTGCTCCTAAGGCACGACCTGCCATAAACATCATTGCCTGCATTATAGTGAAATCACATATTATATCAGGTGCACATTCCTCGCATTGAGCCACATATACACCACATCGGCCTAGCCATGCGGGCCACAAATACATCAAGATGGGCCTCATCACATGGGCTGAAAATGTATCACAATGGGCCACAACATATGAGGTGGAAACACATCATAATGGGCCTTGCCAAATGGGTCAGAAATACATCATAATGGGCCTCAGCCCATGGGCCCTAATACATCGCAATGGACCTCAAACCATGGGCCCCAAATTCATCACAATGGGCCTAAACCCATGGGCCCTAATACATCACAATGGACCTTAACCCATGGGCTCCAAATACATCACAATGGGCTTCAACCCATGGGCCCTAATACATCACAATGGGCCTTCACCCATGGGCTCAAAATACATCAAAGTGGGTGTAACATCCCGAAAATCGGGGGGTCGAGCAAAAACCCAACTCCCGAGTTCTAAAATGTTATTTATGCAACATATATATGTATGATTGAATGTTGTCTGTGATAATGTATTAAACATGAGTGAGATTAAGCTAAAACAGCATATCACGCTCCAGAGACGGTTAAATTTACAAGCGAAAGATTGTGATAGTATGTATAACATATATAAACTGTTGTATGTCTCCAGAGTGTGAATATGTTACCAGGTTATATACGTACATATATACTCTAAAAGTAAACCAAAAGGATATACATGAGTGTTCTAAAAATATAAAATGACAAGTGTCAAGGTATCTAATCAACCTCTCTGTAATCCTGTCAATCAGAATACGCATAAAGGAGGAATCCTTCTCATCATCATCAAGTCCAGTTCCTCCTCACAGGCCGCGCCATCATCTGCAATCACAATAGGGACTGGTGGGTGTCCGGAAACACCATCCCGTAACGTGGGAGTGAGTGATCAACTCAGTGGGATAAGAGAGCAGAGATTAACATGTTATCAAATTAATCATGCGTTAATAATAAAGCAGTAAATCAAACAATCCTAATACTGTTGTTAATGCAATATGACATGACGTGATGTATGCCCTCACGACAATCTCCCTCATACGGCACCATCTTACAACCGCAGCATGCAATCGACCATCAAGTGCTCCACATCTTCCAAGCACATGTAATGGTATGGTGATATGATTTTTGAGTTGTTATTAGTCCATTCAAACAGCAGGATTGAGAAACTAAGGTACTTCCCTTATATAAATCCCAACACAGATCCTGTCTAGGGTCGTTACTCCTAGTAATCTCATACGATATGTATTTTGTAGGTCACTGCAAGGGCTGTCAGGGCTATTGCACGCACTCGTTGCTCCGCTCCCCCATCACCTTATCAATACAGGCCTACTGTACTCTACTGCTACTGAAGGGTCGTCGCCTCCCGTAGACTTAGAATACGCTCGCGGTCACTACAAAGGGCTGCCAGGGCTATTGCACGCACTCATTGCTCCGCTCCCCCGTCACCTTATCAATGTAGGCCGACAGCAAAAATATAGTATCCCATACCACCATAATCTACTCACGAGTATTAGGTGTTCACTGGTCACTACGGGGAGGTTTGTGGCCCCAGCGTAGGCCGACAGCTCGACCACGGTGTCCCATTCCACCATGCCCGGCTCATGAGTCTTCGTGGATCAAGGTACCATGGTTGACAGGGTTTACAATGGTAAGTTCAGTACCCTAGGTTCAAGCAGTTATGACTCATGCAGGGTGAACATACAACGGCCAGTCGGGTTACTTGACGGGCTCGACTAGCACGATCGCATCTCAAGTCGAACGATATGAAGTACATAAAATACTTCGCGTAGCCTAACCACTGCCGCCAACTCCAAAACACGGCTCGCGTTCATCGACGCGTCGTTCGTGGCAAAGATAGGCCAACCACAAATTTGCTCGGTTACCGACTGCCTGGACTAGGCATAGTCCCAAACATATACGAATTCACTTCAACAAATCATATGAGAGTATTGGAATTGAAATACAACCATGTGAGCATGTTAACACATGTTATAACATACAATTTAAGCAAATCTTCCAACACATGCATTCCATACATGTAACGAAATCATGCATTTAGCTAACATGTAGGAAATCATTTACATCAGCATATTAATTGAGAAAATAATCTCAAACTAATCCATAACGCCATTTAATTCAATACATACTAATACAAGCATTTATACAAACACTTACACTACACACTTAGGTCTACATATAGTATGTCGACCCGAAGTGCGCATTTAGGCGAATCTCTTCTCCAAACTAATTATGCACATATTCCTAATATTCTAATGCGACAATAAACCATGTCAATCACATCAGTAAAATATGAATGAAAACAGTACTTCCTACAAATGACTAAAATGCCCTAAATCTCATATTCTCCGCCGGTTTACGAAACAGGAAACGGACAGCATGTTGTACATGTCAAACAGCGTTGCTGTCGATTATCTACTATTAAACGACATTGAAAGCGTTGAAAACAGTCAATCAAAGCGTCTAATATCCGTACCTTATCTCTTATAAACGTGTGAATTCGAACGGAGCGTATACGCTTCGTCTACGGCGAATAGAGAACCTGTTTTACAAGATACATCAGCTATCTAGCTACGGAAACGAAGAAACACTAAATCAGCAACTTCTAGGGTATTTTCTTACCTGAAAATACGGAGAAATCACCGGCCAAGTGATTGGAGCGTGTTGCCAAAGCACGTGTAATAGGTGGCACGACAGCAGGAAAATTCTCTCCTACTCTCTCTCACAAACTCTCACCTTTTCTCTCTCCCAATCTAGAGTTTTTCTCAAATTCGGATGGGAGAGAGGAGTGAGGGTTTCAACCCCTTTTATAAGCCCAAAAGCGCCCAAAATAGGCTCAGGAACAAAATATACTTGAGGTATATCCAAATCGGGGCTGTTTTGGTCCAAAAGACCATTTCTGGTAGTCCCCTGGCCGAACGCGATCGGACTTAAGTTCATACATACTGGATCTAGCATACATCAAGTTTTCAATCCGGCAGGGTTCGCGGATCGCACGTGGCGGTCCAGTTTCAGTTCAGCGGTCACCGCATGTAGATCAAGTCTGCAAGTCTCATGATATGAAATAGAAATTTTTCCTGATCCGAGGGTGTAATTTGGCTGAATTCTGACGGTCAGAACATTTAATACTGACACGTCAAGTCGTGTACCAGATTTGAATTTCAAATTCCAAATCTGTCCCTATTCGCACTCTCTTCAGTCCGGGCTCAATGAAATAGCCTGTGGTTATCGGTTGGACTTGATTTTCGAAATAATTGTCAAGTCCAGCAAGGCGGTTCTAACGGTCTAAGATAGTAGGTATCGGATTTTCGACGCGCGGTCTAGATCCAATACAGATTTTCAAAGTGGTCCAGAGAACAAACCTGCTTAGAGTTTGATCCGATGTTTTAGAGTATTATAAAGTCATTGGTTCTACTCGATTTGGGTCTTGTAGAACGTATTTAAAGTGATTAGGGACTGTTTTCTAGCTACTCTAGCGTTGCGCTAGCTAACTTATGCTTAGTTTCTAAAGGAATTAACCCTAAGTGATTTCTTTGGCTATGGAATTGGGTTCTAAACGATTTTCTAGGTGTTTTAATTAACCCATTGCCTAAGGACGTCTAATCCCAGGTTGGCCAAAATTCGGGGTGTTACAGTGGGCCTGACGGATGATCATATCACGGGGTGGCCCGCCGTGATGTGTTTGAGATCTGACCAATGCATAAGTTAACATAGAGCTAGATGAAGTGAAAGCAAAATATTAGCTTAATTGAAAGCTAATGTGGCTCCTAAGAAGTTTAAACAGTGGATGTCATTGTCTCCACTATTTTCATTGGTGGGGTCCACTTGAACCTTAGATCCAACTCTTTCTTAGTCTCAAGGCCTAAAATGTACTTTCAAAATGGTTGGATGGCTTGGATGCAACACATGCATCATGGTAGGGTCCACATGAGTGGACAGTACAGATATATCACATACCTCGTGCGTGGAGCCCACCGCTATGTTTATCTTCCATCCAATCTATTAATAAGGTTACAAATACCAAAATAAATAGATAAATAGCTATTATACTTATCCAAAACTTCTAGACTCCAAGGGAGTCCAATGGCAGACGTTCCATCCCATTGCTTTTTGCTGCGTGGTCCACTTGATAGGCAGATCTGTCTCATTTTGTATCACGCCTTAAGGCTAGCTCATTACAGGATGGACGGTTTGAATGTAATCTATGCATCAAATGTGGGGTCCACTGCCAACCAGTGGTTGGACGGCTTGGATGCAACACATGCATCATGGTGGGGTCCATGCATGTGGCCCACTAACCAATGGACGGTGTGATGTTTACACCGTCGAGAGCATGCACGTGCTACTACTGCAAGTGCAACAACAGATGCAGCGACTGTTGGTTAACAATGACAAAGATGGGTCCCACGTAGGGCTCACCATAATGTTTAAATGCCATCCAATCCGTTGATGAGGTCCATAGACCTGGATGAAGAGTAAAAACAAATTTCATATTGATTCCAAAACTTCTGTGGTGCCCAAAAGGCTCCAATGATAGCCGTTCAATCATCCTATTTCCTGTGATGTAGGCCACCTGAGCCATAGATGGAGCAAAATTTTGGCGAGGGCCCACTTCAGAAGGTGGCCCACCGTATAGACGGTTTGAATATTACACATACATTAAGGTGGGGCCCACGCATAGGACCCAGACATGTCTGCCCATTTCCATGGACGTTAGCAGCGTCCTGCTGCACAGTAGTAGCAGGCGCTGCACCCTCATTTATAAATATATATGTTTTTTTTTTAAAATCAGTTTTTCGGCAGTTTTTCACATGTGGGGCCCGCTTCAAGCGAATCTACCCCGCCCAATGGATTCTTTAGTCCATAACCCATCCATCAAGACCAATATTGGGCATCTCTTGGCGTGTACAAAAATTTAAGATGAATTTGAATGGTAAAAATCGTCTTTGCTAAGGTATGGCCCACCAACTAGTCGGATCAGTCTCATTTTTCGGCTCAACGCCTAAAATGATCTAAGGAATGGAATGGACGGCTTGGATTAGAACCATACATCAAGGTGGGGCCTACGTAGACATCCCTTCCCAAAAGCTTTGAAAACAAAGCTAATATTTGTGTTTTCAATTGACGTTCAGCGTCCCTGGACGCTGGACGGTTTGGGCAACCCATGTACATAAGGTGGGCCCTGCTCAGGTGGGCCACCAAATGGAGGATGGTGTGGGTCCAATACATATAAAGTGGGCCCTCCATTTATGGATCACTTGGATAAAATACATGCCTTAGGGTGAGGTCCATCCGGGTGGACCACACGGCCACATCAATCACATACAATAAAAAGATGAAAGAGTGAGGGAGAGAGAATGAAAGTGGGACACGTGTGATGGAGGGACCCCGATACTATAGGCCCTCCGTTGAAATCAATCTACATCAAGAGGGTCCCATTGCATGTGGGCCCATAAACCAAAAATCAACGGTGGAGATCCTTTCTCCACCAAATGTAAGGTCTAGATGACCCTATCCATACAAAGAAAATAAACATCATGATGGGGTCCATGGAGAATGGCCCATCATGGAATGATATTGATGATCAAGGTTGGCCATCGGCCACATCTTAGGGTCTAAAGTGAGATCCATACCATCGATCGATAGGCCTCACTTGGCCTATTATAAAAACATGAAAACTAGCCTATAGAAGCACCCACCTTATGATTTTCTCGGTCCGTTGGAATGCCGGTCTCCTTGTGCTTCACTTTGATGGTGGAGATGAGAAATGGATGGCTAGGATAAGAGCTTTTGGGATGGGAAAGTGGGCCACACAACCCACTTCTCTCCCTTAGAAATGTTAGACGTCCACCACTCTCTCCCTTAGAATGTTGCTTGGAAAAATGTGAGAGAGAAAGAGAGTTGTAAGAGAGATGAGGGATGGGTGTGATGGGTGAAAGGGTGAGGTGAGTGATAGATGTGGTACTTGACATGTATGGTAGTATAAGAGAGAGGGTGAGAAAGAGTTGACTTTGGAGAGAGAAAGCATGGGTTTCTTTGTACTTGACATGAGGTGATTGATGGGATAGATTTGACATGTTGTAGAGATTCTCTTGAGATTTACAATGCGCGGTATTTTCCTCGAATGGAGGGCATTCCAACGGACCGAGAAAATCATGGTATCAGATTGGTATGGATCTCCCTGTCATGGTATCAGATTGGTGAGCGAGTCACGGCGACGGTGCGGTCGCAATGGTACAGGTCTCGGATTAAACCGAATCAGATATACAGGATACGACTTAGGGTCGAGCGCGAATGTTGATCATCAGTTGCAGGTTGTCGAAATTCGATCAGGAGGATCACGGGAATTAACGGAACAGTACGGACTAGGATACGGGTCTTACACAAGAAAAGTGAGAAAATTTCTAAGGATTGGGAGCGGAATCATCACTGAACATGGTCACAACTGAGCAGTTATCAGAGGGAGATCTTAAAATAATCGAGCATCCTGAAATGACCTCAAAGAAAATGGAAGACGGGGGGCAACCAATAATAGACAATTTGTAAGAAATAAACTTGGGTATGGAGGAAGAGCCGAGGAACACATTCATTAGCACCGGTCTTTCTGAACAGGAGGCCGAGAAGTACATTCAACTTCTCAAAGAAAATAAAGATGTCTTCGTTTAGACATATGCAGAAATGTCAGGTTTGGAGCCTTCAGTAGCAATGCACTGATTAAATATTTCTAAAGAGAAAAGACCAGTTAAACAGATGCAAAGGAAATTTCACCCGGACTTGGTTCCCCTGATAGAAGAAGAGGTGAATAAGCTGATAAAAGTTGGGTTTATCAGGGAGGTCAAGTATCCCAAGTGGATATCGAACATTGTCCCAGTAACAAAGAAAAATGAACAAGTCAGGGTATGCATTGACTTCAGGGATCTGAATGAAGCCTGTCCGAAAGATGATTTTTCTCTCCCGATAACTGAATTATTAATTGACAGTACGACTCAATATGTTATCATGTCTTTCATGGATGGTTATGCGGGTTATAATCAAATTGGAATGACACCTGAAGATGAAGAATCAACAATGTTTAGAACTTTGCAGAGGATTTATTGTTATAAAGTTATGTCATTTGGTGTCAAAAATGTTAGGGCGACGTATTAGAGGGCAATACAGAATATCTTCCAAGACATAATGCACAAACATGTTGAGTGTTATGTCAATGATTTGGTGGTCAAGTTGGGTAATCATCAGGAGTATCATGAATATTTTGCATCGGTCTTCCGTTGACTCAAAAAGAAAAAGCTAAAAATGAATCCAGCTAAATGCGCATTTCGGGTGTCTTCAGGAAAATTTCTTGGTTTTGTTATCAGGTACAGGGGCATCGAAATCGACCCAGCGAAAGTTAAAGCTATTCAAAATATGTCGCCACCGAAGATATTAAAAGAATTAAAATTTTTGGAAGGAAAACTGGCGTACATTCGCCGTTTCATATCAAATCTAGTAGGGAGATGTTAGCCATTTTCTCATTTGATAAAGAAAGGCACACAGTTTGTATGGGACCAAGTCTGTCAGATTACATTCAATTCGATAAAAGAATTGTTGAAGTAGCAGCTGGTATTGACAGCTCCGATAAAAGGGGAGCTGCTTATTTTGTACATATCTGCATCCGAGAATTCTTTAGGAGCTTTATTGGCACAGTTGAATGAATTTGGAAAAGAGACTGCTCTCTATTATTTAAGCAGAACTCTGATGGGTACGAAATGTAACTATTCTTCAATCAAGAAAGATTGTCTGGTGTTGATATTTACAGTGTAGAAATTAAGACATTATTGTCTCTCCCATGACATAACTTTAATTTCAAGAGCAGATCCGATAAATTTTTTGATGACAAGACCGATGTTATCAGGGAGATTGGCCAAATGGATGCTGTTACTTTCGGAATATACCATTATGTATGAGCTGACAAAAGCAGTAAAGGGGCAAGCAGTGGTGAACTTCCTGGCAGCACACCCTGTGGCAGAGTGCAAGACCATTAGTGATGATTTTCCTGATGAATAGGTTATGTTGGCTGAGTCGAAAAGCCCATGGCAGATGTATTTTGATAGAGCTTCTTAAGCGTCAGGGGCAGGGGCTGGGGTGATATTCATTAATCCTCAAGGTGACTTATTACCTTACTCCTTCACATTGGGAACTACAAGTACAAACAATGAAGTCGAATATAAAGCTCTCATCATCGGAATGGAAATAGCTCAAGAAATGAAGATAAACATGCTGCATATTTTTGGGGATTCTAAATTGATCATAAATCAACTGATGACTGAATTTGAGATAAGAAAGCAATAGCTCTTGCCATACTGCCGAAAAACATAGCAATTATTATAGTTTTGTCATGTCGAAATCAAACATATACCACGGTCTGAAAATGTAAAAGCATATGCTTTGGCTAGTCTAGCAACGACTTTGTCCTGCCCAAATCGAAGCCCTCTCAAGATGACTATAGAAGAAAGAAGATTTTTACCATCTTCAAAGGTCATCGATGAAATTGTTGAGACACTTCCTATATCATGTTTGAAGGTAATGACAGATGATTAGCATCAGCCTTTCATAGATTACCTCAAATATTATATCTTGCCAAAAGATCCAGCACTGAGACAACAAATTAAGCAAAGATCGAGCAGATTCATCATATGTAGCGAAGTACTGTACAAAAAATCTTATAATGGAATGCTGCTATGTTGCCTAGATGAACAAGAAGCAGGCCAAATGTTGTGAGAGGCGCACTCTGGAGAATGTGGGGCACATCAAGTTGGCCGAAATTTATTCCATCGAATACATTGAATGGGGTATTATTGGCCCACCATGTTCAAAGATGCAATAGATTACGCGAAGCGATGTCATGAATGTCAAATTCATGGAGATGTTATACACATTCCTTCAGAAGACCTGCATCAGTCAATCACCTCTTGGCCTTTCTCTGCCTGGGGACTTGATGTTATAGATCCTATAAATCCGCCCTCGTCCAACGAAAAATAGTATATTTTGGCAGCGACAAATTACTTTTCCAAATGGACAGAAGCGATTGCACTGCGCAGCGTCAAAGAGAAAGATGTGGTAAATTTCATCTGGCACGTAATAATATACCGTCATGGTATTCCAAAGAAAATTGTCACAGATAATGACACTCCTTTCAAAAATAAAGGCATGGAAAAGCTATGTCAGAAATTCAACATTCATCATTCATTTTCAACACCTTATTATTCATCGGCCAATGGATTAATAGAAGCGTTTAATAAAATGATAGTTAGGATACTGAAGAAAACAGTGATTGGGACAAAAGGTTACAAGAAGCATTGTGGGCATACAGAACTACCTACCGGACAACAACAAAAGCAACACCATATTCATTGGTTTATGGCGTAGAAGCGGTAATCCTGATCGAAATACAAGTTACATCACTCAGAGCGGCTGTACATCAGTCAATTACAAATGATGAAAATGAAAAAATAAGGCTGAATGAACTGAATTTGCTTGATGAAAAATGCTTAGCAGCTCAACAGCGGTTATAATTGTATCAGTCAAGATGTCGGCTGCCTTCGATAAACGAGTCAAGTATCGCTCTTTTAAAAAGGGGATATGGTATTGATGTTGAAAAGACCGATAGTGGTCACCCACAGAACAGGGGGAAAATTCAAGCCCAAATGGGACAGGCCATACATAATAAAAGAAGTATACTCCAATGGAGCATACAGACTTGTAGATTAAGATGGACAAGGTATTAGTATACCTGTTAATGCTCGCTTTATTAAAAGATATCGTCCATGAAGAGACTACTGATTTTGATCCAAAATATTATCAGAATAATGATTCTGCTTCAAAAGGGGGCAAGAATAGGAAGGTCATGGTCATGTACTGTCAAGATGAATGAATAAAGAAGAAATTCACGAGCACATCAAGACTATGTGCCAACAAGTGTTGGAAAAGGAAAGTAACAATTGTTATTATCATCAAGTGAGCTCTTACAAAATTTTGTTGAAATTGGTATCGTCACCAAGCTGATATATTATGAGTAACACATATGAATATCATCAAAGATATTAGCAGAAGTGGTGACGTATCAATCTCAATCAGAGCTGTCTATCATTCTCACGACAACGATAGCCAACTACCATTATGTTTTAAGGTAGCCTGGCCAAGCCCTAAAAAAATGTCTAGTTACGCATAAGACCTATCATTTTCGCCATTCGGGCAGCAATGAGAAGCCAATGCCCCTAAAAAGCCTGTGAAGGCCATCATATGCATACCCATGTGGGCAACTGATGGAGCCAGCAACTAAAAGCCCTAAATGGCCAAAAGGTCCTCAACGGCTAGTCACGCATGAGACCAATGCCGTCTGTATAGCTTTCCGACAGCGTCACGGGGAATGGATGAAAATTCCCTCCCATGAATGGGTCGGACCTTACAGGCAAAAAACACACGAGCTGCAATGTGAGCTCTTTGGCCATTTCCATAGATAGGTCAACCATGTGTAAGACCCCCTAATCTCTGGCTTGATTTTAGTATTAACTCATGAGGAAGGGCCTAAACCTATTCATTGATGGACTGACAACCCTACATTGGTACCCTAAAGGTCACCTTGTGAGCCCCGTGAACTCTACAGATTATTGTGACCAACCTTATGCGTAAATCCAACCGAGTTCATGTCCCCAGTAGCTTCACTGGGCCCCTTTGATGGATCGCAGTTTGTGAAATCACCAGGCTATGAGAAGTCCAGTGAACTCCTAAGAGTTACAGAGACCATCACGTGAGACCCGACTCCACTACTCAAGAGTTTAAAAAACTGTGTGCCTCTATTACTCACGAGGGTAAACTTTGTGTGATTATCTAACTCCTAAGAGTTAGAGAGACCATCACGTGAGACCCGACTCCACTACTCAAGAGTTTAAAAAACTGCATGCCTTCACTACTCAAGAGGGTAAACTGTGTGTAATTATCTAACTAAACTAAAACTTAGTACCACCAATTAAAACAAGAATCATGTAGGAAATCCCTTACCAACAAGTCATAAAAAGAATTTAAAAAAAAAAAGAGAAGAAGCATAATACATTGATCAGAACATCGCATAAAAAGAATAAGAGCACCATTATCAAGAATATCATGAAATACTTGTATAACTTGCATATTCCAAGAGTACTTTGACAAAAGAGAAAATATCAAAGTTTTACATCTTATAGTTCTCCTATAATGCCTAATGCTGCTAAGTATTGTTGCAAATTTTCTTAAAGATTAACTTGAGCAGCCGCATGTTCCAATCTGGCATTTGAAATAATTCTAATAGGATCCGAAATACCAGCTAGCTTTTCTTCCAAGGAGGCAATTAACTCTTCATTTTTATCCAATTCAGATCTTTCAGCGTCCATGGAATGAAGGCTACCTTGCATCTTTTCCTGTACTCTTTCAATGTTCAAATCCTCCTTCAGACCTTACCTTTCCAACTGAGCGATTTCCTGCTTCAAAAGAGTAATATGATTCTGAATAGTTGTCTTATTATCAGTAAAAGCCTTCAGTTTCTCTCGCAGAGATAGTTGTTCTTGGTCATGATGAGTGACAATGGGAGCAATCTGAGAAACCTTCTCTCTAGAGTATGAAAGTTCCTTCATATATTCTAAAATTTCGGGCGGGACAATCGCAGTTTCAGTTGATGATAGAATAGTTATTGAATTATGGAATCTTAGGAATGTATTGTGTATGGAAGAAACGTTAACTTTATTCATCCTTCAAAACATCCAAAGCAATAGCCGATCTGACCATTGATCAAGATCTTTGAACATCTCGACAATATCTAATATGGAATTCCTGATCAACGCCAATTTATACGCAGAAATTTTCTCAAGGGATAGCACATTTGATGAAGTCCCACTAGAACCAGAACTTGCCATGCCATTTTGAGGTAAGTTCCCTATTAAGAAATAAGAAATGTAAATTTATAGCAAAACTGTAAGTGTAGGTAATATGGAAAGTGTGAATTGAAATAGCGGTGAAGATCGCTTGAGTTGAAGTAGGAATATGTCAATATGTCCTAGAGAGGGGAGGGGGGGGGGGGGGGGGGGGGCGTGAATAGGACTATTTAAAGTTTTACAATGTATTTAAAAATTCTATTGCACTAATCCTATCAGATATATAATTATCAGGATTACTCAAATGTAACTCTACTGGCTTCCAAGCCTAGTAGAGGGTCAAATCACAAACTATTCAAAAGATAAAAAAATAGAACTTAGTTCATGCTGGATATGACTGTGTATGTGTGTGAGGAGTGATCTCAAACATTTAGATATTGAAATAGTAAAGCAAATCACACAAACAAGGCAATCGCAAACACAGTCATTTTTATAGTGGTTCGACTACTCGTCTACTCCACTTCCGGCTGCCGCACTCAACCCTTGAGTGTACCGGATTTCACTAAGGAGGTTTCCCAGGGTTCACCTCAAACCTAAGGTTTTAAATCAGGTTCACCTTCAACCTTTACACGAAGGTTTCTACTCGGTTCACCTCTAACCCTGGAATTTTACTGGTGCACTCCTAACCAGATGTTTATGCCCACACAGAGTAAGGGTCCACACAACACACCTAGATGTTTATGCTCTCTACAGAGTAAGAGTCCATACAATGCACCCACAGCGTACACTCCCGCCAGAGGCCTCCTTTGAGGACTTCAAATGGTGAGCAACACTTAAGACCCAAACCTAGAAAGGAATGATCACAAGTGTCCTTTGGACTCTAGGTACTTACAGATAAGTTGATGAGTCCCTTTTAGCGCAGTGATGAAGATCTCCTTCTTATTGATGAAGAGTCTTCAGCTCCCTTGATCCGCAACACAAAAGATGTACCAATACTAGGCTTTGGGTCAGGTCAAGGTTAGGACGGAAATCCACTCTCTTGGAATTTTTCTATAAGGAACATAGAGTGATTCCCGTCATGTATTCATTCAAGGCATCCCAACTTAATGATATGCTATTAAGATAGTTGCTGGAGGATCCTTGAATGCGAAAGTTCATTTTCCAATCTACTCTATTGAATATCAATGGTAAGAGTGGATTAGAAGATGAAGTCCCGTGAGAGAAAGGGCTTTGGGTATATGATCTGAGGGTAAGACACACAAAAGCACTCTCTTCTTTCTCTGCCAGCAAAATGGACAAGTCTCTCTTTATATAAGCATAAGATTCCAACAGATATAAAATGGTCATATTTATGACAGAGTTCGATATCATCGAGCATGGTCGATATCATCGAGCGTATACTCTCGTTGGGATCGACTGTCCGCTCAATAACATAAACTCAAATGTCATTCGCTTTTGAAAAATTTTGCCAGCTAGTCGATGGGATCGATACTGGTGTCAATGCTATCGAATTTTGAACTCCGATACCATCGATACTGGGATCAATCTCTCGACATTTGAAGAATGAGAGAGACTAGCCGAAATATTTCAAGTTTTATAGGATATGATCGAGGGTCAACCGATGTCATCGGAATTTGAATGTCGATGATATCGAGACCTTGTCGATAGGATCGATAAATCGTATAGATTTTCCTATAAGCACGCTGGACAGTTAGTGCCCAGACTCGATCCTATCGACCAGGACTCGATACTATCGATATAAGAATATCGATTTCCATGAGTGGCCCCTGATCAACTTTTAGAACAACTTAAAAATTTGCTGAAGGAAACACGTGCCCACTGTCAATATAATCGAATGACTCCCGATATGATCGATGTTTAAATTTAGATTGAATCGGAACAGACATCGATATATCGAAGCTTATAGTAGATTTCTTTAGAAAAATAGTGGCGCCAGAAAATTACATGTCGATATTATTGATCCACTTTCGATGGGCTCGATATTCAAATATCGATGATATCAATTGAAACTTCGATATATCGATAAATCGTCCAGATGAATGTGCGGTTGCTGGATGCTTTTTGTCCTCACTCGATTCTATCGATTGAGATGCCGAGGATATCGACAGAGCAGGTCAATCATATTGAAATCTAAATCGATACAATAGACAGGGTAAAAAAACTTGAAGATTTTTCTATTTGGTAAAAAGTTTTCTTACAAAAAAACCCTAAGGTGTTCTACTTAGTTTTAAGGGTTTTAATCACCGGTGTTTTGGGACATGGGATGTGAGGCTATTGTCACGTCCCAAACTCGGAAACCGGGCTCACAGAATTCTCGATCGCCGAATTCGGCGCCGACAGCCTCCTTAGAATCCCATTCTCGGCTCCTAGCTCCCATTCGCCAGGTTCCGATCCTGTGATGCTACGAGGAGGATTTTCAATGTCAGTTTGATTCGTAATAAGCATAACCAAAGGCATAACCCACAAAC
Organism: Magnolia kwangsiensis; assembly: GCA_037074715.1. Taxonomy (NCBI): domain Eukaryota; kingdom Viridiplantae; phylum Streptophyta; class Magnoliopsida; order Magnoliales; family Magnoliaceae; genus Magnolia; species Magnolia kwangsiensis. Next base: position 69,953,289 of record CM073583.1, read on the forward strand.
AACAACCAAGAAATCCATTACATTTTCACTATGATTAAAAACTTTACAAGTACAATGAGCATAAAGGAAAATACAAAGGTAAAGTACAAAAACTCCAAAATGCTCAGCAACGTGCTCCTGCCTCAACGTTGCTACGATCCAACGTCACCTGCATGCAACGGTCGTGCATAAGCTTACAGAAAGCTTAGAGGGTGGTGAAAGTATGTGCACAAGGTAGAATATGAACATGCAATGTCAGAGTGATGCGGAATATGCAAATGGAACCATGATATCATGAGCCGTACCAAGGCTATACAATGCCAGACATGAATGTATCAGCCACCACAAGGCCATGCGATGTACAATGCAACTCAAGCATACAGGTCCTCATCTATGTCCACACGTCAATACAGCTCAAAGTATGGAATATCACCGGGGTCTAGTACACTCTAAACCAGATTGCCGCCACATCGCGCACAATAAGGTAAGTGGAAGAGACCTCACTATCCGTCTGCCAATATCGGGCTCGACTCGTCGATAGCGGACCTATTCCTCGAGCTGGTCAAACTCAGCCTAGCATTGCCCCCTACACTCGGGCGGGTAAGGCCGCACCCCCTTCCAACCGACCACGACACAGTGGAGAGCACAGCCAACTGGTATTCGGAATTCAGTGCTCATCTACCCACTCGGTCTAGACGTTGGAGCAACCTCTTGGTACCATAAGGGTTTAGGGACTTTCACCCAGGGATATCTATAGTACCCTATGTAGATCAAGATTTTCGGTATCCAATCTTGCCAACCACGATGCGTCTGTGGAGGCTACGGCCCTGATGTCGCTAGGGCGTACAATAACCATGTCACACAAATGCAGAATGCATGAATCACGCTATCCAGTCATACAACTAACCCTGCGCATACCGTGCGCTCATGTAGGGCAACACCGCCTAACCGGGAGCCCATAAACAACCTACCCGAAGACAAATGCTATGATCAGACAATTCTCACGTCAAGCATACATATGATGCGTATGATCATGAGTCATGAACTGTACTAAACATGTTATAACAAAATGAACTATTTACAACGCAGATGGACCTGGACGGCCTAAATACAATAAGTACGGCCCAGTAATGGACCCTAAGGAGAGTCGTAATGTGGACATCCAACCAACATTACACTCGCAATGTGGACGTCAAACCAACATTGTTCCCCAGGTACGATCTTCTTAAAACACCGCTACATAATTGGTATTGGGTTTACACATTGCAATGGACCTTATGTTCCTCCCATTGGGCCTTGCATATATATCAAATGGGCCATAACTTATGGGCCTTTTATTCGTCAGATGGGCCACGTAAATGAGCCACACCAATGGGTCTTATGTGCATTGCAGTAGGTCAAAACCCGTGGGCCTTGGATTACACCAATTGGACCTAGTCATATAAGCCTAATATGTATCAATTGAGCTTAGTCTCATGCGCCTAACATGTGATCAATGGGCCTCACCGATGGGTCACACATGTAGGTCAAGTGGGCCTTAACCCACAGACCTAACATGAGTTCAATGGGTCTAAACCCCTAGGCCTTGAAGCACATCAAATGGGTCTAGTCCCATGGACTTACAACACATCAAATGGGCCTGAGTCCATAGGCCTTATATGAATCAAATGGGCCTAGCCCATAGGCATTTTATAAATCCAATGGGCCTAGCCCATGCCCTTTTGAAATTTAAATGTGCCTAGCCCATAAGCCTTAAATATCAAGTGAGCCTAAGCCCAAAGGCTTTACATTTCAAGTGGGCCCAAATTCTTAGGTTTTAAATGAATCAAATGGGCCCAGCCCATAAGCATTTTATAAATCAAATGGACCTAAATCATAGCCCCTTTTACAGTCCAAAGGCTTAACCCGTAGGCCTTATGTGTTAAAGTGCATAGACGGTCCGGATGCATCACAGGCATCATGGTGGGTCCCACTGTCCAGTGGACAGTGAGGATATAACACATACCTCACACAGTGCCCCACCGTCCGTGGATGGTGGAGGCAGCCCGTACGTCAGGTGGGTGCCACCGTCCGCCTGGACGGTGGGCTACAACATATACATCAATGTGGGTCCCATGTGGGGCCCACTCTGTAATGTTTAGTTGCCATCCAACACACTCATAAGGTCACTCGGACCTGGATGAAGGGATAGTATAAATTTCAGCTTGATTCAAAACTTCTGTGGGCCCCAGAAACTTTTCAACGGTAGCATTCAATTCACACTATTTCGCGTGGTGTGGGCCACCTGAGTTTTGGATCTGACTCATTTCTGGAGGGGGGCCCGCCACTGGGGTGGCCCACCTCATGACCGAGTTGGATGGCAGATAACATTATGGTGGAGCCCACATGCAGGGCCGTGGGCCCCCCTGCGTACGTCTGCCCGCCCATGGCTGCACGCAACAGCGTGCAGCTCTACTGCCGCTGACAGAAAACGGCAGAGGCTTTGCCTCTTGAAAATTTGATTTTTGGGAAAAAATGTTTTCCCGGGGTTTTTCGTGCGTGGGGCCCGCTGCACCAAGATCCGTCCCGACTATTACGTCCAGTGGCTCGACACCGTCCAAATGAGTCTAGAGTTCCAATTTTTTTGATGCTTGTAGGTGAAATAAAATAAGGAACTATTGTTTGGATGGTGAGGGCGCAATATTAGGCGCTATGGCCCACCAGGTGATTGGATCAACTCCAAACTTCTACCCAACGGCTAAAATACCGTGGGTAAGAGGATGGACGGCTTGGATCGCACATAAACATCAGGGTGGGGCCTATGCAAGGGGTCACTCAGGTCCCCTTCCTTTTTCCTTTCTTCCTTTTTCCCTTTCTTTTGAAACGTCCAGCGTCCCCAGACGCTGGACGGTCTCTTCTTCTTCCCTTTTTTTTTTGAGTGTGGGCCTTGATGGAGTGGGCCACCACTGATGGGTGTCATGGCTCAATGTCCAAGGTGGGCCCCACTTGAATAAAAATCACATCAAGGAGGGATCCACTCAAGTGGGCCACACAATCCCTTTGCATGAAAATAAAATGAAATAAAATGAAATAAAATAAAAGAAATAAAAGAGAGAGACATGGAGAGTGGGACACGACTTGTGATGGAGGGACCCCGTCATTATGGGCCCTCCCTTACAAGAAGATTATACAATAAATGGATTCCTTGCACATGGGACCATTGAAAATGTAAATCAACGGTGGAGATCCATTCTCCACCGATATGGACGGTCTAGATGACCTTTCTAAGTGAAAATAAACATCATGATGGGGTCCATGGAGATTGGCCCCATCATGGAACGATCATGATGATCCAAGTGGTCCATCGGCCACAAATAAGGGTCCCAAGTGAGATCCACACCATTGATCGGTGGGCCTTACTTGGTCCACCATAAAAAAAATAAGAAAATCTACCCTATAGAAGCACCCACCGTCCGATCTTCTCGCTCCTAGAGGTTCCTTGGCACCTAAGCTTCAACTTCAAGGGTTAAGATGAAGAATAGAGGGTTGAGATGGGAGATTTTGGGGGTAGGAAGGTGGGCCACTTGGAGCTTAGGAGGCTTTGCAAAACTCCATACGTATGGAGCTTGGAGATTGCTTGGAGATTGAAATGAGAAAGAGAGAAAGAGAGAGAGTGATGTAAAGGAGAGAGAGAGAGTAATGGATGGATGGGTGAGTGATGGTGGTGTAAGAAAAACTTGACTTTTTGGCCTTTTGTGTAAGAAAGGTATGGGTTAAGAAGACTTTGTTGGCTTTTTGTGTAAGAGAGGTATGGGTTTGGGAGACTTTTGTGGTTGCTTGGGAAAAGGGATGGAAGTGATGTGTACTTGACATGTGATAGGTTGATGGGTGATTGATTGATGGGATTGATGTGATTGATGTGACACATCGTTGAGATTCCCTTGGTTTTCACAACGCGTGGCGTTTTCTTGCACCGAACGTTGGCCCATAACTCTTGATCAGGGTATCGCCTCGGCGCGCGAGTCGGGTATCGAAACCGCAACGACGGCGCGGTCACTATGGTATAGGTCTCGAGTTGAGTCGACTCGGGTTGTCGGCACATGAATCCGGGTCACGCGTCGATATCGGTTAAGGGTCGAAAGTTGCCGGAATTCGAATGGTAAGACCGCGGAAGTGTACGGAAAGGTACGGACCAAGATACGGTTCTTACAGCTATGATTTACTTATGGCGAGCTTCCACACATCCAGTTGAGGCAGACACTTGAATTGATTTTCCTGTTAGGCGCTATTGTTCGACTGACTCAACTTACACCGTAATTGACAAATAAGATCACTAGTAGGTGCACTTGCAATCTCCCCCTTTATCAATTACGTGACAAAATACCCAAAACACCCTAGGAAAATATCTAGACAGATACATCCTAAATTGTGTGTACATGTGATTACACAATTTTATAAATTCTAACACTTTCATGTACACAACCATAATTTACTCCCCCTTACTATAAAAACCCCTTTCTTGGTGCAGCTGCTCCCCCTTACACCTGTAACATATAAGAGCACAAATATCTAATTTTCTGCGTGGGGTGTTTTTAACTGTTCTCTCCCTTTTTATCAATCATTGGCAAAGGCATAACAAGTTATATTGACTGGAGATTTGAAGCATATGGGAGAACCACAGTCAGATAGATGTATATAGATATTCAACAGTGATAAGTATACATCAATGAAGGCAGGAAGCAAATAGATGAAGCAATCAACATAGTCATTGTATAAGCAATAGGAATGGCAATGAAATAGAAATGAAATTCAGCCATATCAACCAGTATATAAAAAAATATATATATACTGCCATAGAAAGCAGTAGTATAATTTTTCAAAATAACACAACATCAGATGCACAAGATAAACAGAGAAGTACGACATTGGCTTAATGTTTCTAAGAAGGATGATGTGCGAGCAAATATACCACTTGCTGAGTGGTTTGCTGGAGAATGTCGATTTTATCTTCAATTGCAGTAAGACGCCGTTCGCAGAGGTGCAATCAGTCTTCCAGGCCTGCCATCCCATTTAGCAGATGACATTCAAGATGATAAGATTGATGATTTGTAATGGATTCAGGACTTAGCAATGGCGTGGGATTTGACCCTGTATGTATAGGCCGATTGGACGGTGAAGCATATGAAACTGCCCTTAGAATGGAAGCACTAGGCCTAGATAAGGGAGGACACAACTGTAGTGCCACCAGTGCTGCATCGTCATCAAACCATTCTTCAGAATGTACTGTATTAGAGGTGGTAGGTCAGCCCGCATGATGTGCCAGTTTGCAAATGAGCACAGGGAAGAATAGTGTTGCCCGATGATTTCCTTGGATTATACGAATGATCTGCTTGAGGAGAAGTGTTGGCAGACAGACTTGATTTTCTTGATATATATCATAGAGTATATTGATCACAAAAGGAGGAAGATAATCCCCTCTGATATCGCAGGGATATACATTAGACCCAAGAATGTTATGAAGAATTTTGAACGTGGGACCTAGACAGTTGACATGAAGCAGATTTTCATCATTCCGCGGAACAGTCGTGCCTTGACAGAGTGCATGAGTTATTTCACCCCATACACCCAAACCGTTGAGATTTCTGTTTGTCACTAGAATTCGAGTGACCTCTAGATCAAGAAGATGAGCCAAGGTGATTGGAGTGATCAGTTTTGAGTGGTGCGTGAGATTAATACGAATGCTAGGGGGATCATTGCTAATGATATGACAGTGATTGAAAAATTCACAGATCACCCCTAGCTGATATGTTCCTCCAAGATTGAGGATATTCTGCCAACCGATTACTTCCAAAAGTAGATCCACACCAAACGATTCTATGGCACTATTAAGCACAATACGTTCAACAATGGCAGATGGATGTCCTTCCAGAGGTTAAGATTTTCCTTTTCCCTTGATCATGGTGAAGAGATGAAAAGCTGAAAATGAAGTATTAGAAAATGATTTTCCTCATGAATTCTTCGTTTAATATAGCACCCTTATCGATCATATCGAACAGTTATCGATAGCATTGTAATGCCTTTCATCAAGAGTTGTGTGAATGGTCGTTGGAACAGGAAGACAATTTAATGTAGTTTGACTGAAGGAATTGATATTTCCAACAACTGTCGATTGGATCGATATACTATTTCGATGGCATCAATGATGAAATCGAAGGTAGTCTGGACAATATTGCTGCTATGAAAATTTTGACATTTACTCACTTAGCAGTGTGGCCAGGAATATCTCAGGCTTTAAATGCATCTATGTGAGCCCATGTTCCTGAGATACTTATTAATGAGAGCATACGCCAATGGATTTTTGAAGATCACAGAATCGGTTGGTGTCAAGAGGCTTTGTGAGAATATCAACAAGCTATTTTTCGGTAGCTACATAATCCAATGCAATGATCTTTTCTTCAACAAGTTCTCGGATAAAATGATGATAGATGTCAATATGGTTGGTTTGAGAGTGCTAAACAGGATTTTTTGAGATGTTTATAGCACTTGTGCTGTCACAGAAAAGACTCATTGTAGGCTGTGTTATCCCATAGTCCAACAGCATTTATCTCATCCACAAGAGTTGTGCACAACAGCTACCTGCAGCTATATATTCAGCCTCAACAGTGGATAACGAGATTGAGTTTTGCTTTTTACTCTGCCAGGAGACCAAACAGTTACCAATATAAAAACATCCTCCACTTATTGATTTTCGATCGTCTAAATTTCCAGCCCAATCTGCATCAGAATAACCTACAATAATGGTGGATGTTTCATATGGATACCATAGACCAAAGGTGGTAGTCCTAACTACATATTTGATAATCCTTTTAACAGCTGTTAGGTGGGATTCCTTAGGATCTGCTTGATATCAGGCACATACTCCCATGCTAAAGGATATATCTGGATGACTAGCTATGAGATATAGTAAACTTCTAATCATGCTTCGATAAAGATGTTGGTCCACACTTTTGCCATTTATATCTTTGGAGAGTTTAAGAGTGGTATTCATAGGCGTGTGATAGGTACGACCTGACTCAAGCCCAAATCTTTTCACCAAATCTCTTACATACTTGGTCCGGTTTATGAAAATGCCATTAGGTAGTTGCTTGACTTGCAGCCCTAAAAAGAAGTTTAATTCACCAACCATACTCATTTCAAACTCTGATTTCATGAGGTTGGCGAATTTGTGTGCCTCATCTCCACATGTTGATCCGAACACTATGTCATCCACATAGATTTGTGCAATAAGCAAAGTGCTCTTTGTTCTTTGAGTAAAAAGTGTCTTATCTACACTTCCTCTGCAGAAATCATGATCTAACAGAAATTTTATCAGTCGTTCATACCATGCACGGGGTGCTTGCTTGAGACCATACAGAGCTTTATCCAGACGATAAACATGTTGAGGGAATTTGTGATCTGAAAAACCTTTAGGTTGCTTCACATAAACCTCTTCAGTAAGATCCCCATTAAGAAATGCACTTTTGACATCCATCTGAAACAGTTTAAATTTTAATGCGCAAGCAATAGCCATGAGAATTCTAATAGATTCGAGAAGAGCAACAAGGGCAAATGTTTCATCAAAATCAATTCCTTCTATCTGTGAGTATCCTTGGGCAACTAACCTTACTTTATTTCTGATCACATTTCCAGACTCGTCGGATTTGTTCTTGAAAACCCATTTAGTTCCAATGACGTTTGTGTCAATTGGTTTGGGAACTAATTTTCATACCTCATTTCTTTGAAATTGTTGAAGTTCTTCTTGCATGGAATTTATCCAGTGTTCATCTTGAAGAGCTTCCATAACATTTTTAGGTTTAATTTTTGAGGTAAAGCAGAAATGACTGTAGATATTCTCTATCTGCCATCGAGTTCTTACACTATCATTTGGATCACCAATGATTTGTTCCCGTGGATGATCCTTCACGATGGGTGTTTTTGAGAACGGTCCAGGTTCATTTAGTGTTGGGGTTTTGTTCTCCGATTTATCTAGAATGCATGAGTCTACATCATCTTCCAGTTCATTTGCAGGGTTCTCCTCATCATGAAGATGATCATCAATTACCACATTGACTGTCTCTTGAATAGTCAGGGTTCTTAGATTGTATACTCTATATGCACGACTATTCAAGGCATTCCCTAGAAAGATACATTCAACACTTTTAGGCTCAAATTTTCCTAGGTGATCTCTGTCACTTAAAATATAGCATTTACTCCTAAAGACTCGAAAATATTTTACACTAGGTGCCTTTCCATACCACAGTTTGTAGGGAGTTTTGTTCAGACCTGCTCTAAGATATACTTTATTTATGGTGTAGCAGGCAGTATTGACAGCTTCTACCTAAAAATTTTTTGTCATATCTTTTCCATTTAGCATGACTGACCCCATCTCTTGCAGCACATGAATTTTCCTTTCAGCAACTCCATTTTGCTGTGGGGTTTTTGGGGCTGAGAATTCATGATGAATTCCTTTATCATTGTAGTATTTTTTAAAATTTTTATTTTCAAATTCTCCACAATGATCACTTCTAATACGATTAATGTCATATCCTTTTTCATTTTGAACCCGTTTGGCCAGGATAACAAATTTTTCAAAAGCATCCGATTTTTATCAAAGAAATGCCACCCAAGTGAATCTGGTGTAGTCATTAACTATAACAAGGAAGTATCTTTTCCTTCCATAGCTTTCCACTTTGGTTGGGCCAAGCAGATCCATATGCAGCAGATCTAACGGTTTTGTTGTTGCTATGGTGGTTGTCTTTTTGTGTCCAGTTTTTATCTGTTTTTCTTTAAGACATTCTCCACACACAACTTTTTCTTCTTTTCTAATCTTGGGAAGACCTCTAACCAGATTTTTGGAGCTGAGCTTAGCTAAATTTCGGTAATGGACATGTCCCAACCTTTGATGCCATAGTTTGGATTCATTTTTCACTGTCATGTTGCACTTTGTATTCACATCCTCATTTACACTTTCTATGATATAACAGTTGTCACTAGTGCACAATCCATTTATGAGAGATTTTCCTGTGTGATCTAAAATTCTACACACATCTTTCAAGAAGGTGACAAGATGTTCCTTATCACAAATTTGAGAAATGCTAAGGAGATTGTGTTTCAGACCTTCTACACAGAGAACATGTTTGATTTTTGAAAGACCTAGTACGGCTATTGTCCCTTGTCCAATAATTTTTGTTAAACTACCATCTCCAAATGTGACTGATCCTCCATCGAAGTTTGAGTACTCACAGAAATGATTTTGGTCACCAGTCATGTGTCTAAAGCATCCACTATCAAGATACCACTTTGAACTATTGCCGGCTTTCAGAGCAGTATGGATTACAAGGCAATTGTTATGATCTAACACATCCTCTGGGACCTTCTTGAGCATGATTCCTTTTCAGTCAAGATCACTCTCTAGGTGGTGAAGCCCTTAAAGAGAGACCCTCTCTGATACTAATTGAAATAGCGGTGAAGACCGCTTGAGTTGAAGTAGGAATATGCCAATATGTCCTAGAGGGGGGGGGGTGAATAGGACTATTTAAAGTTTTACAATGTATTTAAAAATCTTATTGCACTAATCCTATCAGATATACAATTATCAGGATTACTCAAATGTAACTTTACTGGCTTCCAAGCCTAGTAGAGGGTCCAATCACAAACTATTCAAAAGATAGCAATATAAAACTTAGTTCATGCTAGATATGACTGTGTATGTGTGTGAGGAGTGATCTCAAACATTCAAATATTGAAATAGTAAATCGAATCACACAAACAAGGCAATCAAAAACACAATCATTTTTATAGTGGTTCGACTACTTGTCTACTCCACTCCCGGCTGCCGCACTCAACCCTTGAGTGTACCAAATTTCACTAAGGAGGTTTCTCAGGGTTCATCTCACACCTAAGGTTTTAAATCAAGTTCACCTTCAACCTTTACACGGAGGTTTCTACTCGGTTCACCTCTAACCCTGGAGTTTTGCTGGTGCACTCCTAACCAGATGTTTATGCCCACACAGAGCAAGGGTCCACACAACGCACCCGGATGTTTATGATCTCCACAAAGCAAGGGTCCACACAACGTACCCACAGCGTACACTCCCACCAGAGGCCTCCTTTGAGGACTTCAAATGGTGATCAACACTTAAGACCCAAACCTAGAAAGGAAAGATCACAAGTGTCATCTGGACTCTAGGTACTTACAGATAAGTTGATGAGTCTCTTTTAGCGCAATGATGAAGATCTCCTTCTTGTTGATGAATAGTCTTTAGCTCCCTTGATCCGCAACACAAAAGATTTACCAGTACTAGGCTTTGGGTCGGGTCAAGGTTAGGATAAAAATTCACTCTCTTGAAATTTTTCTATAAGGAACATAGAGTGATTCCTGTCATGTATTCATTCAAGGCATCCCAGCTCAATGATATGCTATTAAGATAGTTGCTGGAGGATCCTTGAATGCGAAAGTTCATTTCCCAATCCACTCTATTGAATATCAATGGTAAGAGTGGATTGGAAGATGAAGTCCCGTGAGAGAAAGGGCTTTGGGTATATGATCTGAGGGTAAGACACACAAAAGCACTCTCTTCTTTCTCTGCCAGCAAAATGGACAAGTCTCTCTTTATATAGGTAAAAGATTCTAATGGATATAAAACAGTCATATTTATGACAGAGTTCGATATCATCGAGCATGGTCGATATCATCGAGCGTATACTCTCGATGGGATCGACTGTCTGCTCGATAACATAAACTCAAATGTCATTCGCTTTTGAAACCTTTTGCCAGCTGGTCGATGGAATCAATACTGGTGTCGATGTTATCGAATTTTGAACTCTGATACCATCAATACTGGGATCGATTTATCAACATTTGAAGAATGAGAGAGACTAGCCGAAATATTTCAGGTTTTATAGGATATGATCGAGGGTCAACATTTGTCATCGAAATTTAAATGTCGATGATATCGAGACCTTGTCGATAGGATCGATAAATCATATAGATTTTCCTATAAGCACGCTGGACAGTTAGTGCCCAGACTCGATCCTATCGACCAGGACTCGATACTATCGATATAAGAATATCGATTTCCTTGAGTGGCCCCCGATCAACTTTCAGAACAACCTGAAATATTTCCTGGAGGAAACACGTACCCACTATCGATATAATCGAATGACTCCTGATATGATCGATGTTTAAATTTAGATTGAATCGGAACAGACATCGATATATCGAAGCTTATAGTAGATTTCTTTAGAAAAATAGGGGCACCAGAAAACTGCCTATCGATATTATCGATCCACTTTCGATGGGCTCGATATTCGAATATCGATGATATCAATCGAAACTTCAATATATCGATAAATCGTTCAGATGAATGTGCGGTTGCTGGATGCTTTTTGTCCTCACTCGATTGTATCGATTGATATGCCGAGGACATCGACAGAGCAGGTCGATCATATCGAAATGTGAATTGATACAATCGACAGGGTAAGAAAACTTGAAGATTTTCCTATTTGGTAAAAAGTTTTCTTACAATAAAACTCTAAGGTGTTCTATTGATATAATCGAATACTATCGACCAGGACTCGATACTATCGATATAAGAATATCGATTTCCTTGAGTGGCCCCCGATCAACTTTCAGAACAACCTGAAATATTTCCTAGAGGAAACACGTACCCACTATCGATATAATCGAATGACTCCTGATATGATCGATGTTTAAATTTAGATTGAATCGGAATAGACATCGATATATCGAAGCTTATAGTAGATTTCTTTAGAAAAATAGGGGCACCAGAAAACTGCCTATCGATATTATCGATCCACTTTCGATGGGCTCGATATTCGAATATCGATGATATCAATCGAAACTTCAATATATCGATAAATCGTTCAGATGAATGTGCGGTTGCTGGATGCTTTTTGTCCTCACTCGATTGTATCGATTGATATGCCGAGGACATCGACAGAGCAGGTCGATCATATCGAAATGTGAATTGATATAATTGACAGGGTAAGAAAACTTGAAAATTTTCCTGTTTGGTAAAAAGTTTTCTTACAATAAAACTCTAAGGTGTTCTACTTAGTTTTAAGGGTTTTAATCACCTAGTGTTTTGGGACATGGGATGTGAGGCTATGATTTACCTATGGCAAGCTTCCACACATCCAGTTGAGACGGACAATTGAATTGATCTTCCTGTTAGGTGTTGTTGTTGGACTGACTCAACTTACACCGTAATTGAAAAACAAGAGCACTAGTAGGTGCACTTACATGAATGAGGAAAAGGATATACCTTCTACTGGCACCAGAACAGTGAAAAGTTGTGTCTCTTTAACAAGAGGGGGATTAGGTTCCACCATCTCAACAAAAGATGGAGCCCTAGCTTCAGTACTCGAATCAATGGTGGTGGGTGTTGGCAGATCAGTTAGTTCTACTGGAAAAGCAATTTCACATGCCACTGCTCGTGGAGGCATCGAGAATCTCAGTGAAACAGCTGGTACAACAGGAGGTAAATCTATGGGGGAAGTACTATCTGCCTCCTTATTGACAACATGATCGCCTAAAATAAAATACGTAAGATAGGAAAGGAGAGAAAAATAAAAGTAAACAAAAATAGCAAGATTTTCTTACATGGTGAATTACCATATTCCCTGTAGACTAGGGGTTCGTCTTCTTCTTCCCTTGCAATGGGTGAAGTTTTTGCAGGAACAACTTCAGAGGTCAGGATGATATGTCCCTCATCGGTGGGAATATCTTCTGCAATGACATCCTCCTCGCCGCTAATATCAACTTCCCCTTCCTCATAGTCATTGTATTGATTCTCTCCTTCTGCCTCATATTCATCAGAAATAGTATTTCCAGACGAAGAAGTTGAACTTTCACCGTCCGAATCTTCTTCGTTAGATTCTTCAATGACGACTTGTTTCCCTTTAAAAAGAAGAGATTAGTTGCTTTTTAGTTGAGGATATGCACCGCCTATTATCAAAGAAGCAAAGGCAATGACCCCTTCTTGGGGAGAAGCTTGGGCACGCATTCGAGATCGTGTTATTGGCAAAGAAGGACTAGGATGAACAGTCCTGGGGCAAGAGATGAGGTCGACTGATGTTGAAGATGAGTAGAAGAGGTTGGCTGGTCTTGAAGAGTGCCAACATTCTCTGACAAGGGGGAAGCAACTTCTGTGGCTTCTTCTCTTCTTGAATGGTGGAGAGGAACCTTTTCAAATTCACGAATGACACCGTAAGCTATCCACCCATTAAGGGTATTGTCAGGCTTCTTCTCACAGATATGTTTTCTACGGATGTTTTGACATAATGATGACCAGCAAAAGGAGCATGACTGGTCTTCACTATGAAGCCTACTCCCTCTTCAACTGTACGACCCGTCAGTCTTAGTGGTGGAAGTCAGATGAGCTAAGATATTGGCAGGCCTTTCCTTACCAGATATGACTGGTGAACCCACCATCTCATGTGGTTATAAGAAACCCAAGGAATACAGTCGCATCCCGGGATGATGAAGGAAAAATTAGCTTGGCCTAATAGTTACTTCCAGACCATCGCCCAATTAAATGAGCCAGTGCCATAACTCTGCATTCTTCGAGTTACAAGTCCACAGTCTTCAGGAATTGCCTGATCGAAGCTAAATTGACTAGCAAAATAGCTGGGATAGTGCGGTTCTCTCCAAAATTCTATTCCCTCCCTCAACAGGAGACTGCATGATTTGATTGACAGAAAGAATGCACTTTCTCCTGTGGTGAGTGATTCTATGTCCGCCTTTTCTATGTCTGTTGTGTAGTGGGGTAGACAGAAATGAAAGTAATTAATCTTGGCATCGGAGGAGATAACATCTTTCGCCTACTCATAGGACCTCTTCACCATGACTCTCTTCTGAAAGAACCAGAGAGGAATCTGATAAGGATGTACATAAGCTTTTTCCGACACTTCGAAGGTCCAAGGGAAATAGACGTCGAGCCAGCCGAGGAAGTAATGTCATGGCATATAAGTAGAAGAGAGCCAACAGAGGGACTTTTTATATGAGAAGCAATCTCTCTGAAACCTCTATAGATTGAGCATAGAGTAGGAGGAGCAAGGGAGTATTTGATTTCTTCAGCCATAGCACCGGCTACTACAAATAGTGAAGGGCGGATGGCATCTGTTGACTTAGAGCTGGGAAAGACCACTATGCTCAGCCAGTAAGCAATAAATGCCGTAAGATCCCCATAAACAGAGTACTCAGCACGATCTTTTATGCTCCCACAAAGACGTTCCAGCTCTCGCGAGTGGTTACCGTTAAACCTGGAAGAAAAAGGAAAAGCAAGTGAAATCGAGATTATGTATCAAGACGCAATAAAAACATTAATTTGAAAAGAAGGAAGATTACGGAAGAGCTTTGGTAAAATGAGCTAGCCATTACATAGGGTGAATCTTATGGATATTCGAAAACTTGGACATCTCCTTAAAGAGTCCAGTGGTTATTTCTGAGATGGAGGCGATACGGTCAGGTGAAGAGACAAAGGCTAGTTCAACATTGGTGGGGATAAATTCATCAAAGAATTTTTCGGTTATCGGCAGACCGGTGATCCTATGAATATCCCAGAGCATAATGCTCATTTCATCTTTGGGAAGGTGGAAAGAATTGGTGGAAGGGCACCAATAGTTGAGAAAAGCCTTCAGAATGGAGGATTCCTTATAAAAAGGATATGATGTTGCTTCGATTGCGATGTAGATGTCGACCTTGGACAAACTCCCCGCATGCTTCACAAGAATTTTCGTGACCCATTTAGAGTAATAATTGCGGGGAGTCAAGAGACCCCTTGTTCTAAACTCTTTAGGACTCCAAATGAGGCAGCGGTCACTAAAACGCTGCTGGAACGTCTCGTAAAAGTAGGTTGGATATAAGCTGTGGGGATCGTAGGATGGGGTGAGGAAGATCATGGAGTGAATGTCCCCAATTTCTTGTCGTGGTTTCCTTAGTTGCAGAATACCTTCCAGTAACCTCGGTTCTCTGAACGACCAAGACTCTGAATAAGCTAGTCTTTCTCCTTCCAGATGATCCCGAGGCCTGTAATTCCAAGATGCTGACTGGAATCACCACGATACCTTACTTATAAGGATTGTCAAATTTTATGACACCCTCAATCGCACGGACTGATTCCTAAGAATTGTGTAATTTCTTCCGGTTGTGCTCCTTGATCTTCTCTAAAAATTCTTGAGCCTTGTTTCGGTGGTTCTTCCTTGGTCGAGAAGGAGTTGGAATATCTTCCCTGGCAGGAGGCTTCTAGCTGATGGTCTGATGATGTGCTGTTGACTTTAACCACTGCTCCCAATCGTATTCACAACCATGTTTGGGAGGTCTTTCAAGATCACCCATTGTAATGGGTCTGTGGATGGGAGATCGTAGCGTTTTGATGCGTTTAGAGAAGTCGAAAGTGGGGAGCATTGGCGCATAGCGGTTGTCTTAAAGCGCTTATGTCACTCCCCAAACTCGAAAACCGGGTTCACAAAATTCTCGATCGCCGAATCCGGTACCAACAGCCTCCGTAGTACCCCTTTCTTGGCTTCCAGCATCCACACGCCAGATTCTAATTCTGGTATCCTATAAGGAGGATTTTCCAATGTACATTTAACTTGTAATAAGCATAACTACAAGTTTACTCAAATCACAAAGGCAACATCATCATCACATATCCACTAATATAAACATTTGAATACACTGCTGAAAGGAAAATACATATGTTAAAAATCAAAGCCCCAGAAGACCGCTACACGCTCCAAGCTCAATGTTGCTGCAACCTAACATCACCTGCATGCATCTATCATGCATAAGCTTATAGAAAGCTTAGAGGGTGGTGTAAGTGTGTGCACAAGATAAGTGCCAAGAATGCAATACAATGTCATAAATCATACAACATCGGTAATATGGTAAGATCATGAATTATATGATATCAGAGTAATCAGAGTAAGTGGAAATACCAACAAGCCCATAAATACCATCAGCCTTATCCAGGATATGCGATGAAAAAAATATAATAAACCAATATCTGAGGAAATAATATAGATCAGCTATGCAATGCATAAACAAAGTAAGCCAAATATCAGATACCGAGTCCACGAATATCGTCAACCTTAAGTAGCTTATACAATACAGAAGCACAGTAAACCAAATGCTATGTACTGAGGATGCAATGCAATATGCGATATTCAGACTCAATGTGTGAAGTCGGGGTGAAAGGACCAAACTAAAGTGTGAAGTTGGGGTGATATCATGTAATATCGCAGGCTACGGGGTCCACCACCAGGAACTTCTATCCAAACTAGTCTCATACCTAAATTTGGATAGTCAGACTCAATGTGGTAAACTCTTGATCTCAAGTTAGTTGCACACCCCAACCGAAATCATGGCCATTGTGAAGGTACATGTAACAAATAGTTGTGCACCACTAGCCCGAGTGGATAGTGAATGAATGAATGAATGAGTATGCAACTCCTGCTCAATAAGTTCACATATCAGTACAGTTCCTCTCTGAAAAATCATCGGGGTCTATTACACTCCAAACCAGATTACCGCCCCATCGCGTCTAATAAGGCAAGTGGAAGAGACCTCACTATTCACCTACTAATATTAGGCCCGACTCATCAATAGTGAATCCATTCCTTGAACTGGTCAAACTCAGCCTAGCATTGCCCGCTTCTTTCGGGCAGGTAAGGTCGTACTCCCTTCCAACTAACTAAGACATAGTGGGAGACGTGGCCTAATGGTATAAAACACTCATGCGCTCAAGCATCCACTCGTTCTAAACATTAAAGTAACCTCTGGAACCAAGAGAGTTTTGGGTCTTTAACCCAAGGATATCTATAACACCCCATGTAAAACAGATTTTCGGTGTCTCATTTGGCCATCCACGATATGCCTGCGAAGGCTACGACCCTGATGTCGCTAGGGCGTACAATAATCACAGTACACAATGCAAGATGCATGGGTCATACAATCCAGTCATGCATCAATCCTATGCATATCGTACGCTCATATGAGACAATCTCTGCCTATCAAGGAGTCTCATAACAACTAACACTATGGAATATATAATGGTCAATCATATCTCATAACAAACATACAGATGATGTGTATGGGCATGTATCATGATGCTATGCTGTCACATACTCATAATCGGTATCAATAACTGACATTAACAATCGACCTCGACAATGTGGACATTTAACCAACATTACCCCCAAGGAATGACCCACATAGAGCCTAACATATAGTGGACTCATGGCCTCACATAAGGGCCAAATATACAATACCATGGGCCTCACTCAAGAGCTTAATATACATCACATTGGGCCTTTCACATGAACCTAACCTATATTACAATGGGATCCATCGCCTAGCCCTCAAATGCATTACAATGGGCCTCATCACATAGGCCTCATATACATCACATTAGGCCTTAAACATGAGCTGAATACACATCACAACTGGCCTCAAATACGAGCCACATATACAACACATTGGACCTCAAACACGGGCCGAATGTACATAACAATGGGCCTCAAATATGGGCCATATATGCATCTTATGGGCCTCGACAATTGGAATCGGTATCAACAATCAAAATCAGAATCAACAATCGGAATTGGCCTCGACAATTGGAATTAGAATTGGCCTCGAAAGTCATAATCGGAATCAGCTTCAACAATCGGCCTCGACAATCAGAATCAGTATCGACAATCGAAATCAGCCTTGATAATCGGCCTCAACAATCGAAATTGAAATCAACCTCGACAATCAGAATCGGCCTCAATAATTGACTTCGACAATCGAAATCAATATCGATAATCATAATTGGCCTCGACAATCGGAATCGGAATCAACCTCAACAATTGGCCTCGATAATCAGAATCAATAATCAGAATTAGAATCGGCCTAAACAATCAGCCTCGAACAATCAGAATCAGTATTAACAAGCAGAATCGGCCTTGATAATCAGAATCGGCCTAATAAAGGGCCCAAGGGAAGGTCAGAATGTGGACATTTAATCACCATCACCCATCAATATAGACATTTAACCAACATTGTTCCCAAGAAGTGATCCTCATAGGGCCAAACATATAGTGGGCCCATGGCCTCATATACACAACAGGTGGGCCCTGCTCATGAGCCTCAAATACATAACATGAGGGCCCTACGCATGGGCCTTATACAGCACATCAGGCCTCATCATATGGGTCTCATATACAACACATCGGGTCTCATATACGTCACAACAAGCCGCATCATGGTGGGCCACATACATCACAATGGGCCGCATCACATGGGTCACATTAATGAGCCTCATACACATCAAGTGGGCTACATTAATGGGCCGCAGTAATGGGCCTCATACACATCAAGTGGGCTACATCAATGGGCCGCACTAATGGGCCTCATACACATTAAATGGGCAACATCAATGGGCCACACTAATGGGCCTCATACACATAAAATGGCCTACATCAATGGGTCGTACTAATGGACCTCATACACATTAAAGTGGGCTACATCAATGGGCCGTACTAATGGGCCTCATACACCTCAAGTGGGCTACATCAATGGGCAGCACTAATGGGCCTCATACTCATTAAGTGGGCTACATCAATGGGCTACACTAATGGGCCTCATACACATCAAGTGGGCTACATCAATGGGCCGCACTAATGGACCTCATAAATGGGCTACAAATATATCAAGGTGGGTCTCTCGAATGGGCCACAAAATACCTGAAAGTGGACTTCATAAGTGAGAGGATAGATAACACCTAAAATCATTTCAATAGTTGTGGGTGCAACATGTGTTACACTATCATTTTATGGGGCACATGGCTCACTGATGATGATCAGCACCGTCTAAACATTGTCCAGGTAAATCAGCACCATCCAAACATTATCCAACACCATCCAACACTATCTGGATGGTGTGGAGGAAACAAATACACCACGTGGGCCCTATGGTGGATGGACGGTATTGATAAAACACAAACTCCAGGTGAAGCCACGTGATGGCCCACCAATCCAATAACTTTGGATGGACGATGTTGATAAAACACAACACCGTCCAGAGATGGACGGTGTGTGTAGGATACATACATCCCAATGGGGTCCACACCACCATTCTGACAGGTGGACGGGATGGGTATACAATACATACAATAAGGTGGGTCCCACCCATCTAGATTGCTGGATGGTGTGGATGAGACCCCTGCATCTGATGGGTCCCACAAAATTTGCTGACGTCACTGTGTCAGCTATATAGCTGGTGTGTGGGGTCCCCGTAGATGGACAATTTTGATATAATACATGCCTCATGTGTGGCCCGAAGGAGTTGCTGACATCACTGCAAGTGGAACCCACGGAACTAGCAGACATCAATGCAGCAACCATGCTACACGGATCCACCATCCCTCCAACAGACGGCTTGGATACAGAATGCATACATCAATGTGGGCCCCACCTCCACACGTGCAGCACGTGTGGAGTGGGTCCCACAGCTGCCAAACAACAAAAAAAAATCTGATGGACATTGTATAAAATGCATACATTGAGTTGGGTCCCCATCATCTAGAAACGCTAGATGGTGTGGATAATCCCATACATTAAGGTGGATCCCACGTGAGGCCCACCAGCTATAATATTTAATCTATATTATATTTTATAATATATATTATATATAATATATAACATTACATATAAAATAAACATATAATCCAGTGTCCAAACGGACGGTCTGGATGGTTGATACACATTACAAGGGGCCTACCGTCCAGAGATCTAGATGGTGTGGATGACATAAACATCACGGTGGGGATCACACCCACGTCCAGATTGTTGGACGGTGTGTATTTCACACACACATCAGGTGGGTCCATGTACACGTGGTCCACTCATTAGAGAAGATGATATTTATGGATTCCTTCTTCCAGGCTGTCCATCAATGGATAGTGAGATGGGCCCCACCAACTGGATGTCCAGAAAATCTTGACAGCCTGGATTTTGGCTGAACCCATTAGGTGGGCCACACACCCCATCATCACTAAAAAAAATGAAAGGGAGAGAGAGAAAAAGAGGGAGGGAGAAACGTGATGGAGGGGAGGGACCCCGCTACTAGGGACCCTCCCTTTCTTACAATGCATACATCAAAATGGGTCCCATCGCATGTGGGCCCTCAAATCACAAAATCAAAACATAAAATCACTCACCTCGAGATCTCTTCTTCCTTCTTTTGCAAATGCATGCTAAAGCTCCAATGGACGAATTTCAACGGTTGAGATGGACTTTAGATGGTGGGATTAGGTGGTAGGAAAGTGGGCCACACATGACTTCTCACATAGAGGCTCGGACGTTGGACTCTCATGGGGTTTGTTTGAAAATGAAGAAATGAGAGAGAGAGAGAGAGAGAAGATGGGATGTAAAGAGAGAGAGAGAGGGTGGGTGAGTGAGTGATGGGTGATGGGTATGTACTTGACATGTGAAGGATGGGTTGCTTTGACTTTGGGTTTGCTTGGGGATGGGGTTTTGTACTTGGGGATGTGAAGTGATTGATGAGACATGTTGTAGAGATTCTCTTGGTATTGTAAATGGGCGACGTTTTCTCAAACTGAACGCGGGCCCGTATCTTCTGGCCTAGGTATCTCCTCGACGCGTAATACGCAGCATTATAACCACGACGACGGCCCAGTTGCTAGGATACAAGTCTCAGGTTGAGCTGACTTTGGAATACGGGACATGACTCAAGGTTGCACGTAACTGTCAATAACAAATCGCGGGTCGCCGGAATTCGACTAGGCTGACCGTGGAAGTCTACGGAACGGTACGGGCTAGGATACGGGTCTTACAGCTCTCCCCTCTTAAAAAAAATTTTATCCTCAAAATTTAAACTATAACACAACCAATACAGATCTCACCAAGGGAGGAAAATCATATCCGAATACAACATGCCAACATAATCAAACACTTAAAAGATGGGGACAATGCGTGTGAATCTCAGCCTCCTACTCCCAAAGTGCCTCATCAACACTATAATGATCCAACTGGACCTCGAATCCTGGATTAGAAACGATCAAAACTGAAATACTATACAGCCTCACAATCTCAACGATAGGGAGCTATATCAGAAAATCTCTAAGTTATTCAAACTTAGGGATCTAACCATTCTAAGTTCTCAACAATCATAAAGTGAAGGGTAGCTATCAGTAGATATCTGATGTTATCCTTAGGTATTCTCAAGTTATGCTCTGATACCAACTTTTATCATGCCTCAAACTCAGAACCAAGCTTATAAAATTTCTGATCGTCAAATTAGGTGCCGACAGCCTCTGTAATACCCCATTCTCGGATCCCACAGGCCATACACCAGATTTTGATCATGGGATCCTATAAGGAGGATTTTCTAATGTACATTTAACTCATAATAAGCATAACCACAAGTTTACCCAAATCACAAAGGCAACATTATCATCACATATTCACTAATATAAACATTTGAATACAATTCTAAAAGGGAAATACATATGTCGAAAATCAAAGCCCCAAAAGACTGCTACACGCTTCAAGCTCAATGCTGCTGTAACCTAAAATCACCTGCACGCATCTATCGTGCATAAGCTTATAGAAAACTTAGAGGGTGGTATAAGTGTGTGCGCAAGATAAGTGCCAAGAATGCAATACAATGCCATAAATCATATAACATCGGTAATACTAGTAAGATCATGAATTATATGATATCAGAGTAGTCAGAGTAAGAAAAAATACCGACAAGCCCATAAATACCATCAGCCTTATCCAAGATATGCGATGTAAAAAATATCATATACTAAGGAAGCAATGTAGATCAATTATACAATGCGGAGACATAGTAAGCCAAATATCTGATACCGAGTCCACGAATATCATCAACCTTAAGTAGGTTATGCAATACAGAAGCATAGTAAACTAAATGCTATGTGCTGAGGATGTAATGCAATATGCGATGCAAATGAAATGACCAAAATAGAGTGTGAAGTCGGGGTGATAGTACGTAGTATCGCAGGCTGTGAGGTCCACCACTAGGAACTTCTATCCAAACCAGTCTCATACCTAAATTTGGATAGTCAGACTCAATGTGGTATACTCCTGATCTTAGGTTAGTCGTACACCCTAACCGAAATCATGGCCATTGCAAAGGTACACGTAACAAATAGTTGCATACCACCAGCCCGAGTGGATAGTGAATGAATGAGTATGCAACTCCTGCTCAATAAGTCCACATATCAGTACGGTTCCTCTCTGGAAAATCATCAGGGTCTATTACACTCCAAACCAGATTGCCGCCCCATCGCGCTCAACTAGGTGAGTGGAAGAGACCTTACTATCCGCCTACCAATATTAGGCCCGGCTCGTGAATAGCGAACTCATTCCTCTAGCCAGTCAGACTCAGCCTAGCATTGCCCCCTCCTCTTAGGCGGGTAACGTCATACCCCATTCCAACTGACCACGACACAGTGGGAGACGTGGCTTAACGGTATACAATCCTCATGTGCTCATGCATCCACTCTGTTTAAACGTTGAAGCAACCTCTAAAACTAAAAGAGTTCTGAAACTTTCACCCAGAGATATCTATAGCACCCCATGTAGAACAGATTTTTAGTGTCCCATCTTACCATCCACGATATGCCCGTGGAGGCTACGACCCTGATGTCATTAGGGCATGCAGTAATTACAGTACATAATGTAAGATGCATGAGTCATACAATCCAGTCATGCATCAATCCTGTGCATATCGTGCGGTCATATGAGACAATCTTTTTCCATCAGGAAGTCTCATAACAACGGGCACTATAACATATGCAATGGTCAATCATATCTCATAACAAACATGCAGAGGATTTATATGGGCATGTATCATGATGCTATGCTGTCACATACTCATAATCGGTATCAATAACTAGCATCGACAATCGACCTCGATAATATGGACGTTTAACCAACATTACCCCCAAGGAATGGCCCACATAGAGCCTAACATATAGTGGACCCATGGCCTCTGTAAGACCCCATCTATTCCCTACGACTTTCTATGCTTATGTATACAATGATCGAAACCCTTAGCTAGACTTGGATTGGTTGTTCATGGTACACACCCAACTGACCAGAACCTCAAGACTCCGAAACCTATTTCATATTGACCGCCCCATTGCTGCAATCGTGGAGGTACCACCTGTGTGATATGCACATGCCACACATGGGTGAGAGAATCTCTACCCATGTGTGTGATGTTACACACCCATACCTCTCATCTCTCATGTGCTCCCCAAAGTCAACACCTCTCCATTCCATACCCTATATATGACATCATCACACCATGCCATCACATGCTCCTTTAATCCATCATTAATTACAAATCATAAATTAATTGTCATAATCTTAGTCTAAGCTAACTAAGATCACATTAATTGAATTTAACCACATTTTTACAATTTCTTTACATATATCCCTTCATTCCTTAACATTTCACCATTTTTCTACACAAAGAGAGAGAGAGAGGAGTGATCTTAGTGGGCCATTAACTCCATCAATCCCATCCTTTTCATTCATCTGAACCATCAATTCCATCCCTTCCATCCATCTAATTCATTAAGGTGAGTACACCCACTCCACTCTTGGTTTTGTTTTCTTTTTTATTATTTGTATGATTATTAGTGGTGACGATTTGAT
This sequence comes from Magnolia kwangsiensis, assembly GCA_037074715.1. Lineage (NCBI taxonomy): Eukaryota > Viridiplantae > Streptophyta > Magnoliopsida > Magnoliales > Magnoliaceae > Magnolia > Magnolia kwangsiensis. Next base: position 69,977,004 of record CM073583.1, read on the forward strand.
GATAATGATGTGATCAATGGTATGGATACATAGGAGAGTATGATGTGTTTAATGGGGATAATGATGATCAATAATGGTGATGATATGATGTGTTTAATGGTGTGGATTCATGGGAGAATACATATAAAAAGAATAATAATAAAAATAATTTTTATATATACTTTATGTGGGACCAATTGATTGTGGGCCCCACTAGAATTTTGTAGGCCATCCAAATAATCCAAAGTGTGGCCCATTGTGTTGGCCAAACACACACACTCACACCCATGCACACATGTGCACACCACACCATAAAAATACATAAGTAAATAAATAATAAAAGGAGGAGGAGTGGATGATGTGCGGCCAATGTCCATAGGACGCTACAGCAAGCAACGTCCCTGCTGGTGGTTAAAAGAAATGAGGGACCTGCCTTGCCTTGTTATGTATGTTTAATCCACGTCATCCATCCTATTTTCCAACTCATTTTAGGCATTGAGCCGAAAAATGAAGCCAATCCAGATCTCTGGTAGGCCACACCATCAAAAATGCCATTTTAATAGCGTTAAACTGTTAGGGCCCGCTGTGAGGTTTTTGTGCATCAAAACATGCTGCATATTGGACTTGTTGAATGTGTCACGAATCAGAGAATGCAACAGATGGACTCGATTATCTTGATGTGCACCTCACTTATGAAAAACCATAATAAAATAAAATAAAATAAAAAATTATATATATATATGCAAGGGTCGTCAGCCCCTTGCTGCTGATGTCCAGCGTCCAAGGACACCACAGCTGCTACTGCTTGGAATGGGCAGGGACAGTGGGTCGCACCACTGGTCCCACCAAGATGTATATTGAACATCAGCAACATGCATTTGATGGGTCCCCTTTAAATGGTGGGATCCCCCAAAAATCAGCTGTATACGGAACTCAGGTGGCCCACACCATCAAATATCATGTGAAGACATGCTAAAACATATAAAAGTACTTGTTGGGGCCGACCTAAAATTTTGATGCATCTAAAACTTGGACTGACCCCTCCACCAAGTGGAACACACACAATGGATGGACTGGATCTCTCAAGTAACCTACGTTGATGTGAAATATAAAATAAAATAAAATAAAAAGAAAGGGCGTGGAGGAGGTGACTTTCTCCCTGGATATCCAGAGAGTGCGGGCCCACCTTTGGGGTAAAGTTTTGTGGGGCTGATCATGGCCACACCATAATGTATGTGTTAAATCCACACCATTCATCCATCTTTCTAGCCCCATTTATTGTATGGTCCCAAAAATCAGGTCGATTAGAAGTTCATACAGGCCATGCCACTTGGACAGTGGAAATTACACTCAAAATACTTATATTTTTTTGGGGGCCACCTTGGTGATGAAAGGTATATATAGGTCATTCATCCACTCCTTCATACCATTTTAAGTCATGAGAAAAAGAATGAGGCAGATCCACACCTTAGGTGGACCACAATAAAATAAAATAAAAAGAAAGGACGTGGAGGAGGTGACTTTCTCCCTGGATATCCAGAGAGTGCGGGCCCACCTTTGGGGTAAAGTTTTATGGGGCTGATCATGGCCACACCATAATGTATGTGTTAAATCCACACCATTCATCCATCTTTCTAGCCCCATTTATTGTATGGTCCCAAAAATCAAGTCGATTAGAAGTTCATACAGGTCATGCCACTTGGACAGTGGAAATTGTACTCAAAATACTTAGATTTTTCTGGGGACCACCTTGGTGATGAAAGGTATATCTGGGCCATTCATCCACTCCTTCATACCATTTTAAGTCATGAGAAAAAGAATGAGGCAGATCCACACCTTAGGTGGACCACACTATAAGAAACAGTGGGAATAAAAATCCATACTATTAAATCCTTTGAGTTCTACTGTGATGTGTAACGGCCACTAAAGTTGGGTCAGCCATTAGACTGTGGAGCCAACTCGTTACATGTATTTTATATCCAAGTCATCCATCATTAGACCATTCATCTGTTATGAGCCCCACCCGACGTATGTACATTATATCTATGTCATTCGTCTAATGGGTGGTATCAGCTATGATGTTGTTTGTTATACAAATTATTCATGGGGTGAACCCTACCATGTCAATGGGACCCACAATTATATAAAATGTAATAATAATAATAATAATAAGGAAAGGGAATTGCATGCTTACAAATGAAAACTTTCCTGGACATAATGTGATGCATGTGAAGCCCACCTAGGTGCATGTGTTGTATATCTACACTACCTATATTTTTCAGTCACTTGGGAAGTGGGCCCACTTCCTGCCCGTGGACACAAGATGAAGTAGAACTCAATTTAGGTGGGCCACGCTACAAGTAGAAATAGTAGTAATAACCATTGGAAATTCTTAGGCTCTAGTGTGCCCCTATATGCTAGGATGCTTCCTTGACCATGGACTCCACCTTGTAGTATGATGTAGATCCATGTCATTCATCGGTTTATCCTTATCATTTTAGGGTATGGTCCCATAGACTAGTCAAATCCAAATCTCATGCCACGGGAGCAATATTGATCACTTATCCACCGTTAAAAATTTTCTAGAGTTGCGGTAATCTTTGTGAGAAATCTATCCATCTATTCTTTTTAACCGATCATGGACCACCTAATATACATATTTTACCAACCATTCATATATTTTGATTAGATCATTTTAGAGTGTGGGGCTGCCTATATATTTACTGTAATCTAAGTCATTTTCATGGTACCCATTATAATAGTTATTCCTCATTTAGACCGTCAGTTGGTAGGAATCATGTGGATCACTACACTATAGAAATTTGGGATCTTGGGTGGCCCAACTAGTCATGTGAATTGGTGGAAGTTGTGTGGGCCACCACACCAAGTGAGTGCTTGATTTTTATAAGCCACCTAACTGTATGAAATTAGGACAATTGTATGACTACTTGTCTAAGTGGATTTATGATTGTTGTGCCCCTTAACCATATGATCACTAACAGGATAAATGGCAGGTAGATTTGGCGAAATGGTGTTGAATATATAGCTTATAAATCTTGTGATCATGCATGATGTGGATAGCTGTAATTCATGTGGGTATGTGGAGAATGTGTGGCCTAACCATATGATCATGTGATGCTTAGGTGACTGTTAAGCTATGTTAAATTGTGGTACTGGTCGCCTGGCTATGTGAAAGTTTAGTAAAGTGGTTGCCCCATTATGTAAGCTATGGTATAATTAAAATAATAATAATAATAATAATAATAAGTAACCATCTCACCTTAAGTCTCTTATTATGACAAGTAGAGTGACATTTCTATGGCCACTCAACCATACGAACTTCTAATAATGGAGTGGCCATAAGACCATGTTGGCATATGAGAATTGTGTGATTGCTTAGGCTTGTGGACTATGCTGATGGTGTAATCTATTTTGTATGTGAACTTAGGGCATGTGTCAGACTAATTATGGACCCTACCTTGATGTGAGTATTGTATATTTCATCATTTATTCATTAGGCTAGCTAAATCTAGAATATGATTCTAAAATGACCTAGATCCAATTCCTAAATAAGTCAGATGACATGAAATAGTGTTAATTGAATGTATAACTTTCAAATACTTGTGAACCCACTCAATGTATGTATTTTATCCACACTGTTCAATTGTTTTGTTAACCAAACAATTTAATGATGAAGCCCGTTGATGTGTGCCTTGTGCATCTGAACTGTTCTTCCTTGTACTATCTTAATTTATACGAGATACCTATACTATCTACTTGTTGGGACACACCGTAATGTTTATGTGTGGACCCATCTGCTTGTAGTACCATTTGAAAGTAGGACGCACTACGTTGTATAAGACAAACTTGCATTATCCAACCGTAACTAACTCTTATGTGTATATTATATACCAAGTCATTCAACTTAGGGCTCACTATATCTTATAAAGTTTACACGTGCCTTCCAAACCATTGTAAAATTGCTACAATAATTATTTGTAAATCCAATCTACACGTGAAGATGAAGTTCACTTTATTATATGAGTTTCACCAGCACCATTCATCCTATGGCTCATTCACTATATGTTATGTCTAAGCCTTTCATCTCATAACCACTTGGTGCATGTACTTTACGTCACCACCACTCATTAACCATAAGGCCTAGTTAGGGTATAACCATGTGGTCCCAATAGAAGAAAATCATATCGGGCCAAAGCTACTAATGGAATATCTATCTTGCGAATGATATGGTGTAACTCTTATTATAATTAATGCTCGTGATTATGATAGTTATAGATGATATTAATGATGTCAGTAATTATGGGTAATAGAAGCATGTGATTTAATACTTGATTAATGTTGTTCTACTCCATAACATACTAAATTCATCTACTTAACCATGTTAATATTGATCATACTCATGTACAATGGAATGATGGTATGTGCAAGTGTACTTCAATACATTTGTTCATGTGTAAGACATGTCCTCTTCAGTTTAGTCACATGATCATAGATTGATATAGTTGATAGTGGCATATGATGATTATATGTCATTTTTACCTTAAAGGTTAAGCAAACCCTAAACTCATGACATTATATGCATACCACATACACTTGAATGTATGCCTTATCATGGTTGCTTGAATTCATGTATAATCATGACATACATGATGATTGAAATACCACATTCGTGCCGTATAACATGAGTTGGATCTTGACGATGAAATGTACATCTATGATAATAACTTGGGTTATCCCTGAAAATGAACGGGACACCGGAAGTGTGGAAATAGTAGGCGATAATGTGCCCCTTGGGTTAAAAGTCACTAAACCCCTATGCTAGATCGGGTTGCCTCACCGTCAGGCTAAGTGGATACATGGGTCATGTATTCGACTCCCACTGACGAGGTCAGGTTAAGAAGAGGTGGGTCCAACCTGCTTAAGGGTTGAGGTGCAAACAGGGACCAGTCTGACTCACCGATGAGGAGAAGCACGAATGAAGTCCGCTATTGGAATGCCGAGTAGAAGTCCACCGTAGGGTGGTATCTGAGGTTGATTACTGGTGTCTGGTGCATAGGTGTCGACTACAGTGTTTCCCATGATATACAGTTGGTGGAAGTCCACCACAGGGCGGGGATGTGAGGTCAATTACTAGTGTCTGGTGCTTGGGTGTCGACTATAGTGCTTCCCGAGATATACAATTATGATATGGTATGACAATATGATGATGATGATGTGATTACGGATGCGTGTAAAACGATTATGGCTGTGGTAAAGGAGAAATGAAAACATGACTTAGTGATGCTGGTAGCATTGACTCGGAGTATTACTATGATGCATATACATTGCATTGGCATTGACATCATACCTTACGTGTTATACGCCTTTCACATATATGATTTCCTTGTAGCATATTTATCTTGCTTGCATGTAGCACACATTATACACACGTGTGTACTCACTAAGCTTTTTGCCTAAGCTTTCTATTTTTCATTTTTTTAGGGCTGGAGTAGCTTGGAAGACTTAGCTTTCTCAATGCATTGCATTTATTTTTTTATTTAGCAATGTTGACGTTATGTACCTTTTGTAAAGTATTGTACTTGTAACCATCAAGATTTATAATGGAGAATGTTGCTTGGAATTTTGATCATGGATCTTCATACTCAGGTATTATTATAATAATAATAAATTTAGTCAAAAATCTTCCCTGTGATGTGCCGAACTCGGGAGTGGTGTATAGAAGTCAAGTGCCGAATTCGGAGCATCACGAAAGCACTCCATCCCCAGATTTAGGGCGTGATAACCTCACACAAGGGCCAAATATACAACACCATGGGCCTCACTTAAGAGCTTAATACACATCATGATGAGTCTTTCACATGAGCCTAACATACATCGCAATGGGCTCCATCACCTAGCCCTCAAATGCATCACAATGGGCCTCATCACATAGGCCTCATATACATCACATTAGGCCTTAAACATGGACTGAATACACATCACAACGGGCCTCAAATACAGGCCACATATACATCACATTGGGCCTCAAACACGGGTCGAATGCACATCACAATGGGCCTCAAATACGGGCCGTATATGCATCTCATTGGGTATCAACAATTGGAATCGCCTCAACAATCAGAATGGGTATCGACAATCAGAATCCGCCTCAACAACCAAAATCGGAATCGACAATCGGAATCGGCCTCGATAATCGACCTTAACAATTAAAATCGGAATCAGCCTCAACAATCGGCCTCGACAACTGGAATCAGAATTGGCCTTGATAATGGGCCTTGACAATCGAAATCAAAATTAGCCTCAACAATCGGCCACGACAATCGAAATCAGACTCGACAATCGAAATCGGCCTCGACAATCGGAATTGAAATTGGCCTCAACAATCGGAATCGGCCTCGACAATCAACCTTGACAATCGAAATTGGAATCGGCCTAAACAATCGACCTCGATAATTGGAATCAGTATCAACAATCGGAATCAGCCTCGACAATCAGAATTGGAATTGGCCTCGACAATTAAAATCAGAATCGACAATTGGCCACGACATTCTGAATCGACCTCAACAATCAGAATCAGAATCGGCCTCAATAATCACCTCGACAATCGAAATCGGCTTTAACAATCGGAATTGAAATCGGCTGAAACAATTGGCCTTGACAATCGAAATTGGAATTGACCTCGATAATCGAAATTAAAATCGGCCTCAACAATCGGCCTCGACAATCGAAATCAGAATCGGCCTCAACAATCGGCTTCGACAATCAAAATCAGCCTCGATAATCAGCCTCAACTATTGGAATTGGAATCAGCCGAAACAATCAAAATCGTAATCGGCCTCGATAATCAGCCTCAACAATCAGAATCGAAATCAACTTCGACAATCGAAATCGAAATCAGCCTCAACAATCGGAATCAGAATCAGCCTCAACAATCGGCCTCGACAATCGAAATTGAAATTAGCCTAAACAATCAGCCTCGACAATCGGAATTGGCCTCGACAACTAGAATCAGTATCGACAATTAGAATCGGCCTAACAAAGGGCCCAAGGGAAGGTAATAGTGTGGACATTTAACCACCATCACCCATCAATGTAGACATTTAACTAACATTGCTCCCAAGAAGTATTCCTCATAAGGTCAGACATATAGTAGGCCCATGTCCTCATATATACAACAGGTGGGCCCTGCTCATGGGCCTTGAATACATAACATGTAGACCCTACACATGACCCTCATACAGCACATCGGGCCTCATCATATGGGTCTCATATACAACACATCGAGCCTCATACACGTCATAATAGGCCCAATCATGGTGGGCCACATACATTACAATGGGCCGCATCACATGGGTCGCACTAATGGGCCTCATACATATCAAGTGGGCTATATCAATGGGCCGCACTAATGGTTCTCATACACATCAAGTGGGCTACATCAATGGGTCGCACTAATGGGCCTCATACACATTAAGTGGGCTATGGCCATCCACGATATGCCTGTGAAGGCTATAGCCTTGATGTCGCTAGGCATATAGTAATCATAGTACATAATGCAAGATGCATGGGTCATATAATCTAATCATGCATTAATCCTGCATATATCATGCAGTCATGTGAAATAATCTCCCCCTATCAAGGAGTCTCATAACAACAGGCACTATGGCATATGCAATGATCAATCATATCTCATAACAAATATGCAGATGATGTGTATGGGCATATATGATGATGTTATGCTGTCACATACTCATAATCAGTATTAATAACCGGCATTGACAATCGACCTCGACAATGTGGACATTTAACCAACATTGCCCCTAAGGAATGATCGACATAGAGCCAAACATATAGTGGACCCATGGCCTCACACAAGGGTTAAATATACAACATTATGGGCTCACTCAAGAGCTTAATACACATCACGATGGGCCTTTCATATGAGCCTAACATACATCACAATGGTCTCCATCACGTGGCCCTCAAATGCATCACAATGAGCCTCATTACATAGGCCTCATATACATCATATTAGGCCCTAGACATGGGCAAAATATACATCACAACAGGCCTTAAATACCAGCCGCATATATATCACATTGGGCCTAAAACACAGGCCAAATGCACATCACAATGGGCACGGCTCGCTTACGCATCTCATTGGGCCTCGACAATTGCAATCGGTATCGACAATCGAAATCGGTCTCAATAATCGGAATCAAAATCAACAATTGGAATCGGCCTCGACAATCAGAATCAGAATCGGTCTCAACAACTGGCCTCGACAACTGGAATCAAAATCGATAATCGGAATCGGCCTCGACAATCGAAATTGGAATCGGCCTCAATAATCGACCTCGACAATTAAAATCAAAATTAACAATTGAAATCAACCTCGATAATCAAAATTAAAATCGGACTCAACAATCGGCCTCGACAATAGGAATCAGCCTCGATAATGGCATCGACAATCAGAATTGAAATCAACCTAAACAATCAGCCTCGACAATCGAAATCGGCCTCGACAATTAGAATCGGTATTGACAATTAGAATTATCCTTGACAACCGACCTCGACAATTGAAATTGAAATCGGCCTCAACAATCGGCCTCGACAATCGGAATCGACAATCGGAATCGGACTCGACAATCAAAATGGGAATAGACCTCAATAATCGACTTTAACAATCGAAATCAGCATCGATAATCAGCCTCAACAATCAAAATCGTAATCAGCCTCAAAAATCGGTCTCGACAATCGGAATCAGAATCAGCCTCAACAATCGGTGTAATGCTCCGATCTTTTCAATACCGAGTTTTGAAAGTCCTCGAGCATTACCGTAAAAAGTAACATATTATTTACATGTGTACGACACCAACCTGGCTATCCTAACCTTACATCCATTCCTCAACAAGAATAGAACCGTTGGGAATGATCCTCATGCATAGATCCAGAGATCTGACCATTGATTTTGGAGACGGGACCACCCATCATATGATTTGATGTACGTACCTTCCGTCAAATAAATTAGTGAGTGACTCCTTATCCATAATGTTTTAGATAAAAGTTCTTTTATAAGAACCACTTAGAAACATTGCAACAACCATGTAGAGCCATTAGATTTCACAGAACTCATAAACTAACAATGATTACTAAAACGCCATTAACTTAAACCACGGAATTCCAAATCATGTGGTTCCCACTATCCATGTACCATGAAATTATATACCATGCCTAGGGGTCATAAATTAGTCGTTCATAACGAGATTTAGCACTTAGATCATTATAGGAAGGGCCCTATGGACAGACTGGCCAATAAACACGGATTTTGGGCCCACTAACCCTTGGATATGTGTCAAACTTGGGCTCAACCCCATAAATAAGATGAAAAAATGATTGGGCGGTGTAGATTTTTGAGAAGCATCACGGTGGACCCCACCTTAGACAATGAGCGCTTATACTACTTGTGTCCCATGGAACACTGTACCTGGCGCACGGTCAGCAGAGCGCAGACCCAACTCCTATTCAAAAAGGGAGATCTCTCTCCTTTTCTTCTGCCGCACCAAACGGACAGACTGCGTCCTTGTTAGGACCTATGGTGGGCCACGATCGTGATCATCCAAGATGATCTGAACCGTTCATTGAGACCACAAGGCCCAAACGACCAAACTATTGACAGTTTCACACCTAGGAAACATCCCACACGCACACAGATTGGTCTGCAATCGGACCAGCGCTGAGGTGGTTACGCATTCCTCTTCTCGCGCGCGTAAATTCAAACCAATTCTAATCAGGGATTCGGTGGGGCCCACCACCAAGGAAACAACGTAAATCTAAGCCATTCATCGGACACAATGGCCCCACCAAAACATCTCTAGAAGAAATCTTGACCGGAGAAATCCAACACGGTCCATTTTTGCAGTAAACGATCTCTGCGTCAACAGAGTTGCATGGATGAAGGATTTATGACCGTGCATTCCGGAATGCACAATCAGGGCCATTTATGAACATTTGTAAGGGAATCCGACCCTCCCCAAGATGTCCAAAAGGAAAGAAATATGCATTTTTGTTGCTGCGCAAACAGAACTGCAGCTCTGTCTCGGTTACGCAGAACAACCACTGCAAAGGTGCTGAGGTATCCGACTTTCTCCTTCCTGTGTAAACAAGGATTTCACACCGAACCTTCTGGAATGGGACAACCTATAAAGGAGGAGCAATCGGTCCGTAGAAACAAAAATGTGAGAGAGAAAGAGAGAGAATCGATCAGCTGGGCAGCTGCTCTATCCGCCCAGACTTGCAGTCGTTCAATAAGAAGAAAGAAAGATAAAGAGAGAAAAAGGGAAGAAGAAAGGAAAAGAAAGATAGAGAGAAAGAAAAAGGGAAGAAGAAAGGAAGAAAAAGAGAGGAAGAAAGAAAAGAAAAGAAAGAAAGAAAGAGAAGGAAGAAAAGAAAGAAAAGAAAAGAGGAAGAAAGAGGAAGAGAGAGAGAGAGAGAGAGAGAGTTGAATCTGAGTTGACTCGTTGAGTCCTGGACTGAGTCAGGATCGAGTTGGATGATCTAGGTTAGCTATCTTGGTAGGTAAGGCACCCACGTAATCCTCCCTTATTTTATTCAAGTAACATCGAAAAACCACATCAATATTAGAACTTGAGATCAAGTGTAGAAGATAACCTGACGAGTCGAGCCGAGTCGACTCAGTGAAGAGATGTATCAAACTCCAAGTTCTTCTTAAAAGTAAAGAATTACAGTGAGTCCCCCATCCACGCCACATCATGTTTAAAGGTCTTCATCTAGCCCACATATTTAGTGTGAGTCCTAGACTCGAATCATAGACTCAACATAACCTAATCCTAACTGTTTAGACCATGTGAATTCGGATGTAGTTTGATGTTAAGGTGAATACATGGACATCTCGTCTTGAATGAAGACAATTTAATCTAAGGTGAGGGTCTTATCCTTTAAGCTTATAGTGATTTAAGTTGATTTATTTATCCTGCCTTTTACATGCCTTCTTGTATTTTATCTGTCTTCATACTAGTTTATCTTGGCTTCTATAAATGCTTTCATGAATTGAATATTGTCTTTACATGTATCTCCTTTTGTACATCAGTCTGAATCTTCCATGTCATTATATGTTTCACCATAAATTATGGCCTTTTCATGCCTCTTACGATATGAATTATCATGTATTCCATGTTTACATGTTCCTTAGGAATTATCCTATCAATTGATTTATTTGGCCCTTTTGAGATTATTACATGATCTCAAATATAAGAGAATTTCTCTGAATTTATGTGAGGTCATCGGTACAAGCCTTGCCCTTGCCTCGCCTTTTTATTTGAGTTAGCTCTGCCACTCGTCTCTTTATTTGAGTTGGCCATTGCTACTCTCCTGATTATAAAGTTGACCATTGTCACTCTTCTCTTATTATGTTGGCCATTGTCACTTGTATTGAGTCGACCCTTGTCGCTCTTCTCTTTATTACTTTGGCTTCATGCCGTTTATCTTTATGGCTTGGGCATGGGTCTTGCTATTCCAGGACCTCTATAATTCAGTTACATCCTCCACAATTCAGTTTATATTCTTAATAATTCATCTGTATTCTTATAAGTGCTAGTGATGTGTAAGATGTATCACAACTAGTGATTTAAATATTTTATCATGGACGTAATGCGCTCTGGGTAAAGACCCTCTTGGGGCACGTAAATCCTTGGGCCTTCAGGTAGTGGTGCACAAATCGATATGTGCAATTCTCTACTGTAGTGTCACATCGCCTTGGGTTGGATGTCGCAAATAGTCGCTCCATGAACAAATCATTGCACGTAATTCACTCAGCTCATGTTGTTGTGTGCCCTGAGGTCTCCTCATAAATCCATGGTAGTGTTGGCCATGCTAGCGAATATCCGTAGTATGGGATGCGGATCGAGCCAGTTATCTATAAATCGTACTCCACAATGTGATGATCACTATATATGATGAGCCCCACATACTTTGCTAGGCATGCATCTCATGTAGGTTATTTTTGCATACTAATACCCTCGTGTAAGTGAGCACGAGACATATCAAACCCCTTACTTTACTTGTTATGTATCTCTTAAATTATAGTTAATCTTAAAGGATAACCTTCACTATAAGTAGGGCATTGACCCTCTCCCAACCGTACAGATGATGCAGGTGATGTAAAGATTGAAGACTTAGAGGACTACTTCCCTATAAAAGATTATCTTAAAAGACTAAGAAGATAATTTTCTTACTTAGTTTATACTTTCGCTGTGAACTCTGATGTTGTAATGAACCTCCCATTATGAGGCCTTGATTATTCATTTTACTCTAATGATATATAACCATTATAGTTAATTTTATTCTTGTGAATGTTACCTTCATGAATGTATCTGGATGCAAACAAATGAAAAAAATAGGGTGCAATTTTACCAAAGCATCCAAGTTCATACATTATTAACACTCGATTTTCTCGGGCACGAGTACATACTCTGACCATAAAAATTCAGGCTGTTACAATCGATCTCGACAATCGGAATCGGCCTCAGCAATCGGAAATGGAATCAACCTAAACAATCAGCCTCGACAATCGGAATCAATATTGATAATCGGAATCAACCTTGATAATCAGAATTGGCATAATAAAGGGCCCAAGGGAAGGTCACAGTGTGGACATTTAACCACCTTCGCCCATCAATGTAGACATTTAACCAACATTGCTCCCAAGGGTGGTCCTCATAGGGCCAAACATATAGTGGGCCCATGGCCTCATATGCACAACAGGTGGGCCTTGCTCATAGGCCTCGAATACATAACATGTGGCCCTACACATGGGCCTTATACAGCACATCAGCCCTCATCATATGGGTCTCATAACAACACATCGGGCCTCACACAAGTCACAATGGGCCGCATCACGGTGCGCCACATACATCATAATGGGCTGCATCACATGGACCGCACTAATGGGCCTCATACACATCAAGTGGGCTACATCAATGGGCCGCACTAATGGGCCTCATACACGTCAAGTGGGCTACATTAATGGGCCGCACTCATGGGCTTCATACACATCAAGTGGGATAAATTAATGGGCCACACTAATGGGCCTCATACATATCAAGTGGGCTACATCAATAGGCCGCACTAATGGGCCTCATACACATCAAGTGGGCTACATCAATGGGCCACACTAATGGGCCTCATTTATTGAGCTACAAATATATCAAGGTGGGTATCTCGAATGGGCCACAAAATACATCAAAGTGGGTTCACAAGTGAAAGCTTGGATCACACCGAAAATCATTTCAATAGTTGCAGGTGCAACATGTGTATCACTGTACACTATCATTCTATGGGGCACATGGCTCACTGATGATGATCAGCACCGTCCAAACATTGTCCATGTAAATCAGCACCATCCAAACATTGTCCAGCACTATTTGGATGGTGTGGAGGAAATAAATACACCACATGGGTCCTATGGTGGATGGACGGTATTGATAAAACACAAACACTAGGTGAAGCCACGTGGTGGCCCACCAATCCAATAACTTTGGATGGATGATGTTGATAAAACACATACACCATGGTACCCTAGCAACACTGTCCAGAGATGGACGGTGTGTGTAAGACACATACATCCCAGTGGGGTCCACACCGCCATCCTGACAGGTGGACGGGGTGGATATACAATACATACAATGAGGTGGGTCCCACCCATCCAGATTGCTGGACAGTGTGGATGAGACATCCAATGGGTCCCACGAAATTTGTTGACGTCACTGTATCATCTATACAGTTGGTGTGTGGTGTCCCCGTAGATGGATGATTTGGATATAATACATGCCTCATGTGGTGCCTGCAGGAGTTGCTGACGTCACTGTAGGTGGAACCCACAGAACTAGCAGACGTCAATGCAACAACCATGCTGCAGGGATCCACCGTCCCTCCAATGGACGACTTGGATACGAAACACATACATCAACGTGGGCCCCACCTCCACACGTACAACACGTGTGGAGTAGAGAGAAAATAAAGAAAAGAAAAGAGGAAGAAAGAGGAAGAGAGAGAGAGAGAGAGAGAGAGAGAGAGAGTTGAATCCGAGTTGACTCGCTGAGTCCTGGACTGAGACAGGATCGAGTTAGATGATCTAGGTCAGCTATCCTGGCTGGTAAGGCACCCACGTAATCCTCCCTTATTTTGTTTAAGTAACATCTAAAAACCACTTCATTATTAGAACTTGAGATTAAGTGTAGAAGATCACCCAACGAGTCGAGCTGAGTCGACTCAGTGAAGAGATGTATCAAACTCCAAGTTCTTCATAAAAGTAAAGAAATACGGTGAGTCCCCCATCCACGCCACATCATGTTTAAAGGTCTTCATCTAGCCCACATATTTAGTGTGAGTCCTAGACTCAAATCATAGACTCAACATAACTTAATCCTAACTATTTAGACCATGTGAATTAGGATGTAGTTTGATGTTAAGGTGAATATGTGGACATCTCGTCTTGAATGAAGATAATTCGATCTAAGGTGAGGGTCTTATCCTTTAAGCTTATAGTGATTTAAGTTGATTTATTTATCCTGCCTTTTACATGTCTTCTTGTATTTTATCTGTCTTCATACTAGTTTATCTTGGCTTCTATACATGCTTTCATGAATTGGATATTATCTTTACATGTATCTCCTTTTGTACATCAATTTGAATCTTCCATGTCATTATATATTTCACCATAAATTATGGCCTTTTTGTGCCTCTTACAATATGAATTATCATGTATTTCATGTTTACATGTTCCTTGGGAATTATCCTATCAATTGATTTATTTGGCCCTTTTGAGATTATGACATGATGTCAAATACAAGAGAATTTCTCTGAATTTATGTGAGGCCATAGGTACAAGCCTTAACCTTGCCTCACCTTTTTATTTGAGTTAGCTCTGCCACTCATCTCTTTATTTGAGTTGGCCATTGCCACTCTCCTGATTGTAGAGTTGACCATTATCACTCTTCTCTTATTATGTTGGCCATTACCACTTCTGTTGAGTCGACCCTTGTTGCTCTTCTATTTATTATTTTGGCTTCGTGTCATTTATCTTTATGGCTTGGGCATGGGTCTTGCTATTCCAGGACCTCTATAATTCTATTATATCCTCCATAATTCAGTTTATATTCTTAATGATTCTTCTGTATTCTCTATAAGTGCAAGTGATGTGTAAGATGTATCACAACTAGTAATTCAAATATTCTATCATGGACGTAATGCGCTTTGGGTAGAAACCCTCTTGGGGCACATAAATCCTTGGGCCTTCGGGTAGTGATGCACAAATCAATGTGTATAATTCTCTACTGTAGTGTCACATCGCCTTGGGATTGGATGTCACAAATAGTCGCTCCATGAACAAATCATTACACGTAATTCACTCAGCTTATGTTGTTGTGTGCCCTGAGGTCCCCTCATAAATCCATGGTAGTGTTGGCCATGCTAGCGAATATCCGTAGTATGGGATGCGGATCGAGCCAGTTATCTATAAATCGTACTCCACAATGTGATGATCACTATGTATGATGAGCCCCACATACTTTTCTAGGCATGCATCTCATGTAGGTTATTTGTGCATGCTGATACCCTCGTGTAAGTGAGCACGGGACGTATCAAACCCCTTACTTTACTTATTATGTATCTCTTAAATTATTATTAATCTTAAAGGATAACCTTCACTATAAGTAGGGCATTGACCCTCTCCCAACCGTACAGATGATGCAGGTGATGTAAAGATTGAAGACTTAGAGGACTACTTTCCTATAAAAGATTATCTTAAAAGACTAAGAAGATAATTTTCTTACTTAGTTTATACTTCCACTGTGAACTCTGATGTTGTAATGAACCTCCCATTATGAGGCCTTGATTATTCATTTTACTCTAATGATATATAACCATTATAGTTAATTTTATTCTTGTGAATGTTACCTTTATGAATGTATCTGGATGTAAATAAACAAAAAAAATAGGGTGCAATTTTACCAAAGCATCCAAGTTCATACATTATTAACACTCGATTTTCTCGGGCACGAGTACATACTCTGGCCATAAAAATTTGGGCTGTTACAATCGGTCTCGACAATCGGAATCAGCCTCAGCAATCAGAAATGGAATCAACCTAAACAATCAACCTCGACAATCGGAATCGGTATTGATAATCAGAATCAGCCTTGAAAATCAGAATTGGCCTAACAAAGGGCCCAAGGGAAGGTCACAGTGTGGACATTTAACCACCTTCGTCCATCAATGTAGACATTTAACCAACATTGCTCCCAAGGGTGGTCCTCATAGGGCCAAACATATAGTGGGCCCATGGCCTCATATGCACAACAGGTGGGCCTTGCTCATAGGCCTTGAATACATAACATGTGGCCCTACACATGGGCCTTATACAGCACATCAGCCCTCATCATATGGGTCTCATAACAACACATCGGGCCTCACACAAGTCACAATGGGCCGCATCACGGTGGGCCACATACATCATAATGGGCTGCATCACATGGACCGCACTAATGGGCCTCATACACATCAAGTGGGCTACATCAATAGGCCGCACTAATGGGCCTCATACACGTCAAGTGGGCTACATTAATGGGCCGCACTCATGGGCCTCATACACATCAAGTGGGATAAATTAATGGCCTCATACATATCAAGTGGGCTACATCAATGGGCCGCACTAATGGGCCTCATACACATCAAGTGGGCTACATCAATGAGCCACACTAATGGGCCTCATTTATTGAGCTACAAATATATCAAGGTGGGTATCTCGAATGGACCACAAAATACATCAAAGTAGGTTCACAAGTGAAAGCTTGGATCACACTGAAAATCATTTCAATAGTTGCAGGTGCAACATGTGTATCACTGTACAGTATCATTCTATGGGGACATGGCTCACTGATGATGATCAGCACCGTCCAAACATTGTCCATGTAAATCAGCACCATCCAAACATTATCCAGCACTATTTGGACGGTGTGGAGGAAATAAATACACCATATGGGCCCTATGGTGGATGGACGGTATTGATAAAACACAAACACTAGGTGAAGCCACGTGGTGGCCCACCAATCCAATAACTTTGGATGGATGATGTTGATAAAACACATACACCATGGTACCCTAGCAACACTGTCCAGAGATGGACGGTGTGTGTAAGACACATACATCCCAGTGGGGTCCACACCGCCATCCTGACAGGTGGACGGGGTGGATATACAATACATACAATGAGGTGGGTCCCACCCATCCAGATTGCTGGACAGTGTGGATGAGACATCCAATGGGTCCCACAAAATTTGTTGACGTCACTGTATCGTCTATACAGTTGGTGTGTGGTGTCCCCGTAGATGGACGATTTGGATATAATACATGCCTCATGTGGTGCCTGCAGGAGTTGCTGACGTCACTGTAGGTGGAACCCACAGAACTAGCAGACGTCAATGCAACAACCATGCTGCAGGGATCCACCGTCCCTCCAATGGACGACTTGGATACGAAACACATACATCAATGTGGGCCCCACCTCCACACGTGTGGAGTAGGTCCCACGGCTTCCAAACAAAAAAACGGATGGACAATCTATATAATACATACATCGAGTTGGGTCCCCACCATCTAGAAATGCTAGACAGTGTGGATAATCCCATACATTAAGGTTGGTCCCATGTGGAGCCCACCAACTATAATATTTAATATATATTATATTATAATATATAACATTACATATAAAATAAACACATAGTCCAGTGTCCAGATGGATGGTCTGGACAGTTGATACACATTACAAGGGGCCTACTGTCCAGAGATCTGGACAGTGTGGATGACATAAACATCACAGTGGGGATCACACCCACGTTCAGATCACTGGACAATGTGTATTTCACACACACATCAGGTGGGTCCATGTACACGTGGCCCACTCATTAGATCAAGCTGATATTTTTGGATTCATTCATCCAGGCTGTCCATCAATGGACAGTGAGATGGGCCCCACCAACTAGATGTTCAGAAAATTTTGACGGCTTGGATTTCAGTTGAACCCATTAGGTGGGCCACACACCCCATCATCACCAAAAAAAATGAAAGGGACAGAGAGAAAAAGAGGGAGGGAGAAACATGATGGAGGGGAGGGACCCTACTACTATGGGCCCTCCCTTTCTTACAATGCATACATCAGTCCCACCGCATGTGGGCCCTCAAATCACAAAATCAAAACATAAAATCACCCACCTCAAGATCTCTTCTTCCTTCTTCCACCAATGCATGCTAGAGCTCCAATGGATGAATTTCAACGGTTAAGATGGACTTTGAATGGTGAGATTAGGTGGTAGGAAGGTGGGCCACACATGGCTTCTCACATGCAGGCTTGGACGTTGGACTCTCACGGGTTTGCTTGAAAATGAAGAAATGAGAGAGAGAGAAGATGAGATGTAAAGAGAGAGAGGGATGGGTGAGTGAGTGATGGGTGATGGGTATGTACTTTACATGTGAGGGATGGGTTGCTTTGACTTTGGGGTTGCTTGGGGATGTGAGATGATTGATTGATGGGACATGTTGTAGAGATTCTCTGAGAATTGCAAACGCATGGTGTTTTCTCAAACTGAATGCGTGCCTGTATGTTCTGGCCTGGGTATCACCTCGACGCGTAATACGCGGTGATGGCACAGTCTCTAGGGTACAAGTCTTGGGTTGAGCCGACTTTGGAATATAGGACATGACTCAAGGTTGCGCGCAACTACTGATCACAGGTTACTGGAATTCGACCGGGAGGACTGCAGAAGTCTACGGAATAGTACAGGTTAGGATACGGGTCTTACAGCTTGCACGAAGGCTGGACGGGGGATGATAGAGATTCTGTGACTTGAAAAGATGAAGGGTTTGGCAACTCTTAGTGAAAAGGTTGATCAGTGGGAGGATTGACAGGAATGTAGGTTCTTTTCGTGCAGACCATAGTGAAAAAAGAAGGATTTCTAAAAATTATCTAAGTCTGGGAAAGACAACTGAGGTACAATTACGCGAGTCGCACAACCGATCTCTCATTGCACGGGCTGCGTAATACGAATTTTACTTGCGTGAACAAAAAAATTGTTACTCGAGTCACCCAACCAATGTTCGTTGCACGAGGAAGAAAAAGTGAGACAGGGCTCCGCTGTAGAAAATGAAAGTGAAGAAATGAGTTGGAGTCTACTATTTATAGAGGACAGGGCAAAGTATGGTACTCGGGCATCCATTGCGCGGGTCGCACAACGGCTTTAGGAAGTCCAGAAATTTGAAGGATTGATCTTAATTCTTTGATCTCAATAAATAAAGAAAGGATTAAAGGGGCATCTGTTAGAGCATAAAAAAAATGAAGAAAAGATTGAAAAAGAGAAGATCAAAAAGCGAATTGGAAGAATGAGGAAGAAAGAAGAAGATCGAGCATCATGTTCAGTAGTTACATGGGTCGTGCAACCAACTTCATTTATTATGTGGGCCACACAATGGATTTCCTCCATTGCATAGGCCGCGCAATTGACTTTCCCATTATGTGAGTCGCGCAACCGAGATCAGATATAGCTTTGCATGGACGGATAGATCTGATGTAAAGTGAGCTCCATGGCACAAAGATCGAGGATTCACATGTGTGGTGGCCTATAAATACCCCACTTCCCCTCTTATGTAGGAAGAAGAAGAATTTTGGAAGAGGAGCAGAGCTCTGAAGGAAGATTGAATGTGAGAAGGGAAAGCCAGAAGTTGGTTGCGCGAGCCGCCCAACTAATAAATTGGTTGAATGGGTTGCGCAACCAAGACATGATATAGTCTATTGCAAAAAGGGCCAAAGTGCTACCAAAATTGTCCACTTCGATCTTCGTTGCTCCAAGATCTCCTTTTGTACAAGGCACAAGCAATTGAATGATCAAATCAGCACAACATTCCTCCTAAGGAGATGACTGAAGCACAAGGCGAAATGCTGCTGAATTTGAGATTCGATATTCAAACTTGGTCAATTCATGTATTTCAAATAATTTATCTTAGAATCAAGGGATATTGGAGGATGTAAATGAATTCAATGTTAATAAAACAATGATTCGTTGTTCTTCATATACTCTCTTTTTTAATGTTCGAATAAGATAATTTCCCCCAAATCGAATGCATCTGCTTCTTGTTCGAAACAATTATAAACCTAATTTAACTCAACTTGATGAAGGACCGAGTTATCCCTTAAGCTAGACTTCCAACCAAGCTAATTACTACAGACGAGCTGAGATAGACCCAAATTAGGTCTGAACTGGGCAGAACTCAGTGAAACTCACTAATTCAACACAACAGACATACAACTGTCATCGCTCCTCTTCTTTCTTCTTCATTTTCTTTCTTTTCTTTTCTTCTCACTCAATCCTAGCCAAGTTTGTTGGACTTAGATCTGATTCAACTGGGTTGAGTTGGTTCGAGTTAGCTTGCAACAACTCATGCCTCACCCCTTTCAATCTCTTCTTCCTCTTCTTCTTCTCCTCCTCCTTCTCCTTCTTCCTCCTTTCCATTTTTCTTCCTTTTTCTTTTTCTTTCTTCTTCTCCTCCTTGGAAACCCAGACACGTCTGGTCTTGACTTAGACACCCCCAACTTGTTGCAATGAGTTAATAACTCACTAGTTTGACCCAACAACACACAACTCTTTGACAAATCATCCAAACAACCCTCTACAACTGATCTTCATTTCTATACTTCTTCTTCCCTCTCCTTTTCTTTCTCATATTCCCTTCTTCTTTAAGACCCAGTGTAAAACCAGCAAGTTAGCACTACATCGTGTCACATGACCCAAACTCAGCTAATGAGGATCTGGGCAACACAATAGCCACGACAACACCTACTCTTCTAGATGACGAGCAAGCTTCTAGACAAGCTGATGAGGGTCAAATATTACATATTAGACCCCAGTTATTACCTGATTTTACGAACATGATACGGTTTAACATCTTATTTTAATCGTGTTTATGTTGTAAGGTGAATTTAAGAGCTAGGACTAAAAAAGGGTATTAAAAGCATGAAATTAACGCTTATAAATCACCAAGGCAAGGGTTGGATCTTAAGGGACTGAGACCAAAGAAATTACACGCTAAATATCTAAGAAAATCAAGTGATTGAAGTTAAAGGGGCCTAAAAGTCATTATGAATGCAAGATCATAGGGTTCCCACCATCCGTTTGGCTCAAAACTTTATATTTGGCCTAAGAACCCTAAATTAATCGTACCTATCAAAATTCAGCCCTTAGATCCTTGTGAAAGTGGCCCAACGGACATATCAGTCCATAATTCATTGATCTGGGGCCCACCTGATATCTGGATATGCTTCAATTTTGGTTTCAATCCCTTAAATTAGATGGAAAAATGGATGAACGGAGTGGATCTCTTATAAAACATCACAGTGGACCCCACATGTGGTGTGAGAGTGCACAGGTGGTGCACTCCCACAGTGCACTGAACCAAGATCTTCGGTCAAAGGACAGCTGACCTGAGCTTTCATTAAAAATGAAAATTCCCATTTTTATTTTCACAGGGCATCATGCGAATGATCTTTGTGGGCCACCACCATCATCCGATTCAGTGATCCAAACCGTCCATTCGATCTAGGAGAGAATTTCGATCGTACCCATGGTCTCCTTTCGGCCCCATGCATATGTACAAACTTAGATCATCGAAAAACACAGGATGAATGGCGAGGTGATTTGATACAGTGGACCACACTAAAACTAGACCAAAACCACTCCTTTTCGATCGAAATTTCACCAGGAATCAAATGAACGGGGTGAATTACTCTGAAAACATCACTGTGGTGCCCACCGAGCATCTCAGCGCAAGACGATTCACACCATACGCATGGCCATGAAATCCAGACTTTCAGGGAGTTGTATGCGCATGATCATGGTTAAATGGTTGATCCAAACCATCCAGAATCTTCAGAGGGGGGTCTTTACCCCAACCATAGAGTCAAAATGTGTTTCTTGAATGTCTTTTGGCTGAAATTTTCACTCAAACGCAACTAGCTTTGTGTTTTCTCGGCTGCGCATGCATGTGTTGTGTAAGGACGTTCTAGCACCCTCTTAACTGACCTCCAAGCCACAGCACCTCCCCTGGTGCCTATATAAATGAGAAGAGAAGAGAAAGAGAGCCATCTTTGGACGTGGGAACAAAGGAGAGAGAGCGTGGGCCGGCCTTCATGAGTTTATCCTTCCTTAGTCTTTATTTTTTCCTCTTCTTTTCCTTTCATGTTTTCCTGGTTTTAGCATGATCATGTCAGGTTAAACCTCTTAGCTAGGGCTAAGAGGTGAAGCTTGTAGCGTGATAGGGTGTTTTCTACAACTTTCATTTACACTATGTTGAACTCTCTTGGATTATAGTTTGATTATATGAAATATTCATAATTTTTAATGGTATGTTGTGGGGTAAATTACAATGGATCTGCGATATCTTTGAGTATTTTTCATGCATGTATAGAGGTTATGGTCATAGGAACCCTATTGTTCACCATCGTCTCATGGACATGGTTGGATGATGGAATCCTTCCCTGCATTCATAACTCTCTCAGATTGGCTATGGATTGGTTAAATTCTATTGTTTACTTTGTCTCATGGGCATGGTGTTGTGATGGAATCAAGTTTAATTCTCATACCTCTCATCTCTTGAAAATTAGATCAAAGGAAGTTCGGATTTGATTTTTAAGTTTATATCTCCCAACTGGATGAAGATGAGACTCTAAGTCCAATTGAATTCATAAATCAAGCGTAAATGTCCCTGATCTCTACAAGTGGATCCTTGGAAACCCTAGTTTCCCACCTTTGAATTTTATAATTTTAGTTGACGTAATTCATCATTATTCTCTTAAATTTTCCTGATTTAGATTACATCTTCTTCTAGTTCTAGTTCTAGTTACTTTCAGATTATGTACACGGTTCAGTCCCTGTGGATTTGACCTCGGTCTTATCAAGATTATTACCCAGTCGCAACCCTATACTTGGGGTGGTGAACAAGTTTTTGGCGCCTTTGTCGAGGATTGACGATTGCGTATTTCTGAGATTAACTGATTTTAGAATTAGATTGAGATTAGGATTTTATTTTTAGGGTTGGGTTTTCTATTTGATTTTTAGAAACTAACCTAACTTTTCTGTTTTATAGGATCTTGACATAGACTTTCTAAATTGATAATTGTTTTGACAAAGAAACAAATGCATTCGATTTGGGAGATTGTCTTATTCAAATATAATAGAGAAAGAGTATTGGGAACATACATCATATTTATTGATACTGAGTTCATTTACATCCTCTTTACATCCCTTGATTCTAAGATAGATCGTTTAGAAATAAAGGACTTGTGCTTTAAGTATCAAAAGTTCATTTCGACAGCCTTCCGGCGCCTGATTCGATCATCTCGTAGGACTTAGGAGGAACGTCGATCCGATCGACGGGTCTTTAATGAAATAAAGATTTCAGCAGCATAACATCGTTTGTTTCAACCATCCTCTGGGACTTAGGAGGAATGTCGATTAGATCGACTGATCTTTCTCCTTTGAACCCATGAAGAGGAGAAAGCCTAGAGAAAGGAAGCCTGGCCCACGAATTTCGGCAGCATGACGGCCTTTGGACTTCACAGACTATAGGGTAGCCTGGTTGCATGGACCCGCACAACAGATACCGGTTACGTGGTCCTGCGCAACTACTAGGAGACTCTCTTCTACCTTTTATCTTCCGTTCCGCTCAGCTCCTCTTGAAAATCTTCAATTACCCGTAATGAAGGAGGGAAAAGGATATTTATAGACCCTCGCACATGTAAAAATCTTGATCTTAGATATGTGGGACTATTTTTCAGTGCTTTAGATCATTGTACAATGAACCGTTTCTGCAAATCACTTCCGGCACCCGCGCAACTGATATTTCCGTTGTGCTGTCATGCGCAACTGGGATTGATTGCACGGAACCACACAATGATAGTGGTTGCGCGGTCCTGCGCACTCTCTTGAAAGCTATCTCTATCTTCTTCTTTTCAAAAGTTTTTTCAAACTCCTTTTCTTGCTTCAATCCTTCGCCATTTTTTTGTAACTCAACAGATGCCCCCTCGATCCTTCTTTGATTGATTCCTGAAATCAAATGGAGGATCGATCTTCCTCTGCCTGAAGAACTTGAATAAACTACAACTGAAGGATGACCGAATGATCTTGCTTTCATAGAAGACTGGATAATCATCCATTCAAACGGAAGACTGAGTGATTGTGCCTAAATAGAAGACTTGAATAATGACACTCGAATAGAAGACCGTGAGGCTCGTGCTTAAATGGAGGGCTCTCGCGCTCGAATGAAGGGATTAAATGATTGCATCCAACTGGAAGACTTGAAGGAGGACACTCGAGCGGAGGATTAGAATGATGGTACTCGAGCTAAAAAACTTGAATGCCCCCAGTCAACAGTGTCGAGCAGATGCTTCACTTAGAGAGGATAAGATTCTCTCTTT
The DNA here is from genome assembly GCA_037074715.1 of Magnolia kwangsiensis. Lineage (NCBI taxonomy): Eukaryota > Viridiplantae > Streptophyta > Magnoliopsida > Magnoliales > Magnoliaceae > Magnolia > Magnolia kwangsiensis. The sequence goes on from CM073583.1 coordinate 70,001,542, forward strand.
TTATTAAAGCAAGCTTCTTCAACAGTCGTGACGGCTTCATCTTTGAGCGACCTGATCAGAAAGCTTTCTTCCAACACCGTTGCTGTTATAACGGTCTCTTTAATCAACTCCAACAATTTTTCTTCTTGATCAACTCCAGTGATTCTCTCCTTTTAATCAACTCCAGTGATTCTTTCCTTCAACTTTGTATCTGGAATTGCTCTTTAATGTTGTTCCTGCTGCAACATCCTTTTTCGATTGTTTCCTTTACTCACGATCTGCATAACTCAAGCTTTCAAGTGATGATCTTTCCTGCCAGATTAATCGGAATTAGTATTTTAATTCATTATAATTTTCAATGTAACTTGATAATATTTATTTTTTTTTGAAATACATTGAAAGTTTCTTCTCTTTTTAGACTGAGTGTCGTATTCGCAATATGATTTAAGAAATCTTTGAACTTGTCATCGTGCTTCATGTTGTATTCTTTATATCGTACTCTTGGAGATTTGAGCTCTTGCATAGATAATAGCCAACATCTTGGGGGCATTTACTGTCGATGTAATTGGGAACCTGATTCCAGAGAAATGCATTCTTGCATATTATCTAATCAATGTTTAAAATTTTCATTAAGCAATTGCACATTTGAACGCATCTAGAGTGAAACATGGATTTACTATATTCTAAATATCGCACAGTTTATGCTTTGCATATTTGAACAAACATATATATATATATAATAAATGAGATATATGTCTATAATATTTCACCTAGTTTATCATGACATTCAATAAATCACTGATTATAAAAATATCAACATTTTATGCTTGTTAGTATGAGATTTCCTACATGACTTTATTCATTTATATTTTACTGGCGGTGCTAAGTTTCAATTCAGTCAGTTGCGCACACAATTTAAGCTCTTGAGTAGTGGAGCGAATTTACTTGGACTCTAGTTAGAGTCGGGTCTTACGTGATGGTCTCTGTAACTCTCTAGAGTTCGCTGAATTTCTCACTGCCTAGGGAGTTCACAAACTGCGATCCATCAGAGGGGCCCAGTGAAGCTACCAGGGCCGTGAACTCGGTTGGTTTTATACACAGGGTTGGCCACAGTAACTCTCTAAAGTTCGCTGAGCTCGCAAGGCTACCTTTGGGGGTACCAAATCCATGATTATCGATCCATCGATGAGTAGGTTTAAGCCCTTCCACATGAGTTAGTACCGAAATCGAACCACAAATCTGGGTGGTCTTATACATGGTTGGCCTATCTAAAGCACACACTGCAGCCCTCATTTTCTTCTCCTGTAAAGTCGGGCCCATTCACGGGAGGGCTTGTCCTCCATTCCCCGTGACACTGCCGGAAAGCTATACAGACGGCATAGGGGTTACACTGACAGATCATTTGATGACTTTTAGCACTTCGGCTTTTAGTTGACTCTTGGCCTTTGACTTTTAGTCTTCTGGTTGACTTTTGGCTCTTTTGGCTTTTGATCTTTTGAAGACTTTTAGCTTTTTTGGCCTTTGGTCATTTGAAGACTTTGAGCTTTTTTAAAAAAAACTTTTAGTCAACTCTTTGGCCTTTTGGCTTTTGATCATTGACTCCGTCAGCTGCCCGCATAGGTATGCGTACGATGGCCTTCACTGGCTTTTTAGGGCCATTGGCTTCTCGCCGCTGCCCGAATGGCGATCTTCATAGGTCTTATGCGTAGCTGGTCCCTTTTGAGATTTGGTCCTTTTAGGACTTGGCTTTTTCCTTTTCTTTTTTTTCTTTTTTTTTTCAGGAGTTAACTAGGCTGCCTTTTTATGATAAGCAGCCATTGCTATCGCCAATTATGTATATACAGTTGACTGTATGATTCATTCTACTATTATCATATGGTTGATCAATAATTAACATTTTGCTGCTGCTGACAATGTCATAAGGACTTTTGTATCATGTTTAAAGCAATATATCAGCTTAGTGATGATGACAACTTTGATGAGCGATTAATCGGCAATAGCGATAGCTGTTCTCTTTTCTTTTTATGATCATCGATACCTGATGGTGCGATTTCGATGGAGATTTTCTATCGGTGATGAGCATCAACGCTTGATAGTGATCATCGATACTTTTTTGTTCGGTGACGATTTACTATGCTATCTTCAAATGTCTTGAAAGACTGAAGACTTTTGGCGATGATCTAGCATGCTGTCTTAGAAGACGATGATAGGTATTTTCGCCTGAAATTGCTTATCTGTATCGTTTGTCTGTATTGTTGTAATATACCAGCATGATGGTGATATCAATTTCAGGTAAAATTTTATAGAACTCTCTTGATGGCGCTCACCTTCTTCGTATTTCTTTATTTACTATCATATGATCTTGATATACTTTGTCATATGATTTTGATATGCTTGCGAACTTCTTCCTTATTCATCCTATTCATCTTGTCCCCTTTTGATACAGAATTATTATCTTGATAATGTTCTGAATCAAAATCAGTAGCGTCGTCGGAAGAAATTTCCTTTTTGTCAACGCGAGTATAGGCCAATCATAGGCTTTCATTTACTTCTTTAAAGAACTTTGTTTTATTGAGCACACTTTATCTCATTTGGCTTTGAACTTGCCCCCTGGATATGATTGTGACTGTTATTGGGGATATATTTTCATTCTTGGGGATATATTTTCGTATTGAGGCAGTATATTTCTGTAGAAGACTGCACGATTTTCAGTCATATTTATTGACTAAGTTGCCCCCTTTTGATGCAGAATCATAACTCTAATAATTTTTTGGAGCAAAATCAACAAATATATTTATGGACGATATCTCTTAAGGAAGCGAGCGTTGACTGGTATATTGATTCCCTGTCCGTCTTGATTTACAACTCTATATGCTCCATTAGAATATACTTCTTTTATTACGTAAGGGCCATCCCATTTAGGCTCAAACTTGCCTCCTGTCCGACGGATGACCACGATTGGTCTTTTCAACATTAGCACCATATCTCCCTTTTTGAAAGAGCGATATTTAACTCGCTTATCAAAGGCGGCTGATATTCTTGCTTGGTATGCTTGCAAACCCTGTTATGCAGCCAGGCGTCTCTCATCAAGCAAATTCAATTCCTTTAATCTTATTTTTGCATTATCATCATCAGTTATAGACTGATGCACTGCCACTCTTAGTGACGCTACTTGTATTTCAATGGAAATTATTGCTTCCACACCATAGACTAATGAATACGGTGTTGCCCTTGTGGCTATTCGATGAGTAGTTCTGTATGCCCATAGCGCTTCCTGTAACCTTTCATCCCAATCACGTTTGTTTCCTGTCACTATTTTCTTCAATATTTTGACTATTGTTTTGTTGAATGCCTTTGCTAATCCGTTAGCCGGCGGATAGTAAGCCGGCGAGAACGAGTGATGGATATTGAACTTTTGACACAATTTTTCCATACCTTTATTTTTAAAATGAGTGTCATTGTCTGTAACAATTTTCTTTGGGATACCATGTCGGTATATTATAGCGTGGTGGATGAAATTAACCACATCTTTTTCTTTAACATTTCGCAAGGCAACTGCTTCAGTCCATTTGGAGAAATAATCGGTTGCTGCCAGAATATACTATTTTCCTTTAGATGAAGGTGGGTTTATAGGACCGATTATGTCAAGTCCCTAAGTAGAGAAGGGCAAAGAGGCAATAGACTGGTGCAAGTCTTCCGGAGGTATGTGTATAAAATCTCCATGAATCTGGCATTCATGGCACCGCTTCGCATAATCTATCGCGTCTTCAAACATAGTGGGCCAATAATATTCCATTCTATGTACTCGATGAAATAAATTTCGACCAGCTTGATGTGCCCCACACTCCCCAAAGTGTGCTTCTTGCAACACCTGGTCTGCTTTTTGCTTATTTAAACAACGTAGCAACACTCCGTTGTAAGATTTTTTATATAATACTTCACTGCAGATAACGAATCTACTTGACCGCTGTCTGATTTGTTGCCTTTGCGCGGACTCTTCTGGCAGGATGTTGAATTTGAGATAATCAATGAAAGGCTGATGCCAGTCATCCATTGTAATTTCCAAGCATGATACAGAAAGGGCTTCAATAACTTCTTCAACAACTTCTGCTAATAGTAAAAATCTTCTTTCCTCTATAGTTACTTGAAGAGGGCTTCGATTAGGGCAAGACAGAGCTATCGCCAAACTGGCTAAGGCATCGGCTTTTGCATTCTCTGGCCGGGGAATATGCTTGATTTCAATATAGGAAAAATATTCCAACAATTGTTGTGCCTTCCGACAATATGGCAAAAGTTCTTGCTTTCTTATTTTGGATTCAGTCGTCAATTGATTTATAATCAATTTAAAATCCCCGAAAATATATAATACTCTTATCTCCATTTCTTTAGCCATCTCCATTCCAATAATCAGGGCTCTATACTCAGTCTCATTGTTCGTGCATGCAGTTCCTAATGTAAAGGAGTAAGGTAATAAATCACCTTGGGGAGTAATGAATATCACTCCTGCCCCCTCTCCTGATGTTCGAGAAGCGCCATCAAAATACATCTACCACGGATTCTGTGATTCAGTCAGCATAACTTGATCATTTGGAAAATCATCATTGATGGCTTCAGATTCTGCTACGGGGTGCGCTGCTAAGAAATCTGCCACTGCCTGCCCTTTCACCGCTTTTGCCATTTCATATGTAATAGCGTACTCTGAAAGTAACAACATCCATTTAGCCAACCTTCTAGACAACATCGGCCTTGTCATCAGAAACTTTATCGGGTCAGCCCTAGAAACCAATGTTATATCGTGCGATAGACAATAAAGCCTCAACTTCTGTACCGCGAATATTAACACTAAACATTCCTTCTCAATCGGGGAGTAATTGTACTCTGCACCTATTAAAGTTTGACTTAAGTAATAGAGGGTTGTTTCTTTTCCAAATTCATTTTTTTGTGCCAACAGAGCTCCTAAGGAATGTTCGGCTGCAAACGTGTACAAGATAAGCGGCTTCTCTTTTATTAGATCTGCCAGTATTGGTGGATTTTTCAGCAACTCCTTTATCGAGTCGAATGCATTCTGACAGGCTTAACTCCATACAAATTCTGTATCCTTTTTCATCAAATGAGAAAACGACTGACATCTTCCAGCCAGATTTGAAATGAACCGACGGATATATGCTAATTTTTCTTGCAAATTCTATAGTTCCTTTAATGTCTTTGGCGGTGGCATATCTTGAATAGCTTTGACTTTTTCGGGGTCAATCTCAATGCCCCTATGCCGAACAACAAAACACAAAAACTTTCCGGAGGACACTCCGAACGTGCACTTAGCGGGGTTCATCTTTAACTGTTTCTTTCTAAGTCGCTGGAAAACTGACATCAAGTGTTTGCGATGTTCCTGATGACTTTCTGACCTGACCACCAAGTCGTCAACATAACATTTAATGTGTTTATGCATCATATCTTGAAAAATGTTTTGCATTACCCTCTGATATGTTGCCCCAACATTTTAAAGCCCAAACGACATCACCTTACAATAGAAAATTTCCAGTGAAGTTCTAAACACCGTCGCCTCTTCATCCTCAGGAGCCATTCGAATTTGATTATATCCCGCATAACCGTCCATAAAGGACATAACAGCATACTGAGTCGTACCATCAATTAGTAATTTAGTTATCGGGAGCAAAAAATCATCCTTCGGGCAGGCTTCATTTAGGTCTCTAAAATCGACGCACACCCTGACTTGTCCATTTTTCCTCCTTATCGGGACGATATTTGATATCCACTTAGGATACTTGACTTCCCTAATAAATCTGACCTTTTTCAACTTATTGACTTCTTTCTCTATGAGGGAAACCAGGTCCGGATGAAATCACCTTTGCGCTTGTTTGACCGGCATTTTCTCTTTAGAAATATTTAGTCGATGTAACGCCGCGGAAGGCTCCAATCCAGGCATTTCTGCATATGTCCAGGTGAATACATCTTTATTTTCTCTAAGAAGCTGAACGTATTCTGCCGACTCTTGTTCAGAGAGGTTGGCGCTAATGAACGTGTTTCATGGTTCCTCTTTCGTACCCAAGTTTATTTCTAACAGGTTGTCTGTTATCGGTTGCCCCCCGTCCTCCATTTGCTTCAGAGCTATCTCAGGACGTTCGACTACTTCAGCACTTTCCTTCACTGGTTCTTTTCCCATAACCATATTTACTGACGACCTTGTCTTGATGTTTTAAAATTTTCTTCACCTTTCCTGACCGATCACGATTGAATTTCTTTTTTCATGATTTAAGCCATTGTAATCTTCGCATTCGAGACCCGTACCTTTCATGACCTCCTTGCTTGTCCTATCTTTGACAATTATCTGATTCCTGTCTATCATTCGCTGTATAATACACTTCAATGTATAGCAATTCTCCGTTGGATGTCCCACTAGACGATGATAGCGACAAAAATTTTGCTCCCCGCGTCTTGTTGTCTCCTCGGGGCGTTTAGGCTCCGGCAATTGTATCATGCCAACTTTCAATAACTGTTTCATCATTGGAATGACATCTTCCTTATCAAAAGCAAATCCTGCATGCGAATTAAACGTTCGGACCTTTTTATTTCCTCTTAATTGAGCCAAGTCTTCTTTTCGCCTCGTACTTTCTTCCTTGAAACCTTTCACACTTTTATGTTGCTGATAGCGATCACTAGTATTTGCTGTTATCCTGCTAGGATCCCCTTGAGCCGCATCATGGTGAAATTCTGACACCATCTGATTTACTAATTCCAAAATATGAGCCTTTGCGGCCAAATCATGAAGAGTGTTGATGTTGAAATTGGCCAGTCCCCTTACGAATTCCTTTTTCATAGAGTTCAGACATATCTTAACTTGCTTAGTTTCTTTAGCAACGGTTTGCACAAAGTTCCCCATGCCTTCCATCTATCTACATAGCTCCTTACTGACTCGTCTTTGCCTTGTCATACAGAAGCCAACTTAATAATATTAATGTCGCGACTTGGGGAGAAAATTTGAGATGTGAAAGCATCTTGCATCTGCTTCCAAGTGAGGATAGAACCCGGAGCCAAATTGAAATACCATCGGAATGCACTACCTGTCAGCGATGCCCCGAACAATTGCAAATAATATTGTGGTACTGCAGAAAGATCTCCCATACTGGTAATGAAGCGCGTTAAATATTCTTCAGGGGATCCTTTCCCATCAAACTTTTAAAAATCTGGACACCTGAAACTGGCTGGGAAGGGAATATCATCCACTTCTCTCGGATACGGCGCATGATATCTAAAATGTCTAGTATTTTCTTGTTCCTTCTCCATTCGGTTATCCTTTTCAATGATTGTTATTTGAGCTGCATTATGCATGAAAGTCGCCAAGGCTTCTTTGAGACTTCTGCATTCTTCGATTAACGCATTATGGGCTTCTGTCATTTCATTGAAACGGCCCTCTGTAGTTGTTCTATAATCTGGATTTGTTCCAGCCATGAATACTGCAGCTTCTCCACTTTTTGACGAAGCAGTAATCGAAGGAGAACAAGAGAATGCTGATGTGACAGGGCTTGCAGAAAAGGGAGGGGACAGAGTTTCATCGGGCCTTTTCGTGCTCCCTGTGGCATCAATTGACTGAGATGACACCGATACTGGTGAATCTTTTCAGGATGGCATTGGCAATCTAATGCTCAATGCTTTTCCCTTTTGTTCTCTTGTTCGTTTAGCCATTGAAGCATTTAAATTCGAGAAGTCACGTGCTGTCAGCTGGGGAACTGTTTGCACTGTTTGCACTATCCGCGCTGGATAAATTATCGAAGGAGCAAGTTCAAGATTTCTTCTAACTATGCTCCGCATTACGGGCTCTCTGATTCTTAATGAAGGCTGATTCATTCCCAAATTTCTGAAGTTTCGTGTTCTTGCCTTACGAGAGGTCACGACGGTCCAGCTTGCATTGTCTTCTGATGACTGGGGCGAAGCAGAAATGACCCCAACTGTTGCTTGAACCATGCCTGTACTCGCATGACTTGGTGCGTATTCTATCACGAACCCTGTCGGGGTGAATCAGAAGTTCACTTTTCTTACGGGGATCGCCATGGGTAATAAGTCGTAGTCGGATTTTCGAAACCTTCTATCATGAAACATAGTTATAATTAGTAATTGAACGATTAGAGTGATCTATCTTAGAGATGAAGGGGAAGACTTCCCACTGAGAGTCGCCATTTTGGCGTCCATAGGACCCCAAACCGTGACGAATGTTCGTAACAATTTCACTGTTAATATTTTAAATAAGACAATAAAGGAGTCCCCTGCAAAGTCACCATTTTGTTTCGATAAAGAAACAAATGCATTCGATTTGGGAGATTGTCGTATTCAAACATAACAGAGAAAGAGTACTGGGAACATTCATCATATTTATTGATACTGAGTTCATTTACATCCTCTTTACATTCCTTGATTCTAAGATAGATCATTTAGAAATAAAGGACTTGTGATTTAAGTATCAAAAGTTCATTTCGACAGCCTTTCGGCGCCTGATTCGATCATCTCCTAGGACTTAGGAGGAATGTCGATCCGATCGACAGGTCTTTAATGAAATAAAGATTTCAGCAGCATAATAGCGCCTGTTTCAACCATCCTCTGAGACTTAGGAGGAATGTCGTTTAGATCGACTGATCTTTCTCCTTTGAACCCATGAGAGGAGAAAGCCCAGAGAAAGGAAGCCTGACCCACGAATTTTGGCAGCATGACGGCCTTTAGACTTCACAGACTGCAAGGCAACCTGGTTGTGCAGACCGGCCCAACAGATACCGGTTGCGCGGTCCTGCGCAACTGCCAGGAGACTCTCTTCTACCTTCTATCTTCTGTTCCACTCCGCTCCTCTTGAAAATCTTCAATTACCCGTAATGAAGGAGGGGAAGGGGTATTTATAAACCCTCGCATGTGTGAAAATCCTGATCTTAGCGATGTAGGACTATTTTTTAGTGCTTTAGATCATTGTACAAAGAACCATTTCTGCAATTCACTTTTGGCACCCGCGCAACTGATATTTCCGTTGCACGGTCATGCGCAACTGGAATTGATTGCACGGAACCGTGCAAATGATAGTGGTTGCACGGTCCTGCACACTCTCTTGAAAGCTATCTCTATCTTCTTATTTTCAAAAGTTTTTTCAAACTCCTCTTCTTGCTTCAATCCTTCACCATTTTTTCATACCTAAACAATAATCTCTTTCTAATTTTTCTATTTTTTTTTATTTTAGGATTAGGGTTTTATTTTCTACTTTTAGAAACTTTCTAATTCTAGATTTTCTTTTATTTTTAGAAACTAACTTACTTTTCATAATTATTGTAGGATTTTTTTTTTTAGGATTAGAGTTTCACCATGTATATGCACGAGTGAGAACGTCAATCTGCGGAGATAACTTTTGAGAATGTGAAAAAGTGTGAAGGGATGTATGATGATGATAGAAATCAACCTATGTCTCAAAAATTTTTTGAAACCATCATCAGGAACCAACCAGAATATAATATTCCACTGGTTAAGAAGTCTTTACGTGATCATATGAGGGAGAATAATTACACCCCACAGATTGAGGAAATAGTGTGTGAATGTTGAGATTGTCAGACTTATAGGAGTGAGAATTATAATCAACCATAAAATAAGAAGAAAACAATAAGAGATTACTTCAACAACCATCATTCTCTCCCACCTATGATCTGTATGACTATAACCAGTGGAAACATCAAAATTAGGAAGATGAACCAACAACATGTTATAATGATTATTCTCTTGGATCCCCTACCTTTGAGATCCAACCAGAAATGATCCAAGAGGATTCATTTCAGTGTAATATGAACTATCTTGTAGAAATTAAAAAAACATTAGAAGCGCTTAATTTGCGCATTGATAAGATAGTGGAGGCTCGTTCATCCTAACCACAACCCAATCTAGAAACACAATGTAAGGAAAGTGATCTAAACTCGCTTGTGGAAAATTTTAAAATTTGAAATTAGGAGTTGGATTCCATTAATGAGCATATGGTTCAATTCCCCGAAGAGTCAATCTCGATGACGGTTCAATAGAATGATTAAGATACGTGGGTGTCTTTCAAATATAATGATGATAACACACTTCACTCACATGACACATTTGGTTTCAATGATGAGGAAAATGTTAGTTTATTCAAATCTCAACCCAATCTAGGAATAGAATGTGAAGAAAGTGATCCCATCCCAAGTGTGTACTACACGGAATTAGATGATGATGAGTATTGGGATGACGATCATGAATGTTCAGCCTAAATTTCCCTATAATCAATTTCAAGTTTGGTCCAGGTCAATGATCAAGAAGTACATGAAGTGATCAGTCATAAGGATCTACTCCACTCATCTAACTTGTCTAATTTACAAGTGGAGGATGAGCCACTTACAACCAACCCTTCTAATTTTTGTGAGACATGTTTTACCACTCCCCTGAATTGAATGATGATACGATTCAGGAGATGGATGAGTTGCTCGATATGACTCTAGGAATTAAAACCATTCAGTTAAGGTCACCTTCTTAGTTGTCAACCCTTGATAATACAATGCCTCCACTGGATGGTACCGATGAACAGAGTTTTCACATCAATGCGTCGCTTATTGATCTTCAACTTGTCTGTGCAGGGCAAGAGAGCATGCCTCCATCCACTTTCAGAGACGATGGACTCATTGGGCATATCATCACAAATTTTAATAAGGAAAATAAGTCACTCTCAGTTGAATTTTCTAACTCTTTGGACGATTGCTTGGCACACTTTACAGATTCAAACAATCCTTTGATAAGAGAAATAGTAGACTCCTTGCAGGACAATACCTCGGTAGTTGTCACTAAAAGAGAGAAGAACTCTTATTCTGAAGCCCCTCCATCCCCAGAACCTGAATGTTTACCATTAAAGGAAGAGGAGCTAAAAATTGAACTGAAGTCTAAAACTTCAGAATATGTTGAAACTACATCATCTGCTGAAAATTTTTCTAAATTATACCTACCTGTAGTCTCCATGGAATACTAACATGGAAACTTTTTCTGTCACAGGTAAATCATATATACTGTAGATACCTCAAGCGATTCAACGACAAATTTTCGATGAGGTCCACAAATTTCTCTGAAAATTCATGCTCCAAGGCATCCAAGCCTATTGCAAAAAGGGCTTTTAAATGATCTTGTTGAGAAACCTACTAAGAAATTTATCAAGATATTGGCCGGATGAGGAACCTTGCGACATGATTGAGTAGTTTTTCCCTTGCTTTCCTAGTTTACGATTAGTTTACTGCTTTCATAGGATTAGGATAGTTTGCTTTATGCCGTTCTAAGTTAGTCGATTTTATGCCATTAGGATAGTTTACTTTCCATTTGTTTTAGGATAGTTTTCTTTTGTTGGTTTAACTCTTGTGCTGACCCACCTTCAGTGAGATCTTTGGAAAAAGTCGTACAACTCCTTCATCAGGTATTATCTTTCCATCACTTCTCTTTCAATTTTGTTGTCTCATGTGCATTGCTTACTTATATCTTTTACATTGAGGACAATGTAGATTTTAGGTTGGGGATGGGAGATTAGGTTACTTAATCAATATTTTCTTGGTTTTGAGCAAAAATTGTGAAAATTTTTAAATTTTTCTGAAAATTCTTATGAATTCGAAGTGATTTTGAAGGTCATCTTTGATTTATAAGTATAAGATATGTAATTTTGGTAATTTATGACTCTTGGATTCAGTTACCTGTTAAACTTCACAGTTAAGTTTGAATTATTGATCCATAATTAGAAGTTTTAAACATTGATTGAGTCATGATTTCACATGTCACACCTAGCTTACACATTATAGCTTTATTTCGATATTGAATTGTTAACCTGGTAATTACTACACATGGAAAGAGCCAACCTGGGGAATACGTCCATCATGTTCATTGAAAAAAAGAGAATATCTAGCTAAAATCAGTTGTGTTCGAAAATGGCTATCTGTTAAAGATCTTTAAAAAGGTTGACACAGCATAAAGCCATCGATGGAAAAATCAAAGGCTGGAAAAATAAAAAGGTTAAACTATAAGGCAAGTTTTGGTTTAGGTTAGGTTATCCGGAATGCGCTATTTGATTATCAATGTTATTATGAAAATTGACGATTGGACTCTTAATGATGATAAGCCAAGGTTACACTATACAACCATGGAACTCAATGTTTAGAATTGTTCTAATCGATGGATTACTACTTTGAACTTGACCATGAAGTTTATTGTACGCTTAAGTCTCGGAGAAAGTAATGTTAATATTGATGTATCTTAGAATCATAATACCTAAATTATTTTTCAAAAATCACTCGAGTTTATAGAAATTATCCTGTGATTCTCAGCTTATTTTCGCATACTTTGCTTGAGACTAGCAAAATGCTGGTTGGGGATTGTGTTGAGAGTCAAATATTACATATTAGACCCTAGTTATTACCTAATTTTATGAACATGATAACATTTAACGTCCTATTTTAATCATGTTTATTTTGCAAGGTGAATTTAAGAGCTGGGACTGAAAAAAAGCACTAAAAGCATGGAATTAATGCTCAGAAATCACCAAGGCAAGGGTTGGATCTTAAGGGATTGAGATTGAAGAAATTACACATTAAAGATCCAAGAAAATCAAGTGATTAAAATCAAAGGGGCCCGAAAGTTGTCCTGAATGCAAGATCACAAGGTTCCCACCATCCGTTTGGTTTGAAACTTTATATCTGGCGTGAGGACCCTAAATTAACCGTACACGTAAAATTCAACCGTTGGATCCCTATATAAGTGACCCAACAGATAGATCAACTATAATTCACTAATCTGGGGCCCACCTGATATCTGAATATGCTTCAATTTTGGTCTCAACCCCTTAAATTATACGGTAAAATGGATGAACGGATCGGATCTCTCATAAAACATCACAGTGGACCCCACATGTGGTGTGAGAGTGCACAGGCGGTGCACCTCGTACCACACTGAACCAAGATCTCAGGTCAAAGGATTGTTGACCCGAGCATTCATTGAAAATGGAAATTCTAATTTTTGTTTTCGCAGGGCGTTTTGCAGATGATCTCTTTAGGCCACCACCACCATCTGGTTCGGTGATCTGAATTGTCCATTCGATCCAAGAAAGAATTTCAACCGTACCCATGGTCTCCTTTCAGCCTCATGCACACGCACATAAGTGGATCACCAAAAAATGCAGGATGAACAGCGAGGTGATTTCATACAGTGGACCACACCAAAACTTGACCAAAAGCACTCTTTTTCGACCAAAATTTCACCAGGAATCCAATGAATGAGGTGAATTTCTTTGAAAACATCATTGTGGGGTCCACCGAGCATCTCAGCGCAGGACGATTCACACCATACGCATAGCCATGAAATCCAGACTTTCGAGGAGTTGTACGCTGTAACATCCCGAAAATCGGGGGTCGAGTAAAAAACTCAACTCCCGAGTTCCAAAATGTTATTTATGCAACATAGATATGTATGATTGAATGTTGTCTGTGTTAATGTATTAAACATGAGTGGGACTATGCCAGAACAGCATATCATACTCCAGAGACAGTTAAATTAACAAGCGAAAGACTGTGATAGTATATATAACATATATAAACTTTTGTGTGTCTCCAGAGTGTGAACATGTTACCAGGTTAAACATATACATGTATACCTCAAAAGAGAAAGAAAGAATATACATGAGTGCTCTAAAAATATAAAATGACAAGTGTAAAGGTATCTAATCAACCTCCCTGTAATCCCGTCAATCAGAACACGCATAAAGGAGGGATCCTCCTCATCATCATCAAGTCCAGCTCCGCTTCTCAAGCAGCGTCATCATCTGCAACCAAAATAGGGACTGGTGGGTGTCCGAAAACACCATCTCGTAACGTGAGAGTGAGTAGCTAACTCAGTAGAATAATAGAGTAAAGATTAGCATGTTCTCAAATCAATCATGCGATAATAGTAAAGCAGTAAATCAAACATTCCTAATACTTTTGTTAATGCAATATGACATAACATGATGGATGCCCTCACCGACATTCTCCCTCATACGGCACCATCTTCGTCCGCGGCATGCTTGCATACCGCTCAGTGCTCCACATCTTCCAGGCACATGCAATGTGATGGTGATACGATTACCGAGTTATTATTAGTCCATTCATACAACAGGATTGGGAAATTAAGATACTTTCCTTATATCAATCCTAACACAGATCCTGTCTAGGGTCGTCACTCCTAGTAATCTTATACGATGTATATTTTGTAGGTCGCTGCAAGGGCTGCCAGGGCTGTTGCTCGCACTCGTTGCACCGCTCCCCCATCACCTTATCAATACAGGCCTACTGTACTCTCACTGCTACGGAAGGGTCGTCGCCTCCCAGAGACTCAGAATACGCTCGCGGTCACTACAAAGGACTCGTCGCCTGATCAGTGTAGGTCGACAGCAAAAATATATTATCCCATACCACCATAATCTGCTCACGAGTCATAGGTGCTCACTGGTCACTACGGAGAGGTTTGTGGCCCCAGCGTAGGCCTACAGCTTGACCACGGTGTCCCATACCACCATGCCTGGCTCATGAGTCTTTGTGGATCAAGGTACCATGGTTGACAGGGTTTACAATGGTAAGTTCAGTACCCTAGGTTCAAGCAGTTATGACTCATACAAGGTGAACATACAAAGGCCAGTCGGGTTACTTGACGGGCTCGACTAGCACGAGCGCATCTCAAGTCGAACGACATGAAGTGCGTAAAACACCTCGTGTGGCCTAACCACTGCCGCCAACTCCAAAACACGACTCGCGTTCATCGACGCGTCGTTCGTGGAAAAGATAAGCCAACCATGACTTTACTCGGTTACCGACTGCCTGGACTAAGTATAGTCCCAAACATTTATGAATTCACATCAGCAATCATGTAAGAGTAATGGAAATGAAATACAACAATGTGAGCATGTTAACACATGTTATAACATACAACTTAAGTAAATCATCTAGCACATGCATTCCATACACATAATGAAATCATGCATATAGCCAACATGTAGGAAATCATTTACATCAGCATATCATTTGAGAATTCAATCTCAAACTAATTCATAACACCATTTAATTCTATATATACTAATACAAATATTTATACAAACACTTATACTACACACTTAAGTCTACATATAGTATGTCGACTCAATGTGCGCATTTAGGCGAATCTCTTCGCCAAACTAATTATGCACGCATTC
Source organism: Magnolia kwangsiensis (assembly GCA_037074715.1). Taxonomy (NCBI): domain Eukaryota; kingdom Viridiplantae; phylum Streptophyta; class Magnoliopsida; order Magnoliales; family Magnoliaceae; genus Magnolia; species Magnolia kwangsiensis. Next base: position 70,016,768 of record CM073583.1, read on the forward strand.
CTAGTATCCTAATGCGACAAGAAGCCATGTTAATCACATCAGAAAAATATGGATGAAAATAGTATTTCCTACAAATGACTAAAATGCCCTAAATCTCATATTTTTCGTCTGCTTATGAAACAGGAAAGAGACAGCATGTTGTACATGTCAAACGGCGTTGCCGTCGATAATATACTATTAAACGACATTAAAAGCATTGAAAACAGTCAATCAAAGTGTCTAAAATCTGCACCTTTTCCCTAGAGGCGAATCGATTCGAACGGAGCGTATACGCTTCGTCTACGACGAGCTGACAACCTAATACACAAGGTTCATAAGCTACATCGCTAAGGAATCGATGGAACTCCAAATCAGCAAGTATTTAGGGTCTTTTTTTACCTAGAAATGCGGTGAAATCACCGGCAAAGTGATTGGATTGCGTGGCTTAAACACGTGCAGCAGGTAGTGCAAGCAGCAGGAAAAGCTCTCCCACCTTCTCTCACAAACTCTCACTTTCTCTCTCACTCTTGCTAGGGTTTCTAGCAAATTCGGATGGGTGAGAGGAGTGAGGGTTTAAACCCCTTTTATAACCTAAAAACTTTCCAGATTAGGCTTGGGAACAATGTTTACTTGATGCCTAACCAAATCGGGGCTGTTTCGGTCCAAGAAGACATTTCTGGTGGTCCCCTGGCTGAACGTGATCGGACTTAAGCTCATGCATACTGGATCAAACACACATCGAGTTTTCAGACCGGTAGAGTTCCCAGATCGCATGTGGCGGTCCAGTTTCAGTTCAGCAGTCATCGCACCTAGATCAGGTCTACAAGTCTCATGATATGAAATATAAATTTTTCCTGATCCGAGGGTGTAATTTGGCTGAATTCGGACGGTCAGAACGCTTAATACTGACGCGCCAAGTCGTGTGCCAAATTTGAATTTCAAATTTTAAATCTAACCCTATTCTCAGTCTCTTCACTCCAGGCTCAATGAAATAACCTCTGAACGTCGGTTGGACTTGATTTTTGAAATGATTGTCAGGTCCAGCTAGGCGGTTATAACGGTCTAAGATTGTAGGTATCGAACTTTCGACGTGCGGTCTAGATCCAATATAAAGTTTCAAAGAGGTCCTGAGAACAAACCGGTTTAGAGTTTGATCCGAGGTTTTAGAGTATTATAACACCATTGATTCTACAAGTTTTGGGTCTTGTAGAACGTATTTAAAGCGGTCAGGGACTATTTCACAGCTACTCCAGCGTAGCGCTAGCTAACTTATGCTTAGTTTCTAAAGGAATTAATCCTAAGTGATTTCTTTGGCTATGGAATTGGGTTCTGAGTGGTTATAAAGGTGCTTTGGTTGAACCATTGCCTAAGGACGTCTAACCCCAGGTTGGCAAAAATCTGGGGTGTTACAATCTACCCCCCTTAAAACACAATTTCGTCCCTGAAATTGGCGAAGGGTAAGGAGTATCTAGAAAGACTTCAGTCTTGACATTCTAAGGAAGGGTCAATCCTATTTAATGACATAACTGTACGTATAACCTAAATCAAATGTTTCGATCCTGGGCCAGTGGGGAAGAGGCCAACCACACTTCCGCTGCGCCACTCTGATCGAACGGTTGCATTGGCTGAGCTAACTGGATTGGACTCAATACGTTCTACCCCCCCTTAAAACTTGGTTCTACTTAAAGTTCAAGAATCTTTGCATCGATCCGTATACCAGAACGAGGCGCAACTTAGGGGCTATCCTTGACATGAATTGGAAAACAACCTCTCATTATAGTGGTTTTCCTTTGCTAATGATACGTTCTATGGCATTGGTATCAATGGCGATAGAGATGAGCCTAATCTCTATTGTGGTTGAGTTCAGGGGCAAGCATGAGTTGGTGGCAAGATGTCTAATTCTCTACTGGCTTTAAGTCCTCACCATTTTTCAAAGGCAATGTGATCACGTTTGGTTGTAGGTGGTTGGGCCATCTCAGAAGAAAGGTTGTGTAGTAGGTCTGAGCCGGATACATAGACTTTCTGTCTAGCTAGGACAGAAGATTTATTGTATCAATTCTTAATCCGAGTCGATGCCGATCTTCTGCTTGATCAGAGCATTGGATTTATTGGTAATCACTAGGATTAAGAAGTCGATTCAAACCGCGAATACATCGCTTACATGCAGTTCCTTTACTCCGCGTTCCCGAATGCAATAAGCCCTTAGGAAAAGCAATTCTAAGGGGTTTGTTGGTTTATTCTAAGTTCGACCCGAGGGATTTATGTTACGCCCCAAACTCGGAAACCGGGCTCACAGAATTTTCGATCGCCGAATCCGGCGCCGACAGCCTCCGTAGAACCCCATTCTCGGCTCCTAGCTCCCATTCGCCAGGTTCCGATCCTGGGATGCTACGAGGAGGATTTTCGATGTCAGTTTGATTCGTAATAAGCACAACCAAAGGCATAACCCACAAACAACAACCAAGAACTCCATTACATTTCCACTATGATCAAAAACTTTGAGTACAAGGTGTATAAAGGGAAATACAAGATAGTGCTAATAACAAAACTCCAAAGGCTCGACTGCACGCTCCTGCTGCTATTACACTACGGCTGCGTCCTGACGTCACCTGCACGCATCAATCGTGCATAAGCTTATAGAAAGCTTAGAGGGCGGTGTAAGTGTGTGCGCAATACGAGCGTGCTCAGAATACAAGGTTAGAGTAATGCGGAATTATGCTGATGAATACGTGAATGCAATCAGCCGTACCAAGGCTATACAGTGCAAGATATGAATGCGATCGGCCATATCCAGACCATGTGATGCGAGATGCAACTCAAGCATGCCAATCCTCATCATATATCAGTACAGTTCTCATTCTGGATAATCACCGGGGTCTAGTACACTCTACGCCAGTTTGCCGTCCCTATCCGAATGCACGACTGGGAGAGCAGAAGAGACCTCACTATCCGCCTGCCAATATCGGGCCCGGCTCGTCGATAGCGGACCGATTCCTCAAGCTGGTCAAACTCAACCTAGAAGTTGCCCCCTCACTCAGGCGGGTAAGGTCACACCCCTTTCCAACCGACCACGACACAGTGGGAGACGCGACCTACTAGTATACGGCCCTCGTGCGCTCATGTATCCACTCGGTCTCGACGTTAGAGTCATCCTCTGGTACCATCGGGTTTAGGGATTTTCACCCAAGGACATCTATGGCGCCCGTATGCTAGAACCAAACATTTTCGGTATTCAATCCAGCCACCCACGATGCATCTGTGGAGGCTATGGCCCTGATGTCGCTAGGGCATACAATAATCACAATCATACAAATGCAAGTGCATGAGTCACACTACCAGTCATGCAACAATCCTACGTGTACCATGCACTATGGCAACTCCACCTACCAGGGAGCCCATAAACAGTTCGCCCGAAGGCATATGCTATGATCAGTCACTTCTCATATCAGTCATACATATGATGCGTATGATAATTCATCATGGATTTATACTAAACATGTATATAGAGATGGGCTCTGTGTATAACTGAGATGGGCCTAGACGGCCTACTTACTACAAGTATGGGCCTATTAGTGGGCCTTAGGGAGTGTTACAATGCGGACATTTAACCAACATTGTACCTACAATGTGGACGTCTAACTATCATTGTTCCCGAGACATTACTTACTATAAATATCGTTATTTGCCATGGAGGGATCACGCATTGCAATGGACCTAGTTGCACTCAATTGGGCCTTAAGTACATCAATTGAGCCGTATCATATGGGCCTTGCATTCATCAAATGGATCACCTTAATGAGCCTCACCAATGGGCCTTAGGTCCTTTGCAATGGGTTATAACCCATGGGCCTTAGAATTCATTAAAATGAGCCCAATCATATGAGCTTTATGTACATCAAATGGGCCTAATCACATACGCCTTATATATACCAAGGTGGGCCTCAACAATGGGCCACAAATACATCAATTGGGCCTACACACATGGTCCCATAAATAACAAAGTGGGCCTGGGCCACAAATACATTAAGATGGGCCTCAACAATGGCCTTAAAATGATCTCAAAATGGTTGGACGGTTTGGATGAAACTCATGCATCATGGTAGACTCCCATGTGGGCCCACTATAACATTTATTTCCAGCCAATCATGGGCCCACTGAAATGCTTATTTGCCACCCAACCTGTTGTTAAGGCCGTGTGGCAAGGGGCTCGCCAAAATGTTTATTTTACATTCCACCTGTTGATAAGGCCATGTAGCAAGGGGCCCACCAAAATGTTTATTTTCCATTCAAACCTGTTAATAAGGTCATATAGACCCAGGGCCCACCGAAATGTATATTTTCTACCCAACCTGGGTCCACTGTACTATTCATTTGCATCCAAACTGTTCATTGAATCACATGGCCTAGGGCCCACTGTAATGTTTATTGCCATCCAAACCTGTTCATAACGTCACGTGGCCAGGGGCCCACAAGATATTCAGATCAGTCCCATTCTTTTATTTGACGGTTAAAACTATATGGGGAAGAAGATGGACAGCTTGGATCGGACTTAAACATCAGGGTGGGGCCTATGCAAGTGGGCCACCAAAAAGTTTCCCCTTTTTTTTTTTTTTTTTTCTTTTGTTTGGTTGAAACGTCCAGCGTCTCTGACGCTGGACGGTTTTTCTTTTCTTCTCTCTCTCTTTTTTTTTTTTTTTATGTAGTGGGCCTTGATGAAGTGGGCCACCACAGACAGGTGTACAACGCATATGGTGGGCCCCACTTGAATAGATCAAAAGTATATAATGCCAAGGTGGGATCCATTCAAGTGGGCCACACAATCCTTTTGCACAAAAATAAAATAAAATAAAATAAATAAAAGAGAGAGAGAGAGTCATGGAGAGTGGGACACGGCTTGTGATGGAGGGACCCCGACATTATGGGCCCTCCCTTGCAATGAAACATACAATAAATGGACCCCTTTGATCATGGGATCATCAAAATTATAAATCAACGGTGGAGATCCATTCTCCACCGTTATGGACGGTCTAGATGACCTTTTTGCAATGAAAATAACCATCATGATGGGGTCCATGGAGAATGGCCCCATCATGGAACGATCATGATGATCCAAGTGGTCCATCGGCCACATTTTGGGGTCCCAAGTGAGATCCACAATTTATAAGTCTTCCCTAAGAGTGAATGGTTCTAAGTTACATAAGCTTCCTAAGAGTTACTAAAGGAGTCTATGGATGTTATGAGGATCTATCCAAGGAAGGGAGTCCCATTCCAAGTAAATCTAACCTACTATTCCTTAGCATATACAGGCTTTACACTACTTAAGGTAACTATTAGACTAGTTTGTAATCTACAGCCTAATGGAACGGTATTCCTAGTCCCATGTCGGGATTGGAAGTGGCATGCTTGGTAGGAGGATGGGGTGGGATAAAAACTAATTTTGTAGGCTTAATCCCAGGATTTTCGATATGGCTGTGGAAACCATAGGATACACCCAAACTAGGGATAATACCTTACAGCGAACGAAACGACATGCATTCCATTTAACCATATTCGGCTATATTAAGCTCAAACCACAACACAAATATTCACATAACAAGCCAAAAAAAACGTCATGCATTTCATTAAATCAAAATTGCCACAATATAGGAGACATATTCTTACATGTACCATGACAAGAAATGCATGGGAGCTAAGCCAGTCAGCTACTACAGCAACATAAGCAAACTATTAGCCTTATCAGGCTTACACACAAAAAGTAGGAAACAACTAACTACAACCCGCGATATCTGGATCTAGATCACTAGTCTGAGTTAGGTAATGGAGGAGGAGCACCCTTATCCTGCAAGTAACACAGGATAGCCTTCTAAGTACGAGTCACCTTGCCAAATTTTTTCTTCATGACGGCCTTGGTATCCTCAACCTCGGCCCGAAGTTCCTGGACTTCTCTTCGCAAGGCGACCTGACTCTCCTCAATTCGGGCAATGTGATCATCTCTAGTAGCCCGAGTCGTAAGAGGAGGACTCTCATCGGTATCCTGAGCCTCCTCTTCTACCTCTTCCTGGACTTCTTCCTCTACTTCCGCTCCAGGTTCTCCTTCACCTGGATACTCTTCGTCATCGAAATCGTCCTCGCTATCCTCATCAAGCTGAGTCTCACGGTACTGAGACCCGATCTTCATCTTAACCATGGTAAACTCATCAATGCAGTGAATCGGAACTGGCAACTCCGGCCCAAGTCTGTAAGCAAACTCAAGCGCGATCTTGCATATAAGCCGGCCAAAAGGAAGCGACTCCGACGTTCTTCTTGATTTCGCTATGAGGATAATCTGTCGCAACAAAAAAGTGACCATACACATATTTTCTCCCTGAGCCACCTGATACAAGAAATTAACCATAAGGCGTGTACATTCAATGCGATTTGTCGACTTGGGATACACGTTGAACGTGCAAATGTGGTGCAGCAGGCGCAAATCATCAGACATATGAGACGCCTTGAGGCTATTATTAGGCTGCCATGGAACTAGACTACCGCATAGAAACCTGGTACGGCGATCTCGCTCACGCCTACTCCTCAAATTCTTCGCACTGGGATGAACATCACTAAGGGGCACGTTCAGAAGTCGCGCTATGAACCGAACATCGATCGTAGCCATCCGATCTCTACCAAAAAGAATCTTAAACTACAATGGCTCCAATGTAGGACTCTGGATACGAGCGTAAAAGGCAGGAAAGGTGCTCACATTAGCACGAGAACGGGCTTCAAAGAGCAGACCTCAATGTGCAGCTTCAATGCGCTCGAATAACAGGAATTCGCCGAAGAGTCGCCCTTCCACGTCCGCCTCAAACAACACCTTACGGTCAGTATATTCACCGTGAGGCATCTCTGCTAATATCACTCGCCCAATTTGAGAATGGGGATCCAAATCCCGCTTTGTATGGAACTCCCGGGTTGTGCTTGGACTTGTGGCGGTGCTTGAACTAGCGGCGCCACCCCTCGGTCTTCTTGATTACGTAGGGTGACTAGGCCCAACCTCATCCACTGCGGTCTTTCTCTTTCCCATCAAAGAGAGGATGGTGGAGAGAGAGAAAAAACCCAAAATGGCTTTAACAAAAGCCATGAAAAATGTGGGAAATGCAGAGAAATGGTTGTCCAAACAGAAAAAAGGAAATCTAGGTGTTGTAGAGGGATGCTTCAAGCTCCCATAGGCTGGATTTTTAAAAAGAAAAGAGAAGGAAAAAGGGGAATGGAGCTCCACACGATTTCAGCCACAAATGGAGGTTGTAGGAGCTCCAACGGACGAGATCGGAGAGGGAGAGGGTTGCTAATCACGTTGGAGGTATGGGATAGGGTCTTTTTTAGCAATGGGAGGATTTGGGAGTAATTTGGGGTCGCGGTTTTGAGATGGGCAACAAGAAAAATAAAAATGGAGGCTTGGGAGGGGTTGTTTGTGAAGGAAGTACCCTTTTTAAGGGTTTTTGACGGACGGACCACACATGGGAGGGGTTTCCTACCCCTAAAACCACTCGTGCCCGAATTTCAGCGCAAGTGAGGCCCACTCATCGGCGACGCATCGCCAGATCGACGATGGCATCGCCGGCCGGTCGCCCATCCGGCCGGTGGGACCACATGGGTTGGGTCCCCCCTACCTCAGGGACCCCAAATATGTATGGGCCCCACCTTCGTTCATTCTAGATTGGCCTAGGGAGGCCCAAACATCCATTTGGGGCTTTCTGGGGCCAATCTGTAAATCTAAATGCAATCCCCTATTATGCAGCATATGATTTTAGGGTAGAAGGAGCTAATACATCCATCTAGCTCATTAGTTTCTAAATATTACAAACTTAGAATGACCTTATGGCCATTTTTCATGAAATTTTACTATTCACTGTAAAATTTTATCAAAGTATGATTTTATATCATTTTCACATTAGGATCAATGCCTAACATGAAAATTTAGAGAAATAATTGAAGAATGGAGTGGTGAGAGGAAGAATTTTGAAGAAATTATGTGAAACGGGATTTTTAAGCCCTAGCGATTGAATGTAAGGGTTGTGGTTGCCCCACAGCCCAAGAATTTACATTTATGGGTTTAGAACCATTCAAATAACGTCTCAACCCACCTACCTACAGCTTAGGAGCTACTTAGGTCGCTTCACGCGACCCTAGATGCGTTACAGACTCGATCGCGAGATCGATACGAATAGACTTCGCCTATTGGAGAAACTGCGATCCTATAAGTGTTTCTAGACCTTCCTCGCACCCACCTAAGTCAAAGGAAGTGACAGTGTACGTCGCGTGAACATAACTCAGGCCCGGTATAATCTCATTCATGCTCTGATACCATCTGTAACATCCTGAAAATCGGGGGTCGAGTAAAAAATCCAACTCCTGAGTTCCAAAATATTATTTATGCAACATAAATATGTATGATTGAATGTTGTCTATGTTAATGTATTAAACATGAGTGGGACTACGCCAGAACAGCATATCATACTCTAGAGACAGTTAAATTAACAAGCAGAAGACTGTGATAGTAAATATAACATATATAAACTTTTGTGTGTCTCCAGAGTGTGAACATGTTACCAGGTTAAACATATACATGTATACCTCAAAAGAGAAAGAAAGAATATAAATGAGTACTCTAAAAATATAAAATGACAAGTGTCAAGGTATCTAATCAACCTCCCTATAATCCCGTCAATCAGAACACGCATAAAGGAGGGATCCTCCTCATCATCATCAAGTCCAGCTCCGCTTCTCAAGCAGCGTCATCATCTGTAACCAAAATAGGGACTGGTGGGTGTCTGAAAATACCATCCCATAACGTGGGAGTGAGTAGCTAACTCAATGAAATAATAGAGCAAAGATTAGCATGTTCTCAAATCAATTATGCGATAATAGTAAAGCAGTAAATCAAACATTCCTAATACTGTTGTTAATGCAATATGACATGACATGATGGATGCCCTCACCGACATTCTCCCTCATACGGCACCATCTTCGTCCGCGGCATGCTTGCGTACCGCTCAGTGCTCCACATCTTCCAGGCACATGCAATGTGATGGTGATATGATTACCGAGTTATTATTAGTCCATTCAAACAGTAGGATTGGGAAACTAAGGTACTTCCCTTATATCAATCCCAACACAGATCCTGTCTAGGGTCGTCACTCCTAGTAATCTCATACGATGTATATTTTGTAGGTCGCTGCAAGGGCTGCCAGGGCTGTTGATCGCACTTGTTGCACCGCTCCCCCATCACCTTATCAATACAGGCCTACTGTACTCTCACTGCTACGGAAGGGTCGTCGCCTCCCGTAGACTTAGAATACTCTCGCGGTCACTACAAAGGACTCGTCGCCTGATCAGTGTAGGCCGACAGCAAGAATATAGTGTCTCATACCACCATAATCTGCTCACGAGTCATAGGTGCTCACTGGTCACTACGGGGAGGTTTGTGGCCCCAGCGTAGGCCGACAGCTAGACCACGGTGTCCCATACCACCATACCTGACTCATGAGTCTTTGTGGATCATGGTACCATGGTTGACAGGGTTTACAATGGTAAGTTCAGTACCCTAGGTTCAAGCAGTTATGACTCATACAAGGTGAACATACAAAGGCCAGTCGGGTTACTTGATGGGCTCGACTAGCGCGAGCGCATCTCAAGTCGAACGACATGAAATGCGTAAAACACCTCGTGTGGCCTAACCACTGCCGCCAACTCCAAAACATGACTCGCGTTCATCGACGCGTCGTTCGTGGAAAAGATAAGCCAACCACAACTTTACTCGGTTACCGACTGCCTGGACTAAGTATAGTCTCAAACATTTATGAATTCACATTAACAATCATGTAAGAGTAATGGAAATGAAATACAACAATGTGAGCATGTTAACACATGTTATAACATACAACTTAAGTAAATCATCTAGCACATGCATTCCATACACATAATGAAATCATGCATATAGCCAACATGTAGGAAATCATTTACATCAGCATATCATTTGAGAATTCAATCTTAACCTAATTCATAACACCATTTAATTCTATATATACTAATACAAACATTTATACAAACACTTATACTACACACTTAAGTCTACATATAGTATGTCGACTCAAAGTGCGCATTTAGGAGAATCTCTTCGCCAAACTAATTATGCACGCATTCCTAGTATCCTAATGTGACAAGAAGCCATGTCAATCACATCAGAAAAATATGGATGAAAACAGTATTTCCTACAAATGACTAAAATACCCTAAATCTCATATTTTTCGTCTGCTTACGAAACAGGAAACGGACAGCATGTTGTACATGTCAAACGGCGTTGCCGTCGATAATCTACTATTAAACGACATTGAAAGCGTTGAAAACAGTCAATCAAAGCGTCTAAAATCCGCACCTTTTCCCTATAGGCGAATCGATTCGAACGGAGTGTATACGCTTCGTCTACGACGAACAGACAACCTAATACACAAGGTTCGTAAGCTACATCGTTAAGGAATCGATGGAACTCCAAATCAGAAAGTATTTAGGGTCTTTTCTTACCTAGAAACGCGGTGAAATCACCGGCAAAGTGATTGGATTGCGTGGCTTAAACACGTGCAGCAGGTAGTGCAAGCAGCAGGAAAAGCTCTCCCACCTTCTCTCATAAACTCTCACTTTCTCTCTCACTCTTGCTAGGGTTTCTAGCAAATTTGGATGGGTGAGAGGAGTGAGGATTTAAACCCCTTTTATAACCTAAAAACTTCCCAGATTAGGCTTGAGAACAATGTTTACTTGATGCCTAACCAAATCGGGGCTGTTTCGGTCCAAGAAGACATTTCTGGTGGTCCCTTGGCCGAACGCGATCGGACTTAAGCTCATGCATACTGGATCAAACCCACATCAAGTTTTCAGACTGGTAGAGTTCCTAGATCGCACGTGGCGGTCCAGTTTCAGTTCAGCGGTCATCGCACCTAGATCAGGTCTACAAGTATCGTGATATGAAATATAAATTTTTCCCAATCCGAAGGTGTAATTTGGCTGAATTCTGACGGTCAGAATGCTTAATACTGACGCGCCAAGTCGTGTGCCAGATTTGAATTTCAAATTCCAAATCTAACCCTATTCTCTCTCTTCACTCCATGCTCAATGAAATATCCTCTGAACGTCGGTTGGACTTGATTTTCGAAATGATTGTCAGGTCCAGCTAGGCGGTTATAACGGTCTAAGATTATAGGTATCGGACTTTCGACGTGCGGTCTAGATCCATTACAAAGTTTCAAAGAGATCCTGAGAACAAACAGGTTTAGAGTTTGATCCGAGGTTTTAGAGTATTATAGCACCATTGATTCTACAAGTTTTGGGTCTTGTAGAACATATTTAAAGCGGTCAGGGACTATTTCACAGCTACTCCAGCGTAGCACTAGCTAACTTATGCTTAGTTTCTAAAGGAATTAATCCTAAGTGATTTCTTTGGCTATGGAATTGGGTTCTCAGCGGTTATGAAGGTGTTTTGGTTGAACCATTGCCTAAGGACGTCTAACCCCAAGTTGGCAAAAATTTGAAGTGTTACATACGCGCATGATCATGGTCGGATGGTTGATCCAAACAGCCCAGAATCTTTAGAGGGGGGTCTTTACCCTAACCATGGATTCAAAACGTGTTTCTTAGACATCTTTTGGCCGAAATTTTCATTCAAACGTAACTATATTTGTTTTTTCGCGGCTGCGCATGCATGTGCTATGTAAGGACATTCCTGCACCTTCTAAACTGACCTCCCAGCCATAGCACCGCCCTCGGTGCCTATATAAAGGAGAAGATAAGAGAAAGAGAGCCATCTTTGGACGTGGGAGCAAAAGAGAGAGAGCGTGGGCCGACCTTCACAAGTTTATCCTTCCTTAGTCTTTAATTTTTTTTTCCTCTTCTTTTCCTTTCATGTTTTCTTGGTTTTAGCATGATCATGTCAGGATAAACCTCTTAGCTAGGACTAAGAGGTGAAGCTTATAGCGTGATGGGGTGTTTTCTACGACTTTGATTCATACTATGTTGAACTCTCTTGGATTATAGTTTGATTATATGGAATATTTGTTGTTTTTAATGGTTTGTTATGACTTAAATTACAATGGATTTGTGATATCTTTGAGTATTTTCCATACATGTATAAAGGTTATAGTCATAAGAACCTTGTTGTTCACCATCGTCTCATGGACATGGTTGGATGATGGAATCATTCCCTACGTTCATAACTCTCTTAGATTGGTTGTGGATTGGTTAAATTCTATTGTTTACTTTGTCTCATGGGCATGGTGTTGTGATGAAATCAAGTCTAATTCTCATACCTCTCATCTCTTGAAAACTAGATCAAAGAAAGTTCCGATTTGATTTTAAGTTTATATCTCCCAACTAGATGAAGATGGGACTCTAAGTCCAGTTGAGTTTATGAATCAAGTGTAGATCTCCCTGATCTTTACAAGTGAATCCTTAGAAACCCTAGTTTCCCACCTTTGAATTTTACAAGTTTTAGTTGAAGTAATTCACCATTATTCTCTTAAATTTCTCTTATTTAGATTACATCTTGTTCTAGGTCTTGCTCTAGTTACTTTCAGATTGCGTACAAGGTTCAGTCCCTGTGGATTCGACCTTGGTCTTACCGAGATTATTACTACATCACAACCCTATACTTAGGGCGGTGAACATAAGCCCCGTACGATCTAGATGGCTCAATAAACCTAGACCTAAACCAGACTTGCCTCAATCCTGACCTGACTCGATAGCAAGTTTCCACAGCGAGTCACAAATGGCCGAACAAAAATCCCAACTTTGACCTCTTCCTTTCCCTATCTCTTCCTTTCTCCTCCTCTTTCTCTCTACTCGGCTAGATAGTGTCTGGACTTAACCAAACCTGCAACCCAACTCAAGACAACTCAGAGCGACACGAGAATGAACATCTCTCTCTCTCTCTATCTCTCTCTCTCTCTCTCTCTCTCTCTGTCTTCTCTCTTAATCCTCTCCTTATCAATATTGTTCTTTCATTGCTTCCTTTCTCCCTTCTACTGTAACAGACACTTGATAGATAAAGAACGGGACTTAACTATATTCAAACTGAGTCTCGACTCAATGCAACTTTGAACAGGGAAGAAAGTCAGTCTCCAATGGCGGATTTCAATATGTGCCATCTTTCTCTAACCGCTGCTTGTGGGAGGTTCAAATGAACTATATAGAGCTTGCGAACGTATGAAATCCAAGTTCAAAGACATTTTCTTTGATGTTTTTTAGCTTGGAAGATTTCTCTCCCTTCTTATAGCATATCCTAGTCACTCCCAGAAATGTTGGATGAAGAATAAAGGGTCTGGATTGAAACATGGTATTTGGTTTCTAGATACTACGGAAGAGATTGGTGTCAGTTTATTGCAAAGAACTCTAATTCATTTGTTACAAACAAAGGGATAGAATTATTCCACACCTTACGACTAAGATAATAGGAGAAAAATCCTCCTGAATTACTAGCGTGACCGTAAGAAATAGATTTCCATTTTCAGAATTCTTCTCCCACAATTCCTCTTTCTTTCTCGAATGTGCATATGCACATGTGTACGAACATACAAGATGACCAAGATTTTGGTCGGACACCTCATGCATCCATACACATGGTCGGCTTGGATCATTGATCTAATCCGTGATAGTGGGCCACATCACAAGCAAACAGGCGTTGTTCATTTAAAACGGATGATGATGAGAGAATTACGAAAGGAGAATAGGTTTTAATCGGATGCGGATTTCTTGCGAAAGGCCCGTGAAGGAAGTTCCTGTGAAAGATGAGGTGTTCCAATGAAAACAAGTCATATAGTAAGTGACGTGGTATGATTTAAAAGAAATTAACAGAGGCTCTGTTAGCTGTGAGACTTGAGCATGTACACGGGCGCCCCTTCATTTTTTATTTTCTCTTTTCTCTTTTCTCTCCTTCTCCAATCCCTAGCGGAGTCACCAAATTTGTTAACACTCCCACACAGACAAGGCACTCACTTCCTTGGTGTTTGGAAATGTGTTTGCCTTATGGGTTGTGATATTTACTGACGTAAAATGATGAATACAATTTGGAGTCACCACTAGCCAAATGAGCCTTATAATCTATGGTTGGTTAAAAACCCTAAAATCACTTGGAAGTTGAGGGATCATGAAATTCTCCAACTCCAATGACTCATGTGGTTGTGTAAGACCAAAAATTCTAAGTAAATGGCTTGATGATGGAAAAGGAAAGGATTGGGTACCTTTTCCACCCGCATAAAGTGCAATTTCTACTTGATGACATTTTGAATTTTTCAAGGATTTAAATGAGCTCTAAAAGAAACTATATATAGGGTCGACCTATGGAGTCACTTTGCTCAATGTCAGGCTGACACATGCCAAAGTAAAAGAAAATCAAAAAGCATAACTAAGATGCGTGAATGATATCTGTAGGATGTTGATGTGAACTTGAGGAGATGTGGGAAAGAAGGAAAACTAGACACTCTTTTATGAAGAGAGATGATCGGGAGTCCTTGATTCTAATCCTACTTCGAATGTTAGTGAACTTTCTTGAAACTGTAAGAACTCTATGTGGTGCGCCTTATTGACCAACAATATGGATTGTCCTATCAGTTGGACTATGTCATTGAATAAACTAGTGGGCCCCACTTCAGGTGATTCACTGCGTAATCTAATTGCGCAGCAGTGCATATTAGGGATGGAATGCTATAGTTGTCTTACGCAGAAAGTAGTTGAGTTGAACTAGGACACAGCAATGTGGAGCAGTGGGAGAGAGAGTTGTGATGGGATTCAAACTCTCTTCTTCATAGATTCTATATAAGAGAATGTTGGGTCCCCAATCCTATAGAACGACAGAACCTTAAGTCCCATCTATCATTCTGTATACTGGTGTGAAGGAGAGGAAGATCACAACATCGGTTCTCTGGTATTCTTATCTGGCATCTATGGCGTCTCAGCTAGGTAAGTCATCCGAACCCTGGATCTCCATGTTCTATGCACAGCAGATCTTTGGGATTTCCACATCTAAATATTGTTACGGTTGGTATCAAAGCCACTGTTCAAAGGCATGGATGATTAAATTCTTTTATTATAGATTCATATAAGCTATTGAGTTTTTTTTTCGAATTCAAAACCCATAACAGTATTAGGGTTTTCCAAATCAGAACCCATATCAGCAATTAGGGATTTCGGATTCGAATATTGGGCATTCAGATCTCAAAGCCCCAAATCCAGATGATTGTTAGGGTTTTAAGAATCCCGCAATCATTGATTGGGGATTTCGAATCCCAAATCCCTGGATTGCGATTTAGGGATTTCAGATTCAATCCCGAATTGTGATTCAATCCCATATCAGGTATTAGGGATTTTGATTCTCAAATCCCAAATTGGAGGTTTCAGAGAGATTAGGATTCTTCGAAACCCTAAATCTCATATTAGGGTTTGGTCCCTATATATATACAGTTAGGGATTTGAATCCCAAATTTGAATATCAGGAATTTCAATACCCACATCAGATATTTGTAGATCTGATTCCTTATATCATCAAATGGGGATTTAGAACCTATAAACCCATCATCTTCCTTACTGAATATCAGTATTGAGCAATGATAGGTGGGTGTAGAGGAACTCCTCGCCACCATTCATGGCTGCCACTTGTTGATATCCTCCACCTTGCTTCGGCAGCCATTATTGTTGCATATTATCGCATTCATTAGTGGCTAGCCAACTGCAGATGACTCTTCTGTCCACCTTCTTCATCATCGGTCACTGGCAGCCATGTCTTCCTGCCGACAACTACCATCATCTTCGATGGAAGTGATCGTAGTTAGTCACTGAGAGAGGAGTATTCTGCAAAATTTTCGAATGGGGAATCAATCTTGCGGCTAGGGTTTTCATTTTGAAACCCTGGCTATTGCTATTAGCCTTTTGTAATTCGGTCAGGAGACCCTACTAGTTTCGATTCGGGTTAGTCTTCTGGACTTGCAATCAAGACCCATTTAACTCTAGTTAATGGACCCTGTTTTCATTCCAGGCCCATTGATCCTTGTTTTCATTCTAGGCCCATTAATCCTGGGTTTGTTCCAAGACCATTGATAATGGGTTTGATCTGTTTAATCCCATTCCCAATGATGTTTTATATATGTTTTCCTACATCTAGACTGCAAGTTTAAATTCATAATGAGCATAAATTTTCACTAGACAAACATAAAATATAACCTTTCATCTAGTAAATATTAAGTATATGATCTAATTCATTTGTCATACAGACACTATTGTATGGATCTAATCATCCATCTGAAAAGTTCTTATGTTCAACTGTCTATCATATGAATGTTAAGGGTTAGACTTATAATGTTCATGCGGAGTCTTGATTCAGCTCAATTATGGCCCACTACCCATCCTTTAGTAGTTAATATTTACCATTGGAACATGGAAAGTGAAACATATCCATCTGTTTCTCTCTTAGATACCTCTATGTTCTAATAATCAATATTGCCACATCATGGGCCACATTTGACCAATTAAGATATAATCCATTGAGAGGTAGGATTATAATCGCGATCCTAAGTTTGTCTTTGTAGTATTTGATTCAGTTGTGTTAGCCACCATAGTGACCTCAATTGATGAAAATTTTACAAGTATAGACTTGTAAAATTGGGATAAGGAGGATTACATACAATTGTGTTCACATTTTCATGCATACGATAATGAAAACACAAACGATTATTGTTTGGCAGTCACATGAACGAGTGAAGTAAATGGTGCTGGTAATATAAAACTGAATAGTGCTGGTAATATAAAACTGAAAGACTCATCTCACCCATAGGTGTTGGGTGCCTCAAATTTATATGACTGACTTCACTTAGATTCATGTTCAGGAGGATCACTAGCATATTATTACTAGCGCCCACAGGAGGAATGATGATGATGTAATAGATTCTCACTAGGATGTGATGGTTGGGCCCATCTTCATCTTGGATGATTCAGTTGATGCCTCCCTTAGCAACTAAATTTATTAACTTTGCCTGATATTTTTATTTACATTCACGAAATCGCTTTGTGAAATAATGAACTAATGTGAGTACATATGTATCTCTTCTATTTCAGTCTCAATTCCAACTAATACACATCAAGTCTCTACCATAAATGGGTCTAATAATGCTTAATGGAAGAACGCCATTGAAGTTGTACTAGGCTGCTTTCAATTAGATCTTGCCTTGATAACACCAGAATCGCCAAAACTATCTAATAATACCACTGAAGCATAATATAATCGATGAGAGGTATGATTTAGATCAAATGATACATGCCTAAAAGTCATAAAGTATTCGATTTTTGAATCTATGAAGGATGCCATGCCTAAAACAAATAAGGTCAAAGCTTTCCTGACTAAAATGGGAAAAAGGTCCAAGAAATCTGATAAGTCTGAAGTGGACATTCTTTTAAATAAATTGACCCGTTCATCCTACAACGGAAAAGGCAATATCCGTGAATACATTGTAGAGCAGATCGAGGTTGTTTCTAAGATCCGTTCTCTAGGGTTTGTACTCACTGATGATTAACTGGTTCATTTGATCATGAACAACCTACCTCCCCAATTCGGCACATTCCTGATAAACTATAACACTTTAAAGGACATGTGGACATTGGATGAACTTATCACTCAGTGCGTTCGAGAAGAAGACAGGATCAGGCAGATGGTTAAAGTTCAAAATGTTAATATGGTGACCTCAGGTCAAGGGCATCGACAAGGCAATAAAGGTAAAAGGAAAAGGAAATAAGGTTCTAATAATGGATTCTTTGGTCCTCCATCTGGAAACCATGAGAATCAATCTGGAAATGGATCTAAACGCAAACGGGTTAAACGCAAACCGTGCTTCTTTTGTAAAAAGATGGGTCATCTAAAGAAAAACTGCGAAGGGTTTGAGAATTGACTCATAAAGAAAGGTAATCATTCTGTTCTTGTCTGTTTTGAATCTAATCTGACCAATGTGTCAGCGGATTTATCGTGGATAGATTCAGGAACTACTTTTCACATATGCACTTTTATGAAAGAATTACTACAGGCTAGGCCACCAACTGATGCAGAGCACTCAGTATACATAGGTTAATGTTAAGGTTGAAGTCTAGTTATTTTTTAGATTTAGTATATACATTTTTTATACCGTCTATAAGAGGCAATTTTTTTCAATTTCCTGTTTGGATAAGTTGGGATATTCATTCCACTTTGGAAATAAAAGCTTTAGTTTTTACTTTAATTCGATTAAAGTTGAAACTAACTCTATAGTAAACAACTTATACCAATTAGACTTGATTGCCTCTCACGTTTATAATATTAATACTTTGCATGAAAATAAAGTGGGATCCAAGCGAAAGCTAGACTATGAGAATTCCTCCATGTTGTGGCACAGGCGACTATGCCATATATCTAGTGAGAAATTAGACAGGCTTGTGTGAGAAGAAATTTTACATTTTTTAGACTTCTCTGACTATAAAGTATGCATTGATTGTATAAAAGGAAAACAGACTAGAACAAAAAAGAAAGGTGCAACCAGGAGTATAGGTCAATTAGAGGTAATACATTCAGACATTTGTGGACTATTCCCTACAGCTTCATGGAGTGGATATAAATATTTTATTACCTTTATAGATGACTACTCTCATTTCAGGTACTTATACCTTATCAATGAGAAATTAGATGCCCTAGATATTTTTAAAATCTATAAGACCGAAGTTGAAAATTAACTCGATAAGAGGATTAAAGTTGTCAGATCTGACCGTGATGGTGAATACTATGGCAGATATGACGAATCAGGACGCAATCTAGGGCCATTTGTTAGATACCTGTAAGATTATGACATTATCGCCCAGTACACTATGCCTGGTACTCCAGAGCAGAATGGTGTGGCTGAGAGGTGTAATCGTACCCTTATGGATATGGTGTGAAGCATGATTAATAATTTGACATTACCAGAATCACTGTGGGGTGATGCGATAAAAACTGCAGTTCATATACTAAACAAGATCCCCAGTAAAGCAGTAAGCAAAACTCCTTTTGAGTTGTGGAATAAGAGAAAACTAAGTCTCCGGTATCTACATGTTTAGGGTTGTCCTGATGAGGCCAAAATTTATAACCCGCATGAAAAGAAGCTTGATCCTAGGACCGTAAGTTGTTTCTTCATTGGATACCCAAAAAGATTAAAAGACTATCGATTCTACTGTCCTTCCCACTCTATCAGGATTGTTGAGCTGAGAATACCAGATTTATTGAGGACACCAAAAACAGTGGGAGCACAAACATAAAAAAATTTATGTTTGAGGAACAAAGGACTATGACTCCAGTCATAGTTACTTCAGATCACGTGAATATTAATGTTGCAGTTGATCCGGCAGTTACTACAGAACACCACGTAGAACCTCATGTACAAACCATTGATGAGGAAAATCAAAATCACACCCAACAAATTAAACCATTGAGAAGCTAAAAGAGAGAGAAAACCTGTAAATCAAGACGATTACATCGTATACTTACAGGAGCATGACTTTGACATGAATGGAAAAAATCCTAAATCCTTTACACAAGTCAAACAAAGTGTTGATCTTTATCATTGGTTTGATGTAATGAAAGATGAGTTGAAATCCATGCAGGACAATAAAATATGAGATCTTATATAGTTATCCACTGGAATAAGGCTGATTGGTTGTAAACGGATATTTAAAATCAAGAGGGACTCCAAGGGTAATGTCGAAAGGTATAAAGTCAGATTTATTGCCAAGGATTTTAACCAACATGAGGGTATTGACTTTAAGGAGACTTTTTCACTAGTATCTAAGAAAGACTTATTCAGGACTATGATGGCTCTTGTAGTTCATATAGATTTAGAGTTACATCAGATGAATGTAAATACTACATTTCTCAATAGGGATCTGAATGAGAATGTATACATGTTGCAGCCCTAAAGTTTTGTAGCCAATGGCTCATAACACTTGGTTTGCAAACTAAAGAAATACATTTATGGATTGAAACAGGCATCGCGACCGTGGTACTTAAAGTTTTATGAATTATTTTCCTCATATGGTTTTGTAGAAAAAACTGCGGATAAATATATCTATATTAAAATCAGTGGGAGTAAGTTCGTTATGATGATTTTGTATGTTGATGACATTCTGTTGGTTAGAAGTGATATCAAGATGTTGAGCAACACTAAGAAATTCTTATCTTAAAGATTTGAAATGAAAGATTTTGGTGAAGCTTCTTACGTCGTCAGTATTGAGATTCGTCGTGACAGATCACTTGGACTGCTCAGTCTGTCACAGAAGGCCTATATTATTAGGGTATTCGAAAGGTATGGTATGCAAATTGTGCTTCCGGACAGTCGCTCATTATGAAAGGCGACAAATTTGGCCTATTTCAACATCCAAAGAATGATTTGAAAAAGAATCGAATGAAAGAATTTTCATAGTATCAATAATAGGGAGCGTCATGTATGCTCAAGTCTGTACACGACCGACATTGGCTTTGTTGTTGGAATGTTGGGAAGATACCTATCTAATCTAGGAATGTAACATTGGATAGCTGCAAAGAAAGTATTACGATATCTACAGAGAATAAAAGACTTCAGACTCACATACAAAAGATCTGATCAATTGGAATTAATCGGATATTCAGATGCAAACTTCGCAGGCTGCGTTGACACTAAAAAGTCTATTTCATGATACATCTTCATGATGGTGGGAGGAGTTGTGTCGTGAAAAAGCGTGAAACAATCTACCACATCCTTATCCACTATGGAAGATGAATTTATTGCCTGTCATGAGGCATCTAATCAGGCACTATGGTTAAAGAGTTTCTTCTCAGGTTTGCAGGTAGTGGAGCATATCCCGAAACCATTGATAATATTTTACGATAATTCAGCTGTTATTTCCTTCGCTAGTAACAATAAGCATTCATCAAGGTCGAGACATATCGACATCAAATATCTTGTTGTAAAGGAAAGAGTTCATAATCGTCAAGTGTCCGTAGAATTCATCGGCACTAAGCAGATGATTGTAGACCCACTCATTAAAGGGCTCCCTATCACGCTCCTTTAGGAACATGTGACATCCATAGGAATCATAGATCTCACAGATGTTTTCAGTTAGTAGGAGTTTGAGTGTATTTTTATTTTGATTTTCACAGACATTTAGAGATCTCATTTTATACAGTGCATTTTTTTGATGATTTTGATATAAAGATTTATTTCTGCTTCTCTATATATATGGGCAAATTTTGAGTAAGTAGAACTACAATCGTGTCTCGTTGGAGACATGTAAAAGCTTTAGGACCTCTTAAGGATAGGTACATAACATAAAGCTAAGTGTGTAATCCTTATATCATATTTTCTAGCTCCCGATCTATGTCATTAAGATTGAAAGTACTTGTGACTGCGCTTAGCTTCACTTCGCC
Source organism: Magnolia kwangsiensis (assembly GCA_037074715.1). Lineage (NCBI taxonomy): Eukaryota > Viridiplantae > Streptophyta > Magnoliopsida > Magnoliales > Magnoliaceae > Magnolia > Magnolia kwangsiensis. The sequence goes on from CM073583.1 coordinate 70,038,213, forward strand.
TATATTAAATGTTGTGAAGACTACTGTGTTTCGATACTGACAGTCTTGATAAATCAGATTGAATAACATTACTCATATTATCTAACTATTTCATTGGTTAACTATTTGGATGTTTTCTTAAAATTAAAACTTATTTTCAACATTATTCTATATGATAATCATTGACATTGTTTAATAAAGCCCAAGTGGGAGAATGTAAGAAATCTATGTGGTGGGCCTTATTGACCAATAGTCTGGATTGTCCTATCAGTTGGACTATATGATTGAGTAAACCAGTAAGCCTCACTTCAGGTGATCTGCTACGCAATCTAATTGCCTAGCAGTACATATTAGGGCTGGAATACTATAGCCGTCTTAAGTAGACAGTAGTTGAATTGAATTAGGACACAACAATATTGTGGAGCAGTGGGAGAGTTATAATGGGATTCAAACTCTCTTCTTCACAAATTCTATATAAGAGAATGTTGGGTCCCCAATCCTACATAATGACAGAACTCTAAGTCCCATCTATCATTTTGTATACTGGTGTGAAGGAGAGAAAAATCACAGCATCGGTTCTTTGATATTCTTATCTGGCACTTATAGCGTCTCAGCTAGGTAAGACATCCGAACCCTAGATCTCCTTGTTCTATGCACAACAGATCTCTAGGTTTTCTACATCTAGATATTGTTACAGAAACTAGCAGCCTTCTATCATAGCAAGAAATTTCCCCTCAGAGGCCTCTAAGAATATCATTCTTCTCACCCCAAAAGATACTCCTCCTTTTTAAGTTTAGCTAAGCCTTCCTCAGGTGTGCTTGTACTTTGAAAATGAGGAAACTGAACCGCACTTTTATAAACTAGATCGACAGGAATCAAACTCCGGCCGTTGTTGACATGGCCAAATTTTACACTTAACGAGGTCCTCTGGGTGATCAAAGCTGTTTTGGCTAGTGAGTGAATTTTGGTCACTAGTGAGAATCGTATTCCCGCCAAAACTTTTGAGTATTTTTCAAAGTATTTTTTGCCATCACAGCAGCCCTTGGGCCAACTTGGAAAATCCAGGTGGTATCATGTCACCAACGAAAATCCAATTCTCAGTAGTGCATTTCACGATCAAATTTAAACCATTGGTTGACTCCGAGAGGTCGCGGGGATGCTCTTCATATGATCCGTTCAAGTTCGTAATACTTCTTTAGGTCGATTTGGGTGCCAAGTCTGAATTTCAACTGAAATCCCGTGGAGCATTCTCTGTAATCTTGGGTGGGGTGTCTACAACTCGTAAGCTTCCATTCTTTTAAATTAATTATCCGGCTAGAATCATTGTATCCTTATAAATCAACATAAAAATGAACACACAGTAAACCATGATGGAAAGTCTTCTTTGAATAATTTAAGAAAACATTTACCACTTTGAAAAACACCCCCTACATTTCAACCCCAAAGTCCTTTGGATTTAAAAGATGCCTAACAATGATAATAGAATAGAAAGTGCAAGCATGTCACACGTGCCAATTCGTTGCTTACGTGTGAAATTTGGCCATTTTTCAAGCCTATCCCCCCTAGTGAATGTGCTCATAGGAAAAATCATCCACGCTTGCTCAAATGCATTACATTGTGTCCAAACTCTATCATTTGATCTAGGACCATGTTCATGGTCCAAGTAGTTGACGTGACGAAATATGACAATGAAGGTGGCCGCCTAAAAAATCTTCTAAGATTAGAAAATCTTAGGCTTTGGAATCAAAGGCTCCTAAAGCAGTGGTTAAGTAACAAATCAAACTGCTTAGGTATTCTAATTGGGTAGTGGTTTATTAGATGCCTTGCATCTACGTTGAGGGCAATCTTATAAACGGTTTATATCACTGAACATGACTCCATATGTAAAGGATATGTTATATCCACACTGTCCGTTCAACTTGTGAAATCATTATAGGGCAGCTGACAGAAAATGAGCAGGTCCAAAGCTGATGTGGACCACACCACAGAAAGTAGTGGGGACAATGATGCTCACCGATGAAACGTTCTTAACGCTCACCAGGATGTTTATTTTCCATCCAACCTGTGCATAAGGTCACAAAAACATGGATAAAGGGGAAAATATAACTATCAGTTTGATCCAAAAGTTCCGTGGACCCTAAGAAAATTTCAATGGTAGGTGTTCAATCCTCACTGCTTTCTGCGTTGTGGTCCACTTGAACATTGGATCTGCCCCGTTTTTTGGTCCATTTTCTAGAATAATATCGGAAAATGGATGGAAGGTACAGATATAGCAAATAGATCATGGTGCGGCTACAGAACTTGGTGATGTCAGCACACCATTGAACTCGGTGGCGTGTGGCACGCCATGCAATCAGCGAATATCCTTAAACCTCGAGCGGATTGGCTGCGTACCTCACACCGACCGGACTGGTGTTGGTGCGTGTCGTGTGCGAAGGCTATCAGCTGACTCTGCTCAAAGGAGATCAGCGTTACATGGGCTCCTCAATAATGCATTTATTATATCCACACCGTTCATCCATTTGCAGAGATCATTTTAGAGCATGAGAAAAAATGAATCATATCCAAATCCCAACTGGGCCTCACCACAAATAGCAGTCCGTTAAAACATTTGTAGGGCCACCATAACCTTTATTTTCCATCCAATCTGTCCATAAAGTTACACAGACCTGGATGAAGAGGACAAACAAATATCATATTGATCCAAAACGTCTGTGACCCAAAAAAAGATTTGAATGGTTTATGTTCAATCCCCCACTGCTTTTTGCAGTGTGGTCAATTTGATCTTTGGATCTGTCTTAATTTTTTGATACCAGGCTTACTACGTTCTAATTAAATAGATGGACGGTTTGGATATAACACATACCTCATGATGAGACCCACAGAACTTGGTGAGTCAATATACACAAATGCATAAATTTACAGAAGCCTACTCTTCAAGTAAAGGAGCGAAGATAGCAGTGCAGCTCGGGTGGCTTTGGTTGGGTTGAGACCCGAGCATGAAGAACTAACCAGCAACCCAACCCAACCCAAATTTAAACATGAGGTGTCCAACCCAAAGTCCTCCCTACTCGATCCAACTTGGTCTGACCCAACCTGGCCCTACTCAACCAGGTTTCAATTTCTACAGCCCAACCTAATAACCTTATCTAAATTAGCTCAACCCAATCAAATGTTTTTCAACGCCAATCAGCTGAGGATCTTGACAGCCGGACCCAACCCTACATGAACTCATATTAGTGGCAGCCCCAATAATAAGACAGACATTGAGGGGGTAATTAAAAGAGTACTCAGGAAGCATATGTACGACCCAAGTCACAAGTACATCGTGGCGAGGCTAGATGAACGGCTCGGATCTCGCACCCACATGCCACTTTGCCACGGGAAGAAATCATTTGCTCGAGAAAGGCGGGTAGAAACAAGAAGCACGTCTGTGCCAATGACGATTGAATAATGAAGAGGAATTCACGGCACGTTTGCCAAGATGGAAAACGTCTCCAAGACCTTATCCGTTCATTGTTGTGGGGCCTGACCTGAATACACCCTACACAAATCATGTGGGCCACACGCAAATGAAATCAATGGTTAGAGAAAATACCAGACCAATCAATACTTAAAACTGTATTTGCAGCTCTATCGATGAATAAACTCGCCTGAATTTTGGGATGGGCTAACTTCAAAGTGGGCTCCACCTGATGAATGGTCAGGATCTTGTATAGGTCTGTCACGTTGGCACGTGTACTGTGGTTCTTGGATTCAAGTGAGTCTTCCCAAGAAAAGGAAAAGCGACGTCGCTTTTAGATGTCCAAAGTCAAAAAAATATTTATGACTCCATACGGACTTTACCCTCTCGTCATTATCTCGTGTCTTCTTTGAAATATTCAATCCCGAGTTCTCGTTCCGAAACGATTTTTTCAAAATTTAATATATCGAGATATCATAATTTCAATTTCATCGGCGATATATTCGTTTGAAAACGCGACTTTCGATGGATTTTGTATAAAAGACTTGGGGCGGAACCGGTCCCCCGCCTCTGGACGGAAGCGGATTGCGTCCTGCCCCCAACCGGACAGAATCGGAACAGTTGGGAGCTTCGTGGGATCCTTGGTGATGTGAGGGAAAAATCCATACCGTTCATTAATTTTTAAATATCATTTTACGATATCATACTAAAATTAAGTCAGATCCAACTCTCAAATGGATCACACGGTGGAAATTGACCGTTCACCATTAAAAGCTTATTGGGGCCACATAATTTTTGGATCAAGATAAAATTTATTTGTTTTTTTATCATTCATCAGATATTTTGAGACTTATGAACAGATTGGATGGAAAATAAACATCATGATGGGCCGTAGGAAGGTTTCAACGGTGGACCATCGTTATCAATGCTTCTCTTTACGCTGTGATCCACTTGAGCTATGTATCTGCCTTATTTCTAGCACTATACCCTAAAATGATCTGAAAATGGATGAACGGAGCGGATAAAGCCCATACGTCACGTTGGGCCCCACAGAAACGCTGCCTGAACCAATCCCGTCCGGAGGGGGCCGGACACCGCTTCTGAACAAATGCACATGTTGGATGTGCCGTACGAAAAGTCGGAATTATGAGCAACTGATGCACCGTATGGTGTTCCTACTGTGTCCATTTGGTGGGCCCAACAGTTCATTGATCTGGAACGTTGATATGATGGGCCTATCTTGAATGGATTATTCCCCAGAAAACTTTCAGATTTTATGAAACTTTCCAACCGATCTATGAATATTATTTTGGATCCATCTTTTGCCTTTTGCTAACCATGTTTTTGTAGGACACCGATCCAACGGTTAGGATTGTCTAATCTGGCAGATTGCTTTTAGTCATCAAACATCTATTGTGGGCCTCTTCAAATAAACGGTAGGGGTGATTGATTTATGGGAACTACGAGTATAAACAGATGCATTAAGACACTTTCCAGTTGTAATGCATCAGGGCCCAACGGAACTATGGAAAACATGAAGACGAATAACATGCGTGTGAGATCTGAACCATTCATCACCAAGAGAACACCATGCACGGCATGGATCCTGCACACACCTGCCATATTTCCACGTATGTGCTGTTATTTAACTCTTCGCTATCTCTTCACGCGAAATCCCTTTGGATTTAAAAGAGTCCGCACGGGTCAAAATTATTTGTGTTGTGGTTCAGATGATCTATGAATATAATTTATTTTTTGGGTAAGGCTTTAAAATAATCTCTAAAAACAGATGAATGGTGTAAATATAATAAATACATCTTTATGGATCATATAACTTTAATATACTTTGAACGTTCGTATAATGCGGAGCTCGAGGAGGGTCAGTGCACGTCTTCGCACAACAGAGACCTACAGCAGTAAGTTATGTAGGTTTGATTACGAGATATGTGTTATATTCAAACTGTTCATCCATTTTTTGAGCTGGTATTAAGACTTAATATGAAAATTAAGATAGATCTAACTATTAGGTGGACTATACTGCAACAAGCAGTGGGTAATTGAACATCTACCATTAAAATCTTTTTTAGGGTCATAAAAGTTTTGGATCAATATGAAATTTGTTTTTCCTCTTAAGTTAGGTCTTTTTGACCTTATTAACAGATTAGATGTAAAATAAACACTACGGTGAGACTTAAAATAAATGCTACGGTGAGACTTATGAATTGATTTAACGGTGAAAATTATTATCTTTACTACTATTTGTGGTGTTGTCCAGATGATCACTAGATATGATTTATTTTTAAGATAATGCTCTAAAATGATCTCTGAAAATAGATGAACCGTGTAGATATAATAAAGACATCAATGTGGGGCTCATCTAAGTTTAATTTCCTTTAAACCGTTCGTACAACGCGGAGCTCGAGGAGCATCAGTCCTCGTCTTCGCACGACACGTACCCATGGCAGCTAAACCAGCCAATCCGCTTCCAAAGGGGCAGAGACTACACGTATATATGTCCGTACCCGACGTAGCAACCAGTCTGATTCTTCGGTGAGTGGCCCCACCTGGCAAATGACTTCGATCTCACACGTGCTAGCATTTCTATTAGCATGTGGTATTTGTCAGTCCATGGCACGTGGGATTGCATGCATCCCATTCCCATCACAAGAAAATGGCCCATGATTTAGAAGGTCTGTGTCGACACGTATCATATGTGCCAACGTACAAGGATGTGTTGTCAATGTCTCATAAAATAAAAATAAATAAATAAATAAACATGGGTGAAAACCTTTGGTGCTCTGGTAGAGTGTGACAATCCATACGTAGGCACAAAGCCATCTATCACTCCATTCAAAATGATCCATTTATCGCATATTAAATGGACGGATCAAAATACAGCAATCCAATTTCAGTGACCAAATATCCATTGATAGGAGGATGGGATCATCCAATGAATTAAAATTCTATGATGTTCCTTATCTATATAATGAACTATACTTTGGACAGTTTAAATCATGATGATCATATTACACGTGTACAGAATACATTTGGACGGTGTGGATTTCAATAATATAATCCACGTGTAAAGAAGACAGCGTGCATGCATGCATATTACCGTACTCATCCAACGTATATCAAATAATTCAAACCGACTGAGTGAACTTTCCCGGGAATAGTCGCTTTCTGGTTGGAAACATACAGTGGGGCCACCAATTTCAGACAAAAGAGCTTACGTGTTAAACCAGCGGGATAGGCTATGTAAGCCTATCGCTCAGCCACGTCAGTGGACCGGATTAGGTGAGGCCCCGTTGACAGCCTGGTGGACTGTGTGGCCTACCTTGATGTGTAAGTTGTATATCCACACCGTCCATCAGTTTTTCCAGATCATTGTCGGGTATTTTCCAAAAAATTAAGTAGGTCTAAATCTCAAGTGGACCACACTACAGGAAACAGTGGTCGTTGAATGCGCACCATTAAAATATTCCTATAGCCCACCGTAATGTTTATTTTCCATCCAAACCGTTGATAAGATGACACAGACCCAGATGAAGGGAAAATATGAATATCAGCTTGATCCAAAACTTTAATAACCTCCTATAAGTTTTTAATGGTGGACATTCAATCCCTACTTTGTGGTCCACTTAAGATTTGAGTTGCTTTATTTTTTGGTACCATAGCGTAAAATGAGCTGGGAAAACTGATGGACGGCGTAGATATAAAACATATGCATCAAGGTTGGCCGACGGTCATAGCGTCACCTAATCCGCTCCAGGACATCAGACGATCGCACATTATCCATTTGAGATGATAAGATAAAGCCGGACGAAGAGAAAAAGGTAGAGCCATTTCCCCACAGCAAACGTGGCAAGGCAATGTAGAAATCGAGACGGTCCATCTAGTGGGTCTTAACATCAATGGACTAAGTTTCAAAAATATCACTTATTGGACAATCTTAGCCATCAAATTTTCTTCACTTTCCTCAACTTAATTTTGACCATTAACCATTTCGTTTTCCACCATTGTATTGAGGGCCACTCATCAACGGCTAGGATCATCCACTAGAAGCGCCTTTGGTTCATCTACTGCCCACAGTAGGTTTAACTAAAAATGGTCACTCCCGAAAAGTAAATGATGCTGCCATGTGGACGGTAGAGAGATGACTTTTCAACGCTGCGGTTTTTCGTTTTCAACTACCGCGTCATCCGGACTTCGTGGACCGAAATGCCTCCACAACACCGGTTGCATCAACGGGTACAACACTCAAGATCTGTGGGCTCATCGTATTTTATGTGAATCATCTGATCCGTCCATCACGTAAAAGTCTATATATTAGATTATATTACTAAAATTCAGTCTGTTCTAGCACTTCTTTTGGCCACACCACAAGGAATAATGGGGAGGGAATCTGACCATAGGTTTGTTTTTGAGGCCCATAGTAGCGGGTAGATTCCATCCAAACTTTTAATCATGTTCTTCTCAATAGGATTAAGGGTTATTTTAAAATTTAGCATAAATTAAATTAATGTAGGCCACACTGCGTGAAATTAATGTTTTACGAGTGAATTGATATTTTCCTGATGGTGTGGCCCACATGAGTTCTAGATCCAGATTATACTTTTGAATTTATGATGATTATGAGGGGGCGTACTTTATGGAAGGAGTGGATTCCAAATCAAACTCGTTGGGCCCCACGAAACTAGATGGTTGTACCCTCCGCCGACAACCGGTGTTGCAGAGGATTCCGGTCTCCGTCCATCTCCGTACGTAAACGATGCATGGGAATATTGGCATGGGTGTGAGAGATCGGGGACATTCATCAGATGGTCCCTGTCATGGATGCGTTTTGGCCCAGAAAGCACGTGGGTTCGTACATCCAGTGGGCCACGTACAAGCTGAAATGGACCGCGTGGCTTCAATTTTGCTGGGAAGTTCTTTTTTGGCCCTTCTTGGGTGACTTGCATCCACCCACTTTGCCAGTTCGGGAAAGGGATAGAGGTGTATGCAATGTAAATGATCCGCTACAGCGTATTTCGTGCACTGAGTGCCACGTGGGGTGATACTTTCATGAGATCCACGCCGTCCATCAAGTATTATGACTCATCTTGACCTTTTATTCCCAAAATCATAACCATTCTCGGGTAGATCACAAACTAGGAAAAGGTTGGGAAGGCAGGCCTATCATAAGTTCTTTGTACGGCTCACATTGGTGTTTTTAATGACATCAAATCCGTTAATCTGATGTAAAATAAATAAATAATAAAATCATGATGAATGAATTGGATAAAAATCATAGTATTCAAAAATTCAGATGTGCGAAACCACGTGAATTTATTGGATTTTAGGCATAAAGTTTTTGTGTGGTCCACAAGAGTATTAAATCACCTTAATTTTCATAATAGATGCTAAATAAAGAGTGATTCACCTGATGGACAGTGTAGATTTTATGAAAATTAAGCAATTTTTCCACGTTAGAGAAAGCGGCACCGGTAGTTACGGTACGCAAGCATTTCCTATGTAAATCAGTCGGCGTAGAATAACCGTGTTGGACCACCTGATGCCGTACTCCAGCATGACTTTTGGCCACTCCATCTAAAAAGAGGAGCCCACTAAGCAAATGACACTGACATTTCCCTGCATGTGTGGGGAGAGTCACAGGTCTTATCTCAAATACAAGCATGATGGCCCACCTGATGGTTGGATGAGCTTGATTTTTAGCTCATCCAGCTTTCACAATGGGCAACTGTCCAGGACAGATGGGATGTGATGCTAACACCGGTAGGCCGCATTGGTATTTTCCTTATAACATTGTAGGTATGTCTGTTCAGGTCTATGAGACTTTGCTAATAGGTTGGATGGCAAATAACCACGATGATCTATGTGTTTTATGCACACGGTTCATCTATTTTTATATATAATTTTAATAATTTATTCCAAAAATAAGGTAGATTAAAATCACAGGTGAACCACATAATATGAAACAGTAGTTATTAAACATCTACTATTAAAAGCCTCCTAGGTCTTAATATAATATTTATTTGACATCGGACATGTACATTAGGTCATTCATGTATAAAGACGAAGGCAAAGAAACAAAAATCAGCTTGATCCAAAACTTTTGTAGCCAGAGAAGTTTTGAATAGTGAGAATCCAATCAACACGTATGGTCCACATGAGATTTTTCATTTTTAGGTTCATACCACGTGGTTATCCCTAAAAATGGATGGATGGCATGGATAAAACAATTCATGCATCGAGGTGGGCCCCACGGTCAGGGTCCCACCCACATGACTGGTTCCGTGGTCGCAGCTACAGTCGCGTTGGACGACAACACCGGGTCCACGTCCTTAGTACAGTGACTTAAAGTTTAAGTAACCGCGTTTACAATATTTATATCTAGACTTTGCTAAGCCGACGCGCGTGTACAAGTTAGCTAATGCAGCACCATCACATATGCTGACGTGGTAGACAAGCATAAAATCCAAACCATACATCAGGCGGAAACCACGGTGTAGATGTTACTTCCCAAAGATAAAGGTGGTCCACCAAGTTGGTGGACCATAATATCAAAAATAACTGGATGGGTTAGAAAGCTACGGCTGAATTTTTGCAGAAGTACAGTCGTTCAGAAAAATGTGACCCACCTAACTTAGAAAATCTCCATGGTGATAACCTTACGATGGATGGCTGGAGCATTGTACCTGTCTACTAGGCTCGCACATTGGTGACGTGTGCATTAGCTGAGCAAAGCTCGTGTATCAAAATAACTTATCTTCAGAGCATTTAGCCCGTTTCCATAACCAAGATACTTTGGCTATTCATGTCTTCAGCTCGTTATCAGAGTGGGTAGAGACATGATGGGTGTATGAGTGGGCAGTGTCGATCCCTGTTATTGTCTTATCTTTGTAAACCTTACGCTTTTTAAGTGCGGCTTTTTACCACAAAATTGTCATATATCTGCATTTTATCATAACCAAGTTTGATACAGGAGTTTTTACTGCAAAATTTACGAGTAATAATTTATATTTTAACAAATAATGGATCAATTATTGGAAATTACTGGAGGTGCTTTTTAAGGAATGATACGATAAAAATACCTTTATTTATTTATTTATTTTCTTTTTAAAAATAGTGAAACTCAAGACTTGTGGGACCTACCTTTATTTATTTATTTTCTTTTTAAAAATATTGAAACTCAAGACTTGTGGGACCACGTGGTAGTGTATAACATACAACCCATTAAATTTATGCACCACACCATGGTGATAATAGGAGTAAAACATCAGGTCAATTAGATCATTAAATGGGTCATACTTGAATTGAGATATTTTGAATAGTGTATATTATTTTTATATCTTCGCCTACTTTCGGATTGGATTTTGAAGGACTTGGATGTGAGATACATGCCATGTGGGCCCCCCAATTTTTGATTTTTCACTTTGTTGTGAAAGAGTAGCAAAGGAGGAGGATGATGTAATTTTTCATCTTAAAAAGCACCAGCAAGTAATATTGGTTAGTGTGGTATCTATTTGGTAAAATCAAAATCTTTGAGGAATGTTATGGTAGGAATCATTTTAACATATGAACCCACCGTGGCGATCATACAAACTAATATTCCAACTTTTGGTACGATTAAATGAGCTAGACATGAATTTGGACGTTTTTAGAGGTGTATACTATTTTGTATGGTTTAGCACTGATGCTACGCTTGGATCAGTCAAATTTTTAGTTAGTCTAATGATAACAATGCATTGCATCTATTGAATAGGTTGGATGTTAGACACATGATAAGTGGGTGTTGTAGTTCAATTAGACACAAGATCATATATGTTAACAAACAACCTGTATTCTATTAAACATATTTGATTATGATAGTGTCAGGTGTGCTAGAGTTGTACTCAAGTTGAATAAATTCAACGCTTGCGATCTCACGCATCAAATCATCTATATAATTAGACCTATGAAAGCTAACGTAATTGTTCAGCCACCGATGTGTAGTGATCGGGCGATTTAAAAGGAGAGGGTTAGTCCTTCCAAATTAAATCTTTTTTGTCTCGAGCTAAGGACTTTTGATGATTGCAGTTCTCAAGTTTTTTAGTAATACAATAATATTTGATAAAATAATTAAAAATAAAGGTCTGATCGTTATTTATATTAATTTGAAATTAAGGTTAATATAATCAATGAGAAGATAAAATAACAAGAGAAAAATGAAAGATAAATTACCTACGATCATGTCACGCCCCAAACTCGGAAACCGGGCTCACAAAATTCCCGATCGCCGAATCCGGCGCCGACAGCCTCCGTAGAACCCCATTCTCGGCTCCTAGCTCCCATTCGCCAGGTTCCGATCCTGGGATGCTACGAGGAGGATTTTCAATGTCAGTTTGATTCGTAACAAGCATAACCAATAGCATAACCCACAAACAACAACCAAGAACTCCATAACATTTCCACTATGATAAAAAACTTTACAAGTACAATGAGCATAAAGGGAAATACAATGGTAAAGAACAAAAACTCCAAAACGATCTGCAACGTGCTCCTGCCTCAGCGCTGCTGCGAACCAACGTCACCTGCACGCAACGGTCGTGCATAAGCGTATAGAAAGCTTAGAAGGTGGTGAAAGTGTATGCGCAAGGTAATAATATGATCATGTAATATCAAAGTAATATGAAATATGCAGATGAATTCATAATATCATGAGCCGTACTAAGGCTTATACGATGCAAGACATGAATGGTATCAGTCACCCCAAGGCCATGCGATGTGCAATGCAACTCAAGCATACAGATCCTCATCTATGTCCACACATCAATACAGCTCAAATATGGGATATCACCGGGGTCTAGTACACTCTAAATCAGATTGCCGCCACATCGCGCGTAATAAAGTAAATGGAAGAGACCTCACTATCCGTTTGCCAATATCGGGCGCGACTCGTCGATAGCGGACCCATTCCTCGAGCTAGTCAGACTCAGCCTAGGATTGCCCCCTACACTTGGGCGGGTAAGGCCGCACCCCCTTCTAACCGACCACGACATAGTGGAGAGCGCAACCGTCTAGTAATCGGCATTCAACGCTCATCTACCCACTCGGTCTAGACGTTAGAGCAACCTCTTGGTACCATAAGGGTTTAGGGACTTTCACCCAGGGATATTTATAGCACCCCATGTAGAAAAAGATTTTCGGTATCCAATCCTTCCAACCACGATGCGTCTGTGGAGGCTACGGCCCTGATGTCGCTAGGGCGTACAATAACCATGTCACACAAATACGAAATGCATGATTCACACTATCCAGTCATGCAACAAATCATGCGCATATCGTGCGCTCATGTAGGGCAACACCGCATAACCAGGAGCCCATAAATAACCTGCCCGAAGGCATATGCTATGATCAGTCAATCCTCATATCAAGCATACATATGATGCGTATGATCAAGGGTCATGAAACTATACTAAACATGTAAATGAGTGATGAACTATTCTTACAACGCAGATGGGCCTAGACGGCCTATACACAGCAAGTACGGCCCAGTAATGGGCCCTAAGGAGAGTCGTAATGTGGACATCCAACCAACATTACACTCGCAATGTGGACGTCAAACCAACATTGCTTCCAAGGCACGATCTTTGTAAACATCGCTACTTAGTCTGTAATGGAATTACACATTGCAATGGACCGTAGGTTCTTCCCATTGGACCTTACATATATATCAAATGGGCCATATCTTATGGGCCTTCTATTCATCAGATGGGCCACATAAATGGGTCATACCAATGGGTCTTATGTGCATTGCAATGGGTCAAAATCCGTGGGCCTTGGACTGCATCAAATAAGCTTAACTCATGGGTCTTAAAGGTAACGAATGGGCCACACCAATTGAACCCCATATGTACGCCAAATGGGCCCTAACCCTTAGGCCTTGCATGCATATCAAAGTGGGCCTAAAACCCTAGGCCTTACATATATCAAATGGGTCTACTTCCATGGGCTTTAAAATTGCATCAAATGGGTCCAATTTCATGGGCCTTGGAATACATCAAAAGGGCCTAGTCCTATGGACTTGGAACATATCAAGTGGGCCTAAACCCATAGGCCTTATATGAATCAAATGGGCCTAACCCATAGGCCTTTCATAAATCAAATGGGCCTAACCCATAGACCTTTTGTAATTCAAATGGGCCTAGCCCATAGGCCTGTTATAAATCAAATGGGCCTAACCCATACATGAGTGGCCCACCCAATCAGCCACTCATGCCTTAACATGATTTCACCGAGCGGATGGACGGTCTGGATGCATCACATGCATCATGGCGGGTCCCACGTGGGGATGACACATGCATCATGGAGGGCTCCACCGTCCGCTGGACGGTGGAGACAGTACAACAGCAAGGTGGGCGCCACCGTCCACTGGACGGTGGACTTAAAATATATACATCCTTGTGGGTCCCATGTGGGGCCCACTGTAATGTTTAGATGTCATCCAACCCGTTCATAAGGTCACTTAGACCTGAATGGAGTGAAAACACAAATTTTAGATTGATCTGAAACTTCTGTGGGCCCAGAAGGAGCTTTCAATGGTAGATGTTCAATTCCACTCTCCCCCATGGTGTGGGCCACCTGAACGTCGAATCGGCCCCATTTTTGGAGGGGGCCCGCCTCAGGGTGTGAGCCACCATGTGAACGGCATGGATAAAACATATAAGTCATGGTGGGGCCCATGGTAGCAGCCGTGGGTGGCTGCACGGACGCCCGTCCGCACGTAGCTGTTACTGCTGCAGCATCTGTCAGAAACAGAGAGGCAATGCCTCTTGCAATTTTGGGAAAAATCCATTTTTTCGGGGTATTTCACACGCGGGGCCCGCTTATAAAAAATCTGCCCCGGCCATTGCGTTCAATGACTCGCAACAGGCGAAAAGAGTCCGAAGTTCGGGATTTTTGGGTGTGAGGATGCACCAAGATGGGTCCTACTAGCTTTGAATGGTAAGGAATACAATTTCACATAGTATGGCCCACCTGATTAACAGATCAACCTCATTTTTCAGTTCAACGTCTAAAATGAGTTGGAAAAAGGGATGAACGGCATGGATTGAACAAATACACCAAGGTGGGCGCCCTTCCCTTTTCTTTCTCTTTTTTCTTCCTTTTAGCAAGGACGTCCAGCGTCTCAAACGCTGGACGGTTGGGTCCTTTTTTTTAAAAACAAAGAAACATTGTGGTGGGCCTTGTTTAGGTGGGCCACCACTGATGGGTGGTATGGGTGCAACATATAAGGTGGACCCCACTTGAAGAAAACTCGGACGAAATAAATGTTTCAAGGTGGGATCCATTCAAGTGGGCCACACTACCCTATTACAAATAAAATAAAATAAAACAAAAGAGATAAAAAAGAGAGAGAGAAAGAGATAGAAGGTGGGACACGCTTGTGATGGAGGGACCCCGATACTATGGGCCCTCCCTTTCAATGAATCATACAATCAAATGGGTCATTTGGCACATGGGACCATCAAAACTTAAAATCAACGGTGGGGATCCTTTCCCCACCAATATGGATGGTCTAGATGACCTTTTTGCAATGAAATAAACATCATGATGGGGTCCATGGAGAATGGCCCCACAATGGATGATCATGATGATCAAAGTGGTCCATCGGCCACAACTTAGGGTCCCAAGTGAGATCCACACCATGGAACGGTGGGCCTCACTTGTGTAACACCCCGGATTTTGGCCAATCTGGGATTTGACGTCCTTAGGCAGTGGGTCAATTAAAACACCTGGAAAATCGCTTAGAACCTAATTCCATAGCCAAAGAAACCACTTAGGATTAATTCCTTTAGAAACTAAGCATAAGTTAGCTAGCGCGACGCTAAATTAGCTGGGAAATAGTCCCTGATCACTTTAAATACGTTCTACAAGACCCAAATCGAGTAGAACATATGACTCCATAATACTCTATAACCTTGGATCAAACTCTAAGCCGGTTTGTTCTCTGGACCACATTGAAATTTTGTATAGGATCTAGACCGCGCGTCGAAAGTCCGATACCTCCTATCTTAGACCGTTAGAACCGCCTTGCTGGACTTGACAATCATTTCAAAAATCAAGTCCAACCGATAAACACAGGCTATTTCATTGAGCCCGGACTGAAGAGACTGTAAACAGGGACGGAATTGGAATTTGAAATTCAAATCTGGCACACGACTTGACGCTTCAGTATTGAGCGTTCTGACCGTCAGAATTCAGCCAGATTACACCCTTGGATCAGGAAAAATTTCTATTTTATATCATGAGACTTTCAGCCCTGATCTACGTGCGGTGACCGCTGAACTGAAACTGGTCCGCCACGCGCGATCTGCGAACCCTGCCGGACTAAAAACTTAATACGTGCTAGATCTGGTACGCATGAGCTTAAGTCCGATCGCAATCGACCAGGGGACCACCAGAAAGCATGTTTTGGACCGAAACAGCCCCGAATTGGATAGGCACTAAGTGAACTTTGTTCCTGAGCCTATTTTGGGCATTTTTGGGCTTATAAAAGGGGTTGAAACCCTCTCATATCTCTCCCATCCGAATTTGAGAAAAGCCTTAGATTGAGGGAGAGAAAAGGTCAGAGATTGTGAGAGAGGTGGGAGAGAATTTCTTGCTGCTGGTGCTACCTGCTACACGTGTTTAAGCCACGCGATCCAAGCACTTTCCCTGCGATTCCTCCGCGTTTTCAGGTAAGAAAATACCCTAGAAGTTGCTGATTTGAGGTTCCTTTCTTTTTCTAGCGAAGTAACTAATAGAACTTGTGTATTAGGTCCTCTATTCGCCGTAGACGAAGCGTATACGCTCCGTTCGAATTTACACATCCATAAGAGACAAGGTGAGGATTTTAGACGCTTTGATTGACTGTTTACAACGCTTTCAATGTCGTTTAATAGTAGATTATCGACGGCAATGCCATTTGACATGTACAACATGCTGTCCGTTTCCTGTTTCGTAAACCAGCGAAGAATATGAGATTTAGGGCATTTTAGTCATTTGTAGGAAGTACTGTTTTCATGCATATTTTGCTGATGTGATTGACATGGTTTATTGTCGCATTACAATGTTAGGAATGCGTGCATAATTAGTTTGGCGAAGAGATTCGCCTAAATGCGCACTTCGGGTCGACATACTATATGTAGACTTAAGTGTGTAGTGTAAGTGTTTGTATAAATGCTCGTATTAGTATGTATTGAATTAAATGGTGTTATGAATTAATTTGAGATTGATTTCTCAATTAAATTGCTAATGTAAATGATTTCCTACAAGTTAGCCATATGTACGATTTCATTATTGGTATGAAATGCATATGCTTGATATTTCACTTAAGTGGTATGTTATAACATGTGCTTGATGATTTCCTTATGATCTAGTTGAGATCGAATTCTCAATTAATATGCTGATGGAGATGATGTCCTATATGTTGGTGCTATGTATAATTTCATTATATGCGTGATAGACATGTGTAAGATGATTTACTCTGGTTATATGTTATAACATGTGTTAATATGCTCTCGTGGTTGTATTCCATTTCCAATACTCTCACTTGATTTGCTGATGTGATTCCATGTGTTTGGGACTATGCCTAGTCCAGGCAGTCGGTAACCGAGCGAATTCGTGGTTAGCTTATCTTCGCCACGAACGACGCGTCGATGAACGCGAGCCGTATTCTGGAGTTGGCGGCAGTGGTTAGGCCACACGAAGTGTTTTACGCACTTCATGTCGTCAACTTGAGATGCGATCGCGCTAGTCGAGCCCGTCAAGTAACCCGACTGGCCATTGTATGTTCACCCTGCATGAGTCTTAACTGCTTGAACCTAGGGTACTGAACTTACCATTGTAAACCCTGTTAACCATGGTACCTTGATCCACGAAGACTCATGAGCCGGGCATGGTGGTATGGGACACCGTGGTCGAGCTGTCGGCCTAAGCTGGGGCCACAAACCTCCCCGTAGTGACCAGTGAGCACCTAGTCTCGTGAGCAGATTATGGTGGTATGGGACACTATATTCTTGCTGTCGGCCTACACTGATCAGGCGACGAGTCCTTTGTAGTGACCGCGAGCGTATTCTGAGTCTACGGGAGGCGACGACCCTTCAGTAGCAGTAGAGTACAGTAGGCCTGTATTGATAAGGTGATGGGGGAGCGGAGCAACGAGTGCGTGCAACAGCCCTTGCAGCCCTTGCAGCGACCTACGAAATATACATCGTATGAGATTACTAGGAGTGACGACCCTAGACAGGATCTGTGTTGGGATTGATATAAGGGAAGTACCTTAGTTTCCCAATCCTGCTGTTTGAATGGACTAATAACAACTCGAAAATCATATCACCATAGCATTACATGTGCCTGGAAGATGTGGAGCACTCTAGGGAGTGTGGCATGCCGCGGTCGTAAGATGTTGCCGTATGAGGGAGATCGTCGGTGAGGGCATACATCACGTCATGTCATATTGCATTAACAACAGTTTTAGGATTGTTTGATTTACTGCTTTACTATTATCGCATGATTGATTTGAGAACATGTTAATCCTTGCTCTATTATTCCACTGAGTTAGCTACTCACTCCCACGTTACGGGATGGTGTTCCTGGACACCCACCAGACCCTTTTGTGATTGCAGATGATGTCGCGGCCTGTGAGGCGGAGCTGGACTTGATGATGATGAGGAGGATCCCTCCTTTATGCGTGTTCTGATCGACGGGATTACAGGGAGGTTGATTAGATACATTGACACTTATCATTTTATATTTTTAGCGTCCTCATGTATATTCATTTTGTTTACTTTGAAGTATACATGTATGTATATAACCTGGTAACATATTCACACTCTGGAGACATACAACAGTTTATATATGTTATACCTACTATCACAGTCTTCCGCTTGTTAATTTAACTGTCTCTGGAGTATGATATGTTGTTCTAGCTTAATCTCACTCATGTTTAATACATTATCGCAGACAACATTCAATCATACATATCTATGTTGCATAAATAACATTTTGGAACTCGAAGTTGGGTTTTTGCTCGACCCCCCGATTTTCGGGATGTTACAACTTGGCCCATCATAAAAAAAAAAAATTACCTTATAGAGGCACCCACCGTCCAATCTTCTTGCTCCTAGGGGTTCCTTGGCACCTTAGCTTCAACTTCAATGGATGAGATGAGGAATGGAGGGTTGAGATGGGAGATGGTGGGGTAGGAAAGTGGGCCACTTGAAGCTTAGGGATACTTGGAAAATTCCATACGTATGGAGCTTGGGATTTTTTTACAAATGAGAAAGAGAGGAGTTGTAAAGGGAGAGAGAGAGTGATGGATGGATGTGGTAAGTGATGGTTGTGTAAGAAATCTTTGACTTTTGTGGCCTTTTGTATAAGAGAGGTATGGGATGTGAAGACTTTTGTGGCCGTTTGTGTAAGAGAGGTATGGGTTTGGGAGACTTTTGTGGTTGCTTAGGAAAAGGGGTGAAAGAGATGTGTACTTGACATGTACTTGATAAGTGATGGATTGATAGATGATTGATTGATGGGATTGATGTGATTGATGTGACACATCGTAGAGATTTCCTTGGGTTTCGCAACGCGCCACGTTTCCTCGCACCGAACGTCGGTCTACAACTCTTGACTAGGGTATCGCCTCGGCGTGCGATTCGCGGCATCGGAACCGCAACGACGGCGCGTCGCTATGGTATTGGTCTTGGGTTGAGTCGACTCGGGTTGTCGACATATGAATCAGGGTCACGCGTCGATATCGGTTAAGGGTCGAAGGTTGCCGGAATTCGACCGGTAAGACCGCGGAAGTCTACGGAAAGGTACGGACTAAGATACGGGTCTTACAGCTCTCCCCCCCTTATAAAAATTTCGTCCTCGAAATTTACACAAGCATCGCAACTAAGCATTACTCATGAAAAAGAAACGACATAACATTATCATATAGAATCAGGGACAGCATACAAAATACAATTCATGATCAATCATCATAGAGATGAGGATAACGCTCTCGAATCTCAGCCTCACGCTCCCAAGAAGCCTCCTCTAAAGTATAGTGACCCCACTGCACCTTCATCAACGGAATGACCTTGGTTCTGAGGACCTGCTCCTTCCGATCAAGGATACGGACTGGCTGCTCAATGTAAGAAGCGTCCTCACGAACCTCCAACGGCTGCCAATCAATAATGGGAACTATGTCTGACCCACACTTCCTCAACATGGAGATGTGGAAAATGTCGTGGATGCCAGACAACTGTGATGGCAAGGCAAACCGATAGGCCACGCACTAACGTGCCCAATGATCTCAAAAGGTCCTATGAATCTCGGGGTAAGCTTGTCCTTCGCTCCAAATCGAACTACGCCCTTCATGGGCGGGACCTTGAGATACACATGGTCTCCTACATCAAACTCCAAGGGACGACGCCGACGATCAGCAGAACTCTTCTGTCGGCTCTGAGCTGTGCGCATCCTCTGCCTGATGATGTCAATAGCCTCTGAAGTCTCCTGCACAAGCTCGGGACCTAGGAGATGACGCTCTCCAACCTCGGTCCAACAACTCGGTGATCTGCATGGTCTGTCATATAGTGCCTTAAAAGGAGTCATGATGGTCGCCTGATAGCTGTTATTGTATGCGAACTCAGCCAATCGCAGATGTTCATATCAGCTACCCCCGAAGTCAATCGCGCAGGCCCGAAGCATATCCTCAAGTATCTAATTGACCTTCTCGGTCTGGCCATCGGTCTGCGGATGGTACGCGGTACTGAGCTACAAATTAGTCCCCATCGCATGCTGGAAGCTCCCCCAAAACTGAGACGTGAACCTCGAGTCTCGGTCAGAAACGATCTAGACTGGAACGCCATGCAGCCTCACAATCTCCTCGATGAATAATCTCGCAAGCCGGTCCATAGACTAAGTCGCACGCATCGGAAGGAAATGTGCCGACTTCGTCAGATGATCCACAACAACCCAAATGGTGTCATGACCGCGCTGAGTCCTCGGCAAACCCATAATGAATTCAGTCGACATGTGCTCCCACTTCCACATCAGGACGCTTAACGACTACAATAGACCAGGAGGTCTCTGATGATCGGCCTTGACACGCTGGCACGTGTCACACTCGGCCACAAAACTGGCGATCTGACGCTTCATCCCTGCCCAAAAATACTGTCGCCTCATGTCATGGTACATCTTCGTCGAGCCCGGGTGGATAGAAAACCGCGATCGATGTGCCTCGGTCATAAGATCTCTGCACAACTCTGGAATATCCGGGACACATAATCGGCCTCTGAAACGAAGTCCATCGTCTGTACCAATCTGCCAATCTGCCTGACCCTCAGATGCCGCCTCAGCTATATAACTCTGCAACGACTCATCAGCCTGTTGAGCCTCGATCACCCTAGCGACAAGAGAGGGTTGAATCGACAAGCTCGATAACTGCACCATGGAAGACTGTAGGCCGAACTCAAAATCATACGCTGCGATATCCTCAAGCATCCGCCACTCCTGAATCATCAGACGCGCTACGAGGCCTTGTGGCTGACGGCTGAGGGCATTTGCCACCACGTTCGCCTTGCCCGGGTGGTACTGGAGATCAAAATCATAGTCTTTCAAGAGCTTCATCCAGGGCCTCCGCCTCATATTCAACTCAGACTGCGAGAAGAGGTACTTCAAGCTCTTGTGATCAGAGAAGAGCTCGAACCTGACCCCATAAAGATAGTGTCTCCACACCTTCAGTGCAAAGACAACTGTAGCCAGCTTTAAGTCATGCGTAGGATAGTTCAGCTCATGGACCTTGAGCTGACGAGACGCAAAGGTCACTGGTCTCCCGTGCTGCATCAGGACAGCACCCAAACCGATATGCGAGGCATCAGTGAACATAATAAATCCGTCACTCCCAGAGGGAAGAGTGAGGACAGGAGTGGACGTCAGACGGTCCTTCAACTCTATAAATGCTCGCTCGCAGGCGTCACTCCAAATAAATTCTGCGCCCTTCCGAGTCAACCTGGTCAGCGGGGCTGCAATATGAGAAAAACCTTCGATGAAACGTCGGTAATAGCCCGCCAAACCAAGGAAACTACGGATCTCAGACGCAGTCGTGGGCTGTCCCCATAGACGCACTGCCTCGACCTTCGAGGGGTCCACTGTGACACCCTCCCTCGTCACCACGTGACCGAGGAACTTCACCTCCTCCTGCCAGAGCTCGTACTTCTCCAGCTTCGCATACATCTGGTGTGCGCGGAGGGTTTGTAAGGTAATCTCTAAATGCTGCTCGTGCTCCTCACGGGTCCTCGAATATATCAGAATGTCATCGATGAAGACTACAACAAACTGATCCAGATATGGGCAGAAGACCTCGTTCATCAGCTGCATGAAGATAGCGGGTGCATTGGTCAGTCCGAAGGACATGACCTGAAACTCAAAATGACCGTAACGCGTCCTGAATGCCATCTTCGAAATGTCCTCATCTCAGACCCGAATCTGATGATAACCGGAACGCAAGTCAATCTTCGAAAAGAACTGTGCACCCTGCAGCTGGTCAAATAAATCATCAATCCTAGGGAACGGATACTTGTTCTTGATCATGACTTTGTTGAGCTCGCGGTAGTCAACGCAGAGCCTCAACGAGCCATCCTTCTTCTTCACGAAGAGTACCGACGCTCCCCACGGTGAACTGCTCGGATGGATAAAACCCAACTCTCGCAACTCGTCCAACTGCTTCTGCAGTTTCCATAACTCCAACGGTGCCATATGATACGGGGCCTTCGAAATAGGCGCGGTATCGGGCACGAGATCAATCTGGAACTCGGTGAGTCGACGAGGCGGTAATCCCGGAATCTCCTGGAACACATCGAGAAAATCACATACTATGGGCAAATGGTCGATGCAGGCGGTAACAGGCTCCTTTATGGCGCAGGACATCAAACAAGACAACCACTCTCCTCTAGGCTCAGCAATGAACTAGAACTGTGGCACGCCGGTTATACAGAACGTGACGGTCCTCGCGGTGCACTCCAATATGGCATAGTACTCGGTGAGCCAATCCATGCCCAGGATGACGTCGAACTCAGACATCGGTAATATGAACAAATCGGCAGGAAGAAAGGTATCCCCAACTAGAACGGGACAAGACGAGCAAAATCGGCCCAATACTGCAGTCCTCCCCAAGGGAGTCGATACTGATAGACTCTCACCAGAAGACTCCAACGGTAAGCCAGTCGATCGACAGAAGCTCTCGGCCATAAAAGAGTGCGATGCACTGGAATCAAACAGTACACGTGCAATGCATGCAGAAACTGGAAGTATACCCTCAACGACTCCTCCGGATGACTGCGGATCCTGCTGAGCCGCATAGAATCTAGCCTGAGCCGGCTGGGGAGGTGCCTGTCCCCTCTGAGCGTGCTGCTGCTGCTGCTGATGGGGTCACTGAGGCAGTTGAAACTACTGCCTCTGCTGCTGCGACCTCTGAGGCTGGTGCTGATGCTGATGCTGCTGCTGAAGTGGCCTCTATGGTGGAGGCTGCTATCGCTGTTGCTGTGGGGGTCTCTGCTGCTGCAGTGGAGGCTGCTGGGGAGCCCTCTGCTGCTGTGGACCTCTTTACTGCTGCTGGGGGCTGGGACACTCCCATGAACGGTGTCCCGTCGCACCGCACCTGAAGCAAGTGCCGGTGAACTGCCTCTGAGGTGGTGGTGGAGGTGCTGCTGGTGCTGATGGTGCTCGAAAGGCTAGACGACCTGTGTGCCACTGCTGCTGTGGTCGACGCTGCTGGGAATCACTGGAAGAAGCCTGCCTCTTTTGGTCTCTCCTCTGACCGCGATCAGACTGAGAATCGGCCCACTCAGTCTCATAAATCTGAGCTCTCCACACCACTGCATGGAAAGTAGGGAGCTCATGCCCAATAACACGACCTCGAAGGCCGTAACGTAAGCCGTGATCGAAACGGCGGGCCTTCCGCCCATCGTCATCAACTATATACGGTGCAAATCTCGATAGTGGCACAAAACGGGCCACGTACTGCGCCACAGTCATGTCTCCCTGCACCAGAGTCTCGAACTCTAAAGCTCGCTGACGACGGATATGGTCGGGGAAGTACTGCTCCTCGAATCGATCAACAAAGTCCTCCCATGTCCAGATATACTCAGTTCCGGCAACATGGGTAACAGAGGTCCACCAATGCTCGGCCTCACCCTGGAAGAGAAATACTGCTAACCGGAGGCGTTGCTCGGTCGTACATGACATGGTATCGAAAATCTTCTTCACATCGGAGCGTCATCTCTTTGCTGCAGTTGGATCTGGCTCGCCCTGGAAACGTGGGGGATCAAGCGGTCTGAACTCACGAAGTAAGGAGCTCGCGAACTCCTTCTCTGCCTGAGCTGGTAAAACAACTGGGCGTCTGCCTTGTCCCTAGAGTGCGACTGTCACAGCCTGTAACATCTGCTGTAACTAAGAGGCACTCACAGTCACGGTCGGCTCCGCGTCGACCTCAGGTAGAGGAATGTCATCCTCAGGGAAGGGAGCAGGGATCTCTGAGGGTGGAACGGGAGGCGCAGGTGGTAAAGCTAGAGTCTCAGGTGGCGAAGCGGGATCCTCAGGTGGTGGTGCAGGAGTCGATCGGGTAACCCTCCCAGGCGCCATGTCCTACAGGAAAGAGCGAAGGCGCCTATCAACTTCAAAACTCTCGAAGGTACGCACGTTAACGTTCTGTAACGGAAGGTTGATAAGCTATCCAAACTTCGGAACTTAGCCATTCTACACTCATAGTAGACATGTAATGTTGTTCTTGATTATTCCCAAGTTATGCTCTGATACCAACTTCTGTCACGCCCCAAACTCGGAAACCGAGCTCACAAAATTCCCGATCACCGAATCTGGTGCTGATAGCCTCCGTAGAACTCCATTCTCGGCTCCTAGCTCCCATTCACCAGGTTTCGATCCTGGGATGCCACGAGGAGGATTTTCAATGTCAGTTTGATTCGTAATAAGCATAACCAATGGCATAACCCACAAACAACAACCAAGAACTCCATAACATTTTCACTATGATTAAAAACTTTACAAGTACAATGAGCATAAAGAGAAATACAATGGTAAAGAATAAAAACTCCAAAACGATCTGCAACGTGCTCTTGCCTCAGCGCTGCTGCGAACCAACGTCACCTGCACGCAACGGTTGTGCATAAGCTTATAGAAAGCTTAGAGGGTGGTGAAAGTGTGTGCGCAAAGTAGTAATATGATCATGCAATATCAGAGTAATACGGAATATGCAGATGAATCCATAATATCATGAGTCGTACCAAGGCTTATGCGATGCAAGACATGAATGGTATCGGCCACCCTAAGGCCATGCGATGTGCAATGCAACTCAAGCATAAAGATCCTCATCTATGTCCACACATCAATACAGCTCAAATATGGGATATCACCGGGGTCTAGTACACTCTAAACCAGATTGCCGTCAGATCGCGCGCAATAAAGTAAGTGGAAGAGACCTCACTATCCGTCTGCCAATATCGGGCGCGATACGTCGATAGCGGACCCATTCCTCGAGCTGGTCAGACTCAGCCTAGGATTGCCCCCTACACTCGGACGGGTAAGGCCGCACCCCCTTCCAACCGACCATGACATAGTGAAAAGCGCAACCGTCTGGTAATCGGCATTCAACGCTCATCTACCCACTCGATCTATACGTTAGGGCAACCTCTTGGTACCATAAGGGTTTAGGGACTTTCACCGAGGGATATCTATAGCACCCCATGTAGAATAAGATTTTTGGTATCCAATCCTGCTAACCACGATGCGTCTGTGGAGGCTACGACCCTGATGTCGCTAGGGCGTACAATAACCATGTCACACAAATATGAAATGCATGATTCACGCTATCTAGTCATGCAACAAATCCTACACATATCGTGCGCTCATGTAGGGCAACACCGCCTAACCAGGAGCCCATAAACAATCTGCCCGAAGGCATATGCTATGATCAGTCAATCCTCATATCAAGCATACATATGATGTGTATGATCAAGGGTCATGAAACTATACTAAACATGTAAATGAGTGATGAACTATTCTTACAACGCAGATGGGCCTAGACGGCCTATACACAGCAAGTACGGCCCAGTAATGGGCCTTAAGGAGAGTCGTAATATGGACATCCAACCAACATTACACTCGTAATGTGGACATCAAACCAACATTGCTCCCAAGGCACGATCTTTGTAAACATCGCTACTTAGTCTGTAATGGAATTACACATTTGTAACACCCCAGATTTTGGCCAATCTGGGATTAGACGTCCTTAGGCAATGGGTTAATTAAAACACTTGAAAAATCGCTTAGAACCCAATTCCATAGCCAAAGAAACCACTTAGGATTAATTCCTTTAGAAACTAAGCATAAGTTAGTTAGCGCAACGCTAGAATAGCTGAGAAATAGTCCCTGATCACTTTAAATACGTTCTACAAGACCCAAAACTTGTAGAATCAATGGTGCTATAATACTCTAAAACCTCGGATCAAACTCTAAACCGGTTTGTTCTCTGGACCACTTTGAAACTTTGTATTGGATCTAAACCGCGCGTCGAAAGTCCAATACCTACTATCTTAGACCGTTAGAACCGCCTTGCTGGACTTGACAATCATTTCAAAAATCAAATCCAACCGACGTTCGCAGGCTATTTCATTGAGCCTGGACTGAAGAGAGTGAGAATAGGGACAGATTTGGAATTTGAAATTCAAATCTGGCACACGACTTGACGTGTAAGTATTAAGTGTTCTGACCGTCAAAATTCAGCCAGATTACACCCTCGAATCAGAAAATTTTTTTATTTCATATCATGAGACTTGCAGACCTGTTCTACGTGCGGTAACCGCTGAA
Organism: Magnolia kwangsiensis; assembly: GCA_037074715.1. Classification (NCBI taxonomy): domain Eukaryota; kingdom Viridiplantae; phylum Streptophyta; class Magnoliopsida; order Magnoliales; family Magnoliaceae; genus Magnolia; species Magnolia kwangsiensis. Next base: position 70,064,545 of record CM073583.1, read on the forward strand.
CTGAAACTGGACCGCTACTTGCGATCTGCGAACCCTGCCGAACTGAAAACTTGATGTATGCTAGATCCAGTATACATGAACTTAAGTCCGATCGCGTTCGGCCAGGGGACCTCCAGAAATGCTCTTTTGGACCGAAACAGCCCCGATTTGGATAAACCTTAAGTGAACTTTGTTCCCGAGCCTATTTCGGGCATGTTTGGGCTTATAAAAGGGGTTGAAACCCTCATTCCTCTCTCCCATCCAAAATTGCAAAAAGCCCTAGATTGAGAGAGAGAAAAGGTGAGAGTTTGTGAGAGAGATTAGGAGAAAATTTTCCCGCCGTTGCACCACCTGTTGCAAGTGCCTAAGCAACACACTTCGATCACCTGGCCGGTGATTCCTCTGCATTTTCAGGTAAGAAATAACCCTAATAAGTTGCTGATTTGGGATTCCTTCTATTCCATAGCATGTAAACTGATAGAACTTGTAAATTAGGTTCTCTATTCGCTGTAGACGAAGTGTATACGCTCCGTTCGAATCACTTCACCTATAAGGGAAAAGGTGTGGATTTTAGACGCTTTGATTGACTGTTTCCAACACTTTCATTGTCGAATCTGAAACTTCTGTGGGCCCAGAAGGAGCTTTCAATGGTAGATGTTCAATTCCACTCTCCCCCATGGTGTGGGCCACCTAAACGTCGAATCGGCCCCATTTTGGAGGGGGCCCACCTCAGGGTGTGAGCCACCATGTGAACGGCATGGATAAAACATATAAGTCATGGTGGGGCCCATGGCAGCAGCTGTGGGTGGCTGCACAGACGCCCGTCCGCATGCAGCTGCTACTGCTGCAGCATCTGTCAGAAACAGAGAGGCAATGCCTCTTGCAATTTTGGGAAAAACCCAATTTTTCGAGGTATTTCACACGTGGGGCCCGCTTACAAAAAATTCGCCCCGGCCATTGCGTTCAGTGACTCGTAACAGGCGAAAAGAGTCCGAAGTTCGGAATTTTTGGGTGTGAGGATGCACCAAGATGGGTCCTACTAGCTTTGAATGGTAAGGAATACAATTTCACATAGTATGGCCCACCTGATTAACAGATCAACCTCATTTTTCGGCTCAACGTCTAAAATGAGTTGGAAAAAGGGATGAACGGCATGGATTGAACAAATACACCAAGGTGGGCGCCCTTCCCTTTTCTTTCTCTTTTTCCTTCCTTTTGGCAGGGACGTCCAGCGTCTCAGACGCTGGACGGTTGGGTCCTTTTTTTTTAAAAAAAAGAAACATTGTGGTGGGCCTTGTTTAGGTGGGCCACCACTGATGGGTGGTATGGGTACAACATATAAGGCGGACCCCACTTGAAGAAAACTCAGACGAAATAAATGTTTCAAGGTGGGGTCCATTCAAGTGGGCCACACCACCCTATTACAAATAAAATAAAATAAAATAAAAGAGATAAAAAAGAGAGAGAGAGAGAGAGAGAGAGAGAGAGAGAGAGAAGGTGGGACACGCTTGTGATGGAGGGACCCCGATACTATGGGCCCTCCCTTGCAATGAATCATACAATCAAATGGGTCATTTAGCACATGAGACCATCAAAACTTAAAATCAACGGTGGGGATCCTTTCCCCACCAATATGGATGGTCTAAATGACCTTTTTGTAATGAAATAAACATCATGATGGGGTCCATGGAGAATGGCCCCACCATGGATGATCATGATGATCAAAGTGGTCCATCGGCCACAACTTAGGGTCCCAAGTGAGATCCACACCATGGATCGGTGGGCCTCACTTGGCCCATCATTAAAAAAAAAAAAAACTACCCTATAGAGGCACCCACCGTCCGATCTTCTTGCTCCTAGGGGTTCCTTGGCACCTTAGCTTCAACTTCAATGGATGAGATGAGGAATGGAGGGTTGAGATGAGAGATGGTGAGGTAGGAAAGTGGGCCACTTGAAACTTAGGGATACTTGGAAATTTCCATACGTATGGAGCTTGGAATTTTTTTGCAAATGAGAAAGAGAGGAGTTGTAAAGGGAGAGAGAGAGTGATGGATGGATGTGGTAAGTGATGGTTGTGTAAGAAATCTTTGACTTTTGTGGCCTTTTGTGTAAGAGAGTTATGAGATGTGAAGACTTTTGTGGCCTTTTGTGTAAGAGAGGTATGGGTTTGGGAGACTTTTGCGGTTGCTTGGAAAAGGGGTGAAAGTGATGTGTACTTGACATGTACTTGACAAGTGATGGATTGATGGATGATTGATTGATGGGATTGATGTGATTGATCTGACACATCGTAGAGATTCCCTTGGGTTTCACAACACACGGCGTTTCCTCGCACCGAACGTCGGTCTACAACTCTTGACTAGGGTATCGCCTCGGCGCGCGAGTCGCGGCATCGGAACCGCAACGACGGCGCGGTCGCTATGGTATTGGTCTTGGGTTGAGTCGACTCGGGTTGTCGGCATATGAATCAGGGTCGCGCGTCGATATCGTTTAAGGGTAGAAGGTTGCCGGAATTCGACCGGTAAGACCGCGGAAGTCTACGGAAAGGTATGGACCAAGATATGGGTCTTACAGATCATATGTATGAACAAACAATCAAGATGAATAGCTAGTGGATGTGATTGATATGATCTTAAAAGTATGGACTCAGTTGATTGGGGAACTGATGATGGAGGTCATAGATATTTACACTATTCCTAGAGGTGGGCATCAAGTTGAGTCGGACCGAGTTAGATCTAACTCGACTCGATTCAGTATTGTGAAAACTTTGACCCAAACTTGATCCGACTTGGGACCGAGTCCCGCGGGCCTGACTCGATCCGAACCAAATCTTAGCTGGGTTGATTCGAACTAAGTCTGACTCAATCAAAGATAACGAGTCAGATCAAGTTGGCTATGGTTCGGATCAGGTCAAAAGCTCGAGTAGATCTCAGGTTAAAATTTGTTGAAATTTTTCTAGGCCCCATTCAATTAAAAGAATAAAATTACTTGTATTTTTATGTCATTGTGTGGACAGGTGGCCAAACCGGGGTTGCTGCATGTGCGAACATGCAATCGGAACGGGGCTGCTACTTGCGTCGATGGGTGGCTGGAATGGGGATGCTACCTGTGCGGACTGGTGGAGGGGGAGAGAGAGAGAGAGAGAGAGAGAGAGAGAGAGAGAGAGAGAGAGAGGAGGAGGAGGAGGAGGAGGAGGAGGAGGTCGACGGATGGGTGCTGGAGAATGGGACTCCGAGATTAGGATGGGTGTGACGGCCGACTGCTAGATTTAGGGATGGGTAGATTTAGGGATGGGTAGATTTAGGTTTTTTTTCTTTTGAATATATAGTACCCGATTACTGGTTCGAGTCAAGTTTCAAATCAAATCAAGTCCGACTAGATCAGATTTCAGTTCAAGTCAAGTTGGGTTCCTGTGTAACCTGAACTCGACTCGATCGGGATTTGGATATACGTGGGTCTACTCTATCCGATCCAAAACTGGCATTCATGTAACATCCTAAATTTTCACTATTTTGAATTTTTAAAAATTCTTAAATTTTTTTTAATTAACTTATATTATCACTTACTGACCATTGGCACTCAATGTTATCTTATACACGGGTGGACCAGTCTGATCATGGTCAGACCGTGTGCAGGCCATCAAGTCAGATGATCGGTTTGTACTTGGCGACAGTTTGTGCAGGTCTTGCAGCGGCCGAGGAAGGTCAGAAAAATCTAAAATTTTGAAAAACCATAGACCTCACCGGGTTTGTGGTCCATCGCGGACCATAAACCCAGTAGATGCCCCGAAATTAATTATCCACGCCATCCCAGCGGCACTTACAAGGTGCAACTCACCCCAACGTATTGGATTCAGAATCTGGCACTCTTAAATGAAACTGAGATATAAGACATTTCAGCCGTTGAATTTCTTCTAAATTTACGGTGAGGGCCTAAAATTTTTTTTTTACACCCGCTCACAAAATCTGGGACCTGATCATAAAACCGTGACCATTGATCGCAAATCGGACTCGTACGACCAAACTCCATATCTGATCATTCCCAACTTTTGCATGGCCCTTCATCGGCCATGGAGCATCTATCCTATAAGTTTCATGGCCAGGGGGCCACCAGAACTTACCCAATAACCGGAATGGACCCTGTAGGGTGTCACACCCCGAACCGAAAATCAGATTCACAGGAATCCCGATCGCCGAATCCAGTGCCGACAACCTCCGTAGTACCCCATTCTCGGCTCCTAGTGTCCATACGCCAGATTCCGATCCTGGGATGCTACAAGGAGAATTTTTTTTATATATATACATTTAAGTTATAATAAGCATAACCACAAGTATACCCAAATCACAAAGGCAATATCATCACCACATATCCACTAATATAAACTTTGAATACAATGTTGAAAGGGAAAATACATATGTCAAAATAAAATCAAAGCTCCATAAGACCACTGCATGCTCCATGCTCAACGCTGCTGCAACCTAACGTCACCTGCACGCATCTATCGTGCATAAGCTTATAGAAAGCTTAGAGGGTGGTGTAAGTGTGTGTACAAGGTAAGTATAAAGTATTTAATATAATGTCGTCATCATACAATACCGAAAATACTGGTAATCCATAAATCGTACAACATCGGAATAAGTAGAAATACAGACAAGGTCATGAATTATCAGAGTAAACAGAAATACTAATAAGATCATAAATCATACGATGACAGAGTAAGAGAAAATACGGACAATTTTGATGAGTCAATCAATATCAGAATGCGCAATATAGAACAGCTATACAAATGATGAGTCATAAAGAGCCAAATATCAGATGCTGAGGATGCGATGCAACATGTAATTCCTAATGAGTTCACGAATAGCGTCAGCCGTATCTAGACCATATAAAGGCAGAAACACAGTAACCCAAAATACCATATGCTGTGGATGTAATGCAATATGCGGTGTGAATGGAATAACCATGCTTAAGTGTGAGGTCAGGATGATAGTACGTAGTATCGCAGGCTATGGAGTCCATCACAAGAGACTTCTATCCAAACCAGTCTCATATCTAAATTTGGATAGTTAGACTCGATGGATAAACTCCTGATCTCAGGTTAATCGCACGCCCAACAGAAATCCTTGCCATATCGAAGGTACACAACAATTAGTTGCGCACCACCAGCACGAGTGGATAGTGAATGAATGAGTAAATGTGTATGCAACTCCTACTCAATAAGTCCATATATCAGTACGGTTCCTCTCTGAGAAGTCACCAGGGTCTATTACACTTTAAACCAGATTGTCGTCCCATCGCGCGCAACAAGGTGAGTAGAAGAGACCTCACTATCCGCCTGCCAATATCGGGCTCAACTCGTCAATGTCGGACCCATTCCTCTAGCTGGTCAGACTCAGCCTAGCATTGCCCCCTCCTCTCAGGCAGGTAAGGCAGCACCCCTTCCAACCGACTATGACACAGTGAGAGACGCGGTCTAATGTTGGAGCAACCTCTGGAATCAAGAGGATTTAGGGACTTTCACCTAGGGATATCTATAGCACCCCATGTAGAACAGATTTTAGGTATACCATCTGGTCATCCACGAAATGCCTGTGGAGGCTACGACCCTGATGTCGCTAGGGCGTACAATAATCACAGCACACAATGCAAGATGCATGAGTTATACAATCCAGTCATGCATCAATCCTGCGCATACCGTGCGCTCATGTGAGACAATCTCTGCCTATCAGGGAGTCTCTTGACAACTGGCACTATGACATATGCAATGGTCAATCATATCTTATAAAAGACATGCAGATGATGCGTATGGGCATGTATCATGATGTTAGGTAGTCACATACTCATAATCAGTATCAATAACAGGCATCAACAATTGGCCTTGACAATGTAGACATCTAACCAACATTGCCCCAAGAAATGACCCTCACAGGGCCAAACACACAATGGGCTGAAGGCCTCGCACAAAGGCCTAATATACAACACAGTGGGCCCTGCCCAAGGACCATAAATACATCACAATGGGCCTCAACTATGGGTCGCATATACATCATATAGGTCTCAGCAATCGGCCTAGGCAATCAAAATCGGAATCAGAGTAGGCCTCAGTAATCGAAATCGGTCACGATAATCGGAATCGTCAATCGGCCACAACAATCAGAATTAATCGATAAGCGACTCGATAATTGGAATCAATCGGTAATAAGAATCACCAAAATGGTCACGTCAATCAGAATCGGCAATTGGTCATGATAATTGGAATCAACAATCGGTCACGTCAATCAAAATTGATCAGTAATCAGAGTCAGTAAATCAGTCACGTCGATCGGAATCAGCAATCGGTCACGATAATCAAAATCAGCAATCAGTCACGTCAATCGAAAATCAGAGTCAGCAAATCGGTCACGTCAATCGAAATCGACAATCTGTCGTGGTAATCGAAATCGATCGATAATCAGAATTGACAAATTGATCACGTCAATCGAAATTAGCAATCAGTCATGACAATCAGAATCGACAATCAGTCATGAAAATCGGAATCGATCGATAATCAGAATCGGTAAATCGGTCACGTTAATCGCACCGGTAATCAGCAGATAAACGAAACGGGGTCCATAGATGATCAGCCGACCAACTATAGTATAAAGATTAGCACTCAGCCGTAGTTATATCAAATTCGATAACACGGAGTCATCCGTCTACAGTGAATGGGGCCCACTTATTTGGGTTAACTCACTGAGAAAATGATGAGAATGGGCCTAACAAGGCTTAAGGGAAGGTCACAATGTGGACATCCAACCAACATTGCCCATCAATGTAGACATCTAACCAATATTGCCCCCAATGAGTGGCCTACATAGGGCCAAACATATAGTGGGCCTATGACCTCACGTACAATCATGATGGGCCTCATATACGTCACGTAGGCCTCGTCATATGGGCCAACATACATCACATCGGGCCTCGAATACACAACGTGTGTGCCTCGAATACAACTCAATGGGCTACGCCAAAAGGGCCATAAATCCACAACAAGTGGGCCCTGCACATGGGCCTCATCACATCAAGTTAGGCCTCGAATGTACATTACAAGTGGGCCTTAAATACACATCACATCGGGCCCTAACATATGGGTCGGGTATACATCATATCAGGCCTCAAACATGGGCCACAAACACAAAACAGGTGGGCCCTGCATATGGTCCCTATGCCGCATCACGTGGGCCTTAAATACAAAATAGGTGGGCCTTAAATACACATCACATCGGGCCCCAACATATGGGCCGGGTATACATCATATCGGGCCTCAAACATGGGCCACAAACACATAACAGATGGGCCCTGCATATGGTCCCTAGGCCGCATCACGTGGGCCTTAAATACAAAACGGGTGGGCCCTATCACATGGGCCTCGAAATATAAGGCAATTGGGCCCTGTCACATGGGTAAAAATACAAAAAGGTGGGCCCGCATATGAGCCATAAATATATCATGATGGGCCTAGACGGTCTACAACTGTGGGCCTAACAATGGGCCCTAGGGAGAATTATAATGCGGACATTTAACCAATATTATTCTTACAATGTGGACATTAAACCAACATTGCTCCTAAGGCACAGCCGTCATACACATCATTACACAAACCATGGTAGAGTCACACATTGTAATGGACTTGTGTACATCCAATTGGGCCTCGACCCATGGGCCTTAGATACAACAAATGGGCCACATAACTTGGGCCTCATATATATTAAGGTGGGCCTTAACAACGGGCCTCGTATATCACATCGGCCTAACCAACTGGGCCGATTTAAATGGGTCGATTTAAATGGGCCGATCAAAGGGGTCAAAACAAATGGGCCGATTAATGCATCACCATGGGCCTTAGAAGTTTTGAATGGTGGATGTCACTATCTACTATTTAAGTGGTGGGGTCCACCTAAACTTTAGATCTATCATCATTCTTTTTCCCGTGCCGTACAGTAATCGCACAAATGGTTGATCGGCATGGATACAACACATGCATCATAGTGGGTCCCACCACCCAAACAGCCATCATGGTGGGTCACAATGGTTGGACGACATGATACCACACCTACATATTATATAATATATATATATATACTATATATAAATACAGCAACGTCCAGGCCATCCACGGCCTGGACATTACGTGCATCAAGGAGGGCCCCACACGTGGGGTGGGTCCCACCGTCCAAGGACGGTGAACACAATACACACGTGGTGGCATGGCCCACCCAGTGGAGGGATGGCGTAAATGGGTCCCACGGACCTAGTGAAGAGGGAAAACAAATTTCAAAATAATCCAGAACTCGTGGATGCCAAAAGAGTTTCAATGGTAGGCACTCAACCCCACTGTTTCCTGTCGTGTGAGCCGCCTGAGTACCGGATGGAGCTAATCTTTAGAGGGGGCCCACTTCAGGAACTGGACCACCCAACGAACTGTGTGGATAATCAACATACATCATGGTGGGGCCCACGGCTGGGCCCGTGGGTCCACTCGTCCGTCCGCTCGCCAGTTTACAAGTAGCACATGCTGCCTTCTGACCGCAGAAGCGCCTGCGACTGCTGCATCCCTTTTCTTTTCTTTTTTTTGAAAATATAGATTTTTTGTGGTTTTTCATATGTGGGGCCCGTTTCTTGAGAATCTAATCCGTCCAATGGACTTTAGGGCTCAAAACACACTAAACAAGTCCAATATCCAGAATGTTTGGCATATAAAAACAGCAAGGTGGGTCCTAATAGCCTTGAATGGTGGAAAAACACAGTTTTCTGTGGTATGGCCTGTTTTATTATCGGATTGATCTCAAATTCCGGCTCAACGCCTAAAATGATCTGGGGAGAAGGATGGATGACTTGGATTAAATTTATAAATCAAGGTGGAGCCTACATAAGTGGCCCACTCAAAAGTTTGGAATCAAGCTGATATCTTTGTTTCTTCACAACATCTTACAGACGCTGCAGTGCATCCAATGGCCTGTTCACCCTTCACAAAATCCTATCCAGCGTCCAGGGACGCTGGACGGATGGTGTGAATCATATTTCCTCAAGGTGCGTCCCACATTGGCACTGTGTACTTAATCGGGGTGGGTCCACACGTATGAGACCCACCAACCTTGGATAAAAATAGATATTTATGTATTTCTTCCAATTAGGCCCACCTAAACGGACTGCTAGGTGGGCCCACTAGTTGAACGGCATGTATGCAATACATATGTTATAGGTGGGCCACTCATCATCACCAAGGAAAAATGAAAGAGGGAGAGAAAGAGAGAAAGAGAAGCATCCACCTTTTATCGCCTATTCCTTCTTCCGCCTATGCACTCTAGAGCTCCAAGAGGGCATTTTCAACGGTTGAGATGATGATCCAAGGCTTGGATTTGGTGGTAGGAAGGTGGGCCACACCTAGCTTCTCCATGGAAGCTATGGACGGTTTCTTGCTTGGAGGATGAAAGAGAGAGAATGAGAGAGAGAGAGAGATGATGTAAGGAGAGAGGGATGGGTGTGATGGGTGAAAAGGTGAGTGATGGGTGATGTGTACTTTGACATGTGAGGGATGGTTGCTTTGACTTTGAGGTTGCTTGGGGATGAGGTTTTGTACTTGACATGAGAGGTGATTGATGAAATTGATTTGACATGTTGTAGAGATTCTCTTAGGATTACAAATGCGCGATGTTTTCTAGAACTGATCGTGGGCCCACATCTCCTGGCTCGGGTATCACCTCAGCGCATGAGATGCGTCATTGGAACCGCGACGACAGTGCGGTCGCAATGATAAAAGTTTTAAACCGAGCCAATTCTGATATGCAGGACTCAGCTTAGGGTCATGCGCAAATGTCGGATACAGGTCGAAAGTCACCAAAATTCGACTGAGAAAACTGTGGAAGCCTACGGAACGGTACAGTCTATGATACATGCCTTACACAGGGCCATTTAAAGATTGGAACTGTATGATCAAACTCTATATTCGTTCATCTGTTTGCTCCTAAACTTTGCACGACCCCTCATCGGGCCATGAGACACCTACACACTAAATTTGGTCACCTAGGGGGTGTTAGGGCCACCCCAAAACCAATATGGAGTCCTATAGGGCCATTGTGGGCATTTGAGGAAACTTAAGGCCAAAGGGCCCAAGTTTAGGAAATATTCCCTAACTCTCTCACAACTCTCCCTTTTGCTACACCCACCAAAGAGAGAGAAGAGAGAGCAAGGAGAGGAAGAGAGTGTGAAGGAGAGCAAAGGAGGACCTTAGATCGAGGTGGGGTTAAGGAAACCCAAATCTTACAACTCCGTACCTTTCCTCTAAGAAGAAACCCTCCACCATAGCCGCCCATTCGTCTGTTGATCATTTAGGTAAATCATTCATCCCCTTTTCTTAAAAACCCATGTGTTGAGAAGGGATTGACATGATTTCTAACATGTAAATGCTTGCTTTAGGGATTTCGGCCGATCGACCTCAAAGCCCTCATTCCTGGGTCTTTTTTCACAACGATCCATAAGTGCGGACTATTATCCTTAGGTGGCCTAGCACCAATTATAGTATGAGTCTAATGATTTTGTTTGCTCGGTTGTTGTATTGGAGAATCTAGAGAAACCCTAGGAATTGTAGGTTTGTTGGAATCGTATGGAATTGCATGATTAGTTCTCATCTTGATGTTGATCTTGTCTCTCACATGATTTAGTATATGGATGATCATATGCTCTTGTTTGTTGATTTTCTCATATGGTGTTGCTTCATAGTAGATAAGAGTTATTACTCTTGTGCATTGATTCCTTGAGATGTAGGAAGTGCTTAACTTCCTCACTAACCCTCATAACTCACATGCACCTTATTCATGATAACTTAGCACGCTTGTTAGGAATATTTGCATCATATGTTGTCATGTATGTAAACATGATACTTTTATGTTAGTTGATAATCTTGATGGTTGGCATGTTATGAATCAACATTGAACCCTTGGGATGGTAGGGAACATGAGAAAAGACGGTAGTCCCATCGGTAGGACTATGCTAGGGCTAAACCCATGAATTTGAGTGGGTGTATACGGGCGGCAGTAGTTCGACTACATGGGTCCCTTATACCCGATGTCGCTCGTCGCGTGCTCGCCTGACTCGCGCAGTCTAGCCTACTTACTAACCAGCTCTGTTTGTTAACTCTGTTTGCTCACATATGTATGGAATCTGGAACACCCTACTACTGTTGCAGCCCATCGATAGCCACTTGAAGTTGATTGTTGAGGTTCAAATATTGCATATTAGACCCCAGTTATTACATGGATTTATGAACATGACACTGCTTAATAGATTATTTTAATCGTGTTTTTGTTATAGGGTGTAATTAGGAGCGTTGACTGAAAAAGAGTATTAAAAGTATTGATTTGATGCTTCAGAGACACCAGAGCAAGGGATGGACTCCAGAGGACTGAGATCAATGAATCTACACACCAGGGATCCAAGAAAATCAGGCCATTCACATTAAAGATGACCCGAAATTGGTCCAGAATGCAAGATCACAGAGTTTTCGCTCTCTGATTGACTTGAAACTTCATACACGTGATGGGGGCCATAAATTAACCGTACATGTCGAATTTCAGCCATTGAATCCATGTGAAAGTGGCTCAACAGAGAGATCAGAGGGTGTTAGCCATTAAACCACATCTTGACAATCTATAAGCGATCAAGGCTCAAAATTAGGCGTTAGAAAGAGCGTGAAAAATAACAAGCCCTGGTGAAATTTTATCTCATTTGAATGGTGCAATCAGGAGATACGGACGGCAGAAGTTATAACAAAATAGGATGGCAAATTTGTAAATAGATGTGTCATGCATGGCTACGTGAAGAGATTTTATCTTTAACGGTCAACGTTGTCCATGAGCTTGTGGCCCACCCTGAAGTCAGATCTACTTTAAACTGGAGGCCATGGGCCAACATTACGTACAGGAGCCCATAGGAGGAGTGGATTTCTAGGACAGGCATCGCAATGGACCCACCTATTTTTTTGAACAAAACTTTAGAAAAGCCGGCAAAACGTACAAGGACGAACGTAGTCCGATTGGGTTTTGATAGTGGGCCCCACCCATCATTCATTTCGATGATCGGGACCGTCCATTCGGATCTCATGGTCCATATTAACAAGGCCTAGGTGACCAAATTCCAAGAAACAACGAGCTTAAGTTCTCAGCCATTAAAACGCAGGATGAACGGTAGCTTAAGTTGATATAGTGGGCCACGCCAGAACCTACCAAAACCACCCTTTCCTGAATGGTTTTTCGAGGGGAGGTCAATGAGCGGACCTGATTCCTCAGAAACTAAGGCATGTGGGCCCCATAGCTAATGCAACGCCCTATTTTTAAGGGATTTACGTAGGCGTCTGTCCGGAGAAAATTGAAATTTTTGGGTTTTTATGCATCCATCAGGAGGATCGGATATCCAATCTGAACCGTCCAAGTGAAGTACCAGCCAGGGCTGACCCTAGCCATGGTGGCAGAAGCAATGATCGGAACTAACAACATCCAGATTTTCAGTCCAAATGCAGCCTGTTGTGCGTTTCTTACTGCGAGAATGAAGTTTTTTTTTTTTCTGCGTAAAGAGGAGTGCGTAACTCCTTCTCACCGCCTCTCCTTGCATAAACACAACCTCCTTACTGTATAAAAGGGAGAGAGGAAGGAAGGGATTTCATCGGAGGCTGGACATGAAGCACAGGAAGGAGCAGAGAAAGAGTTTTTTTCTTTTAGTTTCTTTTTCTTTTTAATTTTTATTTTGTTCAAGGAGTTAGCCAATCATGTTAGGCTAAACCCCTTAGCTAGGGCTAAGGGGTGAAGCTTGTAGCGTGACGGGGTGATTTTTACAGCTTGGATTTATGCTTATGAACTGATTTCGATTTAATTTTATTATGGGAATGTTTTTAGTATTTAATGGTCTTTTGTGACTGAAATTATAATGGGTCTGCAATGGCTTTGAGCATCTTCCTTTCCTTTATGTTTATGACGTCAGGAAACCCTGTTGTTCACCATCGTCTCCTGGCATGGTCGGATGATGGTACCCTTCCTAACCTTCATAGCATGCTGACTGGTTGGTAATTAGTTTAATTCTGTTGTTTGCCATAGTCTCCTGGGCATGGTTTGGTGATGGAATCCATTCTAATTCATATACCTTTCATCTCTTAAAAACTATATCAATGACAGTTCAGTTTAATTTCCATGAAACAGGCGTAAGATCTCCTTGATCTTTACAAGTGGATCCTCTGAATCCCTAGTTTCCTATCTCTGATTTCTCCTAAGTTGTAGATAATAATTTCACAATTATTCCTTAAATTCTAGTTGATTTCGATTTCATCTCATTCTAGTTCTAGTTCTAGTTAGTTTTAGATAACGTACGAGTTTCAGTCCCTTGGGATTCGACCTCGGTCTTACCGAGTTTATTACCACATCACAACCCTGCACTTGGGGAGTGAACAAGTTTTTGGCGCCGTTGCCGGGGACTGACGGTTGCATTTTTAAAATTAATTGGTTTTAGAATTAGATTAAGATTAGGATTTTACTAACTTTATTTTATTTTTATTTTTTTCCTAGAACTAACTTATTTTCCTGTTTTGTAGGAGCCTGACATAAACTTCTAATTCGGTAATCCCTTCCCAATTCTTCTACTTTTTCCCCTTTTTAGGAACTAGTTTAATTTTGGAAACTTTTTAATTCTAGGGTTTCCTATTTTAGAAAATTTCTAGGGTTAGGAAACTTCCCTTTTCTTTTTAGAAACTCTTTCTAATTTTAGAAACTAATTCATCCTTCCTTTATTAGAAACTTTCTATTTTAGGATTAGGTTTTCCGTTTTAGAAACTAACTTAGTTCTAAGTTTTCTTTTAGAAATTTTTAACTTTTCTATTTCTACTTTAGGAAACTAATCTCTTTTGTTTTCATTCGCAGGATCTTAACATAGTACTCCAATCTGGTAACTTCTCTCTAACTTCTCCTCTACCTACTTTCCATATTGTTGTATGATCTTTTCTTCTATTCTTTAGGATTAGATTCAGATTAAGGGTTTCATCATGTATATGAATGAGTGGGCACGTCCGTATGTTGAGATAGCTTATGGAAAACAACCTATGCCTCAAAATGTTTCTGAAAATATCTTCAAGAACCAATCGGAATATGATGCTCCACCGATTAAGAAGACTTTCGGTGATTATCTGCGGGAGAATAATTGCATTCCACGAGTTAAGAGAACATTATGTGATTATTGGAATGATGACGCTTATCAACCCCCGACAGATGACCCGTATGATTCTGATCAGTGAAAACATAAGTATTTCGAAGATGAGCCAGTAAAACATCACGGTAATAACTCACGTGGATCAACCACTTATGAATATCCACCAGAAATAATCTAGGAGGAGTTATCTCCGAGCTATACAGACTATATTACTGGCATGAGGAAATTACTAGAAGCGCTTGAATCACGCATCGATAGGCTAATGGAGGATAGGTCGTCTCAGCCTCAACCCAATCCAGAAATACAATGCAAGGAAAGTGATCCTCACTCTCTTTTGAAAAACTCTGGAATTTGGAATGAGGAGTGGGATTCCCTTAATGAGCATGTGGTTCAATTTCCTGATGAGTCAATCTCGATGACTATTCGAAAGAATGGTGAGGATACATGGGTGTCTTTTAAATACATTCATGATGACACACCTTCCTTACATGACACACATGATTTCAATGATGAGGAGGTTAGTTTATTCGAACCTCAACTGAGTTTAGAAATAGAATGTGAGGAAGGCGATCCCATCCCAACTGTGCACTACACGGAACTGGATAATGATGCGTATTAGGATGATGATCCTGAATGTGCAGCCACAGTTTCCCTAGAATCCCTCTCAAGTTTGGTCCAGATCAATGATCAAGACGTACATGAAGTGGTGGGTCATAATGAGCCACTCTCATCACCTGACATGTCTGATTTAAAGGTGGAGGATGAGCCCCTCATGACCGACCCTTCTAACTCTTGTAAAACATATTTAGACCACTCCCCTAAATTGAATGTTGATATGATTCGGGAGAAGGAGGAATTGCCCGCTACGACTCTGGAATTTGAAACCACTCAGTTGAGGCCACCATCTGAGCTGCACACATTTAAAAATTCAACGCCTCAATTGAGTAATTTCAATGAACATAGTGATCACATCAATGCTTCACTTACTGATCTTCAATCTATCTGTGTAGGACTGGAGCAAGAGAGCGTACCTCCATCCACTGTCAAGGATGATGGATTCTTTGCGCAGATCATCACGAGCCACAATAAGTCACACTCAGCTAAACTTCCCAACTCTTGAAATTGCTTGGCACACTTTGTAGTTTCAAACGATCCCATGTTAAGAGACAAAGTGGATGCCTTGCAAGATAACATCTCGGTAGTCATCACTGACCGAGAGAACCCTTATTCTGAAACCCTCTCTTCCCCTGATCCTAAACGTCTACCAGTAAAGGAAGAGGAGTTGAAAATTGAACCGAAGTTTGGAGCTTCGGAATGTATTGAGCTACATCACTTTTTAAGAAGTTTTCTAAACTTTATTTACTTGTAGTCTTTGATTCACCATGCGATACTAACGTTGAAACTTCTTCTGTCACAGGTGAATCGTATATATTATGGATACCTCAAGTAATTAAATGGAAAATTTCTTATGAAGTCATAAGTCTCTCTGGAAAGTCATGCTCCAGGGCGCCCAAGCCTATTGCAAAAAGAGCTTTTGGATGATCCTGTTGAGGAACTTACTAAGAAACTTATCAAGATATTAGTCGGAAGGGGAACCTTGTGGCATGATCGATTCAATGTTTGTGGGTAACATTACTGCAAATCCTCACGAGACTACAACTCGTCCACTAGGGGTAACCTAGGGGTTTAAAGGCTTGTTGCATACGCTAAATGTAATCGAGAGCACCTGCGAAAGTGGTATAGGTAGGATTTCAATGTTTAGTTTAGTAACTGTAAATGTTTTCTTTTCATTAAATTCTTAATGTAATTGATGCTTGTTACAACTTAAGACTAATAGCACCCACTGAGTTGATCACTCACTCCCACTCTAGGACGGTGTTTTAAAACACCAACTAGACTCTCCCGTAGATGCAAGAGATGCAAATTTCTAGGAGCATGGCGCCGCGCGCCGCGAGGAGGAGGATGAGTTCTCCTACTTCTAGTTGATGAGTGGGTCTTCACCGGCTCAGTAGATGGGGCGTTGGACCGTTGAGTAGTGGACTCAGCTTTATTCTTTTAGGCATACTATTCTTTTTGGTGATTTTGTTGGGTAACGCTTGTATGACCCATTATACATTCTTTTGGACTTATATATATACTTCATTTCTTTTATTTCAGTAGACTTGTGTATTTGTGCTTCATATTCCAGAAAATTTCAGGCTGCGCATTTAAATTTAATTTACGCGCATATTAATGAAAATTGATTATAAGTAACCCCAGGAACTCAGGAGTCGAGTGTATGCACGACCCCCTATTTTTAGGGCGTTACAATTCAGTATGGGTCGAGTCAGATCCCCCGAGTCGAGTCGGATCCCACCTAGCTTTAACTACTCCTAGGTGTACTGCAACGATGGTGCTAAACAGTAGCAATTTAAACTGTGTTAAACTTCAAACTTGATACATTGGGGTTGGGTAGAAGTGAATGAACTAAAGCCAAAACTAAGATAAACAATGTTGCTTTGTGAGAGATATTGTCTGTGATGGCTTGGTTGGTGCCTTGAATTTTTTGTTAAGTACTCCTTATATAGATTGGAGGGTGATGACTGTCTTTAGGTTTCCTTGTTGGTCCACATTTTATCCTTGAAGGTTATTGGACCGTATCTCAATTGGACATGGATTCCTCCTCAAATCCCTTGATTTTCTACTAATTTATGAAGTATTCGCTTCTCGAACCTTCATAGTCTCCATGAAAGCACCGATCACCTTTGGAAAGTTTTCCTTTTATGCATGATTGTGTGAGACATCCTTACTAAGCGTATCTGGATTGAAAAATATTTCTGATCTTGGTGGGGCTCTATAAGCTTGTTGAGCATCCTTCTTAACCTATGTGTCCTTCTCGTGGTGTCTTGCTTTTCTCGATCACATACATGTATACAACTCTGAGCCCTTTTACTTTTGGCAGGTGATATGTCACCAAAGAAAGTAAGGTCAGAAGATATCCTTGAGGCATGAGTAAAATTTTGTCCGTCATTCATACATGGTGCCAATACGTAACGACATTTCATTGGTTGTATAGACTATGATAGGATATGTGTAAATAGTGGGCCCACATTTCTCCATTCGCCACATTTTAAAAGATAAAAAATAAACTTAGTGAGAACACGCGTGCAAATTAGGATCTATTCTAACAAAACTCTCTTCAAAATTTAACAAGTTTTAAGAAAGAATGGATGTTTTGTTTATATATATATATATATATATATATATATATATATATATATATATATATATATATATATATATATATATATATATATTTCCCACTATATATTCTAACACACTCTAATTATTACATCTAGAATCATGTCATTGTGATCCAAATCATTTAGATGATGGCCTTCATCTGCAGATAGTATGACATTGAATTTTCAGGATTGGAAGATATTATTAATGGCACACAAAACAACATAAAATGAGATAGTCCACATTAAACGAAAAAGATAAAAATGATCAAAGGGTTAAAATATTCTAATTTAAGAGATTTTATTTGGGTATTTTTAATCCATGATGAGCCAATCTTAATTGTTGGGTCATGTATTAGGTGAGGTCTACCTAATGGATCATTTGGATCTTGAACTTATGTGCCTGATGAGTGGAGCAACCTAATTTTGGGTACATATGATCACTTTAACATTGGAGACTACCTTGTCCATCACTTACATGTCCCAAACACTCACCAACTTGTCACGCATGAGTTTGTGAAAAGGGTTGGCTCATTGTATCAATGTTTTGAATAAGTGAATTATTATTTCTTACTTGGTTATTAGATGTCATCATCTCTCACCACGATATGTCTAGCAAGTGGCTAGAAGTTTACTTGAATGTGGAATTTTGGCCAATTTCAAATCATTATGATCCACTTGATGAGTGGAAAGCCTAATTTTTTGGGTTAAAATATGGTTTACCCAACCTAACAAATTGTCAGGGCTCACATATATGTGCATGTAGACACCCCACGCTAGCAATGATACACCTTATCTTGAATCGATTCATGAGTAGTTCCCTATCACATGAGTGAGATACGTGACACATGTCTTATGGTAGTAGCTAGCTAGACTTAAACTTTTTGGTTACTCATGACTTTTCATATTTTAATCATATTCAGCTATTAGGGCAACTAAAAAGATCTTTTGTTTATCTCTTGTAGAGATCTTTCTGCCACGTTGCATCATCTTAGTTGTTGATCTAATGTGGTTAGATTAGGTGTAAACAATGCCCCTATGTCTCTTCGCATTTGATCAGAATTTAAAGAGGTGTATCTGCATTTTTTGGAGAGTCATAGCGACATCTCTCATGTGACAACACTTGATTGATCTGCAACATGTATTCACAACAAGGTGGTAGATCTCTCACATAGGAAAGTGAATTGATGATTCTACATGACGTATTTCCATTAATTTGTTGATTGCTTGTGCCATCTTTATTTTGACAGTTACCTAATACCCCGATGTTTCGTTTAATGAGAGTACGATCTCACGGCGATTCTCTTTTAATTAAAGTCTTCTCCTCCCTCCATTCCTCCATCGTACTTGTTTGTTTGTGTTTTAGTGAAAGTTCTCTGCTCATTAGTAATCGTGATAGATGCTTCATTACCTCTGAAACTTCAACTAGCAAAGAGATTTTTGAATGATCTCATAACAAAGACTTATCTAACTTGACTTTCTCTTTTGATCCTTATGACATTCCCATGGTAATTGGCCATCTTCGAAACAAAGTTTCAACTATTTTAAACATAGTTACAATCTTTTAATCTTTTGATGAACTCTCAATAATCATAAATAAATTCAGAGAAGCAAGATGGGAACATTAACGGGCCAAAACTCTTCTTTCCTACTTAAACTTTTGAAGGAGGAAGCCAAAAAATTGCCTGAAGAACACGATCATCTTAAGGAAAATGAAATTTATTGCTAAAAAGAGATTTTCGACATTAATAATCTCATTTGGGATGAACGACAATGTCGATTACAAGTACCACTAGAGATGCAAAAAGCATCATCGTGATAAAAATCATGATGAGGTTCACTGCCTATCTTGAGAACTCACTTTTCTCAATGGATGAATTCAGGAGTCCTTGCAATATCAGGGAATTGTGAAGGAAGGACTACAAGAAAATGATTTAAAGAAAATCGTCATGGGGAGGTGAGCTGATGAAGCCTCAAAATTTCTGAGGAAAGTGTGGCATGAAAGCTGCACTTGGAAGTTGAGGTGTGCAGAAGCCATAGATGTGATGGTAGTGACTTTTGCTCAATTCACTTCCCTTCATGAGAGGCATATCTGAGTGCTTGTTTTAAAGCTAGTTGGCTTACTTTTCTCTCCATTTTTTTGTAGGAATGTAATGAGGTTTTTAGACTACTTTAGTCTTTGACAACTGAACTTCTAGTATGCACTTTGGTTCTTTAGTCGACTTTCGTTATTTTGATCATCTATAAAACTAAAAATTGGCCCATTTTATGCCTAAATCGTAAATCTTTATTTTGATAGGACATTCTCCTTTTTAATTGGTTATTTAGATTATGTTCCATAGAGTGCTCATAGCCTAAGAAGAAACAAACATGAGCTCGAGGGGTTGGGTTTTCTCTTAATCGAGCACGGACACAGGCAACATTTTGGCAACTAAAGATAGGGAGATGTTGATAATTTGGTTTAGTTCCTGCGAAACAAAAATGAAGAGTCTCATCATCAAGAACCAAAGTGAGAAACATGTTGATAATATAGAAAGCAAATAGCATAGATTCAAGTCCTATATATAATAGGAATATGACCCTAAAATGATAGTGGTAGTAGTATCTTCAATGTTTGCTATTTATTTTCTTACTAATTTCCACATGGTGGGGATGTATCTTTTTAGGAATCAACCATTGATAGCCAATTTAAATACTCCCCCAATTAGATCCTGCAAAATGTATGCTCCTTTGTGAAATAATTCTTTAAGTTTATATGGATCATCCCAAGTTGGAGACCACTTTCCATATTGGGATTCTTTATCTTAATTGGGAGGATGACTTTCCAAACCAGGGACCCTTCATTAAATGACTTTTATTTAACCCTTTTATTGCATGCTCTGGCCACTTTAAACTTGTGTAGCTTTTGTGTAAGGTTCGTACCCTAGTCCATACCATTCCTTAGGCTTCCGTAGTCCTCCCGGTTGAATTCTAGTAACCTTCGATCTGTAACCGATATTTTCACAAAAATCTAAGTCACATCCCGAAGATTTATATTAACTCAACTCGAAACTTGTACCCTAGCGATCATGTCGTCGTCGCAGTTTCAATGTCACGTCTCACACACCGATACGATACCTTGGCCAGAAGATGTGGGCCCGCATTCATTTCGAGAAAAACGTCGCGCGTGCAAATTCTAAGAGAATTTCTACAACATATCTCATCAATCAAGTCAAGTACATCATCCATACCCCATGCCACCTCACCCTATCACAAGTACAAGCACCCATTCCCTCTTTTCCCCAAGTCAACTCTCTCTCTCCCCACTCATTCCTCTTTCACACAAAATTTAAACTAACCTATGCCTTCCCATCCCCTTTCTTACAGCACCCACTCCACCCATCCCTTATCAATCCATCACTTCTCTCTCTCTCTCTCTCTCTCTCTCTCTCTCTCTCTCTCTCTCTCTCTCTCTCTCTCTCTCTCTCTCTCTCTCTCTCTCTCTCTCTCTCATTCTCTAACAATTCTCTAAACTCCCAAGAGAAAGCACCCAACATCCAAGCTTTCCTAAAGCCAAGTGTGGCCCACTTTCCTACCCTCTCATCTCCCATCTCAACCCTCCATTCTTCATCAACCTTCATCAAGATCAAAGATAATGAGAAAAAGAGTCTAAGGAGCTAAAGAAGGTGGCCACACATGGGCGATCCACCGTTAAATTTTAAATATCTAAGGGCCCACTTATTGTGGGACCCACTTGATATATGCATTTTATAAGAGAGGGGTCATAGTGGCAGGGTCCCTCCATCCCCCATTTCTCTCTCTCTCTCTCTCTCTCTCTCTCTCTCTCTCTCTCTCTCTCTTATATGGATGGTGTGTGTATGTGTGTGGCCCACCATGAAGTAAGTATTTCATCCATGTCTTCCATCGAGTGGGCCCACATGATAGTCCATTTGGACAGGCCTGATTGAAGGAAAACATAAGTATCAGTTTGATCTAAAGCCGATGTGGGCCACACATGTGGACCCGCCTTGATTATGTGGTGATCCACATCGTCCCCACCATTGGACAATGGGATGCTTACGATGGATGGTTAGAATCCACACTATCCAAACGTCCAGGGCCTGTACGATGGATCTGGACAGCCAGCCACCTCTTATAATATATATATATATATATATATATATATATATATATATATATATATATATATACATATATATATATATATATATATATATATATATATATATATATATATATATATATATATATGTATGTATGTATGTATGTATGTATATATAATGTATATATAATGTGTGTATATATATATAATTATATAATATAATATATTATAGTAAGTGTATTTGGGTGGGCCACTCCCACATGGGATCCATCTTTAACGTTTGAGCATCAGCACCGTCCAGATGGATCTGGACGGTGCCATGAGTCTTGATGTATGTGTTTTATCCATCTGTCCATCTGGACGGTGGCAGATGGGGCCACCACTAATGGATGTATTTCATCCAAACCATCCATTCATCTGACATGCTGGCCACCTCACCATTTGATACATGTGTTACATCTATAATGCCCATCGATGGGCCCCCACGACACCAGCAATTCTGTTGGGCCCACTGGTGTATGTGTTACATCTAAACCATTCATCCACTTGGCGTCACATCTTAAGGTTTGAGACTAAGAGTAAGATAGATCTAGTATCAAGTGGACCACACTACAAAAACAGTGGGATTGAATGTCTACCATTGCAACCCTTTGGGTTACAGTAGTTTTGGACTAACATGATATTTGTTTATCCTCTTAGATCAGGTCTTTGTGACCTTATGAACAAACTAGATGAAAAATAAATGCTATGGTGGGTCCACTTGAATTTTAATAGTGAAAATCATTATCACTATAGTTTTTTGTGGTTTGGTCCAGATGATCTTTGATATGATTCATTTTTTTAGATAATACTCTAAAATGATCTTTAAAAAAATAGATGAATGGTGTAATTGGTGCAACCCATTTGATGTATTTAAGGCCCACATGATGTGGCCCATTTATGTATTTGAGGCCCACATGATGCGGCCCATTTGATGTATATAGGCCCATTGGTGCTGCCCCTATGATGTGGCCCATTGGCTCATTGGTGCGGCCCGTTGATACGGCCCACTTGATGTATATGGGCCCATATGATGTGGTCCATTTAATGCATGTTGGCCCATGGGTTGAGGCCTAATGTAATGTATATAAGGTCCATGAGTGGGCCCAACAAGACGTATGTGAGGCCTTTGTGTGGGCCGAATGTGATGTATAGGAGGCCCATTACGAAGTGAGACTCCACCATGATGTATGTAATGATGTTTATGGCGGTCATGCCTTGGGAGCAATGATGGTTTGACGTCCACATTGTAAGAGCAATGATGGTTAAATGTCTATATTGTAACTCTGCTTAGAGCCCGTTGTTAGGCCCATACTTGTAGTGTGTAGGCCGTCTAGGCCAATCTTCGTTATGAATAGAGTCATCACCATATAACATGCTTAGTATAGTTCCATGATTCATGCTCTTACGCATCATATGTATGCTTGATATGAGGCATAACTAATTATAGCATATGCCTTCGTGTAGATTGTTTATAGGCTCCCTGATAAGCGGAGTTTCCCCACATGAGCGCATAGTACGCGCAGGATTTCTTCATGACTGATAGTATGCTTCATGTACTTCGTATTTGTATGACATGAATACTGTACACCCTAGCGACATTAGGGTTGTGGCCTCTACAAGCATATCATGGATGACAGGATCGGATACCGAAAATATTGTTACTAGCATCGGGGAGCCATAAATATCCCTGGGTGAAAATTCTTAAACCTGATGGTACTAGAGGATGACTCCAACATCGAGACTAAGTGGATACATGAGAGCACGAGGACCGAATACTAGGAGGCTACATCTCCTACTGTGTCGTGGTTGGTTGAAGGGGGTGTGGCCTTACCCGCCTGAAGGTAGGGGCATTACTAGGCTAAGTATGACCAACTCATAAATGGGTCCGCTATCAACGTGCCAGATAGGTATTGGTAGACTATTGGCTAAGTAGATAGTGAGGTTTCTGATACTCACTTGGACTGCGTGCCTAGGAAAGGGACAGTGTCATTTGGAGTGTACTAAACCCCGGTGATTATCCAGAGTGAGAACCGTACTGATATTTGATGCTCTAGTGATGAGCTGCATTGATATATGGATTCAGAAGAGGATTGACATGCTTGAGTTGTATCTCACATCGCATAGTCTTGATATGGCCGATAACATTTTATCTTGCACCGCGTAGCCTTAGTACGGCTAATTGTATTCATGTACTATTCAGCATGATTTCACATTACTCTGATATAGCATTCTAAGCATGCTCATATTGCGCACACACTCTCACCATCCACTAAGCTTTTTATAAGCTTATGCATGATTAATGCATGCAGGTGACGCCATCACGTAGCCGTAGCTTAGTCGCAGCAGGAGCGTGCATTCAAGCTTCAGGCATTTTCATTATTCTTATCTTGTATTTTCCTTCACACGCATTGTATCTTAAATTTTTTATCAGAGTGGATTGTGTGATGGTGTTCTTGTGGTTATTGTTCATGGGTTATGCTTATTACGAATCCAAATCATGTTTAAAATCTTCCTTGTAGAATCCCAGGATCGGAACCTGGTGTATGGGTGCTGGGAGCTGAGAATGGGGTACTAAGGAGGCTGTCAGTGCCGAATTTGGTGATCAGGAATTTTGTGAGCCTGATTCCCGAGTTTGGGGCATGACATTTTATGAATACAAATCTCTAAACCTAACTTAATCTAACTCTTCTAATTCAGTTAACATAACTTCAGTGAATTTGGTTAGGGTTAATTGGGACTAAAATGCTACCTTAAGCAAAGGTACATTTACTTCCATTAGTAACATAGTATCGTTCTTATATGTTAAGGTAAATGACTGGCGCCAACTCTAGTCCTTTGTGAAGTTGGATAGGCCCATAGGTCTAAAGAATACAAATCCATTATTGACCGTAATTATTTTTAATATGCCGAATCTATGAATGATGTTCTCCTTGATAAACTTTATCACTTTGTCTTGTCCCACTCCTTGCATTGGCATAGGTTCAACCCATTTCATGAAGTGGACAGTATGAAACTATGGTAATCTAATAAAGGAGGGTAGATTTTTTCGATTAAATTGATGACCCATCCTCGAAATGGCCATAGTTTGATAATAGGATGAAGTTCCACGGTTGACACATACTTTAGTGGTCCATGCTTTTGACACACTTCACACCCTTTTGCAAAATTTATACAATCATTAGTGATCTTCAACCAAAAGTAACCGTGACTCTGAATTAGAGCCCTCATTTTCAAACCATCCTGGTTGGCCTCACAAATTCCTTTATAGACTTCTTCCATGACAATCATTACTTCATCATGTTGAGACATTAAAATAAGGCCATCGAACACTTTATGATAGAAATCATAATTGTACAAGACATAATTTGGAGTAATTCTCTTGTGTTTGGTCTTTTATCCTTTTGTGGGATTTAAGTATTCGATGATTGGATTTCTCCAATCATCTTCTTGTACATCTAGTAGGAAAATCTCTAAGGTTGACTCTCTCTATAAAACTGATGGTAGAGATCACTTTTGCATCGAAATGAATATTTCATCTATCCCTTCGGGTAAACATAGTTCCATTGTGAGTTGCACAATTTCATTGGCATCTTCATTTTATTCTTAGGGGATAAATTTTAGATCAACTTAATCGAAATTATCCAACAATTGAACTACCGTTACATAATATGGCATCAAAGCTAAGCTTGTGCATTTGTAAGATCTTATAATTTGGCTTATCACCAACTAGAAGTCTCCCATTACTTTGATCATCCAGACTTTAAGCTTCGAAAAAATCTCAAGGCCAATGATCAAGGCTTCATACTCTGTTTGGTTGTTGGTGCATTCAAAATATAGTTGGAATACATACTCTTGTTGTTTTCTAGTTGGGGAAATTAGGACTATTGATCGAACCCAAGGTTTGATAATCCAAAGTATAGGGCTGCGATGCAGTAATAACTCAATAATACCGAGGTCAATTCATAGAGAATCTATTGAGAATATAGTAAGAACTTAATTTAAGGAAATGGTTGGTTTGAGTTTTTAATCCAGCGAAATAAAAGGGTTATAAAAATAATTAATAAAAAAGACTAAGGTTTTAAGAATCCTCATCAATAGACTTTGAATTTAATTTGTCTTCTTGAATTAATAACTCAATTAGAACTAGATTTCAATCTGTTCTAATAAGAAGATAACACAGTAATATCAATTATAAACATCCAACATAAATTAGAATCATGATAGACTTAATCTCTCATGAAGATCTAAGTAATCACATTGTAGGGAATTAAAAGCATCTAATGTACCTGGAGGTGACAATAAATAAATCAAATTTATAACTTGATTCATCTAATATAGGAATTCAATCATATCCCATCACAATTAAATATAAAAATCTTAACTTTCATTAAAAAATGAATTAACAATCAACTCTCCATTAAGATGTTCATCCATTAGCCTTAACTAAGAGATTAGCCAAGCA
Organism: Magnolia kwangsiensis; assembly: GCA_037074715.1. NCBI lineage: Eukaryota > Viridiplantae > Streptophyta > Magnoliopsida > Magnoliales > Magnoliaceae > Magnolia > Magnolia kwangsiensis. The sequence goes on from CM073583.1 coordinate 70,090,577, forward strand.
TGATTAATATCTTAAATAAAACTAAAAGAAGAACTAGGACAGAAGGATTGAAAAGGAATGATGATTCTAAAGAAGCTCCACTACTCATAAGTCTCACTCCTTGTAACGCCCCGAGTTTTCATGGCCCGAGTACATACTTATTTCCAAGAATTTCGGGTGTTAATAAAGTAATAATTAGATGCTTCAAAATCGTACCTTGTTTTTTTTAAATCACATCTGGTTATATTCACGAAGGTACCCATTCAAAAGAATAAAATCAACTGTACTTCTTATTTCATCAAGACTTAAAATTCAACCAACTGTCTAATGCCCTATCAAATGGGAGCTAATTAATTACATTATCAAAGTTTGCAGTGAAAAATAAATCTAAACAAAATGCGATCCTTCATTTATTCAGAATAATCTTCCATAGAGCGATCATCACCCGCATCTTCAGTTCTGCTTCACCTACAACATCTGTATGGTTGGAGAGAGTCAATACCCTACTCATAGTAATAGTTATCCTTTAATATTTACAATAATTCAAGTGATTCATAATGATCAAGTATGACCCTCTCCAACTAATGTCTGTATGGTTGGAGAGGGTCATACTCCACCACTACAAGTGGTATCGATATGCCCAACCATTCTATATGAATGCATGCCTAGCATAGTGTGTATGATCCATCATACGTAGTGATCATCATAATGTGGAATATAATTTCATAAAAAACCTAGCTCGCTCCACATCCCATGCTATGAAGATTCATTAGCATGTCCCACTCTATCGTGGATTTCCATGAACACCTCAAGATAGCACAATACATGTATCGGATAAATAACATGACACGATTTGTTCATGGAGCGACTATTTGCGGCATCCAATCCTGGAAGTGATATAATATACATGGTGAGTTACTTAAATTGATTTGTGAACCACTACTTACTTTTCATGAAATTACGCGACGACTAAGATGGTCACTACCTGGAGCACATTATGTCCATGATAAAATATATAAATCACTAGATGTGAAACATTTAATACATCACTTGCATTAATAAAGAAATAAGTTAAAGCATAAGACTTTTGGAATTTCAAGACACATGCCCAAGCCATAAAATAATGAAGGTAACACCAGGCTAACATAATAAGGAGAAAAATAACAATAAGCTAACTCAATAAAAGAGAAGAGTAACATTAAGCTAACTCAACAAAAATAAGAGGAGAAAGAGTAAAAGCCAATTCAATATAAAGTGGAAACACACATCGCTCTTAAAATTGACAAAAGACCAGGCTTGTATCTATCACTCCACATGAATCCATAAAAATTAAGTACGATCAAATTATATATTAACCATAATTCTCATGAGGATAATAATTTATAATGGTCCATCAATTAATTGTCTGAAAATCATAATAAAATGAAAATATACAAAAATAAGACAAATCTTGTATAAATAAACTCAAATTAGTGTAAGCTTAAAGGAATCCCTCACCTCTTGTCACGTCCCAAACTCGAAAATCGGATTCACAGGAATCCCGATCACCGAATCCGATGCCGACAGCCTCCGTAGTACCGTATTCTCGGCTCCCAGCATTCACATGCCAGATTCCGATCCTAGGATCCTACAAGGAGGATTTTTTTTACATTTAACTAGTAATAAGCATAACCACAAGTTTACCCAAATCATAACGGCAACATCATCATCATATATCCACTAATATAATCATTTGAATACAATGCTGAAAGGAAAAATACATATGTCAAAATCAAAGCTCCAAAAAACAGCCGCACGCTCTAAGCTCAATGCTGTTGCAACTTAACATCACCTGCACGCATCTATCATGCATAAGCTTATAGAAAGCTTAGAGGGTGGTGTAAGTGTGTGCACAAGGTAAGTACCAAGAGTTTAATACAATATCATAATCATACAATGTTTGAATAAGCCGAAACACTGACAAGATTATATATCATATGATAACAGAGTTAGCGGAAGTATGAACGAGTCCATAAGTCAATCAATATCAAAATACGCAAAATAGAACAACCAAGCAATAAGGAATCATAAAGAGCTAAATATCATATGCCTGCAGGTGTAATGCAATATGTGATGCGAATGAAATGACCATGATGGAGTGTGAAGTCGGGATGATAGTACATGGTATCGCAGGCTATGGGGTCTACACAAGGGACTTCTATCCAAACCAGTCTCATACCTAAATTTGGATAGTCAGACTCGATGTAGTAGACTCCCGATCTCAAGTTAGTCGCGTGCCCAATCGAAATCCTTGCCATAACGAAGGTACACAACAAGTAGTTGCGCACTACCAGCCCGAGTGAATAGTGAATGAAATAAATGTATGAGTATGCAACCCTCAATAAGTCCACATATCAGTACGGTTCCTCTCTGAGAAATCATCATCGGGGTTTAGTACACTCCAAATGGCACTGCCACTCTCCCTGGCCGCACAGTCCAAGTGAGCGTAAGAAACCTCACTATCCGCCTAGCCAATAGTCTGCCAATACCTATCTGGCACGTCGAGAGCGGACCCATTCCTTGAGCTGGTCAGACTCAGCCTAGCATTGCCCCCTACTCTAGGGCAGGTAAGGCCGCACCCCCTTCCAACCGAGCACGACACAGTGGAGAGCGTAGCCATCTGGTAATCGACACTCAACGCCCATCTACCCACTCGGTCTAGACATTGGAGCATCCTCTGGTACCAAGAGAGTATTTAGGGATTTTCACCCAGGGTCATCTATGGCAGCCCGATGCTTGAACAGATTTTTGGTGCCCCATCTGGCCATCCACGAAATACCTGTGGAGGTCACGACCCTGATGTCGCTAGGGTGTATAGCACATAATGCATGATGCATGGCATGAGTCATACAATCCAGTCATGCATCAATCCTGCGCATGCCGTGCGCTCATGAGATAACCTCTACCTATCAGGGAGTCTCATATCAGAATGCTCGATGACATATGCAATGATCACCCATATCTCATAACAAATATGCAGATGATGCGTATGGGCATATATCATGATGCTATGCATTCTCATACTCATAATCGGTATCAACCGTCAATCTCGACAATGTGGACTTTTAACCAACATTGCCCCTAAGGGATGGCCCATGTAGAGTCAAACATATAATGGGCACATGGCCTCACACAAGGGCTAAATATACGAACCAGGTGGGCCCTGCTCATGGGCCTAACACATATCACAATGGGCCTTGCCCATAGGCCTCAAACATATTTGGGTCAACCACCACCACAATAGGTGGGCCTCATACACATCAAGGTGAGCCTCAACAACGTGCCTCATACACCTCAATGTGGGTGTCAATAGCAGGCCTCATACACATCAAGGTGGGCCTCAACAACGGGCTTCATACACCTCCAGGTGGGCCTCAACAACAGGCCTCATACACATCCAGGTGGGCCTCAACAACGGGCCTCATACACATCAAGGTGGGCCTCAACAACGAGCCTCATACACATCAATGTGGGCCTCAACAACGGGCCTCATACACATCCAAGTGAGCCTCAACAACTCAGTCAAGATGGTCGGCCTCGATCGCTAATCGGCGATCGGTAACCAGCCTCGATAATCGGCACTGATAATCAGTAAACAAACAATGCGGGGTTCATAAATGATCGGCCGATCAATTATAGTATAAAGATTGACACTCGACCGTGGTCATATCAAATCCGATAGCACGGAGCCACCCGTCTACGGCAAATGGGTCCCACTTATTTGGGTTAACCCACTAAGGGAATGATGAGAAAGGGCCTAATAGGTCCTATGGGACAGTTACTATGTGGACATCCAACCATCATTACTCTAAGGTGTGGCCCTCCTAGGGCCGAACATACAGTGGGCCCACGGCCTCATATAAGGATTTGATGTGCGTCACAATAAATTCTATACAAGAACTACGAATACAAAGGTGGGCCCTGCATAAGCAGGAAGTGGGCCCATTCATAACATACCCGTCTAAATGGATCACAAGTGTATCTAAGTGGGCCCCCTAACATGGGCCTTATATATGGCCTCAGCACCAGGCCACAAGTACACCAAGATGGGCCTAATCAATCATATGGGCCGATATAAATAGGCTGGTCAGATGAACTTATACAAAAGGGCTGAACCAAATGAGCCAAGTCAAATGGGCCTCCAAATACATCGAACCGGGCTTCATCAAGTAGGCCCTAGATACACCAAATAGCCTAAGCGTCCAGGAGTTATACTAAGCATGTTATAAGGTAAGGGATGCTATTCATAACGAAGATGGGCCTAGACGGCCCACAAATATGAACATAATAATGGGCCCAAGGAAAATTATAATGCAGACATTTAACCAACACTATACTTGTAGTGTGGACGTCCAACCAACATTGCTCCCAAGGTACGACCGTCATAAACATTATTACATAACTCGAGCTGGGATCACACATTGCAATGGACCTAGGTATATATCCTATTGGGCCTTAAATACATCAAATGGGCCATATCAACGCGCCTTTTTACTCATCACATGGGCCACATCAATGGGCCTTTTACTCATCAAATGGGCCACACCTATGGGCCTTATGTGCATTGCAATGGGTCATAACCTAACCCGTGGCCTTAGAATACATCAAATGGGCCTAATCCCATGGGTCTCATATGTAACAAATAGGCCACCCTACTAGGTCTAACAATACCATCACATGAGGCCGAGCCGAGCCGACTGAACACAACATCAGGTGGGCTGGTCCGAGCCGACCTGACTGAACAACAACAACAGGTGGGCTGCTCCGAGATGACCTGACTGAACAATAATATCAGGTGGGCTGATCCGAGCCGACCTGACTGAACAACAACATCAGGTGGCTGGTCCGAGCTGACCTGACTGAACAACAACATCAGGTAGCTGGTCCGAGCTGACCTGACTGAACAACAACAGCAGGTGGGCTACTCCGAGCCAACCTGACTGTGGCCGACATCTATACTTAGCCATAGAGGAACTCATCAGTCATGACTGGTGCTGGCTGACCTCATGTCCCACAGAGCTGTCCGAGCCGACCTCATCTCTAGTCGGACCATGCTTACCCATAACATATACCCTCATATACTGGAGATCCATGGGGCTCACGGCACATCAGAGAGGACCAGCACCGCTCAGACATTAATTTCAACTTATCCAGGTATACCAGCACTACCCAAAATAGATGGATGGCATGGATTGGTCCCATAGACCCCATGCCAGCTTACATTACTCAGTTGCCACCGCCAATAGGGGTGGATGCCAGAACCTCCGCGCTGAGATGAGGTAGCTCCGCTCAGTTACTAGTTGAGCAATGGGTCTGGGTTTGAACATGCATCAAAGAGGGTCTACACGGACGTGGCCCCACTGTCCAGGGGTAGTAGACGGTTTGGACAAGACCCATGCACCATGGTGTGGGCCATCTGGATGAATGGAGGGAGTGTATGGGTCCCATAGACCCCCATGGTCAGTCCACTCAAGTCCATACACACTCCATGTTAACCACCACCACAGGAAACGTTATCAAGACTACAAGAGTTAGGACGGGGCATCTGTCACTCCGCCTACTACCAGAACCATGGGCTGGGTGAGTCCGTCCAGAGATGAAATAATGTATCTTTCCACTCAGTTTACTAATTAAGTAAAAGGGGTCTGGATGTACGATAGCACCCTGGCTAGGGATAGAAACCAAGGCCTCAAGTGTTGCAGCGAGGTATCTCCATGCCACCAACCAGTTACGTTGTGGAGCTGAGTGGACATAATAGCCACCCCCACTAGGGATGGATGCCAAGACCTTAGTGTTGAAATGAGGCATCTCTCACTCCGTCTATCAGTCGAGCTGCGGAGCTGAGTGGACATGAAAGCCGCCCCCACTAGGGATGGATGCCAAGACCTCAGTGTTGAAATGAGGCATCTCTCACTCCGTCTATCAGTCTAGCTGCGGAGCTGAGTGGGCTCAGCGTTGAGACAATATATCTATCACCCAGTCTGCTACCTGAGCTGTGGAACTAAGCTCACGTCTGATCACGCTTCACTAGTAGCATGGCCCATCCGATGCTCCGATCAACCTCATTTTCTGGCTCAACGCCTTAAATGAGTTGGTGCATAGGATAGACGGCGCGGATTTAACACCTCCATCAAGAAGAGTGTGTATGAGTGGGTCACCCCACAAGCTTGTAACCCAGCAAGTATTTGTGTTTTCACAGAGACTCCAGCGTCCCTGGACGCTGGACGGACCTCACGGTAAGGGTGGGCTATATTCAAGTGGGCCACCACATGATGGATGATATGGATACAACACTCATAAGGTGGACCCCACCCATAGACGGCTTGGATAAAACACCTCATGATGAGTTCCATTCAAGTGGGCCACACGCCCAAATCACCACACAAAGTATAAAAAGAAATGAAGGGAGGAAAGGGAGAAGCACCCACCTTAGATCTGCCTTCTCCTTGGACTTCTTCTTTCATCAACGCATCCTAGAGCTCCAACGGTTGAGATTGGCTTGAAAGATTGGATCCTTGCTCTTGCTCGGATGGTAGGGAGTGGCCACACAAGCTCCTCCCATGGAGAGCTGTGGACGAGGGTTGCTTGGAGAGAATGAGGGAGAGAGATGAGAGAGAGAGATGTGTAAGAGAGAGGGATGGGTGATGGGTGATGGGTGTACTTAGGTGTAAGAAGGATGTTGACTTTTGGGGTTGCTTAGGGAAGGGTGTGAGGTGATGTGTACTTTGATTGATGGGATGTGATGGGATTAATGGATGGGACATTGGGTAGAGTTTCCCTTGGGTTTCGCAATGCGTGGCGTTTTCCTCGAACTGAACGCGGGCCCACAACTCCTGACCAAGGTATCGCCTCGGCGCGCAAGTCACGACATCGGAACCGCAGCGACGGCGCGGTCGCTATGGTAAAGGTCTCGGGTTGAGTCGATACGGGTTGATGGCATATGAATCTGGGTCACGCGTAAATATCGACTAAGGATCGAAGGTTGACAAAATTTGACCGGGAAGACCGCGGAAGTCTACGGAACGGTACGGTCTAAGATATGGGTCTTACACCTCTTGAATCAAATCACTCTGTAGGATTGTTAGAACATGAAATACACACCGTAGGGTTAGATTCTATCATGTTTAACATAATTAGCATGATTAGATATCAATACCATATGGTTTGTACGGTTAAGATCAAGACCTAATGGTTTTGATCTTATAAATCTAGGGTTGTGGTCTAAGTTTAGGTCTTTTTTAAAGGATTTTAATTCTCTAATTTGCAAAATAAAATTTTAAATAAGATAACTTGCTCAAAACTGAATCATAACCAAGAATTAACTCACTTCAATCCATGGGTTCAATTTGACTTAATATTTAAGTAATTTATACATGTTTGAGATCAAATTTAGATGGAAGTTTACATATATGGAGGATTACAAAGAAAACTGTGTGTCAACCTACCTCTGTAGAAATTAGGTTCAGTTCACAAAACCTAAGATTAAGCGATTTTCTTTTACTGAGGTGACTTGGTTCAACTTGACTAGTAGCAATTTACATATGAGTGTTTTAAAATTATAAATTGAAAGAAAATTTGAGACCATTCAGAGATCACAAGAGAGTCACAAAAGGACACACTTACCTAACACTTAGCTAGCAACTTCTTGAACGAGTTGCATTATCTGGTCCCGATTGATCAGCTAGGATTCTTTGATTAGCGGTTGATATGGCCCAAAGCGATTAGGATTATCTTGAAATCTAGGGCCTTGCAGCAGATTGAATCCAACTGGAGGTCCTTGATTTCTATTTTCAGACATGAAATCCCTGGCCTGCCATTCAGGTCGCGTAATCTCCATAGGAGGCGGTGCGTTCCCGACCTCCGAAGGAGGAATCGGTGATGGGTTATGTTGTAATGGCAGCATAGGTGGTAATGAGACTCCATTACTGACTGAGCTTCCTTTAGGTTAGGATGTGGGCAGCATCTGTTCTATTATCATAGCCAACAATCATTGCATAGCGTCAGTCTGACTGGCCATGTAACGATTTGTAGCCTCAGATTGAGCGTGGAATTGCTCTGCTTGGGCCTGTCCATATTCTTATACCATCTGAATGCTGATTTAAACATCCTGAAGCATACCAGATACCTCGTCCAACAGCATGGCAAGGACGTGGACAGTCCGGCCTGATTTTTGGTCGGGTTAACATTTAAATTAAGCCCCTCTAGAGGTGCCTGAATTTGCACATCATCACCAAGAGGTGGTGCAGTTGGTGTCACGGGTTCACTTTTTCTTTGCATTTTTTGCAACAACTAAACCGGTAATTCAATAAATAACATCCCATGAGTGTGCTGTTAAGGGTTAAATATTGCATATTAGACCCCAGTTATTACTTAATTTTACGAGCATGATACTGTCTAACAGCTTATTTTACTCGTGTATATGTTACAAGGTGAATTTAGGAGCCAGGACTGAAAAAGGGTACTAAAAGCATGAATTTAATGCTCAGAAGTCACCAAGGCAAAGGACGGACTCCAGGGGACTACGATTAAAGAATTTACACGGCCGAGATTCGAGAAAATCACGTGTTTCATGCTAAAGAGACCTAAAGGTCATCCTGAATGCACGATACAGGGTTCTCACCATTCATTCGGCTCGAAACTTTATATCTGGCTTGAGGAACATAAATTAACCATACACGTCGAATTTCAGCTCTTGGATCCCTGTGAAAACTGCCGAACGGATAGATCAGCCCACAAACCACTAATTCTGGACCCACCTGAGATCTGGATATGTTTCAAATTTGGTCTCAACCCATTATATGAGGAGACAAGATGGATGGACAGAGCAGATTTCCCAGAACCATCATCGTGGACCCCACCTAAGTTGGGTGTACGTAGTGCACAAGTGCACTAGCTGTGGACGACAACGCAAAGACGGTCAAACCGTTTCTTAACCGACAAATAAGGAAAGAAGAAATTTCCTTCTTCTTCCTTCACGCAGTCCGTCCGCTGGGAAGATGTGTGGCCCACCTTCACCATTCAAACGGATGATCCGAGCCATCCAATGCATCCACGAGGAGCGCCGACCCTACCCATGATGACCATTTGCAACCATGCACGCACGCATAGGAAAATCTTGATCAAACGCAGGTCGGACGACAGAATAAAAACTCTGGTGGGCCATACCGAATCTAATCCAAAAATGTCCATATCCGAATGGTTTTTCGACGTGAATCCATTAGAAAGAGTGGATTTCTTCTTCAGTGCTGATCAGGGGCCCACCGAGCAGCCTAACATAGTACCATGCGCAAGAAACGTTCCCCGCTTCCAATTTTCACGGGCGACGTGGCCCACTGTCCGTGAATCTGATCAATAATCCAGATCGTCCATCTAGTAAACCTCCCAAAATCGTCCAAAGGGATGTTAGCCTTTTGGAAAGGAAGAATGACATTCTTGTGTTTTCATTATATACGCAAAGGGTGTGCGTAAAGGTTATGCACACACGGCCTTCTATTGTGTAAACTTACACATGAAACTGGCTCCAGCTGATCTACGCACGCCTCTCCACCACCTGCGTTACCTATAAGAAAGAGAGAACGTGAGAGATGAAATCATCCTATCCTAGGGACATCTGGTGCACGAGAGAGAGAGAGAGAGAGAGAGAGAGAGAGAGAGAGAGAGAGAGAGTTAGAGTTTTCTTTCTTATTTTTACTATTTTTCTTATGATTTTGGGAGAGATCTAGCCTAATCATGTCAGGCTAAACCTCTTAGTTAGGGCTAAGAGGTGAAGCTTGTAGTGTGATGGGATTGGTTCTATGAATTTGATTCATTTTATTTGAACTCTCTTTAATTATAATTTCATTAATAGGAATACTTTCAGTTTTTAATGGTTTGTTGTGACTTAAATTACAATAGATCTGCAATAGCTTTGAGCATGTTCTTAGCATTATAAGGTTTATGAATTTTGGAACCGTGTTGTTCACCATCATCTCCTAGGCATGGTTAGAAGATGGAATCCTTCCTAACATTCATACATCCCTTAGATTGGATGTTGATTGGCTAAATTTTGTTGTTTACTTTTTCTCATGGTTTTGTGATGGAATCAATTCTAATTCTCATACCTCTCATCTCTTGAAAACTAGATCAAAAGAAATTCAACTTTGGTTTTCAATGTGATATCTTCCAACTGGATGAAGATGGGACTCTGATTCCAGTTGTGTTCGTGAATCAAGCATAGATCTCCCAGATCTCTACAAGTGGATCCTTGGCACCCTAGTTTCCCACCTTTAAATTTATTAGTTTTTAATTAATCTATTCACAAATATTCCCTTAATTCTCCTTGATTTAGATTACATTTTATTCTAGTTCTACTTCTGGTTACTTTCAGATTACATACAAGGTTCAATCTTTGTGGATTCGAGCTCGGTCTTATCGAGATTATTACTACATCACAACCCTATACTTGGGGTGTGAACATGTGCCAAAAAATTGTTTGACCACTGTTTTTCTCACACTGTGTGCAAGCATACCTGAATTAGATTTTCAACTCCAATTTGAATCGAACAACAATGACCCCGAGTGCTAAGATAGGAAGACACAGAGTAAGACCGAGACTCAATGGGATCGACGATCGTTGCAAACTATTGAAGAATGTCTCTCCAATCTAGAACTGAATCTAGTATACAAGCGTAAACCCAATATTACAGCTAAGTTATCAGATACTTGATTAATGTTATTGATTACACTACGAAATGTTAATAAAAAGTTCAAAAAGTAAATGGTTACACTAATGAATGTAATTTACTTGACATGAAAAGTAAAATATTACACTATGAATTGTAAATTGACAAGATAATTGAAAGATAAGTTTAATTTGTTTGGTTTGGTATGAGATGATCGAATTATTTTGCTGCAATTTTCTTCTATTTATGGCTTTAATCCAAATCATTCTGGATTTTTTCATGTTCTAACAGTTATGGTAACCGTTCACCATTACTCTACTTCTGGATACTTCTCACGTTCTTCTTCATTGGCCTATCTTTTCACCGCCTGTCAAGTGATTGTGACAATTCGATCGCTCCTTCTCTTACCATTTGTCACATAGTCATCCAAGTTCGGTCATTGTCTTCTTGACCCCTTCTCTAGCGTTAGGCCACAATCAATACGTTATGGCTCCGCTTTCCTATACAGAGTCATACATATCTGTAAGAAATCCTCTTACATTCCATGCGTATCCATACAGATCACACGTGAATGATACTAATTGGCCGAAATAGGGCTTAACCGGAATGGATATGAACAATAACATAATCTTAATCACTAGATCTGACACACAGGAAAATTAGGCATAAACAATGGTCTGTTCCTAGTGTGATGCAACAAACCAATGGTCTGGATTCGAGAACCAATGGCCCACATGTTAAGACATAGAACCTGTAAGTGTTATAATGTTTAAAGAATATTTTATACATTATTTGTCAAATTTTATCTTGTCAAAACATCTTAACAAGTGATCTTCAAGTTGGTTCAAGTTCAAGGTTCACGCCTAGCACAAGTTGAAAATCAAAATCAAGCTCAAGCTCAAGCTCAAGTTGAAGATTAAGCTCAAGTTAAAGATCAAGCTCGATCTACTAAAGTTCTAGTAGAAGATCAATCTCCTTAAAGAAGTTCAAGACTCTAATACACTTCAAGCCTATAAAGTTCAGTCCATACCAGTATTATAAACCCTAGAAAAACCTTAGGATTAAGTGCTTTCAAAATATATTTAAAATTGGATTTTTATGCTTGTAATTGGTTGAGTTTCGACCAACCTAAGTTTTGGCTCGACCAGTCTAAGAATTTCTCAACTAGTTTTAATTCTAGCCGGAGTAAAATAAAAAATTTGTTGCTCCTTCGACCAGTCAAGCATTTCTCAGCTCAAAGTCCAGCAACAAATTCAGTTCGAATTTTGTCTCCTTTGACTAGTCGAAGACCCTATTTAACCAGTCAAAGACCACCTTTGATCAATCGAAGATTCATTAAATCTTATCCCGCTCAAATTTGAAAATCCATTGGAATTGAATTCGATGCTTAGATGAGTCGAAGCAACAACTTCTTTACCTATGAATTGAGGTTCTCTCTCAATCCAAAAATGCATTCATGTCCACCAAAATTCTTCTGCAGGAAAGAGAGAAGAACCTCAGTCATTTTCAAGCTATCAAGTGGTATTTATAAATCATTTTATAGCTTTTTTTTTAATTCGTTAATCTCTAATTTTATAATTCTGATTCTAAAATGAAAGAGAGTACTCTTCTTTTTTAGATTTCAATGAATTAATACAAGTATCCATTGTTTTAAATCAAATTAAAATTAATAGAACCCTGTACCTTTTCTATGGGACTAAACATTGAGCATTCATCAATCAAGAAAAGTGGTTCTACAGCTACAACTTCTTCTACAGAAAAGATAAGTATACATTTATATTTTGTATTTTGTTTTTCTCAGACAGCCAAAAAATCTTAGTGTTAGTTTTTCTACGATAAACTTAAAAATCTTAGTAAAGGGTTTCTTTGTTTGTGATAATCCACTAAAATCACAATTGTATCAGGTTTTAAGGTGACTTTATGAAAACCTTATTCTTAGTGAAAGCCAAAATTACGTGGTAAGTAATTATGGGAGTAGAATAGGTGTGGAGTGAAATTGTAGTGAGGACCACTCTAATACAAGTAGGAATAGGTCAAAGTGTCCTAGAGGGGGGTGAATAGGACTTTACAAAATTTTATGACAATTTAATATCCCATTAACCTAATCTTGATCTAGTATGGAACTATCATGATATCTTCAATTTAACTCTAATGCCTTCCAAACCAAATAGAGGATCCAATCACTAGATTATTCAATATTAAGCATAATACAACAAATAATCTATAACATCTCGAAAATCGGTGGTCGAGTAAAAACTCAACTCCCGAGTTCCAAAACGTCACTTATGCAACATAGATAATGATAAATGCATGTTGTCTGTAGAATGGCATTAAATAAGATTGGGACTAAGCCAAAACAACATATCATACTCCAGAGAGTTAAGTTTTGCAAGCGGAAGACTGTGATAAATACATAAAATATATAAATGATTGTAAGTCTCCAGAGTGTAAACATGTTACCAGGTTAACTAAATACATGTATACTCCAAAATAGAAAGAAAAGAATATACATGGGTGTGAAAAAAAAGAGGCAAACTACCAAGTGTATTGGCATCTAATCAGTAACCCTGTAAACCCGTCGATCAAAACCTGCATATAGGAGGGATCCTCCTCATCATCATTAAGTCCGGCTCTACTTCGCAAGCATCGCCATCATCTGAAACTAAAATAGGGACTGGTTGGTGTGCGCAACACCGTCCCGTAACGTGGGAGTGAGTAGCTAACTCAGTGAAAACTATACAGCAAAGGTTAACATGTTATCAATTCAATCAAGCAGTAATGATAAAGCAAGCAATTCAAACATTCCTAAATGCTGTGATTAATGCAAGAATGAAATGACATGATAGATGCCCTCACCGACATACTCCCTCATGCGACACCATCTTACTTCCGCGACATGCTTTCTTCCCTCAGTGCTCCACATCTTCCAGGCACATGCAGTGCGATATGAATATGATTACCGAGTTGGTATTAGTCCATTTCATACAGCAGGATTGGGAAGCTAAGGTACCTCCCTTATATCAATACCCAAATAATGATCCATTCTAGGGTCGTCAGTCCTAGCATATCTCATACGAAGTACGAATCTAGGTCGCTGCAAGGGCTGCTAGGGCTGTTGCACGCACTCGTTGCACCGCTCCCCAATCACCTTATCAATACAGGCCTAGTTTATATCTTTAAGACTGCATCAGGACTCGTCGCCCCCATGCGGTGTCAGGATAAACTCAAGGTCACTACAAAGGGCTGGCAGGGTTGTTGCTTGCACTCGTTGCTCCACTCCCCCATCACCTTATCAATGTAGGCCGACGGCAAGAATATAGTGTCCCATACCACCATAATCTGCTCAGAGTAGGGTGCTCACTGGTCACTACGGGGAGGTCAGTGGCCCCAGCATAGGCCGACAGCTCGACCACGGTGTCCACCATGCCCGGTTCATGAGTCTTACGGGATCGAGGTACCAAGGTTAGACAGGCTTTTCAATGGTAAGTTTGGTACCTTAAGTTCAAACAGTAGCGTCCAAACATAGTGAACAAACATCGGGTCAATCGGGTTACTTGACAAGCTTAACTAGGCCAAGCGCACGTTGAGTTGAACGACATGGAATGCATAAGCACTCCGTGTGGCCTAACCACTGCCGAACACCCCAAGCACGACTCAGATTCCTTAAACTCATCTTATGTGGCGAAACAACATCAACCACTATTTACAGAATGATTACCGATTACCTGGACTGTAACACAGCCCCAATCACATACAAATTCTAATAACTAGCATATGACTCATATCCTACATCCATATGAACAATCATGAAGTATAACTTGAATATAAATAGCACATGTAGGAATTGATACACACATTTAACATGTTTCAACTAAGTACATAATCCATGGAGGAAATCATATACACAGTTAATACAAATAATCTAAGTTACACAATGCATGGAGGAAATCATATACTCAAGTATTGTGATTGAGATTCATATCTCAACAACCTTAGCAATCACATTTTTACTAATTACTAACTCACTTAGGCATTTATACAAACCCTTAGATTACACATTATATCATACATCTTATGTATTCAATAGAATACGTACTAGGGCGAATCCTTTCATCAAAGGGTTACTGCCTATACAACAACCATATATCCATAACAGTTAGTCATGGCGAGCACGAAAGTGAACTCCATACTCATTCAATCATTTTCACAAACACTTAGACTACACAATATAACATACGAAACGTATGTTGATATATCATGTATTTGGGCTAAACCCTTAGCCCAGAAGTTGTTACACATACATCCAGCATACATAGACGGCAGTTAATCATGGCAAGCACAAATCTGAATTTTATACGTATACGGTATTTTCTATAAATACAGTATATTTAATATAGTTAACGTATAACTGAAAAACGAAACGGACAAAGCTTCAAAGGGTTCCTGAGAGCAAACAGGTTTAGAGTTTGATCCTGGATTTCAGGGTAAGGTAGCGTCAATGATTCTATAGGTTTTGGGTCTTACAGATCGCATTTAAAGTGGTTGGTGCTAATTTTGCAAGAAATCTATTGTAACGCTGGCTAATTCACGTTAAATTCTAAAGAATTTGGTTCTAAATGATTCCTTTGGCTTTAAAATTGGATTCTAAGAGGGTACCAAGGTGTTATGGTTGACCCATTACCTAAGGACGTCTAACCCCAAGTTGATATAAATCTGGGGTGTTACATAATCTAGGATGGATGAGAAGTGTGAATGTGTGTGAGAAGTGATCCAAATCAAAGCATTCATATTATCATGCTTTTTTTTTACACACACACACACATACCCCCCCACACGCCGTAGTGGGCTTTCACCATTCATATTATCAGGCTTGCATGTAAAAGATTAACATAAAGAAGGATCAAGCAAGAATCAATCCCAAACACAATCATTTTATAGTGGTTTGCCTATATGCCTACTGAAAGTGCCCTTACTAGTACCCTTATTTGTCAATTTACGTGTGTGTTAAGTCAGTCGGACTGCAGAGCCTCATAGGAAGATCAATTCAAGTGTTTTCCTCAACCGGAGGTGTGGTAGCTCGCCATAGGTAAATCTAAGCCTCACATCCTATGTCCCAAAACACCATGTGAATAAAACCCTTAAAATAAGATAGACATCATAGGGTTTTTAAGTGAGAAACTTCTTTCAACAATCAAAAAAATCTCTAATTTTTCTTGCTCTATCGATTGTATTGATACACATCTCGATATGATTGACCTGTACTGTCGATGTCCTCGAAAGACCAATCGATAAAATCGAATGAGGAATTAATGTGTCCAGCAACCACATACATATCTGGATGGAATTATCGATGTATCGACACATGTATCGATATCATCGATGTTTGAATCTCAAGCCCACCGAAGGTGGCTTGATAATATCGACATGCAGATCCGGCGCCCCTATTTTTACTCAGAAAAATCATATATGCTTCGATATATCGGAGCTCTCATCGATACCATCAGAGTTCAAATCTTGATGATATCGGTCATGGGCACGAAGTGTTGAGGGTCAAATATTGCATATTAGACCCTAGTTATAACATGAATTTGTGACCATGAAAATGTTTAAAGGCCTGTTTAAATCGTGTTTGTGTTGAAGGGCGAATTTACCAGCATGTGACTGAAAAGGATGCTAAGACCGTGGATTTAACGCTTTGATGTCACCAAGGCAAGTTACAGGACTCAAGGGGACTAAGATCGACTCCAGAAATCTGATAAAACCAAGAAACTGAAGCTCAAATGGGCCTAAAAATCAGTCAGAATGCAAGATCATGGGGTTTTCACCATCCGTTCAGCTCAAAACTTCATACATGGTTTGAGGGCCATAAATTAACCGTACAAGTCAAATTTCAGCCATTGGATCATTGTAGAAGTAGCCCAACGGACAGATCAACCCATAAAATCTCAAATTTGAGCCCACCTGAGATCTGGATATGCTCCAAATTTGGTATCAACCCTTCAAATTAAGTAACAAAGTGGATGGACGAAGCAGATTTCTCACAAACATCTCTGTGGGACCTTCATGTATAGCGCATGTGCAAGGACATAAGTGCACCCGATGTACACCAAAATACCTTAAGTCGGTCAGCGTGCGCTGACCGACTCATCTTCTCAATTCAAAAAAAATAATCCAGCGGACGCATCAACGTCCGCCAGTTCCTCTCAGTGGGGCCCACTCCTCATCCAAACCCTTAATCTGGACCGTCCATTGTGTGTAAAAAGGGGGCATTAACCTCGCCTAGGTGGCCATTTCACTCCATGCATGTAAACACACGGTGAATTCATCCGAAATACAAGATGGATGGCTGGTTTACAAGCTCATGGAACACCTTGTTTTGGATCTAAAAACGGGCCTTCCCGGATGGTTTTTCGTGAGGATCCCAATGGACGAAATGGATTTCTCCATAAACATCATGGTGGGACCCACCGACCATCACAGCAAGATCCGTAAGCTCTGTTTCACAATAAAGTTTGTGATTTTCCTTTGTTGGCCACCACCATGCACCAACGATCTGATCTGGACCGTCCATCGGACTCCAATGGCCCAGCTAATGCAGACTTAGGAGAGGGAATTTGAGGAGAGCAGCATGATCAGTTTTTCACCGTTCAAACATAATTTAGACGGCAGAAGCAAAGCATTAGTGGACCACACCAAAACTTAACAAAAATCGTCCGTATCTAACCATTTTTCTGACGTGATTCCAATAGACGAAGTGGATTTCTTCACCAATGTTGATGGTGGGCCCCACAGGGTTCAACGTAGGTTGATGTGCGTAAGCAACGCACGTCCAAGAATTTTGGAAATTTCGGTGAGATGTGGCCCACTATCGTTGATCGAATGACTGATTCGGACCATCCAGAGGACTCTCAAGATAGGGAAGGTTCTAGCCATGATGTCAAACGGGTAAGATAGATGATCAACCCTCCGAGACGATTCGTCGAACATAAGTATCCATACGGTTTTCTCCTTGCGAAACAGGGAGTCCAGCTCTGTTACAAACAAACTGCATAAAGAGGAGTGCAGAACTCCTTCTCATCATGCAGCAACCGACCTCTCCACCGTCTTATCTACCTATAAGAAAGAAAACATGAGAGGATATGAGGAGCTTTTGGAGGGGATCTTGAGCTGAACGTCCACAAGAGGGAGAGTAGAGTTGTAGTTTTTATTTTATTTTATTATTTTTACTTTCATTTTTTCTTTTATTTTTGTTAAGGGATTTAGCCTACTCATGTGCTGTTGAACCTCTTAGCTAGGACTAAGAGGTGAAGCCTGTAGCGTGATGGGAGATTTGTTGCTTATGCAATTTGTTTAAGACTGAATGATGTTAATTTTAGTTTGATTTTAAGGGAATATTTTTAGTTTTTAATGGTTGTTATGACTAAAATTACAATGGATCTGCGATAGCTTTGAGCATGTTCCTTCTCTTTTTATGTTTATGATGTCAGGAAGCCCTGTTGTTCACCATCGTCTCCTGGGCATGGTCGGATGACGGTACCCTTCCTAACCTTCATACATGTGATTGGTTAGTAATTAGTTTAATTCTGTTGTTTACTTTGTCTCCTGGGCATGGTTTGGTGATGGAATCCATTCTAATTCATATACCTTTCATCTCTTGAAAACTATATCAACGACAGTTTAGTTAATTTTCATGATTCTTGAAGCAGGCGTAAGATCTCCTTGATCTCTACAAGTGGATCCTCTGAATCCCTAGTTTCTCTCCTCTGAATTCTCTTAAGTTATAAATAACTATTTCATCATTATTCTTCAAATTGCAATTGATTTAAATTTCATCTTAATCTAGTTCTAATTTTACTTAATTTTAGGTTACGGACAAGTTTCAGTCCCTTGGGATTCGACCTCGGTCTTACCAAGTTTATTACTGCATCACAACCCTGCACTTGGGGAGTGAACAAGTTTTTTGCGCCGTTGCCGGGGACTGACGATTGCGTTTCTAAAATTAACTAGTCTTAGGATTAGATTAAGATTAAGATTTTACTAACTGTAGGTTTAGGTTTTTCTAATTTATAGAAATTAACCTATTTTCTTGTTTTGTAGGATCCTGACATAGACATCTAATTTGGTAATCCCTTTCTAAGTTCTCCATTTTTTCTATTTTTTAGAATTAGGATTTTTAGGAATTTTTTCTTTTTTAGAAACTAACTCATCTTTCCTTTACTTTTTTTATTAACTTTCTAATTCTAGGATTTCTTCTGTTTTTAGCAACTAACATAATTTTTAATTTTAGAACTTTCTTGTATTAGAAACTTTCAAATTTTAGGATTTCCATTTGTAGAAACTAATTTCTTTTGTTTCCTTCTGCAGGATTTTAACTTAGGACCTCTAATCTGGTACCTTCTTTCAAACTTCTCCTCTTCTTACTTTCCACATCACTGTAGGATCTTTTCTTCTATTTTTCTTAGAATTAAATTTAGATTAAGAGTTTCATCATGTATATGCATGAGTGGCAACGTCAGTATGCTGAGAAGGATAACCTATTTTGGGATGATGATGATATAAATCAACCTATGTCTCAAAACTTTTCTAAAACTATCATCGAGAACCGATCATAATATAAAGATCCACTAGCTAAGAAGTCCTTACGTGATTATATGTAGAAAAATAATTATACCCCACAGATTAACAAAACAGTACATGAGTGTTGGGGTTATCATAACTATAGTTGTGAGAATTATTATCACCCATCCGATAAAAAGAAAAAAATGCGTGATTATATCATGAGTGATAATAAGTATTACCAACCATCAGATTCTCCTACCTATGATCCGTATGACTACAATCAGTGAAAATATCAAAATTGGAGAAATGAACCAACAACATGTTATAATGATTATTCTCTTGGATCCCCTACCTTTGAGATCCAACCAGAAACGATCCAAGAGAATTCATATCAGCGTGACATGGCTTGTCTTGAGAAAATTTGAAAAGCAATGGAAACACTCACTTCGCGCCTTGAAAAGATAGAGGAGGCTTGTCATCCCAACCACAACCCAATCCAGAAATACAATGCGAGGAAAGTGATCCACACTCACTTTTGAAGAAATCTGAAATTTGCAATGAGGAGTTGGATTCCATTAATGAGCATGCGGTTCAATTTCTCAATGAGTCGATCTCGATGACTGTTCAAAAGAATGGTGAAGATACATGGGTGTCTTTTAAATGCATTGATGATGACACACCTTCCTTACATGATACACAGGATTTTAATGATTAGGGAGAGGTTAGTTTATTCGAACCTCAACCGAATTTAGGAATAGAATGTGAGGAAGGCGATCCCATCCCAACTGTACACTGCATGAAATTAAACGATGATGCGTATTGGGATGATAATCATAAATGTTCAGCCCAAATTCTCCTGGAATCAATCTCAAGCATGGTCCAGGTCAGTGATCAAGAAGTGCACAAAGTGATCAGTTAGGAGGATCTACTCCACTTATCTGACATGCCTAATTTAAATGTGGAGAATGAACCCCTTACAACCGACTCTTCTAACTCTTCTGAGACATGTTTAGACCACTCCCCTGATTGAATGATGATATGATTCGGGAGAAGGAGGAATTTCTTGCTACGACTCTAAAATTTGAAACCACTCAGTTGAGGCTACCATCTGAGCTGCACACATTTGACAATTCAACGCCTCAATTGAGTAATTTCAATGAACAGAGTGATCACATCAATGCTTCACTTATTGATCTTCAATCTGTCTATGCAGGACTAGAGCAAGAGAGCGTACCTCCATCCACTTTCAAGGATGATGGATTCCTTGAGCAGATCAACACGAGCTCCAATGTGGAGAATAAGTCACACTCAGCTGAACTTCCCAACTCGTGGGATTGCTTGGCACACTTTGCAATTTTAAACGATCCTATGTTAAAAGATAAAGTGGAGCCTTGCGAGAAAACATCTCGGTAGTCATCACTGACCGAGAGAACCCTTATTCTGAAACCATCTCTTCCCTTGATCTTAAACGTCTACCAGTAAAGGAAGAGGAGCTAAAAATTAAACCAAAGTTTGGAGCTTCAGAATGTGTTGAGACTACATTACTTCTTAGGAAGTTTTTTAAACTTTATTTACTTGTAGTCTCTGATTCACCATGCGATACTAACATTGAAACTTCTTCTGTCATAGGTGAATCGTATATATTACGAATACCTCAAGCAATTCAATGGAAGATTTCGTATGAGGTACATAAGTCTCTTTAGAAAGTCATGCTCCAAGGTGCCCAAGCCTATTGCAAAAAGGGCTTTTGGATGATCCTGTTGAGGAACTTACTAAGAAACTTATCAAGATATTGGTCGAAAGAGGAACTTTGTGGCACGATCGATTTAATGTTTATGGGTAACATTACTGCAAACCCTCACGAGACTACAACTCATCCACTAGGGGCAACCTAGGGGTTTAAAGGCTTATTGTGTATGCTAAATACAATCGAGAGCACCTACGCAAGTGGAATAGGTAGGATTTTATTTTTATTATTTTTGTTTTGCTTTCTCTCTTGTGATGACCCGCTCTTACGTAGCTATCGTTGGAAAGTATCTCTCTCGATTCATTATCCAGGTAATATCTTCCCATCACTTTTCCTTTACTTTTATTGTCCCATGTGCATTGCATGTTCATACCTTTTACATTGAGGACAATGTATATTTTAGGTTAGGGGTAGGAGATTAGGTTACCTAATCAGTGTTTTCTTAGCCTTGATCAAAAATTATGAAAATTTTTAAAATTTATATGATTTCTTGTGAATTCGAGGTGATTTTGACAGATATTCTTAATTTAGATTTTCAAGATACGTGATGTTGGTAATTTATAACTCTTAGATTTAGTATCTAGTAGATTTCCCAGTTAAGTCTAAATTGTTAATTCATGAATAGAAGTTTTAAACATTGATTGAGTCATAATTTCATATGTCACATCTCGCTTTCACATTAAGGTTTCAGTTTGATATTGAAGGGTTAACTTGGTAATCACTAAGTATGAAAGGAACCAGCCTAGAAAAGTTGTCAATCATGATCAATAAAAAAAGAAAAAGAAGAATTGAAGTAAAAAAAATTACCTAGAGTTGGGCGAATGGTCTTCACTGTAGGTTTGCTCCCTATTGCTCCCTACAGGTGAAAGTTTGATTCCCCAAGGTTAAACATTTAAAAATTATTAGGCGATTATCTTTACCATAGGTTTGCTCCCTATAGGTGAGGATTTGATTCCCCTTCTTGGTGTTACTTTTAATGAAAAAACAAAAGTTGGAATTTATGAGGCAGGTTTTGGTTCAGGTTTTGGTTGTCATGAATCTTCTTATTGGTTACCAATAATATCCTGAAATAGAGAAGTGAATCTTAATGATGATAAGCTGAGATTACATTATACACCCATGGAACTCAATGTTTAGAATTTATCTAATTGATGGATAAATAATTTGAACTTGACTATGAAATTTACCGTGCGCTTGAGTCCATAAGAAAGTAATGCCTAACATTCATGAATATCAGAATTTTAGTATCTGGATTGCTTTTCAAAAATCACTCGAGTTCATAGAAATTGTCCTGTAATTCTCAACTTATTTTCGCGTACTTTGCTCAGGACTAGCAAAATACTGGTTGGGGGTTGTGTTGAGGGTCAAATATTGCATATTAGACCCCAGTTATTACATAGATTTACGACCATGAAAATGTTTAAAGGCCTGTTTAAATCATGTTTGTGTTGTAAGGTGAATTTATGAGCATGTGACTGAAAAGGATGCTAAGAGCATGGATTTAATGCTCTAATGTCACCAAGGCAAGTTACAGGACTCAAGGGGACTAAGATCGATGCTAGAAATCTGAGAAAACCAAGAAACTAAAGCTCAAACGGGCCTAGAAATCAGCCAAAATGTAAGATCACGGGGTTCCCACCATCCGTTCGGCTCAAAACTTCATACATGGTCTGAGGCCCATAAATTAACCGTACAAGTAAAATTTCAACCATTGGATCATTGTAGAAGTAGCCCAATGGACAGGTCAGCCCATAAAATCTCAAATTGGGGCCTACCTGAGATCTAGATATGCTCCAAATTTGGTATCAACCCTTCAAATTAAGTCACAAAGTGGATGGACGGAGCAAATTTCTCACAAACATCTCTGTGGGACCTTCATGTATAGCGCGTGTGCAAGGACATAAGTGCACCCGATGTACACCAAAATACCTTAAGTTGGTCAGCGTGCGCTGACCGAATCATCTTCTCAATTCAAAAAAAAAAAATTCCAGTGGACGCATTAGCGTCCGCCGGTTCCTCTCAGTGGGGCCCACTCCTCATCCAAACCCTCAATTTGGACCGTCCATTGTGTGTAAAAAGGGGGCATTAACCTCGCCTAGGTGGCCATTTCACCCCATACACGTAAACACACGGCGAATTCATCCGAAATACAAGATGGATGGCTGGGTTACAATCTCATGGAACGCCACATTTTAGATCCAAAAAGGGCCCTTCCTGGATGGTTTTCTGTGACGATCCCAGTGGACGAAATGGATTTCTCCATAAACATCATGGTGGGACCCACCGACCATCACAGTAAGATCCGTAAGCTCTGTTTCACAACAAAATTTATGATTTTCCTTTGTGGGCCACCACCATGCACCAACGGTTTGATCTGGACCATCCATTAGACTCCAACGACCCAACTAATGCAGACCTAGGAGAGGGAATTTGAGGAGAGCAGCATGATCAATTTTTCACCGTTCAAACACAATTTGGATGGTAGAAGAAAAGCATTAGTGGACCACACCAAAACTTAACCAAAACCATCCATATCTGACCATTTTTTCGACGTGATTCCAATAGACGGAGTGAATTTCCTCACCGACGTTGATTGTGGGCCCCACAGGGTTCAATGCAGGTTGACGTGCGTAAGCAACGCACGTTCAAGAATTTTGGAAATTTCGGGGAGATGTGGCCCACTATCGTTGATCGAATGACTGATCTGGACCGTCCAGAGGACTCTTAGGATAGGGAAGGTTCCAGCCATGATGTCAAACGGGTAAGATAGATGATCGGCCCTCCGAGACGATTCGTCGAACGCAAGTATCCATATGGTTTTCTCCTTGTGAAATAAGGAGTCCAGCTCTGTTACAAATAAACTGAGTAAAGAGGAGTGCGAAACTCCTTCTCATCATGCAGCAACTGAACTCTCCACCGTATTATTTGCCTATAAGAAAGAGAATGTGAGAGGATATGAGGAGCTTTTAGAGGGGATCTTGAGCTAGACGTCCACAAGAGGGAGAGTAGAGTTATAGTTTTTATTTATTTTTATTTTTTTTACTTTCATTTTTTCTTTTGTTTTTGTTAAGGGATTTAGCCTACTCATGTGTGGCTAAACCTCTTAGCTAGGGCTAAGAGGTGAAGCCTGTAGCTTGATGGGAGATTTGTTGCTTGTGCAATTTGTTTAAGATTGAATGATGTTGATTTTCGTTTAATTTTAAGGGAATGCTTTTAGTTTTTAATGGTTTGTTGTGACTGAAATTACAATAGGTCCGCGATAGCTTTGAGCATGTTCCTTCTCTTTTTATGTTTATGATGTCAGGAAGCCCTGTTGTTCACCATCGTCTCCTGGGCATGGTCGGATGACGGTACCCTTCCTAACCTTCATGCATATGATTGGTTGGTAATTAGTTTAATTATGTTGTTTAGTTTTTCTCCTGGGCATGGTTTGGTAATGGAATCCATTCTAATTCATATACCTTTCATCTCTTGAAAACTATATCAATGACAGTTCAGTTAATTTCCATGATTCTTGAAGCAGGCGTAAGATCTCCCTGATCTCTACAAGTGGACCCTCTAAATCCCTAGTTTCTCTCCTCTGAATTCTCTTAAGTTCTAAATAACTATTTCATCATTATTCTTCAAATTGCAATCAATTTAAATTTCATCTTAGTCTAGTTCTAATTTTACCTAATTTTAGGTTACGTACAAGTTTCAGTCCCTTGGGATTTGACCTCGGTCTTACCGAGTTTATTACTACATCACAACCCTGCACTTGGGGATTGAACACGGAGTTCTCCAGCAACATTTTTCAGGTGGCTTTCAACTCTGATCAGGGATCACTCGATAGAATCGATATTCTAATATCGATGATATCGGGGCCAGATTGATTACATCGAGAATGGACGAAACTGTCCAATAAGCTTACTGATAAAATCTTTAAATTTATCGATGCATCGACACGATGTCCGATATCATCAAAAATCAAATTTCGATGATATCGAGTATCCCCCGATCATATCTGATGACCTAAAAAATTTCAAGCAAGTGTCTCTCATTGTCAAATGTCAAGGAATCAAATCTATCCTTGATGAAATCGGAGTTCGAAATCCATTGACATCGACATATGCTTTGATTCAATCGACCAGCTGGCAAGAGGTTTTTCAAAAGTATATGACATTGAGTTGGTGTCATCGAGCGGACCATCGATACAATCGAGAGTATACACTCGATGAGATCGATCCCGCTCGATGATATCGAACTCTGTCATAAATATGATCGTTTTATATCCGTTGGAACCTTTTTCTTTTTTAAAGAGAACTTGTCTTTAGTGGCTGGTAGAGAAAGAAGAGAGTGCTTTTGTGTGTTTAACCTTAGATCATATACCCAAAGCCCTTTCTCTCAAGGGAGTTCATCCTCCAATCCACCCTCATCATTGATATTCAATAGAGTGGATTGGGGAATAAACTTTCACATTCAAGGATCCTCCAGCTGCTCCCTTAATGACAAATCATTAAGCTGAGATGCCTTGAATGCTTAGATGATTGAAATCACTCTATCTTCTTGATAGGAAAACATTTAAAGAGTAGGATTCTATCATAACCTTGACCCAACCCGTCGCCTTATATTGGTACATCATTTAGTTGCGGATCAAGGGAGCAGAAGATTCTTTATCAACAAGGAGGAGATCTTCATCATCATGTTAAATGGGACTTATCAACTTATCTGTAAGTATCTAAAGTCTAGAGGACCCTTTGATCATTCCTTTGTAGGATTGAGTCTAAGGTGTTTCTCACCCTTTGAAGTCCTCAAGGAGGCCTCCAGTGAGAGTGTACATGGTGGGTGCACTGTGTGGACCCTTGATCTCTAGAGAGCATAAATATCTGGTTGAAGGTGAACCAGTCAAAACCTTGGGTTTGAGGTGAACCATGTAGAAACCTCCATTAGGTTCTTATGGAAGATCCTTGGCTAGTGTACCTAAAAGTGGGTGCGTTATGTTGACCCTTGCTCATGAGAGCATAAACAGTCAGCCTCAGTGTAGGTTGTAAAGGTTGAAGGTGAACCTGATTTAAAATCCTAGGTTAGAGGTAAACCACTATGAAACCTTCTTAGTGAAATTTAATACACTCAAGGGCTGAGTGTGGTTATCGAGAGTGGAGTAGACAAGTAGTCAAACTACTATAAAAATGATTGTGTTTGCGATTGCTATTCTTTTGTGTGAGTGATTTATTTCAAAACTTTCATATCTATATACCTGAGATCACACCTTACACACATACACAGTCATGTCCATCATAAACTAGGTTATATAATGTCATCTCTTGAATAGTTTGTGATTGGATCCTCTACCGGACTTAGAAGCCAGTAGAGTTATTTTTGAGTAATCCTGATAAATGCATAATTGATAGAATTAGTGAAATAGGATTTTTAAATAAATTGTAAAAATTTTAAAAAGTCTATTCACCCCCCTCTAAGACATATTGGCATATTTCGACTTCAACCAAAGCGATCTTCACCGCTATTTCACCTACTTCATTCCCGATGGACGCACTCATCCCATAAGGGTACCGGATTTCACTAACGGGGGTTTCAAATCAAGTTCACCTCAAACTGTTATAACCTACACAAGGTTGAATCTAGGACCTACACAAGATACCTAAGATTTGCCTACACAAAACACAAGTTTATGCCCTACAAAAGAGCAAAGGTTAATACGAAGCACATAAGTTTTATGCCCTACATAAGAGAAAAGGATCCACACAAGGAACCTTCATTTTAAGCCACACATGCTAAGGATCCACACAAGGAACCTCCGTTTTAGGCTACACAGGCCAAAGATCCACATAAGGAACCTCCGTTTTAGGCCACACAGGCCAAGAATCTACACAAGGAACCTAGAGTTTATGCCTTACATAAGAGCTAGGGTTAACACATAACACCCATACGTACTCTCCCGTCGGAAGCCTCCTATGAGGACTTGAAAGGGGTGAGAAGCACCTATAACACAAACCTATACAAGGAATGATCAACATGGTCTCTAGACTTTAATGATTTACTGATAAGTAGATGAGCCCCGTTAAGCACATTGATGAAGATCTCCTCCTTAATAATGAAGATTCTTCAGCTCCCTTAATCCGCAACACTTAATGATCTTCCAATAAAGGCAATGGGTTGGGTCAAGGTTATGTTGGAATCCTACTCTAATAAATGTTTTCCTATCTAGAGGAGTGATTTCAAGCATTCATGCATTCAAGGTATCCCAATTCAATGATTTTCCATTAAGATAGTAGTTGGATAATCCTTGAATGGGGAAGTTCATTCCTCAGTCCACTCTATTGAATATCAATGATGGGGGTGGATTGAAGGATGAACTTCCATGAGAAAATGAACTAAGGATAGGTAATATGCAAAACTCTCTTAAAGCTCTCTCTATTTTTCTCTATCTCGCAACCAAGAGCAAGCTTCCTATATATATATATATATATATATATATATATATATATATATATATATATATATATATATATATATATATATATATATTATATGTAAAAAGTCCTAACGATAATAAATATGTCAAAGTCTGACTGAGTTCGATCTCATCGAGCCTAACTTAATGTCATCAAACGTATATTTTTGATGTCATCGAATCAGGGTTCGATGATGCAAACTCAACTGAAGCACATACTTGGAACTATTTGACTGAAGATTGATGTCATCGAACATGCATTGATGTTATCGAATTTTAAATTCCGATCTCATTGACGGTAGTTTGATACAATGATCTTTTCAAGGAATATTTTGAGAAAGCTTGCTAGACACTATTTGACCCAATTTAGTGATATTGATCTCATATCGATTTCATCAATTTTTGAATTACGATCATATCGAGACAATATTGATTCCTCGATCATTCACATAAGATTTTCCTTTTTAAATTTGCTAGAACGGTTTTGTCCCGATTCGATCGCATTGAGTCTATATCGATATTATCATGATTTGAATCCCGACGAAATTGATGTGGGTTTCGATTCCTTAAACATTTAGATGTTTTTCTTTCAAAAACTCCTTAGACATAACTTTTCCCATTTCAATGTCATTAATATTTTTGAGATTTGAACTTCGATGATATCAATTGTCTTTCAATTCCTCGAGCAATATCAAATATATTTTTCAAGCCTTTGTTGAATAGAACTCTGAGACTTTCAATATCATCAATATTTAAAATTCGATGATATCGAAGGTACTTTCGATTTATTGAATATTTTATTCAAAATACTTTGTGGGTACTAGACATAAAGAGGACTCAATTCAATGTTATTGAGACCAGTTCAATTCATCAAGACTGAGTGTTCAATTGTATCGACTAAGAATTAATGATATCGAGCTTAGCTGAAAACTTAGAGAATTTTTCATTTTGAAACTAGGTTTTCAGACTTTTAACCCCTATGTTGTTTTAAGCCTTTTAAGGAGTTATATAACTGGATGTTTTGGGACATAGGATGCGAGGCTAAGTTTGCCTGTAATGAGCTCTAAACACACATCTGGTTGAGGCAATGTCTTGAACAATCTTCATATGGGGCCCACTTGACTCATCGATTCAACACTCATGCTAATTGACAAACTAGGGCACTTTCATGGAGTTGTTGACACACCGAACCACTATAATTCTTGGTGTTGTGGTGAATGCTTTTATTACTTTTGTAGTGAATAGTTGTAATTTTTTTTATGCTAAAGTGATGAATGTTTGTAATAAATAGTTTTATTTACTCTTGCTTAGTTTGGAATTTTGATTCTTATCACATTCATGAAATAAGGTTGTCCTACCTGAACTTATTTCGGTGAAGGTTGTCCTACAAATCAATTTGAATCAACATTTAAATGCTAGTGCAATTGATATTTCTAATTTGTTTACTTATTCAGCACTTTATTCGATTATTTGACATAGTCTTATTCACTCTCCCACTAAGACTTCTTAAGCTTGCCTTTTTCAAGTGGTAGTAGAGCTACGTTACTCATTTTTTAAATTAATTTCCTTGAGTTATAGATCTAGAGCTTTATTATGTCAAATTTCGATAGTTTATCTATTACCAGACCATCACCTTTTGATGGCTATAATTATTCATACTAAAAGGCTAGAATGGGAATTTTTCTAAAATTGTTAGATGAAAGTGTGTGGCAAGCCACTGTGACTAAATGAAAACCTCCTATAACTGAAGAATTAAGCAGTGATGGAACTAAATCTATGAGAGAAATTGTATTCTATTTATGGACTGCAGCTCAGAAAAGTGAAAGCAGTGCTAATGATAAAGTCTTAAATGTCATAATTTGCCATCTGTCGCCAAATGAATTTAAAAGAATTATTTCATGCAATACAACTAAGAAAGCATGAGATATTTTCGAAATGACACATGAATGAACTTCTATAGTCAAGAAATCAAAAGTTCAAGTCCTCACTACCAAATTTGAGGAAATCCGTATGGAAGAAAATGAAACTTTCATGAACTTCTATATGGAATTAAATGACATAGTAAATTTTACGCGAGGTCTGGGAGATGGAATCTCAGAAAGCAAGGTTTACGCAAAAATACTGCAATCTCTTCCTGAAAGATTTAATTCTAAAGTTACTGTCATTCAAGAATTGAGATATACTAATCTTATGAAGGTTAAAAAGTTAGTTGGCTCTTTACAAACATATGAGTTGAATTTTAAAGTTCCTAAAGCTAAGTCTATTGCTCTTAAATCTTCTAAATATATTTCAAAAGAAAATAGTTCTAATTATGATATTGAAAATGAAAATGATATGGCAATGTTAGCTAAAAAATTTTATAGAATTTTCAGAAACAAGAAAAAAAATTAGATTTTTAAAAATCAACTAATAAAAGAAAAGGAAAATATAATTCTTGGAAATTTAAAACAAAGGACAGTCAATGTTTCAATTGTCATAAATATGAGCATTTGGCCAATAAATGTCCTAAAAAGAATAGGTAAAAAAAGAAATGGCATGATAGCTACTTGGGATGATCATCTGACTTTGAAAGCACTTCTGAGTCTGATGAATCAGAACGAAAAAATACAAATGCAAATGATGTAAAAGCTTTTATGACTATAGCCAGAGTCACTTACTCAAATAGTTGTAATATATCTAATTATGAAAATCTCAGAAGTGACCCTGAAAATGAAAATGAAGATGACCTTCAAGATGCCTACAATGCCCTATAGAGAGAAAGTTGTAAATTTGTTGTTAAATTAAAAAGTCAAAAATAGAAATATGCTAAACTAAAAGAAGAACTTGAAAACACAGTTTTTTAAAAATCTCAATTTTCACATTGTCTTAAAAAAATAAAATTAGATTTAAGTTTTAAATCTTCAGAATTGTAAAATCTCAAAAATGAAAATGAGAAGCTAAAACTTGAAGTCTTCCCTTCTGAGTTCTAAGGATACTTGGAAATATGCCCAAGGTAACCAAAAACTAAAAAAATTGTTAACTTCATTTAGAAAATATAGTGACAAGTCTAGTCTGAGTTATATTAAAGGTAATTCTTCAAAATCCAAGGATTCCACTCCCATTTTTGTAAGAGGGGAATCCTCGAACTCTAACTGTAAGACTTTAAGAGATTTTAATCATAATGATTTCAAAAACTCAAAACCTTTTCAAGTTCCTAAAAATAATAATACCATCAGGTATAAACATCAAAAGTATAATAAATCTCCCTTAACTAAAAAAAATTACTGACCTGCTTAAAGAACTACTAAAATCCAACTTAAATGTATATGGAGTTTGTAAGTCCTATATTGTATAAAGCACACCTTTATTTGTCAAATTTTCTTTAGACAAAATAGCTTATGATGTAAGCCTTCTAATGTAGATCAAGATGGAAAGTTCAAATCAAGTAGAGGATCAAGATGGACAGTTCACGACTCTACTGAAGTTTAAGCTTAAGATGGAAAGTTCAAATTTTACTAAGTTCAAGATGATTGAGTTCATGCTCTACTAAAGTTCTAGTAGAAGGTCAAGCTCCATCTTCAACTTCAAGCTCTATTAAAGATTCAAGTAGAAGAACAAGTTTCATGAAGTTCAATCTACTTCAAAGTTCAGTCATATCAGGTATAACAAACCCTAGGCTTAAGTACTTTTAAAACATAACTTGAATGAGTTTTTATGCTTATGTTTAAGCTAAAGTTCTACTAGTCTAAGATAAGGCTCGACTAGTCTAAGCTGTGGTTCAACTAGTCTAAGAATTTTTCAACCAGTCCTAGTTTAAACTTAAAAAAAAAAAAAAAAAGATTTTTTCGTTACCTCTTCAACCAGTCAAGCAAACTACTCGACTAGTTGAAGATGGACCTTTGACAAGTCGAGGGTTGCTCGACTCGAAGTCTAGCAACTGAATCAGTTTAGATTTTAGGCACCCTCAACCAGTTGAAGCCCTTGCTCAACCAGTCAAACAAGGCCCTCGACCAGTCGAAGATCTATTTTATCTTATTGCGCTCAAATTTAAAAATTTGTTGGAACGAAATCCGGTTCTTAGACGAGTCAAAGACTATCTTAGACAAGTCGAAGCAACAATTTTTTTACCTATAAATAGAGGCCTTCTCTCAATTCGAAATTAACAATTCAAGTCTATTAAATCATTCTACAAGAGAGAGAGAAGTCCCCATTATTGTCAAGTTATTGTACGGTATTTATAAATTTTTAATAGCTTTTTTATTTTAATTCCTTGATCTCCTATTTTCTAAATCTTATTTTATAAAGAGAGTAAATACTCTTCTTTGAGATCTTAAGGAATTCAAATAAGTAGCCTTTAGTTTGAATTTAATTAAAATCAATCTAGAACCTTGAACCCTTGTTTATATGACTGAACATTGAACAATCTACTACAACAGAAGCGGTTCTACGGCTACATCAGCTGATACATCTTCAAAGGAGAAGATAAGTATTCTTTACTTTTATAGTTTGGTTTTATTGAGATAGCTAGAAAATCTCATTTGTTGGTTTTTCTGAGATAGCCAGAAATTTCTCAGAAAAGGTTTTTTTTTTGTGATAGCCTTTAAAATCACAATTTTATTAGGTTTTAAGGTGACCCTGAAAAAGCCTTATTTATAGTGAAAGCCAATATCATGTGGATAGCGATTATTAGGAGTGGAGGTTATTTGAGAACAACTGTTGTATACACCGAACCACTATAACTCTTGGTGTTGTGGTGAATGTTTACTTTTTAAATTTATGAAGAATGTTTACAATTTTATTTATACAAAAGTGGTGAATGTTTGTAATAGATAGCTTTATTTTCTCTTGCTTGGTTTGAGATCTTGATTCTTACAAACGTTTGTAAAATAAAGTTGTCTTACCTAAACTTGGCTTGGGTGTAGGTTGTCCTACAAATTAGTTTGAATTAATTTTTCAGTACTAATGCGATTGAGATTTCTGATTTATTTAATATTTCACCCTTCTTAAGCTCGCCTTTTCAGAGTATAGAAAAAGGAGAAATCCTAACTCCCAAATGCAACAAAATTCAAGAGTCACTCCTAAACCTAGAACCGTTATGAAATGAGTTCTAAAGGTTAAGTGTCTTGTTGTCCATGCAGCTTTTAAAGTTATTAACCACATAAGATGGTACTTGGATAATGGATGCTCAAGACATATGATAGGTGACAAAGGGATATTCATGAATATCAAAGAAGTAAATGGCGGCTTATTTACTTTCGGTGATGGAAGCAACGATAAAATAATAGGCCATGGTACTGTACAAGTTCCTAACCTACCTCCCTTTGAAAATGTGCTTTATATTAAAGGTTTAAAACATAACCTCTTAAGAAAATCTCAAATCTGTGAAACAAACACAGTGTGAAATTTTCTGATCACGGATGTGAGATAATAAATGAGAAGGGTAATGTAATATTAAAAGGTCATAGGAGTTCTGAAAATTGCTATATTATCGATAACTCTTGCTCATCTAACCATTCATGTTACATGGTCTAAACAAACGAGACTGAACTTTAGCATAAACGTCTTGAACAAGTGAACGATAAAGATCTATATAAGCTGAGCAAAAGAGATCACTTACGTGGCTTACCTAAGCTGAAATTTTTTTAAAAAAAAGTATGTGGCGCATGTCAAATTGGCAAATAGATCAGGACTAGTCAAAAGAAAGTGAACTGCTTAGCTATAGCCAAACCACTAGAACTACTTGTAGACACCCCACCCAGGCTAGCAACTTGATAAAGCATAGATGACCCTCAGGAGCTAAACCAAAACCTCAACCACAATCGTTCCTCGAACTTGGTCCAAACCCTAACCAAACCTAAACCATTACATTATCATAAACCCTAATTCAAGCCAGTATCCAAACCAGAGCATGCCTAAAAGTCTATCCATTTTCCAGACATTTTGAGCCAAACATCCGAAAAAAGGTTTCAGGTCAATCTCATGGCATAAAATAGGCCAACCAGCCCAAACCACGAAAGAAACCATGTCTGAGCGGTAGTCTAACTACCGCCGACAGTAATCTGATTACTGCCGTCTCTCGACAAGTGTCTCTGCCCTCTCTCGATAGGTGTCTCCTCTGAGCACACAGCTGTCTCCCCTCCAAAAGTCAACTCTCCTACAGAATTACCCCCAAGTTTTTACCTTATTTACCATCCTACAAAACGCAAAGAGCCTGTAAAAGCATGCCACGTGGCATTATCCTTCTCTCAACCGATCACAAGTTGACACATCAGCATTTACCCTCCATAAACCCTAAAATTACCAAAATGTCATCCCAAAAGGCTATAAACAACCGTTACTTCTCTTCATTTCACACAACACAATTACCAATCCACCAAGAGTGAGAGAGAGAGAGAGTGAAAGAGTGAGAGGGAGTGCTTGAGTTCTCAAGCTCCCATCTTTAGCCCCTTTCTAACCTCCTTCAACCATCTCTTTAGCCTCTCAATTCACTTGGGTCAATAATTCCTAACCATGGTGCATCCAACACTCCAAGCCATTTCAAGTGTAATCCAAAGATCATGTAATCATCATTAGCATTCATATTTCATAGCACATTATTACTTCCGTTCTCAACCCCCCTACTCTTCTAGATTACCATTGAATGTATGCTCTGTGACTTGCTAGAACTCTGGAACCTGTCACATCAAAAACTCATGGTAGTCTAGTCTGTTTTTAATAATATTTATCATTATCATATCTGCTCAAAACTCATCTAGACATTCCCTTGATTTATGCTCTAAGGCTTGTCGGAATTCCAAATCTTGCCATATCAGAAATTCAGGTCTGGCTAGTCCTATTTCAATATTATCAACATATCCCTTTATACTGTTTTACCACACAAAGTAGAGGTCATACATCTGTACAAGCAGAGAGGGTGCCTAAAACCTTCCCTCTCCGTAACCGGGGTCCCTTACCTAGAATCTCAAACCATAAATTAGGAGTCTACTTAAGGTAAGAGGGTCCTCAGATTCTCTGGCCTTGCATATTCTGCAGATTCTAGCCGATTGCGAGATTTTGAATCAAGTGGCTAGTGGCGACTCCAAGACTATCACATCACAATCCAAATCAGCCCGATCACCCCCCTGTCATTCACCAAACCTTCCGAAATGCAGCGTGACCGCTGAAATCCCAACGTTCACATAATGATGACTCCACTGGGGACTGCTAGAGCACACTAGTTGAGACCCAACTCGAAAACGTGTGGTACTCCGATCTTAAGGGATATTCTTCAAACATTTGCATCCATTAAAAAAATCAATCTTTGGCTTACACTTGTTTGAGCATCAATTCCACCTATGACTACCCGATCTCGTGCAGTAATGGCTAGCCAAGAAGAAGACCCAGTAGCTTTGCCAGCTCCTGAAGTACCGATGCCAATACCAGCATCGGCACCTCTAGCGAATCCCGCAGATTCACCAGCTACTGCGACCATGAACGAGATGGCTCAAAATCTCAAGGTGATGCAGGAACTACTACTGCGTCTGGTACTAAGAATCATACCAAGCATGTAGGCACCATAGCCTAGTGCTTAAAATAATTCAATCCAACAACTTCCTCTCACCTTCTCCCTTCCTCCACCAGCAAATCCCATTTTATCTTTCCCTACTGAATTAGCACAAGATCAACGAAATCCTCTCACAAACAGTAACAACCTTCCCACACATATTCCAGCACATCTTCCAGTACATTTTTCAGCACATCTCACTGAAAATGGGAATCCCAATCAGGTCAAACACAAGCTCCCCCTAACGGGAGTCACAGACAAGAATTGGCGGATACCCACGAAGGGGGCCAATTTCGAGTCCAACATACTCCCCCTAACAGGAGTCACAATCATGATCTAGCAGATACCCCAAGCGGGAGCCATATTCAAACATCACACCCTCCTCCGAAAGGGAGCAAAGTTCAATTCCAAATACCTCCCACAACCGGGAGTCCATCTTCTTTTAAACAACCCCCCATCCACGGAAATCATAGGGTCGCTGAAATGGACCCTTATAATGAAGAAGCAGCCCAAGCTATGCAGCAAGGGGTAAGATACCCTTAAGCAAACCGATCAAAAATCGAGGAGCTATGAAAATAGCTCCAGCTGATGCAAAATCAGTTGCAAAGGCAGCAAGGAGTGAATCATCCATCCACCAAGTTTAGGAATTTATGTCCCTTCCCAGATGCTAGGGTACCTCAAAACTTTGAGGTGCCAAAGTTCAAGAGATACGATGGTAGTGAGTGTCATACAACACATTTAAAAGCCTTTTGTGTGGAGCTTAATACAATCGCAGGGAATGATGGAGCACTAATATGGCTCTTCCAGAAATCCCTTAAGGGTGACACTTGGAATTGGTATACGCACTTGATAGCCATCAGATTCAGACCTAGGAAAGACTTTCCCAAGCCTTTATTGATCAATTCTCTTACAATTTGAACACGGCTCCAAAAGAGCAGATTTGGCTGCCTTGAGACAAAAATCTAACGAATCATTGTCCGCATATGTGGGACGTTGGCGAGCCATGGCAACCAGGATGAGGAATCCCATCGATGATGAAGAGTAAATTTTTATGATAGTCCATTCAGCAAATCTGAACATCTCTGCATACCTAATTTTGTACTCCTATGTAAACTTCTCCCAGCTCATCCGGGCTAGAGAACAGGTAGAGGCCAGGATAAGAGCTAGAACATCTCCCCATGGCCACATCAGGCCTCCTCAATCAAAAGAAATAAAATCGAGGGGAAATGTATTGAGTATGGGAATGGAAATGGCACTGTTCCCAAGCAACGTACCAAATAAGTAAACAATATCGTGGCAGCCACTCAAGGCAATTAACATGCTCTACAATAAGAGCAGCATCAAAATCGAAAATACCAACACAGAAAACTCAACAGGGATACTAGGCACAACCGCCTCAACAGCAATAACAACAACCTGGGGGGAATGCATAGTACACATACCAGAACAAGCAAGCAATGTTAGACAAGAAATTGACTCCATTAACACAAATATACAGTCAAATCATGACAATGTTGGTGCAAAAATAACTTCTCACACCACTCCAACCTTGACCTCTACCAAATCCCTTACCGCCTAGTTATAATGAAAATGAGTATTGTGCATATCACCAATCTCGAGGCCATTCAACGGACCACTACTTCGCTTTGAAACACGCGGTCTAAGATTTGATCGAGAGCCAGAAGATTATGATCACCTATCAGGCCAATGCCATGGCTTAAGCCATTATTCTACAAAATCCTTTGCCATCACACCAAGCAGGGCCCAGCTCATCAGGCACCTCTACCATTAACAACATCGAGGAAGGGCATCCTTCATACTCCTTTCCTCACCAATCTATACATGCGATCATGCCCGACACAACAAATTGGTCATGGGGGTACCGACAGACACACCTACCTGAACCATAGATACTTTTGGAGGTCGCACCAACAACAGAGCCTCTCACCCTCCAAGGGGCACCCTCAGCATCAAATTTCACGCATCTAAGCTCAAAAGGGTCAAACTCTAAACCTCTCATCTTGTAGGGAGGACCCCCAGACTTTGCTCCACTAGTCTTGCAAGGGGCACACCTTACCCTTGAACAATACCCTAGCTTTTTCCTCTTACCCCATTAATTGACACATGCCCAAAGGATCCCTTCCCCACAAAACACACCCCAAAGAGGAGAGGAGAGTCTTATTCTGGAATAACCAAGACCCCAAGAAAATTAGGTTGTCTTCCGTGGAAACAACACCATGTCCATTGCATACCATACCAAAATCAACAACCCCACCCCCGTCTCAAGATCAGGTATTCCTAAAAGGAAGATCAGTTCCTTCCTATGATACGAAAGCAGTCCCATGGCATTACCCTGAATGCGTTGAAGTTGGTAACATGAACCCTAACGGTAGGTGCTTCCGGAGAGACAATCAAAATAGGAATGAAACCCAAGGAGCTTTATCAGGAACTGCCAATAAGACTGCAGTTTCCTACGATGTAGCAGCCCAGCTTAAAACCATTACTGCACAAATTTTCATTTGGGAATTGTTGTGCACATCAAGGTCACACCGAGAAATATTTGCAAAGGCCTTGAATGATGCACACATCTCTCCAGACATACCACTTCAAACAATTGCGCACATTCATTGGTGATGAGCTACCACCAGAAGCCCACGAGCATGGGCGTTTGCTCACCATAGTTGTTCGTTACATGGATCTCAAGGTCCCCCTGGTCCTCATTAATAGCGGATTAAGCTTAAATGTCTGCCCCATGAGAATTGCTAACCATCTTAGGATCGAACCATCCTCCTTTAGACCCAGTAATATGAGCGTAAGAGCCTTTGATAATTCTCGAAGGTAGGTAAAGGCAGAGATAGACATAGAGATGCAAATTGGACCAGACATGTCCGTCGTCACTTTTCAGGTCCTTGATATCTCTACCTCATTTAACCTCTTGCTGGGACGACCCTGGCTCCATGCAGTCGGGGCCATCCCATCCACTCCACCAAAGGGTTAAATTTCCTTCCAAGAATAAAATCATTTATGTACTGGCTAAACCTACGATCATCCTGTTAGCAGCAATCCCTACCCCAGAACCTGATATCCCGATAATCGATATTTAGCATGTGGAGGGTAACATATCGTATAACAGTTTCGAGTTTGAAATTGTGAATTCCATTACAATTCATACCCACTTGCTTCAGAATATGTAATCCCTCCTGCTGAACATCAAATTCTTAATTATTGTACCAGATTCCATGGAAAAGGTACGATAGTAAGGCAAGCCATGGCGAATGAACAAAGACAGGGACTGGGATATTGACCTTCATCGGAGGATCAGGCCGCAAGACCCAAGAAGAGACAATCATTCAAATGCACACTATTCGATTTGTCAGATCCGGGATAGTTTGTGAGGACACCGTGCCTACCCTTGAAGAACAAATCTAAGGGCTAAAGCTATCTAAAATTCATATCCAGGAATCCATATGGCCAGTAATACGATGAGATAAGATCATCTAAACCCTGAAAGAACATCCAATGCAAGGGGCAAAACCACCCGACCCATTAGATGAAGCTAGGGGCATGGAAGCGAGATCACCCACAAAAGACCAAAGGAAAGAGGTGCCCTCTGCAGGACCAACAGGCAAGGATAGGGAGTCACTCATCCCCATCATCAGTCAGGGAGAGAATCTCCTACCAGCCATTCAAAATAGCAAGGGGCAAAAGCAGCCCATTCATTGGACCGAAAAAGGGAAGTGGCCTTCTCTTAACTAGATAGACATCAAGATCCCACAAGAATGTGGATCAGATGAGCCGAAAGAGCTCCAACTCCTGAGCGAAGAAACTAGGTCAGACACAGACTCTGGACCCAATCCAGCAAACATCATGGTCATTGGGTCAGGTGACTTGTCAATGCATTTGGACCAAGCCAACAAGATCAAGATGGGGAAGGAACCAAACTGGTCAGCCATTCCCCTAACAATCGATTCGGCCGGTAAGACATCCAAGGGTATCGGTCCTTTTAAAAAAAATATCAATGTAAATAGCAATTGGCATCCCAAACCAGGTCAAGATCAGTCATGCAACACCGTCCTGTTCGGGATCCCTTGGAACAAAAAAAAAAAATCAAAAAATCCCCAAAATCCAAAAATAATAGATATTCCAGAAATACCAAAAAAAAAAATCAGATATTTGTCAAAATCCCAAAAAAAACCAAAAACTCTTCAAAAATAAAAAAAAAATAATAGAAAATCTTTCAAAACTCATAAACAACAATGTACCAAACACACCATTCATATCACCAGAGTTCAAGGTCGACTCATACGATTTCAATATAGAGTTAGATTTTGAACTCATGGGTTTAGATGAAGCCCAAGTTGGGAAAAATGATGACCCGGCTCTCGAACTAGAGGATTCCCTCAAAAATTTCAAAACCAAGGCCAATGTCATTGTGAAAGATTTTGAAATTATAAACTTGGGATCATCGAAACTTCCTAGAAAAGTGTGCATCGGTAAGTCTTTACCTCCAAAATACAAGTAAAGGATGATGGAATTCTTGAAGCCAAGATTGTCCAACTTTGATTTCTCCTACAAAGACATGCCTGGACTCGACAAAGAATTGATAGTACATCACC
The DNA here is from genome assembly GCA_037074715.1 of Magnolia kwangsiensis. Classification (NCBI taxonomy): domain Eukaryota; kingdom Viridiplantae; phylum Streptophyta; class Magnoliopsida; order Magnoliales; family Magnoliaceae; genus Magnolia; species Magnolia kwangsiensis. Next base: position 70,130,151 of record CM073583.1, read on the forward strand.
TGCCAACAAAGCCCAAAATGAAGCCTATCAAACAAAAGCTTCGAAGAATGAAGCCAGAATGGGCCCTGAAAGTCTGTGATGAAGTCATTAAACAATACAACGTGGGATTCTTGGTAGTCCAAACTACCCAGAATGGCTTACAAACATCGTATCAGTTTCAAAGAAAGATGGCAAAGTCAGGATTGCATCGACTTCCGAGATCTGAACAAAGCCAGTCTCAAAGACGATTTTCCTCTACCTCACATTAACACATTGGTAGATAATATAGCAAGGCACAAAATCTTCTCATTCATGGATGGTTTCTCCGACTACAATCAAATTAAGATGGTCATGGAAGACCGTGAGAAGACATCCTTTATCACACCGTGGGGAACTTTCTCCTATCAAGTTATGCCGTTCGGGTTGAAGAACGCGGGAGCTACATATCAACGAGCTATGACTGGTTTATTCTACAACATAATAAACAAGGAGATGGAAGTCTATATAGACAACATGATCATCAAATCTCGCACAATGAAGGACATTTTGAAGACATCAAAAAGCTCTTCAATAAGCTTGAAAAGTTTAAGTTTCACCTCAATCCACAAAAATGCATATTTGATGCAACCGGAGGCAAACTGCTAGGCTTCATCGCCGGCAAAGATGGCATCAAGGTGTATGAAACCAACATAAAAGCAATCATCGAAATGTCATCTCCAAGGACTGAGAAAAAAAATTCAAGGCTTCCTCAAGCAAATACAGTACATCAGTTGATTCATCACTCAGCTCACACCCATTTGTAAGCCCATATTTGTCACGCCCCAAACCCGAAAATCGGATTCACATGAATCCCGATTGCCGAATCCGGTGTCGACAGCCTCCGTAGTGCCCCATTCTCGGCTTCTGATAATCTAATGCCAGATTCCGATTCTGGGATCCTACAAGGAGGATTTTCAGAATGAATTTTTTTTTATAAAGGAGCATAACCACAGACATAACCAAGTCACAAAACAACATCACCACATATCCACTATAACAACAATTTTAAGTGCAATGCAGAAAGGGAAATACAAGGTAATCAAAAAGCTCCAAAAGGTCCTGATGTGCGCTCCTATCTCAGCGCTGCTGTCGTCCAACGCTACCTGTACGCAACTATCGTGCATAAGCTTACAAAAGCTTAGAGGGTGGTGTAAGTGTGTGCGGAGGGCGAACGCCGAGTGTACAGGATCAGGTAATGCGGAAGTAAGTCCATGAATATACCAAGGTTATGTAATGCAAGGCATGATGCGAGATATGGATGTCATCGGCCACACCGATACGATGCAAGGCCTATATAGCCGAATGTCATGTGCGAAATGCAATCCAAGCAAGGCGGTATTCCTCAAATACGTATATCAGTACAGTTCCTCTCTGGATATCACCGGGGTCCAATACACATGCAGAGACTACCACCTCCCTAGCTGCACAGTCAAGCAAGCGGATGAGACCTCACTATCCGCCTGACCAGTAGTATGCCAATATCTACCCGGCTCGTCGATGCGGACTCATTTGCGAGCTAGTCAAACTCAGCCTAGCTTATAGCCCTCTCACTCAGGCAGATAAGGCCACACCCCCTTCCAACCGACCACGACACAGTGGGAGACGTGGCCTACTGGTATTCGGCACTCGGGCGCTCATGTATCCACTCGGTCTAAACGCTGGAGCACTCCTGGTACCAAAAAGGTTCTGGGACTTTCACCCAAGGACATCCTAAGTGCCCACAGTGCTAGAATATGCATTTCCGGTATCCAATACGGCCATTCACGATGTACCTGTGGAGCCACGGCCCTGATGTCGCTAGGGCGTGCAGTGATCAAGTCACACGTATGCGAGATGCATGAATCACACGTCAAATCATGCAGAAGTCCAGCGCGTACTGTGCGATCATGTAGGGCACTCAGTCACATAACGAGTCCCGTAAATGGTCTGCCCAATGGCGTATGTTATGATCAGTCATTACTCATATCAAGCATACATATGATGCGTATGGGCATGAGTCATGAGATTATTCTAAACATGTTATTAGGCAATAAATAGTAACAGGTATGGACCTATCAATGGGCCCTAAAGAGAGTTACAATGCGGACATTTAACCAACATTGTACATACAATGTGGACGTCGAACCAACATTGCTTCCCAGGCACGGCCTGCCATAAATATCTTTTCACGAACCATGAGAAATGTACATTGCAATGGACCCTAAGGACATCCGTCAGGCCTCGATCCCTGGGCCTTAGATATATCAAATGGGTCGTATTACATAGGCCTCACGTTCACCAAATGGGTTGCATTAGTGGGCCTCACCAATGAGCCTTATGTACATTGCAATGGTCCATGATTCATGGGCCTTGAAATACATCGAATGGGCTTACACACATGAGCTTTAAGTATGTCAAAGGGGCCGCTCCATTTGCGCCCCATGCACATCAAATGGGCTTGAATCTCGTGGGCTCTTTATGTATCAAATGGGCTTAGTCCCATGGATCTTGCATATGTCAAATGGGCTTAGTCCCATAGGCTTTGGATATGTACCAAAGTAGGTCTCAATGAGTGAGCATAATTTAAGTAAATTTTGGGCACTAATCACACACCAAGGTGGGCCCATTTGAAACATAGATCTGCCTCATTTTTAGCTCATATTATGGAATGAGCTCTCAAAATAGGTGGTCAGTATGGATGTAGCATGTGCATCATAGTGGGGAGGGGTGAGTCCACATGGAGGCCCACCATCACACATATACAATACAGTATATATATATGTAATATAATATATTTATATATAGATATATATATATATATATATATATATATATATATATATATATACATATATATATATATATGTATATATATCAACACATATGCACACACACACGCATACATACACGCACACACATACCTGCATACACACACACACGTGCACTCACACACCTGTATACACACACTCACTCACACACGCACTCACATACCCTCACACACCGTCCCCTGGACGGTGTGGATATATCATATATATATATATATATATATATATACAGTGGGCTCCATGGTCCGGGCGGACGGTGGAGTCAGGCATATACATCACTGTGGGTCCCATGGGGGGGGCCCACCATAATATTTATTTTCCATCCAACGCGTTGATAAGGTCATGCAGACCTGAATGAATAGTGAAAACAAATTTCAGCTTGATCCGAAACTTGTGTGGACCCCAAAAAGGGTTTTAATGGTGGAATTCAATTCACACTATTTCAGACGGTGTGGACCACCTGAGCGTTGGATTTCTCTGAAATTTGGAGGGGAGCCACGTCAGTGGGTGGGCCACCTGATGAACGGTGTGAATACAAAATATACGTCATGGTGGGGCCCGCCCGTGGAGCCGTGGATGGCCTGGCGTCCTCCCGCCAGCAGCCGCAGGCGCTGCCTGCACCGTCTGCAGCAGCAGACGCCACTCCGTTCCTTTCTTGTTTTTTTTTTTTTTTTTTGAAACCCGATTTCCTGAGGATTTTCAGGTGTGCGGGCCACCCCAAGTAAATCCACTCCGTCCATCGCATTCCCAAGGCTAAAACAGACCTATCAAGACCAATAACGGACATCTTCTAGTGCGTAACAAAAATCTAAGTAGATGACAACGACACTGATATTGTTTTCAACACTATGGCCCACTAGATACCCCGATCAACCTCATTTTTCGGCTCAATGCCTAAAATGGGATGGGGAAAAAGATATATGGCCTGGATTGAATGCATACCCCAAGGTGGGGCCTATACAAGTGGGCCACCTTCATTGCCTTAACCAAGGCAATTCTCTCATACGTCCAGAGATGTCCCTGGACTCTCTGGACCCTTTTTTTTTTTTGTGTTAAGGTGGGCCCTTCATAGGTGTGCCACCACATGTGAGGTAGTGTGGCTTTAATACATATGCAAAGTGGACCCCACCTTTAGATGGTTTGGATCCAATACATGTCCCATTGTGGGGTCCATCCAAGTGAGCCATAGGGTCATATCATCACACAAAATTTAACAAAAGGAGAAGGGAGAGAGAGATAGAGTGAGACACGCGTGATGGAGGGACCCCGACACTATGGGCCCTCCGTTTCAATCATCCAATCATACATCAAAGGTCCCCTTGCATATGGACCATCAACAAAAGATGAACGGTGGAGATCCTACTTCACTAGAAATGGACGGTCTAGATGACCTCCTCAATACAAGGAAAGTAAACATCATGATGGGGTCCATGGAGAATGGCCCCATCATGGAATGATCTTGATGATCAAGATGTGCCATTGGCCACATCTTAGGGTCCCAAGTGAGATCCAAACCATTGATCGGTTGGCCTCACTTGGCCCACCTTAAAACATAAAAACCACTCTATCAAAGCACCCACCTCTTGATCTTCTTGGTCCGTTGGATAGCCGGTCACCTAGAGCTTCACTTTGATGGTGGAGATGGGAAATGGATGGCTAGGATGATGGGATTTGGAGATGGGAAGTGGGCCACTAAAATCACTTCTTTCTCATGGAAGAGAGCTTGGACGTGAGCTCTCTCTTGCTTGGAGTTGGAGTGTTGAGAAATGAGAGAGAGAGGTGTGATTAATGAGAGATGGAGTGATGTGAGGTGAGTGATGGGTGAGGTGAGTGATGGGTGAAGTGAGTGATGGGTGAAGTGATGTGTTAGTTGACTTGGGTGGTTGCTTGACTTGTGGAGAAAGGAAGTATGGGTGCTTGTACTTGACATGAGAGATGATTGATGGGATTGATTGATGTGATTGATGGGACACTTTGTAGAGATTCCTTGGGATTTGCAACGCCCGGTGTTTTTGCTCGAACTGAATGTGGGTCCGTATCTCATCGTCTGGGTATCGGATCGGTGCGTGAGTTGCGGCGTTGGAACCGCGGCGACGGTGCGGTCGCAACGATACAAGTCTCGGATTAAGCCGGCTCAAATGAATAGGATACGACTTACGGTCGTGCGCAACGTCAATTATAAGTCGCGGATTGTCAGAATTTGACGAGAAGGGTCGCGAAAATCAACGGAACAGTGCGGATTAGGATACGGGTCTTACAGCTCTCCCCACCTAATAAAAATTTCGTCTTCGAAATTTACATTACCATCGTAACTAACCATAACTCAAAAAGGAAATAGGGAACATAACATCATATATAATCAAGCATCATAATACATCATACAATCAATCATCGAAAAGATGGTGATAACGCTCGCGGATCTCTGCCTCGCGCTCCCAAGACGCCTCATCCACACTATGGTGGCCCCACTGTACTTTCACCAAGGGAATGACCTTGGTTCTGAGGACCTGCTCCTTTCGATCGAGGATACGAACTGGCTGCTCAATATAAGAAGCGTCCTCACAAACCTCCAACGGCTGTCAATCGATAACAGGAACGACGTCTGACCCACATGTAAGACCCGTATCTTGGTCCGTACCTTTCCGTACACTTCCGCGGTCGTACCGGTCGAATTCCGGCAACTTTCGACCCTTAAACAATATCGACGCGCGACCTGGATTCTTGTGCCGACAACCCGAGTCGACTCAACCCGAGACCAATACCATAGCGACCGCACCGTCGCCGCGGTTCCGATACCGCGACTCGCGCGCCGAGGCGATACCCTGATCAAGAGTTATGGGCCAACGTTCGGTGCGAGAAAACGCCGCGCGTTGCGAAAACCAAGGGAATCTCAACGATGTGTCACATCAATCACATCAATCCCATCAATCAATCACCCATCAAGCCATCACATGTCAAGTACACATCACTTCCATCCCTTTTCCCAAGCAACCACAAAAGTCTCCCAAACCCATACCTCTCTTACACAAAAGCCAACAAAGTCTTCTCAACCCATACCTTTCTTACACAAAAAGCCACAAAAGTCTTCCTAACCCATACTTTTCTTACACAACCATCACTCACCCATCCATCCATCACTCTCTCTCTCTCCCTTTACATCACTCTCTCTCTTTCTCTCTTTCTCATTCCAAAATTTCCAAACAACAAAAAATTGCAAAGGCTCCCACGTATGGAAATTTTCCAACCTTTCTAAGCTCCAAGTGGCCCACCTTCCTACCCCAAAATCTCCCATCTCAACCCTCCATTCTTCATCTTAGCCATTGAAGTTGAAGATAAGGTGCCAAGGAACCCCTAGGAGCGAGAAGATCGGACGGTGGGTGCATCTATAGGATAGTTTTCCTTATTTTTATGGTGGACCAAGTGAGGCCCACCGATCAATGGTGTGGATCTCACTTGGGACCCTTAATTGTGGCCGATGGACCACTTGGATCATCATGATCGTTCCATGATGGGGTCATTCTCCATGGACCCCATCATGATGGTTATTTCATTGCAAAAAGGTCATCTAGACCGTCCATAACGGTGGAGAATGGATCTCCACCGTTGATTTACAATTTTGATGGTCCCATGATCAAAGGGGTCCATTTATTGTATGTTTCATTGCAAGGGAGGGCCCATAATGACGGGGTCCCTCCATCACAAGCCGTGTCCCACTCTCCATGTCTCTCTCTTTTATTTCTTTCATTTTATTTTATTTTATTTCATTTTATGCTATGGAATCGTGTGGCCCACTTGAATGGATCCCACCTTAATATAACCATTTTATTCAAGTGGGGCCCACCTTAGACATTGAAATAATAGCACCCATCAGTGGTGGCCCACTTCATCAGGGCCCACCGTTTTTCAAAAAAAAAAAATGTGAAAACCGTCCAGCGTCTAGGACGCTGGACGTTTCAAGGAAAAAAAAAAAGGAAAAGAAAAAGAAGACTTTTTGGTGGTCCCCTTGCATAGGCCCCACCCTGATGTTTATGTCCTATCCAAGCCGTCCATCCTCTTACCCACGGTATTTTAACCGTTGGGTAGAAGTTTGGAGCTGATCCAATCACCTGGTGGGCCATAGCGCCTAATATTGCGCCATTACCATTCAAACATCCTTTTCTTAATTTATTTCACATCCAAGCATCAAAAAAATTCAAACTCTAGACTCATTTGGACGGCGTCGAGCCACTGATCGCCATAGCCGGGTCAGATTTTGGCGCAGCGGGCCCCATGCGTCAAAAACCCTAAAATTTTAGAATTTTCCCTTTTCCAAAAAATCCATGACAGAGGCAAAGCCTCTGCCTCTGTGAGTGTCAGCGCCTGCACGGCCTGCGTGCAGCGCATGCAGGGGCATGGGCGGACGAACGTGGGGGCCCACGGCCGTACATGTGGGCCCCACCAAAGATGTTTATTTGTCATTCCATCTGTCCATGAGGTGGGTCCCAACCTCAGGTGGGCCCCCTCCAAATTTCGGGCCGAACAAAAACTCAGGTGGCCTACACCATAAGAAACAGTGTGAATTGAATTTTACCGTTGAAACCTGTTGCTGGGCCACAGAAGTGTTGGATCGAGCTGAAATTTTATGTTTTCCCTTCATCCAGGATGAGCGACCTTATGAATGGGTTGGATGGCAAAATTAACATTCAGAGTGGGCCCCGCATGGGACCCACATTGATGTATTTGTTGTAGCCCACCGTCCAGGCGGACGGTGGCACCCACCTGACGGTTGGACTGCCTCCACCGTCCACGGACGGTGGGGCCCTGTGCGATGAATGTGTTATATCCGCACTGTCCACTGGACAGTGGGACCCACCATGATGTATGTGGTGCATCTAAACTGTCTATCCGCCTAGTGAGATCATTTTAAAATATAGGTTGTTGGTTGGGTGGACCACTCACTTATGGGCTAGGCCTATTTGATTTTAAAACAGGCCTATGGGCTAGGCCCATTTGATTTATGAAATGCTTATAGGATAGGCCCATTTGTGTTATTTAAGGCCTATGAGATTGGGCCCATTTGAATTTCAAAAGGGCTATGGGCTAGGCTCATTTGGCTTATGAAATGCTTATGGGCTAGGCCCATTGGATCCACTTAAGGCCTAGGATCCTAGGCCCATGTAATGTACTTCAAGGCCCATGTAATTGACCCTTTTTGTTGAAATTTTAAAGCCCATAGTAGTAGGCCATTTGATATATTATAAGGCCCATGGGACTAAACCCATTTAATTATAAAAGGGCCCATGGGATTAGGCCCATTAGATTTGTTTGAGGCTCATGGGTTAGACTCATTTGATTTGCTTAAGGCCTAGGAATTTAGGCCCATTTGACTCATGTTAGGTCTGTAGGTTGAGGCCCACTTGACCTGCATGTGGGATCCTAATTGGTATGGCCCATTTGATGCATATTAGACTCATATGACTAGGTCCAATTGATGCAATCCAAGCCCATGGGTTTGACCCATTGCAATGCACTTAAGGCCCATTGGTTTGGCCCATTTATGTGGCCCATCTGATGAATGAGAGCCCATAGGATATGGCCCATTTGATATATATATAAGGTCCAATGGGGACAACCTACGGTCCATTGCAATGTGTAAATCCATTACAGACTAAGTGTTGATGTTTACAAAGATCGTGCCTTGGAAGCAATGTTGGTTTGACGTCCACATTGCGAGAGTAATGTTGGTTGGATGTCCACATTACGACTCTCCATAGGGCCCATCACCAGGCCGTACTTGCTGTGTATTGACCGTCCAGGTCCATCTGCATTGTTAAATAGTTCATTTCATTATAACATGTTTAGTATAGTTTCATGACTCATGATCATACGCATCATATGTATGCTTGATATGAGGACTGACTGATCATAGTAATTGCCTTCGGGCAGGTTGTTTATGGGCTCCCGGTTAGGCGGTGTTGCCCTACATGAGCGCACGGTATGCGCAAGATTGGTTGCATGACTGGATAGCGTGATTCATGCATTCCGCATTTATGTGACATGGTTATTGTACGCCCTAGCGACATCAGGGCCGTAGCCTCCACAGACGCATCGTGGTTGGCAGGATTGGATACCGGAAATCTTGATCTACATGGGGTACTATAGATATCCCTGGGTGAAAGTCCCTAAACCCTTATGGTACCAAGAGGTTGTTTCAACGTCTAGACCGAGTGGGTAGATGAGCGTTGAGTGCCGATTACCAGACGGTTACGCTCTCCACTGTATCGTGGTCGGTTGGAAGGGGGTGCGGCCTTACCCGCCCGAGTGTAGGGGACAATGCTAGGCTGAGTTTGACCAGCTCGAGGAATGGGTCTACTATCGACGAGTCGCACCCGATATTGGCAGACGGATAGTGAGGTCTCTTCCACTTACCTTATTGCGCGCGATGTGGCGGCAATCTGGTTTAGAGTGTACTAGACCCCGGTGATATTCCATACTTTGAGCTGTATTGACGTATGGACATTGATGAGTATCTGTATGCTTGAGTTGTATTGTACATTGCATGGCCTTGGGATGGCCGATACCATTCATGTCTTGCATTGCATAGCCTTGGTACGGCTTATGATGTTTTGGTTCCATCTGCATATTCCGCATTACTCTAACATTGCATTCATATTACTACCTTGCGCACACACTTTCACCACCCTCTAAGCTTTCTGTAAGATTATGCACGACCGTTGCGTGCAGGTGACGTTGGACTGCAGCAGCGCTGAGGCAGGAGCACGTTGCTGATCATTTTGGAGTTTTTGTTATTTGCCATTGTATTTCCCCTTTATGCCCATTGTACTTGTAAAGTTTTTGATCATAGTGGAAATGTAATAGATTTCTTGGTTGTTATTTGTGGGTTATGCCTTTGGTTATGCTTATTACGAATCAGACTGACATATAAAATCCTCCTCGTAGCATCCCAGGATCGGAACCTGGCGAATGGGAGCTAGGAGCCGAGAATGGGGTTCTACGGAGGCTGTCGGCGCCGGATTCGGCGATCGGGAATTCTGTGAGCCCGGTTTTCGAGTTTGGGGCGTGACACCACACTTCCTCAACATAGAGACATGGAAGACGTTGTGGACGCCAGATAACTGCGATGGCAAGGCAAGCCGGTAGGCCACAGCGCCAATGCGTCCAGTGATCTCGGAAGGTCCTATGAATCTTGGGGCAAGCTTGCCCTTCGTCCCAAAACGAACTACACCCTTCATGGGTGAGACCTTGAGATACACATAGTCCCCGACGACAAACTCCAAGGGACGACGCCGACGATCAGCAAAACTCTTCTGCCAGCTCTGAGCTGTGTGCATCCTCTGTCTGATGATGTCGATAGCCTCTGACGTCTGCAGCACAAGCTAGGGACCTAGGAGACGTCGCTCTCCAACCTCGGTCCAACAACTCGGAGATCTGCACGGTCTGCCATATAATGCCTCAAAAGGAGCCACGCCAATGGTCGCCTGATAACTGTTGTTGTACGCGAACTCAGCCAATCGCAGGTGCTCGTCCCAACTACCCGCGAAGTCAATCGCGCAAGCCCGAGGCATATCCTCAAGGATCTGGTTGACCCTCTCGGTCTGGCCATCGGTCTGCGGATGATACGCGGTGCTGAGCTGCAAATCAGTGCCCATCGCTCTCTGGAAGCTCCTCCAAAACTGAGACGTGAACCTCGGATCTCGGTCTGAAACAATCGAGACGGGAACACCATGCAATCTCACGATCTCATCGATAAACATCCTGGCGAGCCGATCTGTATGCCAAGTCTCACGAATCGCAAGAAAATGTGCCGACTTCGTCAGATGGTCCACAATAACCCAGATGGCGTCATGACCGCGCTGAGTCCTCGGCAAACCCAAGACAAAATCGGTAGATATATGCTCCCACTTCCACATCGGGATGCACAGCGGCTGCAATAGGCCAGGGGGTCTCTGGTGATCGACCTTGACACGCTGGCAGGTGTCACACTCGGCCACAAAACTGGCTATCTGGCGCTTCATCCCTGACCAAAAATACTGGCATCTCATATCGCGATACATCTTCGTCGAGCCAGGGTGAATAGAGAAGCGCGATCGATGTGCCTCGGTCATAAGATCTCGGCGTAAATCAGGAATATCTGGGACACACAATCGGCCTCTGAAGCGAAGTCCACCGTCAGAACTAATCTGCCAATCCGTCTGACTCTCAGATGCTGCCTCTGCTCGGTAATCCTGTAACGACTCGTCTGTCTGCTGAGCCTCGATCACCCTTGCGACAAGAGAGGGTTGAATCGACAAGCTCGATAGCTGAACGATAGATGACTGCAGACCAAACTCAAAGTCGTACTCTGCTATATCCTCGAGCATCCTCCACTCCTGAATCATCATATGCGCCACCAGGCCTCGTGGCTGACGACTGAGGGCATCCGCCACCACGTTCGCCTTGCCCGGGTGGTACTGAAGATCAAAATCATAGTCCTTCAGGAGTTCCATCCAACGCCTCTGCCTCATGTTTAGCTCGGACTGAGAGAACAAATACTTCAAACTCTTGTGATTGGAAAAGAGCTCGAATCTCACCCCATAAAGATAGTGTCTCCACACTTTCAGTGCAAAGACAACCGCTGCCAGCTCTAGATCGTGCGTAGGGTAGTTCAGCTCATGGACCTTGAGCTGACGGGACACATAAGCTACCGGCTTCCCGTGTTGCATCAGGACAGCACCTAAGCCAACTCGTGAGGCATCAGTAAATACAACAAATCCATCACTCCCAGAGGGAAGAGTGAGGACAGGAGTGGACGTGAGGTGGTCCTTCAACTCCATAAACGCCTGCTCACAAGCGTCGCTCCAAACAAACTCAGCACCCTTCCGGGTCAACCTGGTAAACAGGGCTGCAATGCGAGAGAATCCCTCAATGAAACGTCGGTAGTAGCCCGCCAAACCAAGAAAACTACGGATCTCGGATGCATTCGTGGGCTGATCCCACTGACGCACGGCATCTATCTTCGAGGGGTCTACAGCGACACCCTGCCTCGTCACTACATGGCCGAGGAACTTCACCTCCTCCTGTCAGAACTCGCACTTCTCCAACTTCGCGTAAAGCTGGTGTGCACGGAGGGTCTGCAAGGTAATCTCAAGATGTTGCTCATGCTCTTCGCGAGTCCTTGAATATATCAGGATGTCGTCAATAAACACCACGACAAACTGATCAAGATACGGACGGAAGACTTCGTTCATCAACTGCATGAATACTGCGGGCGCATTGGTCAGTCCGAAGGACATGACCTGGAACTCGAAATGACCGTATCGCGTCCTAAAGGCTGTCTTCGGGATATCCTCATCTCGAACCCGAACCTGATGATAACCGGACCGCAAGTCTATCTTTGAAAAGAACTGCGCCTCCTGCAGCTGATCAAACAAGTCATCAATTCTCGGAAGCGGGTACTTGTTCTTGATCGTGACCTTGTTGAGCTCACGGTAGTCTACGCAAAGCCTCAACGAGTCATCCTTCTTCTTTACGAAGAGTACCGGTGCTCCCCACGGCGAACTGCTCGGACGAATAAAGCCTAGCTCGCGCAACTCGTCCAACTGCTTCTGCAGTTCCCGTAACTCCAATGGTGCCATACGATATGGGGCCTTCGAAATAGGCGCAGTACCAGGCACAAGATCAATCTGAAACTCGGTATGCCGACGAGGTGGTAATCCTGGAATCTTCTGAAACACATCAGGAAAACCATAGACAACCGGCAGCTGGTCGATACTCAAAGCAGCTGGCTCCTCAACGGCACACGATAACAAGCAAGAAAGCTGCCCTCCTCTGGGCTCGGCAACAAACTGAAACTCTGGCACGCCGGGTATGCAGAACGTGACTGTCCTCGCAGAGCAGTCTAATATGGCGTAGTACTCGGCAAGCCAGTCCATGCCCAGGATAACATCAAAACCGGACATCGGCAATACAAATAGGTCGGTAGGCAAGAAGATATCCCCAATTAAAATAGGGCAAGACACGTAAAATCGGCCCAACACTGCGGTCTTCCCTAATGGCGTCGATACTACTAAATCCTCACGGGCAGACTCCAACGGCAAACCGGTCGATCGGCAGAAATCATCGGCGACAAATGAATACGATGCACCAGAATCAAATAGTACACGTGCAATGCATGCAGAGACAGGAAGAGTACCCTCGACGACCCCTCCTGATGACTGAGGGTCCTGCTGGGCGGCATAAAATCTGCCCTGAGCCTGCTGGGGAGGTGCAGGTCCCCTCTGAGGTCTCTGCTGCTGCTGTGGTCGCTGTGGGGGCCTAGTCTGCTGCCTCAGCTGCTGTGGAGGAGGTACAGGAGGCTGGTGTTGCGGTCGCTGCTGCTGTGGTGGCTGTCGTGGAGGTGGATGCGGTGGTCTCGGCTGCTGCTGCTGCTGTGGATGGGGACACTCGTGCCTACGATGCCCTGTACGACCGCACCCAAAGCAAGTACCTGAAAACGATCCCGAAGATGGTGCTGGGGGTACTGCTGGTGCTCAAAATGCTGGGCGGGTCGCGCGCCTCTGCTGTGAACGATGCTGCTGATGGGAGCTACTAGAGGGTGCCTTCCTCTTCTGATCTCCCCTCTGATCGCGGGCTCTCTGCACACTGGCCCAATCTGTCTCATATATCAGGGCTCTCTCTACTATCTCCTCAAATGTCGGAAGCATGTGTCCGATCACACGGCTCCGGAGGGCAGGACGTAAGCCGTTCTCAAAACGGTCGGCCTTCCGCCCCTCATCATAAACAAGATACGTCGCGAATCTGGATAGTGCGACGAACCGAGCCTCATACTGGGACACAGACATGTCCCCCTGGACCAACGTCTCAAACTCAAGTGCGCGCTGCTGTCGCACATGCTCGGGGAAGAACTTCCGGTCAAACCGGTCTATAAAGTCCTCCCAGGTCCACTCAAAATCGGCGGCTACCGATCGGGCCACAGATGCCCACCAATACTGAGCCTCGCCCTGCAGAAGGAATACAGCCAATGGAACTCGCTGCTGGGTCATACATCTCATGGTGTCGAATATCTTTTCCACCTCGGAGCACCACAATTCTGCAGCAGTAGGGACTGGCTCACCCCGAAAACGTGGGGGATCGTGCCTTCGAAAATCCTTGAGAAGAGCGCTCGCACACTCCTGCTCAGCCTCGGCCGGTGACACTGTGGGACGCCTACTCTGCCCCTGAAGAATGGCGATCATCGCCTACCACATCTGCTACAGCTGAGTAGCACTCATAGGTACGGTCGGATCCGCACCGGTCTCAGGAAAATGAGTGGCATCCTCAGGCTCAAAGGCAGGACTATCTGGTGGTGGAGTAGGAGTAGCAGGTGGTAAAGTAGGAGCTGCGGGTGGTGGTGCGGGATTCGCTCGGGTCGTTCTTCTAGCCATAATGTCTCCTACAGGAAGGAACAATGGCCTATCAGTCTTGAGAATCCTCGAAGGCACATACATTAAGAGTCTATGTCGAAAAATCGTTAAACCATTCAGACTCGGAACCTATTTATAGTAGATATGTGATGTGTTCCTCAGGTATTCCCAAGTTATGCTCTGATACCAACTTCTGTCATGCCCCAAACCCGAAAATCGGATTCACATGAATCCCGATTGCCGAATCCGGTGTCGACAGCCTCCGTAGTGCCCCATTCTCGGCTTCTGATAATCTAATGGCAGATTCCGATTCTGGGATCCTATAAGGAGGATTTTCAGAATGAATTTTTTTTTGTAAAGGAGCATAACCACAGACATAACCAAGTCACAAAACAACATCACCACATATCCACTATAACAACAATTTTAAGTACAATGCAGAAAGGGAAATACAAGGTGATCAAAAAGCTCCAAAGATCCTGATGTGCGCTCCTATCTCAGCGCTGCTGTCGTCCAACGCTACCTGCACGCAACTATCGTGCATAAGCTTACAAAAGCTTAGAGGGTGGTGTAAGTGTGTGCGGAGGGCGAACGCCGAGTGTACAGGATCAGGTAATGCGGAAGTAAGTCCATGAATATACCAAGGTTATGTAATGCAAGGCATGATGCGAGATATGGATGTCATCGGCCACACCGATACGATGCAAGGCCTATATAGCCGAATGTCATGTGCGAAATGCAATCCAAGCAAGGCGGTATTCCTTAAATACGTATATCAGTACAGTTCCTCTCTGGATATCACCGGGGTCCAATACACATGCAGAGACTGCCACCTCCCTAGCTGCACAGTCAAGCAAGCGGATGAGACCTCACTATCCGCCTGACCAGTAGTATGCCAATATCTACCCGGCTCGTCGATAGCGGACTCATTTGCGAGCTAGTCAAACTCAGCCTAGCTTATAGCCCTCTCACTCAGGCGGATAAGGCCACACCCCCTTCCAACCGACCACAACACAGTGGGAGACGCGGCCTACTGGTATTCGGCACTCGGGCGCTCATGTATCCACTCGGTCTAAACGCTGGAGCACTCCTGGTACCAAAAAGGTTCTGGGACTTTCACCCAAGGACATCCTAAGTGCCCACAGTGCTAGAATATGCATTTCCGGTATCCAATACGGCCATTCACGATGTACCTGTGGAGCCACGGCCCTGATGTCGCTAGGGCGTGCAGTGATCAAGTCACACGTATGCGAGATGCATGAATCACACGTCAAATCATGCAGAAGTCCAGCGCGTACTGTGCGATCATGTAGGGCACTCAGTCACATAACGAGTCCCGTAAATGGTCTGCCCAATGGCGTATGTTATGATCAGTCATTACTCATATCAAGCATACATATGATGCGTATGGGCATGAGTCATGAGATTATTCTAAACATGTTATTAGGCAATAAATAGTAACAGGTATGGACCTATCAATGGGCCCTAAAGAGAGTTACAATGCGGACATTTAACCAACATTGTACATACAATGTGGACGTCGAACCAACATTGCTTCCCAGGCACGGCCTGCCATAAATATCTTTTCACGAACCATGAGAAATGTACATTGCAATGGACCCTAAGGACATCCGTCAGGCCTCGATCCCTGGGCCTTAGATATATCAAATGGGTCGTATTACATAGGCCTCACGTTCACCAAATGGGTTGCATTAGTGGGCCTCACCAATGAGCCTTATGTACATTGCAATGGTCCATGATTCATGGGCCTTGAAATACATCGAATGGGCTTACACACATGAGCTTTAAGTATGTCAAAGGGGCCGCTCCATTTGCGCCCCATGCACATCAAATGGGCTTGAATCTCGTGGGCTCTTTATGTATCAAATGGGCTTAGTCCCATGGATCTTGCATATGTCAAATGGGCTTAGTCCCATAGGCTTTGGATATGTACCAAAGTAGGTCTCAATGAGTGAGCATAATTTAAGTAAATTTTGGGCACTAATCACACACCAAGGTGGGCCCATTTGAAACATAGATCTGCCTCATTTTTAGCTCATATTATGGAATGAGCTCTCAAAATAGGTGGTCAGTATGGATGTAGCATGTGCATCATAGTGGGGAGGGGTGAGTCCACATGGAGGCCCACCATCACACATATACAATACAGTATATATATATGTAATATAATATATTTATATATAGATATATATATATATATATATATATATATATATATATATATATATATATATATATATATATATATACACATATATATATATATATACATATATATATATACATATATATATATATGTATTTATATCAACACATATGCACACACACACGCATACATACACGCACACACATACCTGCATACACACACACACGTGCACTCACACACCTGTATACACACACTCACTCACACACGCACTCACATACCCTCACACACCGTCCCCTGGACGGTGTGGATATATCATATATATATATATACAGTGGGCTCCACCGTCCGGGCGGACGGTGGAGTCAGGCATATACATCACTGTGGGTCCCATGGGGGGGGCCCACCATAATATTTATTTTCCATCCAACGCGTTGATAAGGTCATGCAGACCTGAATGAATAGGGAAAATAAATTTCAGCTTGATCCGAAACTTGTGTGGACCCCAAAAAGGGTTTCAATGGTGGAATTCAATTCACACTATTTCAAACGGTGTGGACCACCTGAGCGTTGGATTTCTCTGAAATTTGGAGGGGAGCCACGTCAGTGGGTGGGCCACCTGATGAACGGTGTGAATACAAAATATACGTCATGGTGGGGCCCGCCCGTGGAGCCGTGGACGGCCTGGCGTCCGCCCGCCAGCAGCCGCAGGCGCTGCCTGCACCGTCTGCAGCAGCAGACGCCACTCCCTTCCTTGTTTTTTTTTTTTTTTTTTTTTTAAACCCGATTTCCT
Source organism: Magnolia kwangsiensis (assembly GCA_037074715.1). Taxonomy (NCBI): domain Eukaryota; kingdom Viridiplantae; phylum Streptophyta; class Magnoliopsida; order Magnoliales; family Magnoliaceae; genus Magnolia; species Magnolia kwangsiensis. Next base: position 70,147,311 of record CM073583.1, read on the forward strand.
GAGGATTTTCAGGTGTGCGGGCCACCCCAAGTAAATCCACTCCGTCCATCGCATTCCCAAGGTTAAAACAGACCTATCAAGACCAATAACGGACATCTTCCAGTGCGTAACAAAAATCTAAGTAGATGACAACGGCACTGATATTGTTTTCAACACTATGGCCCACTAGATACCCCGATCAACCTCATTTTTCGGCTCAATGCCTAAAATGGGATGGGAAAAAAGATATATGGCCTGGATTGAATGCATACCCCAAGGTGGGGCCTATACAAGTGGGCCACCTTCATTGCCTTAACCAAGGCAATTCTCTCATACGTCCAGAGATGTCCCTGGACTCTCTGGACCCTTTTTTTTTTTTGTGTTAAGGTGGGCCCTTCATAGGTGAGCCACCACATGTGAGGTAGTGTGGCTTCAATACATATGCAAAGTGGACCCCACCTTTAGATGGTTTGGATCCAATACATGTCCCATTGTGGGGTCCATCCAAGTGAGCCATAGGGTCATATCATCACACAAAATTTAACAAAAGGAGAAGGGAGAGAGAGATAGAGTGAGACACGCGTGATGGAGGGACCCCGGCACTATGGGCCCTCCGTTTCAATCATCCAATCATACATCAAAGGTCCCCTTGCATATGGACCATCAACAAAAGATGAACGGTGGAGATCCTACTTCACTAGAAATGGACGGTCTAGATGACCTCCTCAATACAAGGAAAGTAAACATCATGATGGGGTCCATGGAGAATGGCCCCATCATGGAATGATCTTGATGATCAAGATGTGCCATTGGCCACATCTTAGGGTCCCAAGTGAGATCCAAACCATTGATCGGTTGGCCTCACTTGGCCCACCTTAAAACATAAAAACCACTCTATCAAAGCACCCACCTCTTGATCTTCTTGGTCCGTTGGATAGCCGGTCACCTAGAGCTTCACTTTGATGGTGGAGATGGGAAATGGATGGCTAAGATGATGGAATTTGGAGATGGGAAGTGGGCCACTAAAATCACTTCTTTCTCATGGAAGAGAGCTTGGACTTGAGCTCTCTCTTGCTTGGAGTTGGAGTGTTGAGAAATGAGAGAGAGAGGTGTGATTAATGAGAGATGGAGTGATGTGAGGTGAGTGATGGGTGAGGTGAGTGATGGGTGAAGTGAGTGATGGGTGAAGTGATGTATTAGTTGACTTGGGTGGTTGCTTGACTTGTGGAGAAAGGAAGTATGGGTGCTTGTACTTGACATGAGAGATGATTGATGGGATTGATTGATGTGATTGATGGGACACTTTGTAGAGATTCCTTGGGATTTGCAACGCGTGGTGTTTTTGTTCGAACTGAATGTGGGTCCGTATCTCATCGTCTGGGTATCGGATCGGTGCGTGAGTTGCGGCGTTGGAACCGCGGCGACGGTGCGGTTGCAACGATACAAGTCTCGGATTAAGCCGGCTCAAATGAATAGGATACGACTTACGGTCGTGCGCAACGTCAATTATAAGTCGCGGATTGTCGGAATTTGACGAGAAGGGTCGCGAAAATCAACGGAACAGTGCGGATTAGGATACGGGTCTTACAATATTCAAGCTCCTAAGTAAAAACTCGCCAAAGGAGCAAAACGACGATTGTCAAGCAGCCTTCAACAAGATTAAGAGGTACCTGCTAAAACCTCTAGTGTTGTTGCCATCTACACCAGGTAGGCCATTATTTTTATACATCTCTATTATAGCAGAAGCGATCGGATGCATCCTCGGCCAACACGACGCTTCAGGAAGGAACACGCGATCTACAACTTAAGTCAGAGATTCACTGCTTACGAATCTAAGTATTCCAGCATAGAGAAAACATGCCTCGATTTGGTCTGGGCAACACAACAGCTTCAATAATACATGATCGCCTATCCAATCCTTCTACTCACTCACATGGACCCGTTAAAATTCCTGTTTGAAAAGTCGACATTAACAGGTAGGATTGCAAAATGGTAACTGTTACTCTCTGAGTTTGACATGACCTATGTCACTCAAAAGGCAAGCACTAGCCTACCACTTAGCAACACATTCTTTGCCTGATTATCAATTATTAAAGACCTTCCTTCTCGAAGAAGATATCCTCCTTATCAAGGAAGAAGAAGAAAGGAGGGCAAGAGAGTTGACACTCTTCTTCGATGGAGCCACTAACTCAAAAGGAAATGGAGTAGGAGCGATACTTTACTCCCCTGACGATGTCCTGATCCCTATCTCTACGTGATTGACATTCAATTACACTAATAATGTGACTGAGTATGAAGCATGTATCACTAGTCTGAGAGAAGCCATCATCCATAATGTGAAAAAGTTATGGGTCTTTGGCGACTCACAACTCATCATCAACCAAACAAATGGCGAATGGAAGACCAAAGATGAAAAGTTGATCCTCTATCATGTCTATGTGGAAACTCTAACCATGGAATTTGATGAAGTCACTTTTTCATACATGCCCCAAGCTAAGAATTGGTTCACAGATGCCCTAGCCACCCTTGCTTCAATGCTAGAGATTCCTAAAAGAATTTTTAAGTGAGAAATTACCGTAGAGCTTCAAGAAGAACTTGCCTTCTGCTTACAAATTGATGAAGCAAAGGCTTCCCCAAACAACCAACCATGATACGCAGACATCAGAGAGTACCTCAAGAACCAAAAATACCCTAAAGGAGCTACATCAATGGATCATCGCACTATCCAATGACTAACAGCTCAATTCACGATCACTGGAGGTACCCTTTACAAGTGATCCTTCAATCAAGTCCTCTGTTGCTGCTTAGATGAAACAGAAGTAGCCAAAATCATGTTAGAAATCCACAAAGGACTATACGGCCCACACATGAATGGTCATATGATGGAGAATAAGATCCTATGGCTTAGCTACTATTGGCTAACGATGGAGACAGACTGCTACAAACTTGTCAGGAACTGCTTCAAATGCCAGGAGAACATGAATCAAATCTATGCGCCAGCTTCCAAGCTGTACAACCTGACGACACCATGGCCTTTCTCTATATGGGGCCTCGACATCATCGGGAAGGTCAATCCAAAAGCTTCAAAGATACGATCAACTGTACCTAGCAGATGAGAAGTGTATGCGCACACTTAGCCACTCACAATGCTATCAAAGAAGGATCACACGGGCTTACAATAAGAGGGTCCAAAAGAGGAGCTTCAAAGTCGGCGACATAGTTATGATGCGCATCTTACCACCACATTTGCCAAACCCCAAAGGGAAGTTTAAACCTTCGTGGGGTGGACCACTGATCATTCGAGAAGTACTTCCAAGAGGTGCCCTTTGGCTTACCAACCTAAAGGGAGAAGATCTTTCAGAGCCTATCAATGCCAACAACGTGAAAACTATCACGGGTAACCATACCTAACTTTGTCAATAATTACAATCATAAAGCTGAGGTCAATAGACAACAAAAAAAAATGCCTACCATTCCTTCCCCATACAAGTCTTAAAAAAAAAGTAAAAAAAAATAGAAAAAGCATACAGCTCAAAAAAAGAGAGAGAAATGAAAATAGTTCAAAAAAAGAAAGAAAAAGAAAATAAAAATCCTACCAAGCCATCCCACTTTCCCTAAACAAAATAGTTTGACCAAAATAAACAGCTTACGATTGCAATCAGAGACAAAAGCAGGAAGGTAGCCAATTGGTCGGCAATGAAGGAAAGCTCATCATCTCTCCCGGTACTCATAAAAGAAATAATAAAAAAAGATATAATGTGCCTAAGCGAGAAGGGTGAGTTAAAAACCCAAAAGGGTGGATTGAGTAAAAACATTAGGCATGTAGTGGACTTGGTGAAAACCTTAAAAAGCGTCGAGGGTAAAAAAAAGCACAGCTGCCAAGGGATAGGCAAGAGCAAAAACTCAGGACGTGGTGAAAATTGGAAAAGGCATCACGAACAAAAATGACGGGAAAGTCAGTTGTGGGGAAAACCTGAAAAGGCACTATGGGCAAAAATGGATAGAAAAGAAAAAATAAAAAATACAGGTACAAAGGAAGCCAAGGCAACGAGAAAAGTGAAGAAGTAAAAGGAAAAGATAAATCCCGGATTAAAATTCTGTCAAACTCTACCCAAATCCAAGGGGCGTGATCCTAGCACGCGCTATTCTTAGGGAACCGGTATCCTAAATAAATAACTCAAAATTCTGAATTCGACATGGGTTGAGCCCAATGTTCTGATCCAATCATCTAAAGGCATAAATCCAAACACAAACATACACTGACAAGTTATGGCACAAACAAAATATTTCATTTCCTTTCAAAGCTTTTGTATATAAAAATATTATTTTTCTACAAAACTAGACTTAAAAAAACATAAAAGCAATAGCTAGTACAGTCAAAGACCATTTGGTAAGACTCCCTCTCCTCCCTCATACATCAATAATCGCTGCCTAAGTCTATCCACTTCCATGCGCAGGTAGAAGACCTCATCTCTCTCCAATCGGCGGGACACTATCATGCTCTCATCATATTGCCGCCCTACCGCCAGACGACGGGCCATGTCCTCATAAATGTTCATACCTCAAGTATAGGGTTGTGATGTAGTAATAAACTCGATGAGACCGAGGTCAAATCCACAGGGACTGAAACGTGTACGTAATCTAAAAATAACCAGAACTAGAACTAGAATAAGATGAAATCTAAATCAACTGAATATGAGGGAATAAAGATGAAATAGTAATCTAAAACTTAGAGAATTTAAAGGTATGAAACTAGGGTGCCAAGGATCCACTTATAGTAATTAGGAAACTACCTTGCATTGATTCAAAGACACAACTGGAATCAGAGTCCTATATTATCCAATTGGTAAGAAGAGATTTGTCAGATCTCTGAACATCTCATGGATCTAATCATTAACAGATACAATTGGTGCAGATTTGGAAGTGATTCCATCACCTAACCATACCCATGAGACTATGGCAAATAATAGTAATTTACCAATCTCACAGCCAATCATGAGAGAATTGTGAAAGTTAGGAAGGGTTCCATCACCTAACCATGCCCAGGAGACAATGGTGAACAATAGGGTTCCTAAGTTCACAATCTCAATACACGAAAAGAGAATATCTCAAGCTATCGCAGATCCATTGTAATTTGAGTCACAACAAACCATTAAAAAAACTAAAAATATTCCTTATAATTAAACTAAAATTCATGTGAGTTCAATACACATAAATCAAAGCAAAACTACCTTCCTAATCACGCTACAAGCTTCACCTCTTAGCCCTAGCTAAGAGGTTTAGCTAGCCATAAAAACCTGAAGAAAAGAAGAAAAAGAAACAAAGAAGAAGGATAAAACCATAGGCCATCCACGGCTGGCCCCACGTGCCCTCTTTCTCTCTTGCCTTTGCTCCTCGCCTCCACAATTGGTCGAATCTTCGGATGGTCCCCCTCAACTCTCTTTCATCTTCTCTTTATAGCTGCCAGGGTCGGTCGGAGAGGTTGCTGTAACAGAGTTGGAAACCCAATCTGTTTAAGCAGCAGAATTTTAAGAAAATCTTACGCATCTGTAATGATCGGCAAGCCATAATCAATGCTGGAAAGAAAATACACTTCGTTTGGTGGACTCACATCAAATTCTCAATCAGAGATGGAATGATTTAGCTTGTATTCGGCATGGCTCATGGGACTTGTGTTTCTACCGTTCGTCCTCCGTTTAGACGGTTAAAACCGATCTCCGTTGTTTCTTGAGATTTATTCACCTAGACTTGGATGAGAGAACCCTTGGCCTCCTAATGAATGACCGTTGGTGTACGGTGGTGGCCCACAAAGGAAAACAGCAAGCTCTGTTGCAAAACAGAGCTTTGCGGATCTTGTTGTGATGGTTGGTGGGCCCCACCTTGATGTTTATGGAGAAATCCATTCCGTCCACGAGGATCCCCATGGAAAACCATCCAGGAAGGCCCATTTTTGTCTAATTTCAATGTGGTCCATTGAACTTTGCTCGCTGTCATCCATCCTGCGATTTACAGTGGAGATTTCCTGAGTGCCTGCATGGGACCAAATGAGAACCATGGCTGTGGTCGTCCCCACCGTCTGGTCAAAATGCACAGTCCTGATCTTCCATATGATCAATGGGTGGGGCCCACTACATGAAAATAGATGAACAATGTCTGTCCGCTGCCTGGTGTATGGATGGGCTTGGGTCAGCGCCTGCTGACCGAGTGCACCGTGCAGTGCACTCCTACCTCATATGTGGGGTCCTCTCATGATTCTTGTGAGATATCCATACCATCCATCATGTTCCCCATATACTTTAAGGGGTGAAGACCAAACTTGAAGCGTATCCATGGATCAGGTGGGCCCCAATGCACCAATTTATGGGCTGATCTGACTGTTGGGCCACTTCCATAGGTATTCGGGAGCTGATATTCAACGTATATGGTTAACTTGTGGTCCTTAGGTCATATATAAAGTTTCGAGCCGAACGGATGGTGAGAACCTTATGATCTTGCATTCTGGATGTATTTCGGGCTACTTGAGCTTCAGTTTCTCAATTTTTTTAGATCTCTGGTGTGAAAATATGTCAATATTAGTCCCCTGAGGTCCGTCCCTTGCCTTGGTGAATTTTGAGCATTAAATCCCAGCTTTTAACACCCTATTTCGATCCGAGCTCGTAAATACACCTTGTATCACAAACACGATTAAATCGGGCCGTTAAACAATACAATGTACGTAAATCCAGGTAAAAACTAGGGTCTGATATGCAATATTTGACCCTTAACAATAAGCATGCCAAAGCACAGAAAGCTCAGATAAAAGGTGGCCATGCATAGCTAATAAGAAGGGTCAATAAAGGGCTCTCCTCAAATGTTTCAAAGGAAACATCAACCCTTGAAGAGGACGGAGCAAAATCTCCGAGGGTGGCCCTATCAGCTTGATCGTCTGCTAAGTGCAAACCAGGAACCTGGCGATAAAGCAACTTTTCCACTACCCATCGCTAATATGGCACTGTCGCCAAAGGAGGAGCTTAAGACTTGAACTCCAATGCAATTGCATCCAGGCAACCTTACCACGAAGACTAGACTCGATGACAAAGAACTGACATGCCAAGAGGAAGAGACGCATGCCCAAATCCTGTGAAAGAAAAAGCAGGGATGTCCTGCCAGAAGCCGAACTGTCGAAAGAATCGAATCGGGTGGTAAGAGCAATAGCCACGAAAGCCCAGCAACAGCAGAGGAGTAGGAGCGACACTACAAATTAAAGGCATGTGACAGAACCACAAAGATTCTCAGCTGACTCCCACCCTCAAAGCTCGAAAAGCATGTAGCGATAAAGAGACTCAATAGCCTCAACACTAAGGGGAAGCCCATCCGAAAGCAAAGATAGAACGCCGGTGCAATGGGAACAGAGGTGTCATGAACAAGTGCTCCCATAACCAGACCTAAAAATAATAAATTTTTTAAAAAAAGATCATGCATAAAACAACAAGAAAGGAAGAGAACAATGGAAGAGAGTGTGGAATGAGAAGTACCTAGAGGAAAGAACAACACCCCCAGAGGATGTGAGTCTGCCCAAGCGAGCACTTGGACAAGCCTAAGAAAAGCTCTGCTAGCACCACTAGAATAATACTCTAGAAGGAGAGGACGCAGCTGTATATGGACTTAAAAACCCACAAGCTAACCCTACTTAATCATGCATATAAATTTTTTGGTGAAGACTCAAACTTGGGTGCTTTGAAGAAATGTGCAGGAAATATAGTGCAGAATTAGTTTTGGCCCAATTTTGAGTATGTCCCATGATCACAAGGGACCACCTTTTAGTGTGCCATGAGGTGACCTTGGTATTACTATATATGTACTTCAATAAGTATAATCTGGGACCAACTGGTTATGCACACATAATATTTAGTATAGCGTCAAATATAGGTATTTTAATTTTCTGCATGGAATTTTCTGCACATTGTGCATTATCTCATTTTGAGATCTGCTCCCTGATCATGTGGGGTCTTATTTGGCCCAAGTAAAATATAATTTCTTTATTAATTGGTATATCTTAAAGGTTCCAAGTGGTGGCCTACTCATATCTTGTGCGTGGGGTCCACTACAAAGGCCCAAAGCTAATACAAAACACAAAAATAATCAGACAGTTTTCAGCAATGGAGTCTGTCACAACTTAAGATTCAACTTTCAAATACTTAGGAATCATTCCATACAAAAAGGTAGGCATCACATCTCATTGATATAAGAATTAAACATCCCCCGTAGTGGTACCCTTAAATACAAAGTGTGGGGCCCACTACAAAGTGTCAAAGAGGCCTACATACAATATTGTTAAGTACTTACACAATTTTCAGCAAACAGAGAGTGCAAAAGAAATGAAATAGATCCAATAGCAATAGGGCCCACGCACTATCAAACCATAGATAAGAGACACAAAATAATTTACATGAGTGTCCAGATTAGATGAACTAATAAAATGTATAAATCACAAGTGGTCTTACACCCAAGTGGGTCAATAAGAAGATGAATGTTATGTATAACATAAATTCAACATACGCATCAAGTAGCACATGAAATGTATTGATTAAATTTGTATGATCAGATCCTCTATTAGAAAATATCATTTAATGGATGGTTTGGGAATAAGTCATTTATACTTTATATAGTTTTCCAACTATAACGAGCCTTAGATTCATCTGGACCATAGAAAACAATTCAAGGTTTATCCTTACGAAAGTATCTATCAATCTAAAATTTTATAAATTTTATTATAAAAGAATCTGAAAATTAGGATCAGACATATGATTATTAACTATCTCAAGTAAGTTAAGAATAAATATCAAATATATTTGACCGTTGGAATCACGAATATGGCCCACACAAGAATGGTCATAACAAGCCCCCAAATACATTTTCCTATAAGCCCAAGATCTCAGTCGTCTGAACTCCGATCGAGGATTATTATATACCGCTGAAAAGCTGCTTCAATTTTTTACGAATCCAATAGAACATATATTTTTATTGTATTCAATAAAGGAAGTAAAAATGGTTCCGTTTTTAGCAAATCAAAATCCTACATGTGCTACTGGACAACAACAAGTAAAGTTGATCTCATGATGATTGGACCGTTGGATGGCTACGAAATGTGGCCCATAGTTAGCTCATATTTTGGTTCATATTATCCCCAAGTTTTAGCTTTGATCATAGCATGTTGATTTTATATGATTTTTAGAAGCTGTTGTTTAGATACAAAAATATGATTACAAGTGAAGGGAGTTGATACAATGTTCATCATGGTGGACCATACTGACGTGCGCCACCATGTTGACCACCATAGCCAATAATACATGCATCGATGGGGTTCCACACTAGCAGGCCTCACATGCGTAAAGAAAATATAAAAGGTGGAAAGAGGATGAGGAGGATGGAAGGTGGGGTGTAGACTCGCCTGGATGGATGACTTGATGATGATGTGTGGTCCACTCCCTCTAGGTTGATGATGGGCCACACCTTGGCCCCACCACTCTCACTCTCACTCTCTCTTAAAATATCAGAATTTTTCTAAGTTTAGCAAAAGGATGAGTGTAAGAGAGCTCCTACTCTTATATAGGGAATTGGAGGTTGAGGTGGCAAGTTTATGGGGTCTTATTGGTGGTAAAAGTGAGGTGGAAGGCAGTATATGGTATAGGTAGTGGATAGGTGAGGTAGATGGTGCTAATCATGCATTAGTCAAGGTGGAAGAAATCTATGCATGCATTAGCTAATTGATGCATAAGGGTTGTGAGTTGTAGGTGATGCATGGTGGATGGTGAAGTGAAGTGTTACAATTGATTGTTTGAAGTGATTTGGTACAAAACAAGGCATGCATTGGAAGCATGTGTAGGATGAGGTAGACATGAGCCATGATTAGTTTCTAAGGCAGGGAGAGATGGCTAATAATGGATTTGAGGTAAAATTCATTTTTGTCTCATGTACATTGTCTTATATGTGCTAGCTCATTTTTTTTATCGTGTAGTAATTGTCTTATTTTGTGATAATTTCTATGTTCTATAAATTGGGCTTTAGGCCCACATGGGCCCAAGTCCAATAGGCCTAGTACAATAAATGTTGTTCATATTACAGAATATGTAATTTTTATCGTGGATTCGATGGATCGTATCTTACTAACGGAGCATTAGATTGATACACGGTTTTCGCCATAGCGACCACAACGATGATGCGATCCACATGATAGAGGTTTCGAAGGCATCTGAAATAAATCACTCAGTTAGGCAGTTTTGGTGGATCCGAGGTCACTCCTTTTGGTCTCAAACACATGCGAATACACACACGAATACGCACTCAAGTCAAAAAATCAAAGGTAACGGCCAAGGACATCCAATTTCTAGTTAGCAAAAATCTGATGCGTTACATTATCATTCTTTTTCTCTTAAATAGTTTCAGCCATAAAGACTTCTTTAATGTCATGCTAAGGCACATCAAACAAATTCATCACCTGTAATAACTGTGTTTTGGTTAATATCCATTTTTCGGTCATGAGGTCGCTTTGGTGAATAGTTATACTCATTGTTGATCTTGAGCCACTTTGATGAGTAGTTGGCCTAACCAAGTGAGTGATATACCATGGTAATAGTCAACTGAACTTATTTATTTTATGTTATTCAAAATTCTTCATATAGATAACATTTGGACACCAGGGCAGCTGAAGAGATCTTGGAATATCTTTGATTTATCTCAACCTCTTGCAGCCCATAATATTGTCTTAGTTACTAGATCTGACATAGTTAAAATCAGGTGTAAACTGTTGATGCAAAAAAACTAGATCAGTCTCTCCCTGCACCTCCACCTTCAACACGATGAGAGAGAAAGAGGACCCTGGCTAGAGCCGGGGAACCTCCGATGCTTGAGTCAGTAAAGATCCAGGAAGAGGAGTTTTTTAGGGTTTTTCTTGCATACTTTTGATCCTGGAGAGCCCCCTTTTTATAAGAGTGAGTGGTCCCGGCGTAAGGGGATTCTCTCCTGATTTTTTGGAAGATTTTATTTAATTGCTATTTTGTTTACGGATATTTCCCGATCCTGAGATTTTCAGGGTCGGGAATCCTTTTACAAGATTCTCGGGATGGTGTTTAAGATTACACCATCTCTCCTTTGCTTGGCTTAGCCTCAATAGATTTTACAGTCTCGACTGGCTTACAAAGATAGAGCTTTTTGCCTACTGTCAGACGAAACAAAGTCAGTTTGGAACTAATGCCCTTTCTTAATCCGATAGCCGACATTACAACCAACCTCGTGTGGGTCGGTTTCATAGTCGGTCAAGTGGCTTTTAACTTTAGGGCCTTTAATTGGTCCTTTTAAACATTGTTGTCTCTTTAACCGAGCCAACTTCATGCGTCTTACATATTTTTCCTATGGCCCTTAACTCTTTTAGCTTCAGTCGGGATTCACATCCTATAGATCCGAGCTAAGTCTCTCCTTTAGGCTGTCTCTCATCTCGGTTTTACCTGTTGCCTCAGGCAACGTTAGCAAAGTTGATCCATTTCGTAACCGAGTTCCCGGACTTGTCCTATTTTTTTCCAACAGTAAGCCCCCTCCTCCTTGTGTTAACTATGTCGACACAAAGGAGTAATGAATTTCTAAGTCGGTTTAGATTGGGAGTCAAAGTTATGATGAAGTATTTAATCCTTCTTGTATCATCCTTAATGTATGACGGTTCGTTACTTGAGGTCGCACGAGCGGACAGCCGTCAGATTGTTTCGCTCGCTTATGAGCGTCGAACACGTGGTGAAGATGTTACTTGTGTCAGTCGGCATGCACCACACATCGGGCGGGGGATTCGAAGCAGGCATCGTTCCAACTCCTCCTTAAATGTGATTGCCATGTGGCTTAGCTATAAAAGGAAGAGTGGGATCGACTTTTGCATTTTCGTCCACCCACTTAATTTCTCTTTCTTCCATTTTCTCTTCTTCCTTCTTTTCCTTCTTCATTGTACTTACGATCTGCCATTTTTCTCCGTCCTTACTTTCTTCTTTCCTCCTCAACTGTGTGCTTTTCACCTCTCCTGTGAGTTTTCTCTCCCTCCCTTTTCTTTTCGACTTTCAGTGATAATACATCTTTCAAGCCCCCAGGAAGGGATTTCCGGTGAAGAGGGCGAAATGGGGCATTTTTGGAATGTCTCGGAATCGCCTTCCTTACTGGCGAAGATAGCAATGAGCGTCAATGAGGCCTTCCAACTTACTGCTAGGCTGTCCAGTGGGGCTTTAGCGGAATGCCCCGCTCCAGTGGGTTCCTCTGTCTTGAGATATGTCCCTGGCAGGCCTACTCTTTTTTCTAGAGATGACTTGGAAGAAGAGGAAGAATTGGAGGAAACTGTTGAGTCGTCTCTTCCTAGAAGACCGGTGAGGACTGAGCTTGGGGGAACCACTGAGTTAGTTCCCCCACGAAAGTTAGCTCGATTTGTTGAATCGGTAGCTAAAGAAGGAGAAGCTACCGAGAGCGAGGAGGTCGGAGACAAGCAAAAAGGACCGGTCCCCTCGGTTTTGTCTGAGGTGAATTTGGATAGAATCAGAGTTAAGTATCATGTTCCTGACTCAGTAATTCTTCGATTTACGCTCTCGAGTGAATTTCCCGACCATCCCCCTCTTGAGATGGTCATAATTTTTTAAGTTGTCATGCAATGTGGCTTGTGTTTGCCCTTACAACCCGTTGCTCAAAATTTTCTCTCCCGACTCAGAATAGCTCCCAGGCAAATAATTCAGAATGAGTGGAGGAACTTGTTTGGATGTGCAGTGTTGTGAGCTAAGGCAGAACAGCCCCCACTGACCATGGACGAGTTCCTCTATCTGTATCAAGTACGGCCGAACACTTCACAGCCCGACTGATATTTCTTGAGCACTTGGCGGAACAAAGGCGGCTCTTTAATAACCGACCCTCCTACCTCTAACAAGCACTAGAGAGAGAGGTGGTTCTGGGCATGCGGTCGCTGGGAGATTGCCGAGCCTGGGCTCTTCGAACCTCGCGTTCCCCGGGCATTCTCTAAAGCAGGTGACTCGGCATGCCATTTTTCTTATTTTTTCTTGTTATGATTCTTCTGAGTCTGACTGAACGTACTCTGTAAAAATTTTCAAGAAGAAGCCAAAACTAGGAGCCAAAACTTTAGCTCGGATCAAAGATCTGTGGACGATAAGTCCGGAGGATCGATCTTGGAAGTCTCTTTTACAACCGGAGTGTCTTCTTCTCTCAGGCTTGGATTCGTCTATGACAGGTATCTTCTGGTTACTCAGACGCATCCTCCTCGAATTTTTCTAACTCTGCACTTTGTCTGACACAGAAATGGCTGAAGCTCAACTCCTTTTGAAGCCAGCATCCAAGTTGAAGGCTCCTCCTAGGTCAGTGCTTCTGTCGAAGCGTCGGCCTCCAAAAAAGGCGAACACTACTCCCTCGGTCATGGAGCCACCTGCCCCAGTCACCCCTGCTCCGACCGTCCCAGCCGTTGTCATTCTCTCTGACCCCGAAGAGAGGGCGGAAGATGTGAGCACTCTTCCTACAGAGTCCCGGGCGACTTCTAAACCAAGACCAGTTGCAGAGCGGGTCTCGGGATGAAGAGAGGAGCAAAGAGGGGAGACTTCAAGGGGGAGTCAGCTCCACAGGAGCAATCATCCTTCCATCAGGCAGTGGCAGACATGGTCCCTTAGGTTATTTCTGCCGGGAGCAAAAAGGAATTCGCTTCCATCTTCGAAGCCCCTGGGAGTCGGATACTCTCCCACGCTACGAAGATCTTGCTTTAGGTTGGATTCAAACTTATCTTTTAGCTTGTTGTCTCTTTCGACTTTAATCTGACTTCGTTTCTTTCTTATGCAGCTCGCTCCTTGCCTACTGAGAGCTAGCAGAGATTTGACCGAGGCCGAAAAGGCCCGGAAAGACGTGGTAGACGTCAAAGCGGCTCGAAAATGGGCAACTGAAGCAGAGGCTTAACTTGAAATTACCTCGGCTCGGGTCAGTCGTTTAACTGGCGAGTTGAGTTTTGCTCGAAAGGTGACTGAAGATGCTAAAGCTAAATGTGCTCGGATAGCTCAGCTGTTGAAGGAAGCCTAAGATGAGGATTAACAACTCCGCCTCGCTCATGATGCCTCTGAGGAGAATCTGGCTCGGCTAAAGGCCGATACAAAAGCAGCGCTCAAGGTGGCCAAGAAAGAGGTCAGGGAGAAAGCTATAAATGACTTCCTTGAACCTCCAGAGTTTGAAGATGAGAGGGATCGCTTATATGAGAGCGGGTACACAGCATCAAAGTAATGAAGTAATTTTTCCCGACCTCGATATCTCGAGATTTGAGGAAGGCCCTCCTGAGGATCTAGCGGCTGAAGTGGTTAGTCTGCTGATGTTGCAACTGGTACCGAGGTTGAACCTGAAAAAGCCCCAGCGCCAGAAGTTACCCCGAGTGACTCTTTGATGAACCTCAGATCTTAATTTTTGGTACCATCATCAACTCCATTTTGGTACCATCATTAGCTCTAGGCAAGCTCAAGAGTAGTTTTAGCTGAGGAAGAAGTTCGCACATTGTGGCCGATCTTTCTTTAGCCTTTAAACCTTTTTAGTCTAACCATGTAATGCTGAAGCAAGATGTAACTCGATGTAACAAACATACTGATAAATGAATATACTCAGTTTTCATTTTATTCATTTTGACTCAATTTACATGCTTGTTATCTTTGAGCCTTTTTCGTTGCTTTGTTATACCAACTTTAGGGGTAATAGGTCTTTAGATGCTCGACATTCCATGGATGAGGTAGCAATTGCCCATCAAGTCTTTCAATCGATACGTTCCCAGTCGGATGGTGCTTGCGATGACATAGGGTCCTTCCCAATTGAGTCCTAATGTGCCTGCGCCAACTTCCTTAGTATTGAGGAACATTGTTTGGAGGACCATGTCTCCAACTCGAAAGCATCTGACCTTGACTCGAGCATTATAGAACCAAGCTACTTGTTGTTGTTGAGCCATCATGCATAACTGAGCTTTTTCTCTTTGTTCATCCACAAGGTCGAGTCTGAGGGCTAGGAATTCTTCATTTTCTTCCTCATTAAATGAGCTGACTCGAGCTGAAGGCAACCCGATCTCGACTGGAGTAACGGCTTTCGAGCCATAAGCAAGGGAGAAAGGGGTCTCTCCTATAGTGATTCGGGCTGTGGTTCGGTAAGCCCATAGTATCTTTGGGAGTTCCTCGGCCCATGCTCCTTTAGAACGGTCAAGCTTGGTTCGAAGATGTTACTTGATGATCTTGTTGATAGCTTCAACTTGTCCATTCGTCTAAAGATATGGGGCGACGAGTACACATTTTTGATTTCGAGATTATCGCACATCTCGTGATAAGTTTTGTTGTCAAACTGCTTCCCATTATCAGTTATAATAGTCCGCGGTATGTCGAACCAACAAACGATGTTCTTCTATACAAAGTCTGTGATCTCATGTTCAGTTATCTTTGTCAACAGTCCTGCCTTAGCCCACTTCATGAAGTAATCCACTGCCACGAATGCGAACTTGGTTTGTCTTTTCCCCATAGGGAGAGGTCCAATAATGTCGATTCCCCACTGCGCAAAGGGCCAAGGACCGGTCATAGAAGTTATTTCTTCAGGAGGTTGTCTCGGGATAGTCGCGAATCACTGACACTTATCGTATCTCTGGACGAGCTTACGAGTATCGTGCTGGATAGTCGATCAATAGTATCCTTGGCGTAAGACCTTATGTGTGAGGAATCGTCCACCCGAGTGATTTTCACAAATCCCTTCATGGATTTTTCATAGCACATAGTCGGCTTCGCTGGGATTCAAACACCCAGTAATGGAGCATAGTAACCCTTCATATACAACGTTCTGTTAAGTATGGTATAACGGGAAGCTCGGATCTTCAATCACCGAGCCTCAGCACGATCTTCAGGTAACTCCCCACAGTTGAGATATCGGACGATCGGGTCGAGCCAAGTAGGTCCTGAATCGATAGTAAGTACAGTCGAACTAATACTTGGTTTAGCGACGTACTCGATCGGAACAGACCTAAGTATGTCATCTTCATCAGCAGAGGCGAGTTTCACTAGTAGGTCGGCTTTGGCATTTTCTTTTCAAAGGATCCAAGCGACGATACAGTGCTGAAAGTCACTGACCAGTTCTTTAGCTTTCTCCATATATGCTTTCAACTATTCTTTCCATGTTTGATACACATTGGTAACTTGATTAACGACTAGATCTGAATCATTGAAAACATTGATATGCGTAACACCCAAACTAGTCGCGAGTCAGAGGCCGAGTAATAATGCTTCATATTCTGCTACATTGTTCGAGGATTAAAATCTAAGTCTTAAGGCATATTGTATATAGGTTTGATCGGGAGTTTCTAGTACTACTTCTGCCTCGCTTGCCTTAGAGTTGGAGGAGCTGTCGACATACAGCTTCCAAGGGATTGGGTCGGGCGATGACTCAGGAGAAGCGGTTGTCGATTCTTCAACTAGCTTCGTAATACTTATGTCAGCTTGTGGTGTGACTTCAACAATAAAGTCGGCCACAACTTGTCTCTTGATTGCCACTCTCGGCTTATACTGAATATCAAATTCACTGAGTTCAATCGCCTATTTCGTAAGATGGCCGGACGCTTCCAGTTTCTATAAAATCTGATGCAGCGGGAGGTCAGTCATAACGAAAATGGTATGGGCTTGGAAATATGGCCGAAGTCAATACAAGGAGATGACTAAAACTAAGGCCACTTTTTTCAAGAGAAGATATCTCGTTTCTGCCGGTAAAAGTTCTTTGTTGACATAGTAAACCGGCAGTTGCTTTCCTTCATGTTCTCGTATCAAGGCCGAGCTAACTACTACCTCAAACACCGCGAGATACAGCAGCAGAGCTTCTCCAAACTTGGGCTTCGATAAGAGTGGTGGAGATTCAAGATAAGATTTTAATTGCTGGAATGCAGCTTTGCACTCTTTCGTCCAGTCCACTGCTTGTCGTCCCTTCAATTGTTTAAAGAACGAGAGACATTTTTCGGTGGCTCGGGAGAGGAAACGGTTGAGTGCCGCTACTCATCCAGTCAATCTTTGTATGTCTTTGATCATTTTTAGAGACTCCATATCAAGTAGTGTTTTTATATTCTGCAGGTTTATCTGAATCCCTTACTGACTAACTAGGAATCCAAGGAACTTTTTCGAGCTTACACCAAAGGCACACTTGCTCGGGTTCAACTTCATTTGGTACTTGCGTAAGATCAGGAACATTTCTTCTAGGTCGGCTATATGGTCGGCCGCGTGTAAACTTTTGATGAGCATGTCATTAATATATACTTCCATAGTTCGGCCGATCAGCCGAGCAAAGATTTTGTTCACTAATCTTTGGTAAGTTGCTCCAGCATTTTTCAAATCAAATGGCATCACACAGTAACAATAAAGACTTTTGTCAGTGACAAAGGTAGTTTTAGATTTATCAGATTGATGCATTACAATTTGATTATACCCTAAATATGCATCCATAAAGCTAAGAAGTTCATGCCCCGCAGCACTATTTACCAACTGATCAATCCTCCGAGGAAGAAAGCTATCCTTTGGGCAGGCTTTGTTCAAGTTGGTATAGTCAATACAGACTCGCCACTTCTCAGTGGCTTTTTTCACAAATACGACATTAGCTACCCATTCCGGGTAGTATATCTTTTCTATGAATTTTTCCTTGATGAGTTTGCTGACCTCTTCTTCAATGACAACATACCTTTCAAGGTCGAGTGCTCGTCGCTTCTGTCGGATCAGCTAGTAGGTCGAATCGTTATTGAGTCAGTGAGTGATTACAGATGGGTCGATTCGCGGCATATCTTCATGGCTCCATGTGAATACGTCAACGTATTGTCGGAGCAGGGCTATTAGATTATCTTTTAGGGACAATCGCAGAGATGAGCCAATTTGCACTGTTTAAGAACCATCTGTCTTAACCAAGGGTACCGGGATAAGGTCCTCAACTGGTTACCCTCATCCATGAGTCTCGACCCGGGGGTTCAGTGACTCGATCATCGCTACCTCGGCTGGAGCTTTCTTGACAGGGATTTTTACAGTTGCCACGTAACGACATCTTGCATCTTGCTAATCTCCTGTCACAACTCCTACTCCCGTCTCAGTCGAAAATTTCATAAAGAGGTGGTATGTAGATATCACAGCTTGGAGGAGACTCAGAGAAGGTCGGCCGAGTATAGCATTGTAGACGGACAACTGATCAACTATCAGAAAGTCGACCATGACTGTTGCCTGATGTTGAGGGTTTTCGGCTGTGAGTGGTAGTGATATGGTTCCCTCTAGGAGTGTTTATCCTCCCAAAAATCTGATCAATGGGGTACGAACCGATCGCAATGTCGATCGTTGAACTCCCATTTTATCGGACCCCTAAGTGAACAGCACGTCAGTCGACGATCCTATGTCGACTAATATGCGAAATACCTTTCGATTTGCGATGGTGAGAGTGACAACTAGCGCATCGTCATGGGGGTGATAGATGCCTTGGGCATCCTCATCAGTAAATGAGATGCAGTACTTCTCTCTTTTCTTTTCCTTTAAAGGCTGAGCTATGACTAGGAGCTCGGACTCGGGTCGACTGAGGCTTCTGACATGATTTTTTCGAGCGTTGTTAGAGTCACCTCTGCCTCTGGGACCACCGATAATAGTTCAGATTTTCTCTGTGGGTCGATTGTCACCTGGGCGTTCTTTAGCTGTCCCGATCCTTTCAACGTGTTCTATGAGTCAGCCTTCTTGAATGAGTCTTTCAATCTCTTCCTTCAGGTGATAGCAGTCACTCGTATTGTGCCCATGATCCCAATGATAGTGGCAATACTCTCTCTTATTTCACCGATTGGGATTGCTTCGAAGCCTGTCCGGCCAGTTAACAAATCCCTCACTCCTGATCTCCATTAACACTTGCTCGTGCGATTTGTTAAGTGAAGTGTATGTGGAGAATTTTCGGTCGGGTCGTTTATTCGACTTACGCTCGTTACACGTTCGGACGTCCTTACGCTTCTTTCCTTCAGTCGAGTCAACTTCCTTTTTAGCTGACTCTTTGGCCGAGGCTTTTGCGTTCTAGGCAGCTTCACACAGGATTCATGTTTCCTCGGCATCCGCGTATTTGTCTAATCTAGTCATGAACTCGGCCAGAGTCATTAGTGGATTCTTTTCTAATGACACCAGAAACGGCTTATCCCTAACGCCTTGCATGAGGGAGTTGAGTGTTGTCTCTTCTGAATGTTTTCGAATTTATAGCGATTCAAAGTTAAAACGCTTAATATAGTCTTTCAATAGCTCTCCCTCCTTCTGAACTATGTTGTTCAGATGTGTAGGGGGCTTTAATTTCTTCTTCCCGCCAATGAAATTGGTAAGGAAAGCATAGCTAAGCTCCGCGAACAAACTGATTGACTTTGGTTTCAACTGCTTAAACCAGAGTCGAGCTACGTCGGCTAAGGTGAGAGAAAAAACTGGTACATTATGGCATCTAAAGCATCGTGCAATTCCATGTACGTCTGAAAACATTCGAGGTGTTCAGTTGGGTCGATCTTTCCAATAAAAGGTATAATCTGTAGCAGACGAGACCTTTCCGATAGCCGAGCTCACATTACTTCATCAATGAAAGGGGATGCTTTAGTCTCGAGTCTGGTTTGACATGCATCCCGACCCTGTTTCATATACGTCATCTCTTTCATCACTTCCTTCTTAAAGTCCTGAAGGTCAGTTTTCCACAGCTTGTCACTTTCTGCCACGCCCTCATCCGGAAGCCGATTGCGCCTCCTCCGATCTATTTCATGTCGGAGATCTGTGGGAGGCAGCACGACGGTTGCCGAATGAGCGAGAAACGATATAAAAAGTCATTTTCTTGGGAAACGAGATTGTAGAATCTATTGATGTCGAGCCAAGCAAAGGAGAGACGGTGTAATCTTAACAACCGATTGCCTCTCCCTGCACCTCCACCTGCAACACAATAAGAGAGAAAGAGAACCCTAGCTAGAGTCGAGGAACCTCCGATGCTTAAGTCAGTAAAGATCCAAGAAGAAAAGTTTCTTAGGATTTTTCTTGCGTACCTTTGATCCTAGAGAGCCCTCTTTTTATTGGAGTGAGAGGTCCCGACGTAAGGGGATTTTCTCTTGATTTTTTAGGAGATTTGATTTAATTGCTATTTTGTTTACGGATATTTTTCGATCCTGAGATTTTCGAGGTCGGGAATCCT
The DNA here is from genome assembly GCA_037074715.1 of Magnolia kwangsiensis. NCBI lineage: Eukaryota > Viridiplantae > Streptophyta > Magnoliopsida > Magnoliales > Magnoliaceae > Magnolia > Magnolia kwangsiensis. The sequence continues at coordinate 70,167,498 of CM073583.1, forward strand.
TTTACAAGATTCTCGGGACGGTGTTTAAGATTACACCGTCTCTCCTTTACTTGGCTCGGCATCAATAGATTCTACAATCTCGGTTGGCTTACAAAGATAGAGCTTTTTGTCTACTGTCGGACAAAATAGAATCGGTTTGAAACTGATGCCCTTTCTTAATCCGATAGTCAACACTACAACCAACCTCGTGTGGGTCGGTTTCATAGTCGGTCAGGTGACTTTTAGCTTTAGGGCCTTTAATTGGTCCCTTTAGGTATTGATGTCTCTTTAACCGAGTCAACTTCATGCGTCTTATATATTTTGTCTGTGGCCCTTGACTCTTTCAGCTTCGGTCGGGATTCATATCTTATAGATCCAAGCTATATAGATCCAAGCTAAGTCTCTCCTTTAGGCTATCTCTGATCTCGGTTTTACCCGTTGCCTCGGGCAACATTAGCAAAGTTGATTCATTTCGTAACCAAGTTCCAGGACTTGTCCTATTTTTCCCCAACATAAACAATAGTCCATTCCTAGTGGTATGTAACAAACCAATGATCTGAATTCGATAAGGGCCCACATGTCGGGACATAAAACCCAAATATACTGTTTAAAGCCTCGGGTTGAGGATCTATCACTACCGAACCAGCCGAAGAAACAAACGGATTAGGTCGGAAGTTTGAAAGGTGCTTGCTTCGTTATTTACGGACGAAGGAATTTTTATGATCCTCGACCGATACTTTGCCCGTCATACTCCGGCCGCAGTACTCAAGTTTTTAGTTATGAAAAGTGGTACCAGTGACTCACTAATCCAGACCATTGATCTATTGCGTCAACAGCTTGGATGGATAATGTCCCAAGTTTCATCTGTTTCAGGTACTTCATCGGTTAGATGCAGACGACTGTTGTATTTCTCGTTTTAAGCTGTTGTTGGTAGTACGTGAATGAAGGAACTGAGATTTTTAAATGGAGGGGATTTTTAAGGTCAGAGTTCAGCTACCGTGGCTTGGTCTGGACCATATGACGCCCGCTCAGCGTAACCTAGAGTTTCAGGATTTGATTGAAAGAGGTGCGGCGTACTGCTATTAGAGATTGGGAAACGGCCTCGTCTCATGGACGCGGATCAGCTACTGAGAGGTTGAGTAGCTAGACACGCTACTGAAGTGACGTCACCAAGTTACGTGGCCCCGCGATGATGTTTGCGTTATTTCTTCCGACAGATCATTCTTGGCATGAGCCAAAGAATGAGTTAGGTCCAAAATTCATGTGGACTCACCACTGAAAATAATGGGGAGAGTAATGCTGACCGTTGAAACCTTCCTAAGGCCACAGAAGTTTTTAATCAAGCTTATATTCGTAACTTCCCTTCTTTCCTGTATGTGTCAACTTATTAACATGTTAAATCTCAAATAAATATCATAAGGGACCTAAGAAGGTTTCAACGGAAGGTATCATATGGTGTGGATACAACACATACATTGTAATGGGGGCCACAAGTCAGTAGCTAGCCTACCCAGCTAATCCGCGTCCACGCTACTTTAGGGGAGTAACTTTAGGGCTAGTTTGGCCACCTGCATTGGGTGGGATTAAGTTGGATGGAATTGAAAAAGTAGCATTAAATGTGTTGGTGTATTTTTGTGAGCGGATCGTTTACTCGCTCAGCCCGTCCTTCGCCTGCATAATCACTAATACAAAGGGAACCCTGACTAGAGCCGGGAAATCTCCGATGCTTAAAGTCAGTTTCTAAAACTAAGGCAAAGGGTTTTAGGATTTTTCTCTTGCGTACCTTTCACCGTAAAGGAGACGGTTATTTATAGGTTTGGGAGAGTCCCGTTGTATAAGGATTCTTCTCCTTCATCTTCGGAGATTTGATCATTTTGACAGATTTCGCCCGATCCTGAGGATCTCGGGATTGGACACCCGTACTTCTGAATTTTCGGAACGGTATTTGTATTCACACCGCCTTTTCTTGTCTCGACTCGGCCATTACCGACTCTGGAAGAGTCTCGGCCGGCTTAAGAGAATTAAGTTTTTTGCTTTCTCACGGGCGGAATAGTCTCGGTATTTATCCGTCTTCCTTTCTTACTCCGTTGGCTACAAAACCAACTCATTTAGTCGGTTTCTTCTGTCGGTCGGATGGCTTATAACTTATTTGGCCTTTAGTCGGCTTACACAAACGTTGTTAACTCGCTGACCGAGTAACTTAAGTCATCTTATGTTTTTGTATATTGGCCTTATGCACCATTATCTCGGCTCTAACCATTTCTCGGATTTCTCGGGCAGTGTCAGCAGAGCTGACCTACTCCATATCCGAGTTTCCGGACTTACCATATTTTTTTTCCAACAGTGAGCCTCCCTTACTCCTTGTGCCTTGCTTGGCACCAAAGAGTAATGAGTTTCTACGTCGGTTCATATCAAAGGCCGAGGCCATAATGAGACATTTAATGCTTTTTGAGTCGTCCTCAACGCGTGACGGTTCGCTTCCCGAGGCCGCACGAGCGGCTAGCCGTCAAGTCGTTTCTTCCGCATATGAGCGTCGGACGCATGGCGAAGGAGTTACCGTCGTCAGTCGGCATGCGCCACGTGTCGAACGGGAGAGTCGAGGCATGCGTCGTTTCGTCTGCCCATTAAATGCGCTTGCCACATGGCAAGACTATAAAAGTGGGCGAAAAAAGCGTGCGAATTCTATTTTCGCCATTCGCTCTCCCGCTCTTCCGTTCTCTTCTGATTTTCTCTTTTTCTTCTTCTTCTCTCCCTCTGCTGCCATTTTCTTCTCCATCATCTTCTTTTGCGTCCGTTGCTACCTTCTCCGGTGAGTTTTTTCCCTCCCTTTCTATCGTCTTAATGGCTACGCACGGCTTTCAGAGCCCCCGGAAGGAAACTTTCGGTGATAAGGGTGATTCGCAACGCTTTTTGAATGTTGCGGAGCCACCCTCTTTGCTGGAGGAGATCGCTGTTAACGCGGATGCCGCTTTCCGGCTTGTCAGGAGGATCGCTGAATTGCTGGCGGAGCTTCCTGCTCTGGTTCGTCCTTCTAGTGGTGGGTCATCTCTGGTAACCCGTCCAGGGAGACTCAATCCCGCATTAGACTCGCTAGAAGAGGAGGAGGGAGAAGAGGAAATAAGGATCGCTGAGAAGGCCTCTGCGTCAGCCCCAGTAAATCAGTTGGCGCAGGCTTTTGAGTCGTCTTCCGAGGGAGAGGGGGCTGAGGACGATCTTAGCGGTCCCATTGCATCAATTTTGACCGATTCCGACCTGAACCGAATCCGAGCTGGGTACCATGTCCCGGACTCAATTATACTTCGGCTCCCTCGCCCGGAGGATTTTCCTGATCATCCCCCTGCCGGGATGGTCGTAATTTTTTAGGTCTCGATGTAATGTGGGTTGCGTCTGCCTCTCTAACCCATTCCTCGGGATTTTGTCTCGTGTCAAACTTGCTCCCGGTCAGATAGTCCCGAATGGGTAGAGGAATTTATTCGGGTGTGCAGTGCTATGGGCTGAGCTTAAGCAACCCCCACTGACAGTCAACAAATTCCTCTACATGTACCAAGTAAGACCGAATCCAATTTTTTTCAGCTTTTACTTTCTAAGCGCATGGCGAGGCAAAGGTGGCTCTCTTATAACCGACCCACCAACTTCCAACAAACACTGGAAGGAGAGATGGTTCTGGGCGTGCAGACAATGGGAGACGGCTGATCCGTGACCCTTCGAATCTCGAGTCTCTCGTTCGTTTCGCAAAGTAGGTGACTCGGCTTAATACCTTCGGTTTCTTCGCACTGTAACACGTTGAATCTGACCTCATGGTACCTTGCAGAGATTTCAAAGAAAAGGAAAAAAATCGGATCTAATGATCTAGCTCGGATCAAGGATCTGAAAAAGCTAAGTGTCGAGGATCGGTCTTGGAAGTCGCTTCTGCAACTAGAGTGTCTTCATCTTGCGGGTTTAGACTCGTTTGTATCAGGTAACTCTTACTGCGTTGTCATGTTCTCTCAGCACATTGACTGACTCGCCTTTGTCCTTCTTTTCAGATCTTCCCAAGGCTCGACCCTTTCTTAAGTCGGCCTCCGCTGGTATGGCCGAATCTTGTCCTTCCCTCAAGTCGATCTTTAAGGTGAAGGCCCCTCCAAGGTCGGCCCTTTTATCGAGGACTCGGCCTTCGAAACAACCAAAGACAGCTTCAAAGGCTAAGGAGCCAGCTGTCCCTTTTGCCTGTCCTAGCCGCTCCACAAGTAGTTGTGCTCTCCGACCCTGATGAGAGGGCGGAAGAGGCGGAGGCGGTTCTTCGCCAGCTTCTACAACGCCCCCACTCTGCAGACCCTTGGTCATACGGCGAGAGGTAACATCCTTTCTTTTCTTTTTTTTATTCTTTATACCTTCTAATTTAGGGCTCTTGTTACAACTTACTATCTCCCATCTGCAATTGGCCCCCTGCATTGTCAAGGCTTGCTTGGAGTTGTCTGCTGCTTAGAAACTTACGGCTGAGACAGAGACAGCTAAGAGAGTTGCGGCCGAGGCAGAGGGACGCCGAGAGATCGCCGAAGGTCGCATCGGCATCATGACTGGCGACTTGTCAATTGCCAGGAAGGCAGCCAAGGATGCGAAGGTCACTTTTGAAGGCGCTAAGGCTGAGAATGTTCATTTGGCCTCGCTTCTGACGAAGGCTGAGGAAGAGAATTGGCATCTTCTTCATGTCCACAGCGCTTGCGAGAGCACTCTCGTTCGGGCCAGGGCCAACGTCGCGGTGCTCATCTAACAGGCTCAAGAGGAGGCCAACCGAGCCAAAGAGTCACAGGATCGGGCTGTAGAAGCCTTTCTTGAATCTTCAGAGTTCGAAGAAGAAAGAGACCGCCTTTATCAAGGTGGTTACAAGGCTTACGTTCTGGAGATGAGGGCCGCCTTCCCAGACCTTGACCTCTCTACATTCGAGGCCGACAGTCCGAAGGCCAAGGCTACAGGTGATGGTCGTGTTGACGCCACTGCCGACGAAGAAGCTCCCCCTCCCTCCGTCGCTGGCCCTGAGGCCGATCCCTCTAGGACTGCTTAGGGAGTAGTCCAATCTGGGACTGCTTGGGGAGTACCCCGACTGAGGAATAGTGGCAGTGCTACATTTTTGGCACTCACACCAGCATAGTACTGGCCGACTCGGAGCTTCTTTTGGTACCATCATCGACTCATCGGGCTGATTTTTACGCGGCGCCTATTCAAGAGCATCTGTGACTGAGAGAGATCAATCCCTTTGTCGGAACAGGCTACGTGCTTCTTTAATGTAATCACAGTAGAATCTGATGTAACCCGATGTAAAACACTTAGAAATGATGAATGAAAATTCTCAGTTTTATTGAATAAACTCCGTTTACATTTCTTTCTCATTCTCTTTTAGCATCTTCAGCGCTGCTTTAAGGATAGTAGATCTTAAGATGCTCGGTGTTCCAAGGGTGAGGCAATAGTTGCCCATTTAGGTCTTTCAACTGATACGTTCCAGGTCGGATGGTACTCGAGATGACATAGGGTCCTTTCCAATTGGGTCCCAGTGTGCCTGCACCAACTTCTTTTTATTTGAGAATATTTTTCGGAGGACCATATCCCCGGCACGGAATCGTCTAACTTTGACTCGAGTGTTGTAGAACCGGGTTACTTGTCTCTGTCGAGCCATCACCCGTAGCCGAGCTTCTTCTCTTTTCTCTTCCAGTAAGTCGATTCCGAGCGATAAGAGTTCTTCATTTTCCTGTGAGCTGAATGAATTAATTCGGGCTGAACTTATTCCGATCTCAACCGGGGCCACTGCCTCCGAGCCATAACAGAGTGAAAAAAGAGTTTCTCCCGTGGCAGTCCGAGCTGTGGTTCGGTAGGCCCACAAAATATTCGGAAGTTCTTCAGCCCACGCTCCTTTGGCTCCATCGAGCTTCGTTCGAAGATGTTGTTTAATTATCTTGTTAACGGCCTCGACCTGCCCATTTGTCTGAGGATGATGAGGCGAAGCGTAGACGTTTCGGATCCTAAGATTACTGCACATCTCACGAAACTGTCTGTTGTCAAACTGCCTTCCATTATCAATGATGATCGTCCTCGGTATCCCAAACCGACATATGATGCTCTTCCATACAAAGCTCGTAATCTTCAGTTCGGTTATCTTTGCTAATGGCTCGGCTTCGGCCCATTTCATGAAATAGTCCACTGCAACCACGGCAAACTTTGTCTAACCCTTTTTTAAAGGGAATGGTCCAATGATGTCGATCCTCCACTGTGCAAAGGGCTAAGGTCCAGTCATCGGGGTCAACTCTTCGGGAGGCAGCCTAGGGACTGCTGCGAATTGCTGACACTTGTCGCACCTTTTGGACGAACTTCTTAACGTCATGTTGTATGGTCGGCCAGTAGTATCCCTGCCGCAATACTTTTTAGGCGAGCGAATGTCCTCCTGAGTGGTTTCCATATATTCCTTCGTGTATCTCCCATAATACATAGTCGGCTTCATGGGAATTCAAACATCGTAGTAAAGGAGCATAGAATCCTTTCTTGTACAGTACCCCGTTCAGAACAGTGTAGTGCAACGCTCAGATCTTTAGTCGCCGAGCCTCGGTGCAATCTTCAGGTAGCCTGCCCTCGTTAAAATAATGAACTATAGGATCGAACCAAGTTGGTTCTGACTCAATGGCATGTACAGCCGAGTTAGTCGGTTCATTTACACTCGATTTAGCTACGTATTCGATTGGGACCGACCTAGGTATGTCATCTTCATCGGCTGAGGCGAGCTTTGCTAATAAGTCAACTTTGACATTCTCAGTCCTGGGAATCCGAATTACTTTACATTGTCAAAATTCACCGATTAATTCTCTGGCCTTCTCTGTGTATGCCTTCAGTTGTTCTTTCCGTGTCTAGTAAATACCCGTAACCTAGTTGACGACCAACTGCGAATCACTGAAGACATTGAGATGAGTAACACCTAAACTCGCGGCGAGTCGAAAGCCAAGTAGCAAGGCTTCGTATTCTGCTTTGTTATTCGACGCTTGAAATCCAAGTCGTAAGGCATATTGCATACAAGTTTGATCGGGAGTTTCTAATACTACCCCAGCCCCGCTTGACTTAGAGTTGGAAGAGCCGTCGACGAATAATTTTCAAGGGGCAGGGTTGGGTGAGTGGGCGAGGGAAGAGGATATCGATGCACCGATAATTCTGTCAGACTCCAACATTGTGTTATCCTACGGAGTCACTTCGACAATAAAGTCGGCCACGGCTTGTCCTTTTATGGCTGTTCTCAGCCTGTACTGTATATCAAACTTGCTCAACTCGATAGCCCACTTCGTAAGTCGGCCGGAAGCTTTTGGTTTCTGAAGGATCTGATGCAAGAGCAAGTCGATCATGATCACGATGGTGTGAGCTTGAAAGTATGGCCGGAGTCTTTGCGAGGATACTACCAGGACCAAGGCTACCTTTTCAAGGGGAGGATACCTTGTTTCTGCCGGTAGTAATGCTTTGCTGACATAGTACACTGGTAATTATTTTCCCTCACATTCTCGTATGAGAACCAAACTAATCACTACGTCAGATACAGCCAAATATAATAATAAAGCTTCTCCTGACTCGGGTTTGGATAACAGTGGTGGAGACCCGAGATAAGACTTTAGTTATTGAAACACTGCTTCACACTCATCCGTCCATTCCATCGACTGTCGCCCCTTCAATTGTTTGAAGAACGGGAGACATTTATCGGTGGCTCGGGACAGGAAATGGTTGAGCGCAACCACTCGCCCGGTCAACTTTTGTATATCTTTAATCGTCTTGGGAGATTTCATGTCGAGTAGGGCTTTGATTTTCTCAGGATTCACTTCAATTCCTCGCTGGCTAACAAGGAACCCGAGAAACTTTCCCGAGCTTACACCGAAAGCACACTTGCTCGGATTTAACTTTATTTTGTACTTGCGCAAGCTCAAGAACATCTCTTTTAAGTCCGCTATATGGTCAGCCGCCTGTATACTTTTGACGAGCATATCATCAATATACACTTCCATGGTTTGGCCGATCTGCCGAGCGAACATTTTGTTCACCAACATTTGATACGTCGCTCCGGCATTTTTCAAACCAAATGGCATCACTCGGTAACAATAAAGACCTTTGTCAGTGATAAAGGTAGTCTTAGATTTATCGAATTCATGCATTATAATTTGATTATACCCAGATTAGGCATCCATAAAACTAAGTAATTCATGTCCTACAGTACTATCTACCAATTGATCAATGTGAGGAAGAGGAAAGTTGTCCTTGGGGCAAGCTTTGTTCAGATCTGTATAATTAATACAGAGACGCCACTTCCCATTGACCTTTTTCACAAGCACGACATTAGCTATCTACTCTGGATAGTATATCTCTTCTATGAATTTAGCCTTGAGGAGTTTGCTGACTTCCCCTTCGATGATAGCATACCTTTCAGGGCCGAGAGGACGTCTTTTCAGCCGGAGTGGCCTGTAGGTTGGATCGATGTTGAGTCGGTGCGACAAGACCGAGGGATCGATCCCAGGCATATCTTCATGGCTCCACGCGAATACGTCAGCATACCGTTGAAGCAAAGCGATCAAATCTTCTTTGAGAGGTGACTTCAGAGATGAGCGATTTGTATTACTTTCGACTCGTCTGTCTCGGTTAATGGTTCCGAGACAAGTTCGTCCATTAGTTACCCCCATTCATGAGATCCAACTCGAGGGTCCAACGACTCGATCATCAATATCTCCATCGGGACCTTTACTGTTGTTGCATAGTAGCGTCAGGCATCTTGTTGATCTCCTTTTATGATTCCTACTCCCAACTCGGTCAAAAATTTCATGAAAATGTGGTACGTAAATACCACAGCTTGAAGGAGGCTTAGAGAGGGTCGACCGAGTATGGCATTGTAAACTGATGATTGGTCGATGATCAGAAAGTCGACCATTATAGTTGTCTAATGCGGAGGACTTCCGGCGGTGAGTGGCAATGAAACGATTCCTTCAGGGAGCACCTATCCACCAAAGAATCCTATGAGCGGGGTTCGGACTAGGCGTAAAGCCGATCGTCCAATGCCCATTTTGTCGAAGGCCTGAGTGAACAATATGTCTGCAGACAACCCAGTATCTACCAGTATGCGGAACACTTTTCTGTTGGCAATAGTGAGAGCAATGACCAGCGCATCATCATGAGGATGATGAATGCCTCGGGCATCCTCTTCAGTGAATGAAATGCAATACTTTTCTCGCCTCTTTTCTTTTGAAGGTCGAGACAGCAGGAGAATCTCGGATTCCGGACGATTGATGCTTCTGGCGTGATTTTTTCGAGCGTTATTGGAATCTCCACCGCCTTGATGCCCACCAATGATTGTTCGGATCTCTTCCGTGGGTCGATTTTCACTTGGGCCTTCCTCTGTAGTACCGGATCCTTCCACATGTTCTCTGAGTCGACCCTCTTTAATGAGCCACTCGATTTTATCTTTTAAGTGATAACAATCACTCGTGTTGTGACCATGGTCACGATGATAGTGACAGTACTTATTTTTACTCCGTCGATTCGGATTCCCTCGGAGCTTCCCGGGCCAGTTGATAAAGCCTTCATTCTTAATTTTCGTCAACACCTACTCCTGAGATTTATTCAGAGGGGTGTATGTGGAAAACCTTCTATCAGGTTGTTTGCCCGACCTACCGTCATCTTGCACCCGATCCTCTTTTCGCTTCTTTCCTCTAGCCGAGTTGACTTCTTTCTTGGCCGACTCTTTAGCCGAGGTTTTTACATTATGGACCGTCTCACGCAGAAGTCGGGTCTCTTCTGCATCTGCATATTTATCCGAGCGAGCCATAAACTCGCCTAGAGTCTCCGGTGGATTTTTATCCAGGGATGCTAGAAAAGGCTTATCTTTAACCCCTTGCATGAGCGCGTTAAGTTCTGTCTCCTCTAAGTGTTTTCGAACTTGAAGAGATTCAAAGTTGAAACGCTTAATGTAATCTTTCAGTAATTCTCCTTTCTTCTGAACTATGTTGTTCAGGTGTGCGGGCGGCTTCAGTTTCTTCTTCCCGCCGATGAAGCTAGTAAGGAAGGCATCGTTGAGTTCTGTAAACGAACTGATCGACTTCGATTTCAACTGTTTGAACCAAAGCCGAGCTACATCAGTTAACGTGAGGGAGAAGGCTCGGCACATAACAGCGTCCGAGGCATCATGCAACTCCATATAAGTTCTGAAGCATTCAATATGCTCCGTATGATTGGTTTTTCTAAAAAAGAGAGTAATCTAGGATAGGCAAAACCTTTCCGGTAACCGAGCCTGAATTACTTCATCCACAAATGGAGAAACTTTTGCCTCAGACTTGGTCGGGTATGTATTCTGACCATGCTTCATGTCTGTCATCTATCTCGCCATCTCTTTCCGAACTTCTTTTTTGAAGTCTTGGATATCAGTTCTCCAAGGTTCTGCACTCTCTGTCATTTCTTCCATAGGAAGCCGACTTCATCTCCTTTGATATATTCTGTGCCGTAAATCAGAGGAGGATAACACAGCTGTTGCCGAATGAGTCGGTGCTGGTTGACTCGGACCTTGATGCTGACTCGGCTATTGAAGCTACCACGGGGCAGCAGGTTGAGCATCGGACGCTGGCGGAGGAACCTGCGTCGTTTCACGATGTGTCTGCATCTGTTGATTATACATCTATTCCAACATGTGCTTCATGACGTTCATTTCGGAACGCATCTCGTGAACCGCTCGATCTAATTGCGCATTCCCTCGATTTTGCTGACTTGTGGTTGCAGCAGATGCCGCAGGCGGAGCTGTTGGTGGGACCGCTGGCGGAGCTTCTTGAGCTGCGCTGGCAGCGGCTTCCCCTGCTTCATCTTGATCCCCTCTTCTAATTCTTGTCATTGGAACTTATTCTTCAGATAGAGCGGAAGAAATGGCTTTTTGTACGTTTTCCACAGACGGCGCCAAACTGTTGGTGTATTTTTGTGAGCGGATCGTTTACTCGCTCAGCTCGTCCTTTGCCTAAACAATCACTAATACAAAGGGAACCCTGGCTAGAGCCAGGGAATCTCCGATGCTTAAGTCAGTTTCTGAAACTAAGGCAAAGGGTTTTAGGGTTTTTCTCTTACGTACCTTCCACCGTAAAGGAGATGGTTATTTATAGGTTTGGGAGAGTCCCGTTGTACGAGGATTCTTCTCCTTTATCTTCGGAGATTTGATCATTTTAACACCCGTACTTCTGGATTTTCGGGATGGTATTTTAGTCACACCACCTTTTCTTGTCTCGGCTCAACCGTTACCAACTCTGGAAGAGTCTCGGCCGGCTTAAGAGAATAAATTTTTTACCTTCTCACGAGCGGAATAGTCTCGGTATTTATCCGTCATCCTTCCTTACTCCGTGGCCGACTAAACCAATTCATTTGGTCGGTTTCTTCTGTCGGTCGGATGGCTTGTAACTTATTTGGTCTTTAGTCGGCTTATGCAGACACTGTTAACTCGCTGACCGAGTAATTTAAGTCGTTTTATGCGTTTGCCTCTTGGCCTTATGCACCATTATCTCAGCTCTAACCATTGTCTCGGATTCCTCGGGCAGTATCAGCAGAGCTGACCTACTCCATATCCGAGTCTCCGGACTTACCATATTTTTTCCCCAACAAAATGCATATGTAAGGTATTGTCTCTGGATTGGGTGTATCGCATGCTTTTTGATGGCATGTTTGGAAGACACGGGAGTAACTTCTATCCAGCAGGATTGGAGCCAAATCTTGTTTGGGAAAGATAAATCATGGGATTGTAAATGTATAAATCATTTCTATATATTTTTTTGTGTCACCATCGAGGTGGGCTCCATTTGGACAATCCGAACTGTTCACCAAGTAGGTCAGCTCGAGCGGGTCTTATGGATCCTAACTTTGACTGGTTTGGATGATCAGGGACCCCATAGAGAGCCTTGAAAGGTTTCAACAGCAAGAGTTCATTTCCCTCTGTGTGGCCACTTGAAACTCGAATCTGCCTCGTTTTTTAGCCCATGGCCTAAAATGATATAGAGAAACCGGTGTACAGTGTGGATATATCATATACCATCCCATCTAATACTACCTAATGCACCCGGCCAAACAGGCCCTTAGGGCATGTTTGATTTTCGGGTGAAATGGTAAATGCATTGTAAAAAAATAATTATTATTTTCCTGTGCATTTATATCATACTTGATTTGACTGCTTACTTTTTGACACAAAAAGTAAGAATATTGCAAAATATCTGTAAGTCTCACTGTGATGCATTTTGCTTATCCATACCGTTCATCCATTATTCTAGCTGAATTTATAGTATGAGTAAAAAAACGAGGCATATCCAAAACTCAAGTGGACCATGTCATACGAAAAAGGAAATTGAATAATGACCATTAAAAACTTTGTGGGGCCACTATTTCTTTTGGCGTAGACCACTTGAGTATTAGATCTACTTTATTTTTTGTCTCATGCTTCAAAATATTATAGTAAAACAGATGGACAGAATGGATATATAATATGCATTATCATGCGGTTCAAAAAATAAAGTTACCTCTTTTAAACCAATTTCAAATACGCGAATTCCTATGAATTTTCAAACACTTGAAATAAGGAGAATTACCGTTTACCGTGTATTTACTATCTCTTTGAAAAAACAAACAGGCCCTTAATGATGATGCAGATTTCTATGAAAGCCTTTCACAGGAAGTTCCTGCATTGGAAACTCAAGTGGGACCCACCGTGATGTTTGTATAGAATTCACCCTGTCTATCCATTTTGTGAGGTCATTTTAGGCTATAAGACGAAAATTGAGCAAGATCTACAACTCAAGTGAGGCCATACTAAAAGAAAAGATAGTTAGGGAAATTCCTACGGTTAAAACCTCATTGGGTTCTACAATGATGTTTATATGCCATCCATACTATTAACAGCGTCATTCCTACCGGGATGAACTGAAAAAACAAATATTAGAATGATTCAAAACTACCACATCCCACGAATATTTCAAATGTCAAAATTCAATTCTCACATTTCCGTCCCCCTTGAGAATTGGATATGGTTCATTTTAGCATTTTTGGCCTCATGGTTTAAAATGAACTCACAAAAACATATACACAAGGGAAATTTCTCAAAATCATCACAGTGGCCCCATCTGGTTCCCAGTGCAGGAACTTCTTGCGAAAGCCTTTCGCAAGAAATCTGCATCCGGGTTTGAGGATGCGGATTAGCCACTGAACTTGGCAGTAGCCCCGGATGCTAAGCGATATCACCACATTCCATGAGCTCCACCATGAAGTATGAGTGGTATCCACACCGTCCATACATTTGGAGAGATCATTTTAAAGCATGATATAAAGAAAAAAAAAAAATAATCTAAAGTTCAAGTGGGCCCACCACAGAAAAAAGTGGAGATTAAATGCCTACCATTAAAAACTTCCTCGGGCCACGGAAGTTCTCAATCAAGACTATATTTGTGTTTTCCGTTATTCTGTGTTCATGTTAATTTATAAACAGGTTTGATCTCAAATAAACATCACAGTAAGCCTTAAGAAAGTTTCACTAAGTAGGCGACACTATCCCCACTGTTTCCTGAACAGGGTTCCACTTGAACTTTCTATCTGCCTCATTCTTTGCATAATGTCTTAAAATGATATCTCCAAATGAATAAATGATGTGGATACAATACATACATCATAGTGAGGCCTAAAAAATATGATGACGTCACTTTAGTAGCCTACTCGCTACTGTGGGGTTTCAGTGGCTAATCCGCATGCAAGACAACTTACATGCCGATGGACGTGGATTAGATACGGACAGGTTGAGTAGCGAGGCTCACCACTGAAGTGACGTCACCCAATGATGTGGAACCCACTATAATAAATGTGTTGTATCCACAACGTCCATTCATTTGGAGATTTTATTTTAAGGCATGACCTAGAAAACGAGGCAGATCCAAAGGTTTAGTGGACCCACCGGGAGGCAGATCCATCGTGGTTTAGCTAGGCTGTCAATGGGCTAGGGTTAGATTTTAAACTGTTTGGGCGGGGACTAACAGGTTGGCCCGTTCAAAAATTTAATTTCATCAGGCCCGCGTTGATAGGCCTAGACACAATCAGTAGCGACTTGACCAGTGGACAGTGCTCCATGGGCCTCACCATGGTTTTTTGTGTTTTATCCACGCGGTCCATTCATTTTGGATTATTATTTTAAAATATGATCCTAAAAATGAAGCAAATCTAAATCTCAGGTGGATCACACCATAGGGAAACAATTGTGGTTGAACGCCCACCATTAAAAACTTCTTAAGGGCTTCTGTAATGTTTATTTGTCATTTAACATGTTGATTAGGTCACATGAGACCTGGTGTCCCTAAGAAGTTTTTAATGGTGAGCTTTCAATCAAGCACCGTGGTGTCGTTCACTTGAGATTTGGATCTCTCCCATTTTTTGGATCAGCTCTAAATAGATGGACAGCATGGATAAAATACATATATTATGATAGGGCCCACAGCAGCATTTAGCAGCGAGTTGCCACTGACTGCAGCAGCATGAAATAGGTGTCCCTTTTAAACATGCCTTGTATGGCCCATCTCTAATGACAACATACCGTCCAATCAAATCCTGTATCAGGAAAGCACCAACTGCATGCCCTAAATCCGCATCCATTATTTATTAGCTTCACGTGGGCCACAGCTATGCAAAAGGAATGAACACTCAAGAAAAGGGAGCGTAAATGGGTAAGGCTGCATTGGGTCCAGGGGTTTTCGGCCCAACTCACTTAGACCATGAACTATGAGCCCGTTTAACACTTATGCGGAGACTTTAGCTTCTCTACTGGAAATAAATATTTTGTTAATGTGTTGTTTTGAGTAATATGATAGAGAAAACTCAATTTTTCAATATCATGAACTTAAAAGAGGATTATGACCAAAGACAACATATTTCCTTGAATAATTTTCGAAATTGTCGTGTCACCAATGAAAATGAGCTACTTATTTGAGTTTAATAACCAAACTAACTTATTTAAGAAAAATAAGTATAAAAAGCTACTTATTCAGTAGTATCCAAGTGGGCCCTATATGGCTTAAGGATAGATGAGAAAGTCCAAACCCAACCAACTTATTTAACCTTCAAGGTTTTAGAAGTATACTGGTGTGTTTCACACAAATGATGACCCAAATTTCGTGGTTGTATCTAGTTTTAAATGATTTAGTGAGGTACAAAATCTCATCTGAAGGTCGAGCTTTATGGTCCCACCGTGATTATTTAGGTTGTCCGTCTAGTGTGTCCCCTATAGGTTATGAGATGTCCCAAAAATCAGCCATATTCAGAATTCAAGTAGGCCACATCATCTAAAACCAAGTGAACTGATGCATAAAACATCTGAAAGTACTTGGTGGGGCCCACATGAGTTTTGGAATGGCCTAATATTTGGTATGATCCCCTGTCCAAGTGGAACATGGACAATTGATGGGCTAAATGTCTTAACAACATCTTAGTAGGCCCTATAAACAATTAGGAAGGTTTCAATGGGTTTGCATTTAGTGTATATTGTTTTATGTGGTTTGGCTTACCAAGTCATGGATCAGATGATTTTTAGGACTATAGCCCACTATGGAAGGGTGCACCAATATTCGAAATAGGTCTATCTGGAATCTTTTTATTATATATAGCCTCTCCTGATGCTTAAACCCCCCTTTACATAACAAAAGTCAGGATACAACAACATACAGCTACTGGTATTTATCCTTATACATACTTTTTCAGGAGAGGAAAAAAGGACCTGCTGGGCCTTCACCCCCTTCGTCACCCTCTGTTGCTTTAAGCTTAGAACACCCCGTGCCAGAAGATTGAATTCAATTTAGAAATGGGAGTGGAGTTCTAGTTCGAATTCTTTTAACTTTTCCTTTATTTAAGCACCCAAGTGATGGGATGGATGTCCAACAAAACATTCATTGTAGCGCCCATAGAGCTCAACTTCCCAACCTTATAGTAGCTTTTAACTAACATGGTTTTGTTAATGGACCTGGGACCCCAACCTTTGAAAGGTCACACAGGGTGACCTATTGTCGATCTGAACCGTTCATTCATTCACACAACAAGGAGCAAGCTACGGTGAAAAACTCTGCCCAGTAATAGAACATCGTGTGCAATAAGATCATGTATTGAATCCCTATCCCAAGCATCAGGTCGATCCACTGGTGAGGTGGGCCACGGTTTCAAAACATATGTACGGCTATGAAAAACTGGACTGATCGATTCTCAGGCCGAATGTTTGTAGTGTACATGGTTCAATGGGCCCATTGTGGATGGCCCATGCACCAAAATCTCCATGATGAAATATGCCTAACCCCTGGATAAGTGGCCCAACATATAGACGGTTAAGATTTCTCGATTCCGGAGGCTTTTATTTTTTTAATGGACCACCATGGTATGTGCCGTGAGGCCCATCATATCAAACGGTTTGATTGTTGAAAATGGACGCGCCACGTACAAAGTATAAAATCACCAATGCTGCAACGTGGGTCCATGCACATTTTTACTAAGGACGCTGTAAATTTCAATCCTCCGTCGGCAGGATGATGTACTGATGGAAATTTTCTCGACGTGGACTCTCTTAAAATGCCCACCCAACAACCTTCCTATCATCATCCAACGGACGTCGGATTGCCTGTAGGCATATCCTCAATGGAAACGGATTGGCTACTCCCGCTGTCACCAGCCAATGGATGGTGGTTGGTGCTCTGTGGGCCCCACCATGATGTATGTATTTCATCCATGCCGTCCATCTATTTTTCTAGATCATTTTAAGTTATGAGACCAAAAATGAGGTATATCCCAATTTCAAGTGGACCACATTACAGGAAACAGTGTTGAATAAACGTCAACCATTAAAAAAAATTTGGGGGCCATAAAAGTTTTGGATCAAGCTGATGTTTTTTTTTCCCCTTCATCTAGGTCTGTATGACCTAATCAACAGATTGAATGTTAAATAAACAGTACAGTGGGCCTTAGGAGGATTTTAATGGTGGATATCCAATCACTATTGTTTTCCTGTAGTGTGGTCCACCTGAGATTTATATCGCTCTAATTTTTGGGATCAAACCATAAAATGATCTGTAAAAATGGATGAACGTCATGGATGAAACACATACATCATGGTGGGGCCCACAGAGCACCGACCATCATCCACGGAGCTAGTGGCAGGGGGAGTAGCCAATCCGTTTCCGACCCATCAGGTCCACCCGAACAGCTCGAAACGGACAGAAGCCAACCTCAGGCGTGGCCTATTAACAACCTTACATCCAAGTTTGACATAACTATCAGCTCCTAAATAGCACTGTTAGGATAGATAGTTTCATTGCAACATGACCCTGATAGTCCGATTTTGCTAAATACGTTGAAATCCAGCTATTTTTTTTATATATATAACGCTTTGTGGATGGATGGAATTTGCATGAGATCCACTCGTCAGAGACCTTACCTCATGTTTTTACTGGAGCCAAAAAATCAGGCCCATTAAAAACTCAGGTGGGCCACACCATAAGAAACAATGGAGATTGGGATGCATACCATTAGTTAGGTAATTTGGGTTCATTGCGGTGTTCATATGTCTTCCATCCAATCTGTTATTTTGATGTGACCTACCAGGTTGAATGGACGTCCCAAATATTAGAACATCATAGCCATACAATATTTTGCCTTTTCTGGTTGAATGTGGAGAATTGTTGTATTTTCTTTATTAATTGTGTATTTCCTTGCTCTAGACTTCGCATGCATGGTTCATTCACAGGAGGCACAAAATATCATCATTTTGGGGTTGTTTTTGTTACATGTGTTTTAAATATATAATGTGTGCCACACATATATATTGTATTTTAAGTAAATTATATATATATATATATATATATACACACATATATATATATATATATCATAATGATATACGATGTTGTATTTCAAAAAGAATTTTAAAAATTCAAAATTTTTCCTCCATATATATTTTGTTGAGTGTTTTGTTTTTAATATATTTTTCTCGTTCCACATTGAAAATGACCAAAGAAAAATTCAAATATATAAGATAAAAGTTTTGCATGAGACGCGGTTCAAGAATAGTAAAATTAGCTTCAAGCTAAGTGACCCAGTTACACCTTGACTCAAATTAATAAGTTATCTTTTCTTATTTAATTTTCTATTTTTCAAAATATTATCTATTATTTTCAGCATATTATTTCCATGAAGGGCAGATTTGGAAATAGAAAAAATTTCTTCTTCTTTTCCTTTATGTAACCGGTGTTCAACTATTTTTTTAACCGGTCGAAAACTAAGTTACAACTAAAGTTGTACATCGAGCCGAGTCAAGTCGAGGTAGGCCAAGCTTGGCTTAACTCATCTATGCTCTCTTCGAGCTTAACATTTGGAACTTGCTTATTTGTCAAAGCTTTCGAGGCTAGCTCGAGATGAGCTAGTGGATCGAGTTGGGTCGAGATTATCTCGAATCGACTCAAGCTTGTTTCCACGTCAATTTATTATATTTTTTGCTATAAAATACAAATTAAAAGTCAACAATATTAAGTCCAAAATGTCTTATATGTCACAATATCAAGACAAAAAAAAGAGTCCCACATATATTATCTAAATACCAAAATATCAAGTCTAAAATGTGAAAATATATTACAAAATATAAATGCTTGTGTTTTAAATTTAGAGGTCTATATGCATGAAAGGTATAAAAGGAACAACATATCTAAACTCATTGAAGTCATAGTCTCCAATTCTTTAGCTAGGTTCCTATGCCCCTTGGAGTTAGATTGCTTCATCCAACCTTCCACCTTGGGTTTTCCTTGGGCGAGGTGTGGCATGAGTTCTTTTCTCCCCTAGTTTTCTTTTCTTTTCTTTTCTTTTTTATTTATTTCTTTTCCATGGAATGGGGTGTGAGTTTTCTCTCATTAATATGCCTGGCCCCTTTTAATGTAAAAAATATTTGGAATGCTGCCAAAGTGCAGAATCTTGAATTTAGCACTTAAATTTCAATAAATAATTTGAAAATATTTTATCTAATTATATTTTTAAATCAAGGGAGTTTTTTCTCTAATTTTTTTAAATAATAATAATAATAAACCTTTGGACCATTAATCTTGAGAGTGGTTTTCCATGTTCTCAAAATTTCAACATGATATACATTGCACCAGATGTATGAGATGAATGAGAGGCGTTTAAACCATTTTTTATCCATTGGACCAGATGGATGAGATGATCAAAACGAGAGATACGCCCGTAGAATTTCATGACTGTACCAAGGAGCATCACCATATAATAACTCAAAAAGGGCTCATTAGACTGGATTGAAAGACGTTTCCATAAGAACACTTGGACAGTTTTGAAGCCCTGATAATTCCTTGTTTTGGTGACTAGACTCTGAAACTCTGCCCACTCAACCCTGCGGTGAATAGTCAAAAGCTTAAAAATGCAAGACCTGAGATTTTAACTCAGGACAGGCCAAAGACCCTTCTGTTGTTTGTCTGGCCATATTTTTATATTACGGATTTCATTTTATGTTTATAATTATTGTCGCTATTTTCATTTTTTTTATTATATATATTGAGATGACTCAATGAAAACTCAATCTGATAGGCTTAGGATTTTATAAAGGCGTGGCCCATCATGGTCTGATAACCAAGAAGTAATTGATCTAATGGGCCCATGGCCAAGAGACCAGATGCCCCAAAAACACCAGGATTGAAAGATGCTAGCCCTTAGATCAATGGCCAAAAAAAAAAAAAAAAGAGGACAGTTAAGAAAATTATAGCCAAAATTCATGTTCCATTGAATATGGCCAAAATACCGGTAGGTTAGGATCTGCAGTCAATGAGGTGATTTTTCAGGCATTCCCCATCCACAGGCGTGCCATGGCATCAACAAATCAACAGCCTCCACCAAATATGGGCCCAAATGTATGAAATCTTGCAGTTCAGCAAGCCATCCATTCATTAGGTGGGCTTCATAGCTGACACCCAAACCTGCTGGACGCCTTCTGGTGCATCCATTAATATGGTTTCTCAGAATTGCATTGCATTTTTTAAAAGAAAACTGGCATGCTTTACTAAATTTATGAAAATGGCATCTAATGCCATACATCATGTATAAAAGATGCAACTGGGGGGGGTTTTTTTGGGTAGAGGATCAACCAAAGCCCAACCCACCTCAAGAGAGCCAACCGGCAACCTAACTCGATTTCCAATCCAATGTACCCGACATCCTCTATACTTGACCCATCCCAACCCAAATACATGTGATTAGCCCCAACCCGACTCAACCCAACCAGAGGACCTCAACAACCCGACCAAACCCAAATTCGGGTTGAGTCGATCAGGTTCAGGTTGACGCTAACCCGAGTTGCAACCCTAGCACACACTGCAGCAAACTCTCCTGTTGAAATTGCACAACATTACCATTGCATATTAAATCATATTAGAATCCAATGCCCTTTCCAAGGGGTAGAGACCACAGCTCCATTGAAAGAGCTGCATTCAGAAGTGTTTGATTGTAGGTTAGAATTGAGTGATAAATCATATTAGAATCCGATGCCCTTCTAAGGGGTAGAGACCACAGCTCCATTGGAACGAGCTGTGTTCACGTGTTTGATTGTAGGTTTGAATTGAGTGGGAAATCAGTATGAACAACGATGATGAAAGGAACATACATCTGCATGAATGGAAGTAACCTGTCCAGGTGCATCATAACTTACGTCCATCATGCAGTGGCCCATTTTCAAATGGGGTTTCTTTGAAACAAAGGCAAGCAGTTAATTTAGCAAATAAAAGTTAGAATACTGGACCCACATTTTTTGTACATCTGGATGGGATCTTCGGCTTCAAGGGTCCACCTTTGCTGCTGCAGATGCGTAACTAACACTGCTATCCCTAGTGCTTTTGCATTTGCTTGACTGTTCATATCGTACGAAATTGATCTTTATTTTCGTCGAACAGTTCCTCTGCATCTGAATGGAAATAGCAGTTGTGAAGATCAGTTCAAGTTGCAGTAACAAAGACCAATCCAGCTAGTAGGATTAGAAAATGATGCCGTTATGCACATGGCATGCATGTACAGTACAAATTTTCTAAATCACGGGGCCCACTTTGGATGGAAGATCTTAACCATCTGATATCAACTGCTGAATTTGGATCAATATACGCTACAGGTTCCATATCAGAAGGCCCCATCTGTGTGATCTTCAGCATATGTTCCATACACAATGGGACAATCTTCTGGGTGGTCTGAATTGATGACATGCATGCATGCTAACCGTACATAGGGGAAGAAGCACCAACATTTATGAAATGATGGAAAACGCTTGAACTAGTCTAAAATAGAGGAGATATTCTGAAATCCTACATGGAGGAAAACGCTTATGGGATGTCGCCCACAGATAGTGTTTTCGAATTTCAATAGATACTTTTTGAACGCATCTGCATCTCCCGTCTCTATAATTTCCATGCCCATCCGATCCAGGGCTTCAATGGACTTGTAGATTTCCCCATACTTGTTCTCATAGTGTAAGTAATTGAACCTAGAAAACAGATAAAGCAGTCATACAACATAAAAATTCATAATCTAAACATTACATATGGAGCAGAATTGAAATATCTGGTGGATATATAGCTATCATTGCAGAAACCCAACCATCTTTAGCAAAATTCAAACAGAGGTGTTCATTCTTCATGAGATCAATACGCCTTCGAAAAATGCTCCTTTTTGTTTCCTTAACCTAAGAACCCTCATTTCCATGAAATTGAGGGAAATGAGAGGAAATGGCACCTCTTTTTATAAAGTGCCCCACATGGTAGTTACGTGTGCTATCGCCCATCTTCAAGTGTCGCACATGTGCAACTATCCATCTTCAAGTGCCCCACATGTGCCAATATCCCATATAAGTAGCATGTACTGCCATCCATCTTAAAGCACCACAAGTGCAACATGTGACATCACCCATCTTTTAGTGGCCAGCATTTCAATGTCACCCACTGCAAAATGGGCCATGGGAAACATGTGCTCCCCGCATCTTCAAACGCCCTACATGTGCATGTGCCACGTGTTATTGAGCCACATGCGCCACATGACCACCACCAATCTTTTAGTGACCCACGTTTCAAAGTGTCACCCACCACAATGTGTTGTGTGAAACATGTGCCAGTGCTACCAACATCTTCAAATACCCGACATGTGCTGCATGTGCCCCATGCGAGATTCTCCAATGTGAGACTTATGTAACATGTGCCACTGACCAACTTCAAGTGCCCCACATGTGAAAACATCCATTCAAGTACCCCACATCTGCCAATGGGCCACAGTGCCACAATACATCTTAAAGCACCCACCATACACGTGCCAATGTGCCCCATGTGAGACATGTACAACCACCCATTGTCAAGTATGTCCATGCGCTACACTCCCCATTGTGCCATGTGCTACCCTCGTCTTCAAGCACCCCACATGCGCAAATCTACCAAATATGCTATTGTGCCACCCATCTTAAGCACTCCACATGCACCACACATGTCAACATGCCACATATCCAAAGGATACCACAATGTCAGTGTCCCAAGTGTGAATGTGTCATGTGTGACAATGTGACACATCACAATTCATCTTTAGCACCCACATGCGTCCTGTCTTCGAGTAAAATTTTCACGAAAAGTTATTTTTTAAAAATAACGAATTTGGAATTAAAGAAATTTTTTTTTTCAAGAAAATATTGTTGAAATACAATAAAAGAAAGCAACTTTTCATTGTTTACTAGAAATGGCGTTTCCCCGAAAGGCACAATTTTCCTCAAATCTTTTTCCACCAATCCAAACAAACCCTTCTTCTATTTTGCAATGAAATATAAATTAAGGGTGCATTTGGATATTGATATATTTGATGGAGCAGAATGACCACTTGCCCAAATCCACTCTTGTCAATTTATGCCAGTTTTATGGCCATTCTCCATTCTGCCTAACACGGAAATGGCTTTTACATTTTCCAAATGAAATGGCTTTTTCAACCGAAAAACATTGCCATTTCAATATGACATGACTGCCATTTGCAGCCATTACCAAATGGCACCTAATATGACAAACAGCAGGAGAGAAGGTAGAGAGAACTTGTTTAAGAAACAAACAGTCAATGAAGAGCATACCGTGTACCCCAATGGCAGAAGTCTGATGACACGGAAAAGAAATTCTGCGGATCATCGACGTATTTGGCTAGCAACCGTCCATACATAGCTTCATTTTCTGAATTAAGAGCCCCAACCAAAATGGGTACGATTTTTACTGGCATACTGCATGAGACCCACCTAGAAGTTAGTATTTGTGATGAAGAAATATGAAGGAGCATAGTCAATGATGACATTACCCATGAAATACTTTGGCAAGATAAGGCAAGTGCATCTCCATGCTATGTTCTGCCTCATCTACCTCAAGATCCATAAGTTCAAACTTTCCCGTTCCCCACAGCTCTTCATTGACTGGTACATACAGAAATAACCCCAGAAACAAAAATAAAGATGCCAGTGAATTATCCATTGAACAATAACAGACTACTCAGTTCTCCAAAAACTACAAGGTAGCAAAAGAACAAAAAAAAGAGATGACTTGTATGCTAATCCAATGGACGTGATGAGGAACTATAGGGTCCTACTCATGAGTAAACATATAGACAGGATTCTGTATGTGTTGGGCCCACAGTTAAATCATCCAACCTGTTGATCTGATGAGCCCCCATCATCGATAGTGGATGCCCCATAAATCTCCAGAATGGAAGATCCGCCCTATCAAACCATCCACTTTTGGTTACATAGAAAAGAACTCGTTGATTGTAATCAACTTATGTAATAGTTTATTACATTGTGCCTGTGATAGAATTGTGCTTTCGTTGCCGGTCCCAAGCCCGGATAAAGGAGGGTTGCGTCAGGCTGGCAGCCAGTGTCAAACTTATGCCTTAACTTCCATTGTGAATCCGAAAATGATTCATGTAGCTAACCCCAATTGGTTGGGATAAGGCTTAGATGATGATGATGAGGATGATGATCTAACCATCCACTTTTAGACAACTTTATTGAAGAGTTGGGAGTGCATTTGATGTGGGAGATTCCAAGGGTATCTCTCATTCACAAGAGCTACCATCAGATCAACAGTTGGTATCTCCAAACCACTGGCTCCATATGTACTGAATCCTGCATCAGAAAACTATATCATCTACCAATGAGCCAGATGCCCACACTATTGTTGCGCGCAAATGGAAGTGAAGCAGCAATAGATTTGGGTGCAGCAGCAGGGAAACATCTACTTTAACATTAGCAAGTATAAACTGATGGGAAGTGGGATAGGGATGAGAGTCCGAGGCACGATTTGAAGTAGGATGTCATGGGTCAAACATTTGCAAGGGGTTAAATCAAGAACTTAGCCAATTTTTGCTCATTTGGTACACTAGAGGCTTTTTGCATTGGGTGTAGAGAATTATAGAGAATTCTAGAGATGGCTAGAATCGTGTACATTAGCATCGGGAATTGGGATCTCTAGAATGTTCTAGATTTCTCTATTGGGTCCTTGTCAGGGTAGTGTACAACAATCTACAAAGTTGGAGTAATTCTTGCCTGGGGATGATTGGTACATGGCAACATTCTAGCCAGTCATATAAAGTGACCGAAAGTTTCTTGTGCCCTATATATGGAGGGCTTCTCATTTGGGAGGCACCTCAAAAGTTATAAGCTCTCTGTTCTGTTCTTAGTGCAATGAGTTTTCCTTCCTTCCAACTCTTTTTTGTGCTCTCCTCTTCCAAGTAGCTCAGCTTCAGTTGGTGGTTGGCTAATTCATCCACAAACACGTAGTTAGTTGAGTGCTGCATGGTCTATGCTTGGGAAAGAAAATGGAGCATGATAAGTGGAGCCAAAGCAATGTTACAAAGGGGCGGTAATTCTTGTGGGTTAAGAGAGCCACAATGGCATCTAAGGTGATCAACAAGAAGCAAGCAAATGGGAACGAGTTGTTGCCAACAAGAAAAGGAGAGGTCCTAGTATGTGGTGGCAACATTAGAGGCACAGATCGCACAGGTGGAGCTCATCATGGACAACAAGTAAGAGTGGTTTAAAGCAATAGACAATGTGCTTGAGGATCTTGACAATGTGCTTGAGGAACTCAAGAGAGATATGTTGGGTGCTCTAAACACACTAGTCGATACTCACCGTCAAGAAAGGGAGGCTGTCCAAGTTATGGAGATGGAGACCCTCATCATGCCGAAGGAGTAGGTTGAGAAGGTGAGAGGTGATTGAGCACTATGAAAGGGGCTATGGACAACGGGAAGTGATAGACAATAGCATTGAGGGAGGCTTGAGGAAGGGCAGTTTGAAGCGATAGACAACAGCATTGAGGACATTGACAATGGGCTTGAGAAGAGAGGGAGAAATGTTGGTTGCTCTAAACACGCTAGTCAATACTCAGCATCGAGAGGGAGGTTTTCTAAGCTACAGAGATGGAGACTCTCGCCATGTTGAAGGAGTAGGTTGGGGAGATGAGAGGTGATTGGGCATTGTAGAAAACGGCTACAGCCAACTGGAACATGACCATTGGTGGTGCAACAAAAGTGAGAATGCTGGACCCTAGGAATTTCAACGAATCAAGGACACTAGGGAGCTTAATAATTTCCTATGGCAGTAGGAGCAATACTCGAGGTTGTTTCACTAGAGGATGAGAGGGCTAAGGTGAGAATTACAGTGATGTAACTCACTGAAATGGCGGATATATGGTGGAGGCATCATGGACGTGTAACTGGAAATGTGAACAATCAACACTTGGGATGACTTTAAGAGAGAGTCAAGAAGCAATTCTGTCTCAAAAATCAAGTACTTGGCATGGTGAAACTTTAAGCAGTTGAAGCATACAGGTTGCATTTGTAGCGCAAGGTGTTCTTGATGCTTATGCTAGAAATTCCTGACATGCGAAAAAAGGTACTCTTCAATTTCATAGACAGATTGCAACATTGGGCACAAAATGAACTGCAATGATGGGTGTGAAGGACTTGGCTTTAGCAATGGTGGCAGCAGAAAGTCTAACTCAGTTCACATGGAGTGACTCTTCCAGGCAAGATAACACAAAGGGATGGAGTTAACTAGCGGTGTTGAGTGTGACTAGCCAAGGGACTCACCCTTGCCCATATCAGTTTGTTTCAGTCGATTAAGGTCGGTTTTGATATGGTGAGCCTGTTTTGAACCAGTATAATTTAGACAACACCAAGTCATGTCGAATGATACATAAAACCATGCCTAAAAGGGCTGGTAATGGCAAAGGTGGAGGAGAATAGAAGGCTTCCACAGACAACGAGGGGCCTAACAAGCCATCGAGTGGCAAGGGTTTTAGGGACAAGAAGGATGGCAAGGATAGAAATGACATGTCAAAGCCAATGGAGGTGAAGTACTTCATCTACAATGGGCCTCTCACTTGGCTAGGAAATGCCCAAGGAGACGGGTTCTCAACGACAGGTTCTCAACACCCTTGTGGGGAAACAAGATGAGGAGGAGAACGAAGCCAAGGAGTTGCACATCGGATCAATTCAACTCATCACTGTGAAGTAGATTTAGGAAGGGAGCTTGAGTTGCTTGGTCCAGGAAAAGGAGGACAAGGGGCTGAGAATCAGCTTCCTCAATGTGTTACAGGTCAAGTGGAAAAGTAGGCAAAGCCACTTGGAGGGGAATTGATGTACATGGACATACACATCAACAGGATGTCCACTCGGGCCATGATGATCAGATAAAGATAACCCACAACTTCATATCAAGAGAGGAGATGGAGTGGCTGGATTTGACTGCGGTCAAGGATGCATTTTTAATTTTAAATTTTTCTTTTTGGAAAGATGAGAATTTATTGCTGGAAAAACTACAAGGATCTGAGAAAGAAAAAGGAAAAAAGGAGGACAAGGGGCTGAGAATCAGCTTCCTCAATGTGTTACAGGTCAAGTGGAAAAGTAGGGAAAGCCACTTGGAGGGGAATTGATGTACATGGACATACACATCAACAGGATGTCCACACGGGCCATGATGATCAGATAAAGATAACCCACAACTTCATATCAAGAGAGGAGATGGAGTGGCTGGATTTGACTGCGGTCAAGGATGCATTTTTTATTTTTATTTTTTTCTTTTTGGAAAGATGAGAATTTATTGCTGGAAAAACTACAAGGATCTGAGAAAGAAAAAGGAAAAAAGAAAACAGAAAAGAAACAACAAAAACCAAGAAAAAGGAAAAGAATATAGAAACCAGTCCCACGACTGCAGTCAAGGATGCGTGAAAGATAAAGACAGTCTATTTGAAAGCCAAACCCATTTAAGGTCTTGCAAAGGATGTGGAGCTACGCATTTGTGGGTGGTTGGCAAGACGAGTTTGTCCACCATTCTGCTGGATGACTTTAAGGTCATATTCGGCATAGACATCCTAGAGATGGTAACAAAGGCAATTCCAATACCCTACCTTGGGATAAGGTCCATCATGGATGAAGGGATCCTCCCATGGTATTCATGGTGCCAACGGAGAAGGCCAAGGTTAGGATGATCTCAGCCGTGCAACTAATAGAGGAAAACAAATGGAACAATGAGGTGTGACAGTTGGAGAAACTGACATAAAAAAATAAATAAATAAATAAAAATTCATGATTAAGGGCATCAATCATGGTGTGCAAAAAATGGTTATGACCATTAAGTGATGGTAATTGTGGACACCATTATGTGCTTTGAGGCCATAACAACTGTCACAGTCTGACTTTGTTTTTTGTTTTTCTGAAGGATCATCACGTCCCGTATTGTAACGGCAACAGCAGTGGCAGTTACGGCCACCATTACCGTTATTTAATACCTTGGCATCGACAAATAGGTGGGGAAGAATGTTATGGACCAACCATTTGCAAGGAGCAAATCAAGGACTTAGCTTATCTTAGCTCATTTTGTACACGAGATTCTGTAAGCAGAGTATAGAGAATTCTAGAGAAAGCTAGAATTATTTATAGTGTAGAGATCTCTAAAATGTTCTAGAGTTTTTTCATGGGTCTTTGTAGGGAGAGGGATAATCGGGAAAGTTTCTAGAATATTCTTAGCCATTAGATAATCATCAAATGGCATCATCCTAGCCATTCAATGACTAGAAGGTTCTTGTACCTAAATCAGGAGGGCTCCTCATTTTGCGAGGCAACTCAAAAGTTGTAACCTCTCTCTTGAGTTCTTAGTGCAATACAAGTTCTATTGCCTGCAACTCTTTTATGTGCTCTTTCTTCTTTTGCATGTAGTTTGGCTACACTTAGGTGGTTGGCTTACTCATCCAGAGGGGTTGTCGAGAATTGCATGGTCTATGCTTGGCAAAGCACGGCCATGAGAGGGAGCCACACCTAGTTAGAAGGATCGTTCAACCAAGGTCCAGACCATGTAATTACTCTAATTTGATTATATTGAATCCAGTGTCTACTTCCTGAATTAGAACTTGTTCCTAATAAGAATTAAGAAAAAAGCATCATGTAGTGTAGAATCAACCTACACTAACGACATGTTTACTATGCACAAGAAGAGAGTTTTACCAGGAATTAATAATTGTGACTCTAAAAGATAAATTGTGCAATACCTTCCAAGTCAATTGGCAGGTCCCCAAGAGGCGTCTTGTAAGTGGTGGCTTTTGAAAGGGCACACTTTGGAGTGTAATAATGGTGTGATGGACCGAGAAGGAACACCCGAGAACTGAAACAATATATTCATTACATATCAGGAAGAATACCTTTTGTTCTCCTTTATGAGATATACTAAATTGAATGAAGCAACAGATTAAATCACAGAGATTTGGATAGTGAGATCAGTTGGCTCCTT
Organism: Magnolia kwangsiensis; assembly: GCA_037074715.1. Lineage (NCBI taxonomy): Eukaryota > Viridiplantae > Streptophyta > Magnoliopsida > Magnoliales > Magnoliaceae > Magnolia > Magnolia kwangsiensis. Next base: position 70,196,329 of record CM073583.1, read on the forward strand.
ATAAGGATGAGATATGGTAAAACTGAATAAAAACATGGGATATTTTGATTAAATCACACTTTTCACCACCTCTTGTTTACTTGGATGTAAGGTTCTGCTGAAATCCCAGACCAAAAATATTTCTTTCCCACCTCATCAAAACTTCAAAACTCCTTTTTTTATACATATATGTAAATGAAAATTATATTAAAGAAAAGGGCCTGACTTCTGTATATCATGGGCACACAGATGCTGTTAGTTACCCTGGTGCTTTTAGATACATCGGCAATCAAATCATTAATCCGGACTGTCCATTATGTTCCCTTGCTTCTCATCGGCCACCAATAAGATTTCACACTTTAAGAGGAAAATTTCCACTCAACCAATGCAACACAAAATTGCCAGTTTAGATAAAAGGAAATCCAATAATAATATGAACAATCCATTCGATAGAATACACTTTGAATAGCTAGTTTTAGCAGAACCATTTGATAAGATTACCATGGCGTGCCAGCAGTGGCTATGAAAAATGCCAGTTATAAAAAGAGAGTGCAATATTTGAAAGGTTACCATCCTCTGATGAACATGAGTTTTTCATGGTACATGAGAGCGGGGAACCTCATGGACAGTCCAAACTCCAAATTGATGATTTGACCCTCCACATCTGACCTACGTGTATGTGACAAAAAGAAGGAACAGTTTTTTTTTCCAAAAATATACATTTTGAAAAGGTTGATTCTTTTAGAGTTTTCTCCCTCCCTGAGAACATTTTCTCCCTAAACTCACACCTTTTTATTCATAGAATTCATCAACTCTCTTCCTTCACATGGACATAGAATCTCGTATGGACCCATACTATGAAAGAGATACACAACAAGATCTTACAAATCTGGGCTTTACTAAATTTAGATGAATATTATCTCCTAATCAATAGAGATGAACATATGAATCTCTAATGAAAAAGAAAAATAGCAATTATTAAAAGGCCATCCCAAAATAAGAAAATTATCATGAGTATGGTTGTAATGTTGTATGCATTGCCAAGAAGACTTGTGGCACCCGCAGCCCACATTCATGAACCCAGAGGTGTTAAGGCCTTGTCATCTACCCAAAAATATTAGTCATATGTGAGTCTCAATCAGATAGCCAAGTGTCCTAGGTGCATAAATTCCCACCAGCTGGGGGAAAACTCGTCCTCAAGTTTATTGAAGTTTTTGGAGCTTTCAATAGTTGCATTTATTTATTTTCTTGTGAGTAACCTAGGATCAAACCAAAGACCTCATGTCGTAACAAACCTTGTCTACCATTGAGCTATCAGCTCAAACAGCATTTATGTATGTTTGAAAACTAGAATTATGACTGTACCATGAAAAAGCCTGGGGAGACCTTGTGTTGAATTCCAACAATCACAAGCAGATATACATCATGCATGTGTGGGATTGCAGAAAGAGACTTGGGTTGATTTGACAAGAGCAACCAAATACTAGGAGTCATCTTTGATTGTCATTCAAGGCTCATTCATGTAACGAAGATGACCATATTTAGACATGCTGACCTACATTTTGGCACAGCAGAAATGTTCAACCACGTGTCGATCAAAAACATCACTTGACTGCATTTGTTACCCACTTGCTTACTCATTTCATGACTCCACAGCTCCACCTTTACAGAAAAGGATAACGGGTTTTCCATTGTTGAACCTCAGAAGAATATCAATTTCAGGGTCTTTTTTATATTAGATTCAGCCAAATAATGAAGATGGCCAGTTCTCTTCTTGAACCAAACTGCAGTCAGCCCCATACAGACAGGATTAACTATTTGTTAATCCAAAACATCACTCAGCTTGAATTGTTTTCCACTTGCATTATTTGTTTCCCTACTCTCTAAACTCCATCTAGGTTAGATGAAGGGCTTGTGATGCGCCCCAGTTTAAGAAGCGGATCATTTTAGGAGTCAACCAATCCAAATTTTCCAGAAGGTGCTTTTCAGGGCATTGGACAGAATGCAGGCAGAATGGTTGTTCATACTGTCTATACTGTTTCGCATAAAGAAATATACTCTTAGAATGAGAATGTAATGAAAAGAAGACCAATTCAGTAAATAGCTACCAACAAAAAGATCTCTTTCAGGTAATTAATATTAAAAAAAAAAAAATCAAGCACAAGAGCAGTGAAAATCAAGCAGATTTCCATCTAGAGATTGCTATGCCAAGAAACATACATATGAATGATTTGATTCGGACACATTTATCAAGGATTCCACTTTCTTTAGTGGTTAGTTGGGCATTCAATCATTGACCCCCAACTATCAAACCGACAAAAGGTTCTCTTATACAAGATAACCAATCTATAGAGAGATGTACTTCACAAATCATATTACGAATCATCATAATATTATCCAGATTCATGATGGATGTAAACCAGGAAGTCCCAAACAAAAATAAAGAGAGCACTCACATTTGAGTTGGATCTATGTTAGCAAATGCATATGCAGCACAACGACCTGAGTAGGAGTAACCAGCATGCCTGTAGTTTGGATACCACCAAAAGATCAATGAACTACAATAGTGATAAATGGTCATGGCATTGAAGATCTGCACGCATTAAATGTGACAATGATGGATAGTAACTTACGGGGCAATCACGCCTCTTACATCTGGACACTTAGCAAGGCCAGTTGCCCTAAGCCATTCATCAAGATCTTGTCCCAGTTTGATGGCTGACAAAGGTACCAAGAAAATGGTATTAAGATCAAAACATTGTTAGAGTTCTTACAAAAATGATCATGTTATATCCAGAAATAAGTCTTTTGGGTGCCTTGTCCAATCAGTGCTCTTCATCAGCATGCTCTTAGGGCTGTGCTATGATGATTACACATCTCTATCCTAGTATATCAGTCCAAACGGGTGGCAGTCAGTTGGTGGATTGAGATTGTCCAACATGTGAACTCTATCTTGGATGGGCAACAGTTCAAAAAGCACACTTCTATAGGTTCCTAGCCACTGCTGGCTTACAATGAACAGTTAAAAACAGAAGTGGGTAACAGTAGACATTTTCAACAGAAAAATTGTGGAAAATTGAATGCATCAAATCATCTGTTCATTCTTTTTTTTCGTTTTCTTTTTTTATTATTATTTAAATAAAGCTTGGTAGGGCCTACATGGTAGCAGTCTTGATCTACCCTCCTTCCCACATGCCCTGATAGATGGCGAGCTCTATCATCACATGATAGAATTGTATGTATCATACCAGTGTCCAAATTAAGAAACGCACATATGTAGGTATACATATGTATAGTAGAGAGATGATCTCTTGCGAGCAGTATTGTAGGAGACCATCCATGTGAGAAAAGGGTTGATTGGCTCGAGTGGGCCCCACCGTGTTGCATTTCTAAAATCCACTCTGACCATCATCAGGTGCGTGCATGACCCCATCAAGATGTCCGCTCTTTATGTTTTATAGGGCCCACCATGATGATTACGTGAAATCCACTCCACCCATAGATGCCTCACTTAAAGTTATGCCTAGGGCCCAAAAATTAGGCCCATCTACGATTTATGTGGGCCACACCAAGGGAAATAGCCTAGCCTAGAGGTTGGGCATTCACATGCACAATGTTTTCAATCGTGCGGTCCACCTAAATCACAGATATGCTTGATTTTGGGCCCTGGGCCTATCATTGGGTCACGTGCTTAATAGTCAGAGTGAATTTCACAGTGGGCCCACCCATACAACCCACCCCTTTGCTCACACGGATGGTCTCCTGAGGCACTATTCACAAGAGACGACACACACACACACACGCACACGCGCGCACACACACCCACACATGAAAAATGCTTGTCCCCACCTTCACGAGGACGCTTCAACATTGTCCCCAAAGATTTTGAATGACATGCGGGATGCCTAATCATCAATCCGAATGGTTCCTTTGGGAGCAAACCATGGTGCAAGAATCACGCTAATTGGATGATCCTAACAATTTGAATGGGGCCAATTTGTTGCAACTGTCCATTTTTTATGAGCCATAGATTGCATGATTAGAATCATTAAACCAAGCTACTTTGGAATCATAGGTAACAAGTAATACTACGTGAGATCAATCAAATGGATGTTATAAGATTATGATAGAACCTATTTTGTATCTCCACTCAATCTTGACTATCCATTTTCCATGCTACTAATTGGATGCTTAAGATCATCCAATCGGCGTGATTTTTGCACCATGGCTTGCCCCTAGTTGTATAAAAGAATGGACAACCAAATCAACAATTGGGCATACCATGTGTCATTTTAAAGGTTTGTGTATGGCATTAATGTCCCCATGAAATTAGGCACATTAGCAAAATCCTATGTGTATGTATGTGCATGTGTATCTATGTGAGAGGGCTGCCCACCCTGAGTGTGCCCCTGCATCCCACAGGCAACCCCACTCGAGCCCAGTGTGAAAATGCCCCTGCATTAGAACTGCTTACAGTCAGCACTGAAAAACGCCTGCCAATCAAATAAGCAGTATTGTCCCCATGCAATTTCGCAGCCAACAGTTCATCCAGGAGGACCCTTGAACTGAAGGGTATGGATCATAAACTCCAATTTGAGTGCATTTTCTTCAAAAGAGGACAATTTGGGTTGGATTTCCCCATAATAGAAAGAATTACAAATTAACCTATTCAAATAAATTACAAGAACTAACATAAATCCTCAAACAGAAACGAGAGATTCACACCCGCCCTTCGCTATGAATACACCAATTCTTCTACTTTTTGTAATAAACCAGCACAGCTCTTCACTACATCACTAAAAATCAATCAGAACAGTCAATTGTGTCCCAAAAAATCACAATTATCATATATCCTTAACCATCTAATCTTGCACATTGAATTCAGAATTTCAACCGTCCATGCATTTACCCACTGATCGGATGGTTAAAATCATCCGATCAGCAAAAATTTCCACAGCTACGGTACATCCACAATGACACTTACCACTTGAACAGTCTCGATCAAACATACAAAAGTTACATATACACGGTAAATGAATCCACTAACATTTAAATTACGGCGATGAAACTATCACGGTAGGAAGGATGGTGCATTCATCAAAAAGTGAGGGTGTAAATTACCCAAAAAAAAAAAAAAACACAAATGGACTACGAAATTAAATAGATGGGTTGAGAAATTAGAGAGAGAGAGAACTTACGATCTTTGATATACCAAGATCCGGCATGAGCTGCTTCTCTGACCTTCTCCATTTAACAAAAATCGAGAGAAGAGAGAAGCAGAAAAAGCTAAGGAGAGATTAGATCAGACGGAGAAACAGGAAAAAAGGGAGAAATATAAAAGTGCTGAACCCAACTTCCAACTCTTCTATTTCTAAGGTTTTTTTTTTATTCTAGGTCGTGACGGACTGTGTTAGTATACGTTTTGATTATAACCTTTTGATCTGTGATTTTGGCACTGATCCAAACCGTTGATCTGATGAAAAATGAAGACAATACCGTATTTATATAAATTATTTAATACTATATTATTCTTAATTATGGAAATAAAATAACGGTTAAGAAAATTTTAAAATTTTAAGCTGCTTAAATTTCTGGACATGAAATTATGTTTGGTTATAAGAATTATAAACAGTTTGGATCATTGAAAAATGGTCTTAGATCAAATGGATCCTGTCAGAATATATTGTATTCGGTACATCGGGACGTATTGTGGCCAGCGTCTTTAACTTATGGCGATTTTGCTAGCGCCGGTGTGTATCTCGAGAATCACTCGCGACTTGCACGAATTATACGAGTCATTAGCTTGTCCTTTTCTCAAGAATTCTTCCGTTTTGATGGCTAGGTGGGCCACAAGCGGATGAAAATATTGATGGATGGAGAGAGTTGATCAACGGTGCACGTTCAATGTGTGAGTGTAACTTAGTTTCTTAGCAGGATTGACTTGTTTTGTTTGCTTTTTTGTTGTAAAAAATCTGCAGAGTGGGTTCCCCTGATGAACGGACGAGATCTTTAAAGTATGACGTGTTGGGCTTGTGAACCGCGAATCTATGGGGAAGTAGACGTGCGCGTCTCACTTCCTGTTGGCTTTCTAGGTTCCGGTTCGATGAGGTCTGCTAATGTGGACGCGGATTCGCTACTGACAGGTTGAGTAGCGAGACTCGCTACTCAAGTGACGTCATCAAATTCTATAGGCCCCAGCATGATTTATGTGTTCTATCCACACCGTCCATCCATTTAGAGATATCATTTTAGAAAATGATCCAAAGAATGAGGAAAATCCAAAGCTGGAATGGACCCTAAAATAGAAACGGTGGGAGAGTGACGGCCACGGTTGAAACCTTCCTAAGGTCCACCATAATGTTTATTTGAGATCAAACCTGTTCATGTGTTAACGCAGACATGAAAGAAGGGAAAACACGAATATTAGCTTGATCGAAAACTTATGTGGCCATTTGAAGTTTTTAATGGTGGACGTTACTCTCCCCACTGTTGTCTGTAGTGGGGTCCACTCGAGCCTTGGATATGAATCATTCTTTGGATAATGCCCTAATATGATCTCTCCAAATGGATGGACGGTGTAGATGCGAAACATACGTTATGGTGGGCCCCACATAATTTGGTGACGTCACTTCAGCAACGAGTCTCTCGCAACTCAACCTGTCAGTATCTAATCCTTGTCCTGCTAATGTACTTCCCTACGATATTCTATCTTCTACGTCGGGACTTCACCTTTCGAATCTGGGTCATCTTTCAATGATCGAGACCGTCTATATGATGGGCCCCACAATCGATGCGGAATACACAAAAATTTATAACATTTAATATTTTAACACCTTGATTATTATTATTTTGGACTGTTTTCCTTTGAACATGAACGGTCTCTTTTAACCTCTTTGAAATCAAATCATTGAAATTGCTGCAGGAGACGTTGGCTCGGACGCGGATTTCCTGCTAAAGCCTCTCGCAGCAAGTTGAAACCTAAGTGGGGCCCAGCGTGATGTTTTTGAGAAATCCACTCCGTCCATCCGTTTTTTGAGTTCATTTTAGTACATTAGGCCAAAAGTGATACGTATCCAATACTAAAGTGGGCCGAAAAAATGAGGATTGAACGTCTACAGTTGGAATATTTGTGGGGCCACAGAAGTTTTGAATCATGATAATATTTATTTTTTCAGTTCATCCCAGTAGGAATGAAGTTATGAACGGTATGGATGGCATGCAAGCCTAGGGACGTTTCAACGGTAGGAATTTCCATAACTACGTTTTCCTTTAGTACGGACCACTTGCGTATTGGATCCAGTTCACTTTTGGTCTCATTTACTAAAATGAGCTCATAAAACGGATGTACGGTATGGATTTCTCACACACATCATGGTGGACCCCACCTAGGTTTCCATGCAGGGACTTCGAAAGGCTTTCACAGCAAATCCGCTTCCCGTTGTCTCTGGGTTAAGTTCCCCTGATCCATACAAACTGTACATCTGCGGAGCACTCAGCCAATGGTCTGTCTCGATAGTTTTCAAGATTGGAGGATCTTAAGCTTGCCCTACAAAACGATGGTTAAGATTACAATTCATATTCAAAGAAAAAAGATAAATGATTAAAAGGTTGAAAGATCATCTGTCGAGAAAAAAGATAAATGATTAAAAGGTTGAAAGATCATCCATCATCGACAGAGAGCTCCAGATGAGGGGCGCAACTCGAATTCGTACTCTCGCGGCGTATGCAATAATCTATGGGGCCCACCATGATGTATGTGTTATATACACTCTGTTCATCCGTTTCGACGGCTCATTTCATGGCATGACCCCATGAGGCATATCCAAAGCTTAAGTGGACCACACCACCGGATTGAACGACCACCGTTAGAAACTTTTGGAGGGCTCGGAAGTTTTGGATCAAGCGAATATATATATATATATATATATATATATATATATATATATATATATATATATATTGTTAGGAATTTATATAAATTAATATAATTTCTGTATAATGTGGAAACCAAAAAATAAAAAATTATCTGATCTAAGGATAGACTGAAGCACGTTTGAAATGCTATCCTTAGTAATTTGTCCCTTCTCAAGTGAATTGAGTATGCTGATAGGTTACAGGCAAACTACTTCTAGGATACGACAAGCCTGATATGGGTCTGCGTTCAGCAAACACGAAGGCCCACTAACTGGAACTCTATTACACAATTTCTGGCCGAATTACAATATAAGAGAAAAAATTTCAAAAAAAATAAGAAGAAGAAATGTTTTATACCACTGCACTGGTCAAGTCTTCAACCACTGGTTCAGTTGAACCATTTTATACCACACCGCTGGTCTGTTCTTCTAGCTAAGGTTCAAACCTTGTTATGTTGTTGCTAAAATTTCTGGAGTATAGGAGTGGAGTGGGGCTGGCTGTCTTAGTTCGAATGGATTTGATAGAGTAGATTGAGATGGTTTGGAAACTCATCCAGACCCTCTATTTATAGGCTATGGTGGCTAGGGGGTTATGGTCCAGAGACTTAATTTTCATTAAGCTAGTTTTCCAACAGGCCATTTTTACTGTTGTGCATGGTCCATTATTCTGTTGTATGCTGACTGTTATGAGATAGCAGCTAGCCGTTTTCTAGCTGTTGGGCTAGACATGCAGCAGTTACAGCTGGACCCTGCACTAATGGCTCAGCTGTTACAGTTTCTGCTGCAACAGCTTTTTTCAGTCCATCATATATACTGAGAGATCTCTCTCTCAGTCCTCTAGTCTCTCTGCCAACCAGCCACCCGTCATAGCCACTTAGTCGCACATGATGCGCACATATGAAGTGCAAAGTGCGCCACTAGCGCCTCTACAGCCACACTACCTCACATGCCCACACCCTCGCACCGAGCCCGTGATCGAGACCGAGACCGAGATCGAGATCGAGTCCGAGACCGAGACCAAGCGCGAGCGCAAGCGCGTGTGCGTGCGCAAGTTCCATACTCCTTTGTACCATGTGGGTAAGTATTATAATACTCCACCACAATCATTTAAACCATAAAATTTTCTTCTCCCTTTTCCATGTGAGACTATTCCCAAAAACCCATGAAAAGGTGTTTTTCAAAACTTTTATTATTATAAAATATTTTATTTATTTTAAAATATATTTTTTATAAATCAATATTTTGCAACAATCCCCCACTGATTTTTAATAAAAATATATTTTTCTTGATTAAACATTTCTGTCAGAATAATCAGCTTATATGCATAAAGAAAGATATCTTTCGATTTTAATCTTTCCTTAGTGTGAGTATCTCAAAACTCTATCGAAATGACTGGTAGCCGCAGCTTTAAACCAGTTATTCCTATATAACAAAGTTGGAGAAACCACACACATATTTGCTACGTGTTGCTAGAGTTTTTACAATTTTGCTCAGCACAATTAATGGTTATGTGCTTATCCTAATTCGTGAACGATTCCGAAAGAAAACTCCTAACTCTCATAAGAGACGGCATCATCTCTACGTTCATATAGGTGAAATCCTTTCAGTATTTCCGTTACTATAAGACACTTGTCCTAAAGACTGGATTTCATTAAGAGTTTTAAGACTCAACCCTCTTTCGTAACGCTCAGCACTTATCAATTATGGATGAGGTTTTATAATTTAGTGCTGAAAACTTTTCATATATCAGTGACTTGTTCTTACCCATTAAACCCAAGATTAGAGATTTTCTAACTTTAGGTTGGGTTACCATCACTGGTAAAACTTTGGTTGAAGAGTTTCAACCCCATCCCTCTAGATGTAGCCTTTACTACCTCTCTCGGTAGAAGTTTGTGAAAGGATCTGCTAGGTTATTGCTTGATTTTACATAGAAAATAACAATGATTCCATCTCGAATCAACTGTCTGACATAATCATGTCGAAGACTGATATGTCTAAACTTACCATTATAAGTGCCGCTATAAGCTCTAGCTAATGTGGCTTCACTGTCATAATGTAGTGACACAGCCGATATAGGCTTTACACAGAAAGGGATTTCTAATAGAAGATCTCTTAGCCACTCAGCCTCTTTACCTGTTGCAGCCAGGGCTATGAATTCATACTCCATAGTTGAGTTTGTTATGCAAGTCTGTTTCTTAGATCCCCAAGATACAGTTGTACCTCTTAGGGTGAATACTCACCCTGTAGTAGACTTGTTGTCCCCTGCACTCGATATCCAGCTCGCATCGGTATATCCTTCCAATACGGCAGGAAACTCTGAATAAAATAGTCTTAAGTCTTTGGTTGCTTTTAAGTAACCAAGGACTCTACTGATTGCATTCTAGTGTTTAGTACTAGGGTTACTAGTAAACCTACTAAGTTTACTCACAGCATATGCGATATCAGGTCTTATGCATTGCATAACATACATAAGATTTCTCATAGCACTCGCATATTCTAATTGTGCAACTGTTCTTCCAGTATTTTCTTTTAGCTTGATAGTTGGATCAAATGGGGTTTTAGCTTCCTTTATATTTAGATGGTTAAACTTATTTAGTATCTTCTCAATATAATGAGATTAACACAAAGCATAACCCTCAAAATATTTTTTAACTTTGATACATAAGATGGTAGCAACTTGTCCAAGATCCTTCATTTTAAATACGGAAGAAAGAAACTTCTTTGTTTCAGTCACACCTTCCATTTTATTACTTATTATTAACATCTCATCAACATACAAACAGATAATAACGATATAACTACCATTTACTTTAGAATATATGCATTTATCAGCTACATTATGCATGAAACCATAAGATAATATTTTGGAATTAAACTTCTCATGCCACTGTTTTGATGTTTGTTTTAATTCATATAAAGATTTAACTAACCTACATACTTTGTTTTCATTTCCTGGTAGAACGAAACCTTCAGGTTGTTTCATATATACTTCCTTGTTGAGGTCACCATTCAGGAATGCGGTCTTTACATCTATTTGGTGGATGTGAAGATAATGTATGTAAGCTAGCATAAATAATATTATAATGGATGTTATCCTAGGTACAGGTGAATATGTGTCAAAGTAATCTATCATATCCCTTCTTTTTGTCTAAAACCCTTAGCTACTAGTCGATCTTTAAAGGTTAAGATAGTCCCATCAGTGTAATATTTCTTCCTAAATACCCACTTACAACCTATGGGTTTAGAACCTAGAGGTAAGTTTACTAGTTCTCATGTTTGATTTGACAGTATGGATTCCATTTCATCATTTATAGCTTCTTTTTAGAAGGTTGAGTCTCTAGAGGATACAGCCTCTTTATATGTTTTAGGATTATCTTCTATAATTATTACTATAGGTATTTGTCTAATAATATTTTCTCTATCTGCTTTTATCAGATGAAAAATGATGCGTTGTGAGTCTATGTAGTCATTTCCTAGACTCTTCTTTATTCTTGTTCTTTGATTCTTACGAGGTTCAATAGGAACTTTCACTATCTAAGGAATTGTGTTATCTACTTCTTTATCAAGAGTTTGGATTTCGTTATCCTTAGACTCTAAGGATAGTGAATTTTCAAAGAATTCAACATATCTTGATTTTATTATTGTATTAGACTCCATGTCTAGAAGTCTATAAACTTTACTATTTTGTGCATACCTTATGAAGGTGCACTTAATAACTCTTGGTCCTAACTTGGTTATTTTTAGATCAAGGGTTCTGCAATATGCAAGACACCCCCACACTTTAAGATATCCTACGTTAGATTTTCTATCTCTCTATGTTTCATATAGAGATATTTTATATTTTTTAGATGGAATTCTTTTTATAATATGATATGCTGTAAGCAATGCCTCACCCCATAGACTTAGTGACAACTTTGCTCTTATCGGCATTGAGTTGACCATTTCTACTAATGTTCTATTATTTCTTTCAACTATTCTGTTTTGTTAAGGTGTGTATGGCGTTGTACATTGATATACTAGTCCATGTTCTTCACAAAAGTTATCAAATTCATTCGAGAAGTATTCTCCTCTTTTATCGCTACGGAGAATTTTTATCTTTTTATTTAGTTGATTCTATACTTCTGCTTTATATATCTTAAACATGTTCAATGCTTCATCTTTGCTCTTTAATAGATAAGCATACACATATCTAGAGCAATCATCTAAAAAGGTTATGAAGTACCGTTTACTTCCATGAGTAAGAATGTCGTTTAATTCATAGATATCATTGTGCACAAGATCCAATATTTGAAACGATCTATCAACATTTGGAAAAAATTTATTCGTCATTTTGGATCGTATACACACTTCAGATTTATTTGTTTAATTATCTTTGTATGAGATTAAACCATTCTTAGCCATGAACTTTAAGGTACTATACCCTATATGGGCTAGTCTATCATACCACAGTCCAGCAGATTCAACCATATACGCAGAAGTGCTACTTCCATTTAGAGAAAAATTAACCATTCCGTTACAAGCATATCCATTTCTGACAAAATTTTCATTCTTAAACAGAATCAGTTTTCCTGACTCGCACACCACCCTTATACTTGATTTTCCCATAAGCTCCCCAGAAACTAAGTTTCGCCTCATGTCTGGGACGTGCAGTACATTTTAAAAGTGCACCTAGTACGTGCCCTAGTTTGTCAATTACGTTGTAAGTTGAGTCAGCCGGACAACAACGCCCTAAAGGAAGATCAAGTCAAGCTTCTGCCTCAACTGGATGTGTGGAAGCTCGTCATAGGTAAATCATAGCCTCACATCACATGTCCCAAAACACCAGGTGATTAAACCCTTAAAAAGAACTAGAACATCTTAGGGTTTCAATGTAAGAAAACTTGTTATCAAAAAGGAAAATCTTTAAAGTTTTTCTTACACTGTCGATTATATCGATTACCCCTTCGATATAATCGACCAGCTCTGTCGATGTCCTCAGGATCTCAATCGATACAATCGAGTGAGGACGAAAAGCGTCTAGCAATCAGACAATCATCTGGACGATTTATCGATATATCGATTTGGTAGTCGATATCATCGATATTCGAATATCGATCATATCTGAAGTGGATCGATAATATCGACAGACTGCTTTACGGTGCCCCTGTTTTTCTAATGAAAACTAACATAAGCTTTGATATATCGATGTCTGTCCGATTCAATCTGAACTCAAATATCGATCATATCGGAAGTCAGTCGATCATATCGATTGTGGGCGCATGTTTTCACCAGCATGAATTTCAGGTTATTTTTAATGTTGTTCGGGGTATCAGTCGATAAATCGATATTCATATATCGATCATATCGAGACCTCGTCGATTGGATCGAGTCCGGACATAAATCGTCCAGCAAGCTTCTAGGTAAATCTATACGATTTATCAATCCCATCGACAAGGTCTCCGATATGATCGATGTACAAATTTTGATGACATCGACTGTTCCCCGATCATATCTGTTGAACCTGAAATTCTTCAAGGCTTCTCTCTTGTTTTCATTTGTCGATAGATCGATCCATCGCTCGATGGAATCGAAGTTCAAAATCCGATAACATCGATGTGTATCTCGATCCCATCGACTAGTAGGTAGAAGGTTTTCAAAAGTGAAATGACAATTGAGTTTGTATCATCGAGAAGTCTGCCGATACAATCGAGAGTATACGCTCGATCATATCGACGACTGCTCGATGATATCGAACTCTATCATAAATATGACCGTTTATATCCGTTGGAACTTTTTACCTATATATAAAGAGAGATTAGTCTTTATTGCTGGTAGAGAAAGAAGAGAGTGCTTTTGAGAGTTTTAACCTTCGTATCATTTACCTCAAGTCCTTTCGCTCAGGAAGTTCAACCTCCAATCCACCCTCATCATTGATATTTCATAGAGTGGATTGAGGAATGAACTTCCGCATTCAAGGATCCTTCAACTACTACCTTAATGACAAATCATTAAGCTGGGATGCCTTGAATGCATAAATGATGGAAACCACTCTATCTTCCTTATAGGAAAATCTTTAGAGAATGGTATTCTATCATAACCTTGACCCAACCTAAAGCCTAGTATAGATACATCTTTGTGTTGTGAATCAAGGGAGCCGAAGACTCTTCATCACTACGCTAAAAAAGACTCATCAACTTATCTGTAAGTACTAAGAGTCCAGAGGACACTTGTGATCATTCCTTTCTAGGATTGAGTTTTAAGTATTGCTCACCATTTGAAGTGCTCGAAGGAGGCCTCCGACAGGAGTGTACGTGCGGGGTGCGTTGTGTGGACCCTTTCTCTGTGGAGAGTATAAACATCTGCTTAGGGGTACGCCAGCAAAACTCCGGGGTTAGAGGTGAACCGAGTAGAAACCTCTGGGTGCGTTGTGTGGACCCTTGCTCTGTGTGGGCATAAACATCTGGTTAGGAGTACACTAGCAAAACTCTAGGGTTTGAGGTGAACCAAGTAGAAACCTCTATAAAGGTTGAAGGTGAACCTGATTTAAAACCTTAGGTTTGAGGTAAACCATGGGAAACCTCCTTAGTGAAATCCGGTCACTCAAGGGTTGAGTGTGGAAGCCGAGAGTGGAGTAGACAAGTCGTCGAAGCACCATAAAATGACTGTGTTTGAGATTGATATTGTCTTTCATTTATGTGATTGCCTTACATGCCTTTATATATGATTATCTGAAATCACATCTTATGCACACACAGTCATATCCATCACAATCTCATCTATAAATTATTTGTCTCTTAAATAGTTTGTGATTGGATCCTCTACCAGGCTTGGAAGCCAGTAGAGTTAATTTTGAGTAATCCTAATCTGTACTCTATGATAAGATTAGTGTGATAAGGATTTTTTAATAATTCATAAAAACTTTTAAAAGTCCTATTCACCCCCCCTCTAGGATATATTGACATATTCCTACTTCAATTCAAGCGGTCTACACCGCTATTTCAATTAGTATCAGAGCGGGTCTCTCTTAAGGACTTCACCTCCTAGAGAGTGATGTTGACTGAAGTAGGAATCATGATCAAGAAAGTTCCAGAGGATGTGACAGATAAAAATTGCCTTGTAATCCACATCGCTCTAAAAGCTGGTAATTGTTCAAAGTGGTATCTTGATAGTGGGTGTTCCAGACACATGACTGGTGATCGTACTCATTTTTGTTCATACTCAAACTTCGATGGTGGATAGTCACATTCGGAGATGGTAGCTTGGCCAGAATTGTCGGACAAGGAACAATAGGAGTACCAGGTCTTCCAAAAATTAAAAATGTTCTCTATGTTAAATGTCTGAAACATAATCTCCTTAGTATCTCTCAAATCTGTTACAAGGAACATCTGATCACTTTCTCAAAAGATGTGTGTAAAATAATAGATCATACAGGAAAATCCCTCATAAAAGGTACACGCACTAGTGATAACTGTTATATTATTGAAAGTACCAACGATAAGGGTTTGTCCACAAAATGTAACATGACTATAAAGAATGAATCAAGATTATGGCATCAAAGGTTGTGACATGTCCATTACCGAAATTTAGCTAAACTTAGCTCAAAAAACTTAGTTAGAGGTCTTTCCAAAATTAGAAAAGAAGAAAAAGTAGTATGTGTGGAATGTCTAAAAGAAAAACAGATAAAAGTTGGACATAAAAAGATAACCACCATAGCTACAACAAAGCCCTTGGATCTACTGCATATGGATCTAGTGAGTCCTACTAAAGTGAAAAGTCATGGCAAGAAAAGATATTTTTTGGTGATAGTAGATGACTACACTAGATTTACTTGGGTTGCATTTATTCGAGAAAAATCAGATGCTTTTGAAAAATTTGTTGTCTTGGCAAAACAAATTCAAAATGAGAAAGGATATAATATAAAACGTATTAAAAGTGATCATGGTGGTGAATTTGAAAATTATGAATTTGAAAAATACTGCAATGATAAAGGAATTCATCATGAATTTTCAGCCCCAAAAACTCCTCAACAAAATGGAATTACTGAAAGGAAAAATCGAGTATTGCAGGAAATGGGGTCAGTCATGCTAAATGGAAAGGACATGGCAAAGAGCTTTTGGACAGAAGCTGTCAATACCTCCTGCTACATCATAAAAAGAGTATATCTTAGAGCAGGTCCGAACAAAACTCCATATGAACTATGGTATGGGAAGCTGCCAAATGTGAAATACTTTCGGGTCTTTGGTAGTAAATGCTACATTTTAAAGGATAGGGATCACCTAGGGAAGTTCGAATCTAAAAGTGATGAAAGCATTTTTCTTGGATACGCCATGAATAGTCGTGCTTATAGAGTGTACAACTTAAGAACTCTTACTATTCAAGAATCGGCGAATGTGGTAACTGATAATCATCCTCAAGATATGAATTCTCCTGTGAATGATATAGACGATGACATAGATTCATGCATACCCAAAAAATCAGATGACAAATCTTCATTATTGGATGAACCTTAATAATCATCAGACAAACCAGTCATCAAAGATCACCCTCGAGAGCAAATTATTGGAGACCCTAATGTCGGTGTAAGAACTAGACGACAAATAGACAATGTTTATAGTCACTTCTGTTTTACCTCAAAGATTGAACCCAAAAATATTGTAGAAGCTCTTCAAGATGAATACTGGATAAATGCCATGCAAGAAGAACTTCAACAATTTCAGAGAAATGAGGTGTGGAAACTAGTTCCTAGACCAACAGATACTAATGTCATTGGAACAAAATGGGTCTTTAAAAATAAATCTGACGAATCAGGGAATGTAATTAGAAACAAAGCAAGATTGGTAGCTCGGGGATACTCACAGATTGAAGGAATTGATTTTGATGAAACATTTGCCCCTGTTACACGTCTAGAATCCATTAGAATTCTTATGTCTGTTGCATGCGCACTAAAATTCAAATTATTTCAAATGGATGTTAAGAGTTCCTTTCTTAATGGGGATCTTGCTGAAGAAGTATATGTGAAACAACCAAAAGGATTTTTAGACCCTAAGCATCCCCATTATGTTTATCGTTTGGACAAAGCTCTGTATGGTCTCAAACAAGCACCACGTGCTTGGTATGAACGATTAACGAAGTTTCTCCTAGACCATGAATTTTGCAGAGGAAGTGTAGACAAAACAATGTTCACCCATAGAACATAGGACTCATTACTTATTGCGTAAATTTATGTGGATGATATTGTGTTTGGATCAACATGCGGAGATGAGACATTCAAATTCGCCAACCTCATGAAATCAGAATTTGAAATGAGCATGGTTGGTGAATTGAATTTCTTCCTAGGGTTATAGGTCAAACAGATGGATGATGGAGTTTTCATAAATCAAACCAAGTATGCAAAAGACCTAGTGAAAAAATTTGGACTTGAATCTAGTCGCACTTATCACACGCCTATGGGTACTACTCTAAAACTCTCAAAAGATACTAATGGCAAAAGTGTGGACCAGCATCTTTATCGAAGCGTGATCGGAAGTCTGCTATATCTAACTGTCAGTCGTCCAGATATATCCTTTAGTGTTGGGATATGTGCTCATTATCAGACAGATCCTAAGGAATCTCACTTAACAGCAGTTAAAAGGATTATCAAGTATGTTGGTGGGACAACCACCTTTGGACTATGGTATCCACATGAAACCTCCACCATTATTGCAGGATATTCAGATGCGGATTGGGCTAAAAATTTAGATGATCGAAAATCAACAAGTGGTGGATGCTTTTATGTTAGAAATTGTTTAGTTTCCTGGCAGAGCAAGAAACAAAACTCAATCTCATTATCTAATGCGGAAGCTGAATATATAGCTGCAGGTAACTGTTATGCTTAACTTCTCTGGATGAAACAGATGTTGTTTGACTACGGGATTGCACAATCCACAATGAGTCTCTTTTGTGACAATACCAGTGCTATAAACATCTCAAAGAACCCAGTTCAGTACTCTCGGACCAAGCATATTGACATCCATCATCATTTTATCCGAGAACTTGTCGAAGAAAAGACCATTGTGTTAGAATATGTTACTACTGAAAAGTAACTTGCCGATATTCTTACAAAGCCTCTTGACACAAATATGTTCTGTGACCTCCAAAAGTCAATTGGCGTTTGTTCGCATTGATAATGTGTCTGAACTTATGGTACTCATTAAAAATCTTAGGGGTTGAGTTGTTCATGGTTAACGATGAATATAAGTTAAAATCCTTATAGTTTTGATGTTACCTGCACAGTATCGATTTTATAATCGATTCCATCGAAACTGTTCATCGATTCAATCGACAGTTTTTTTGCTGCTTTCGAACAATCGTCAGAGCATTTTTTTTTTGGGATGACAGTCCTACGATGCAATCGATAACTAATCGATATAATCGATAAATCTGCTATATAAAGAGAAAGGCGCGCTCGAACTCATTTCTTCTTTTGTTCTTTCAGTCTTTATCAGCATTTTATCTCTTCGAACATGACCTCAAGGAAAGGTAAGGCTCACTTCCAATCTTTAGAAGAGACAAGCATCCAATCAAATTTCCGTAGGTATCATCCTACTCCAAAGGAAAATAGTTCATCTGTCATCAGTGAACGACTAGTGCTCCATAGTGCAGTTGAGCCTTTTGGTGTTGATCTTCTTCTCGAAGTAATTGGGTGGTAAAATATTCTACATCTTGGGGGATCATACCAACTGGGCGTGATACATGAATTCCTCAAACATTGCCATCTCGTTTGTGAAGATCCCCCCAGCATTCGGATTGTTCTTGCACACTACTCAAAGCTTATCACTCCAGTGACTGTGGCAAAACTTCTTGATCTTGAGGTCACTAAAATTCTAGTAACCAATCGAAATCTCAATGGATTGAGAGTATGGGGAGAAATTACTCACGCATTGTGCCAAGGGACTACAGTTCCATGAATTGATGGAAATTTACTGCATATCAATCATCTTGGACCCACCTTCAAGATTCTTCACAGCATTTTCTGCTCGAATGTGTATCCATGCGAAATCCTTGGTGAACATCTTTCTCCATTTGTGATCAATATTCTCTATGATGTATATTAAGAAAATCGTATGTGTTTGCCAACTCTTCTCCTTACGCAGGTCATTCACGTCCTCCAAGGATCTCATACGGAGACACTGCCCTTTCCCGTGCTCATATGCAAGCTCGCCCACAATGCTGGAATTCCTGCCACATGCGATGAAGTGCACCCGGAAGCCTGGTTTGATAATGATACATCACTAGCAGCACAACGATTTTGTCTTCCTTTGTCTGCCTCAAGGTACAACCCTTTTAGATCCAGATCCGATCATCCACCCACAATGAAGCCTACACAGGGAGGATCAAATCGCCCACCAATGGTCAGTCCCGAGTCAATTACTAATCGCCCAGCTCCTCTTCTCGAACGTCACCTACTCAATGGGTTGGTTGGTATAGAGGACAGGCTGAACAATTGTGAAAGGCGTCTCACTCTTATTGAAGAAAAGCTCGATGTCCTACAGGGAACTACTCAGCACCTGGTAAACTTGATCACAAATGATTTTTCTCGACACCATTAAGAGTCCGCTCAGTTGGCCTATGACTATCTTATACATCTGCTGTCATTTTATGTATTTCTTCTTGGACAAATAGTGGCACTGCTGTCTGTGGCAGTATATATTTTTATATACTAATTGATATGGCTGATTTTAATTCATACTTCATTGTCATTCTTGTTGCTATTAAAATGACTAAGCTGCTTGTTTCCTCTAATTGATTCTGGCCTTCATTGATGTATGCTTTACAGTGTTCTCATTTATATACATTTATTTATCTATGGTTCAATCTTCAGTCAATATCACGCCTTAACCCTTTGTCAATGACTGACAAAAAGGGGGAGAACAATTCAAACTCCTCGAGCGGAAATTGTATATCTGTGTTGCAGGTGTTAGGGGGATCAGCCACAACAAGAAAGGGGGAGTTTTTGAATTAAGGGGGATATTTTACTGGATGTGTACATGAGAGTTTAGAAATTGTAAAATTATGTTAATACATGTACACACAATTTAGGATGTATCTGTCTAGATATGTTCCTAGAGTGTTTTGGGTATTTTGTCACGTAATTGACAAAGGGGGAGATTGAAAGTACACCTACTACGTGCCCTGGTTTGTCAATTACGTTATAAGTTGAGTCAGTCAGACAACAGCGCCCTATAGGAAGATCAAGTCAAGCGTCTGCCTCAACTGGATGTGTGGAAGCTCGCCATAGGTAAATCATAGCCTCACATCCCATGTTCCAAAACATCAGGTGATTAAACCCTTAAAAAGAACTAGAACATCTTCGGATTTCAGTGTAAGAAAACTTGTTATCAAAAAGAAAAATCTTTAAAGTTTTTCTTACACTGTCAATTATATCAATTACCCCTTCGATATAATCGACCAGCTCTGTCGATGTCCTCGGGATCTCAATCGATACAATCGAGTGATGACAAAAAGCATCCAGCAATCAAACAATTATCTGTACGATTTATCGATATATCGACTTGGTAGTCGATATCATCGATATTTGAATATTGATCATATCTGAAGTGGATCGATAATATCGACAGACTGCTTTCCGACGCCCCTGTTTTTCTAATGAAAACTAACATAAGCTTCGATATATCGATGTCTGTCCGATTCAATCTAAACTCAAATATCGATCATATCGGAAGTCAGTTGATCATATCGATTGTGGGCGCATGTTTTCACCAGCATGAATTTCAGGTTATTTTTAATGTTGATCAGGGTGTCAGTCGATAAATCGATATTCATATATCGATCATATCGAGACCTCGTCGATTGGATCGAGTCCGGACATAAATCATCCAGCAAGCTTCTAGGTAAATTTATACAATTTATCGATCCCATCGACAAGGTCTCCAATATGATCGATGTACAAATTCCGATGACATCGACTGTTCTCCGATCATATCTGTTGAACCTGAAATTCTTCAAGGCTTCTCTCTTGTTTTCATCTGTCGATAGATCAATCCATCGCTCGATGGAATCGGAGTTCGAAATCCGATAACATCGATGTGTGTCTCGATCCCATCGACCAGTAGGCGGAAGGTTTCCAAAAGTGAAATGACAATTGAGTTTGTATCATCGAGAAGTCTGCCGATACAATCAAGAGTATACGCTCGATCATATCGACGACTACTCGATTATATCGAACTCTATCATAAATATGACCGTTTATATCCGTTGGAACCTTTTGTCTATATATAGAGAGATTAGTCTTTATTGTTGGTAGAGAAAGAAGAGAGTGCTTTTGAGAGTTTTAACATTCCTATCATTTACCTCAAGCCCTTTCTCTCAGGAAGTTCATCCTCCAATCCACCCTCATCATTGATATTTCATAGAGTGGATTGGGGAATGAACTTCCACATTCAAGGATCCTTCAGCTACTACCTTAATGACAAATCATTAAGCTGGGATGCCTTGAATGCGTAAATGATGGAAACCACTCTATCTTCCTTATAAAAAAATCTTTAGGGAATGGTATTCCATCATAACCTTGACCCAACCTAAAGCCCAGTATAGATACATCTTTGTGTTGCGGATCAAGAAAGCCGAAGACTCTTCATCAACAAGAAGGAGATCTTCATCACTGCGATAAAAGGGACTTATCAACTTATCTGTAAGTACTAAGAGTCCAAAGGACACTTGTGATCATTCCTTTATAGGATTGGGTTTTAAGTGTTGCTCACCATTTGAAGTCCTCGAAGGATGCCTCCGACGAGAGTATACGTGCGGGGTGCGTTGTGTGGACCTTTGCTCTGTGGAGAGCATAAACATCTGGTTAGGAGTACGCCAGCAAAACTCCAGGGTTAGAGGTGAACCGAGTAGAAATCTCCGGGTGCGTTGTGTGGACCCTTGCTCTGTGTGTGCATAAACATCTGGTTAGGAGTACGCCAGCAAAACTCCAGGGTTTGAGGTGAACCGAGTAGAAACCTCTGTAAAGATTGAAGGTGAACCTGATTTAAAACCTTAGGTTTGAGGTGAACCATGAGAAACCTCCTTAGTGAAATCCGGTCACTCAAGGGTTGAGTGTGGAAGCCGGGAGTGGAGTAGACAAGTCGTCGAACCACTATAAAATGACTGTGTTTGAGATTGATATTGTCTTTCATTTATGTGATTGTCTTACATGCCTTTATATATGATTATCTGAAATCACATCTTATGCACACACAGTCATATCCATCACAATCTCATTTATAAATTGTTTGTCTCTTAAATAGTTTGTGATTGGATCCTCTACCAGGCTTGGAAGCCAGTAGAGTTAATTTTGAGTAATCCTAATCTGTACTCTGTGATAGGATTAGTGTGATAAGGATTTTTTAATAATTCATAAAAACTTTAAAAAGTCCTATTCACCCCCCCTCTAGGATATATTGACATATTCTTACTTCAACTCAAGCGGTCTACACCGCTATTTCACATTTGTTAGAATCACTTTCTTTCTAGAGGTAAATATCAGTTCGACAGTTCCTTTGCCGACGACCTTCGATCGGACTTCATTTCTCATTTGGACTTCTTGACTATCGGTCAATTCCTCATAGGTTTTGAAGGCTGATCTGTCGTAGCACACATGTACTGTTATGGTAGTGTCATATCACCACCCTGGAACTTTACCTTGGATGGTATTCACTTCAGTGACCATAGTCACAATATCGCCTTCTTCTACTGCACTTGCCTCTTTTTTAGATTTGCAATATCGACATACTCAAGCATAGTGCCCAGTTTTTCCACAGACATAGCATGGGCCTTTAAACTTTCCATTCTTCTTTTGGGCATTTTTCTCGAATTTTCCTTTATTGGGTTTTAAGGAATCGTCCTTCTCGGGATTCTTGTTATTGGTGTTTTCTACTGCATGTACCTTGGACGAGGCATTCCCGTTATCATTCTTTTTGTCACGGTTACGGGATTCTTCCTCAATCTTAAGGTGTTTCTGGATTTGTTCCAGTGTGTAGTCCTCGATTTTATGCAGCAACTTCTTTCTATAGTTTTTACACATCGGTGATAATTTAGCGATTATAGCCCCGACTTGGAATGATTCAAGAAGATCAGTCTTAATCGCTTTAATTTTGTTTACTATTAGCTGCAGTTCTTGGATTTGGGGCAGCAACGGTTTGTTATCTACCATGCTGAAGTCAAAATACCTGGCGATGAGAAATTTATTGGTCCCTTCTTCTTCAGCTTTGTACTTGAACTCCAGAGTAGCCCAGATCTCCTTGGCTGATGATGTTTGTTGGTACAGATCGTACAGACGGTCGGAGAGAGCGTTCAGTATGTGTCCTCGACAAGAGTTCGTCTTTGGCTCGTTTGGCGCGGGCAGCTATCTGTTCAGGTGTGTCCTTGTCGGTTGCTTCAGGTAGCGCTTGTAAATTTGAATCTAGTATGTACTAGATCTTTAGCGCCGTCAGGAAAAATTTCAGTTTGTCTTGCCATCTTGTAAAATTGGTTCCATCGAACATATCAAGACGTATCAAGTCCTGATTCATCAACTTGATGGACGAAACACCGTCGGCTTTCATCTAAAATAACGCTTTAAGATTGTTAAAAATTTATACAGATTAATATAATTTCTGTATAATGTGGAAACTGAAAAATAAAAAAAGTATTTGATCTAAGGACAGGCTGAAGCACGTTTGAAACGCTGTCCTTAAAGCGTTATTTGCCCCTACTCAAGTGAATTGAGTATGTTGATAGGTTACAGGCAAACCATTTCTAAGATACGACGAGCCTGATGTGGGTCTACGTTCAACAAACACGAAGGCCCACTAATTGAAACTCTATTACACAATTTCTGACAGAATTACAATATAAGAGAAAAAATCTCAAAAGAAAGAATAAGAAGAAATGTTTTAGACCACTACACCGGTCAAGTCTTCAGCCACTAATTCAGTTGAACCGTTCTATATTACACTGTTGGTCTGTTCTTCTAGCTAAGGTTCAAGCCTTGCCTTATTGTTGCTGAAATTTCTGGAGTATAGGAGTGGAGTGGGGCTGGCTGTCTTAGTTCGAATGGATTTGCTGGAGTGAATTGAAATGATTTGGAAACCCATCCAGACCCTCTATTTATAGGCTATGGTGGCTAGGGGGTTATGGTCCAGAGACTTAATTTCCATTAAGCTATTTGTAGCTGTTGAAAAACAAGCCGTTTTATGGTCATTTTTTTATTGTTGTGCATGGTCCATTATTCTGCTGCATGCTTACTGTTGTGAGACAGCAGCTAGCCGTTTTCTAGCTGTTGGGCTAGCCATGTAGCAGTTACAACTGGACCCTGCACTAATGGCTCAGCTGTTATAATTTTTACTGCAACAGCTCTTTTCAGTCCATCTATATATACTAAGAAATATCTCTCTCAGTCCTCTAGTCTCTCTACCAATCAGTCACCCACCATAGTCACTTAGGTGCGACTCCCTCTGTGACACGATGCGCACGTGCGAAGTGCAAAGTGCGCCCCTAGCGCCTCTACAGCCGCACTACCTCACATGCCCACGCCCTCGCACCGAGTCGGTGACCGAGACCGAGCCCGAGAGCGGTGTTTCAGTGCGTAGCACTGGAACATGCAAGTTACATACTCCTTTGTACCATGTGGGTAAGTATTATAATACTTTACCACAATCATTTAAACCACAAAATTTTCTTCTTCCTTTCCTACGTTGGATTGTTCCCAACAACCCATGAAAATGTGCTTTTCAAAACTTTTATTATTATATAATATTTTATTTATTTTAAAATATATTTTTTATAAATCAATATTTTGCAACATAATATATATATATATATATATATATATATATATATATATATATATATATATATATATACACACACACACCATTCATCTACGTCAGATTCACCGATGAACGGGTTGGGTTGCAAATAAACATTACGGTGGGCACTAGGAACGTTTCAACCCTGGGCGTCATTTTCACATTGTTTCCTGTGATGCGGTCCACTTGATATGTGGATCTATCTCTATCTACGGATCCTGTACTAAAATGACATGGAGAAACAGATAGACGGCGTAGATATAACACACACATCACGGTGCGGCCCACAGAGTTTAGGACTACGGGAGCCTCCTGCAGCCGGGCGCAGTAGGCAATCGGCGTCCATCAGAGGCTTGCTCGCCTCGGATACATCCCACCCTGACTAATATTTGGGACATCTGAATGTACAATAATTCATAAGGTGTCCCCGAAGTCAGTTTGGTCCGCTCATCAGGTGGGCCACCTCTGTACCAAAAGTACCTACGGTTTATATAAAAGTGACAACACTCTACTTTCATTATACACCTTTGGCTTACCTGATCAGTGAATCAGTCTGAGTTTTGCATATGATCATCTTTACTCTGGGGCCTACCTTATGCACGGCTCAGATATTCCACACACTTTCATAGTTGGCACATGTAACGCCTGCAAAGGTGATTGTAGAGGTAGGTGAATTGTAAGGCTAGCGAAGCTCCTTTAATCATACGGCATAGCATAGGTGGCGCGTCGTTTGCACGCGTTGAACCAGGTGGGTCCCACCTTTCTCTTTCTCGCTGAGATGATATGGGAGAGTCGCTGGAACCGGAATCTAGCACAGTCATATCTCCACAGTATACATGGCATTGCTCTACATCAATCTGAGCCGTTCCATCTAGTGGGCCCCTAACGGATGGGACATTCTTACAAAATCATAGCTATTGAATAATCATATCCATCACTTTCTCTAAATTTCTTCAATTTAATGTGGACCATTAACCGTTTGGTTTTCTGACGCTCCTTTTGAAAGTTACTAATTAGATAGATGGATAAGATCATCTGATGTATGCGCACATCCTGATACGTGTACGGTGAAGAGATGGCTATACATGTTACGGTTCTAGAGGCCCACGTGAGGCTGAGTTTTGCATGCTCATGAGTCACACGTCACCGATGGAGTGGATTTCACGTATAAAACATGGTCGGCCCCAAAAACATTTCCCGGTTCCATTTTCTACCTGTAGAATCCTAACGAGTCAATCTCCAAACGCACCTATGAGAATGCACTTGATGGATGGAGTGGATTTCACATATACAAATGGTGGGATCCAAAGATATTCTGGTCCCGTTTTCTACCTAGAGAATCCCAACGAGTAAGTCTCCCGCACGCTTTGGATGAAAATGCAGTTGAAGGATAGAGCGGATTTCGCAGATATAACATGATAGTCCCAGAGGGATTCTGGTCCCAACGATTTAATCACCACGCCTCTTTTGTATTAGATTGCCGCGCTTGGTAAATGGGGGAATACAGAAATGATGACCTCTGAAATGTGTTTGAAATGATGATTAACCGTGTGAGGCCCACATTTATGTTTTTTTTTTTTCTTTTTTTTTTTTTTTTTGGGCATATACGTGTTGTCCATATGTTTTTCCATCTCATTTTAGGACACCATCCAAACCCTTAAAGAATATCCAAATTTCAGGTGGACCATACAGAATGACCATTAAAAACTTTCGGTGAGTCACAAAAGCTTTGGATCAATATCATCTTTGTATTTTCCCTTCATCCAGATCCTCTTGACATTATCAGCCGTTTGGATTGAAAATAAACATTGCATGAACCTTACCATGGGCCGCCTGGAATTTTTAATTGTGAGATACTCCATCACCACTATTTCCTGTGTTATGGTCCACTTGAGATCTGAATATGCCTAATTTTTTAAACCCGTCCTAAAATGGGCTAGAGAAGCAGATGGATGGCGTGGATATACAAAATATCATCAAGGTGGGCCCCATGGTAAGGGTAATACCCACTTAGGTGTTATCCGGGTAACACCTAATCCGCTCCCTTGGAAGAGATGGAAAAGTCATATTAATTAATTATGCCTTAAAAAGCGTGACGACATGCATGGAGATGGCTCCCACATAATGTTGTTTATATGTGACATCCGTTCCGGTGTAAGATCCCGTTGAGGTATGCTTCCAAAAATGAGGGAGATATAACATTTCGATTGACCGAGCTAAATAGTAATATTGGATTACATGAAATTCACAAAGCATTAAATGCAAAACTGATATATGGTATTTTCCACTACATAATTGGATCCGGCTCATTTTTTAGCCTTACCCTGATCCGGAAAAGAGATGGACAGCATGGATTAACAGATACATCATGGTGGGCCCCACACAGATCTGGTTAAACGTTGCTAAGTCCAACTGGCGTCGGACACAATCCACTTCCCCTAATGCTCAGCTCATTTCAAGATGGTTATGCTCAAGTATACCACACTATAAGAGAAAACAAGACAAATAATACTTTTGACAGTTGAAACATGGCCAAGGATCCATAAGAATGTGCATCTATCATTCATCTTGTTCATAGAGACACAGATTTAAAAGAAGAGAAAACACAAATATCATCTTCAACTAAAACTTTTGTAATCCCCTAAAGTTTTCAACAATAAGCATTCAATTCCCCATGTTTCCTATGGTGTCGTCCGCTTACACTTTGATTCTGCCTCATTTTTTACTTCATGACGTAAAATGAGCAGTTAAAATGGATGGACGGCATTAAAGTTGAACATGAGTTAAGCTAGCTCAAGAAACTCGCTCGAATTGGCTCAGTTGAGTTCAATCCAACTCGACTCATAAACTGATTCGGATTAAGCCGAGCACCTAAACTTGTAGTTCGAAAAAAATCAAGTGGAGTTCAAGCTTGATAAGCTCGAATTAACTCGACTCGAAACGAAGTTCGAACCTAACTCGCTCGAATTATATATATATATATATATATATATATATATAGAGAGAGAGAGAGAGAGAGAGAGAGAGAGAGAGAGAGAGAGAGAGAGAAGTTAAAACCTTAACCCTCCCCCCCCCCCCCCCCCCCCAAACTTTCCCTCTTACTCTTTTCGTTTTATCCTACCCGAGCGCGAGCAGCTGGCCGACAGGGACCCCACCACCCAGTGAGCGACGACGAGTGACCTCACCTCTCTCTCTCTAGTCTTTCCTTCTTTGATTTCTTTTTTCCTTCAATCCTGTAAGGTAACATCTCTAACTTATTTCTCCTTGCGTCGGGTTGGGTTGCGTTGAGTTATGTCGAGTTGGGTCAGGGTCGGATTGGATTAAGGTTGGGTTGGGTTGCGTCGGGTTGGATCAGGGTCAGGTTGGGTTGTGTCGGGTTGGATCAGGGTCAGGTTGGGTCAAAGTTGGGTTGTGTCAGGTTGGATCAGGGTCGAGTTGGGTCATGGTTGGGTTGGGTCAAGGCCGGGTCGAGTCGGGTCATGGTTGGGTTGTGTCGAGTTGGGTCAGGGTCAAGTTGGGTCGAGGTTGGGTCAGGGTTGGATTGGGCCAAATCGTATATTATTTGAACTTGAATTTGAATTATAGAATTACTTGAATATGAATCTTAATTACTTGAATTCTATAATTACGTAGAATTTGATTCTTGATTACTTGATTTTTATAATTACTCAGAATTTGATTCTTGATTACTTGAATTATCTTGAATTGAGAAATTTTAGGCTTGTGTAGACTTGTAATTGATTACTTGAATTTGATGTATGCTTAATTCAAATATTCAACTACAAATCATAAATTAAATATTAGATTAAATGCAAATTAATTAGATTTAGAGTGACCCACTCGACACACTTGACACACTGGATAGATATATTTAATAATTTACCTAACTATTTAAAAATTCATGTACAATAAATTGTATTCAAATCAATTATTGGTTTGATATATATATATATATATATATATATATATATATATATGAATTCTTAAATTGTCCAAGTTGGACAATTTGGTAATATATAATGTATCTAATATTGTTTGCACAATTTACATAAAGTTTGAGACTTGGTGCATCAACCCAATTAATTCTCCAAATATATGGTTCTCAACTGATTACTACCTCTCCTCTATAAATAACAGATAATGGTGATGATACTCAAATGGTAGAGAATTTTTACATATATTTGGAGAATTATGGGGAGATGTTGTCGAATTTTCGACTTGCATGTAAATTATGTGAGTAGAGTACATGATATATTACTAAATGAGATAAAAAGTGAAATTAAATTTTAAAAAACATTAGAAAATCCCTACTTACAAATCACATATTATAATGACACCTTCCAACTTCACATATCTTATGCGTGTTTTCAAATTTAGAGATGGCTAGTGAGGAAGTCCCTACTACCCCAGGTGTTAATGCATTTGCCACATTCCCTCTAATTGTTGATGTTCAACAAGTTAAGAAAAACTTAAATTCAAATACGTCTAATAAAGGAAAGAAAAAATCAGTAGTTTGGGACAATTTTGAAGAGGTTGAGGTAAAAGAGGATTCAAACTATGTTACCAAGGTTAAATGTAAGCATTATAAGTCAACATTCACAAAGCATTCTGGGGGATCAACTTCATATTATCGCAATGTAACATCCCGAATTTTTCACTATTTTGGATTTCCAAAAATCCTTAATTTTTTTTTTATTAATTAACTTATAACATCACTTAATGACCATTAACACTCAATATTAGTTTATACAGGGGTGGTACCAGTAAATAACCGCACAAGTCCGATTAATCAACTGTAGGAAGTTAACGAATCCGTCCAATCGCTTGAACATCAGGTGTAGCCCCATAATTTACTCACATAGGACCCAGCGTTGAGTTATGTCGAGTTGGTCAGGGTCGGGTTGGATTAAGGTTGGGTTGGGTTGCGTCGGGTTGGATCAGGGTCAGGTTGGGTTGTGTCGGGTTGGATCAGGGTCAGGTTGGGTCAAAGTTGGGTTGTGTCAGGTTGGATCAGGGTCGAGTTGGGTCATGGTTGGGTTGGGTCAAGGCCGGGTCGAGTCGGGTCATGGTTGGGTTGTGTCGAGTTGGGTCAGGGTCAAGTTGGGTCGAGGTTGGGTCAGGGTTGGATTGGGCCAAATCGTATATTATTTGAACTTGAATTTGAATTATAGAATTACTTGAATATGAATCTTAATTACTTGAATTCTATAATTACGTAGAATTTGATTCTTGATTACTTGATTTTTATAATTACTCAGAATTTGATTCTTGATTACTTGAATTATCTTGAATTGAGAAATTTTAGGCTTGTGTAGACTTGTAATTGATTACTTGAATTTGATGTATGCTTAATTCAAATATTCAACTACAAATCATAAATTAAATATTAGATTAAATGCAAATTAATTAGATTTAGAGTGACCCACTCGACACACTTGACACACTGGATAGATATATTTAATAATTTACCTAACTATTTAAAAATTCATGTACAATAAATTGTATTCAAATCAATTATTGGTTTGATATATATATATATATATATATATATATATATATATATATATATATATATATATATATATATATATATATATATATGAATTCTTAAATTGTCCAAGTTGGACAATTTGGTAATATATAATGTATCTAATATTGTTTACACAATTTACATAAAGTTTGAGACTTGGTGCATCAACCCAATTAATTCTCCAAATATATGGTTCTCAACTGATTACTACCTCTCCTCTATAAATAACAGATAATGGTGATGATACTCAAATGGTAGAGAATTTTTACATATATTTGGAGAATTATGGGGAGATGTTGTCGAATTTTCGACTTGCATGTAAATTATGTGAGTAGAGTACATGATATATTACTAAATGAGATAAAAAGTGAAATTAAATTTTAAAAAACATTAGAAAATCCCTACTTACAAATCACATATTATAATGACACCTTCCAACTTCACATATCTTATGCGTGTTTTCAAATTTAGAGATGGCTAGTGAGGAAGTCCCTACTACCCCAGGTGTTAATGCATTTGCCACATTCCCTCTAATTGTTGATGTTCAACAAGTTAAGAAAAACTTAAATTCAAATACGTCTAATAAAGGAAAGAAAAAATCAGTAGTTTGGGACAATTTTGAAGAGGTTGAGGTAAAAGAGGATTCAAACTATGTTACCAAGGTTAAATGTAAGCATTATAAGTCAACATTCACAAAGCATTCTGGGGGATCAACTTCATATTATCGCAATGTAACATCCCGAATTTTTCACTATTTTGGATTTCCAAAAATCCTTAAATTTTTTTTATTAATTAACTTATAACATCACTTAATGACCATTAACACTCAATATTAGTTTATACAGGGGTGGTACCAGTAAATAACCGCACAAGTCCGATTAATCAACTGTAGGAAGTTAACGAATCCGTCCGATCGCTTGAACATCAGGTGTAGCCCCATAATTTACTCACATAGGACCCAGCGTTGAGTTATGTCGAGTTGGGTCAGGGTCGGGTTGGATTAAGGTTGGGTTGGGTTGCGTCGGGTTGGATCAGGGTCAGGTTGGGTTGTGTCGGGTTGGATCAGGGTCAGGTTGGGTCAAAGTTGGGTTGTGTCAGGTTGGATCAGGGTCGAGTTGGGTCATGGTTGGGTTGGGTCAAGGCCGGGTCGAGTTGGGTCATGGTTGGGTTGTGTCGAGTTGGGTCAGGGTCAAGTTGGGTCGAGGTTGGGTCAGGGTTGGATTGGGCCAAATCGTATATTATTTGAACTTGAATTTGAATTATAGAATTACTTGAATATGAATCTTAATTACTTGAATTTTATAATTACGTAGAATTTGATTCTTGATTACTTGATTTTTATAATTACTCAGAATTTGATTCTTGATTACTTGAATTATCTTGAATTGAGAAATTCTAGGCTTGTGTAGACTTGTAATTGATTACTTGAATTTGATGTATGCTTAATTCAAATATTCAACTACAAATCATAAATTAAATATTAGATTAAATGCAAATTAATTAGATACACACTTGACACACTGGATAGATATATTTAATAATTTACCTAACTATTTAAAAATTCATGTACAATAAATTGTATTCAAATCAATTATTGGTTTGATATATATATATATATATATATATATATATATATATATATATATATATATATATATATATATATATATATATATATATATATATATATATATATATATATATGAATTCTTAAATTGTCCAAGTTGGACAATTTGGTAATATATAATGTATCTAATATTGTTTACACAATTTACATAAAGTTTGAGACTTGGTGCATCAACCCAATTAATTCTCCAAATATATGGTTCTCAACTGATTACTACCTCTCCTCTATAAATAACAGATAATGGTGATGATACTCAAATGGTAGAGAATTTTTACATATATTTGGAGAATTATGGGGAGATGTTGTCGAATTTTTGACTTGCATGTAAATTATGTGAGTAGAGTACATGATATATTACTAAATGAGATAAAAAGTGAAATTAAATTTTAAAAAACATTAGAAAATCCCTACTTACAAATCACATATTATAATGACACCTTCCAACTTCACATATCTTATGCGTGTTTTCAAATTTAGAGATGGCTAGTGAGGAAGTCCCTACTACCCCAGGTGTTAATGCATTTGCCACATTCCCTCTAATTGTTGATGTCCAACAAGTTAAGAAAAACTTAAATTCAAATACGTATAATAAAGGAAAGAAAAAATCAGTAGTTTAGGACAATTTTGAAGAGGTTGAGGTAAAAGAGGATTCAAACTATGTTACCAAGGTTAAATGTAAGCATTATAAGTCAACATTCACAAAGCATTATGGGGGATCAACTTCATATTATCGCAATGTAACATCCCAAATTTTTCACTATTTTGGATTTCCAAAAATTCTTAATTTTTTTTTTATTAATTAACTTATAACATCACTTAATGACCATTAACACTCAATATTAGTTTATACAGGGGTGGTACCAGTAAATAATCGCACAAGTCTGATTAATCAACTGTAGGAAGTTAACGAATCCGTCCGATCGCTTGAACATCAGGTGTAGCCCCATAATTTACTCACATAGGACCCAAATCTAATTGACCCGTCGTTAACTAATCAAGACAAGCATAACTAAATTTAAGATCTAACCAAAGTCAAGTTAGATGAGACCTGAATATTAACTAATAAACCAAATCAACCCTTGTAATATCCCGTCCAACCAGCACAGTGTCCTAGGTCGTTCACGTAGGATTTACCGCAGGACCATCAGTTTAAATTGCTCGTGGTGGGGTTTCACAAGTTAATTAACCCATGATTATCCCATTAGAGTAGACTAGACAAGTCACGATAGGACCTGGTGTGGGCCTCCAAGCTAGATTGCAATTTGCACCTGACGACAGCCTATGCGGGCCCTATAACGACATGTGAAGGTTAGAAAATTATAAAACTTTAGGGAATCATAAATCTCACTGGGCTTGTGGTCCATCGCGTACAACGGACTCATTGGGCGCCCGAAAGTTAGTTGTCCAAGCCGTTCCATCAGCACTTAACAACCCACCTAAGGCCATAGTTGGAATCTGACATGAGATAATGAAACTAAGACACCGGGCCTTCCAGCCGTCGGATTTCTTCAAAATTTATGGTGAAGGTCTAATGTGGTGTCCTTCACTCATCCACAAAATTTGAAACCCGATCATGGCACGGTAACCGTTGATCACAAATCAGACCCGTACGATCAAACCAAATATCCGATCATTCCCAAAATTTGCATGGCCCTTCATCGGGTCATGGTCCACCTGTCCTATAAGTTTCATGGCCAAGGGACCACCATAACCTCTCTAATTACCGAAATAGACCCCATAAGGCCACTTAAGGATCAGGACCATATGGTCAAACCCCATATCCAATCGTTCTCAAATTTTGCATGACCCTTCATCAGGCCATGGAGCACCTGCAGTGTATATAAATATGTACACCCCATAGTGGGCCCTAGATCTTAGAAAGACCCTCCCATAGGTCTAGTATAGTAAAAACTTAGCTCTTAGGGCCATTTACACCAATTTTGACATTATAAAAAGGCCTTCTTTTGGGCACCCCTCTCCCCATACGATTTTTACCCTAGGAAAAGAAAGAAAGAAAAAAAAAGAAAGAGAAAAGAGAAAGAGAAAGAGAGGAGGAAAGAGTGAAAGAGAGAGTGAAGGAGAGCTAAGGTGGACCTTAGATCGAGGTGGGGCCCAAAGGAATCAATCCTTTCAACTCCCTATCATTTCTCCAAAGAAAACCCTCCCCCATAACCTCAAAAATCATTCATGGGTCATCTAGGTAAGATCTTTCACCCCTTCTTAAAAATTCATGTATTAAGAAGAGATTGGCTTGAAATTCTAACATGCAAGAGCTTTTTTTAGGGATTCCGGCCGATCGACCGCAAGCCCTCAATCCTAGGTCATTTTTTAAATCTCCAATGATCCATAGGTGCGGACTATTACTCTTAGGTGGCCTAACACTAATTCCATTATTAGTTTAATGATTTTGATTGCTTGGATGCTATGATTGGAGAATCTAGAGAAATCCTAGGAATTATATGTCGGTATGGAATTGTATGTTTAACTCTCTCATGATGTGTTCTTACCTGTAACATGATTTTGTGTATGATTGATTACATGCTCATGCCTTATTTGATTTTTTTCATATGTTGCTGCTTCATGGTATGTATGATTCACTACTCTTGTGCATATGAGTTCCTATGATGGAGGAAGTGCTTACTTCCTCACAAAACCACACACTCACATATACTTTATTTCATGATAGCGGTAGCTTGCTTATTAGGGATATTTGATTCGTGTGATTGAGTTGCATGAAATTATGATGTTGATATGCTAG
Organism: Magnolia kwangsiensis; assembly: GCA_037074715.1. NCBI lineage: Eukaryota > Viridiplantae > Streptophyta > Magnoliopsida > Magnoliales > Magnoliaceae > Magnolia > Magnolia kwangsiensis. The sequence continues at coordinate 70,230,947 of CM073583.1, forward strand.
TTGATAACTTGAATAGTTGGCATGTTTTGGATCACCATCATACCCTTGGGTTGGTCAGGAATATGAGAAGAGCGAAGGCGGTTCGGTTGGTAGGACTGCCTTGAAGTAAAACCCAGGGTTTTGGATGAGAGAGTGTGGGCGACAGTAGTTAGACTACATGGGTCCCTTATGCCCGATGTCACTCGTCGCGTGCTCTCCCGACTCGTGCGGTCTAGCCTAATTACTGACCAACCCTGTTTGTTAACCTTGTATGCTCACATATATATGGAACTTGAACCACCCTACAACCGTTAGAGCCCATTAATAACTCACTTGAAATTGGTCCACAGCTTCGTGAGCCGGGTATGGTGGAATGAGACACTGTGTCTGAGCTGTCGGTCTACGCTGGGGTGCCGCGTCTCCCCGTAGTGACCGCGAGCGATCACTTTCTCTTGATACTCCTCATGTGCTTGAAGTCGGGGATGAGGAACCCGACGGGATCATGGACCACGAGGACTCGACCTCACGCACTGGGGGTCTTGGCCTAGCAACTTGTTTAGGGTATTGATATGTGGGGTGTATCAGTTTTCCAAACCTTCTGGATGAATGGACTTAATTAATAACTCAGCTAACACATCGCATTAGTTAGGGTGGCGACTCGAAAGTCGAAGTCGCTCTAAGGAAGTGCTGACATATGCGTCGTTAGATGGAGTAGCTCGAGGGAGTGTTGTGGCGCGAGCACGCATCATATCATTCTGCATGCATTCATTTTAAATAAGAGTTACTAGGTATTGTTGATTATCTGCTTTTCATTAAGTTTATATTATAATTGATGCATGTTAAAACTTAAGACTAATAGCACCTACTGAGTTGATCACTCACTCTCACTCTAGGACGATGTTTTAAAACAGCACCCAGACTCTTCAGTACCTACAAGTTGTGCTAAGTTCGACTAGCCTGGCGGCGCAAGCTTAAGCAAGGAGGATGAGTTCTCTTACTTCCAGTTGATGGGCGGTTCTCCATCGGCTTAGGAGACGAGATTCTGGGGTGTTGAGTCATGGGCTCAGCGCACCATTCTTTTGGACATATGATTCTCTTATGAATTTTTTTGGGCAACACCTTGGGCGACCCCTTTATATTCTTTTAGACTTGTACATATATATATCTCTTTCACTTCAGTAGACTAGTTGTGGTTGCATCTCATGATCCAACTATTTCTGGCTGTGCGTTTAAACTTGATTAATCATAAAACTATAAAATTGATGATAAGTGACACTCAGGAACTCGGGAGTCGAGCATATGCATGACCCCCGATTTTCAGGGCGATACACGTAAACATAATATTAATTGTGCTAAGAGTTTAAAAGCCCGCGTTCATGCCAACAATTGCTCTCATTTGTCTCATTTGGAGGAAGTGACTCTGCACGCAAGCTGCTCTCATCACTTATAAATTTGAAAAAGATAAATTGAAAGAGTGGTTTGCAAGAATTTTTCTTATTGAGGAGAAACCATTTAGATTTATAGAAAATAAAATTTTAAGCGAATACATGAGATACTTGAATCTCAAATTTGGGAAGTGCTCATGGGTCACACTGAAAAGAGAATGTATGAAAATATATATATATATATATATATATATATATATATATATATATATATATATATGAATGAAAAGGCAAAGATGAAAATCCTTTTGTCATCAGTCCCACATATAAATCTTACTTTAAACTTGTGGACGGTATCTAACCAAAGGAAGGGATACATGTCACTAATTGCACACTATTTGGATGCAAATTGAAATCTGTGTAAGATAATTTTAAAATTTTGTCACCTTCCTCCCCTTCATACTAGTTTGATTATTGTAGACTGCATATACAATTGCTTGCAAGAGTGGGGCATTGAAAGCAGGATATCTTCAATCACACTAGCTAATGCATCTGCAAACGATGTTGTGATTTCTTTTTTGTAGAGCCAATTTAAGATAGCAAGGAATCTTTATTTTGAGGGAAAAATGTCAGATGTTGTGCTCGCATTTTGAATCTGATTATACAAAAGTGGCTAAAAATAATTGACAAAACAATTGAAAACATAAGAGAGAGTGTGAAGCATATAAGGGGGCACTATCAAGACTTTGTATCCGAAATGATATACTCAACGTTTGAATATTAGATTACAAAAAAAAAAAAAAAACCATTGAAGTTAGATGTGTGCACCCATTGAAATTCAACATATGAAATGTTGGATGCGACAGTCGAGTTGAAAATTGCATTCCCAAATTTGCGGTTCGTGATAAAGTATATGCTTGGTTACTTAAAGAAGATAATTGGAGAAGAGTTAAAGGTGTTCGTAGTTTTCTTTGAGTTTACTATGACTGTATAAAGTTATTTTCCAAAAATAAATATCCAACGACAAATCTGTTTCTTACAAAGCTTTGGAAGATTAAAGATGCTTTTCAAACAAGTGTCACAACATGTCCAAATTATATTCAGAATATGGTACTAAGCATGCAAGAAAATTTTGAAAAGTATTGGAGAGAATGTCACCAGTTAATGGCTTTAACTGTTGTTGTTGATCCTCGCTATAAAATGTGGCTGCTTAAGTTTAAAGAAGTTTATTTGTTTGACAATGCAACAGTTGAAACATCCAATGTTCGTGTGGCGGTTGAAGAATTATACTATTCTTATATGGGTAATTCTACCACCAGATAGGGACACATGACTTATACATGAACGTGGCAGTAATTTGTCTGTAAGTGATGGCAATTTTCTCAATGAGTACTTCTCAACCTTAAAACAAGATAGAGCAGGTTAACAAACAAATGAGTCAAAATTAAATGTATATCTTAAGGAGCTAGTCGTGAAGGTCTCTATTTGACGTTTTAGATTGGTGGAAGAATAGAGCTTTTGAAGAAAATACCCTATACTATCGTTGATGGTTCAAGATATTTTTATTAATTTTGATTACAACAATGGCATCAGAATCTGCATTTAGCACCGGTAGTAGGGTGGTGAACAAGTATAAAAGCTCTCTTGCACCTAAAACAATTGAAGCGCTCATTTGTACACATGATTGGTTGCGTCCAGTTTGGGGTGGAAGTTTGTTTGATGAAGAGAATGATGAAAAGGATGAGACTGCGCCTTCATCTATTTAAAGTTTAAACGTGGTTTTTAATTTTTAGCACATTTCGATCTTGTTACTTGTTATAATTCATATTTTGTTATATAAGACTTTAATTTCTATTATTTTTGAAGTGACTTGACATTGACATTTAAATTTTGAATGTACTATAGTTGATTTCTTGTAAATTATATTATCTCCATAACTTTGCCTAAAAATGTAATTCTCTATTAATAAAAGTCCTTGTGCAGAAATGTCGTCTGATGACCCATCCACCGACATTTGGGATTACGGTATTCAAGTCTACTCCCCAATATCTGGAAGAATGAAGATTAAATGTTATTTCTGTGAAGATAACTTCGTGAATAAAATAAATCGGCTAAGAATACACTTATCTGGTTGGGGATGAGACGTAAAACCATGTCCCAATGTCTCGCAAGAAGTACAAATTTCTAGACAACATGGATCAGGTTCATACATCATGGTGTACTCCACAGATTTTACGAACAAGGTATTTTCTTTAGGCATCGAGCTTTCAAAACGGGCATACTTGTTAACGTCACGTGGAGAAGTTTTGCATGAATTACATAGGTAAATATTAATTACTTATTTACACATATTTACATGGTGGGATAGTCTAATCAAAATAGGTCCCAACTGCTCTTAAATGAGGATGCACTTAAGGATGGAGTGGATTTCACATATACCACATGGACGGCCCCAAAAAGATTCTAATCCAATTTAGTACGTAGAGAATCCCAATGAGTCAGTTTGTTGTACCCTAATTCTAGCAATTCTAAGAAAACCAATAGGGAAATGACATGTGGCATTGTATGAGGGATATGAAGTGGATAAAAGAAATTTTTAGAGTTTTAGAGCACTTTTTGCGGGATTACAGCTAGCGTAAGTTTACTTTCACACATTAAAGGATGGTCAACAGAATATTATGATTGATATACAAGAAAAGCAATCAAGTTGTTTAAGGATATGAAGGGTGACCGAGGACAATCAAAACAAAACCATGGCCGATGAAAAGTGTTTGGAAGAGTAAAGGTTTGTAAGACCCGTGTCCTAGTCCGTACCATTCCGTTGGCTTCCGCGGTCCTTCCGGTCAAAATTCGGCAATCCTCGACCTGTTTCTGATGTTTGCGTGCGATCCTAAGCTGAGACCTGTATGCCAAAGTCGGATAAAATGGAAACCTATACATTAGCGACTGTGCCGCCGTCGCGGTTCTAACGCCACGACTCGCGCACCGACCCGATACCCAGGGTAGAAGATGTAGGCCAGCGTTCAATTCGAAGAAAACACCGCGCATTACGAATCACGAGGGAATCTCTACGAGATGTCCCATCAATCAATCAATCACTCATGTCAAGTACAAGTCAAGTCACTCCATACCCAAGTACAACAACCCATACCTATCTTTACATCTCTCTTATACAAGCAACCCAAAGTCAACTCTCACATCACCTCATCCATCACCAAACCCATCACCCATCACACCTCACCCATCACCTCACTCTCTCTCTTATTTCTCAAAACTCCCAAAGCAACTCAAAATTTCACACGTCCATGCATTTCCAAGCTTCCCAAAATATCAAGTGTGGCCCACCCTCTCATCTCTCATCTACACCATCAAAACCCCATCAACCTCCATCAAAGTTGAAGGCAAGGAGTTAAGGAGGCTAGGGGAGCAAGAAGAAGGAAGAGAGGTGGGTGATCCATCGTTTATTTCCATTTTAAGGGTCCACTTGTTGTGGGACCTACTTGATGTATGTATTGTACCAATAGAGGGCCCATAGTGGCGGGGTCCCTCCTCTCCATCGCCGTTCTTCTCTCTCTTCCTCTCTTTCCCTTTCTTTATCCTTTCCCTAGAATGAAGTGGGCCCCACCAACTCATGTTAAATCTACTCCATTCATCAAATGGTGTGGTCCACCATATTTTAGGTGATATGATACATATATATATACATATATATTATATTATATTAATATTATATATATATGTATATGTATATGGTAGGTCCCGTACATGTGGGACCCACCATGATGATGTATTTATCCATGTCGTCCAGCATCCCTGGACGCTGGACAGGCGTGGTGGCTATCATGGAGTGCGTGTACAGGCATGGGTGTGTACTGACAAGCAAAAAAAAAAGAAGAGAAAAGGGGGTTGCTTTGGGGTGGACCATGCATGCAGGCCCCACTTTGATGTATGTATACAATCCACGCAGTCCATTCCATTTTCCATATCATTTTAGGTGTTGAGCTGAAAAATGAGATCGATCCAACCATCTGGCGGGCCGTGGTATTAAGAATACTAATATTTTCTGTTAAAATTTGAGAAAATGATTGTTGGGGTCCACAAGAAGCTTGGACTGACTTGAAACTTGGTTTGGACCCTTAATTTTTTGGGACACATACAATGGACGGGGTAGATCTGGTTAATGTGGGTCCTACCTAGGATAATTATATATATATATATGGCATGCCTTTGCTGTCATGACATCCAGAGACATCCAACGTTAAAAAGGATGGCCCCATTGGCCCCAGTTTTAGACCCTACCATGATGTATGATCTACATCCATGCCGTTCATTTAATAGGTCCCCTTTAATGATGTGTTGGCTCTAAAAATCATCCATAAACAGTTCTCGAATGGCCCACACCATCACCATTCATGCGATGGTATGCCAAACCATATGAAATCAAATGCTGGGGTCCACATGCAGCTTGGATCCACCTGAAACTCGGTTTGGACCCTTAAATTGGTGGGACACACACAATGAATGGGTTGGATTTGTGAACTACATCACTGTGGGTCCCAGGTCCACATGACCTTATGAATAGTTTGGATGGCAAACAAATTTCACTGTGAGATGGGTCTTGCTTTTGCTCGGGTGCTAGACTCTCAGGAGTTTCAACTCCCGGTCAAGGGTTCGAGTACCCATAGGTGGTGAAATTCCACTAGCGTGAGTGTGTGGGGTGTGCGAGTGTGTGTTAAAAAAAAATGTCACTGTGAGCTTTAGGTCCACGCGACCTTATGAACAGTTTGGGTGGCGAATAAACGTCACCGTGGGCCCCTGGACGAGTTGGATGCAAATAAACATTATGGTGGGCCCCTGGTCCATGTGACCATATGAACAGGTGGGGTGACAAATAAATATCACGGTGGGCCCAAGGTCCACGTGACCTTATGAATAGATTGGGTGACAAATAAATATTACAGTGGGCCTTACCCTGGTCCACGTGACCTTATGAATAAATTGGATTGCAAATAAAACACTACAGTGGGCCCTAGGCCCATGTGACCCTATGAACAGTTTGGATGGAAAATAAACATTATGTTGGGCCATAAGTTGGGTGGAAAATAAATATTATATTGGGCCCTAGATTGGGAGGAAAATAAACATTATGACGGGGCTCACATGAGGCTCACTTTGGTAAATATGGGCCCATGTATGTAGGCCCATCTTGATGTATTTTTTTAGGCCCATTATTAAGGCCCACTTGGATGTATATGGGCTAATGTGTTTAGGCCCATCTTGATGTATTTTTAGGTCCATTATCGAGGCCCAATAAGGTGTACATAAGGCCCATCGTAGTGTGATTCCACCATGGTATATGTGTTGATCTTTATAGCGGGCTATACCTTGGGAGAAATGTTGGTTTAACGTCCACATTGTAAGGATAATGTTGGTTAAATGTCCACATTGTCAATCTCCCTAAGGCCCATTGATAAGCCTATACTTGTAGTGTGAAGGCCGTCTAGGCCCATCTTAGTTATGCACAGGGCCCATCACCACATAACATATTCAGTATAGATCCATGATTCATGATCATATACATCATATGTATGCCTGATATGAGGAGTGACTGATCATATCATGTGCCTTCGGGCAGATTGTTTATGGGCTACCTGATAGGCGGAGTTGCCCTACATGAGCGCATAGTACGCGCAGGATTGTTACATGTCTGGTAGAGTGATTCATGTACTTGCATTTGTATGATTATGATTATTGTATGCCCTAGTGACATCAGGGCCATAGCCTCCACAGACACATCATGGGTGGCTGGATTGGAAATCGAAAATGTTTGGTTCTAGCATACGGGCGCCATAGATGTCCCTGGGTGAAAATCACTAAACCCGATGGTACCAGATGATGACTCCAATGTCGAGACCGAGTGGATATATGAGCGCACCAGGGCTGAATACCAGGAGTCCGCAGCTCCCACTGTGTCGTGGGCTGTTGGAAATGGGTGAGACCTTACTCTCCTGAAGGTAGGGGGCAACACTAGGCTGAGTCTGACCAGCTTGTGAATGGGTCCGCTATCGTCGTGCCGGATAAGTATTGACAGATTATTGGTTAGGCGGATAGTGAGGTCTCTTACGCTCACTTGGACTGTGTGGCTTGGGGAGTGGCAGTGCCATTTAGAGTGTACTAAACCCCGATGATTATTCAGAATGAGAACTATACTGATATATGATGAGGATTGGCATGCTTGAGTTGTATCACGCATCGCATGGTCGTGTCATGGCCGATAGCATTCATATCTTGCACCGTATAGCCTTGATATGGTTGATTATATTCATGTACTCATCAGCACATTGTCGCATTATTCTAACCTTGCATTCTGAGCACGCTCATTTTGCGCACACACTTACACCATCCTCTAAGCTTTCTATAAGCTTATGCACGATTGATGCGTGCAAGTGACGCTAGGACGCAGCCGTAGCTTCGTCGCAGTTGGAGCGTACAGCCGAGCTTTGGAGTTTTGTTATTAACACTATCTTGTATTTCCCTTTATACACATTGTATTTAAAGTTTTTGTTCATAGTGAATTTTGTGATGGTGTTCTTGTGGTTAGTGTTCGTGGGTTATACTTATGTTATGCTCATTACGAATTAAATAGATATTAGAAATTCTCCTTGTAACATCCTAGGATCAAAACCTGATATATGGGTGCCGGGAGCCGAGAATGGGGTACTACCGAGGCTGTCGGCCCCAGATTCGGTGATCGAAAATTTTGTGAGACCGATTTCCGAGTTTGGGGCGTGACAAGGTTGCACAAGAGAAACATAATAAGGGAGTGATCTAAAGAGAGGCCTTTCAACTGTTTTAACCGTTGCAATAATAGAAGAAGGATATCGAGGAATAAGCTACAACAGAACTCTATAAATAGGAGAGGAATGTTACAGATGAAAAACTATAAAAATCAATTCTCAAAACTAACAAATCAACAATCAAACTTATTTAACAATTTCCTGTATCTCAGCTTATCTTAGGAGCAGAGATAATCTAGTAGCAATAACTCTTAGCTATAATTTTTAGTTGTAATCTAAGTCGACGCTCATACGTTGGATTTATTTCTCTATCTAATATCAAATAGTTCTTTCAAATATGTATTCTTGCAGTTGGTCTCAGTGATCGACCATGAGTTTTTCCTTTTATTTGATTTACAATGGTATTTTGAAAGTCTTTTCTTGTGAAAGGCACAAAGTAACCCATCTTTGGAAACCCCGCCCTCCAATTATCACCTAATCATTATAAGCTTCTACAAGTGGCTAAATAAGCGAACAATCTTCTCAGAATCTGGTCATATACATTTATATTAGACATATCTGTTTATTTTAGCGCTTGGGGTCAAAGTTGATTAGTTTGGATCGAGCCACTATATTGATTCTGGAAAGCTGACACAATTAACAACAGATCAAGCAACCAAATTTTTTGGTACGCCTGGTGGTACTAACAACTATTAGGCTATCATAAATATTTATTGTGCACCGGTCGTGGAAAAAAGCCAACATTTTTCGTACGCCTAATGGGAGTTCAAATTACTTTGTTGCCTTAACATTTGGTCGACTCAAGTATATTTACTAGTACAGTAATCATTCGAAATCATGAGCCAAATGGATGCTTGTAATTTTGCAACAGCCACTACTATGGCTAACGAGCCTCTACTCATAAGGAGGAGGTGCGAGTTCAACAAGTACATGAGCAAAGAGATCCACCACTTAGTCTAACGCATGTTCCTTCAAAACCCTACAAACTATCAACATCTCGGGTTAAACCTCTTGAGATTATGTCATCCATGATGGTTGATGTGTAGAGGGGGATTTAACACATCTCAGAACTATCACAGGTTTGGGCAGAAGAATGGTGAGTTTGGGCTGAGACTTTCAATAGGTGGATGATCAACCACACGGAGAGTGTAAGACCTGTATCCTAGACTATACCATTCCGTAGGCTTCCACGGTCCTCCTAATCGAATTTTGGTAACCCTCGACATGTATACGATGTTTGTTCATGATCCTAAGCCGAGACCTGCATACCTAAGTCGACTCGACTTGAAACTTGTACCCTAACGACCGCGCCGTCGTCACGGTTCCAATGCCGCGACTCGTGCCCGATTGATACCTGGGTCAGGAGATGTGGGCCCGCGTTCATTTCGAGGAAATGCCACGCATTGTAAATTTTGAAAGAATCTCTATGACATGTCACATCAAATCAATTCAAGTACACAAACCTATACCCCTTGCCACTCACCCTACCACAAGTATAAGCAACCATCACTCTTTTTCCTTAAGTCAACTCTCTCTCCTTACCCATCCCTCTTTTTCAAAATTCTAAATACACCCATATCTCTCCATCCCTTCCTTACAATACCCATCACCCATCCCTCTCCTCACATCTCTCTCTCATTCTCTTACTATTTTCCAAGCAAACTCATGGAGAGGAAAACGTCCATGGCTTCCATGGAGTGAGAGAGAGTTTTATGTGTGGCCCTCTCCCTACCACTCTATCTCCCATCTCCCATCTCCACCCTTCAAATCTCATCATCCTCCATCCAAGTTGAAGCTTAGGAGCCAAGGAGTCCAAGGAGCTAAAGGAGGCCATAAGTGGGTGATCCACTATTGATCCTTATTTTTAGGGCCCACTTGTAGGTGAGACCCATTTTGATGTGTGATGTAACCATGAGGGGCCCATGTGGTGGGGTCCCTCTATTATTGTCTCTCTCTCTCTCTCTCCCCCTCTTTCTCTCTCTTTCTCATGTGTTGTGGACCCCACTGTGATGTTGATCCAAACAGTCCACTTGTATGGACCGCTGTGATGTATATGTTATTCCACACCGTCCAGATGCCCTGGACAGTGGTACCCACCTGAGATTAGTGTTTTCTAGCATGTGGGCCACCTTGGTTTATGTGTTATGTTCCAATCATCCATCTGGACGGTGGGCCAGCAGCCACACCACGCAGCTGTAGCTGCTGTGGTAATGACGTCAACAGTTCTGTGGGTCCCACGGCTACACAGGAGCATGCAGCTACTGTGGTATTGACGATAGCAATTTCTGTGGGGCCATGCAACTCCAACATCAGCAAGGGTGGGCCCTAATCATGAAGTACGTGCCATATCTAAACCGTCCATTCATTTTGACGTGGCCCACATGATATATGTATGAGATCCACATCGTTCGTTGCTGCATGGGATTTCACCATGATGTATGAGTTTTTCCACACTGTCCATTAATGAGGATGGTGGGTCCCAACAGTTGCAAAGCTTCTGTGATATTGGCATTAGCAGTTCCATGCACCACCATGATGATGTGCATCATCCAAGTAGTCCATCAGTTAACGCCCAGGGCTGGACATTGATGATTATAATAAAATATAATATAATATAATATATATATATATATATATATATATATATATATATATATATATATATATATATAGATGTATATACTCTGTGATATGGGCTGGCTGGTGTACGATTACACCGGCTATGTAGTTGTTGTGCACGTCAACCAGCTATGTGGGCAAGCGTGATGCACACGCTACATTTAGACCGTCCATCTATCAGGATGTAAGCAGTTTTGTGGGTCCACCAGCTTTTCTGACGCCAGCAGCTCTGTGGGTCCCACACGCTGTATGTGTTTCGTCTATACCGTCCAAAAGGTGGAGCCCACTTGCTGTGTAGTCCTGTGGGTCCGCACAATGTATGTGTTTCATTTATACCATCCACGGGATGATGGGACCCACCTTGATGGTGTGCTGTATATCCGCTCTGTCCATGGGACGGTGGACACCGCCATGATGTATTTTTTCATCCACACTGTCCAATGGTGTTGGACGATGCTGGACAGTCTTGATTTACTTGGACGGTGTTTGGATGGTGCTGATTTACTTGGGTAATGTTTGGATAGTGTTGTATACTGCCCCACCATGATGCAGTGTTGGGTATGCACCGTCTGTGTAGTGGCCCACCTTGATGCTTGAGTCTACCACACTGTTCATCCATTTTTTTGGGATTAGGCCCACCTGTGTGTGTGTTGTGGGGTGCACCATGATGAATGTGTTTCAACCACATTATCCATCTGTTTTGATAGACCTTGTGTTGCCCCATCAGGCCCACTTGATATATATGAGGCCCACCTGTTGTATGAGGCCCGCCTTGATGTATTTTATAGCTTATCTGTGAGGCCCACCTTAATGTAATTGTAGGCCATTGTGATGCTTATGAGGCCCATTGGTGCGGCCCATTGATGTAGCCCACTTGGCGTGTATGAGGCCTAAGTACAGGGCTCACCTGTTATGTATATTGGGCCCATGTCAGGGCCCACCTGTTGTGTATTTAAGGCCCTTTTCGACGTGTTCCATTGAGTTGTATTCATGGCCCTTGGTGATATATATTAGGCTCGTATATGTGGTCCACCATGATGTATGTATTGTATATCCATGTCGTCCATTTGTGTGGCCCGCAGTGATGTATTTGTGGCCCATATGATGGGGCCCAATGTGGTATATTTATGACCCATTGATGAGGCCCAAAGTGATGTATTCATGGCCCATGTGTGAGGGCCATTCTGAAGTATATCGGGCCTTTGAGTGAGGCCATGGGCCCACTTTATGTTTGGCTCTATGTAGGCTACTGCTTAGGAATAATGTTGGTTGAATGTCCACATTGATGGGCAATGATGGTTGAATGACCACATTGTGGCCTTCCCTTAGGTCTTGCTAGGCTATTCGTATCAATGCCGATTGTCGATTCCGATCATCGAGGCCGATTATCGATCGAATTTGATTGTCGTGGCCGATTATCGATCAACGATCGAGGCTAGTTATTGTGACTGATTGTCTATTAGTAATCGAGACCGATTATCGATCTATTTTGATTGTTGTGGCCGATTGTCAATTCTGATCATCGAGGTTGATTATCGATCGATTCTGATTGTTGTGGCCGATTGCCGATTCTAATCATCGAGGTTGATTATCGATCGATTCTGATTGTTGTGGCCGATTGTCGATTCTGATCATCGAGGCTAATTATTGATCGAATTCGATTGTCGTGGCCGATTACTGATCAGCTATCAAGGCCGGTTATCATGATCGATTGCCAATTACCGATCAAGGCTGATTATCAATCGATTCCGATTGTTGTGGCCGATTGTCGATTTTAATTATTGTGGCTGATTGTCGATCAGCGATCGAGGTCAGTTATCATGACCGATTAGTGATTGAAGCCGATTATCGATCGATTCTGATTATTGTGGCCGATTGTCAATCAGCAATAGAGACTGATTATTGTGACCGATTGCCGATTATGGACCGAGGTCAATTATTGATCAATTTTGATTATTGAGGCCGATTGTATAGGTTGATTGTTGAGGCTAGATATCGAGACCGATTGTCGAGGCCAATGTGATGAATATGCGGCCCGTATTTGAGGACCATTGTGATGCACATTTGGCTCGTGTTTGAGGTCCAATGTGATGTATATGTGGCCCGTATTTAAGGCCTGTTGTGATGCGTATTCAGCCCGTGTTTAAGGCTTAATGTGATGTATATGAGGCCTATGGGATGAGGCCCATTATGATGCATTTGAGGGCCAGACGATGAAGCCCATTGTGATGTATGTTAGGCCCATGTGAATGACCCATATTATGCTCTTGAGTGAGGCCTATGGTGTTATATATTAGTCCCTTGTGTGAGGCCATGGGTCCACTATATGTTAGGATTTATGTGGGCCATTTCTTAGGGGCAATGTTGGTTAAATGTCCACATTGTCAATGTAATATTGATTATGAGTATGTGATAGTATAGCATCATGATACATGCTCATACGCATCATCGATATTTTTATTATGAGATGTGGTTGACCATTGTATATGTCATTGGGCAGATTGTTTTGAGACTCCCTAATAGGTGGAGGTTATCCCATATGAGTGTACCATATGCGCAAGGTTGATGCATGACTGGATTATATAACTCATGCATCTTGCATTGTGTGTTGTGATTACTATACACCTTAGCAACATCAGGGCCATAGCCTCCACAGGCATATCGTAGATAGCTAGCTGGGACACCTAAAATGTTTGGTTCAAGCATCTAGGCACTTTGGATGTCTGTGAGTAAAAGTCTCCAGACTTTCGTGGTAGACGCCCCAACGTCGAGACCGAGTGGATACATGAGCGCCCGAGTACCAAATACTAGGAGGTCATGTTCCCACTATGTCGTGGTCGGTTGGGAGGGGGTGTGGCCTTACCCACCTGAGAGTAGGGGCATAGTTAGGCTGAGTTTGACCAGTTCGTGAATGGGTCCACTATCGACGTATCGGGTAGATATTGGCTGACTACTGGTCAAGAGGATAGTGAGGTTTCTTCCACTTGCATGGTCGCACGTTAATGGGCGACAATTTTCATGTAGAGTGTACTAGACCCCGGTGATGAACCTAAAGATGTACGATATGGATTTGTGGGGCAGGCGCTGCATACTCATTCATTCATTCATTCACTATCCACTCGGGCTGATGGTGTGTAACTATTTGTACGTGTACCTTTACAATGGCAAGGATTTCAGTTGGGGTGCGCAACTAACCTGAGATTAAGAGTTTATCACATTGAGTTTGACTATCCAAATTAGGTATGAGACTGGTTTAGATAGAAGTCCCTTGTGATGGGCCTCATAGCTTGTGATACTACGTACTATCATCCCAACTTCACACTCTAGCATGGTCATTCCATTCGCACCGTATATTGCATTACATCCATGGCATATGACATTTTGGGTTATTGTGTTTCTACATTTAGATATGGCTGACAGTATTCGTGAACTCATCAAGAATTGTATATTACATTGCATCCTCGGCATCTGATATATGGCTCCTCGCTTGTATAGTTGATCTGTATTGCATACTCTAAAATTATATGACTTATGGATTTGTTAGTATTTTCGCTTATTTGATATCGTATGATTCATGACCTGGCCAGTATTTCTGATATTATATGATTTATGGTATTGTACTGAATACTAAGCACTTATCTTATGCACACACTTACACCACCCTCTAAGCTTTCTATAAGCTTATGCATGATAGATGTGTGCAGGTGATATTAGATTGCAACAGCGTAGAGCTTGAAGCATGTAGCTGACTTCTGGAGCTTTCATTTTGACACATGTATTTCCCTTTCAGCATTGTATTCAAATGTTTTTATTAGTGGATATGTGATGATGATGTTGCCTTGTGATTTGGGTAAACTTGTGATTATGCTTATAACGAGTAAATGTTAAAAAAAAAATCCTCCTTATAAGATCTCAGGATCAAAATCTGGCATATGTACGCTGGGAGCTGAGAATGGGGTACTATGGAGGCTGTCGACACTGGATTTGACAATCGAAAATTTTGTAAGCCCGATTTTCGAGTTTGGGGCGTGATAGAGAGCATGAATTAGTTGGTTACTTTGTTTACTGATAGAGCATTTGTTGCACCTTAACATCATGTTGATACAAGTTCTGTTGAAAATTGGACACCTATACCACCATTTCAGCTGATGCCACAAACACTTCCATTACAACAAAATTTACCACCCTATCCTATCTCTAGTCTGATTTAGGATGTGTGAAATTCACCAATGCTGGTAGATTTTAGACGTCCTGAATGTGTTCATGTCCAGGACATGAAATTTACTGCCACCGGTACATTTCAGATGTCCCGAACGTGAGAATAAGAATGTTGTCCATGAGGCTAGGTGTTACACCTTGTACTTTTCAGTACTTGGGTGTTACCATAAAGACCTAACTTTGTGTATACACAAATTTGACTCATTTGAGCATTCACTTCATTCTAACATAAATTGGATCATTAGGAGCCATCTCTATCCATAGATTAAGCCATTCAACCATTGATTTACAAGGACTATTACATCATCAAGGAATCCACAACGAAGCATAAAAGATCTAATTCTAGGAATCCCAAAAGGGATAAAATGTCAAATAAAGCTTTGTTATATTAATTTAGCCGTAAGAACTTAATTTTGGGAACCAAGTCGTTGGCTCCACCATCCAAAAAGGTGGATCCTCACAATGAGTTGTCCATTGTAACGGTTAAACCAGGGTCCCCTTCAGAAATATCACTATTGAAAGGTCGACCCTCACAATGACCCAACATTTGAAGCCATTGTATATTTCTGTCCACTTGGAAGGATGTTTTAACCACTCGGGTTCTGGTCGACAATGGAGATGTTGTTAACATTCTACCAGCTAGGATGACAGCAAAACACAGAAAGACTCAAGATGACCTCATCCCAATTGAGGTTACAGTGAGTAATTTCACCAGAGGAATAATGCAAATGCATAGTGTTTTACCGGTCAAATAGATGGTGAGAACTAAGAGCGTCCTAACCGCTTTCTTTCTGGTCAATACTTCCTCAAATTACAATGCCTTGCTTGGGCAAGATTAGATTTATTCATTTGCATGAATCACATCATCATTGCACCAGTTTGTGATTTTCTTGAATCAGGACAGATTAGAACTGATTTTGGCTAACAACAAACCGTTCTTAACCATGTCTAATACAGTTGAGGCTTATTTCTATGGAGATAAGATCGGACTTATACAATTTACTGGGCGAGACAAGAATGGTAAACCAACTGGGATTGATGCTAGACTCTACCTTGATAATATCGTCCATGATATTGCTATTATAATATGGTTAAATGAAGAGTTGTCGAATGCTATAGTTCTTTTCTGTGCAACTACAAAACGTACAATTGAAGAAATTTTATGATGAAGTAATCATCGGTCAAGGCCGAATTCACGACCAAAATACGGTAACTCGAAGATGTTATACTTGATACGGAATAGCCTAAGGATCTTTTATGTATTGGATATGGAGATCTAGAGATTTGAATACATGGCGTACCTGATTGAGACGCTATCGTTGTAAATAGGATGTCGGAGTCTTCCTCTCCTTACACCCTTAGAGAAGCTGTGATGGGGCTAAAACTGCTGTCGGTGGTGTTGGATTGGGGACCTAGTCCTGTTTTATAATGCAGAGGGCAGAGGAATTTGAAACCCCATCAAAACTCCTCTCCCTATGGCTCAACACGAATTTGACAATCCCAGTTCCTCTAAAACACTGTGTGTATCATAGTTGTAGCACTCCACCCCTTACATGAATTTCTGAATGTATCACAATTTAGTGGGGCTCATTGGTATTCCTGATTACATTATCCAACCCTTAGGACAATCCAGACCTTTGATCAATAAGGCCTACCTTATAGAATTCTTACATTCTCCCACTTAGGCCACATTTGGTCAATGTCAATCATTAATATTTTGAAAAACATGTTTTGATTTTAGAAAATATCTAAATGGTTAACCGATTACATTGTTGGATAATACGGGTAGTGTTATTACAATCTGGTCCATCAAGACTGTTAGTATCGAATCGCGGTAGTCATCACAACATTTAATATAGGCAAAGTGAGGTTAAGCGTGGTTACAAATACTTAGGGTTTTGATAACATGGATCTGGAATTGGGAAGTGTGGTAGAAGGATTTCACATGTAATGTGATAATGTATGTCTATTAAGAGGTCCTAAAGCTTTCAAATGTCTCCAATGAGCATGACTGTAGTTCTGCTTACTCAAATTATGTTGCACATACTTAGAGAGAAGCATAAATTAACTTTATATCAGAATCATCTAATAACTTTATTAAATGAGATCTCTTTAATGTCTGTGAAAATAAAACACGCTCAACTCTCACTAACTGAAAATATCTGTAGGATCAATGACTCCCATATATGTTGCGTGTTCCTAAAATGACGTGATAGGGAGCCCTTTAGTGAGCGGATCCACAATCATCTGCTTAGTGCAGATGAACTCCACTGATATGCCTCGACCTTGATGAGTGCTTGTTGTTACTAGATAAGGAAATCGCAGCTGAATTATCGCAAAATGTTCTTAATAGTTTTGGGTATGCTCCAATACCCGCAAACTAGAGAAGAAAGGTTGTAACCACAATGACTGATTAGATGTCTCATAACAAGCAATTAATTCAGCTTCCATGGTGGATGAGGTTGTAGTTAATTGTTTCACACTTTTCCAAGATACAACCCCATAACCATCATAAAGATATAGCCTGATGTGGACTTCTTAGTATTAACGCAGCTAGCATAATCTTCTTCTGAGTATCTAACCAATTCTAAATGGTTAGATCTCCTGAGTCTGAAGTCCTTTGTTCTTTGTAGGTAGTGTAACACTATCTTTACAGTTATACAATGCTGTATTTTTTGATTAGATAGATACCTGCCCAACATTCCAACAGCAAAAACATTCGATTTGGAAAATTTATTCAAGGATAACAAAGAAATAATGAGAGAACATTGATAACATTTATTTTGAGTTCATTTACATCATCGGATTCCCTTGATTCTGAAAGCAAAGCACAATCAATTAAATCAGATAAGACAATCAGATAGAAATTTCGACAGCATTCTGGTGCCTGCTTCGATCATCTCCTAGTACTTAGGAGGAATTGTTGATTTGATCAACCAATCTCGGGCTTGATGATAAGGGTCGAATATTACATATTAGACCCCAGCTATTACCTGATTTTATGTACATGATAATGTTTAATATCATATTTTAATTATATTTTTGTTGCAGGGAGTAATTAGAAGCGTGGACTGAAAAAGAGTATTACAAGCATAGATTTTATACTCCAAAGTCACCAAAGCAAGGGACGGACCCCAGAGGACCGAGATCAACGAATTTACACGCCATTGATCCGAGGAAATCAAGCCATTCACATTAAAGAGGCCCGAAACTGGTGCAGAATGCAAGATCATAGGGTTTCCACCATCCGATTGACTTGAAACTTCATACACGGGATGTTGGCCATAAATAAACTGTGCATATTAAATTTTAACTATTGTATATCTCAGGAAGTGGGCCAACGAACAGTTCAGCTCCTTAATTCCTTAAGTGGGGCCCACCTACAACTTGGATATGCTTCAAAGTTGGTCTCAACCCCTTAAACGGGGAGATAAAACAGATGGTCGAATTAAATATCTCGTTTACATCACAGTGGACCACATATGTATGGCGTGTGTACATAGTGTACGCACGCCCATGCTGTGCACCGGACCGGATGCATCAGTCAAAGAGGGCTGACCTGCGACCGTCTTCACCAAAACGGATATTTTCATTTTTTAAATTTTCTTTAAACAGCGTTCGCACGACGTCTGTTGGATTACAATTGTGGGCCTCACCCACTGTCCAAACGGGTGATCCACACCATCCATTCATTCCCTGGAGCGGCCATAACCTATGCCTAGCTGACAGAATTTGAAGACATCATGTTATTGGTTTTTCAACCATTCAAAATGCAAAATGGATGGTAGGTTTAAAACTTTGTGGGCCGCATCAATGGATACCTAAAACTATCCCTTCCCGAACAGTTTTTCAAGTAGAATCCAATGGATGACTTGGATTGATGAAAACGACGCTGAGCATGGGCCCCACCAATGCCACAGTGGAAGAGATACGCATCCCTGTTTTGCATCCGGATGCAGCCTGACTTTTGTGGGCTGTGGTGTGGTCTCGGTGATGATCAGATGGTTGATCTGATCCGCTCATTGTGTAGGCTACTCAAAAATGTCCCAAGGGACATTGATCTTTTGGATGAAATGCAAGGAAGAGCGGAGTTGTGAGGCTCGATTTTCACTGTGTAATGGTTATACAAGCACCTACTTCTCTTTCGCACTGACCTGTTGTGCGTAAAAAATCCACTAGCTGCAGTAATCTTTCCACCGTCTTCAGAAGCTATAAAGAGAGAAAGGGAGAGCTAACCAGGAGAGCTATCTGGGCTTGAGACCAGGGGGACGTTTGAGTAGGGAGAGAGAGCTGGACGTGGGAGAGCAGATCCAGAGTAGCTTGGGAGAGAAGAAAGAGGAGAGAGAGAGAGAGAGAGAGAGAGAGAGAGAGAGAGAGAGAGAGAGGAAGAAAGAAGGGAGAAGGATGTCTTTCTTTATTAAATTTTAATTTTTCCTCTTTTTATTTAAATTTATGGATTGCTAATTTTTTTTAAGCTAGGGCTGAGATGAAGCCCCTAATTTGAATGACTCTTGTTTATTGTTGAATTCATCTTGATTTGATTGATTTGTTTCTTTCTCTAGTGTGCTTAACTGAAATTTCTGTACTTCTCCATTCTATGAGCTTAACCAAAGTCTAGATGTAGATATTGTTTGGAATATTATTTTAGGTGCTTGTGTCTGACTATGAACAAGTTTCCTATAAAGAAAGAAATAGGAATCTACATCTCTTCATGCCTGACCATGGATGGAATGATATAATCCTTATGCTTTAAGGGATTATACATTCTGTGTGCCCGACCAAGGACATAGAGTGTGCTTTATTTATTAAATTTATATCAATCTGAATTAGGGAAAATGAGGGTTAAGATAATTAGGGGTGGATTCAAAAGTCCTAGTGCTCTCATTGATTGAATTTTCCTCCTTGCTCTCAGTTATTTTTCATAGATTTTTGTTATTAGTTTCCTAAACTATTTGTAAGATTAGTTAAGAAGAATCATAAATTTCGAATTGTGACAACCAGTCCTCGTGGGAATGATCTCGTAATACGTACCATATCTACATCTGATTCGTATACTTGTGAGTTTAAAATCATTTAAATCAGATTGGTTTAAATAAAACATCACTTGACATCAGTTCTGAACATCCTTCCAGTCATTCTTCCTTGAATCTTCCTTGAAATGTGGAGCAGTCTTGTTAAACGGGCTTAAAAACTCGTCCAGAATGTAAGATTACGGGGTTGCTACCATCCGATCAGCTTAAAACTTTACACGTAACCATGGGACTGTAAATTAGCTGTACACATCAAATTTCAGCTCCTGGATCTCTGTAAAAATGGCTAAACTGATAAATTATCCCCCAAGATCATCATTTGGGGCCCGCCTGTCATCTGGATATACTTCAAACTAGGTCTCAATGCGATAAACATAATGGCAAAGCAGATGGATGGAGCAGATTTCCCACGAACATCATGTCGGGACCACATGTACATCGCATATACATGAAACACAAGTGCGCCCAACGTGTACAAATTTCTCAAAGTCGGTCAGCGCTTACTGACCGACTCTTCTTCTTCATTTCATAAAAATGCAACAACGTTCTTACCACGCTCGTCATTTTTGTGTAGTGTGGCCCACTCATCATCCGGTTCGATGATCAGAACCATTCACTTGTCTCTGGAGGGAGGTATTAACCTTGCCTAGGTGAGCTTTTGACCCCATGCAAAGTGTTGCAGAATCTTAATCGTTGAGTGTAAGATGGATGGCGGAGTAGATAAGCTCGTGGGCCACGCTGATTTCATTCCAAAAGGGGTCCTTCTTGAATGGATTTTTGTCTTAAAACCAATGAACGAAGTGGATTTTCCAAACAACTTCAGTAAAGGTAGATCTGAGCCGTCTGTCAGGTAAAGGAATAAAAACAGAGGTTCCGTCTTTCTGTTGAGAGCCACCATCATACAGTGAGAGGTAGATCTGAGCCGTTTGTCAGGTAAAGGAATAAAAACCCATCAAAATCATGTTGAGCTTTCATAATGATGTTCTTCCTCATGATCGCTACAACAATCGAAAGAAGATCGTTCGACTGCTTTCGTGGCTTGATTATCTAGGTAGGCCACGTCAAAAGATGATCAAAACTCACCATTCATGGTCGAAATCTCTAGAGGGATCCAATGGACGGTGTGGATCTCTCAAAATATGGCTGTATTGGGCCCCACCAACAACACAATGGAAGGAAGAAGCTTTCTTCCTTTGTTTACACACGACCGTAAATCTAGTCAGTTGGGCGGTTCCGCGCAACAAAATCCTTCCTCGGACAACATTTTCGGGCATATAGCTTATGGGAATTCTCCCATTCTCATTGTGCGGTCCCGCACAAAGGGACTTCTCCAAGTTCCTTTGAAAAGTGGCGCAAAGGCCATCTCCACGTCAGTTGTGCGGCTGTGTGCAAGCAACATCAGTTGCGTGGGCCTGCGCAGGGACTCCCTTCTCTTTCACTCATTTCTTTGGCCTACCAACTAATCAACCTTCCAAATGGAGTAGGAGTGGGGTATTTATAGGCCCCACCACTCTTATAGAGTGGTGATCATCACGACTTATCCCTTCACATGTGGATATCTTCTTTTCTTAAACCATGGTGTCCACCAAGCTCTCTCTTAAATATTGGTGTACAACCTCTTGCCCTTAAAATGACACCTGTGCACCCTTTTTTACTAAACTACCCTTTTCAATGTCTTTTACTGAAATACTTAAACTACCCTTGGATATTGACTTTTACCAAAATACCCCCGGACATAGATTTTTACCAAAATACCTAAACTATCCTTGGACATGGATTTTACCAAAATACCTAAACTATTCCCGGACATGAATTTTTACCAAAATACCCCCGGAGCTAGAATTTTACCAAAATATCCAAAATACCCCTGGAAAGATCCAAACCATGGAATTCTCTGACCAATGCAACGACATATTTTTTATGCCTCAACAGATGCCCTCTTGATCCTTATCTGATTATTTCTTGAAATCAAATGGAAGATTGATCTTCTTCTGCCTGAAGAACTTGAATGAACTGCAACTGAAGGATGACTGAATGATGATGCTCGCATGGAAGACTGGATGGTCATACTTGACCAGGAGACTGGAATGCTTGCATTCGATGACAACGCTCGAATGGAAGATTTGAATGAATGTAGTCATATGGAAAAGTTGAACGACTGCACTCGATCAGAAGATTTGAATTATCGTGTTCGAACAGAAGACTGGAATGATTGCGCTTGAACGGAAGATTTGAATGCCCCCCGTTAGCAGTGTTGAGCAGATGCTTCACTAGAGAAGATGAAATTCTCTTTTCATTGAAACTTGCCACTGTAACAGCTATGATGACTTTGTCTTTGAGCAACTTGATCAGAGAACTATCTTTCAACGGCAACGGTCTCTTTGATTAACTCCAGCGAATCTTTCCTTAGACTCTGTGTCTAGGGTTGCTCTTTAATGGTGCTCCTACTGCAACAACTCTTTCAATTGTTTTCTTTATTCATGATCTGCATAACCTAAGCTTTTGAATAATGGTTTTTCCTACCAAATTAATCAGAATTAGTATCTCAAGACATTATAATTTTTTAATTTTACTTTATCAAGTGTTTATAATTTTGAAATATATTGAAAGCTTCTTCTCTTCTTAGGCTGATTGTGATATTCGATCTGTCATCGTGCTTTAAATTGTATTCTTTGCTCGTTAAATTGCACTCCTATATATGTCATCTCTAGTTTATGCTCCTTAGCATTTCTTCATAGACTTTTCCTTTGATCTTCACTGATTTTGAAAAATAAACAACACTTCTTTTAATTTTCATTTAATAACTTTTTAAAGGATATAGAGGTTACTGATGATGATTCCGTTTGTTCTTTGTCTTCATCAGATCTGGTACTTGGAGTCTTGTAATATCATTACTAGAATAGCGAGAAGTTATAGCATCGGCATATGAATTCCTCCACTGTGCTTAAGAAATTATCAAAAAGACCAAGGCATAGTTTACTTTGAAGACATAGATCTTGCCCCCTTTTCAGGTCAATGTCACATAAAGATTTCTTCAGAAGAAAATATTTCCAAAGTGAAGCCTGCTGATACCGTTGAAGGATGGATAATCTTTTCTGATTTGAACCTGATTCAAGAGAAACGCATTTTTACATCTTGTCTACTTAAGATTTAAAATGTTCATCAGGCAATTGCATATTTGAGCATATCTAGAGTGAAATATGTATTTGCTGCATTTTGAATGTTACACAGTTTATGCTTTACATATTTGAGCATATATAAAGTGAAATATGTATCTGCTGCATTTTGAATGTTACACATAGTATAAAATGATATTCAATAAAGAACTAATTATAAAACACCAACATTTTATGCTTGTTAGTGTGAGATTTCCTATATGATGATTTTTTTTAAAAAAATTTGGCGGTGCTAAGTTTCAATTCAGTCAGTTACACACAGTTTAAGCTCTTGAGTAGTGGAGCCGAGTCTCACGTGATGGCCTTTGTAACTCTTAGGATTTTGCTGGACTTCTCACTGCCTAGGGAGTTCACAAACTGCAATCCATCAGAGGGGCCTAGTGAACTCGGTTGGAATTACACATAGGGTTGGCCGCAGTAACTCTCTAGAGTTCACGGGGCGCACAAGGTGACCTTTGGGGGTACCAAATCTAGGGCCGTCAGTCCATCAATGAGTAGGTTTAAGCCCTTCCTCATGAGTTAGTATTGAAATCAAACCGTAGATCTGGGGGTTCTTACGCATGGTTGGCTTATCCAAAGCTCACACTGCGGCCCTCATTTTCTTTGTCTGTTAGGTCGAGCCATTCACATGAAGGCATTTTCCTCCATTCCCCGCGATGTTGCCGGAAAGCTATACAGACGGCATGGGGGTTACGCGTGACTGGCCATTTAGACTTTTGGCCTTTTAGGCTTTTGGTCACTGGCTCCGTCAACTGCTCGCATGGGTATGTGTACGATGGCCTTCACGAGCTTTTTAGGGCCACTGGCTTCTCACCGCTACCTAAATGGCGATCTTAATAGGTCTTATGCGCAATTGGCCATTAGCTTGACTAGGCTGCCTTTTTTTATGATAAGCAACCATCACTGTCATCAACTTTATGTGGTTGGCTCTATAGTTTATTCCACTGCCAAAAGATGGTAGATCAATAATTGATATTTCGCTGCTACTGATAATGTTATAAGAACTTTTGTATCATGTTTAAAATAGTGTATCAGCGTGGCGATGATAGTAATTTTGATAAGTGATTGATCGGCGACAACGATAGTTACTTTTTTCTTTTTGTGATAATCATTGATACCTGGTGATTCTGACAGAAATCTTTGGCATCGGCGATAATCATCAATGCTTGACAACAATCGTTATCGCTTGACGGCGATCTTCAACACTTTTCCATTTAGCGATGACTTAATATGCTTGAAAGCCTGCATTTCATTCATATACATAAAAAAAATACATTCTATGGTGAGAAATATATTTCACAGTTTTTATTCACTTGTCTTGCCCCCTTTTGATTAGGAAGTATTGCTCTAGGAATCTTTGTAATCAAAATCACGATGTCGCGATCTTTAACATATATACTGATGCCGCATCGTCTCATACTTTTTTCTCCAGGCTTAGGTTTGCCCTCGGTCTCGAACTAATCAAGCCTATGTACTCTTATTTCTTCTTTTATGTCGCACTCCTTAACAATTTCAACTTTATCAACCATCTGCTATAACTTGTTCTTCAAGCTAAAAGAATTTTCCGTTCGATGTTCAGCATAGGGAGTACATCATCTTCTTCGAATGAATACATCCACAATCTTAGGCTGTGCAAATTCTTTCTTTATTTTCTTAGCCGTATATGTAGTTATATTTCTTATATCAGATATTCCTTGCCCATTCACTTTTCTCTCTCTCTCTTTTTTTTTTTTTCAATTGTATCTCCTGAATTTCTCCTGAGATTCTAAGTCAATTGAAAATTCACGCTTTTATTCATTCACATAAGGGAGAGTATATGACTTTGTCTTTTGCAATCCTTTTGCTCTGCTACTTGTCAATGACAATCGTCAATGCTTAATAACAATTATTAATGCTTACTTTTGCCCCAACTTTGACCCCTAAGCATTATGCTAACAATCTTCAAAATCAAAACTGTAGTTTATCTTCAAGGATAAAGTATTTTGTATGCCTTTGTCTGCCCCCTGAATAATTGTGCCATGAATCTTCTGAGTCAAAACGCCGTGAAACTTCTTGATCAAAATGTAGCGATTCTTTTTGGTATTCAGAAATGATATATTTTGTTGAACTGATAAATATACTGATGAAAATTTACCCCCATGACAGACATACTTGTCTTGCTTTCTTCTTGCCTATTCTTCTTTTCTTCTTTGTTTTATTTCCTTTAATATTTTATCCATGGCAATTCAATTTTCTCCACAACTAGCAATCATAAAGAGTATGTCGTCTTCTTCCAATGTATATCCCAGTAATCCTTGAATTGTCCGAACCCTTTCTTTACTTTCTTATTTTGTAAAATCGCCGATGTTCTCTTTAGCAAAATTTTAACTATTTTCCTTTGACAATTCTTTATTTTGCTTTCTCTCTTCAGCAGTGTTTGTTGCTACTCTTTTAAGATTTTCAAGTAACTGATTCATATAAGAGTTAACTAGCTTCACTTTGACCCTTTGTAAATTGTAAATTTAACTTTCTCTTTTACTCTGGTAAGTTGTGACAATGCCCCTAGGGTTCTCTATTGACCAATGAATTTGTTAACTCATTAATTGATCCGTCTACTTGTTGGTGAGCAATGCCTGATTAAGTTAGACCAACTTCTCATCTGGAGACTTTCCTCAGGGTTTGCTATTGTTTACAGTCATTGTTGGAAAATTAGGGTTTTCAATAACACGTTCATTTGGTGAAGACTGATTAACATCTTGTTGATGAATTCTCTATTTTTTGCAAGCTTCGAATGTACTGATATCTGTAATCGGCAGGATGATATTCCTTGTAAAAGAGGATTGAACCCTTCATTTTTCCAGATATCACTAAGTTTCCTTCTTTCTCTCTCTCTTTTTTTTTTAAAACCTCCATACGTACGAACTCTTGATATTCATGCCATGGGCCCATCTCTCACCAAATCTCAGGCATCGTCATCAGCTTGATCGAATTACCATTGTCTCTGTACGCGCAGTACCCTATACCTTTTGTGCTGGTCTGCACAATTAGTCATGGTTTACGCGAATCAGAGTAGAGGTCTCAACACACTTGTTAGTCCGATGTTGCATAAGTGCATGTGGCATCCTATACCTTTTGCGCAGCCCCGCACAATCGGTCATAGCTTACGTGGACTGATGTAAACACATAAATTCCTACTCTTTACCTCATTCTTCCTTATGTATCCTTTCTTTCTAATCTTTTTTCTTCTTTCTTTCTTGTCTCCAATATCCTCTCATTTCTCAAAGGCAATATATGACAAAAACTTTGTATACTTTTGTGTGTTAACACACTATCATCCATCCTTCATTGTTTTGCTACGCTACTGATGAAGCAAAATCTACTTTCGACACTACATGACATTGTCTTTTTTCTTTGCAACTGATTTGATCTTCCTTGATACTTTCTAGTATACATATATATTTTTAATACTTTCGACATGTAATACCCTGAAAATTGGGGGTCGTGTATAAACCCGACTCTCGAGTTCCAGACCGTCACTTATGTAAAAAAAATATTTATGATTCAATGTTGTCTGAGTTAAAGCATTCACATGAGTAAAATTATACCAAAATTGCAATTCATACTCCAGATTCAGTGATAAAAGCAAGCGGAAGACTAAAAGATATACATATCACTGTATGGAAAATAAAATAGATCTCAATTGTCTCCAAAGTATGAATACATCTCTGAGTCTCATATACATGTAAATAAATAGAATCAAAATGTCAAAAATAGTCCCACTGAGAAGTCCCGCCAATCCAGGCCACCTAAGCAAAGCCGTCGTGTCACTGTACATATGAGAACTCGTCCTAGTCCTCATCATAATTCGGCTCTTCCTCCTGAATCGCTGCCTCACCTGCATCTAAGACAGGGTCTGGTGGGTGTTGCAAACACCATCCCTTAACGTGGGAGTGAGTAGCTAACTCAGTGGAATAATAGAGTAAAGATTAGCATGTTCTCAAATCAATCATTCGATAATAGTAAAGCAATAAATCAAACATTCCTAATACTGTTGTTAATGCAATATGACGTGACATGATGGATACCCTCACCGACGATCTCCCTCATACGGCACTATCTTACGCCCGCAGCATGCTTTCTTCCCACAGTGCTCCACATGTTCCAAGCACATGCAATGTGATGGTGATATGATTACCGAGTTATTATTAATCCATTCATACAACAGCATTGGGAAACTAAGGTACTTCCCTTATATCAATCCCAACACAGATCCTATTTAGGGTCGTCACTCCTAGTAATCTCATACGATGTATATTTTGTAGGTTGCTGCAAGGGCTGTTGCTCACACTCGTTGCACCGCTCCCCCATCACCTTATCAATACAGGCCTACTGTACTCTCATTGCTACGGAAGGGTCGTCACCTCCCGTAGACTCAGAATACGCTCGCGGTCACTACAAAGGGCTTGTCACCTGATCAGTGTAGGCCGACAGCAAGAATGTAGTGTCCCATACCACCATAATCTGCTCACGAGTCATATGTGCTCACTGGTCACTACGGGGAGGTTTGTGGCCCCAGCGTAAGTCGATAGCTTGACCACGGTGTCCCATACCACTATGCCCGGCTCATGAGTCTTTATGGATCAAGGTACTATAGTTAATAGGGTTTACAATGGTAAGTTCAGTACCCTAGGTTCAAGCAGTTATGACTCATACAAGGTGAACATACAATGGCCAGTCGGGTTACTTGACGGGCTCGACTAGTACGAGCGCATCTCAAGCTGAGCGACATGAAGTGCATAAAACACTTCGCGTGGCCTAACCACTGCCGTCAACTCCAAAACGCGTTCATCGACGCGTCGTTCGTGGTAAGGATTAGCCAACTAAGAATTTACTCGGTTACCGACTGCCTGGACTAGGTATAGTCCCAAACATTTATGAATCCACATTAGCAATTATATAAGAGTAATGGAAATGAAATACAACAATGTGAGCATGTTAACACATGTTATAACATACAACTTAAGTAAATCATCTAACACATGCATTTCATACATATAATGAAATCATGCATATAGCCAACATGTAGAAAATCATTTACATCAGCATATTATTTGAGAATTCAATCTCAAACTAATTCATATCACCATTTAATTCAATACATACTAATACAAACATTTATACGAACACTTAGTCTACACACTTAAGTCTACATATAGTATGTCGACTCAAAGTGTGCATTTGGGCGAATCTCTTCATCAAACTGATTATGCACACATTCCTAATATCCTAATGCGACAAAGAGCCATGTCAATCATATCAGCAAAATATGGATGAAAACAGTATTTCCAACAAATGACTAAAATGCCCTAAATCTTATATTTTTCGTCTGCTTACGAAACAGGAAACGGACAGCATGTTGTACATGTCAAACGATATTGTCGTCGATAATCTACTATTAAACGACATTGAAAGCGTTGAAATCAGCCAATCAAAGTGTTTAGAATCCGCACCTTTTCCCTAGAGGTGAACCGATTCGAACGGAGCGTATACACTTCGTCCACGGCGAACCGGGAACCTAATACACAAGATCTGTAAGCTACTTCGCTAAGGGATTCAATGGAACCTTAAATCAGCAAAAGGTTAGGATTTTCCTTACCTAGAAGTGCAGCGGAATCACCGAGAAAGTGATTGAGGTACGTGGCTTAAGCACGTGTTGCAGGTAGTGCAAGCAGAACGAAGTTCTCTCCCACTCTCTCTCACAATCTCTCACCTTTTCTCTCACACCAGCTAGGGTTTCTAGCAAATTCGGATGGGTGGGAGAAGTAAGGGTTTAAGGCCCTTTTATAACCTAAAACATTTCCAAAAGAGACTTGGGAACAATGTTTACTTGATGCCTAACCAAATCGGGGCTGTTTCGGTCCAAAAAGATATTTCGGGAGGTCCCCTGGCCAAACGCGATCGGACTTAAGCTCATGCACGTCGGATGTCGCTCACATCCCATTTTCAGACCAGTAGTGTTTGTAGATCGCACGTGGCGGTCCAGTTTCAGTTCAGCGGTCATCGCACGTAGATCAGGTCTACAAGTCTCATGATATGAAAGAGAAATTTTTTCTGATCCGAGGGTGTAATTTGGCTGAATTCTGACGGTCAGAATGCTTAATAATAATGCGCCAAGTCGTGTGCCAGATTTGAATTTCAAAATTCCAAATCTAACCCTATTCTCACTCTCTTCACTCCAGGCTCAATGAAATAGCCTCTGAATGTTGGTTGGACTTGATTTTCGAAATGATTGTCAAGTCCAGCTAGGCGGTTATAACGGTCTAAGATTGTAGGTATCGGACTTTTGACGCACGGTCTAGATCCAATTCAAAGTTTCAAAGGGGTCCTGAGAACAAATCGGTTTAGAGTTTGATTCGAGGTTTCAGAGTATTATAGTGTCATTGGTTCTACTCATTTTGGGTCTTGTAGAACGTATTTAAAGTGATCAGGGATGATTTACAGCTACTTTAGTGTTGCGCTAGCTAACTTACGCTTATTTTCTAAAGGAATTAATCCTACGCGATTTCTGGTCGAGTTGGTACTCGAGTCCAAGTATGGATTTTTTCAGGGCGTTACATGACATTACCTCACTTCTTCTTCACTAAGTGATCCTACCAGCCATGGTAAGATGCATTTTACCAATTTCAATGACTTCACACATAAGCTTTCATACAGAAGCTCCCGCTGTTTTGTAGGACTGAAATGCTTACGAGTAAGAGGAAGAGCCTCAACTTCCTCGCAATGGAAGTGCTTCTGTATGATGCCCATTATTTGGTCGGCATGTGAATACAACTTTGCATAAAATTAGCTGAATTTGAATTGGCTCCAGCACTCTGAATGCTTTCTATTAAGCGTCTAAAATTGTCGAACTGACTTTCTTCTTAAGCATGCTCCTGAGCAAACGATAATTCCTTTTCTACCAATGGGAATATAACCTTATCCTCAGCAATGCTGTAGAAGATGCACACTTCGGCAATGGATTGTAACCTCTCATTGAATGCTGATAAATTAGAGAAATCTTCTGAAAGTTGTATCTTCCTTGCCTCTTCAGTTATATCATTTAACTCTCTTGTTATAGCACTGTGCCACTATAATATTTCATCAATTGGATGTGCTACAATTGAATCACCAGCTGACTCCAAATGTTTCCTTTTTCCAGTCTTGGAAGATTCACAAGCGCACCACCCTCTCTTTGTTTGATCTATTAACTAGCCATGTGTGAGATCCACACAACATCGCAGTCGAGGATCATCTTCAGAACTTTTAATGACCTTGGCAGTATTTTTTTCCTTCCATTCAGGCGAATATGACCTTGTTGAAGAAGCTTTTTCATATGGGACTATCTTGCACAAGCAATTCAACATATCTTGATGTTCATCAAGTGAAATAGATGAAGAAAGCCATGGAAGGAACTCTGCCATCATATTCATAGGGATGCTGCAAAAGAATTGCAAGACCAAGGCAGCCTATTCTTTGAATGAGAACTTATCTACAAGCAAGGGGAACTGCAAAAGAACTCCAAGACCTGTGCTTAGACACGTGTTGACTAACTGATGTTTGAATCGCTCCCGTACAAGAAGTTAACTCTCTCTAGAAACTGTCATTGTTCTAGCATGATTTTTCTTTGATCGAAACTGGTTTGATCTTTTTTTTAACACTTTTTGGTGGAAGTCTATCGGATGTGAAGCAAACCATTATATTAATCAGGAGAAAGATCACCGCGGTATATCTGTTATTCAGTTAATGAATAAAATTATACTTTATTTTCAGAGATAAAGGGGAGGACGTTCCCGTTGAGAGTCACCATTTTGACATCTTTATAGACGCCAAAAAGTGATAAATGTTCTCGTAATATTTTCTAAGTTACCATCGAATAAAAATTCCTCAGCAGAATCGCCATTTTATTTCGACAAGAAACAATAGCATTCGATTTTGAAAATTTATTCAATGATAACAAAGAAATAATGAGAGAACATTGATCACATTTATTCTGAGTTCAATTACATCCTTGGATTCCCTTGATTCTGAAAGCAAAGCACAATCAATTAAATTAGATGAGACAGTCAGATAGAAATTTTGGAAGCATTCGGGCGCCTGCTTCGATTATCTCCTAGTACTTAGGAGGAATTGTTGATTTGATCAACCAATCTCGGGCTTGACATCAGTTCTGAACATCCTTCCAGTCATTCTTCCTTGAATCTTCCTTGAAATGTGGAGCAGTCCTGTTAAACGGGCCTAAAAACTCGTCCAGAATGTAAGATTACGGGGTGCCACCATCCGATCAGCTCAAAACTTTACATGTAGCCATGATACCACAAATTAACCGTACATGTCAAATTTCGGCTCCTGAATCTCTGTAGAAATGGCCAAATTGATAAATTAGCCCCTAAGATCATGATTTGGGGCCCACCTGTCATCTGGATACACTTCAAACTCAGTCTCAATGCATTAAACATAATGACAAAGCAGATAGACGGAGCAGATTTTCCACGAACATCATGTCGGGACCACATGTACATCGTATATACATGAAACACAAGTGCGCCCAACGTGCACCAGATTTCTCAAAGTCAGTCAGCGCTTGCTGACCGACTCTTCTTCTTCATTTCACAAAAATGCAACAGCGTTCTTACCACTCTCATCGTTTTTGTGTAGTGTGGTCCACTCATCATCCAGTTCGATGATCAGAACCGTTCACTTGTCTCTGGAGGGAGGTATTAACCTTGCCTAGGTGAGCTTTTGACCCCATGCAAAGTGTTGTAGAATCTTAACCGTTGAGTGTAAGATGGACAGTGGAGTAGATAAGCTCGTGGGCCATGCTGATTTCATTCCAAAAGGGGTCCTTCTTGAATGGTTTTTCGTCTTGAAACCAATGAACAAAGTGAATTTTCCAAACAACTTTAGTAAGTGGGCCACCGCTCTTCACAGAGTCGACGTACGTCGACTCTGTTGAAAACAGAGGTTCCGTCTTTCTGTTATGGGTCACCATCATACAGTGAAAGGTAGATCTGAGCCGTCTGTCAGGTAAAGGAATAAAAACCCATTAAAACCATGTTGAGCTTTCATGATCATGTTCTTTCTCATGATCGCTACAACGATCAAAAGAAGACCGTTTGGCTGCTTTCGTGGCTTGATTATCTAGGTGGGTCAGGTCAACAGATGATCAAAACTCACCATTCACGGTTGAAATCTCGAAAGGGATCCAGTGGATGGTGTGGATCTCTTAAAATATGGCTATATTGGGCCCCACCAACAATACAGTGGAAGGAAGAAGCTTTCTTCCTCTGTTTACACACGACCATAAATCTAGTCAGTGG
Organism: Magnolia kwangsiensis; assembly: GCA_037074715.1. Taxonomy (NCBI): domain Eukaryota; kingdom Viridiplantae; phylum Streptophyta; class Magnoliopsida; order Magnoliales; family Magnoliaceae; genus Magnolia; species Magnolia kwangsiensis. The sequence continues at coordinate 70,263,486 of CM073583.1, forward strand.
CACGGTTTCGCGCAACGAAATCCTTCCTCGGACAACATTTTTGGGCATATAGCTTATGGGAATTCTCCCATTCTCATTGTGCGGTCCTGCGTAAAGGGTCTTCTTCAAGTTCCTTTAAAAAGTGGCGCAAAGGCCATCTCCACGTCAGTTGCGCGGCTGTGTGCAAGCAACCTCAGTTGCACGGGCCCGCGCAGGGACTTCCTTCTCTTTCTCTCATTTCTTTATCCCAGGTGGATGTAGCATGAGGAGCAGCAGGGAAGACTCATAGAAGAAAGCTCCAACTTCTCCCTCACTTTCTCTCTCTTTTCTCTCTTCTCTCCCCAAATTCGTATGGAATGAAAGAGCAAGGGTTTAAACCCTTTTTATAAGCCCAAACATGACCAAAATAGACTTGGGGCCAAGGTATACTTATTTTGTAACCAAAGAGGGCTTGTTCTGATCCAACGGAGCATTTCTGGAGGTCCTGTGACTGAATGCGGTCGGACTTAAGCTCCTTGACATTGGATCTAGGTCAGGCAGAGTTTCAGACCGATCGAATTTCCAGATCGACCATGGTGGACCAGTTTCAGTTCAACAGTTATGGAAACTCGATCGGAGCTACAAGTACTATGACATGTAAGGGAAATTTTTTCTGATCCGAGGGTGAAATTTGATTGAATTCTGACGGTCAGAACGCTTAGAAAAAGCGCACAAGTGAACGTGCCAGATTTCATAAATTATATTTATTTCTCACACTCTTCACTCTGGACCCAAGGAAATCGTCGTGAGACATCATCTGGACTTGATTTTTGAGGTGATTTTCAAGTCCAACTAGGCGGTCATATTCGTCTAAGTTTGGGATAATCAGACTTCCGACGTGTGATCCAGAGCCGATACAAAGTTTCAAGGTGCTCCAGAGAGCAATCGGGAATAGAGTTTGATCCCATGATTTACGGTATTGTAGCGTCACCTATCCTCTATGTTTTGGCTCTAGCAAATCGTATTGAAAGTGATTGGTGCGAATTTCACAGGTCGTCTAGTGCAGCGCTAGGTGATTCTCTTTAGATTTCTAAAGGAAGTAGCCTATAATGATCTCTGTTTGAGATGAAATTTGGAGGGTGGAGCGAGGGTGTTTGGAAATGAAAGAAGGAAGAGTTTGGAGGGGTGGTTTTTACCAAAAATCGGACGTTTGGAGCAAAAGGAGAGCTTGGAGGGTCACTTTGTGAAGGAAGTACTTGATTGGGGTGTTTTTAACGAAAGACCCCGCATACCAGGGGGCTACCCTAGGCCCCAAACACCTCCAGCCCGAAGCCCAGACCCAACCGATGATTTTGACCGACGATGCATCGCGGAACCGGCGATGCCATCGCCGACCAAACTCACAACTGGTGATGGCCGCCATATGGGCTGGGTTCCCCCTGCCCCCAGGGTCCCAAAAAAGTATGGGGCCCATGTTGGATCATTGTGGATTAGCGTGGGTGGGCCCACAATTCCATTCGAGGTATTTCGGGGCCAGTTTGCAAATCAAAATAAATTTCTGCAGTGTATAGCATATGATTTTGGGGTAGGAGACGCTAATCTATCGAACTAACCTATCTATTTTGTTAGATTCCAAAAGGTTAAGGAGAAAAGTCTATTTTACCCAGTTATTTACTATTCAAGGTAATTTTTAGCTTCGGTATTATTCTTCATCATGAAGACCTTAGGATTAGTGGTCTTTACTATTTAGACTTGAGAATTTGTGGCTAAGATGGAAGTACTTAGAGAAATTAGAAGAATGAGGTGGTGAAGGCTGAGATTTTGAAGGAAATAGGGAAAAATTGATTTTTAAACCTTGAGATTGATCATTGAGAGTGAAATGGTTGACCCATTGCCTAAGGACATCTAATTCCAGGTTGGCAAAAAATCCGGGGTGTTACAGCTATGCACGTGGGACCTACTACACACGTGTGGAGGTGGGACCCACCTTTGTGTATGTTCTGTATATCCACACCGTCTGTTCATCCATGTGGGTCCCGCACATGATGCATATGTATATCCACCATCCGTTTTGGACAGCTGGAAATCCACCGTGATGTGAGTGACTTATGCATGGACCTCATGCTACATGCGTTTCATCCAGCTGTCCAGTTGTGGGCCCTAGTGATGGATGTGCTATATCTAAACTGTCCCTCCACTTCACATCTAGACTATCCATCAATTTTGTTGGTGGGGCCCTGCCCTGCTATATGTGTTTATCCCTACGGTTCATCCAGCAGCAGATGGCTGCTGGGTTAACGTCAGCAATTCTGTGGGGCCACATGTGTTATTTAAGCACCGTCCGTACTTGGACGGTGTATATTCTCACCGTCCATTTTCTAGACGGTGAACCCTCCCTGCACAAGTATACGAGTTGGGTGTGGGGCCTACCATGATGCGTGTGGTATGCATCCCGTCCATTATGGGTAGAGTAGGTGTACCTCCTACCAACAGCACCGCACTGCTATACTGGCGCAACAGGCTCTGCACAGCCCCATCATGACATATGTATTATATTCCGTCCATCTATTTTGGGATGAGGGGCCATTCCACACGTGTGGGTAGGTGGACCCCACCTTGATATATGTACTTTATTTACATGCTCTACGTCCGTGGCCCACCTTGATGTATGATTGTATATCCAGCCATTTGTCTAGTTGGGCTAGACATGAGCCACCATGCTGCACCTATTTCATCCTTGCCGTGTGGTTCAACTAGATGTGGACCCCACCGTGATGTACATCTGTACAGTCCGTGGGACGTAGGGCCACCATGATTCATGTGTTGGATATTCACAACGCCTAGGACAGTGGTCCACCTGGATGAGTTCGCTATATATCCAAGCTGCCTATCCTTTTTTTTTTTTTGGATTATAGGCTGCCCATTGGGCCCATTTTGGTGGTGCAACAGGCCCACCTTGAAGCATGCATTATAGGCAATCTGTCTACCTAATTTCCCAGGTTATGGGCTACCCCATTAGGCACACCTTGAGATATAATGGGCCCATCGTGATGTATGTGGTATAACCACGCCGTCTAGTCCGCTAGACGTGCGACCCAGTATTATATATGTTGTTCATCCATGTCGATCATTCGGTGGGCCCATTTCAAATGTGCAGGCCCACCTATTGTGTATTTATGGCCCATTAGCGAGGCCCATTGTAATGTAATTTCGACCCATATGTCGTGGCCCGTTATGATATATTTTCGATCCATATGATGTGGCCCATATGATGTAATCGAGGCCCATGAGTAGGGTCCACCTATTGTGTATATGAGGCCATTAGTGTGACCCATTGATGCGGCCCACTTGCTGCATTTGAGGCCCATGGGTTGTGGCCCGTATGATGTATCTGAGGCCCATGTGTAAGGCCCACCTGTTGTGCATATGTGAACCTTGAGTAAGTCCCATTGTATGGTATATTAGATCTTTGTGTGAGGCTGTGGGCTCATTATACGTTTGGCTCTATGTGAGCCACTGCTTGGGAGCGATGTTGGTTGAATGTCCACATTGATGGGCAATGATGGTTGGATGTCCACATTGTGACCTTCCCTTGGGCCGATTGTCGATTCCGATTATCGAGGCAGACTCCGATTCTGATTTCGATTATTAAGGCCGATTTCGATTGCCAAGGCCGATTACCGAGACCTATATGATGTATATGTGACCCATAGTTGAGACCCATTGTAATGTATCTGTGGTCCTTGGGCAAGGCCCATTGTGTTGTATATTAGGCCTTTGTGTGAGGCCGTCGGTCCACTATATGTTAGGATCTATGAGGGCCATTCCTTGGGGCAATGTTGGTTAGATGTCCACATTGCCTAGACCGATTGTTGATACCGATTATGAGTATGTGATAGCATAGCGTCATGATACATGCCCATACGCATCATCTACATGTTTGTTATGAGATGTGGTTGACCATTGCATATGTCATTGGGCATGTTGTTATGAGACTCCCTGATAGGCGAAGATTGTCTCACATGATCACACGGTATGTGCTGGATAGATGCATGACTGGATTACATGAATCATGCATCTTGTATTATATTATGTTGTACTGTATGCCCTAGCGACATCAGGGTCGTAGCCTCCACAGAAATTTTGTGGATGGCCAGATAGGATACCAAAAATCTGTTCTACATGGGGTGCTATAAATATCCCTGGGTGAAAGTCCCTAAACCCTCTTGGTTCTAAAGGTTTCTCTAATGTCTAGACCGAGTGGATGTATGAGCGCATGAGGGCCGTATACTGTTAGGCCTCGTCTCCCACTGTGTCGTGATCGGTTGGAAGGGGGTGCGGCTTTACCTGCCCGAGAGGAGGGACAAAGCTAGGCTGAGTTTGACCAGCTCCAGGAATGGGTCCGCTATCGACGAGCCGGGCCCGATATTGGACGGTGCATAGTGAGGTCTCTTCCACTCACCTTATTACGAGTGATGGGGCAGCAAACTGGTTTGGAGTGTTATAGATCCTTGTGATTTTTCAGAGAGGAATCGTACTGATATGTGAACTTATTGAGTAAGAGTTTCATGCTCATTCATTCACTATCCACTCAGGCTGGTGGTGCGCAATTAATTGTTGTGTACCTTCGTTATTGCAAGAATTTTAATTGTGCGCGTGACTAACCTGAGATTAGGATTTTACTACATTGAGTTTGACTATCTAAATTTAGGTATGGGACTGGTTTGGATAGAAGTCCCTTGTTGTGGACCCTGTAGCCTGCAATACTACGTACTAACATCCCGACTTCATACTCTAGCATGGTCATTTCATTCGCATCACATATTGTATTACATCCTCGGCATCTGATATTTGGCTCTTTATGACTTCTTAGTACATAGCTGTTCTATATTGCATATTCTGATATTGATTGACTTATGGACTTGTCCATACTTCCGCTTACTCTGTCATCATATGATTTATGATCTTGTCAGTATTTCTGCTTACTCTGATAATTCATGATCTTGTCAGTATTTATGTTTACTCTGATAATTCATGATCTTGTCAATTTCTCTACTTATGCTGATAATGTATGCTTTATGGATTACCGATAATTTCAGTATTGATGGCATTGTATTGAATACTTAACATTTACTTTGTTCACACACTTACACCACCATCTAAGCTTTCTATAAGCTTATGCACGATAGATGCGTGTAGGTGATGTTAGGTTGCAGCAGTGTTGAACTTGGAGTGTGCAGCAGTCTTTTGGAGCATAATTTTCGATTTATGTATTTCCCTTTCAGCATTGTACTAAAATGATTATATTAGTGGATATGTGACAATGATGTTGCCTTTGTGAATTGGAAAATCTTGTGGTTATACTTATTACGAGATAAATGTACAAAAAATAAAAAATCTTCTTTGTAGGATCCCAGGATCAGAATTTGGCGTATGGATGCTAGGAGTCGAGAATGGGGTATTACGGAGGCTGTTAGCACCGGATTCGGCAATCGGGATTCCTATGAATCCGATTTTCAGGTTTGGGGCGTGACAACATGAAGCTAAGCAATGCTAATTATGTAAATTTGAGACACTCAACACCTGTGGGTACGATGAGTCTTTCAACTTTACGTCATAAGCATCATTTACTGCACTCGTTCATGTCCCTGCAAAATGTTGATTATCTATGTTTTCATCATCGTTCGCATAAAATGTGAACGCAACTGAATGTAATCCTTTAACTGAATTCCTAATATCACAAGTCTTTATTCATGAAAAGTTTCACCTATTGAGGTCACTATTGTGGCTAACATAATCGGATTCAATCCCATAAATTTTGACTTTAGGACTTAGGATTGTGATTATAATCCTTCCCTCAATGGATTAATTATATAAATCAGTCTGATTTGGCCCACAAGGCAGTTGATATTGATCGTTAGGAGAATTTGAGGAACCTTAAAGAGAAACAGACGTGTAGGTTTCGCCTTCCTCATTTCAATGGTGTATATCAATTTTGAAAAGATGGGTAATGGGCTTACAAAAGACAAATTAAGACTCTGTATAATCTGATCATCATCAATGAGTATTATAAGTCTAGCCTTTAACACTCACACGATAAACAGTTGGCATGAAACGATTCAGATGGATTGTTAGATCCTTACATTAGTGTCCATAAGATGGACAGATTCAATACAATACTTAAGATCCACACAACGAAAGGTCCATATTCTTTATTGTCCATCTAGTGAATGATCCAGATTATAAGCTCATTTAAAACTAAACAGGAGATTCAAATCCAAGAAATAGGTCCCAAAATTGGCCCTAAAGAGAAAGCCCAAACATTAAACATGTATTCAATATGCCCTGAGTTGGGCTGAATAAAATGGTATGTGCGTAGAATGAGAGCTTCATTGGTCAATCACTAGGCTTTAATTGGGCCCCAAAATTAACTGGAGTGTGTTCATAAATGTTAAATGAATGTGAACCAAATCACTCCTAAAAGATAGGCCAACCTACGCCTCGAACACATGGCCTACGGATATGGCCTATTATTGGAATGAAATGGCCAATGGGTTCGCTGGATGGCTAAAACAATCGGGCGTAAGCCCATTCATAATTAACACAAAATATCAAGGCGAATTTGTGGCCTATAAGGATGGTCCACATCATTACTCGGCCCATACGGAAGGACCAAAAATAGATACCATACACATAACCCATTGAAGTGGCCCGATACATTGATGAGGGTTGGGCCCTTGAGCCCGAATTGCTAGAACTTATGTACAGTGGGCCCTATAACTGGGTCAGACCCAATCCAACTGAACAGGTAGTACAAATCGGGTCCCATCTTGGGTCTAGAAGGTGGGCCCGTAATCTAATGGAAATTGGGTTCCGTCGCGGGTCTAGGAGGCGGACCCGAAATCTTTCGAAACCGGGTCCACGGACCTGATTAAATGCCTAAGAGGCAATTGCCATGTCCATCGAGAAAAAAAAAAACTCGGACAACGAGAGAGAGAGAGAGAGAGATGTTGCGAACTCGCTCGCTGTCCTCCTGATCAGCGGAGAAGATGACACTGGCCTCCCTCTACCATGATTTCCGGCATCCCAACGTCACCGGATTGGCTATGAAGAGACAAAATGCTGTCGAAAATCATGGCTGCGACTGTTACTAAGGAGATGAGGACTGAGATGCCTGCAATGGCTGTATAGGCAATGTAGAGGGGTTTTGAAGTCACCACCTTCGACTGTTGGATTGCAGGATGATAATGGTTTTCGGCCCTCATAGTCACATGTAAGAGTTCTCACTATTTGATTTTTGAAATCCCTAATTGTTTTTAATTTGGGGATAGAAATCCCCAAAATCTCTTATGGGAATCAGAATCCAAAATCCCTAAAATTTCCTGATTTGGGGTCAGAATCTAAATTCCCAATCTGTGACATGGGATATGAAATCCCTAATTACCGTTTTGGGAATCAAAATCCCCAATAGTTAATTTTGGGAATTAGAATCCCTAATTCTAGATTTGATTCTAAATCCTTAATAGATGTCAATTTGGGAGTTAAAATTCCTAATCACTGACTTTGGAAATTCAAAATCCCTAGTTTTCTGATTTGGGAATTGAAATTCCTAATCACCTAATTTGGGATCGAAATCTCTAATTGCCGGATTTGAGGTTCGAAATCCCAATATGTTACTGAATTGGGGTTTAGGAATCTGAAATCCCCAATCCATGATTTTGGAAATCGGAATTCGAAAAACCCTAATTAAGGATTTGGGAATACAAAATAATCCCTAATTACTAGATTGATTCTCCATACCTAATGCACAGAGGCTCTGATACCAACTATTATACTTGATACAGAATAGCCTAAGGATCTTCTGTGCATTGATGTGGAGATCTGGAGATTTGAATACATGGCGTACCTGATTGAGATGCCATCACTGTAGATAGGATGCCGGAGTATTCCTCTCCTTACACCCTTAGAGAAGCTATGATGGGGCTAAAACTTCTGTTGGTGGTGTTGGATTGGGGACCTAGCCCTATTTTATAATGCAGATGACGGAGGAGTTTGAAACCCATCAAAACTCCTCTCCCTATGGCTCCACATGAATTTGACAATCCTAGTTCCTCTAAAACATTGTATGTATCACAATTGTAGCAGTCCACCCCTTACACGAATTTCTGAATGTATCACAACTTAGTGGGTCCCATTGGTATACCCGATCACATTATCCAACCCTTAGGACAATCCAGACCATTGAACAATAAGAAGTGAGTTTGTAAAATTATGATAATGGGTGTTTTATTAATATAGCCAATATAACTGTACTAGCCAATCAAGAAATTGTAAATGGAATTGAAATGAAGGATTTGAAGCCGACTCTAGAAAAATTGGAGGATTCTCATGCTCAAGTTCAAGATCATCTAATGGAAATAAATTTGAGAACAGAACATCCTAAACCAATATTATTAGTGGACTGTTAGATTCCCAAGCACAGAATAAACTCCTTAATTTACTTAAAGAGTTCGTCGATTACTTTGTTTGGAATTATCATGAGTTACTTTGACTAGACCAACATTTGGTCGAATACAAGTTACCCATGAAGGAGGGATATTGGCCACACAAACAACCGCCTAGGCAGATGACGATTGAGGTAACATAAAAGATTAATGAAGAAATTGAGCATCTTTTGAAAGCAGGTTTCATTAAACCTATTAAATATGTCGAATAGATTTCAAACATATTGCCAATTTTATATATATATATATATATATATATATATAATGGTAATCTTAGATTGTGTATTGATTTTTGAAATCTAATCGAGCCGCACAAAAGGATGAGTGTCTTATGTTATGGCCGATCAATTAATCGATCAGGCAGTTGAGTATCAAATGGTATCCTTTATGGTCTTCCATTCAAGATATAATTAAATAAATATTGCAGTAGAAGATGTCCCAAAAAAAACCTTTAGATGTCCTAGTTCTTTGAGTATGTTTTATTGGGTTGTGATACTTTTTGGGCTTAAGAATGTTGGAGCTACTTATTAAAGAGAAATGAATGTCATTTTTCATGATATGATTAGTCGTTTCATGTAAAATTATATCGATGATGTAATGGTCAAATCGGCTAGTGTGACTGAGCATATCGACCATTTACGACTATTGTTTGAAAAGATAAGGATTCATAAATTGAAAATAAACCCTCTTAAATACGCTTTTAGTGTATCGGCTAAAAAATTGGGCTTTTTTTAACATTAAAGAGGAATTGAGATAGATCAGCATAAAGCACAAGCAATAGTGGAAGCTCGGCCACCAAAAACCAAAACTGAATCACAAAGGTTTCTTAGTAATGTTAACCTTATATGGCGATTTATGTCTAATTGCACTAGAAAAACTAATGTGTTTTCTTCTTTGTTGAAGCTAAAACAAGGAGACGAGTTTAAATGAGAGACAAAGCATCAATTGACTTTCGATCGCATTAAAGAGTATATGTCCAAGCCACCAGTGGTAATGTCAGCAGTAAAAGGTCCACCGCTTAAGTCATACATTTCAACTTCTAAAGAGTCTATTGGAGCTTTGTTGGTATAAGATGACGATGATTGGAAAGAGCGAGCAGTCTATTATCTTAGTTAAACATTACTATATATTGAGAGGTAATATTTTGCCATGGAAAAAGCTATGATTTTCATTGTACTTTATGGCTACAAAGTTACAACATTATTTGTTGGCCAAGATAGTCAGTGTAATAACAATAATTGATCTAATAAAATATATGTTAAATCGACTGATTTTGAATGATTGAATTGATAAATGGATTATTGTATTGTCCGAATATGACTTGCTTTATGTACTACAAAACACTGTAAAAGAACAGGCCATTGTAGATTTTCTGGCCAATCATCCTTCTGATATAGATGTGCAACTTCCTATAGATGCCTTAGATGTGTATGTGGTCTCTCAACCATCTTGGAAACTGATATTTGACGGTTCAAAGACCGACAAATGATCAGGATCAGGAGCAGGGATCATTTTGATTGATCTGATTGGTAGAAAAAAAGAATTCGCGTTTTAACTTGAGTTTTATTGTACCAATAATCAAGCCGAACATGAGGCTTTGATAATCGACTTATTGTTGATCAATTTAGGAGTAAAAGCGGTATTGATTATGGGCGATTCTTTATTAGTAATAAACCAACTCATTGGGTTGTTTAATTACTCAAGTACCATTTTACAATCATATTATTTGTTGCCAATAGAATTGCTAAGTAAATTTGACGAGGTTAAGTTAAAACATATATCTCTTGAAAGCAATATTTATGTCAATGAAATGGTACAGTTAGCATTAGGACTTTAAATCGCATAAGGATTTGAAGAAAGAATGATTACATTTCAAAGAAGATCCTATCCCTTAGTGTTTCAAAGGAAATCGACCAACAAGATTTGCCCGGTCGAAGCAAACAATGATATTGGAGAACTCCAATTATAGAACATCTTTGGTCTTCATAGAAGAATGTTGGTTAAGATATTAAAAGTCAATAATAAATTATGTGTTGATCGATGAGGAGTTGTTTCGAAAATGAGCTAATAATGAGTTGTTATGTTTGATTAAGGAGGAATCTATGTTGGCTATGGGTGAAGTGCATGAAGGAATTTGTGGGGCACACCAAGTCGGAAAGAAGATGAGACTTATGCATCGGTGCTATGGGTATTTTTAGTTGAGCATGTCATCCGATTGTGACTGATATGCTAAAGGATGTGAAGCATGTTAGAAACATAGGCCGATACAACATGTGCCCATCGAACAAACTACATTCCATCATCAAACCTTGGCCATTTCCAGGATGGGCTATTGATTTGATAGGGAAGATCTACCCTTCCGTCATTTAAGGACACGATTTCATTATCATGGCGACTGATTATTTCACTAAGCAGGTGGAAACAAAGCCAATGTTAGGAACAGATCATCAAGAAATTATTGAGTTTATTTAGCTCATATAATTCATCGGTTTGGAATCCCTGAATCGATCACGATGGATCGAGGAGAATCATTTTCATCTAAATAGGTCAAGGAGATAGCCGATGAGTATAAGATTAAATTAATGCATTCATCACCTTATTATACTCAGGCTAATAACCAAGTTGAGGATAGTAATAAGGTTATTAAAAATACTTTACGAAAATTTATTAATGAAAATCCTAAACAATGGCATGTTAAATTATCAGAAGGTCTTTGGGCATATCGTAATTCATTGCGAACAAGCACATGAATGAATCCATTTAGATTGGTGTATGGACATGATGTTATGTTGCCATTAGAAGTGATTGTCCCATCATTGCAGGTAGCGTATCAAGCAAATTTAACCCCAACTGAGTTCATAGAAGCCATGCTAGTTGAATTTAAGGATTTATACGAAACTCGGCTAAAGGCATTGGATTCCGTTATGATAAACAAGGCTAAAGTTGCTCGAGCATACAACAAAAATGTAAAAAAAGAAAACTTTTAGCGAAGACATTATATTTTAGAAAGTAATATTGCCTATTGGGATTAAAGATATTGCATTTTGTAAACGGTCACCTATATGCGATGGACAACAAACTGTGGTAAAAATTCTTTATGGAAAATATGGAAAGATCGGGCCAAGAGATAGATGGAATAATCACAAATGGCTTGAAAATGATCAAAATCAGTCATGAAAACATAAGTAAATAGAAATATAAATATTATATTAAGGGCCGAACATTATCAAAATACAACCGACTGGCCGATTACATAAATAAATAATAATAATAAGAGAGCAAAGAAAAGAAAATAGAAGGCTTGGTCGTAGAATAGATTAGGTGTATGTGGCCTTCATCTCCTTGAATTTTTTAACAACTCATTCCATGATGAGTTCAGTTTTTCTTCTTTGAGCCTTCCAAGACTCCTTGCTTTTAGAACTCAATCTAGAAATTGCAAGACTTGATCGATCCAGTGACTGATGAGATCGACCTTGTGCTCTGCTTCTTTCATTCACTGCTCTCACACGACTGAACCTGATATAGATCAACTTAAGAGTTGATGAAGTTTAGGAGGGTTTAGGGATATTCTAGACATCTTCTAGGATAAAGTCTCTCAGTTTACTGAATATCATCGATGATCTCTCTGCGTTGAACTTGCAGAGTTCTAAGCATCACTTTGTTAAAGTGATGTTGTCGCAATCCAGTGCATGCGATGATACCAAGCCTAGTCATATTGATCGGAGAGGATGTTGGTTTGCCTGTGGATGGCTACACACTTGTTCGTGTGAGCGTCAACATCTTCTAAAAATTTTTTAACGCCAAAATATGCATCGACGATGCTATGGAGCTTTGTTAAGGCGTCCAAAAGTTTAGTTAGAGGAGCATCATCCTGAGCAGTGCGTTGAATATCGTGAATGAAGGAGTAGATGTTATATTGAAGGGTGGAATGGTAGAAGGTTTCAAAATCCATGTCCAAGATTTCTCTCAGAAGCCTTTGAGCCCAATCGGTAGTAGACTTGGGGGTAAAAGCCATTAAAGAGGGAAAGAGTGCTTGAAGATGAAAGAAATGAAATTGGATGTGCAGCAGAATAAGCACCCGTGATTCCTTTAAATAGGTATTCAAGACGAACAATCACACTTAAAGACAAGGCATCGTGTTAGTTAGAGTGTTTTCATAATGGTGTGAGATGGTTCTTAGGGACAGAAAATGAATGGGTGCATGACTAATTATGCATTGCTTGTCATTAATACAGTTATGCATCTAAAAAAAATGTCACATACCAGAGAACAAAACACAGAGAAGTTCTTTGATCGATTGCATTAAAGATGAAAAATTACATAGCTGATAAGGGATAGGTACAAAAGCAATCAGAAAATGAAAGATGAGAAATATGCAATTGCTTGATGAAGCTTCGACCGTTTGGTTTCTTGCTGATGAAGAGAAGCTTTGGTTTTAGCTTCAGAATGTGCAATCTCGCTAATTAATGGGGTTTGTTCTTGCATGAAGGCACCCATTTGGTTGATTTCGGCCCTCTAAGCCTGTCTGTATTTGATAAGTGATTTTCATTATTCCTTTAACAACCTCAATTTATCCTACATTGCCGACATTTGAGTCTCTAGATCGGTCAATAAAGCATCTCACACCTTCAGGTTGTTGTAGGCCACAACAAGTTGCTCCTTAGTAGATATGATCGTCATTATCTTGGAGGAGGCGACCAAATACTCGTCTTGCAGTCTATCAACCGTAACGACTGTATCCCGATATTCATGAGTCAGGCTTAAGAATTCATACAGTGCAAGTAGCCTTCCTGACAATGTTTTATCCGACTGAGTGAGAGTTTGGTATGGTTGAACAAGGTAGTTCAGTCTCTCGATCGATTCTGATGTCAACAAAACTAGATTGGATGAGGATTCATAATTCTTCGTACAGTTGATGAATTTCCATTAAAGGTGCAAGAGACTTGACCACCGGGATATCATGAGGAAAGGCTTGATCGAAACAAGATAGTATATCTTCTATAGGGAGCAAGTACTCTAAAGAAGGTAACACATGAGAATTTACGAGTAGTGGAGTGACGATGTCGTCCATTGCAATCTCTGTACTTCTATCAGGAGCAATTTCAATTTTCTAAGATATCTCTTGCTCAAGGGTTTCTGCTTCATCCAAAGCAACGATCTGATGCTCATCAACCACATCAATTGATTGATCGGTCAGTTATGAGGGAGAAGACGGTTGAATGGAAGGTAAGATCGATAGTGCAACTAGTTGTGCAATTTCTTGATCTAGACCAAATGCAGGAGATGCAGTTATGGATTGCTAAAAGATATTGAAGGACTCCATAGGTTGGTATACTATTACTACCTCTTAGCTTTCAATTTGACATGTGGGTTGCTAAGTATCTCTTGATGTTTTCTTTGAGTAAGAGACATCAACTGTCTTGGCCTGAGATTGGGCAGCGTTAACAGGAGTGTTTGAACTAAAAAACTCAACCTAAAGAGTTGATGCAACAATTAACTTATTAGCGGCTGAGAGTTCTCTAATTACTATGGAAAGAATAACATAAAGTCACCTTAAGGGACTATGTAATCATTGCAAGAAAAGAAGGGGTGAATTATTGAAATAACATCTACCTATATCTAACTGAACAACAACTGTAATGAATCAATCGTCCGCTGGTGAAAGTTTGGCAAGATCAATGACTAAAGCCAAAAATTGATTGAAGCAAGGAAAATGAGGAGGATTAAGACGATATGGCTTGAGATATTAGTTGAAATGAAGATTACGATCATTTAATCTTTCATTTTCATGTTACCATTTATTCAATGCCCTATTAAAATGAGCATCTTTATGTTTCTTATATGTATCTTCCATCTCCCAAGAGTATCTAGCATGAGATAGAGACCTAGCTAGAATTTAGTTTTATAATATTTCTCAAAATCTGTAATTGTTTTAGCCAAATGGGTATACCTGAAGCAGTTTAGCTAGATGTTGCACGCAGAGCAGGTTAAGGCATTATGAGGGGTCTAAGTTATAGAATCTTTAAAATGGTCAAATGAATTGTGGGCGCTAGAATTAGACCAGTAGTTAGAGCCATTTTGACTGGACCATTGCAATGATTTTCTATCGCTTCTGCTCAGGTTAAGTTGGTTCGTCCATTTTTATTAAAGAGAATGGAGTGACCATCTTTATTGGTGTTGGAGAGAGGACCGCCGACGTGATTGAGGGTGCTTTCCTTAAGAATATTATTCTTTGGACAGGAAAAGGCATGGTCTATGGAATGGTCGACTTCTTGGTGCTTTCCTTATTTTTCTTCTTCTCGATCATGTGTTTCTCCATCTTTAATGTCACGCCCTAAACCCAAACATCAGATTCATAGGAATTCCGATAACTGAATTTGGTGCCGACAGCCTCTGTAGTACCCCATTCTCGGCTCCTAGCATTCATATGCCAGATTCCGATCCTGGGATCCTACAAGGAGGATTTTTTTAAAAAAATTGCACATTTAACTAGTAATAAGCATAACCACAAGATTATCCAATTCACAACGGCAACATCGTCATCACATATCCACTAATATAATCATTTGATTACAATACTGAAAGGGAAATACATAAATAGAGAATCAAGCTTCAGAAGACCACCGCACGCTCCAAGCTCAACACTGCTGCAACCTAACATCACCTGCATGCATTTAACGTGCATAAGCTTATATAAAGCTTAGAGGGTGGTGTAAGTGTGTGCACAAGGTAAGTGCCAAGTATTCAATATAATGTCAGAATCATACAATACCAAAAAAACTAGTAATCCATACACCATACAACGTTTGAATAAGCAGAAACACTGATGAAATCATGAATTATCAAAGTAAGCAGAAATACTGACAAGAGCAGAAATTATCAGAGTAAGCAGAAATACTGACAAGATTATAAACCATACGATAACAGAGTAAGTGGAAGTATGGACAAGTCCATAAGTCAATTAATATCAAAATACGCAATATAGAACAGCTATGCGATGAGACGTCATAAAGAGCCAAATATCAGATGCCGAGGATGTAGTGCAATATATAAATCCTGCTAAGTCTATCTAGGCCATATAAGTATAGAAACATAGCAACCCAAAATACCATATGCATGCAGACGTAATGCAATATGCGATGTGAATGATATGACCATGCTGGAGTGTGAAGTCAGGATGATAGTACGTAGTATCGCAGGCTACGGGGTCCATCACAAGGGACTTCTATCCAAACCAGTCCCATACCTAAATTTGGATAGTTAGACTCAACGTGGTAAACTCCTGATCTCAAGTTAGTCGGGTGTCCAACCGAAATCCTTGCCGTAACGAAGGTACACAACAATTGCGCACCACCAGCACGAGTGGATAGTGAATGAATGAATGAATGAGCATGCAACTCCTACTCAATAAGTCCACATATCAGTACGGTTCCTCTCTGGGATCATTACTAGGGTTTATTACACTCTAAATGGCACTGGCGCTCTCCCTAGCCGCACAGTCCAAGTGAGCGTAAGAAACCTCACTATCTGCCTGGCCAATAGTCTGTCAATATCTATTCGGCACGTTGATAGCGGACCTATTCCTCGAGTTGATCAGACTCAGCCTAGCAATGCCCCCTGCGCTCGGACGGGTAAGGCCACACCCCTTCCTAACCGATCATGGCACAGTGGGAGACGCGGCCTCCTAGTATTCGGTACTCGGACGCTCATGTATCCACTCGGTCTCGACGTTGGGGCGTCCTCTAGTACCAAGAGGGTGTTTAGGGATTTTCATCCAGGGCCATCTATGGCAGCCCGATGCTCGAACAGATTTTTGGTGTCCCATCTAGCCATCCACGATATCCCTGTGGTGGCCACGACCCTGATGTCACTAGGGCATACAGTAATCACAACACACAATGTAGGATGCATGAGTCATACAATCCAGTCATGCATCAATCCTGCGTATTCCGTGTGCTCATGTGAGATAACCTTCGCCTATCAGGGAGCCTCATAACAATATACTCAATGGCGTATGCAATGGTCAACCACATCTCATAACAAACATACAGATGATGCATATAGGCATGTATCATGATGTTATGCAGTCACATACTCATAATCGGTATCAACAATCGGCCTCGACAATGTGGACATCTAACCAACATTGCCCCAAGGAGTGACCCTCACAGATCCAAACATATAATGGGCGCACGGCCTCACACAAGGGCCTAATATACAACACAATGGGCCTTACTCAAGGGTTACATGTACACAACAGGTGGGCCCTGCTCATGGGCCTAACATACATCACAATGGGCTCCTTTTCCTGACCCTCAAATGCATCACAATGGGCCTCATCACCTAGGCCTTAATATACATCACATTGGGCATTAGATACGGGCTCAATACACATCACGTCGGGCCTCAAATACAGGTCGCATGTTCATCACATTGGGCCTCGACAATCAGAGTCAGAAATCGGCCATGATAAATTCAAAATCGGTAATCGGCCTCGATCGATAATCAGCAATCGACTACGACGAATCAGAATCGGTAATCGGCCTCGATCGATAATCGACATTCGGCCACGATAAATTAGAATCGGTAATTAGCCTCGATCGCTAATTGACAATCAGCTTCGATCGATAATTGACATTCGGCCACGATAAATTAGAATCGGTAATCAGCCTCGATTGATAATCGACAATCGGCCACGATAAATCAGAATCTGTAATCGGCCTTAATCAATAATCGGTAATCAGCCTTGATCAATAATCGGTAATCGGCCACGACAAATCAGAATCGGTAATCGGCTTTGATCGATAATCAGCCTCGATCGATAATCAACAATCGGCCATCAGAATCGGCAAATCGGTTACGGCAATTGGAATGGGTCGATAATAAGAATCAGTAATCGGTCATGATAATCAGAATCGGTAATAGGTCATGATAATCGGCCTCGATAATCGAAATCGATGAGAATGGGCCTAACAAGGCCTAATGGAAGGTCACAATGTGAACATTTAACCAACATTGATCCCAATAAGTGTCCTACATAAGGAATTCATAATAATGTAACGGCCACACCTATACATTACATTGGGTCTCGCACATGGACCTCACATACATCGCATCGGGTCTTGAATACACAATAGGCGGGCCCCGCACCTAGGCCTCAAATACATCTTAATGGATCTCAATCCATGGGCCTTAAATACATTTTAATGGGCCTCGACCCATGGGCCCCAAATACATCTCAATGGCGTTACCAACTGGGCCAGAAATACGCTACGATGGGCCTCTTCACACGGGCCGAAAATATATCACAATTGGCTGCTCAATGGGCTGCACCATTAGTCCTCATATACAACAAGTCGGGTCGCATCATGTAGGCCTCAAATACATCATAAAGGAGCTCTCAAATGAGCCCAATATACATCATATCAAGGTAGGACCACACATTAATTAAAGGCCATTTTAGAGCATTACCAAAGAATAAATCCCATAGAAAGATCATCTGGGCCATACCACAATAAGAGTGGAGATAATGATTTCATCATTTAAATTCGTGGGGCCCACCATATTATTTTTCGTCCAACCAGATCATACGGTCACAAAGACCTGAGTTGAATTAAAAAACAAATATCATATTGATCCAAAACTTCTGTGACCCAAAAAGGGTTTTAATGGTGGACGTTCGATCTCCACTGATTTTTGTGGTGTGGTCCACCTGATAGATGGTTGGAATAAAACTCATACATCACGCTGGTCCACCTGATGGACGGTGTGGGCATGAAATAAATGAATGGTGGGAATAAAATATACATATTACGGCATAGGTCCCACCTCAACTCAGAACAAAGCTGACATTTATCTTTCCCTTCAAACGATTGTTGGATGTCCACTACCCGGACGATCATGATCAGGTGGGCCATTGATCTGGCCAGACTGAATGGACAGTATTCGATGTAGAATAAATACATCATGGTGGTCCCATGCAGCACCATCCAGATGGATGGTGTGCAGCACGTATATCAAAGAGAGCCCCGTCCACCAAAACGTCCCAATGGACGGTTGGATTAAGCGGATGAACGACGTAGGTATAAAACATATAAATAGAAGGTGGGTCCCACGTGGGGGCCACTAGATATATATACGATATATATATATATATATATATATATATATATATTATAATATAATATATATAGTATTAAAGATAGCAAGCTAGCGTCCAGAGATCTAGACGTTTGCTAGACGATGTGGATCTAAAATCCTCACTGCAGCTGGGTCCACATTTGGCAGTGGCTCCACACGTGTGGGTCCCACCAACAAAATGGATGGATGGTTGTGGATATGACATGTACATCAATGTGGGTCCCACAGTCCTTAGATTGGAGAGCAGGTAAAAAAAATTTTGCAATGGGCTTGGGAAGTTCAGACGCACCATCACCGATGGATGACCTGCTGCTGCTGGACAGTCCTGCTCCACTGGATTTGGCCAGCTCTAAGGCCCTAGAATGATCTAAAAGACTGGATGGACGATGGGTATATTGCACACATCAAGGTGGGTTCCACGCATGTGGGCCACCCAGCTTGGGATCAAGCTGATCTTTGTTTTCTCCCTTCGTCCAGGCCTGTCCTAGACGGATAGGCTGGTGGATCACATACATCACAGTGGGCCGCTGCCCCTTGACGATGGGCAGCAAGGGTGGGCCGGTCCTTCTGTATGGACGGTTTGCATAAAACAGATACATCAGGTGGTCCCACCTTCTACGCTGGACGGTGGAAGAAACGCATGCATCAAATGGTCCTACCGTCCCACGCTGGACGGTGCGGACAATACATACAGCAGGTGGGTCCCACCGTCTCATGCACTGGACGGTGCTGGACGGTAAGGATAGAACACATACATCAAGCAGGTTCCACGGCTGCTAGGCAACGTGGATAAAACACATTATGGTGGGTCCCACGATTGCTGGGCAGCGGTCCAGTAGCATCCCACTGACGGACGGCCCTACTGGCCATGCTCTGGGCGATCAGACTGATGGATGGCAAGGATACAGGATGTATACATCACGGAAGTGTCCACAGGTGGGGTCCACACAGGTGTCTACGAGGCTGGGATACAGCTAGTATTTAGGTCTTTCCCCTACATCAAGTCCTGTGTGATCACTGGACGTCCAGTAACTTGGACAGCAAGGGCGTCCTTGCTGCTGGACGGTCTGGATCCATCACGCATACTCATCAAGTGGGCCAGCAAAACATGGGAGAGAGAGAAAGAGAAGCACCCACCTTATGATCTTCTTCTTCCTTCTTCCACCAACGTGTTCAAGAGCTCCAAGGGGTACATATGAAAGGTGGAGATGGTCTTTGCATGGGGGGATTGTGTGATATGGAGGTGGGCCACACCAAACTTCTCCATAGAAGCCATGGATGATTGCTCCATGCGAGTTGCTTAAAAAAATGAGAGAGAAATGAGAGAGAGAGAGTGAGTGTGATGGGAGAGAAGTAATGGTGAGTGATGTAAGCATGTACTTGTTATAAGAAAATGTTGACTTTTGGGGAGGGGTGGTTGTACTAGGCATTAGTTGGTGATGTGTACTTTGATTGATAGGATTGATAGGATGTTTCGTAGAGATTCCCTTGATACTTGTAACGCACGGTATTTTTTCTCGAACTGCACGTGGGCCCACATCTTCTGGCCTGGGTATCGCCTCGGCACGCGAGACGCGGCATCGGAACCGCGGCGACTACGCGATCGCACTGGTACAAGTCTCGGGTCGAGCCGATTCTAATATACGGAACACGACTCAAGATCGTGTGCAAATGCCGATAATAAATCATGAGTCACTGAAATTTGACCAAGAGGACCGCGAAGGCATACAGAACGGTACGGGTTAGGTTACGGGTCTTACAGCTCTCCCCACCAAATAAAAATTTCGTCCTTAAAATTTATAGAACAGACAAGGGAAGAGGAAACATCATCAAGTATATAAGTCAAGGCACAATCAATCTAGTAAAGGATGAAAATAGCACTCTCTAGTCTCAACCTCTCCTTTTCAAGATACATCATCAACACTATGGTGACCCTACTAATAATCTTCGGATCCCGGATCAGAAACGATTGAAACTAGACTACTATGTAACCTCACCATATTAAAGGTAGGGATCTATTTCAGAAAATCTTTAAGTTATTCAATCTCGGGGATCTAATCATTCTAAGTTCTTAATAATCATATAGTGAAGGGTAATTATCAGCAGATATATGATGTTATCCTCAGGTATTCCCAAGTTATGCTCTGATACTAACTTATGTCACGCTCTAAACTCAGAAATCGAATTCATAGGAATCCCGATCACCTAATCCTGTGCCGACAGCCTCTGTAATACCCCATTCTCGGCTCCTAGCATTCATATGCCAGATTCTGATCCTGGGATCCTACAAGGAGGATTTTAAAAAAAAAACTGCATATTTAACTAGTAATAAGCATAACCACAAGATTACCTAATTCACAACGGCAACATCGTCATCACATATCCACTAATATAATCATTTGAGTATAATACTGAAAGAGAAATACATAAATAGAGAATCAAGCTACAGAAGACCACCGCACGCTCCAAGCTCAACACTGCTGCAACCTAACATCACCTGCATGCACCTATCGTGCATAAGCTTATAGAAAGCTTAGAGGGTGGTATAAGTGTGTGCACAAGGTAAGTGCCAAGTATTCAATATAATGTCAGAATCATACAATACCAGAAAAACTAGTAATCCAGACACCATACAACGTCGGAATAAGCAGAAACACTGATGAAATCATGAATTATCAAAGTAAGCAGAAATACTGACAAGAGTAGGAATTATCAGAGTAAGCAGAAAACTGACAAGATTATAAACCATACGATAACAGAGTAAGTGGAAGTATGGACAAGTCCATAAGTCAATTAATATCAAAATACGTAATATAGAACAGCTATACGATGAGACGTCATAAAGAGCCAAATATCAGATGCCGAGGATGTAGTGCAATATACAAATCCTACTAAGTCTGTCTAGGCCATATAAGTGCAGAAACATAGCAACCCAAAATGCCATATGCATGCAGATGTAATGCAATATGCGATGCGAATGATATGACCATGCTGGAGTGTGAAGTCAGGATGATAGTACGTAATATCACAGGCTACGGGGTCCACCACAAGGGACTTCTATCCAAACCAGTCCCATACCTAAATTTGGATAGTTAGACTCAACGTGGTAAACTCCTGATCTCAAGTTAGTCGTGCGCTGAACCGAAATCCTTGCCATGATGAAGGTACACAATAATTAGTTACGCACCACCAGCACGAGTGGATAGTGAATGAATGAATGAATGAGCATGCAACTCCTACTCAATAAGTCCACATATCAGTACGGTTCCTCTCTGGGATCATCACCGGAGTTTATTACACTCCAAATGGCACTACCGCTCTCCCTAGCTGAACAGTCCAAGCGAGCATAAGAAATCTCACTATCCGCCTGGCCAATAGTCTGTCAATACCTATTCAGCACGTCGATAGTGGACCCATTCCTCGAGCTGGTCAGACTCAGCCTAGCAATGCCCCCTGCGCTCGGGCGGGTAAGGCCACACCCCCTCCCAACCGACCAAGGCACAGTGGGAGACGCGGCCTCCAGTATTTGGCACTCGGGTGCTCATGTATCCACTCGGTCTCGACGTTGGGGAGTCCTCTGGTACCAAGAGGGTGTTTAGGGATTTTCACCCAGGGCCATCTATGGCAGCCCGATGCTCGAACAGATTTTTGGTGTCCCATCTAGCCATCCACGATATCCCTGTGGTGGCCACGACCTTGATGTCACTAGGGCGTACAGTAATCACAACACACAATGTAAGATGCATGAGTCATATAATCCAGTCATGCATCAATCCTGCGCATGCCGTGTGCTCATGTGAGATAACCTTCGCCTATCAGGGAGCCTCATAACAATATACTCAATGGCGTATGCAATGGTCAACCACATCTCATAACAAACATACAGATGATGCGTATAGGCATGTATCATGATGTTATGCAGTCACATACTCATAATCGGTATCAACAATCGGCCTCGACAATGTGGACATCTAACCAAATTGCCCCAAGGAGTGACCCTCACAGATCCAAACATATAATGGGCCCACGGCCTCACACAAGGGCCTAATATACAACACAATGGGCCTTACTCAAGGGTTACATGTACACAACAAGTGGGCCCTGCTCATGGGCCTAACATACATCACAATGGGCTCCTTTTCCTGACCCTTAAATGCATCACAATGGGCCTCATCACCTAGGCCTCAATATACATCACATTGGGCCTTAGATACGGGCTCAATACACATCACGTCGGGCCTCAAATACGGGTCGCATGTTCATCACATTGGGCCTCGACAATCAGAGTCAGAAATCGGCCATGACAAATTCAAAATCGGTAATCGGTCTCGATCGATAATCGGCAATCGACCACGACAAATCAGAATCTGTAATAGGACTCGATCGATAATCGACAATCGGCCTCGACAAATTAGAATCGGTAATCAGCCTCAATCGATAATCGACAATCGACCTCGACAAATTAGAATCGGTAATCAGCCTCGATCGATAATCGACAATCGGCCACGACAAATCAGAATTGGTAATCGGCCTTGATCAATAATCGGTAATCGGCCACGACAAATCAAAATCGGTAATCAGCCTTGATCAATAATCAGTAATCGGCCACGATAAATCAGAATCGGTAATTGGCTTTGATCGATAATCAGCCTCGATCGATAATCGGCAATCGGCCATCAGAATCGGCAATTGGAATCAGTCGATAATAAGAATCAGTAATCGGTCATGACAATCGGAATCGATAATCGGTCATGATAATCAGCCTCGATAATCAAAATCGATGAGAATGACCCTAACAAGGCCTAATGGAAGGTCACAATGTGAACATTTAACCAACATTGATCCCAATGAGTGTCCTACATACTAATTCATAACAATGTAACGGCCACACCTATACATTACATTGGGTCTCGCACATGGACCTCACATACATCGCATCGGGTCTTGAATACACAATAGGCGGGCCCCGCACCTGGGCCTCAAATACATCTTAATGGATCTCAATCCATGGGCCTTAAATACATTTTAATGGGCCTCGACCCATGAGCCTCAAATACATCTCAATGGCGTTACCAACTGGGCCTGAAATACGCTACAATGGGCCTCTTCACACGGGCTGAAAATATATCACAATTGGCTGCTCAATGGGCCGCACCAATAGTCCTCATATACAACAAGTCGGGTCGCATCATGTAGGCCTCAAATACATCATAAAGGAGCTCTCAAATGGGCCCAATATACATCATATCAAGGTGGGCCCACACATTAATTAAAGGCCATTTTAGAGCATTACCAAAGAATAAATCCCATAGAAAGATCAACTGGGCCATACCACAATAAGAGTGGAGATAATGATTTCATCATTTAAATTCGTGGGGCCCACCATATTATTTTTCGTCCAACCAGATCATACGGTCACAAAGACCTGAGTTGAATAGAAAAATAAATATCATATTGATCTAAAACTTCTGTGACCCAAAAAGGGTTTTAATGGTGGACCCTCGATCTCCACTGATTTTTGTGGTGTGGTCCACCTGATAGATGGTTGGAATAAAACTCATACATCACGCTGGTCCATCTGATGGACGGTGTGGACGTGAAATAGATGAATGGCAGGAATAAAATATACATATTACGGCGTAGGTCCCACCTCAACTCAGAACAAAGCTGACATTTATCTTTCCCTTCAAACGATTGCTGGATGTCCACTACCCGGACGATCATGATCAGGTGGGCCATTGATCTGGCCAGACCGAATGGACCGTATTCGATGTAGAATAAATACATCATGGTGGTCCCATGCAGCACCATCCAGATGGACGGTGTGCATCACGTATATCAAAGAGAGCCCCGTCCACCAAAACGTCCCAATGGACGGTTGGATGAAACGGATGAACGGCGTAGGTATAAAACATATAAATAAAAGGTGGGTCCCACGTGGGGGCCACCAGATATATATACGATATATATATATATATATATATATATATATATATATATATATATATATATATATATATATATATATATATTATAATGTATATAGTATTAAAGATAGCAAGCCAGCGTCTAGAGATCTGGACGTTTGTTGGACGGTGTGGATTTAAAATCCTCACTGCAGCTGGATCCACACGTGGCTGTGGCTCCACACGTGTGGGTCCCACCAACAAAATGGATGGATGGTTGTGGATATAACACGTACATCAATGTGGGTCCCACAGTCCTCAGATTGGAGATCAGGTAAAATTTTTTTACAGTGGGCTTGGAAAGTTCAGACGCACCATCACCGATGGATGACCTCCTGCTGCTGGGCGGTCCTACTCCACTGGATCTGGCCAGCTCTAAGGCCCTAGAATGATCTGAAAGACTGGATGGACGGTGGGAATATTGCACACATCAAGGTGGGTTCCACGCAAGTGGGCGACCCAGCTTGGGATCAAGCTGATCTCTGTTTTCTCCCTTCGTCCAGGCCTATCCTAGACGGACAGGCTGGTGGATCACATACATTACAGTGGGCCGCTGCCCCTTGACGATGGGCAGCAAGGGTGGGCCGGTCCTTCTATATGGACGGTTTGCATAAAACAGATACATCAGGTGGTCCCACCTTCTATGCTGGACGGTGGAAGAAACGCATGCATCAGATGGTCCCACCGTCCCACGCTGGACGGTGCGGACAATACATACAGCGGGTGGGTCCCACCGTCTCATGCACTAGACGGTGCTGGACGGTAAGGATAGAACACATACATCAAGCAGTTTCCACGGCTGCTAGGCAACGTGGATAAAACACATTATGGTGGGTCCCACGATTGCTAGGCAGCGGTTCAATAGCATCCCACTGACAGACGCCCTTACTAGCCATGCTCTGGGCGAGCAGACTGATGGATGGCGAGGATACAGGATGTATACATCACGGAAGGGTCCACAGGTGGGGTCCACACAGGTGTCTACGAGGTTGGGATACAACTAGTATTTGGGTCTTTCCCCTACATCAAGTCCTGTGTGATCACTAGACGTCCAGCAACTTGGACAGCAAGGGCGTCCTTGCTGCTGGACGGTCCGGATCCATCACGCATACTCATCAAGTGGGCCAGCAAAACATGGGAGAGAGAGAGAGAGAAGCACCCACCTTATGATCTTCTTCTTCCTTCTTCCACCAATGTGTTCAAGAGCTCCAAGGGATACATATGAACGGTGGAGATGGTCTTTGCATGGGGGGATTGTGTGATATGGAGGTGGGCCACACCAAACTTCTCCATGGAAGCCATGGACGATTGCTCCATGAGAGTTGCTTAAAAAAATGAGAGAGAGAGAGAGAGTGAGTGTGATGGGAGAGAAGTAATGGTGAGTGATGTAAGCATGTACTTGTTGTAAGAAAATGTTGACTTTTGGGGAGGGGTGGTTGTACTTGGCATTAATTGGTGATGTGTACTTTGATTGATAAGATTGATGAGATGTTTCGTAAAGATTCCCTTGATACTTGTAATGCACGATGTTTTTTCCCGAACTGCACGCAGGCCCACATCTCCTGGCCTGGGTATTGCCTCGGTGCACGAGACGCGACATCGAAACCGCGGCGACGGTGCGATCGCACTGGTATAAGTCTTGGGTCGAGCTGATTTTAATATACGGAACACGACTCAGGATCACGCGCAAACACCGATAATAAATCACGGGTCGTCGAAATTTGACCAAGAGGACCGCGAAGGCATACAGAACGGTATGGGTTAGGTTACGGGTCTTACATTTAATGAAGAAGACAGCCAACCAGTAATTAATTTGTAATACCTGCTTATTAGAGTCTCGTAGTAATTCGATTACTAGGAGTAGAATGGCTCTTATTGTAGTGGGCAAATGGTGAAGAGATGAAACATGAAGGATAACTGAGGAACTCAAATCTTTTATGGAGAGTCTGGAAGATGGCAACTAGTCAATGAATCAATGGTTGGTTACAAGTCTGTTACAAGAACAGAAATGGATATCTTTAGCCAAATTGAATTGGCGTGCAAGAAGAGTAGGGCAATACTATTCAATGTCAACCTTGACATTAATGTTGGTACCGATGCTGCTATCATATGGGTAGTATCTGCAAATTAGGTAGCTTTTCCAGGCCACATCATTGAGATTGCCATATCGGTATCGATCGATTTAAATCCTTTAGTAAACCAGATCAAACAGAAATCCTTATTCTTAAAAGGGCAGGGGTGACTGGATTTATTGAGGGTAAAAGAAAGAAAGAAATTCATACGCTCAGCAAAAGAATAATTGGTTTTGGAGCAAAGAATATTGTGGTGGCTAAAGGAGGTGAATTCAATATCCTTTGGGGCAGATTTAATGAGATTTGTTCCAAAATATTCATAAAACCACATATGGACAAGTTAGATAGACCCACCAGATTCATAGAATTCTTGGGTAGTTGCTTCATACATATTGCAGCAAAGATGGTTGAGTACGAAAGGGGCAAAGGCAAGTTGATGACCCGGAGCAAGCACCTTAGATAAGTGAATGTATTCTTTAGTAATTTACAGAAAACTCACACATAACAGAAAACAACAAATCCACATCAACAGAAATGTCATGCGTTCTTATTCATCCACATTAACAGAAAATAGTAGAAGATGCCCTTGCTCATGCAAACCATGCCCTTACCCATGCTTAGTCATCACTCTTTCTTTCTTTTTCTCCCCATTTTACCGATCCATCTTCTTCTTATTCCCTCCATATTCTAAAAGGTCTACCACAAAATCCCCTAACTCCCTCTCGTTTCTACCATTTTTCTAGTAAAAGTAGAGAGAGATTAAGAAAAAGAAAAAGATTAGACAGAATTAGAGATGGATTAAGAGAAAGAAAAAGATTAGAGAGAATTAGAGAGAGATTAAAGGAAAGAGTGTCACGCCCCAAACTCGGAAACCGGGCTCACAAAATTTCTGATCGTCGAATCCAGTGCCGACAGCCTTCGTAGTACCCCAATTCTCAGCTCCCATCGCTCATATGCCAGATTCCGATTCTAGGATCTTAGAAGAAGGATTTTTCAATGTACGTTTAACTCGTAATAAGCATAATCACAAGTTTACCCAAATCACAAAGGTAACATCATCATCACATATCCACTAATATAAACTTTTGAATAGTGTTAAAAGAGAAATACATATATCAAAATCAAAGATCCAGAAGACGGCTGCACGCTCCAAGCTCAATGCTGCTGCAACCTAACGCTACCTGCACGCATTTATTGTGCATAGCCTTATAGAAAGCTTAGAGGGTGGTGAAAGTGTGTGCACAAGGTAAGTGCCAAGCATATAGATATCAGAGTAAGTGAAAATACTAGCAATCCATAAATCATACAATATCAGAGTAATACGAAAATATGTTAGTAAGTTCATAAATACCATCAGCCTTATGCAGGCTATGCAATGCAAAAGCATAATAGGTCAATATCATATACTGAAGAAGCAATATAGATCATGTATGCAATGCGGAGTCATAGTAAGCCAAATATCAGATACTGAGAAACAAATGCAATATGTAAATCCTGACGAGTCCACGAATGCCGTCAATCTCATCTAGGCCATATAAATGTAGAAATGTAGCAACCCAGAATACCATATGCCACGGATGTAATGCAATATGCGATACGCATAAAATGACCAATCTGGAGTATGAAGTCGGGATGATAGTACGTAGTATCGCAGGCTACAGGGTCCACCACAAGGGACTTCTATCCAAACTAGTCCCCTACCTAATTTGGATAGTCAGACTCAATGTGGTAAACTCCTAATATTAGGTTAGTCGCGCACCCCAATTGAAATCTTGGCTATTATAAAAGTACACAAAATAATTAGTTGCGCACCACCAGCTCGAGTGAGATAGTGAATGAATGAATGAATGAGTATACAACTCCTACTCAATAAGTCCACATATGAGCATCATATATCTCTGGGATCATCACCGGGGTCTATTACACTCTACACCAACTTGTCGCCCCTATCTAAGTGCATAACTAGGTAAGTGGAATAAACCTCACTATCCACCTACCAATATCGGATCGGGCTCGTCGATAGCTGACCCATTCCTCAAGCTGGTCAAACTCAACCTAGATATTTCCCCCTCACTCAATCGGGTAAGGTCACACCCCCTCTCAACTAACCACGACACAGTGGGAGACGTGGCTTACTGGTATACGGCCCTCATGTGCTTATACCACTCGGTCTAGACGTTGGGGAGTCTCTTGGCCAGGAAGGTTTAGGGATTTTCACACCGGGATATCTATGGTGCCCGTATGCTAGAACCAAATATTTTTGAAGTTCCATCTGGCCATCCACGACATGCCTGTGAAGACCATGGCCCTGATGTCGCTAGGGTATATGGTGGTCATATCACAAAATGCAAGATGTATGAGTCATACCATCCAGTCATGCAGCAATCATGCGCATACCGTGCACACATGTGGACAACTCCTCCTATCAGGGAGTCTCATAAACAACCTGCCCTATGACATATGTAATAGTCAACCACATCTCATAATAAACATACAGATGATGCGTATGGGTATGTATCATGATGCTATGCTATTACTTACTCATAATTGGTATTGATAACAGCACCGATAATCGACCTAGATAATTGGCCTCGACAATCAGAATCGGCCTCGGTAATTGGAATCGGCTTCGACAATCAGAATCGGCCTCGACAATCGGAATCGGCCTCGACAATCAGAATCGGCCTCGATATCAGCCTCAACATCAAAATCGGACTTGACAATCGAAATTAGCCTCGATAATCAGGCTCGACAATCGAAGTCGGCCTCGATAAGAATGGGCCTAACAAGGCCTAAGGGAAGGTCACAATGTGGATATTCAACCATCATTGCCTATCAAAGTGGACATTCAATCAACATTACTCCCAAGGAGTGACCCTTACAGGGTCAAACATATAGTAGGGCCCATGGTACAGACGCCTAATATACATCACCATGGGCCACATACAATCTCAACGGGCCTAATAAAATCATAATGTGCCTTACCATATGGGCCTCATATATCACAATGGACCGCATCACATGGGCTTCATATACATTAAGTAGGCCGCACCAATGAGCCGCACCAATAGGCCTCATAAACATCAAGTGGGCCGCACTAATAGGCTTAATATACGTAACAATGGGCATCACCAAATGGCCCATAATTACATCACAATGAGCCACACAAACGGACGACATAAATATACAACACATACATCACGGTGGGTCCCATGGCATGTCCAGATGGACGATGTGGACATAAAGCATATACAACAAGGTGGGTCCCACCAAGGCGTGGGCCACCCAGGAATAAGCCAGCCTACCAATCCACCTCAGCCAAATGGACCGGCTGGATAAAATGCATACAATCAAGGTGAGCCAACCCTTGAAAAAAATCTTTAAAACTAGATGGACGGCTAGATGAAATGCATTTCAGTGGGTACCACCGTCCCAGGGACGAACGGCGTGGATGATACACATAACGTGGTGGTCCCACGTATCAAAGGTGGATTCTCACCGTCCAATTCAATGGACGGTGAGGATGGGAGATGAACTAGATGCATCTAGTGGGTCCCACGTGGGCCCACTAGCTATATATAAAGTATTATATTATATAATATGAATTGCTTATATTTGGTGGGTCTCAGATGGGACCCACCATCACACATAATGTCTTGTGTGTGTGTGTGTGTGTATATATATATATATATATATATATATATATATATATATAAAATATGTATATTATATTATTATATAATATATTATATTCTCTCTTCTTTTTTTCTTTTTTTACCAACGTCCCCCATCCAGGCCTAAACGGACGGCTTGGATGTAAAACCTATATATCAAGGTGGCCCCTACCGTCTAGACCATGGACGGTGTGGATGTAAAATACATATGTCAAGGCAGGCTTCACACGTGTGGGTGGGTCCCACCGTCCCAACTTGCTGGACGGTGAGGACACCACACCCAGACATGGATGGACGGTGTAGATGGAACACCTGCCTCAAGATCAGGCCCACAGAACCTGTTAACGTCATACGCGAGAGGTACTCCAGCCAATCCCAATCCCATCGTCCAGAGATCGGATGGTGAGGATGACATATTCACCAAGGTGGGTCGACGTCAGAGCGGTCCACCCGCTGGATTAAATTGATATTTATGCTTTTACTGCGTCCAGACAGTCAGTGGTCTAGACGCTGCTGATCTGCACCATTGCAGCAGATGGGCGGCTGGATGAAACACGTACTCATAGGTGGATCCCACATGTGGCCCACTAGGGGTTTGATCAACCTGAGATTTGTGTTTTCTCTGCAATCGGGTCATCCAGGCATGTGGGCCTACCTACTGGACGGTTCGACGTTCCACAAATGGGACGACATGGATGCAAGACATGTACCACGGTGACGTCCCACCGTCTCAATCAAGTGGATGGTGAGGATATAGAATACATTCATCAAGATGGGCCCTAAGATTGGAGAGAGAGAGAGAGAGAGAGAGAGAGAGAGAGAGAGAGACATGAGGCGGTATAGTTGAGGGACCCCGTCACTATGGACCCCTCTTAGATCACAACACATACATCAAAGTGGGTCCAAAGTGGTCCCTAAATAAAATCAACGGTGGATCATCCACCGATTGCAAATCTTCTAGGCTCCTTGATCTCCTGAGCTCTTAAGCTTGCTCTTTGACGGAGGAAGATGAAGATTGGATGGTGGAGATTGGGGTAAGGAAGTGGGCACACCAAGTTTCTTTCTCTCCTTGGAAGCCATGGACGGTTACTTTGGATTGAAGAGAGAAATGAGAGAGAGAGATGTAAGGAGAGAGGGATGGGTGATGGGTGGAGTGATGGGCGAGTGATGGGTGTACTTGACATGAGGGGTATGGGTGTGTGTTGACTTTGGGTGAGAGAGAGATGGGTTGTGATGGGAGGTGTACTTGACTAGTACATTGATGGGATTGATGTGATGTTTGGTAGAGATTCCCTTGAAATTTGCAACACGCGGCATTTTCCTAGAAATAAACGCGGGCCAATATCTCCTGGCCCTAGTATCTCATTGGCACGCGAGATGTGGTGTTGGAATTGCGACGACGACGTAGTCGCACTAGTACAAGTCTCGGGTCAAGCTGACTCAGATCGACAGGATGCAACTCAAGGTCACACGCAAATACCGATTACAGATTGCGGGTCGTCAAAATTTGACAGGGAGGACCGCGGGAGTCTACGGAACGGTACGGACTAGGATATGGGTCTCACAAACAGAGAAAAGAAAGAAAGATTAAGAGATGGTTTAAGAGAAAAGAGAGAGAGAGAGAGAGAGAGAGAGAGAGAGAGAGAGAGAGAGAGCTTGAGAGAGAATTAAGAGGGATCACGAGGGTAAGAGAAAGAGGAGAAAAAAGTGATTAGAGGAGGTTAGGAGTGGAGAGGATTTTGGTGAACAGTCCGATCATTGATTTGAGCTGATCCAACCATTCATCCTTTGTTGTGAGTGCATGGGAGAATCAAAACCCTTAATTTCTTTGTAATTTATCTATTTTTGGTGGTCTATAAGGGTGGGACCCACCTTGATCATGTATAGAGCGTATGATGGACCTCGCAGTGGCATATGAGAGTTGGGAGTCGAGAATGGGGTACTACATTGGTTGTCGGCACTGGATTCGATGGCCAAAAATTTTGTGAGCCTGGTTCTCGAGTTTAAGGCGTGACATAGGTTATTGATTAACCTATAAAAATCCCTTGTAAGTCTCTAAGTGAGCCACTAGCGAGTGTGTACATAAAGGTTATAGATTAGTCTATAGAAAACCTTTGTTAGTCTCTATGTCAGCTTCTGGCAGGATTGTATGTATTTTCTATGTGAGCCTCCGATGAGAGTGTACGTAGGTCCTTGTGTAGGACCGTAAAGGTTTGTGGTGAACCTATAATGTAGCATCCTGAATTTCACTATTTTGGATTTTCAAAAATCTTTAAATTTTTATTATATGTAATTAACTTATATTATCACTTAATGACCATTAGCACTCAATGTTAGTTTATATAGGGGTGGTACCAGTAAAGAACCGTACCAGTCTGATTAATCACCCGTATGAAGCCAATGAATCCGCCCAATCACTTGAACATCGGTGTAACCCCCATGATTTACTCACATAAGACCTAAATCTAATCGACCCACCGCTAACTAATCAAGACAATCATGACTAAATTAAAGATCTAACCGGGGCTGAGTCAGATAAGGCCCGAATCTTGACTATTAGACCAAATCAACCCATACTCTTTTAGCCTACAACCGACGGTTTAGAGTAATCATGACCAAATCTCCACTTTTACTAAATAAGTCATCTTATAAACATAGTTAATCCAAACCCTAATCAGTTCCCATGAGAAATCTCAATACCTAATTCATTCCAAAAATGTCCCGAATTTCCAAACAAGCTCTAGACCGCTCGTTGGCAGGCCGCTAATTCCAAAACTATAGAAAAATGTCCGTCTTACTGGGCTCGATGTCCATCGTGAAAGTTGGACTTGAGTACTGTCCAGAACCACTCGACTTGAGTTAAAGGACGAGTGCATGAGAAGTGCAAATACCCTAAAGGAAGAAGCTGAAACTTAAGTGAATTGGGTCATCTACTCTTATGAAAAGTTGAGAATTTCGGACTGTTGATTTATGACCAAACTTCATACGTAAAGTAAGGATATTTTTCTGCTCATATTCGTATAGTTGCGGCCCCGATCGACCATCGGTAACCATTGAACTGATTTCTAATCATATTTGTCGATCGGCGCATCCAAATGGCGGGCTGATTATGTCCATACGTAGATCATCATAAAGGCTAACTATCCTATAGTGTATATCAATATGTACACTTCATAGTGGGCCCTAGAGGCTAGAATAACCCTCCCATAGGGCTAGTATAGTAAAACCCAACACTTGGGGGCCATTTGTACTAAATCTGGCATTATAAAAGGGGCTTCTTTTGGGCACCCCTCTCCCCATACGATTTTGCCCTAGAAAAAAAAGGAAAGAGAAAAGAGAGAAAAGGGAGAAAGAAGAAAGGAAGAAGAGAGGAAGGGAGAGTGAAGGAGGGTATTGTTGATGGTGGGGCCCAAGGAAGCTCAACCTTGCAACTCTCTACTCCTTCTTCAAGAAAATCCCTAGACCACAAGCACAAGAATCGTTCTGTTGATCGTTTAGGTAAGATCCCTCATCCCTTTTCTTGAAACCCTTGTGTTGAGAAGGGATTGGCTTGGAGTTCTAACATGCAAGTGGTTGCTTTAGGAATTCCGGCCGATCGACCCCAAATTCCTCATTCCTAGGTCATTTTCCAAGTCTTCAATGATCTATAGGTGCGAACTATTATCCTTAGGTAGCCTAGCACCAATTTTATTAAGAGTTTAATGATTTTGAATGCTTGGATGATGTATTTGAAGGATCTACAGAAAAATCTAGGAAGCACCTTACCTTTGATTATTTAAATTCAACATGGAGTAGTTGTGAAATGTTATTGTTGCTCTTATGTGTGGATAGGAACTAAATGTCGTATGCTCATGTCTTATGATTCGTGTGTGATGTTCCTTATAGCATGTTTGTTGCCTCTCGTATGATTGGGTAGGAATCTAATAGTTGCATGCTCATAACTTGTTGATCCATATATGATGCCCCGTATAACATGTATGACTCATTGTAAGTGCTATAGTTGCTAGCCGCTTTTTGTTGTCAAATTTGTGGTGCCAAAGACACTATTTGTATCTTGTTATGAAGTATGCATATGTCTACTCAAGATATGACAAATCACAAGCCTCACAACATCAGCTACGATAGACAAGTACTGCTCACAAGTTAAGTCTCGTGAATGCTAGTACGTACGACTTAATATAAGTCAAGTATAAATCAAAGATCTCAAGAAGCTTTCAAGTCCAAACAGCTATCAAGTCCAAGCTACATCAAGATCTCAGGCTTCATTATTTTCAAAGGCCATTCGTCTTCAAATTTCAATGTCCTTACTTCACTATTGAGGTATGACTGACCATAGGTTAACCCTTAGAGTAGGTCATTTTGGATACATAACTCATATGTTTTATATAAGTGAGTTTGGTCTGTTCCAAGACTAGTCCTGGGTCTTTCTCGACTAGTCCTAGAACTGCTTCGACCTGTCTAAGACTTTCTTAGATCAGTAGTAAGGTTGTTGCAAAATTTGAAAATTTTCTGTTAGGCTTCGACTAGTCCTGGAGTCTGTTCGACTAGTCGTATGAACAACGTCGACCGCTTCTTTGACCAATCGTGGCCTTATGACTCAAAGTACAGCGTTGAAATTTAGCTTCCTTCGACTAGTCGTGGGAGACCTTCGACCAGTCATAGGAGACCTACAACCAGTCGTAGCTGACCTACGACCAGTCGTGAAATTTCCTTATCTTATCGCGCCCGAAATTTTAAATATTCGTTGGTTCTACAACCAGTCGTAGAGCTGGCTAGACCAGTCGAAGATGTGATTTGCTCACTTATAAATAGAGAACGAATCTCAAAATAATTAACACGATTTATGCTAATTTAATTCGGCCTTCTGAGAGATAAGACTGTGTTCCATTTAAGCTAAGTGTGTCTATTTAATATTCTCTTTCTTTAGCTTTGTTAATTGATTTTGTTTCTTGTATTCTAATCTAATCTGAAAAGAGGAATCTTGATTATCCTTTTTCTGGAATCAAAACCAATTAAAGCTAGTCTATTTGATTTAATTTAAAAGCTATTAGAACTTAGAACCATTGTAAAGTGAGTATTGGACATTAAACTTGAACATTTAAATCTCTACTCCGATTTGGTTCTTCTGGGCTACTATAACGAAGGAGATTTTCAGGTATTTTACGTTTCAGTAATTTACTTTCTTTTGGTTTACTTTTGAGATTTGCTAGAAAAATCTAATTGTATTAGTTATCTGAGGAGAGCTAGGAAAACTCAGAAGTGAGGTTTTTTAATTGTGTAAGCCCACGGAGAAAGACACAATTGTGAAGGTTTTGGGTGAATCTGGAAAACCTATTTTGATAGTGAACGCTAATATCCACTGTGTGAGCATATTAGGAGTGGAGTAGCTGTGTGGCTGTTTATTAACAGTTGGTGTACACACAGGCGAACCACTATAATCTCTTGTGTTTGTGATTGTGTGATTTATCTTCCTATCTTTGATTATTCATATGTGGGATGTATATGTGAATGTTGTAATCATTTTATTTTAAGAATTGTTGTGAATGGTGTAATAGTTTAGAATTTACTTCTTGCTATTCCTTTATTGCTTTGAGATTCAATTTCTTTATTTGTTCTAGTAAGGTTGCCCTGTCATTCTTATGGTGTATGGTTGTCCTTAAAACAATCAATATTTAAGATTACATTTTATTCTTCAGTTCAGTTTGAATTTATTCATTCATTTTTTTTTCCTCTTCAGTTTGAGTTCTTGATACAAAGACCTTTCAAAAACTAAGGTTATCCTACCATAAACCTTTGGTTTCTTGGTGTAAGGTTGTCCTTAGAACAACATTTGTATGAACCTCTCAAGACTTGAATTTTGAGGGTGCCTTTCTTTTCGGCATTATGGTTTGATTTATTTATTTGGCTACCTCTTTTTTATTGATTCCACTGTAATTATCTTAAATTTGGCATAGTCCTATTCACCCCCTCCCCTCTAGGACATAGCTAGGCCATTTCAAGTGGTATCAGAGCTTAATAACTTATTTTTTTATTCTTGAATTTATTTCCTGAGCTAACGATCTAAGCTATATATAAGATGTCAAATTTTGATAGCCTTTCAGTCAATAGGCCTCCACCTTTTGATGGCACCAATTGTGCCTATTGGAAAGCCAGGATGAGGATTCATGTATGAAAGTGTGTGGCTAGCCACAGTGCAAGAATGGACCCCTCCTACCACTGAAGTAACTGGGATTGATGGTTCAAAATTAATGAGAATAACACCTTATTTCTCATGGACCACACTTCAGAAAAGTGAGAGTAGTGCAAATGCAAAAGCACTAAATGCAGTTACTTGTGCACTATCACCAGATGAATTCAAAAGAATTATATCTTATGATTCTACAAAACAAGCTTGGGATATATTGGAAATGACATACGAGGGTACTTCAATTGTCAAAAAATCTAAGATACAAATCCTCACAACTAAATTTGATGAAATGTGTATGGAAGAAAATAAAATGCTCATGGACTTCTATACCAGATTGAATGACATTGTAAACTCTATGTGGGGTCTAGGCGATAAAATCTCTGAAAGCAAAATATGTGTTAAAATACTACGCTTACTTCCTGAATGGTTCAATTCAAAAGTAATCGCAATCCAGGAACTTCGTGATACAGACATTATGAGGGTTGAGGAATTAGTTGGCTCATTACAAACTTATGAGTTAACCTTTAAAGCTCCAAAAGGAAAATCTATTGCCTTAAAATCATCTAAAAATAGTTTTCAAGAAAATGATTTAAACTCTAATTTAGAAAACTCTGAAGATGATATGGTCCTTTTGGCGAAAAAGTTTTATAAGATTTTTAAAAGTAAAAAGAGGGTTGATCTTCAAAAAGCAAACGATAAAAAGAAATCTAAACCAAAATCAAGGAAATCATTGAAAGACAATCAATGTTACAACTGCCATGAGTATAGGCATTTGGCTAACAAATGTCCTAATAAGGGCAAGTCGAAAAAGAAAAGTATGATGGCTACTTGGGATGAGTCCTCTGATTCTGAAGCCTCTTCTGAATCAGAAGATTCTGAAACTGAGTCAAGGAACGAAGTTAAAGCCCTTATGACTCTAGCCAAATTCACTTTTTCAAATAATGATGACTCAACTAGTAAAGAAAATCTGAATAGTGAATGTGAAAATGAAGATAATCTTCAAGATACTTACAATGCCCTATACAAGAAAAGTTGTAAACTTGTTGTGAAACTAAAACTTCAAAAGGAGAAATTTTCTAAATTCAAAGAATTGTATGAATCTCTTGTTTTAGAAAAGTCCCATATTTCAGACTGTTTTGAAAAGACAAAATGTGATTTGGATTTTAAAACTTTTCAGTTCGAAAATCTTAAATCTAAAACCGAACTATTAAAAAATGAAGTTTCTTCTCTCTTGAGTTTAAAGGAAACCTGGAAATACACCCAAGGTGATTCTAAATTAGAAAAACTCTTATCTGGATCAAGAAAATGTGGTGATCGATCCGATTTGGGCTATGATAAGAATATTCCATTTAAACCGAAGAATACTCCTCTCAAATTCATAAAGGGAGAGACCTTAAACTCAAAAGGAAAAGAACAAATGTTTTCTAAAGACTTTAAATCTTTTCAAAAACCTAAAGGCAATTATTTCAAAAAGATAGTTGATTTGCTTAAGGAGCTTCTAAAGTCTAACTCAATAGGTCATACTTATAATTCTTACAAACGAAAGAAGACCAACTATCCACCTAAACCCAAAACGGTTATGAAATGGGTTCCAAAGGTCACCTGTCTGGTTGCCCACACAGCTTTCAAAGCTACAAGTTATTTTAAGTGGTACCTAGACAGTGGATGCTTATGGCATATGACTAGTGATAAAGTTTTATTCATCGATCTCAAAGACATGACTGATGGTTCAGTCATATTTGGTGATGGCAGCAACTGCAAGTTTATGGGCCAAGATACGATTCAACTTTATAACATTCCTTTGTTTAAAAATGTTTTAAACAAAGGAAGCGAGGCACTCGAGGAAGCGTATAAAGTCGAGGCACTCGAGGAAGTGTCACTTCGGCTCCTCATTTAATGTTGGACCCACATGGCAGCTCTATAAAAGAGGGTCGCCCTAGACGAATTTTCGCTAATTCGCGCCTTCTTTCAATCTTCTCCTGTGCTTTTACCTCCTCCCTCCTTTCACAAATTTCAGCCCTGTAATCCTTTGCGCCACCGCCTAATTTTGGCATTTTTAGATTTCTCCTAATGAGCTCTTTCTTCCTCCCTTTCTTTTCTTTTAACAATGTCAGGCCCCACAAGCCCTAGGGAGGGAGAATATAGCTGTGAGGGTGAAGCGAGCGGCTTTTGGGCGGCTTCAGAATCACCCTCATTGTTGGCGGAGGTTGCTGGAGAGGTGGACCTCCTGTTTCGCCATTCGTGGAGGGTTGTAGACCCTCCGGCAGAGAGACCGATGGCGTCAGTGGAGGCATTAGATCCGTTTCCTGAATGTATGGCTATTGGGGGCTCCTCTGGTCGTTCTAATCTTGAGGAAGGTGGAGAGGAGGAGATTGAGACCGAAGAACCGGTTAAAGGACCAATGCCCTCGGTGATGATAGTGGAAGAGTTTTTTAAGATCCAGTCTGGATATCATATTCCGGACTCAATTATTTTAACTCTCCCTCGGCCTGGAGAACTGCCCGACCAACCTCCACTTGGGGCAGTTGCGATTTTTCTTATTATGCTGCAATGCGGTCTTCGGTTGCCACTCCAAAAAATTACTCGGGAACTATTAGGCAGTCTGAGTATAGCCCTGGGATAGGTCGTGTCGAACGTGTGGAGGGACTTGTTCGGCTGTGCGGTGCTCTGGGCTGAGATGCGACAGCCCGATCTAAGTGTGACTGAATTTCTTCACTTATATCAAGTGCGAGTGCACACTCAGTACCTCGGTTGGTTCTTCTTCTGCTCCTGGAGGAACACCAGTGGGCCCTTAATAACTGACCCTCCTTCATTGAACAAGCACTTGAGGGATAGGTGGTTTTGGTCCCTCGGTAGCTGAGAGTCAGCCGAGACTAGGCCTATCCATCCCTTCGTCCCTCAATCTTTTTATGCGGCAAGTAGAATCGATGTGATTTTTCATCTTTTACTTATCACATCTTCGCCGAATCAGGGATGTGACTTCTTTACTTTTCAGCAATACCAAAGCATCATCCGAACCTTGACTTGGATTCAGAGTTTCCGAGCTCTTGAATCGGAGAGGAGATCTTGTAAGAGGCTTCTCCAGTCGGAACTTATTTTCAAGCGGGGCTTTGACTCTGTAGTGACCGGTGAGAATTTCTTTTTTTCTTTTTTTCTTTTTGCCTATCTAATTGTACTGACCCTTATTCTCCTTCAACTGCAGACATGTCTGAAGCTGGGCCTTCTCTTCGTCCCCCATCTTAAATCCGAGCCCCGCCTCGCTCGGGTTCCAGGGCCTCGAAGAGACATAGGGCGGTCTCAAAGGGCCCAGCTAGGACCGCCCCTCCTGCTTCCTCGACTGTTATTGAGGTTGATGAAGGCACGGAGGTGGCAGAGGAGATGGAAATGGCCACCCCAGAGGCAAGGGCGGCTGAGGCGGTGGCGGCGCCGTATGAGGAGCCTCGGGAAGCTCCCGAGGCTGAAGCCTCCACTACTTCCAGAGATGAGGAGAGGGAGCCATGGAGGATGAGAGCCGTTGAGGAAGAGAGGATAGCCTTCCGTCAAAAGGTTAAAGAGATTCTTCCTTGGACGAGTCGGCAAATATTCGCGGGGGAGTTCTTCGACCTTCTGAAGGCGACTTCCGTGGACAACATGCTCGGCAAGATTGGGACACTGTTGCTGGAGGTAATGTCACTACCTTTCTCGGTCATTTTGTTTTAGATTTTCCCTATTTTAAAAGAGCTTATCTTTTCCTTTGTGCAGTTAGCCCCTTGTATGCCGAAGGCCCGTGCTGAAGTATCTGCCTTGGCTCATCGTGCTGTGGAAGTGGAGGCTAGGCTGTCAGATGCAGATACTCAACGGTCAGAAGCGGAGTCTCGATTTTCCTTTGTCGAGTCTCCGGCTATCTTTGCGGAGGGCCAGCTCGAGGAGGCAAAGGCTTCTCTTGTGTCAGCCACGATGGAAAGAGATAGCGTGGCCTCACGATTGGAAGAGGCCGGGTTAGCCTTTGAACAGGCAGTCATAGAGCGTGCTATGGCTCAAAACAAGCTTCAAGAGCTTGCGAAGGGGACCAAGGCTGCCCTTGCAATCGCGAGAGAGGAGGCGGTGGAAGAGTTCCTTTCATCTTCAGCTTTTGAGGAAGAGCGGACCCTCGTTTACTAAGAGGGTTACGCCAAGTGTATCGAAGTGATGAAAGATGATTTTCCCCATTTAGATCTGTCCAGTTTTGATGAGGGCGGGTCGAGGTCCGGTGGCAAGGCAGCAGCTGACCCTAAGGCATACACTTATGACGCCTCTGCTACTGCTCTTGATGCAGCTCCATCAGCATCTCCTGGGTTAGCTCCTGGTGCGGCGGGCGAAGCCGATCCTT
Organism: Magnolia kwangsiensis; assembly: GCA_037074715.1. Classification (NCBI taxonomy): domain Eukaryota; kingdom Viridiplantae; phylum Streptophyta; class Magnoliopsida; order Magnoliales; family Magnoliaceae; genus Magnolia; species Magnolia kwangsiensis. The sequence continues at coordinate 70,304,335 of CM073583.1, forward strand.
AAAGTTAGTGTGGTGGAGAACAATTCCTTTTTGCTCCCTACATCTGCTTCAAGTACTTCAAGCACATCGAGATTCGAGGTTGAGCGAGTCAACAACGTTGAACGCTACTTTTTACTGATATCTGAATGTCGAGTACTTATCATTGTATTGTTCCAACACAATTCTAATCAATGAACTGAACAATGTAACACTTTACTGATCAATGAATATATGTTTTTTGCTTATTCAACATTCTACACATTTTTCTATCTTTTTTTTCATAAGTTTTTAATCAATTAATTTGAGTATGGATCACTTACTTTTTCGAGCTAAGGATAGTATATTTTGAGATGATCGACATTCCACAGGTGAGGCAGGAGTTGCCCTGTTAGGTCTTCCAATTGAAAAGTACCCGGTCGGATAGCATTGGTGATTATGTAGGGACCTTCCCAATTGGGGCCCAACGTTCCTGCTCCACTTTCTTTAGTGTTTTGAAACGTTCTTCGGAGGACTAAGTCTCTTACGCAGAATCACCTAACTTTGACTCGGACGTTGTAAGATTGAGACACCAATCGTTGATAGGCGGCTGTCCAAAGCCGAGACAATTCTCTGATTTCATCTAGGAGGTTGAGGTTGAGAGTTAGCAGCTCCTCATTGTTTTACTCATCATATGAACTTACTCGGGCGGTAGGTAAGCCGATTTCCACAGGGACGACTGCTTCCAAGCCATAGGCTAGCAAAAAGGGGGTTTCTCCTGTCGCAGTTGCGGTTGTAGTTCAGTATGCCCAAAGGATTTTGGAAAGTTCTTCAACCCATGCTCCTTTGGTTTGGTCCAGCTTAGTTCGTAAGTATTGTTTGATAACCTTGTTGATGGTTTCGACTTGTCCGTTTGCCTGTGGATGATGCGGGGATGAGTAAACATTCCTGATTCCTATATTTCGGCATATTTCCTGATACTGCTTGTTGTTAAATTACTTTTCGTTGTCAGAGACAATAGTTCGAGGTATCTCAAATCGACAGATAATGTTTTTCCAAACAAAATCAGTGATTTTCTGCTTAGTTATCTTGGCTAGGGGCTCGGCGATGACGACAAACTTAGTCTGCCCTTTCCTTAGAGGGAATGACCCGATGATGTCGATTCTCCGTTGGACAAAAGGCTAAGGCCTGGCCATTGCGTCAGCTCTTCAGGTGGCTGTCGAGGGATAGTAGTAAATTTTTAGCATTTATCGCAACCCTGAACGAGTTTCTGAGTATCTTGTTGAATGGTCGACTAATAATATCCTCGTCGAATGACTTTGTAGGCCAAGGATCGGCTGCCCAAGTGATTACCGCAAATGCCTTCATGAATTTCACGCAGAACATAATTGGCTTCACTCAGTCTCAGGCATCGCAGGAGGGGCGCGTATTATCCTTTCTTGTATAGAACGTCACCAAGCACAGTGTAGCGGGCCACACGAACCTTCATTTGTCGGGCCTCAGCTCGATCTTCAGGAAGTTCGCCAGTTTTTAAGTATTTGACAATTGGGTCGGCCCAAGATGGTTCGAAATTAATGGGGAGCAAGGCGGAAGACTTGGTTCCCCCAATGCTTGGCTCGGCCACAAATTCGATAGGAATGGACCTGAGGATATCGTCTTCGTCAGCTGAGGCAAGTTTTTCTAGTAGGTCGACTTGTGAGACCCGTATCTTGGTCCGTACCTTTCCGTAGACTTCCGTGGTCTTATCGGTCGAATTTCGACAACCTTCGACCCTTAACCTATATCGACGCGCGACTTTGATTCATGTGCCGACAACCTGAGTCGACTCAACCCGAGACCAATACCATAGCGACCGCGCCGTCGTTGCGGTTCCGATACTGTGACTCGCGCGCCGAGGCGATACCCTGGTCAAGAGATGTGGGCCAACATTCGGTGTGAGAAAACGCCGCGCGTTGCGAAAACTAAGGGAATCTCTACGATGTGTCACATCAATCCCATTAATCAATCAACCCATCAATCCATCACATGTCAAGTACACATCACTTTATTCCCTTTTCCCAAGCAACCACAAAAGTCTTCATCTCTCATACCTCTCTTACACAAAAAGCCACAAAAGTCAAGCTTTTCTTACACCACCCATACCTCTCTTACACAAAAGCCTCAAAAGTCAAGCCTTTCCTTACACAAACATCATTCATCCATCCATCCATCTCTCTCTTTCTCTCTTTCTCATTTCAAAAATCCCAAGCAACAAAGAGCCCCACGTTTGAAATTTTGTAAGAATTCCTGCACTCTAAGTGGCCCACCTTCCTACCCCATCATCTCCCATCTCAACCCTTCATTCTTCATCTTATCCATTGAAGTTGAAGCTAAGGTGCCAAGGAACCCCTAGGAGCAAGAAGATAGGACGGTGGGTGCCTCTATAGGGTAATTTTTCTTATTTTTATGGTGGACCAAGTGAGGCCCACTGATCAATGGTGTGGATCTCAGTTGGGACCCTTAAATGTGGTCGACGGCCCACTTGGATCATCATGATCATTCCATGATGGGGCCATTCTCCATGGACCCCATCATGATGTTTATTTTCTTTAGAAAGGTCATCTAGACCATCCATATTGGTGGGGAAAGGATCCCCACCGTTGATCTTCAGTTTTGATGGTCACATGTGCAAAACGACCCACTTGATGTATGATTTCATGAAAGGGAGGGCCCATAATGTCGGGGTCCCTCCATCACAAGTCGTGTCCCACTCTCCATGTCCCTCTCCCTCTCTCTTTTATTTCTTTTATTTTATTTTATTTTATTTTATTTTTAGGCAATAGGATTTTGTGGCCCACTTGAATGGATCCCACTTTGAGGTATTTTATTTTATTCAAGTGGGGCCCACCTTAGCCGTTGTGCCCATGCCACTCATCAGTGATGGCCCACTTCATCAGGGCCAACCATTATAAAAAAAATAGTAATATAACCGTCCAGCGTCTGGGACGCTGGACGTTTTCAAAGAAAAGAAAGAGGAAATGGTACTTTTGGGGTAGCCCACTTGCATAGGCCCCACCCTGATGTATTACTCTAATCCAAGTCGTCCATCCCTTTCACCATCTCATTTTAGGCATTGAGCCAGAAAATGAGATTGAACGGAGCACCTGGTGGGCCATAGCGTCAAAGATCGCACCCTCACCATTCAAACATCATTTTCTTAATTTATTTCACTTCCAAGCATCAAAAAAATTCAAACTCTGGACTCATTGGGACGGCCTCGAGCCACTGATCGCAATGGCCAGGTCGAATTTCGGCGCAGTGGGCCCCACGTGCAAAAATCCCCAAAAAAATATCTTTTCTCCAAAAATTACAAGAGGCCTTGCCTCTTGCTTCTGACAGCAACTGCACCCAGCAACGTGCTAGCGTGCAGGCGGGCGGGCGTCCAGCGACCGACCCACGGCCTCCAGCCGTGGGCCCCACCTGATGATTTTATGCCATCTAAGCCGTCCATGAGGTGGGTCCCCTCCTCAGGTGGACCCCCTCCAAATTTTAACCCAATCTAGCACTCCGGTGGCCCACACCACAGGGAATAGTGGAGTTGTACACCTACCATTGGAATCCTCTTAGGGGCCCACAGAGGTATTGGATCAAGCTGAAATTTTCATTGCTCCTTCATCCAGGTCCGAGCGACCTTATGAACGGGTCGGATGGCTTTTAAACATTACTGGGTGGGCCCCACATGGGACCCACGTTGTTGTACGTGTGGTAGTCCACCCTCCAGGTGGATGGTGGCACTCACCCTCCTTGCACACGTGCTGCCTCCACCGTCCACGGACGGTGGGGCCCTGGGTGATGTATGTGCCTTACCTGCACTGTCCACTGGACAGTGGGACCTACCATGATGCCTGTAGTGCATCCAGACCGTCCATCCACTTGATGGGACCATTTTAAGACTTGAGCTAGTGGTGGGGTGGGCCATTCATTTATGGGCTAGGCCCATTTGATCTATGAAATGTTTATGGGCTAGGCCCATTTGATTCATTTAAGGCCTATGAACTTGGGCCCACCTGATATGTAAAGCCTATGAGCTTAGGCTTACTTGATATTTAAGGCCTATGGGTTTAGGCCCACTTGATATGTTCCAATTCCATAGGAATAGGCCCTTTTGATGTGTTCCAAGGCCCATAAAATTGGACCCATTGTTACATTCTTAAAACCCATGGAAGTGGACCCAGTTGATATATTGTAAGGCCCATGGGACTAAACCCATTGATTATAAAAAAAAAAGGGGTCCATGGGATTAGGCCCATTGGACCTATTTGAGACCCATGAGTTAGGTCCATTTTATTTGATTAAGGCCTAGGGGTTTAGGCCCATTTGACTCATGTTAGTTCTTTGGGTTGAGGCCCACTTGATCTACATGTGGAGCCTAATTGGTGTGGCCCATTTAGTACATATTAGACTCATGTGACTAGGTCCAATTGATGCAATCCAAGGCCCACGGGTTTTGACCCATTGCAATGCACGTAAGACCCATTGGTGTGGCCCATTTATGTGGCCCATCTGATGATTAAAAGGGCCATAGGATATGACCCATTTGACATATATATGAGAAGCCCAATGGAATGAACCTAAGGTCCATTGCAATGTGTAATCCTAAAACCGATTATGTAGCGATATTTAAGAAGATCGTACCTGGGATGCAATGTTGGTTTGACGTCCACATTGCGAGTGTAATGTTGGTTGGATGTCCACATTACGACTCTTCATAGGGCCCATTACTGGGCCGTACTTGATGTGTTTCAGCCGTCCAGGCCCATCTGCGTTGTAAGAATGGTTCATCACTCATTTACATGTTACTGTAGTTTCATGACTCATGATCATACGCATCATATGTATGCTTGATATGGGGATTGACTGATCATAGCATATGACTTAGGGCAGGTTGTTTATGGGATCTTGGTTAGGCAGTGTTGTCCTACATGAGCGCACGATACGCGCAGGATTTGTTGCATGACTGGATAGCGCGAATCATGTATTTCGCATTTGTGTGACATGGGTATTATACGCCCTAGCTACATCAGGGTCGTAGCCTCCACAAAAGCATCGTGGTTGGCAGGATTGGATACCGAAAATCATGTTCTACATGGGGTGCTATTGATATCCCTGGGTGAAAGTCCTTAATCCCTTATGGTACCAAGAGGTTGCTCCAACGTCTAGACCGAGTGGGTAGATGAGCGTTGAGTACCGATTACCAGACGGTTACACTCTCCACTGTGTCGTGGTCGGTTGGGAGGGGGTGCGGCCTTACCCGCCCGAGAGTAGGGGGCAATACTAGGCTGAGTCTGACCAGATCGAGGAATGGGTCCGCTATCGACGAATCACGCCCGAGAGTAGGGGGCAATACTTACCTTATTGTGCGCGATGTGGCGGCAATCTGGTTTAGAGTGTACTAGACCCCGGTGATATCCCATATTTTGAGCTGTATTGATGTATGGACATAGATGAGGATCTGTATGCTTGAGTTGCATTGCATATCGCATGGCCTTGGGGTGGCCGATACTATTCATGTCTTGCATCGCATAAGCCTTGGTACGGCTCATGACATTATGGTTCATCTGCATATTCCGTATTACTCTGACATTGCATGTTCATATTACTACCTTGTGCACACACTTTCACCACCCTCTAAGCTTTCTGTAAGCTTATGCATGACCGTTGCGTGCAGGTGACGTTGGTTCGCAGGAGCGCTGAGGCAGGAGCACGTTGCGGAGCATTTTGAAATTTTTATTCTTTACCATTGTATTTCCCTTTATGCTCATTGTACTTGTAAAGTTTTTGATCATAGTGAAAATGTAATGGAGTTCTTGGTTGTTGTTTGTGGGTTATGCCTTTGGTTATGCTTATTACGAATCAAACTGATGTTGAAAATCCTCCTCGTAGTGAATGGGAGCTAGGAGCCGAGAATGGGGTTCTACGGAGGCTGTCGGCGCCGGATTCGACGATCGAGAATTTTGTGAGCCCAGTTTCTGAGTTTGGGGAGTGACAAAAGTTGGTATCAGAGCATAACTTGGGAATAACTGAGAACAACATTACATGTCTGCTATGAGTGTGGAATGACTAAGTCCCGAAGTTCGGATAGCTTCGCGACCTTCTAATACAGACCGTTAATGTGCGTACCTTCGAGAGTTTTGAAGTTGATAGGCGCCTTCGCTCTTTCCTGTAGGACATGGCACCTGGGAGAGTTACCCGATCGACTCCCGCACTACCACCTGAGGATTCTGCTTCACCATCGGAGGCTCCAGCTTTACCCCCTGTGTCTCCCATTCCACCCTCAGAGATCCCTGCTTCTTTCCCTGAGGATGACATTCCTCCACTTGAGGCCGATGAGGAGCCGACTGTGACTGTTAGTGCCTCTCAGTTACAGCAGATGTTACAGGCTGTGACAGCCGCACTACAGGGACAGGACAGACGCCCAGTTATTTCACCAGCTTAGGCAGAGCAGGAGCGCACGAGCGCCTTACTTCGTGAGTTCAGACGGCTTGATCCCCCACGTTTTCAGGGCGAGCCAGATCCGACCGCAGCAGAGAGATGGCGCTCCGATGTGGAGAAGATTTTTGACACCATGTCATGTACGACCGAGCAGCGCGTCCAGCTAGCAGTATTTCTCTTTCAGGGTGAGGCCGAGCATTGGTGGACCTCTATTACCCATGTTGCCGGACCTGATTATGTCTGGACATGGGAGAATTTTGTTGACCGATTCGAGGAGCAGTACTTCCCCGACCATATCCGTCGTCAGCGAGCTTTAGAGTTCGAGACTCTGGTGCAGGGAGACATGACGGTGGCACAGTACGCGGCCTGTTTTGTGGCATTATCGAGATTTACACCATATATGGTTGATGACGAGGGGTAGAAGGCCCGCCGTTTCGAGCACGGCTTACGTTACGGCCTTCGAGGTCGTGTTATGGGGCATGAGCTCCCTACTTTCTAGGCAATAGTGCGGAGAGCTCAGATTTATGAGACTGAGTGGGCCGGTTCTCAGTCTGAGCGTGGTCAGAGGAGAGACCGAAAGAGGCAGGCTTCTTTCAGTCCTTCCCAACAGCGTCGACCACAGCAGCAGAGGCCCACAGGTCGCCCAGCTTTCCAAGCACCAGCAGCATCTCCACCACCACCTCAGAGGCAGTTCACCGGCACTTGCTTCAGGTGCGGTGCGACGGGACACCGTTCATGGGAGTGTCCCAGCCCCCAGCAGCAGCAGAGAGGTCTATAGCAGCAGAGACCTCCACAGCAGCAGCAGCAGAGACCCCCACAGCAGCAGCGACAGTAGCCTCTACCACCGAGGCCACCTCAGCAGCAGCATCAGCATCAGCAACAGCCTCAGAGGCCGCAGCAGCAGAGGCAGCAGTTTTAACCGCCTCAGCGACCCCATCAGCAGCAGCAGCACGCTCAGAGGGGACAGATACTTCCCCAGCCGGCTCAGGCTAGGTTTTATGCAGCTCAGCAGGACCCTCAGTCTTCTGGAGGAGTTGTTGAAGGTATACTGCCAGTTTCTGCATGCATTGCACGTGTACTATTTGATTCTGGTGCATCGCATTCTTTTGTGGCCGAGAGCTTCTGTCGATCGGCTGGCTTATCGTTGGAGTCTGCTGGTGAGAGCCTATCGATATCGACTCCCTTGGGGAGGACTGCAGCGTTGGGATGATTTTATTAGTCTTGCCCCGTTCTGGTTGGGGATACCTTTCTGCCTGCCGATTTGTTTATTTTGCCGATGTCTGAGTTCGACGTCATCTTGGGCATGGATTGGCTCACCGAGTATTATGCCATATTGGACTGCGCCGCCAGGACCGTCACGGTCTGTATACCCGGCGTGCCGCAGTTCGAGTTCGTTGCAGAGGCCAGAGGAGAGCGGTTGTCTTGTTTGATGTCTTGCGCCTTAGAGGAGCCTGTTGCCGCTTGCATCGACCATTTGCCCATAGTATGCGATTTTTTCAATGTGTTCCAGGAGATTCCGGGATTACCACCTCGCTGACTCACCGAGTTCTAGATAGATCTCGTGCCCGGTACCGTGCCTATTTCGAAGGCCCCGTATCGTATGGCACCGTTAGAGTTACGGGAACTACAGAAGTACTTGGACGAGTTGTGAGAGTTGGATTTTATCCGTCCGAGCAGTTCTCCGTGGGGAGCGTCGGTACTCTTCGTGAAGAAGAAAGATGGCTTGTTGAGGCTCTGCGTTGACTACTGCGAGCTCAACAAAGTCACGATCAAGAACAAGTACCCGCTCCCTAGGATTGATGATTTGTTCAACCAGCTGCAGGGTGCACAGTTCTTTTCGAAGATTGACCTGCATTCCGGTTATCATCAGATTCGGGTCCGAGATGAGGACATTCCGAAGACAGTATTCAGGACGCGTTACGGTCATTTTGAGTTTCAGGTCATGTCCTTCGGACTGACCAATGCACCCGCGGTTTTCATGCAGCTGATGAATGAGGTTTTTCGCCCATATCTAGATCAGTTTGTTGTAGTCTTCATCGACGACATTCTGATCTACTCGAAGACCCGTGAGGAGCACGAGCAGCATTTAGAGATTTCTTTGAAGACCCTCCGCGCACACCAGCTGTATGCGAAGCTGGAGAAGTGCGAGTTCTGGCAGGAGGAGGTGAAGTTCCTCGGTCACGTGGTGACGAGGGAGGGTGTCGCAGTGGATCCCTCGAAGGTCGAGGCAGTGCGTCAGTGAGGCCAGCCCACGACTGCGACAGAGATCCATAGTTTCCTTGGCTTGGCGGGCTATTACCGACGTTTCATTGAGGATTTTTCTCGTATTGCAGCCCCGCTGACCAGGTTGACTCGGAAGGGTGTAGAGTTTATTTGGAGTGACGCCTGCGACCGAGCATTTATGGAGTTGAAGGACCGTCTGACGTCCGCTCCTGTCCTCACTCTTCCCTCTGGGAGTGACGGCTTTATTGTATTCACTGATGCCTCGTATATCGGTTTGGGTGCTGTCCTGATGCAGCATGGGAGACCAGTGGCCTTCGCGTCTCGTCAGCTCAAGGTCCATGAGCTGAACTATCCTACACATGATCTGGAGCTGGCTGCAGTTGTCTTCGCACTGAAGGTGTGGAGGCACTATCTTTATGGGGTCAGGTTCGAGCTCTTCTCTGATCACAAGAGCTTGAAGTACCTCTTCTCGCAGTCTGAGTTGAATATGAGACAGAGGCGATGGATGGAGCTCTTGAAGGACTATGATTTCGACCTCCAGTACCACCCGGGCAAGGTAAACGTGGTGGCAGATGCCCTCAGCAGTCAGCCACGAGGCCTAGTGGCGCATATGATGATTCGGGAGTGACGGATGCTTGAGAATATCGCAGCGTGTGATTTTGAGTTCGGCCTGCAGTCTTCCATTGTACAGTTATCGAGCTTGTCGATTCAACCCTCTCTTGTCGCTAGGGTGATCGAGGCTCAGCAGGCTGATCAGTCGTTGCAGAGTTATATGGCTGAGACGGCATCTGAGGGTCAGGCAGATTGGCAGATCGGTACAGACGGTGGACTTCACTTCAGAGGCCGATTATGTGTTCCGGATATTCCAGAGTTACGCAGAGATCTTATGACCGAGGCATATCGATCGCGATTTTCTATCCATCCGGGCTTGACGAAGATGTACCGTGACATGAGGCGACAGTATTTTTGGGCGGGGATGAAGCGCCAGATCGCCAGTTTTGTGGCCGAGTGTGACACGTGCCAGCGTGTCAAGGCCGATCATCAGAGACCTCCTGGTCTATTGCAGCCGTTGAGCGTCCCAATGTGGAAGTGGGAGCACGTGTCGACTGATTTCATTATGGGTTTACCGAGGACTCATCGCGGTCATGACGCCATTTGGGTTGTTGTGGATCGTCTGACGAAGTCGGCACATTTTCTTGCGACGCATGCGACTTGGTCTATGGACCGGCTTGCGAGATTATTTATCGAGGAGATTGTGAGACTGCATGGCGTTCCATTCTCGATCGTTTCTGACCGAGACTCGAGGTTCACGTCTCAGTTTTGGGGGAGCTTCCAGCGTGCGATGGGGACTGATTTGCAGCTCAGCACCGCGTACCATCCACAGACCAATGGCCAGACTGAGAGGGTCAATCAGATACTTGAGGATATGCTTCGGGCCTGCGCGATTGACTTCGGGGGTTGCTGGGATGAGCATCTGCGATTGGCCGAGTTCACATACAATAACAGCTATCAAGCGACCATCGGCATGACTCCTTTTGAGGCACTATATGGCAGACCATGCAGATCACCGAGTTGTTAGACCGAGGTTGGAGAACTTCGTCTCCTAGGTCCCGAGCTTGTGCAGGAGACTTCAGAGGCTATAGATATCATCAGGCAGAGGATGCGTATAGCTCAGAGCCGACAGAAGAGTTTTACTGATCGTCGGCATCGTCCCTTGGAGTTTGATGTAGGGGACCATGTGTATCTCAAGGTCTCGCCCATGAAGGGCGTAGTTCGATTTGGAGCGAAGGGCAAGCTTGCCCTGAGATTCATAGGACCTTTTGAGATCACTGGGCGCGTTGGCGCCGTGGCCTATCGACTTGCCTTGCCATCACAGTTGTCTGCCATCCACGACGTTTTTCACGTCTCCACGTTGAGGAAGTGTGGGTCAGACATAGTTCTCGTTATTGATTGGCAGCCGTTGGAGGTTCGTGAGGACGCTTCTTACATTGAGCAGCCAGTCCGTATCCTTGATCGGAAGGAGCAGGTCCTCAGAACCAAGGTCATTCCGTTGGTGAAGGTGCAGTGGGGTCATCATTCTGTAGAGGAGGCTTCGTGGGAGCGTGAGGCTGAGATTCGAGAGCGTTATCCTCATCTCTTTGATGATTGACCATGTATTGTATTTTGTACGTTGTCCCTGATTCTATATGATAATGTTATGTCGCTTCTTCTTCATGAGTAATGCTTAGTTGCGATGCTTGTGTAAATTTTGAGGATGAAATTCTTATAAGGAGGGGAGAGCTGTAAGACCCGTATCTTGGTCCGTACCTTTCCGTAGACTTTCGCGGTCTTATCGGTCGAATTTCGGTAACCTTCGACCCTTAACCGATATCGACTCGCGACCCTGATTCATGTGCCGACAACCCGAGTCGACTCAACCCGAGACCAATACCATAGCGACCGCGCCGTCGTTGCGGTTCCGATACCGTGACTCGCGCGCCGAGGCGATACGCTGGTCAAGAGATGTGGGCCAACGTTCGGTGCGAGAAAATGCCGCGCGTTGTGAAAACTAAGAGAATCTCTACGATGTGTCACATCAATCACATTAATCCCATCAATCAATCAACCCATCAATCCATCACATGTCAAGTACACATCACTTTATTCCCTTTTCCCAAGCAACCACAAAAGTCTTCATCTCCCATACCTCTCTTACACAAAAAGCCACAAAAGTCAAGCTTTTCTTACACTACTCATACCTCTCTTACACAAAAGCCTCAAAAGTCAAGCCTTTCCTTGCACAAACATCATTCATCCATCCATCCATCTCTCTCTACATCACTCTCTCTCTTTCTCTCTTTCTCATTTCAAAAATCCCAAGCAACAAAGAGCCCCACGTTTGGAATTTTGCAAGAATTCCTACACTCCAAGTGGCCCACCTTCCTACCCCATCATCTCCCATCTCAACCCTCCATTCGTCATCTCATCCATTGAAGTTGAAGCTAAGGTGCCAAGGAACCCCTAGGAGCAAGAAGATCGGACGGTGGGTGCCTCTATAGGGTAATTTTTCTTATTTTTATGGTAGACCAAGTGAGGCCCACCGATCAATGGTGTGGATCTCACTTGGGACCCTTAAATGTGGCCGACGGCCCACTTGGATCATCATGATCATTCCATGATGGGGCCATTCTCCATGGACCCCATCATGATGTTTATTTTCTTTAGAAAGGTCATCTAGACCATCCATATTGGTGGGAAAAGGATCCCCACCGTTGATCTTCAGTTTTGATGGTCACATGTGCAAAATGACCTACTTGATGTATGATTTCATGAAAGGGAGGGCCCATAATGTCGGGGTCCGTCCATCACAAGCCGTGTCCCACTCTCCATGTCCCTCTCCCTCTCTCTTTTATTTCTTTTATTTTATTTTGTTTTATTTTATTTTTAGGCAATAGGATTGTGTGGCCCACTTGAATGGATCTCACTTTGAGGTATTTTATTTTATTCAAGTGGGGCCCACCTTAGCCATTGTGCCCATGCCACTCATCAGTGGTGGCCCACTTCATCAGGGTCCACCATTAAAAAAAAAAATGGTAATATAACCGTCCAGCGTCTGGGACGCTGGACGTTTTCAAAGAAAAGAAAGAGGAAATGGTACTTTTGGGGTAGCCCACTTGCATAGGCCCCACCCTGATGTATTGCTCTAACCAAGCCGTCCATCCCTTTCACCATCTCATTTTAGGCGTTGAGCCAGAAAATGAGATTGAACGGAGCACCTGGTGGGCCATAGCGTCAAAGATCGCACCCTCACCATTCAAATATCATTTTCTTAATTTATTTCACTTCCAAGCATCAAAAAAATTCAAACTCTGGACTCATTGGGACGGCCTCGAGCTACTGATCGCAATGGCCGAGTCAGATTTTGGCGCAGCGGGCCTCACGTGTAAAAATCCTCAAAAAAATGTCTTTTCTCCAAAAATTGCAAGAGGCCTTGCCTCTTGCTTCTGACAGCAACTGCACCCAGCAGCGTGCTGGCGTGCAGGCGGGCGGGCGTCCAGCGACCGACCCACGGCCTCCAGCCGTGGGCCCCACCTGATGATTTTATGCCATCTAAGCCGTCCATGAGGTGGGTCCCCTCCTCAGGTGGACCCCCTCCAAATTTCAACCCAATCTAGCACTCCGGCGGCCCACACCATAGGGAATAGTGGAGTTGTACACCTACCATTGGAATCCTCTTAGGGGCCCACAGAGGTATTGGATCAAGCTAAAAATTTTGTTGCCCCTTCATCCAGGTCCGAGCGACCTTATGAATGGGTCGGATGGCTTTTAAACATTACTGGGTGGGCCCCACATGGGACCCACGTTGTTATATGTGTGGTAGTCCACCGTCCATGCGGACGGTGGCACTCACCCTCCTTGCACATGTGCTGCCTCACCGTCCACGGACGGTGGGGCCCTGGGTGATGTATGTGCCTTACCTGCACTGTCCACTGGACAGTGGGACCCACCATGATGCCTGTAGTGCATCCAGACCGTCCATCCACTTGATGGGACCATTTTAAGACTTGAGCTAGTGGTGGGGTGGGCCATTCATTTATGGGCTAGGCCCATTTGATTCATTTAAGGCCTATGAACTTGGGCCCACCTGATATGTAAAGCCTATGAGCTTAGGCTTACTTGATATTTAAGGCCTATGGGTTTAGGCCCACTTGAAATGTTCCAATTCCATAGGAATAGGCCCTTTTGATGTGTTCCAAAGCCCATAAAATTGGACCCATTGTTACATTCTTAAAGCCCATGGAAGTGGACCCAGTTGATATATTGTAAGGCCCATGGGACTAAACCCATTGATTATAAAAAAAAAAAGAGGGGGGGGGGGGGGGGGGGGGGGGTCCATGGGATTAGGCCCATTGGACTTATTTGAGACCCATGAGTTAGGCCCATTTTATTTGATTAAGGCCTAGGGGTTTAGGCCCATTTGACTCATGTTAGTTCTATGGGTTGAGGCCCACTTGATCTACATGTGGGGCCTAATTGGTGTGGCCCATTTGGTACATATTAGACTCATGTGACTAGGTCCAATTGATGCAATCCAAGGCCCACGGGTTTTGACCCATTGCAATGCACGTAAGACCCATTGGTGTGGCCCATTTATGTGGCCCATCTGATGATTAAAAGGGCCATAGGATATGACCCATTTGACATATATATGAGAAGCCCAATGGAATGAACCTAAGGTCCATTGCAATGTGTAATCCCAATACCGATTATGTAGCGATATTTAAGAAGATCGTACCTGGGATGCAATGTTGGTTTGACGTCCACATTGCGAGTGTAATGTTGGTTGGATGTCCACATTATGACTCTCCATAGGGCCCATTTCTGGGCCGTACTTGCTGTGTTTCAGCCGTCCAGGCCCATCTGCGTTGTAAGAATGGTTCATCACTCATTTACATGTTAGTATAGTTTCATGACTCATGATCATACGCATCATATGTATGCTTGATATGGGAATTGACTGATCATAGCATATGACTTCGGGCAGGTTGTTTATGGGATCCTGGTTAGGCAGTGTTGCCCTACATGAGCGCACGATACGCGCAGAATTTGTTGCATGATTGGATAGCGTGAATCATGCATTTCGCATTTGTGTGACATGGGTATTATACGCCCTAGCTACATCAAGGCCATAGCCTCCACAGACGCATCGTGGTTGGCAAGATTGGATACCGAAAATCATGTTCTACATGGGGTGCTATCGATATCCTTGAGTGAAAGTCCCTAAACCCTTATGGTACTAAGAGGTTGCTCCAACGTCTAGACTAAGTGGGTAGATGAGCGTTGAGTGCCGATTACCAGACGGTTACGCTCTCTACTGTGTCGTGGTCGGTTGGGAGTAGGGGGCAATGCTAGGCTGAGTTTGATCAGCTCGAGGAATGGGTCCGCTATCGACGAGTCGCGCCCGATATTGGCAGACGGATAGTGAGGTCTCTTCCACTTACCTTATTGCGCGCGATGTGGCGGTAATCTGGTTTAGAGTGTACTAGACCCCGGTGATATCCCATATTTTGAGCTGTATTGATGTATGGACATAGATGAGGATCTGTATGCTTGAGTTGCATTGCATATCGTATGGCCTTAGGGTGGCCGATACTATTCATGTCTTGCATCGCATAAGCCTTGGTATGGCTCATGACATTATGGATTCGTCTGCATATTTCGCATTACTCTGACAATGCATGTTCATATTACTACCTTGCGCACACACTTTCACCACCCTCTAAGCTCTCTGTAAGCTTATGCACCACCGTTGCGTGCAGGTGACGTTGGTTCGCAGCAGCGCTGAGGCAGGAGCACGTTGCGGAGCATTTCAGAGTTTTTGTTCTTTACCATTGTATTTCCCTTTATGCTCATTGTACTTGTAAAGTTTTTAATCATAGTGAAAATGTAATGGAGTTCTTGGTTGTTGTTTGTGGGTTATGCCTTTGGTTATGCTTATTACGAATCAAACTGATGTTGAAAATCCTCCTCGTAGCATCCCAGGATCGGAATCTGGCGAATGGGAGCTAGGAGCCGAGAATGGGGTTCTACGGAGGCTGTCGGCGCCGGATTCAACGAACGAAAATTTTGTGAGCCCGGTTTCTGAGTTTGGGGCGTGACACGACTTTAGCATTCTTGGCCCTTGGGATCCGAGTAACAGAACATTGGTGGAACCCGACGATCATCTCTCTGGCCTTTGCAAGATAAGCTTTCAGTCTTTCCTTCTTAGCTGATATATGTCAGCTATTTAATTGACGACTAGTTGGGAGTCACTATACACGTTCAGATGAGTAGCCCTTAAACTGGCCACTAGCCGGAGTCCTAAGATAAGAGCTTCATATTCGGCTATATTGTTCGAAGCCTGAAATCCAAGTCTCAAGGCATACTGAATGGCTGTGTGATCAGGAGTTTGCACGATCGGACTGCTCTGCTGAGTCAGCGGTAGAAATTTTGGGTTGCACTGTGACTTCGACTGTAAAGTCTGCCATAACTTGTCCCTTAATTGCGATCCGGGGCTTGTAATGAATATCGAATTCACTAAGCTCGATCACCCATTTTGTAAGTCACCCAGAGGACTCTGGTCTCTGTAGTATTTGACGTAAAGGCTGATCGGTCATGACGGTGATCGAGTGAGCCTGGAAATATAGCCGCAAGCATCAGGATGATATAACCAGTGTCAGGGTCACTTTTTCCAAGATTGGATATCTTATTTCCGCCGGAACGAGAGCCTTGTTGATGTACTAAACCAAGAGTTATTTACTTTCATGTTCGCAGATCAGGGCCGAGCTTACGGTTGCATCAGATACTACTAGATAGATCAGTAATGGCTCACCTGGCTCAGGCTTAGAAAGCAACGGTGGTGATCCTAAGTATTCCTTGATCTGCTGAAAGGCGCCTTCGCATTCTTTTATCTAGTTAACAATTTGCCGACCCTTCAACTATTTGAAGAAGAGGAGACACTTATCGGTTGCTCGGGATACGAAGCGATTTAAGGCCGCTATTCTTCCAGTTAATCGTTGGACATCTTTGATCGTCTTAGCAGACTCCATGTCGAGTAGAGCTTTAATCTTTTCCAGGTTAGCTTCAATCCCTCGTTGACTGACTAGGAATCCGAGGAATTTTCCTGAACCTACACCGAATGCACATTTGCTCAGATTAAACTTCATCTTGTATCTTCACAAAATGAGGAACATTTTCTCTAGATTGGTTATATGGTCGGTCACTTTAATGCTTTTGACAAGCATGTCGTCAATGTAGAATTCCATTATTCGTCTTATGAGTTAGGCAAACATTTTGTTGACCAATCTTTGATAGGTCATTCCAGCATTTTTCAACCCAAATGACATTACTTGGTAATAATAAAGAATTTTGTCAGTGACAAAGGTAGTTTTTCATTTATCAAAATGATAGATTACGATTTAATTATAATCCGAATAAGTGTCCATGAAACTGAGTAATTCGTGCCTCGCAATACTATTGACCAGTTGATCAATCCGAGGATGGGGAAAACTGTCCTTAGGGCAGGCTTTATTTAGGTCGATATAATCTATATAGACTCGTCACTTCCCGTTAGCCTTTTTCACCAACACAACATTGGTTACCTATTCGGGGTAATATACTTCTTCAATGAAGTTGGCTTTGAGGAGTTTTCCAACCACTTCCTTAATTACGGCGTATCTCTCAAGGCCAAGGGCACGCCGTTTCTGATGGATCGGCTTGTAATTCGGGTCGATATTGAGCCGGTGAGTCATGATTGAAGGGTCAATATCCGGCATGTCTTCATGAGTCCACGCGAAGACATCAGCATATCAGCGTAGCAGGGCTATCAGTTTCTCTTTCAATGGCGTAATTAGGGACAATCTAATTCAGACAGTCTTCGAAAGGTCCAACTCATTCAAGGGTACTTGGATGAGCTCTTTCCACGGGCTGATCGCAGCTGGGAGATTCATCGCGCGGATCCAGGGTTTCAATCGTTGTGACCTCCTTAAGTACTTGCAGGGCAGTAGCATAACATCGTCAAGCATCGTATTGGTCTCCTTTCACCACCCTGATGCCGTTCTCAGTCGGGAACTTCATAGACAGGTGATAAGTTGAGATGATGGAGGAAAGGTCAACCGAGGATAGCATTGTAAACTGAAGATTGATCAACTACTAAAAAGTTGATCATAACAGTGGCTTGACTAGGCGCCTCCCTAGCAGTGAGCAGGAGGAAAATTGTTCCCTTGGGAAGAATCTGTTCGCTTGAGAATCCGATCAATGGAGTCCTTACGGGGCTAAGAGCAGATCGTTTGGCACCCATCTTGTCGAATGCTTGTGTAAACAGTACGTACGCAGATGAACCCATGTCGATAAGAACTTTGAAGACCCAGCGGTTTGCAATAGTAACAGTGACGACCAAAGTGTTATCATGTAGGTGATGGATGCCCTTGGCATCTTCCTCTGTGAATGCTACAATGTACTTTTCAAACTTTCTTTCCTTCGGAGGTCGAGCTAGAACCATGATTTCGGACTCAGGCTGACCAATATTTCTCGCATGCTTTTTTCGAGCGTTACTTGAATCGCCTCCACCCAAATAGCCACCGATAATAGTACGGATATCCTCAGTGGGCTGGTTATCATTTGAGCATTCTTCCATGGTTCTGGCTCCAGGATCGATATGCCCGCCGAGATGGCCCTCACGAATGAGCCTCTCAATCTCCTGCTTCAGGTTATAATAATCGCTAGAGTTATGTCCATAATCACGATGGAAATGGTAGTATTTGCTCTTATTCCATTGGTTCGGGCTACTCCGAAGTCTGTCTAGTCAGTTGATGAATCCTTCGCTTTTGATCTCCATTAATACTTGCTCTTGTAGCTTGTTGAGTGGTGTATGTCAGAAATTTATGATCAGACCGTTTTCCCGACCTACGTTCATCGCGAGACCGATCATCTTTTTACTTTTTATCACTAGCCAAGTCAACTTATTTTTTGGCTAGCTCTTTGGCTAGGGTTTTCGCGTTTTGAGCGGCTTCAAACAGGATTCGAGTTTCTTCGGCGTCTGCATACTTATCTGACCAAGCCATGAATTCGGCCAGAGTAGTGGGCGAGTTCTTATCCAGAGATGCAAGAAACAACTTGTCTCGAATACCTTGCATGATTGAATTGAGAGCTGTCTCGTTAGAGTACTTCCGGACTTGGAGCGATTCAAAATTGAAGCGCTTGATATAATCCTTAAGTAACACTCTCTCCTTTTGGATTATATTGTTCGGGTGCACAGATGAGTTCAATTTTTTCTTCCCACCAATGAAATTGGCAAGGAAAGCGTCGCTAAGTTCGGTAAAGGAGCTGATCAACTTTGGTTTCAATTGTTTGAATCAAAGTCGAGCTACGTCGACCAAAGTGAGAGAAAAAGCCCGACACATCACGGTGTTCGAGGCGTCATGCAATTTCATGTAAGTCCGGAAGGACTCAATGTGCTCGGTTGGAATGGTTTTACTGGTGAAGGACGGGATTTGAGGAAGGCGAAACCGCTCCATCGAGCTTGCATGATTTCCTCCGTGAACGGGTACGCCTTTGCCTCGGGTTCGGTTTGATTGGCGTAGCGGTTTTGCTTCATATCTGCGATTTCCTCTCACATTTCTTTTCGCAGGTCCTGCATATCAGCTTTCCAGGGCTCATCGTTATCAACTATACCCTCAGCGGGGGGCTTATTACGCCTTCTCCGATCTATTTCATGTCGTAGATCGGTGGCAGGTAGTGGAGCGGTCACAGAGACATGAGACAGTGCCGGTTCAACTGGAACCTGGTGCAGGCTTTGCTGAGGGGCACTTCGAGGTGCGATGGGCTAAGGATCAACGAATTGGCGCTGATCATTAACCCAGCCATCGCCTTGCTGGGGTAGCTGGACCTGCTGACGATGAATTTGCTCCAGCATCTGCTTCATGTAATTTAGGTCGGTCCTGAGATCTTGAACCTCCTTGTTTAATCGTCCATTACCACAATTTCATTGCGTGTGTTTGGTTGAAATGGAGGTTTCCTAACGGGCCGCAAAACCTTATCGATTGTCAAGTTGGTTCAGGGCTGCTTGGGCTTGAGCTGCATTTGTACCAGGGGGCCTTCGGTCGTCGGTGGTCTAGTGACTGGGACTTCACTGGGCTAATTCTAGATGGTTCTCCTTGTTCTTGCCATTAGAGAGTGCTCTACACCTGGAGAAAATGACTTTTCGTATCGTTTCCTATAGACAGCGCCAAACTATTGATGCTGATTTCGGCTCGCCCCCTGAAACCTGCACAAGTAGGAAGGGAGAAGGTGACCCTGGTCTTATCAAGGGACCCTCCGATGCTTAAGTCAGAATCTGGGTCTCTTTGAAAGGTTTTTAGGGTGAGAAATTATGCATACCTTTTACTATGAAGGTCTCTATTTTTATAATGGCGTCGTACCTCGTAGGGCTTTCCTATTCTTTAGGGTTGATCCTGTAAGAGCAGATCTCAATCTTTGAGGATCCGTAATCCCTACCACCTCTAGATTCTCGGAGATCATTATCTTATCTTCCGAAGATCTTGGGTAGAGATCTAAAGTTTTACTAGGCAACTTTCGGATATGGAGCGTTTATAGCTCGGCCGATACTTATCTCTCCAACACTGTCGTGCCGAGATAAGCTTTAAGGTTGATTCTTCGCCTACTCTATTGGTTGACTCAATCCTTGAGTCGGACTAAAGTTTGGGCAGCTATAGGGCTGACTAATCTTAACCTTTCAGTTTAGGCTTTCCTCTGTGAGGCTTTAATTAGGCCTTGAGGCGCACTTCCTCCTTTTGAGGTTTCACTTTATGGCTCAGGACGCTCAGGTTATGGCCGGGTCAGAGACCTCACAGTCTGAGCTATGTCTATCCATCCAGCGTTCTTATGGTGATGGTAAATGAATGATGTTGGTGAACGTAAGGATAACCTCATGCATGATAGACAACTAATGCCTAGGGCACGTATGATGGTGATGGATGATGGCCATAATATTGATGATGCATGTGAATTCTTATATGTTGTGTACTTCGTGCACATGTTTGCATGATGTAGGTTGTGACGATGAATTTGATGTTGAAAGATATTTATGATAACGATGATGCATGTGAGAGCTTGTGTACCACCATAACCTATGCACTTTATGCATGTAGATGCTATGTGAGCCCTGATGGTCATTTGTTAAGTATTCATAAGAGGTATAGGGCCTCAGTGTGCTATTGAAGACACTTAAATGTATGGACCTTTACGTCACGTTGGTTATTCTTGTGTTGGGCCTAGTGCCTTCGGCTTATGAAAGCCTACTTGCCCACGGAACTTGGGATGTAAAATGGTTATAAGTAATTGTTTGATAAGAGGCCAAGTGAGCCAACTTCCATGGTCAAGGGAATAATGTTTTGATTATTGTTAGCTTACTGGTCTATTTGGCCAATTGACACTATTCTTAAGTGAAGCCCATGAGGGCATGAGATGATTATGGTATGTGATATGCTGTGATATGTGGATGATGTGTGATGTATAACTCACACATGATGATTATTGCATGTGTTATGCAGCCAATATGTGATGGATATGGTATGAAATGTGTAGCTTAAACACAACGTGGGTCTTATAAGACTAGATTATGAATTGATGATTGAATCTTAGTTAAGCCTAAGTTAAGGACCATTGCTTATGGGTACTAAGGTCATGATTCGGCTCGTATCAAGAAAGGATTAAGGGTGCACATGGACATCCCCAATGGATAATGGACTATGACCCGAGGGTTTACTATTTAACACCCATGTGCCATAACATGGCAAATTGATCAATTTTGCCTTTGATAGTTTGATATACATAGTTGATTCATGAGTATCCATTTTATATATATGCATGAACACATCATGAAATTGGAGCCCTTGTGTTATTCTATATGCCTGAACATGATCCAAAGGAGTTGGGAGATTTTAGATTGTTTTGATTTGGGCCCTCGTGTTGGTCCGTATAGTAGTATTTGGGCCCTCGTGTTGGTCATTGTGCTTAGATGAATGTCCAGAGGAGTTGGAGTGTGTACATGCCATTGTGATTACACACTTGATTATATGGGCTTTCATGGTGATGTATTTCCCAAGTGGATATTTTATATGGTAACCACGTGATGGCTAGTTGGGTGATGTGGTTTGTGTTGAGGCTTGATAGCCTAAGTATTGATATTATTGAGAAAGTTTTGAGAGAGAAGAGTGCGCCATGACCACCCCGGGCTTAGATCCCGATAGAGATGCTTATTCTCCAATGAACCTATTAAGATTGGCAAATCAAGTCCTCTTTCATCGTGTGTCGCATGGGGGTGAGCACAGTATGATGGGTGTAAGAGTCCTTTCCACTGTCAGGACCGAGAAGAGAAGAGGTGTGATGAGCTTACCTACCATCGTGTGCCGAGTCAGGGTGGGTGGTATTCTGACTACTGAGGACGGGGTAGGGCTAAACAAATTATGGTCCCCCATTGTTAAGTCGATGGCTAGATGTGCAGGAGTTGACATGTGCAATACTTTACTTTTTGAAAATGTTGTCACACTCTTATGTATGGATGGTGGATTACCTATGTGTGGTATGTTTGTGATTTCTAATGGAGATGTATTATGTGTTGTGAACATATACTAGCAGATGATGAGGGATGTTGTCCCACTCTTATATGAGAATGGTGGATTACCTATGCATGGTATGTTTGTGATTCTTGGTGGAGATGTATCACGTGTTGTGGAGATATACTTGCAGAAATAAGGGATGTTCAACATTTGACTCATGCATTCATTCATCCACTATTCCCTTAGGCTGGTGGTACGCAAATAAATCATTATGTGCACCTTCACAATTGCTACAATTTTGTTTAGGAATGAGACTAACTTGAAATCAGGATTTTACCACATTGAGTCTAGCTATCCAAATCTGGTATGAGACTGGTTTGGATAAAAGTCCCTTATAATGAACCCCACGGCTTGTGATACCACGTACTATCATCTCGACTCCACACGCCAGCTTTGTCATTGCCTTTCCATCGTATGCCATATAATAGAAAATAAAATTTGATTATCTTGTTCATGATGATTGGCTATTCTAATGATTCATGGTCGCTTGTTGGCTGACATGTGTATTGTTGATGTTATGTTCATGATAACCTGTGTAGTTATACAACATACTTGATTGATAACCTTCTCACCTATGATAACATGCTCGGTTAATAACATGCTTATAGTTGTTTTGGATGTCTTTACGGGAGCGCCCTCATAAGCTGTGTTTTATTCTCGACACGCAATAGACTCACGAGTTGTGGTTTGCTCATACAGATGACTTATACTTTTTCAGGATGCATGCAAGAGTTGTTAGAGTTTATTATTGTTTCCTTCATTACTGTTAAGTTGGTGCATCATATTATGTATGACATGTCGAACAGGTTCGTCTCTTCGATATGTGATGATACCATATACAAAATGTGTAACCGCCTAAATAGATTAACCATTCAGAAAAAAATTCTTCGCCATGAGCTGAATTTGGTGTCGTGGAGTTTACTAAATGTTCATCAAGTCCAGTAAGTGGCAAGAAAGTTGCTCCGACCCGAGTTCGGGACTTGGGAAGTAGTAGTGCCCAGGTTCTGAATTTGGGGTGTGACAGTATTACTGTGAGGGGATATGATTTTTAATAAATTGTGAGACCCCATATGATGGCTTAAGATTAAGCATGCTCCCACCATAGATGGCGCACATATCAATATCCAAGCCATTCATCAGATTCAATAGACCTTCTACATATGTAGGACCACAAATTATGTTGGTCCAGCAAAAATATGTCATTAACCATCTGATTCTTTCCTTCAAAAATTTGGACGTCTCACATTTTATTTTCAACCATCCAATTGATATCCATCTATTGTTGTGGAGTGGAGACGGAGACGTCTCCTAATGAGAGATGCTCTCTCTCTCTCTCTCTCTCTCTCTCTCTCTCTCCTTCTTGCATGAGCATGGCCGTAGAGGCTGACGAAAGCCTAATTTTCTCTCTGTTTTTCCACTGGCTCTCTTATGTGGTGGTTCATATAAAGTGGCCATAGTGAAGATTTTATCATTTTAATCTTTTGGAGTATTTCTTAACGTGGGATTCTTTTATGAGTTGAAGATAGGTAAGTATTGTATTTTTATTTCTCTTATTTTTAGTAAAAAAAAAAGTTGTATTACTGTCTTGTGGAGTAAGCATATTGCTAAACTACGTGAATAGGTATGCATCTTGCCTCTAGTTTTGATCTAGCAATTTTCTTTTATGTTTTGGCCTTGTCAATATTGATCACATGTGGGCATTTTTTCGCAACATTCATCGGATGGTTAGATTACATCACCAATATGACCTTAAAAATAAGCTCCACTGATAATGGGAACCACAATTTGAATGGCCTACAGTGTAGAGACTCCATCATTACCATTTTTTAAATGGTCCGAAACTAGCATAAGAGTGTGGCCTGGTTGCCTACTTACGTGACATGAGTTTGGTACATCGCAGGACCCCACATCATATATTTCCATGTTAACTGTCGGAAGGGGCACATATTAGAGATTTGGACCACTCATCAGATAGGATACACATGCCTTGTGGAACAAAGATAATGTTGGTCCACTGAGAACATAACATTACCCATCTGATAACAGAGGCATCATCATCTCTCCATCCAATACGTCCACGTGGTTGGGTCTACACCAAAGATACCAAGCTCTAGAAAGTTAAGCGGGTCCACCCACTAGGAGTCCTAAAAATTCATCAAATAAATCAATGGACAGAAAAGCTTGATCAACTTCTATAAACAATTAGGTTACTGCTAACGTGATGGCCCATGTGATGAGTGAACCAGCATGGATTCATTGGCGGGGCATCAACATGATGGCACCCATCTAACGGACGGTACGGATCCTACCCACGTGCTTTCTTAAACAGAACAAGTTTTCTTGAATATGGATGTTAATTTTTCTTAAACAGTGCCATCCATTTCAAACATAGGACCCCATCCAATGACTTAAAACTCCCTATCATAGCATAAATGAGAATGGAAAGGAATTCTGATTGCCTACTGAGTTAATCAGCAGGCTTTTATCATACTGAGTAGACTGTGTCGGGCCCACTGTGAATGTATGTAGTTTATCCACGCCATCCATCCATTTTTCCAGCTCATTTTAGGGGTCGAGCCCAAAATTGAAACATATCCAAATCTCAAGTGGACCACACTACTGGGGTATCTGATCCCATTTGCTCCCCTAGCACCACAATAATGATTTCCACCGTTGAAAGCTTGCTAGGGCCCACAATGATTTTTATTTGTCATCCAAACCGCTCATAACATCACACAAACATGGACGAAGAGAAAAGACAAATATCAGCTTGATTCAAAACTTCCATGGCCCCCAAGAATTTTTCAATGGTAGACATTCAATTCACACTGTTTCATGTAGT
The DNA here is from genome assembly GCA_037074715.1 of Magnolia kwangsiensis. Lineage (NCBI taxonomy): Eukaryota > Viridiplantae > Streptophyta > Magnoliopsida > Magnoliales > Magnoliaceae > Magnolia > Magnolia kwangsiensis. The sequence goes on from CM073583.1 coordinate 70,328,962, forward strand.
GTGGTCCACTTTAGCTTTGGATATGCTTCATTTTTTGGCTCAAGCCCTAAAATTATCCGGTAAAATGGATAGAAGAAATGGATAAAATACATAACTCACGGTGGACCCCACAGAGTTTACTCAGTTCACATCCGCTTCCAATGGAAAAAAATATTTGTGGGCACCTATGTTCACCGACCATCAGTGCGCATCCATGTCCCACCATCCCCACTTGCCATCTTTTGGAAGTGTTGATGTGCGGTGACTGAAGCAAAACAATGGGTGCAGAGAAATTGGGCCAAAAAGTTGGTTTGATGGTACTAATAAAATTCACATAGTATCAACCTTCAATTGAGAAACATGGTACTAATAAGACATTACAAATGAAAGCATACATATCACTACAGATACATCATTCAACGAAAGAAAGGATAAAAAATAAAAGAAGCTACGAATTCAATCTTGCACTTACCATCAATATGGGAACTGAAGAGAGCAAAGGCAGAAAGTGATAAAATGAAATTTCTGCTTCTTTTATATGGTCCATGTCATGTCATAGGACGAATCATGCCCCCACTTAAAGAATACTTCTATAACTGCCTGTTAGTGTTGAAGACAAACATCTCAATTCAAAAACTAACACTTCTTCTCTCCTATGAGCAAATTACCAAATTCAAATACGATGCATCAAAGGAATCTGCAGAGAGATGCCAATCATTAAGTTCCAGTGAGGGTTCCAAAGGAAAGTATGTTTCACACAACAGCATACTAGAAATGAAATCTATAGTTGTGTTTGGATGCACAACTGAATTGAATTGCGAGCATTCAGTGTAATAAAGAGGAAACGATCGAATTGAAATGACATTTCGTCATCGTTGTCGTGATTGCTGAATAGAGTTGTTGTAATTCATTTCATTTGAGAATTCAGTTGAAATGAATTGCAATAACATTATTAAATACAGATGAAATGAACAAATATGGAGCTAGCCACTGTATTCATTTCGTAGTGAGGGACCATCCCTCAGACAACATCACGGTTGTTCGAGATCCCAACTTGAAACACATGGAATTGCAATTACGGGTTTGTTGTCATTATGCATTGAAATGGAGTCACTTAATTCCGACCTATTGAAACGATCCATTGCAATTCAATGCAATTGAGCAACAAACTGCAACCAAATTGAGGAAAGTTTGCATTAGATCAAACAATAAAATGTTGCGCCAAAAGAAGAAGATCTATAGCTCAATTTATAAGAAAACACACACATGCAGACAAAACACAATCACATACACCCTTTCATGATGGACCAGTCCTAAAAATCAGGCCAATCCATGACTCGGGTGGGCCACACCATAGACAACAGTTGAGAGTGGACATCCACACCTTGAAACCTTCATGGTCGTTTATAAGGGCCCACTGAGATGTGGTTTAGAAATCCAGCCCATCCATTGTGTGTCCCACTTGGATGAGGGGTCACACCAAGTTTCAGCCATATCAGAAACTCAGGTGGGCCCCAACAAGTGCTTTTAAATGTTTTAGGCTTGATTTCACACTATTTCAGATGGCATGGCCCACTTGAGTTCACACATGCACGCATATGTGTGTGATAGATAGATATAAAAGCTAAATGATGCCGGACAATCACACGCACGTGTTTGTGTGTGATAGATAGATGTAAAAGCTAAATAATATCCCAAAACTCTGCCTACTTAATGCTGACCAAAGGCATCACAACTTCAAATCTAGAAAGCAGGTTTAATGACTACAAACATCACTTAGCCAAAACCAATACAAGATCATTTCAAGCATAAGTTGAGGATTAAAAGCTCTAGGAACAATAAGCATCTTAGCAACACTGTTAGAGATACCACACAGATCATGGGATGAGATGCAAGCCCGCTGCTTGGAAAGGCATCTAAAATTAACTGTTGCTGGAGATGATAGACGTCAATTTTTATTTCTTGAGACCAAACATCATACACACATCTCAAATATAAATGAAAGATAGGTTTTACATGAGACTGTAATAAAAATGGACCGGACCAAACAGTCAAAACCATTTTGGACTGGAAACAACCACAAAAATGAACCAGATCACTAAAACCCAGGTGATATGATAGTCAACTGTTTTCTTGAGAAAATGTAAGATTACCTAATGAGCTCAAACCTACAACCTTCAGTTAGAAAGATGTCCTATCCCTTGAGCTGATGTGTTTTATTTGTTTATTTCTTTCATTGTGTTCTTTTATTCAATTATACCTCGAGAAGATGTTCCCGGTCAGAATGGGTTAGGTTGGACCGAATAGTCTGAAAAAGGGGTCAGGTCCGATCAGGGTTTTAAGCTATCATCCAAACGTTTTGAATTCAATTTTTCTTAATAGTGTTCTCGTCTCTTTCTTCTGAAATCTCTTTTTTCCCAGTCAATGTACATTAGAGAATTTTTATTCATAAAAATTAATCTCTAAAATCCAACAAATTGGTTTTCACCAATGAGTTATGAATGCATCTAATTCAGGGATATATTGCCCATCTCTATGATCTTGTTATTCGATTTGCACGGAAAGAAAAAAGAAAATGCATGGATAGAAACTGGTAAATCCGTTCTATTCAATCGCCAATTGAAACAGGCACAATATAAATTGAGATTTGGCCACAAACACCCTGATATAAGATAAAAAAGACTGATGTACATTCTGCCATCCAACCTGAGTAAATAAGTAATTAAGCAATGCTGCAAGGGGTATACTTTATTCTTGTTTGTATAGAGAATGGTAAACTGACGTTTCACACACACACACACACACACACACACACACACACACACACACATACACATATCAGGGCAAACCGAATTAAACACATTCTTTTTTCAATAAAACATTTTTTGTTTTTAAAAAATAAATTTGGGGGTCGCCACCCATTGACAAAATTGAGTGGAAGATAATTTTTTTTTTCTTTTTTACAAAGGGATTAAGAACACCATTCGACAATCTATATAAATTATTCTTCAGACATACATGCCCATTTTTTCACTCCATTTTTTTTTTAGTCCAAACAGTATTAAACCCAAACTTCCATTCTCAGAATTTTTGGCATTTTTGTTGTTTTGACCGAATTGCTGACCCTATTTTTTATGATCAAGACCAAAGATAGTGAACTACTTCAACATTTTCTCTCACAAAGTGTCAATCCATCTTGATATATTTTGGTCTTCATGCAACCTAGGATGAAGTTGATCTAGAATGCACATTGGTTATCATCCAAATGATACCTCCAGTAGAAGAAGCTGAGAGAACTTTTAAGAGTTGCAACATCCAAGCATTTTTGTATTTACTCAACTTTCAAGTTTGACATTAAAACCACATTGGTTTCTGTATTTACATTTCAGATTTTCACAAGAAGTGGATGGGTAATTTTAGAAAACTGTGATCAACTATTGCCATACCACGACATCCCGGATGTTACCATTTTAGCTTAAATTCAGCATATTGCTTGTTATGTGTATTTTCCCTTAGTTAACATGAATTTTAACTTGTTTGTGAATAACTCTTTATCCGTAATGATTTAGACGAGGATTCTTTTGTAAGATTTGCATAGAAACATGCTTAGAACCATTACCAAGGTGTTCCAAAACAGTAACGGTGGCCGTAACGGCCACCACCGTTACCGTTATGATACGGGCCGTAACGGCCATTACAGCCCCCGTGTCAGCCGTTACGGCCATTTTTTATTTTTTGAAAATTATTGTTACTGGACCGTTACGGCCCATTTTTCTGTAACGGCAGTTACGGCCGTTTTGACCCCATAACGCGTAACGGTTATGACTGTTACCTATACGTAACGGCCGTTACGTAACTGATTTTGAATACCTTAACCATTACATTTCCCAAAACTCTCAAATCATAAATAATTACGAAAATATCATTAACCTAGACCCTTGATTTCTATATCACATGGTTCCTATGATCCGTTCGACTTGAAATTTTATCACATGCCTTCCATCATAAATGAACCGTATATGTCAATTTTCAGCCCTTGGATCATAGTAGAAATGACCCAATTTCAAAATCAGCCCCTTAATCCTTGATTTTAGTGTCCATCAAGTGAGGAAAGTTAATGGGTAGTCATAATCGAATATTTTCCTTCATGTGAGTGACTTGTATCTCCCATCACATGGACCGAATGTGGGATATGAGTGCCTCACCTTGATAAACATTTTTCTTAAACTCAAGTTACGGTCCATGTGGGATATGAGTGCCTCACCTTGATAAACATTTTTCTTAAACTCAAGTTACCTTGTTTTTGGAAATACCAAGTTTCTCAAATCTCCCCAAATTCCATAAGGTGGACCTTCCAATTTACCAACTTACCATCGTCAATCGCAACTCAAAATTTGACCACACCTTGGCCTTATATGACTATGAGATGTACAAAATTTGGACCCGATCTATGATCCTACACCGTCGAAGGATAATCACCCTAAAGCCAGTTTCTACATCTTGACAAAATAGGAGAATCTCAGATTTATATATTTCCCACCATCAATATACCACCAATTTTTGTCTAATCGTTTGCCGATCATGACTATGCATTTCCTCCAATTCTGGACCTCGATCATCAGCCGTGGACCCTTAATCAAGATCAAGTCCATTTTGGCCCACCTGGGTGTCCTACGATCAAACTAAGACTTACACCTTAAAGATCCCATAAATCTCATCATTTTTATGGTATTATCTTCTTGATCAACAACTCTAAGAAAGCCCAAAAGTAGGAATACTGATGGGGACATTAGAGGACCTACTCGGGTATACCAAAGATGGAGACAACCACCCACATCAGTGCAAGTTTCTTTGTTAATGGGAGACGAGTTCCAAATGGGGCCCACCGGGCCATTTTGAAGACCCCAAATGCATTGGACGTGCATCAGGAAGACCTCACTTTGGGATGATGCATGTGGGTTGCTTAAGAGACCATTTTAGTCATAGGATTTCTATTTCGTGTCGATCCAACCGTTGGATCTTGTCAATCAGTCCATCGAGCAACCAGGTCTTCCTGATCTGGGCCCATTGGACTCTGATCTTGCTTTTTATTATTATATTTTTTTTTTGTTATTTTTAGGATTTATTTAATGGTTGGGATTGATAATAAATGTTTTAGTTTTCTTATTTTGGGTGATGGGCCACTTCACTTAAATGAGTGGCATAGTTGGGCCACTTCACTTAAATGAGTGGCATAGTTGTAATTATGCTGAATTTTTAATTATAAAACCACAGGGGAGGTGGAGTTCCAACCCTAGTGGTGTTATTGAAAAGAAAGAAAAAAGAGAGACTCTCTTGTGTGAATGAATTTTTCTCCTTGTGTTTTAGGATTTTTGAGAAACCCTCCTTTCCAATTGAATTGTGGAAGGGTAGAAGCTTATTTGGTGGCGGATTCCTGGAGGCATATCCTTCCTCTTCCTCTTCTTCGAAATGTATTCTTCTTACATCCTTCCTTTCTTTTCTTCGAAAGGTATTCTTTTTCTTTTTCTCGTCTTCCTCTTTTCATTTCCATTTCCATTACAACCTTCTAAACTTTAAATTCTTTGAATCCCTGAAAACCTCATTCTTAAATTTCCATCCATGAATCCAAAACCCTAATCAAAATCTGAATTTTTTTTTATTTTTTGTGAAACTTTCTCAAAACCATAATTTTGCTTGCATCATTATCTATCCACGTAGTTGTTACACTACCCACGCTAGATTAGAAGTCCCTACTTCCAAGTGGGCCACTCTTGAACTATTATATATTTTCATGCATCGCGTATGGGAAAACCTAGGATCTTCATATTATAAATCTGAATTTCTGAATCTATTACGAGGATATGGTTGATTTTATATGTTGATTGTTGAAATTAATGTATAATTGATCTCCCATCTTGCATCTTAGGATAGTTTCTATCATCCAATATCAAATATGTATATCAACCCCATCAACCATGAATCAATAACTTCACCCATAGGCTAAGGGCGTGTTTGGCCGAGCGGATTGGAAGGGATTGAATGGTATTAGGGTGGATGGCATTACTTTCAAGGTAATGATGGCTGCGTCAGTGGATTAGTGCAAGGTCCATGGGCTTGCTATATCCTGGGATTTCAACACCGAGTTTGTCTGGCATGCCCGTCCAATCCCGGGATTGCACCTTCCAATCCCTTCCAATCCGTCGAACCAAACATGTCCAAGGCAAGATTGAATGGGATTAGGGTGGATTGGATGGATTTCAAGGTAACGATGGTGATGTCAGTGGATTGCTGGCAATCCCATGGGATTGCTATATCCCGGGATCAAAATCCCCAGTCTATTTGGCTCGCCCGACCAATCCCGGGATTTACCTTCCAATCCCTTCCAATCCGCCCGGCCAAACAGGCCCTAATGGGGGTGTCCAATTGAGAAACTAATCTATACAATTGTGAGAAAAAATTCCACCACTATCCGTAGTCAATTATACCCTATCTAATGAACGTCTTAAATCTCAAAAATCATGGACCAATTGAGAGATCTGATCATTCAAGTTACTCCTTACTTAAAGAGGAAGTTTTCTTAATCCAAAACTAATCCTAATGGAGTAGGGCCCAACTTAACTATGTTCCCACCATCCATCAAGGATGTAACTTTGAGTGATGACTTGTCTAGTGAGACTACGTGTTTTAGTGGAAAGGGTGGACCCGATCAATGCACCATGACCGTTCATTAGGCATTTTTCAAGATCACCCGTTATAAGTAGTGGACCACCTAGAAAATCATATATTCCGACTCTATTTTCCATCCTAAATTAGGTGAGCAGAGTGGATTTCCAAACACATCAGCCCCTGGGTCGCAAGTGGGCCACCCCTCTTTATATACATGTGTGCACGCCCAACCCCATTACACGACATGCGCACGCCCATCCCTCTCCCATATATCTCTTTTACCCCACACGCCCAGCCCTATTCTAGCTCTATTCCAGCCCTAACACATGAGAGAGAGAGAGAGAGAGAGAGAGAGAGAGAGAGAGAGAGAGAGAGAGAGAGACACCCCACCTTTGGACATCCCACTCTAACCATCATCCCCCTTCATCAATTGGACGTGTAGCCCTTCTAGCAGCCTTAGGAGTGTATGGACACCTTCTTCCCTTCTAATTCATCTAGGGTTTCATCTTAGGCAAAGATGAGGAATCCTTTCATGCTTTTCTTCAATAATAACTAGTTTTTCTTCTAAACTATGCATTGTTTCCTTTGTTTGTCAATATGTATGTTTAGATCTACAATAATTATTCTTAATTTCTGTTTTATGGTGATTATACGTTGTGAATATTGTGATGGATGGGCAATTAAATGATGGTTAGGGTTTGATATTGAATTGGAACAAGATTAGGTCTAACCCTAGACTACATAAAGAAGGGTTCATGAATTATGTTAATATGATGATGAAAACCACATCACTAGTGGGTGTGTGGATCTATCGTGGTTAGGATCAATGTTATCGGTATGGCTACAAGTTTCATTGGCCAGGGATATGGAAAGAATATCATTATCGTCAATAATATCACCGATTCCTAGAAATGTGGGGAAACATGGGGAAAACAGTGGAATTTTCCAATGAACCTTCAAGAAATGCTAAAATACACATTTGCATATTTAAGAATCAAATGATAGGGAAAAAAGAGATATTTGCATATTTAGGAATCAAATAATAAGTTTCCCTTTAATGGGGCCTAAAAGCATGTATCGTTGACTCAGGGAAACATTGGGGAAAATGGTGGATCCACCCTTCCATCCAACCATCCATCCATGCATGCACATACATACATACAAACACACATGCATGATTCATCCATCTATCCATGCACACACATATACACATCCATCCAACCATCCATGCATACATCCATCCATCCACCCTTCCATCCATGCATGCATACATTTACACACATACAAACATGCATTTCATCATACAACCATGCACCCATAAAATAATTGAAATGAATTTTATTAATAAACAGATTTTTGGCGACATTGATAACATTGGCGATATTATTGAAATATCATCGATACATTGGCAACAAGCGAAACCTAGAATTTACACAGTCGAAAATATTAGCGATATCAATACCTTGGCGATACAAGAGACACCTATAATTTACACAGTCGAAAACATTGGCAATACATTGCCAATATTGATACATTAGCGAAATTTAGTGATATATCATCAATACCTAGAATTTCTAATACTACCAGTGTTATCGGTGTTATCAGTATCACTGAGCTGGAGAGATAGATAATATTTGGGATATTTCAATAATATCAAGGATACTTTATACAACTTAGGATGATGTCCTATGATGGTGGATTACGTGAGAATATATAGATCAGCGAGCTAACCCAATGTGATGAGTTAACCCGCCGAGTCTACAAGATACGCCCACAAGACTAGCCCACGTGAACCCTATATGTTATAGTTTGGGTTAACCTAATTGATGGGGTGTTTATAGCTTGTTTGATTGTGGATTTGAGGATGGTTTCATATGGAAGATGAAATTATGTTGAAACTATGGATGTTTCATGATGAGAAACCTATGTTGATGGACATGATGTTCATGTGTAATGGTGTGATGATGGAATATTCTATTTGAATGCTACATCTCAAGGAAGCCACTTATTCCACTGTTTATGGAAACATAGTAAGGATTATGGAAAATCCAAGTGATTGGATTGTTGATTGATTATGGAAAATCCATGTGATTGGATTGTTGATTGGTTATGGAAAATCCATGTGAATGGATTGTTGTGAATTGTGGAAGATCTAAGTGGTTGAATTATCTTTGATTGTCGATCCACGTGTGGATAATGAATGGTTGGATTCATGTGTAGCATCGTGTTTAAGATATGATCGTCCCTCCATGAATGGTATCATGTGAAGGGTAGAAGCTATCTAAGGGTATGGTGGACCATGAGGATGGAATGTGGTGGTAACTTGGAGAGTGTGTGCATTATTAAACCAGTTGGATGTTAAATTAATTAAAGGATTAGATTAATCTCATGCATTCACAGGGATCCAGGAGTTGGATCAACCCCTCTAGGTGTTACAATATAGAAAGTGGTGGGTTCACCTTTCTATAGTTGTACACTATCTAGTAAAAGTGGTTGGCTCACCGTTTCATTAGTTGGGTTTCTTTTAGAGCATGTGAGAGTAGTGGGATCATCATCTCATAGGTGGCTAGTAATCTCTAATGACTAGTAGCTAATAAGAGTGGTATTATCACTGTTTAATTTAGTCAGGGTGCCTTAATCAAAGCATGCATATCATGCATTGCATTAACTAAGATTTTCTTAATGGATGTTTGTTTGTTTTGCTATTACGCATTAATTGATTATGATACTATTGAGATGATCTTGGGGGATGCCCTCACTGAGTGAACCTAGGCAACTCATTCTTCGTGTGGAAAAACAATCGTAGACTATGCAGGTGATGATCCAAATTTTGGATCATCATGTTAGTTTCTAGTTCAGGTCCATTGATCTAAATTTTGGATCCAAACCCATTAGTTTCTGGTTTAGGTCCAATGATCCACCGGGTTGACCCAACCCATTTGCCCCCTAGTGGTGCATACATGCCGAATGGACAAGCGTTGAAGTGTAACACCCCGGATTTTTGCCAACCTAGGATTAGACGTCCTTAGGCAATGGGTCAATCCTAACACCTGATTAACTTCTCAAAACTTAATCCCAAAAGTCTCAAATCCCTATTTCCTTCGAAAATCTCACCTTTCACTACTTTATCCTTCAAAATTTTCTAGGAGCTTTCATATTAGACACAAATCTTAAAGTTTAGGTGATGTTAATCAATACTTAAACTAAAAAGTACTATGAATAGTAAATAAATAAATAAAAAGGGTTTTTAACCATTAACCTTTTGTAATCTCACGAAATAAGTAGGCTATTTGGATAGATCAGCTTCTCCTACCCCAAAATCATATATTGCATGTCAAATAACTCATCTCAGGTTCTAAAATACACCCATTGCAAATATCAGACGGCGAAATCACCCCAAACAGGTCAGCGAGCGGCGATGGGATCAGCGGTTTGGCGAGGCATCGCCGAATCCGTCCGTACAACGGTCTGGCAGGCCGGTTTCTGCACTTTTTCCTGCGCGTTTCTTCTAACTTTGAAAAATCATATCTCCTTCGTTATAACTCCGATTTAGGTGATTCAAAAACCAGATTGAAGCTAAATGAGTCTAGTTTTATATAAAAATATGTGAAAAATATAATAAAATATTTAATATGGTTTAAAGTAGGTCATTATGAGCAACTGTCCGATAATTACCTATTGGACAGCTGCTGCTTCTGGAATTTTTAGAATTTGGTGGAGTCAGGGTAAACTTGATGATGAACTCCCAGAAAAATAATAAAAATAATATGATAACTAGAAGTGCCCAAAATGGGGCATAAAATGGCCCTAGGACCGTATTCTGCCCTATTAGGGTAGAATTTGGTTAAGTACCAAACTGAATACTCAGTAAAATTAACTTGGATCACTTTAAATATAAACTATAAGACCCAAAATTAGTAGGACTGCTAACGCTATGTTACCTAGAAATCCAGGATCAAACTCTAAACCGGTTTGTTCCCAGGAATCCTTTAAAACTTTCTATTGGATCTAGACCGCGCGTCGAAAGTCCGATACCTACAATCTTAGACCGTTATGACCGCTTAGCTGGACTTGACAATCATTTCGAAAATCAAGTCCAACCGACGTTCAGAGGCTATTTCATTGAGCCTGGAGTGAAGAGAGTGAGAAATGGGTTAGATTTGAAAATTTAATTCAAAATCTGGCACGTGACTTGGCGCATTATTATTAAGCGTTCTGACCGTCAGAATTCAGCCAAATTTTACCCTCGGATCAAGAAAAATTTCTCTTTCATATTATGAGACTTGTAGACCTGATCTAGGTACGATGACCGCTGAACTGAAACTGGACCGCCACGTGCGATCTGCGAACTCTACCGGTCTGAAAACTTCGTGTGAGCAACATCCAATATGCATAAGCTTAAGTCCGACCGCGTTCGGCCAGGGGACCTCCAAAAACACTCTTTTGGACCAAAACAGCCCCGATTTGGTTATACCTCAAGTAAACTTTGTTCTCAAGCCTAATTTGGGAAGGTTTTAGCCTATATAAGGGCTTTAAACCCTCTCACAACCCTCCCATCCGAATTTGCTTGAAACCCTAGGAAAAGAGAGAGAGAAAGTGAGAGATTGTGAGTGAGTATGGGAGAGATTCTCCTGCCACCTACACCAGCTTTTGCACGTGCCAAAGCACCGCACTCCAATTACTTTCCCGGCGATTCCAACGCACTCCTAGGTAAGAAAAACCCTAACCACTTGCTGATTTGGGGTTTCCTTCGATTCATTAACGATGTAGCTTATGTATCTTGTGCATTAGGTCAGCTGTACGCCGTTGACGAAGCGTTGACGTTCGATTCGAATCGATACACTTCTACAACACAAGGTGAGGATTTTAGACGCTTTGATTGACTGATTTCAAAGCTTTCAATGTCGTTTAATAGTAGATTATCGACGGCAACGCCGTTTGACATGTAGAACATGCTGTCCGTTTTCCATTTCGTATACGTACGGGAAATATGAGATTTAAGGCATTTTGGGTATTTGTAGGAAATACAGTATACGTCCGTATTTTGCTGAAATAATTGCCATGGCTATTTATCGTGTTAGAATATTAGGAATGCGTGCATGATTGGTTTGGTGAAGAGATTCGCCCTTAAGCGCACTTTGAGTCGACATACGCTATGTAGACTAAAGTGTGTAGTCTAAGTGTTTGTATAAATGTTTGTATTAGTATGTATTGAGTAAATGGTGTTGTGTATGAGTTTTGAGATTGAATTCTCAAGTAATATGCTGATGTAAACGATTTCCATCATGTTGGCTATATGTATTGATTTCATTGTTTATATGAAATGCATGTGTGGGATTATTTGCTTAAGTTGTATGTTATAACACGTGTCAACATGCTTGTATTGTTTATATTCATTTCTACTACTCTCATATGCTTACTGATGTTGTTTACAAATGTTTGAGGCTATGACCTAGTCCAGACAGTCGGTAATGGATCGAATTCGTAGTTGGTTTCTATTTGCTACGAAGGACGTGTCGATGAACGCGAGTCGTGTTTTGTGTTGGCGGCAGTGGTTAGGCCACACGAAGTGTTTCATGCACTTCATGTCGTTCAGCTTGAGATACGCTCGCACTAGTCGAGCCCGTCAAGTAACCCGACTGGTCATTGTATGTTCACCCTGTATGAATCATAACTGCTTGAACCTAGGGTACTGAACTTACCATTGGAAACCCTGTTAACCATGGTACCTTGATCCATAAAGACTCATGAACCGGGCATGGTAGTATAGGACACCGTGGTCGAGCTGTCGGCCTACGCTGGGGCTACAAACCTCCCCGTAGTGACCAGTGAGTACCCTAATCTGAGCAGATTATGGTGGTATGGGACACTATATTCTTGCTGTCGGCCTACACTGATTGGTGACGAGCCCTTTGTAGTGACCTTGAGTTTATCCTGACACCGCATGGGTTGATGAGTCCTGATGCAGTCTTAAGGATAATTAGGCCTGTATTGATAAGGTGATGGGGGAGCGGTGCAACGAGTGCGAGCAACAGCCCTGGCAGCCCTTGCAGCGACCTACAAATGTAACATCGTATGTGATTTCTAGGAGTGACGACCCTAGACAGGATCTGTGTTGGGATTGATATAAGGGAAGTACCTTAGTTTCCCAATACGGCTGAATGAATGGACTAATAACAACTTAGTAATCATATCCACATCGCATTGCATGTGCCTGGAAGATGTGGAGCACTGAGCGGTACGCAAGCATGCCGCGGACGCAGATGGTGCCGCATGAGGGAGAATGTCGGTGAGGGCATCCATCATGTCATTTCATGCATGCATTAACAACAGTATCTAGGAATGTTTGATTGTTTGCTTTACTATTAACGTATGATTGATTTGATAACATGCTAATCTTTGCTCTCTTATCCCACTGAGTTGATCACTCACTCCCACGTTACGGGATGGTGTTCTGGACACCCACCAGTCCCTATTTTAGTTGCAGATGATGGCGCTGCTTGTGAAGCGAAGCCAGACTTGATGATGATGAGGAGGATCCCTCCTTTATGCGTGTTCTGATCGACGGGATTACAGGGAGGTTGATTAGATGCCTTGACACTTGTCATTTTCTATTTTTAGAGCACTCATATATATTCTTTTTGTTTACTTATGAAGTATACATGTATGTATTTAACCTGGTAACATGTTCACACTCTGGAGATATACAACAGTTAGGTATGTTATACATACTATCACAGTCTTCCGCTTGCTAATTTATCTGTCCCTGGAGTATGATATGTTGTTTTGGCTTAATCCCAATCTTGTTTAATGCCTGTTTACAGACAACATGCATTTAATATTATCTATGTTGCATAAATAATATTTTGAAACTCGGGAGTTGGGTTTCTACCCGACCCCCGATTTTCGGGATGTTACATGAAGAGTCTAAAAGTCCAAAACAACACCCTCTTATTAATACATGATTCTAAACCCTCTTTGCGAGTTTGGCTTTCACAAGGTTAGATGTGTGAGAAAATCATCGTCGACTATTGCTCATATGAAATTTAGCAAACCATGGCCCACTAAGCATCCAGGGCACCCAACAAGCGTACCTATCAAAGGAGGTGCAAATATAGATCTACGAGCTGTCCAATTGAAGGAAAGGCTATCAAATCGACTTTTGGACCCCACAAGTCTAATTGGATGAGGTCCTAGTTGTTCAATCAAGTCAAATTGTGGGGCCAACAAGTTCGATCACATGTGTCAAATAAATGAAAATTTTGGATAGGGGAGCTCACAAGTCTAATTGAGTGTCCTCTTTGTGAGTAGTACAAACGATAGGTCCATTATGAATCCAAGCCACCCAACAAGCATTCACATCAAAGGAGGTCCAAATATAGATCTCTGACCTATCCAATTGAAGAAAAGGCTATCAAGTTGACTTGAACCTACATGTCTAAATGGATGATGTTTTTAGTTGTTAGATCAAATTGTGGGGCTAACAAGTCCGATCACATGGGTCAAATACATGAAACATTTGGACAGTGGGGGTCACAAGTCCAATTGAGCATCCTCTTTGTGATTTGTACAAATCGTAAGCCTCTAAAGACCATTTGGTTAAAAGAATTTTGAGTACTTTTGGGATTTAATTGTTATTTACTTTCCCTTTTTTGTGGTAAGACTCATTATAGAGTAATAAGGAGTAAGATTCTAAATTAGTTTGGGAAATAAGTGAACTAATAGGATAAAAGTAGGATTTAGTATTGAGTGGGATTTTTATTATAAACAGGCTTAGAAATACCCAAGAGGCCATATATATATATATATATATATATATATATATATATATATCTATCATATTCACTATTTTTGTTGTTTCGAGATATTCTCTAAAATTGAGATTCATCTACTCCTAGTTTAGGAATATAGAAGACTTGCAAATCATTCCATGGTCCTTTCATTGGTGCCTATTCATACAATAAAGGAGATTATTCTACAATTAGTATGTATGCTCTCTCTTAAATTGAGTTCAATCTTTTCCCTTACTACATCAACCATTGTACTTTTCTAATGTAGGGGCATTTTCACACTTTGCTAGAGTGGATGCAAGGGCACACTTGTGGTGGGCAGCCCATATGAGGCGGGTGGCTCATGTGAGGTGAAACCCATGTGATGTAGGGCCCACAAGGGGGGTTCGGCCAAAGACCTAACCCATGGGATGTGGGACCTGGGCTATGAGATAAAGAGATTGATTCGCCACGCTCTATCCATTCGAGCTTTTATAGCAAGTGGATAGTTCTTCTACATTAATATGTTATCAAAGCAAAAAGTCTCATGTTCAAGACTCCTCACCGGGGGTGATTAATGCAAGGGCATTTTCACACTGGGCTCAAGTGGGGTGGCCCGAGGGATACAGGGGCACACTCAGGGTAGGCAGCTTGTGTGAGACAGAACCCATGTGATGTGGGGCCCACGAGGGGGGTTCGGCCAATGACCTAACCCATGGGATGTGGGGCTTGGGCTGTGAGATAAAGGGATTGATTCGCTATGCTCTATCAGTTAGAGCTTTTAGAACAAGTAGTTAGTTGTCCTGCATCATTTTCTTCGACAACGCTGGAAAGCATCTAGTTGGAGAAACATCTTTTTGTATGATTATTTAATAATTGAGACTGTCGAGCATGTTGAATATGACTTCTTTTTTCTTGGTTTTGACATTTTTGTTTATTCAGATTGGTGGAATTCAAAAGGTGGAAAGGAAAATGTCATATCTGAGAAAAACCATACATAAGGAAATCCATGGAAAAGAATCCTGCAATGATTGCTTCTTTTAGTTTCTGTGATTTCTAGGAAATGCAGAATGGTCAATGATCATGAAGTGAAATGTCTCTCAAAAAGTGTGAGAATGAGGATTATCAAGTTTCTCTAAGGAAAAGGAAAAGAACCTTTTTTTAGTAAAACCATGAAAAGAAAACAATTTTTACACGGGTTACTTTATTATTGCAATCGGTGGAAAATGTAGCATGCGGGGAAAATATATAATTTTCCAAGGTAGAAATAGAATTCTACTGATCCAAACAAGCCCGACAAAGTTGAGTTTCTTCAATACCTTGCTTCCCATTAAAAAAATTGACTACTTTTCTTGGCATCTTTTCAAATACCATTGAGTGCAACTTATGCATTTTGGCCTCTCTTTTTTTCTTTTACTTCTTTGTTTTTTGTTTTTTTTTTTTCTTTTTTTGAAGGTTTGGAAATTTTAATAAAGAAAAAGCAAAAAGAGGAAACAAGAAGGATGACGATAGATCATCCAGCTAATACAAACAAGAAGAATTCCCCCAAATACCCTAAAAAGCATCAACCAGGCAACTTATAAGTTCTTAATCAGCTGTAGCCCATTTTATGACCCACCACTTAGCTTTGTGAAACATTTCAATTGGACTTAAAAGATTTATCTTTTAAAGTCCTGTTGTTGCACTCCAACCAAATCGACCAAAAGATGGACAATAGAGCCATATATGATATACCATATCTTCCTTTTCTTCCTTGCCTTCCGAGCGACTTGCCACATTGCTCATAAATCCTTATGTTGCTACAAATGGGGATTTTGAAGCACCCAATGAAGGATTTCACTGTATACGCTTCTAACTTGGGTTCCAAACCCTCTAGAGGAGATCACAAATTATGCAATGTTTCTATCATCCCAACATTTATGTTGATCTACTCCTCTAGGATATCTCTTCTAAATGTAGGCTCCACACCGTTTGCTCCCATCCTTGAGAAGAAACAAGCTATAGACAGCATTTTTCTCAATTACCACCCTGTGTATATGTGTGGGGAGGCAATACTGAGAGGCCTCTCCCCACACCATCTACCGGCCCAAATCTTATACAAGACCCTTCACCTGGGACATGATACTTCTTCTCTGAAAGAATTTGTCACTTGAAGAACTGCCCTTCAGATTCATGATGCTCTCTGTATGAAGATGATATAGTAGTGAACCACTGCCCACTTTCCTCCGCGTACTTGCACGTGAGAACCTTGTTCCACAAACTGCTGTTTCTTCCCTAAATCTCCACAACCACTTGGCTAGCAAGACTAAGTTGAAGAATTTCAGCGACCTTAGTCCCAGTCCCCCTTTTACTTTGGCTTCCAAACCTCAGCCCAATTAACTAAGATGAAATTTCTTTCTACCTTTGGCTCCTCTCTATAACAACTCCCTTTGAATTGTTTATAACCTTTCGATAATGCTCATAGGGCAGTGGAACAACGATATGAAGTAGAACGGCACACCTGCAGAGCCAATGTGATGAGTTTGACCATGTCTAGAGGCACTTTGGTTGTGTATTACAATAGCATTTCAGCTGCATTCTGGCAGCAGGCGGCGTTCGAGACACTTCCAACAGAGGCACCCTAGCCGCACCATAGCGGCAATCCACCACATCTACGCAACATTTTAACCCCATTCCCGTCAAACATTATTGCATAGGCTGTCGAACTCCATTGTTGATAGTTGTTCCTAGTGTTGATTGTCATTCGTTGTTCTCTATTGACACCCCAACATATGCAAGAGGCACCCCAACATATGCAAGAGGCCTCTTGTCACGGGTTCCATCATGTTTATGACCATCAATTGTTGGTACGAGTTTCTTCAGTTTTAATATTAGCTATCATTGCGTGGTACACCATGGAGAGTCAGAAGGTTGGTTCATCAATAGACCAACACCCTAATTTTTGCATTACTATTAAGTTGGATGGGTTGCAATTACCTCACATAGGCACAATCAGTGAAAATATAACTTGGGGGAAAATGGACGTTAGGATTTATCTCAGGAACAAAGTCCACCCCACATGTTGGAGACCCAGCCCGTGAAGACTTTGGAAGTGATAACTTCATAGTTCTGGGCTGGTTGCTCCACTCTATGGAGCTTGAAAAAAAAAGAATCGTTGATGATATACTCAGCGGCCCAACAAATCTGAGAAACAGTTACAAAAATGTTTTCTCATCACGATGATTTATCGAGGACATATCAATTGCATAGAGCAATAATTAATATGCGACAAGGGGAGTTCTCTATGGAATCATACTATGTCTCTCTTTGTCAAAGGCGGAAAGAACTCAATCATTATATACCGAAGTCTACAATTCCTGAAGATGTACGAAGTGGCATGAAGAACTCCGTATATTCGAGTTCCTTAGGAGTCTTAATGATGGGTTTGTACCTTAAAAGGGTTCAGGTTATGGGATGCAAGTATTTACCCCCACTTGAAACCGTATATAACTATATTCATAGTGAGGGAAACCGACAGCCTCAATTATGTCTTCTACCACCAAAAGATTTGCCTTTGTTGTTGGACCCAAACTGAGTAGGGGAGGGCTTCCTGAAAAGGGGCATACTGGCGAACAAACAAATCCTACTCCACAAAATATTGATCATGACAATTTCATTTATACACATTATCATTGTTATGATCTGTACCCACATCTCCGACAGAAGCATAGGAGAGGGGCCAATACAGTTGAGGGAGAGAGGCAAAGTTTTGAGGCCAGGCAAAACCCTACGGGTAATCAAGGCTTTGTGAATAATCAGGCATTAAAATCTTCTGTCGACCCATTGGGGGACCGTTCAGATATCCCATACCAATCATGTATCCCGTCCTAAATTTAGTTCTAGTATATCCTGGATCATTGATTCAGGTGTCATTGATCACGTGACAAATAAAGAAGATAATTTTCCTACATTCCTCATTCTCTGATAGGATCATGTTGGCAGATGGCTCCTTTTCTATATCTGAGAAAGGGACTTGTCAACTAAGTTCATGTCTAATGCTTCCACTTGTTCTTCATGTTTCTCTTTTCCATCTCCAACTAACTTGCTCTCAATAGGTGCACTAATAGAAAACTATATTTTTCTATCACATTTTCCTGATTTTTGTGTTATTCGGGATCTATAGATTGAATGAAAGATTAGTGGTGATCATGAGTCCGGAGGGTTATACATGCTCAATGTTGACAGGGTGGCTTCTTGTGCAACCGTTTCCTCCAAGAGTCATAATGAGGAGTCACTTCATCTTATGCACTCCCGTGAAGGGCATACGTCAATTCATTCTATTTCTAGTTTACTTCCCAATAAGTGTAGTAATGTTTCCATATTTAGTTGTGTGAGGTATGTGAGCTGTCTAAGCACATCCATACTTCATATGCCTATAATGACACTAAAACTGCGTATCCTTTTGAGTGGTGCATTCCAAGCGTGGGGCCCTACCTCAATTGTGTCTATATTTGGATTTAGATATTTTATATCATTTATTGACGAATTTTCCAAGTTCGCGTGGCTTTATCTGTTGAAAAGTAGAACTGAGTTTGTATATATGGTTCAAGCATTTAGTAAATATGTAAAAGCTCAATTTGGGAAAACAATTAAAGTGTTTCAGTCAGACAATGCCAAATAATACACAGGCCGTGAATTACAGTAATTTTTCACCAATTAAAGCATCAAGGTTCAACCTTTGTGCATATACTCCTCAACAGAATTGGGTGGCTGAGCGTAAAAATCATCACTCGTTAAAAGTAACTAGATTCATAATGATTGGTATGGGTGTACCAAAAGTCTATTGGGATGAGGCAATTCTAACTGCCACGTACATGATAAACAAGATACTGTCTTGGGATGAGGCAATTCTAACTGCCACGTACATGATAAACAAGATACTGTCTTCATCTTTAGGTGCATGTGTTTTGTCCATTTGATTGATCCTTCTCAAGACAAACTCATGCCCCATTTGGTTCATTGTGTTTTTCTGGGGTATTCTAATACTTATAAGGGCTATAAATGTTATTGACTTGTTGTCCGATTACAAAAGCGACAATATGTCTCTAAGGATGTTACATTTCTTAAAAATGTCATTTACTTTGGGCAGCAGTTATCATTGTTGTCTTTAGGCCAGACTCCTCAATTAGATGCTCTATACCACATACATCTCCATCAACCGATTCTCATCTGCAGATACTGATGTTGTCAACCCATCTCCTGATCTTCCCATTGTCATTCGTAAAACGAAACATACCATTATCACTCCTACATGTTATCATACAAGCTTCAGCACTAATCCTATTGGTAATCATATCTTGCATAGTTGCTTGCCCCCATCTTTTCGTACATTTCTTTCTGTTGTTTCCTCTTTGTCCTCTTTACCATTGCAATTGCCCTAAGGGATCCTCACTAGAACGTGGCTATGTTCGATGAGATGTAAGCCCTAGAAAAACAGGGCACGTGGAATTAGTTGATCTGCCTGAGGGAAGGCACGTGGTTGGCTGCCAGTGGGTTTACACTCCTGAGCATGATCTTGACGAATCTGTGGCACCATACAAAGCCCGTTTAGATGCAAAAGGCTTCACTCAAAAGCCCAGAATAGATTGTCATGATACCTCCTCCCATGTTGCCAACTCAACTTAGTTCGGGCCATTCTCTCTGTTGTGGCTCACAAGCACTGACCACTATAGGAGTTAGATGTCAAGAATGCATCACTACACGATGATCTGCACGAAGAGATTTACACGTGTTCCCCTCTCGGGTTTCATTATATTGAATATAATGGGAAAGTGTGTCATCTCAAGAAGGCTTTTTATGATCTCAAGTAGTCTCCTAGGGCATAGTTTGAGTGCTTCAGTTCCACCATCCTTCAAAAAGGTTTTCAATGTTGTACGTCAAACTATTCCGTCTTCATCAAGAAGCATGGCCCTCAAATCGTCATTCTGGCTGTTTACCTTGGCGATACCGTGCTCACATTAGACAGTGCATATGATATCTCACTGGTCAAAAAGTTTCCTGATAATCAGTTTAAGATCAAAGATTTGGGGCCCTTATGGTACTTTCTAGGCATTGAAATTGCTCGGTCTGCAAGTGGAATCTTTATCTCCCAACGAAAGTATGCCCAAGATCTCTTTACTCAAGCATGTTAGGGTCTTGGTCTGCAAGTGGAATCTTTATCTCCCAATGAAAGTATGCCCAAGATCTCTTGACTACTCAGGCATGTTAGGGTCTCACCCTGCAGATACGCCAATTGAGGCAATCATCAATATTTCACTAAAGAATATTCTCCCCTTTTTTTTTTCTTTCTTTTTTTTTATTTCTTTTTTTTTTTTTTTTTTAAAAAAAAATAATGTTGGGCAGTATCGCTGATTGTAGATAAACTCATTTGCGTCTCTATCATTTGCTCGGGCGTTGCCTATGCCGTAAGCGTAGTTAGCCAATTTTATGCAAACCATGTGAATATCTTCTTGATGCGGTTCATCGTATTCTTCGTACATTAAGGCCACTCTTGGTCTTGCTAAAGGAATTCTATATGTTGATCATGGCCATCTCGGTGTACAGGCATATTGTGATGTAGATTAAGCCAGATGTTCCATTGATTGTCATTCCACAACTGGGTTCTATACATTTGTAGGCGGTAATCTTGTCTCCTGAAAAAGTAACAAAATAGTTTGTGGTGGCCCGCTCTTCATCGGAGGTGGAGTATGGAGTCATGGGCAATGGTACCAATGAAGTGATTTGGTTAGGCTAATTCCTTGTTGATCTTAGCATTCCTATTACATTTGCAATGCCTCTATTTTGTGACAATTAGAAAACAATTAATATCACTTCTAATCCAGTGTTCCACGAGCGCACCTAAAACATCAAAGCTGATTACCTTTTTTTTATATTTGGAAAGATAGTTGTTGGCATCATCTATACCCCTAATCTCACTACTAAAGATCAATTAGCTGATATCTACACAAAGTTGTCATAGAGTCTCGTCCCTTCGATGTTGCATCCAAGCTGAGCATGATTGACATCCATGTTCAAGCTTGAGGGGGGGTGTTAGTATGGTGTGATGTATATATTTTGGGTGGTCCCTTGTACTACCATAACATTTTTATGTACTTATAAATAAGAGGGGATGGGAGAGAAATCCATGCTCGAGCTTGAGGGGGGTTGTTAGTATGGCGTGTGGATATATTTTGGGTGGTCCCTTGTACTACCTATCATTTTTATGTGCATAAATAAGAGGGGATGGGAGAGAAATCCTAACCCTAATTTTTATTCCCTATAGAAGGTTGCATTTTCCACTGAAAACCTTGAATGAGCCCAAACTCCCCACCTTCTCAAGCATTTTGCTAAGAGCCTTGGATACAATTATAAAAAGAAAATGGGATAGAGGGTCGCCTTACCTAAGGCCATGGAAACTCTTGAAGAATACTTTTATAAAGCCATTTATGACCATCGAGAAATGTGTGGATCACATACATTCCATCATCCATCGCTATTTTTCTCCAAAACACATCTCCCCAATAAATATTGCACATAAGCCCAATCAACATAGGCATAGGCCTTCTCTATATCAAGCTTACACATGATCTTTGGGACTTTGGATCTATGTTTCGAGTCTATGGATTTATGTGCCAAGGCTTTTCCATTTATAAAGATAGTTCGCCTATAAGTACACGTTCCTTAGAAAAGGTTTGCTACATACCGTCCTTAGAAAAGGTTTGCTACTATTCATATGCATATTTTGTTCTTTTGCATGGCTTTCTAATCGCATGGACATTTACAAATTTATAACATCTGCAGAAGCCACTTCTATAATACTAAGGGGAAAAAAAAAAAAAAAACCTAGTTAAAGCTCCAGCCTCCATGTCATTTGATACCAGTGTTTTTAGTAGTGTGTGTAGCATAGGCTACGTAGTGTAGCGTAGCAAAATCGCTACGTAGCGTATATCCCCTGTAGCGTGCGCTACGGGGGCCGTAGCGTACGCTACGGCTTCGTAGCGTGTAGCGCAGGTAGCGTGCACTACCTGTAATTTTGGGGAGAGCATCGTAAATGCCAAAAAATAAAATATAAAATATAAAAAAATTTTAAGAAGGTGATTTCGATACCTGAAAAAGAGCCTTGATCAACAATAGTTGAATTTCGATGTTCCGCAGGTACGAAAAAACCTCCCATTTTTCTTTTTTTCTTCGAATGGATGAAAATTTTCAAAATCAACGAGAATTCCGACGAATAATCTGCGATCTCTCGGGAATTTGGTTCGATTCAGAGATTTGGGTTCGAAATGGAAACCCTCAGATTGGGATTTGGGTTCTAGATGGAAACGAGAAACCTTATTCCCCTTTCGAAAATGGCATCGGACCCTTTTTTTCAGGCGTGGATTAGCTACTGACAGGTTTAGTAGCTAGACTCGCTACTGAAGTGACGTCACCAAGTTCCATGGGCCCAACCATGATGTATGTTTTGTATCCACACCTTCCATCCATTTGTAGATATCATTTTAGGAAAATATCCAAAGAATGAGTTAAATCCAAAGCTTCAGTGGACCCCAGCACAGAAAACAATGGGACAGTGACGCCCACCATTAAAAACTTCTGAAGGCCACAAAATTTTTAGATAACTGATATTTGTATTTTCCCTTATTTCGTGTTTTTTGGAACATTTGAACAGGTTGGATTTCAAGTAAACATTATGGTGGGCCTTAGGATAGTTTCAACGGTGGGAATCACTTTCCCTACTGTTTTCAATGGTGGGGTCCACTACAGCTTTTTATCTGCCTCATTCTTTGATTCATGCCCTAAAATGATATCTCAAAATGGATGGACGGTGTGGATACAACACATACATCATAATGGGGCCCACCGAACTTGGTGACGTCACTTCAGTAGCCCATTCACTACTCAACCTGTCAGTATCTAATCCGCGTCCTTTATTTTGGGGACGCTGCTCATGTTACGGTCGTGAGTCGCAGTGTCATGGGCTCCATTATGATGTAACATATTTTATCTGCTCCGTCCGTCTATTTTGGACACTCATTTTATGGAATGAGCTAAAAAAATTGAGTTAGATCCACATTTCAGGTGGACCACACCATGGGAAATATTGTGATTGAACGTTTGCCATTAAATTTTTTTTAAGGCCCATTGTTCCTTTTTTTTGAATTTTTTTCGATGTAGAGACAAAATAACTTGATATTTTCAGTTTTTTCCTGATTTTTTCCCTTTTAAAATGCCAGTTACTGTCGGTTTTATGTTCTTTATACTTGTATTGTACTTAATGCTCTTAACTTTGGGATTTTTATTTTGAAGAATGTGACATTTATATATTTTATTTTTTTCTTACTATTTAATATTTATCATATATATATATATAAAATTAAAAAAATAGAAGTATTGTGTAGCTTACGCTACACGCTACAATATTTCGCTACACGCCACGGAGGGTTGAACGCTACGCAACACGCTACCGCTATTTAAAACATTGTTTGATACTTGAGGATGGGCAGTTAAATGTAGAAATTAATGTGTATTTAAAGCTCAAAATTACACTAGAGTGGATTGGTGGAATCAAAAAGGTAAATGTGGAAAAGAAAACATTTTCCGTACATGTGACGTTTTCTGCCTGTGCGAGTTTTGTGCTCTCTCGTTCACGGTCCCAAGCTTGGAAAAAGGATGGTTGCGTCAGGTTAACAGCCGGTGTCAAACTTATGCCATAACTTCCATCATAAATCTGAACAATATGGCATTCCAAAGTGGAATGGTGGAATAGGTTCATGTAGAAGACCCCAATTGATAAGGCTTAGATGCTTATAATGTTATGACGTTTTCTGCCAATTGCATTTGCAATAATAAAGTAACATGTGGAAAACTGTTTTCCTTTCCATAGTTATCCTCAAAAAAGGGTGATTTCTTCCCCCCAGGCCCCCACCCCACCAAAACCTAAAAATCCCATTTTCCATCCTTTTTAGAGACTTTTCTCACTTTTTAATCATTCACCATGAAAATCACATCTACTAAAACAAAAAGGAAAAAAAAAAAACCTTTTCCGGATTCTTTTCCAGGAATTTCCTTATCCACGGTTTTCCTCGAATGTGAAATTTTCCTTTCCCAGTCTACTTTTTGGATTCCACCAATACAAACAGGCCCTAGGCAAACAGTCTACTTTTTGATGTCCTCCTTTTTGTAGTGTGGCATTTAGACAAACAAGAAAGACCCAAAGAAGATTTGGATCAACACAGGGAAGAGGAGGAGATGGCAACACTGTTGACGAGAATGTGCCCAAATTATGCATATCTTTTTGCAAACAGGGCTATGTGGGAAGGGAAAATATGTCAAATCAGCCAAGGAAAAGGAAGCTCCTACTAATGAATGGGTGGGAGAAAACATTCAATAATAACGGTAATGAGAAGAAGGATGTGCAAGAAGGTAGAAAAGGAGCAAGGCATGAGAATCCTTCAGGTGTTTGTCATTATGCACCGGAAGAAGTAATACAAGAAGATTTGCAAACTATTGGGGTGGCAAATAAACATGTAGAAGAATGTGAGAACCAGCAGGAAATAGGAGGCAAACTGAAGACCAGGTAGATGTTTGTAAAAATGATTATCAAGGAAAGAAGGAACAGTGCAGTGTAGGAGACAATGCTCAGCAGGGAGTGTGGTCATGCTGGAACCTCAGCTGGAGGAAGGAGATCAATCTCAGACCAATGAGGGATCAGGAGACCAGGCAGGAAATGAGACAGTAACAGATGAATTGGGCACAATTGGACAAGATGAATGATGAATCAGACAATCAATGTGGAAAATGTGACGGGCAGTCACGAATTTGATAAAGCAGTTCAAGGAGAGGAAAATATGTTCCAAGAAGAAGTGACTATAATTGCTCTTGAGGCAGGAAATGACATGAAACCCGAAATAATCCCAAAGTCTGAATTAATGATCCAGAAATCTGAAATGCAAGCTCATACGAGCGGGGAAAAGGTCTGTTTTGTGCAGCTTATGCTTCAGATGGAACAGTCAGATACATTGAGAGAAATCAGGGGGAAGATCAGCAAGATTAGTCCGGTCCATAAGATTGCTACCTGGGTCAGAGAGTTGTGAAATTGCCAGACTAGCTCAGTCAACAGAGCTACAACATGGCGCAAATTAGGTAAATAAAGTAGAAATCTGAAGAACAGATCCTTTCATGGAAAAGGAAAAGTAAAGAATAGGCACTGAGGGTGTGAGTGAAGTTCTAGTAAGAGCTACCAGTGAAATGGACAGAGGACTGGAACCAGTCATTTCTCTGATTGAAAGAAATACATATGAAAACAAGGAGGAGAACAGAGACTAATACGAATGGGGCTCGGAGGAACAGTAAACATGTAATGAAACAGGGGCACGGAAGATTAGAAGAAGAAAGAATTATGGAGAAATCATTCCAAGCAGCAAAAGGGAATTAAGATCACAGCCTCACACTGCAAATTCAGGCTGTCTTTCTGATGATTAACACAATTGTATGGAATGTTCAGGGAGTTGGGAATGCTCCCACAATCAGGAACTTGAGGAAAGTTGTTAAAAAATGTCACCCATCTTTACCAGAGATATTAGAGCCTGTGATTCTAGAGTCCAGATTGGCTAGGATGGTAGCTAGATTGGGTTTCAAAACATACCTGACAACTGAGAAAAGTAGGGCAAAATCTGGATATTGGTTAGAGATTTTGTGAATATATCAATTAGGAGACTGGCAGAATAACATCTACCTGTTGAAGTGAAGTTTGAGTAGGGAGGTGATATTCTCAGCAATTTATGTAACATGTAGTAGGCTAGAAAGACAGGTATGGGATAAAATAAGCACAACTGGAGGGTTGATAAATAGCCCTTGGGTGTTATGCGGGGATTTCAACGTGGATGCAAATATAGAAGACTTGGAGGCAGGGAAAGGGACCTTAATGCGATTTGTGAGGTTAATGATGCAGTTGAAATGATGGGGCTGGTGAATCAGGCTATGCAGGCAATTCTACAGGGTGTAATAATTCTGAAGGATTGAGAAGGATTTGGGCCTCTTTTTTTAAGGGTAGATTTGGGCCATGTTGCACAGGCCGTTATTGAACATTAAGTGGTCCAATGTTTCCTGTCTTTTAACATATAACACCTCGAGTCATTTCACACCCCTCCCCTTTGCTATTGTCAATACTGAGTGATGAAGGAAAATTTCCCAAAGCCATTTAAATTTCAGAGATGTGGACCATGCATGCCTAATTTCAGGAGATGGTTAAGAGGAATTGGTCATTCCAGTTGAGCACATGGCTTAGTGTTTGGGGACATTTATCAGAAGGTACCGATAGCTGAGGATCAAGTGCTTCAAGCAGAACAGAAATTGCTTAGTAATAAAAGCCCTCAGGGGGGAAGATGCTAAGACGGTGCTAACTAAAGCAACTCAAAAAGAAATTCTAGAAGCAAAAGGCAAGAAATAAATGGTTGGAAGAAGGAAATGGAAACTCAATTCTTTCACGACTGTGTTGTAACGTTGTAGATTGTCATCTATTCAGTGTATTAAACTGTAATCCGAGGAGGTTTTGGACAATCAAAAGAAGATCAAGGACGAAGATGTGAAGTTCTTCATCCACATGTTTACTTCAGAAGGCCATGGTGCTTCCAATAGATTATTGAATTGTATTTCCATGCTGGTTTCACCACAGGACAATGACAAGCTTCAAAAGATTCCAGACATGGAAGAGTTGAACCAAACTGCTTGCAGCATTTCGGTTGAGGGTGCCCGACACTCAGATGGTTTTTCAGGTAGCTTTTTTCAGCTTCTTGGGAGATAATTAGGCAGGACACAAAAGTGAGTTTTTCAACGGAGGTATGGTTCTGCATGGCTTATTGGGCTCTTTGATGTGTTTAATTGAATGTGAAGAATCATAAAAACTTTTTTGAGTTTGGGCCCATTAGTCATATACAAGATCTCTAAAATCATCACTCTCAAGTTAAACAAGTTATTAACGGGCATTATATCAGAGGAGCAAGTTGGCGCATTTGTGCAAGGACAGAACACATTGGAAAATGTTGCTCTAGACTCGAAAATGATGGGGGAGGATGCTGGAAAGAAAGGTGTGGGGAGGTAACATAATCTTAAAGCTGGGCATGGAAAAAGCATTTGACTGCCTTGAATGGAAGTTCCTTGTGGAGTTCTCAGGCAATCTGGCTTTACAGACAGCTGGATAAGCTGCAACCTACATCTGGGTCCAGACTACGGAGGAGCTTAATTAGCGGAGCTGTAGTAAATCAAACTCCAAAAAGCTGATAGGAAGAGGTAATGTGAACTTCTGGTCTGATATTTGGATCAGAAATGAGTCATTATTGATGCAGCTCAACAGTTATGCTCCAATGGAAGTCAGAGATGGCAAATTGTGGGCTAACTTCAGTTGGATGGGTTGTGGAAAGTAGCAGACTTTGCTTCACATATGCTGATAGCCGCAGAACAGATGACACTTCAAGAGTGGGATCAAAACAGCAGATGTAGAAGATAAGTTGGTATGGCTGTGTGTGGTATCAGGATGTTTTTCAGTAAGATCAGCTTGGCAGCTGATCAGACACAGGAGTACAGATAGGAGCTGGTCCAGATGGGTCTGGCACTCAAAATTGCCACTGAAGATATTCGTGTTTGCATCGAAGCTGTAGCATTTGGCACTCCCAGTTGATACTGCAATCCAAAGAGCATGTCACTACTGGAAATTCAATGATAATGATCCCAAAGCAGATTGTGAAAGTGTGTTGGTCTTATTTTGTGAAGGGAAGCTAGAGAAAAAGGCATGGGATCATTAGTTCAATTTTTACTGTTTCTCTATCTGAGGGCCATAATATTTTTCAAAGAATTCAGCAGCGGTTTGGTCTTGCTAATGAATCAATCAGTTCCTAATCCTAAAGTGGCTCCTTTTATAATCTTATATGAGAAATTTGGTTGGAAAGGAACCAATGCAGATTCTGAGGAGAAAATTCTAATCCAATCCGTCATTAAGAAGATAGAGCATGGCTCAAGGACATTGGAGATGCAATTTATGGTAGTAAGTCATGCTCGTTTGTGGAAACCATATCTTTGGAAATGCTTGGTGTAGAAATAGGGAAACGAAGAGGAGAGAACTTCTATTTTCTGCTCTAGAATCCTTTATTTATAATCTCCTGATTACAAAGATAATGTTCTGTTTACAAAGAGATAATTAAACAAATCAAATAACCAAAAGATAACGAAAGAATAATAACTTAGAGATACACATCAGTATGGTGTTCATCAGGAACACAAAAAAACTGTGTACACATCAGTATGGTGCTCTCAACACATCAATATGGTTTTCATCAGGAACACAAAAGACTGTCCACCATCAGTATGATGCTGTCCACATGCACATGCGTTGTGCACTCTGACACTTGGCATCTCAAAGAATAGAGGTTTTACAAGGAAAAATACAGTAACCAAGTGGAAAAATTAAATGCGGATGGCTCATTGCGAGAAAATCCGGGCCTGGGGAAGGTGGAGTTTGTAGTGATCATGAGGGAAGGTTGGTGTCAACATTTAATCGTCATTATGGAACAGTGACAAATGTGGTAGAGAAAATTAGAGTAAGGGATGGCTTGAACTATTGCATGGAAATGGGCTTAAAAAATAAGAACTAGATCGAATTAGAACGTGGCGCAGAAGCCATGATAGATGGCTTGCTTCTTTTTAGTTCCCCTCCTTGGACTTTTTGGTATTTGTGGTGGGAGCAAGGTATTCCAAAGCAGTTACGTAACGGCCATAACTGAACGGTAATGGTGGTAACCATTATGCGTTACAAGGTCGTAAAAGCCCCATAACGGCTGTAACAGCCCCGTAATGGTTCATCATGGGACCGAAAGTAGTTTTTCAGGAAAAAGAAGAAGAAGAAAAAGCCATAATGAGCATTATGGTGGTGGTAATGGCCATTACAACCTGTATCATAACCATAAGGGCGGTGGCCATTACGGCCATAGTTACTGTTATGGAATACCCCCGGTGGGAGATCTCCCATGGAATTCAACTGGAGTCATGTATTTCAAGAAAGTAACTCAGTTGTAGATGGGTCACCAAAAGAGAGCTTGCATCTGGATGTAGAGCTATAAAATCAAGTGGCGGATCTTGCTAGGGAAATTAGAGGAAATATCTTACTAGATTGATTGAGAATTGCAAATATAAGATTTTGATGAAATTTGATTTATTTTTTTTCCTTGTATAGGTTCTTTAGATCAAATATCTAAGTATAGGATGAGCTACACAGAGAGTGAGGATTGCATAGTTTCCTTTGAGGTATAAGGTCTATGTTCCCCCAAGCAAGGTTTTCTGTCTTTTTCTTGCAATGAAATAAGAATTCTCTCTGCTAGAAAAATAAATAAACGACGCATTTGGATAATGAAGAAGAAAAAAAGCAAGAACAAGACCAGTTTTAAAATCACTAAAGAGAACGACTTGAAAGGATAAATTCTGTGAATGCCGCAAACATGTTTTCAACATGAACAAGAAAACTTAGTGGGGTAGGATTTACCTATCTCAGTCAGCAACATGTGCCGCT
The DNA here is from genome assembly GCA_037074715.1 of Magnolia kwangsiensis. NCBI lineage: Eukaryota > Viridiplantae > Streptophyta > Magnoliopsida > Magnoliales > Magnoliaceae > Magnolia > Magnolia kwangsiensis. The sequence goes on from CM073583.1 coordinate 70,358,950, forward strand.
TATGAGCAATGGAGTCTTCAAATGCTTATGAAAAATGGTTCAAAAATTTGGTCGCTTGCCCCCAAGTCGAAGACAAACAAATCATGCATGCTCCACGATATGATGCACTTTTGGGACCTGCCGTTGAAGTAACGGTTCTAGCCGGAAAGATTGAAAGCCACTCAGACACCTTTTAGCATCGTACATTTCATTCCATGCCTGCACTATCTTATCAGTATCGAACCCCAACCCTGTAATCATAGCAAAACCATCATTAACACAAATGACTCTTTAACTTTCTGTGTTCTTGGAAGTACCCACCAACCCCTTATGTGGGTGCTTGATTTTTGACCAAATCTGAAGTGAGATGAGTATGGGCAGGAGCAAGTTCTTAATTCACACTATTGATTTGGAAAGAAATTCAAGGCCAATGATGAAGCGTGCACACAAGGTCTGCAACTTGGGTTCAGGTTGATTGACCCAACCCAAGTTCAGGTCAGGTGGGGTTGGGTTGTCAAGGTCCCTGGGTTGGATTTGGGATGGAAAATGCCAACCTTATATGAAATCTTGTTGGGTTTAGGATGAGCGAATTGGGGCCGAGTTTGGTCCGGTTGAGAATAATCAAATGTATCTGGGTCAGGTTGGGTCGTGTATGGAGAAATTCAGGTTGGGTTTGGGTCGGGCAACTTGGGTTAGAATTCAGGTTGGGTCAGGTTATGGGTTAGATCCTCTTCAGGTCAGGTCACCCAACCATGTTGCATCCCTAGAACACACAAACCTTTTGGGCTGCCCCAAAACATGGAGGAATGGATGCTAGCCCATTTCATGCAGGATAGCTTCTCAACCTGCCATTTGGATTCATCCAAGTGGTACCTAAACAAGCACCAAAAACACTTTTCTATTTAAGCGGGTGGATTAACATGCATTACCTAGATCAGTAGGCACATTAGAACAATGATTCTTCCTCATAGCTGCAATGTCTGTTTGAGAAATTCCAGCAAGTTTGAATTTTTCGGTGGCAGCTTCCAGATGATTTTTCCACAACTCCATCCCTAACTTGAATTCTATAGTTGAGCGCTCATAGAGCATGGTGCCCCACAGGAGGTTGATCTGAGACATCATGTTCGTAGCCTGCTCTGCAGTTTCGTCTGCAGATGAATCTTTGGAATGACCATCCAACCCGACTTTCTGCAGCGCTTCTTTCTCCTTATCTATTCCAGAGAGTCTGTTCAAACGCTTTGCCTCCACCTGCTCCCAAATCTCTGCGCCCCTCACAATGTTCTCCTCAGCATGTGTGAAAAGATTTATAACTATTGAAGAAGGCCATGTCTTCAAATCAACCTTGTTTCCCATCGCAAAACACCAAGAAAGTTTTGCTCGCTCAAACTGCTGTTGCCCCAGTGCGAGGAACCCTTCATAGAAGTCATGTTTTATTTTTAGGGCTTCTCTGTATTTCTCCCCCGCTTTCTTATTCTCTCTTTTCGACCACGCATAAGCACTTCTAACCTGCTCAATTACTGAATCGCTCGAAGCATCCTCTGTCAAGATCATTCTCTTCCTCGCCTGGGACATGTGAACATTCCCCCAATTGAACAGAGCTACAGCCATCATCTCCTGGAACTTTCCAGCTGCATCCTCAAGAAGACCTTGTGCTTCTTCACTCGTAACCACTTCCTCCAAAGCTTCCGAGTATACTTTCATTCCAAGTTCATGAAGATCCAAGTACCCATCCGAATTGATCCCAACATGGTTTTTGAACAGCTGAGCGAATTGGATAATCCAATTGTCGATACAAAAAGACCTGTTTTCCCCACCACGCTTCATCCTTCCATTCTCAGGAACATTACTAGGGATCATATCAGCCCTTCGTGTCTCCCCCCCATTTTTCGCTTCCTCGGAGAACAACGGATCTTTCCCAGGACAGACTCCTACAACATATAACCTTACCGAACCCTGAGGATCAGCTGATGCTTCAGCCAACCTTAGCTCTTCCGTGCTGGTGATTGTTACCAAGTCACCCTCCTGGTCTTTATACTTGATAAGAATGGCCTTCAAGCCTGGAAACCGATTCCAGATGATCTCCCTCAGCTGCAAAATGCTACAATTGGTCGGTATCTGGGCCCACCTTATATCCTCCCCAAACACCAACTTCACAGTCCTTGTCGCCTCTTCCGTATCATTTTGATGCTCCTCCACGACCAACTTATCATTATGGTGCTCCTCAACAACCACCTTATCCTCCATCTTGCTGCTCTTCTTCTTTCTAAGCTTACGTTTCACTGTTTTAGGTGATGGACATGGGAGCTCATCGTATTCTGGAGCCAAAATGATCCCTCTATTGTCAGCCTTGAGTCCCTTCTTCTCGAGTTTCTCTCTAACCCTCTCCGCGATCTCCAACGCCGTGGCATTGTTCGGCTCCGACTTCAGAAGCAAGCTGACATCTTGCAAGGCCAAATCGAGCCTATTCAGATATTCATAACACCTCGCCCTCTTCAGGAGGGCTTTACCATACTTGGGGGAGATGTCCAAGGCCAGATTGCATTCTTCGATCGCCTTCCGCCACTCACCGGGCCCGATGTCCATGTAGCAAGCAGCCATGTGGCTGCGGATGTAGGCCACATCAACGTGGTTCTTGGGGAGCAGCTTAAGGGCTTTCTCATACTTCAACAGGGCTCCTTCCGGATCCCGTTTCTGAAACAGCTGGTTGCCATCCATTTTCAATTCCTGAGCCATGTTGATGAAGACGGCAGCATCCTCGTTGAACGTTTTTGAGCTGGACTCTTCTGATTTGTTTTGATTTGAATCCGAATCACTAGTTTTCCCTCCTGTTTGCTTCTTTTTCTTCCCCATGGAGAATTCGGACCAGGTCCTAAATTTTCATAAATAAGACTAAACCAGCCCAAAATGCACAAAATGCAGATTCGGAAGATTTTTCCAGAAAATGGTTCTTTCTAATCAGAAATTCTTTTATTGTGTAATATCGAAGTTCAATGAAACAAACCCCAATTCAACTTTCTTGTATTAAAATTATACTTTTTCTTCAGAAATGCTCTCAAAAAGCAATTATAAAATGGGATTCAAGGAAACAAATCTTGAATGCAGGTTCCCCTCGGAACGTGAATCCAGGAAATTCCCAGCAACCCCAAAATCTAGCTAGAAAACCCCAATTCTGCATCTGACATTCTAATTTCTCTTTGCAAAATCCGCTAAAAACACTGAAAAATCCATACAACATTCTTCATGAGACTCGTTGGAAAATTGGTTCCTGTTAAATTGTAAATTCCATAAATACCCAAAAAATTCCAACAAAATCACTCCAAATTCAACTACAAATATGCAAAAAGCACCTCAAGAAACCACAAAACGAGATTCGGAAAACTCATTTGGAAGATAGGTTCACCTCAAATTGCAAAATTCTCCTTCAAAACAAATCAAAGACACCATTTTTCCGTATTTTCTGCACTTCTAGATTCCAAGAAAACCCTTGGATTGCACGAAATCCAACCATTTTTTATCTCTGTTTTTTTCTTTCCTGATGTGTTTCGTCAGCTCCTTGTAAACGCCAAAAAAAAAAAAAAATGCAAAATCCAATCTTTCGCTTTTTCTGTTCTATTTCGATTTGAAATGCAGTGGGTCCCAATAACAAAGAATAAAGAAGACAGAGAGAGAGAGAGAGAGAGAGAGAGAGAGAGAGATTGAATTTTCTACCTTAAAAGAGGAATTTCTTGTAAGAAGGAAAAGAAAAGAAATCCATGTGAGAAATCCTACAATCTCCTTAGATTTTTTCTTGCAGAAAGAAAGAAATTGAATTTTCTCTTCTTCTTTTTTTTTTTCTATTTTCTTTTTCTCGTTTCTGTTGAATTTTGAGGTTTGGGCTGCACGAATGGCTGGCTCCTACAGATCCTGCCTCGGCCCATGTGAAGCTTTGTCAGGTTTGCTCCAATACATCCCAACGTATTCCAACAAGATACATCGAGAGGCTGTATCCGTTCGATTTGGGTCACTTTCAATGATCCAAACCGTTTATTCGATAAGGCTTCCCTTTGATGAGGAAAATCCTAGATAAAGGTTGGGATTGAATATATAACCCATTGAATTTACAAAGATTAATCTGACCGTCCATGTTCAAAGCAAAAGACCCGTATCATCGCATGTTTAAAATTTCTAATTGAGGGTTTTCATTTTTTAATTTTCCATCATCAAAGGTGGACTCGTCGTATAAACGGTTAAGATGACCCAGATTCAAAGGCTAAACTCCTGACGTATCGCATTGAAGTACGACCGGATGTATTCATGCAAATCTGAAGCTTTGTATTATAACTTTATCTCGAAAAACCTTTGTGTGGGCACATTTAATCATATAGAATCGGTCTGTCATGTGCGGCCCCGATGCTTTCCCTGTCCGTCAACGGTCTGATCTGCCGTTCTATCCGGGGAATTGGATTCCTCGGTCCAAGGGTATTTACGTCCGAAACAATTCACAGAGTGGCATGTTTCGGCTGGAAGAACGCCACAAACCAGTGCGACTTGGGTCGAAACCGTACCAGGTCCTTGGTAACGTAGGGCTGAAAGTCGGGCGGGTTGGGGCGGTGCTCAACCCTAGCCCAGCCCAAGGTTCCTAGGGCGTGTCAGGGATTAGGTGGGATAGGATTCAAAAAAACATAATTATTATCCATGGCAGAGATTGTCCCATGGATAAAACCAATGGCTTGCTTTGTTGGTAATACAATGGTACATTGAATAGATATACCCACAATTATTTGAAATCACGGAAAATAACACACATGTTATATTAAAACTGTACATTTGTTTTGTAACTTCATTTCATGGCATTAGCCTAAAAATGATGTAGATCCAAAACTTATATGGCCCTGAGGAAGTTTTCAACGGTAAGTATTAAATCCGTGTTTCTTTTTATGATGCGGTCCACTTGAGCTTTAGATTTACTTGATTTTTTGGCACATGCTTTAAAATAATCTCAAAAAATGGGCGGACGGTGTGGATATAGCCCACACATCATGGTGAAATCTACATAACTTGCTAACATTGAGTGAAATTGGCATGGGATCCAATGCAATTCCATCTAATCTAATTCCAGGCTTTTCCATTCTCCCAAGCATGGAGTGGAATTGGCACAGGACCAGATGAATTCCATCCCACCTAATCCCTTCTATTCTCACTGCCCCAACACGCCCTTATACCTTAACCATAACCCAACCTAACCTCAGGTAGAAAATTCTCAACTCCAGTGAGTACGACGGGTTTGTCAGGTTAGTTGGGTAGATATAAGCTATTATTTTCATTATCATATTAGTCTATTATATTTTTAATATAAGTTTTATTTTTTATACCTATAATTTTATTGATTATATATGTAGTTATTTATCATGAAGAATATTTTTTCTAAACAAACAAAAAAATATAGGACAACTATTCTTTTAAAAGTCGTATTGTGTATCAAGCAATCTATTTGGAAGAGAGAAATCCATTGTATCTTGTTAGCTTGAGTCATCGAAAATGACGTGGACCAATGAAACCCGACGACATTGGAATTTCCAGTGCGTTCAACATAAACGATCTGCACTCAATTGTAATTAATTTATAAGGAACTTATATATTGATCGGGTTCGAGTTGGGTCGGGCAAACCAAGACCTCAACCCGAGCCAACCCAAGTTTTATTGGGCCGACGTTTGTATAGCCCAAGCTCAAGACCAAACCCGATACATCCCGCCCAAGCCCAACCCAATGTTGGGTCGATCAGGTTGAACCCGCCCAACTTTCAGCCCTACCGCAATGTCTCTTTAACATCCACTCCACCATCAGTTTCTTTCTGTTGGGCCGCACATATATCCCAAGATTGGCAGAAATTGGCAGTACAAGGTATTGGCACTTCGGTTTGTTTTCTGTCACGTGTAGTATATTTGGACATCATAAAGCGGCTCGATCCAAACAGATCAACTTTGACCCTAAGTGTCGAAATAATTAGATGCATCCCATATAAATGTATGTGACCAAATTTTGAGAAGATCGATGGCTTACTTAGCTACTTACAAAATTTTATAACGATCATGTGATAATTGAAGAGTGGGGTTTCTCTTCAAAGATGAGTTGCTTTATGTCTTCCACAGGATATGACTTTTCATAATAACTATTGGGGAAAAATATGATAAGTCCGTGAACTCGGTTATAAAGTGGACCAAAATCCGAGGTAACAGGCAAAATCGAGACAAGATATACCCTAAAGGAGAGACTTAGCTCGGCTTTGTACGATATGAATCTTGACCGAAGCGTAAAGACTCAAGAGCCATAGGCAAAATATGTTAGACACATTAAGTTGACTCGGTTAAAGAGGCAATGACATCTAAAGGGACCGATTAAGCGAAAAGCCACCTGACCGACTATGAAACTAACCTGGATAAGGCCATTTGTAGTGTCGGCTATCAAATTAAGAAGGGATGTCGGTCATAAACTGACTCTGTTTCATCAGACAGTAGGCAAAAAGTTTCATCCTTGTAAGCCAGCCGAGACTACAGTGTCTGTTGAGGCCGAGCTAAGCAAAGGAGAGACGGTGTAATCTTAAACACCGTCCCAAGAATCTTGTACAAGGATTCCCAACCCCGAAAATCTCAGGTTCGGGAAATATCTGTAAACAGATTGCAACTAAATCAAATCTTCACAAAATCAGGGAGAGAATCCCCTTACGCCGGGACCTTTCGCTTCTATATAATGATGGTTTTCCAGGATCAAAGGTACGCAGAAAAACCTTAAGAAACTCCTCTTCCTGGATCCATACTGACTTAAGCATCGGAGGTTCCCCATGCTCTAGCAGGGGTGTCCTTTTTCTTTATTTGTGTTGCAGGTGGAAAGAAGTGCAGGAAGAGGCAGATTCAGTTTTTCGCATTAACAGTTTGGCGTCGTTTGTGGGAACGATACAAAAAATTATTTTTACATTCTACCCAAGGAGCTGTAAATACGTTTCAATGGCGAGAACTAAAAGAATAGGTCCTAAAGAACCGGTTAATGCTGCTGTCACTAGACAACCGGGTACAAGTGCAGCCCAGGGCTCAAAATCAACCCGACAACCGCCAAAGTTCCGCACCCTGTCCAGCAGCTTCCGCGACAACTAACGCTCGGCGAAACCGAGATAATGGACGGTTGGATCGGGAAGTCCAGGAGCTCAGAGCCAATGTAAACGTTATGAGACAAATGTTGAAACAGATACACCAACAACAAATGCAGCAGCTTCAGCAGGGTCATGCGACGAATGTTCCGCAACAAATTGCTGACCCTCAACCCATCATTCCGCGATCTCTTCCACAGCCGAGTCAGCACCATGGCCCGTCCAAGCCAGCGCTTGATCATTCCACGACTATTGTGTTGCCTCCTACTAATCTCCGACATGAGATAGATCGGAGGAGACGCAGCTGGCCTCTGGTCGAGGGTGTGGCTGAGAGTGACGAGCCTTGAAAAGCTGACCTTCAAGCCTTCAAGAAAGAAGTGCGGGAAGAGATGGAAGATATGAAGCAGGGTCGGGATCCACGTTAAACCAAGCTTGAGACCAAAGCATCCTCTTTCATTGATGAAGTAATGCGAGCTCAGCTACCAGAAAGGTTTCGTCTGTCACAGATTACACCTTTCACTGGCAAGACTGACCCAACTGAGAACCTTGAATGCTTTCAAACGTACATGAAATTGCATGATGCTTCGGATGCCGTAATGTGTCGAGCTTTTTCTCTCACCTTAGTCGACGTATCTCGACTTTGGTTTAAGCAGTTGAAACCGAAGTCAATCAGTTCGTTCACCGAGCTTAGCGACGCCTTCCTTACCAATTTCATTCGCGGGAAAAAGAAATTAAAACCCCCTGCACATTCGAACAACATAATTTAGAATGAGGGAGAGCTATTGAAATACTACATTAAGCGTTTTAACTTCAAATTGCTGCAGGTTCGGAAACACTCAGAAGAGACAACGCTCAATTCCGTCATGCAAGGCGTTGGGGACAAGTCGTTTCTCACATCACTAGACAAGAATCCACCAATGACTCTGGCCGAGTTCATGACTCGATCAGACAAATACACAGATGCTGAGGAAACGCGAATCAATCGCGAAGCTGCCCATAATGCAAAAGCATCGGCCAAAGAGTCAGCCAGAAAGGAAGTTGATTCGGTTGGAGGGAAGAAATGTAAGGATGACCGAACGCGTGATGAGCGTAAGTCGAGTAAATGACCCGACCGAAAGTTCTCCATGTATACCCCACTCAACAAACTGTAAGAGCAGGTGTTGATGGAGATCAAGAGTGAAGGATTTTTTAACTGGCCGGATAGGCTTCGAAGTTATCCCAATTGATGAAATAAGAGCAAGTATTGCCACTATCATCGTGATCACAGGCATAATATGAGTGATTGTTACCACCTGAAAAAAAAGATCGAAAGACTCATCCGAGAAGGCTGACTTATAGAACACGTACAAAGGACCGGGACAGCTGAAGAACACCCAGGTGACAACTGACCCATGGAGGAAATCTGAACGATTGTTGGGGATCCCCGAGGAGGAGGCGACTCCAACAACGCTCGAAAAAATCATGTCAGGAACCTCAGCCGACCCGAGTCCGAACTCCTGGTCATAGCTCGGCCTTCAAAGGAAAAGAAAAGAGAGAAGTACTACTGCATGTCGTTTACTGATGAAGATGCCCGAGGCATCTATCACCCTCATGATGATGCACTAGTCGTCTCCCTCACCATTGCGAATCGAAATGTATTCCGCATACTAGTCGACACAGGATCGTCAGTTGACATGTTGTTCACTCAGGCGTTCGACAAAATGGGAGTTGAACGATCGGCATTGTGACCGGTTCGTACCCCTTTGATCGGATTTTCAGGAGGACAGACGCTCCCAAAGGGAATCATCTCATTGTCGCTCACAACCGAAAACCCTCCACACCAAACAACAATAATGGTCGACTTTCTGATAGTCGATCAGTTGTTCGTCTATAATGCTATACTCAGCCGACCTTCTCTGAGTCTCCTCTAGGCCGTGGTATTTACATACCACCTCCCCATGAAATTTTTGACTGAGTCAGGAGTAGGAGTTGTCAAAGGAGATCGGCAAGACGCGAGACATTACTATGTGACAATGGTAAAAGCCCCAACAGAGAAAGCTCCAGCCGAGATATCGATGATCGAGTCGTTGGATCCCCAGGTCGAGACTCATGGGCGAGGGCAATCAGTTGAAGACCTTATCTCGGTACCTTTAGTCTAGACAGATGGATTTAAAACAATGCAGATTGGCTCGTCTTTGCAATCGCCCCTGAAAGACAATTTGATAGCCCTGCTCCGACGATATGCTGATATATTCGCGTGGAACCATAAAGACATGCCAGGGATCAACCCATCAGTGATCACTCACCGACTCAACATTGATCCGACCTACCGACTGATCCAATAGAAGCAACGACCACTCGGCCCTGAAAGGTACACTGTCATTGAAGAAGAGGTCAACAAGCTCCTCAAGGCAAAATTTATAGAAGAGATATACTACCCGGAATGGGTAGCTAATGTCGTACTTGTGAAGAAAGCCAATGGAAAGTACCGAGTCCTTATTGACTATACCGACCTAAACAAAGCCTACTCGAAGGATAACTTTCCTCTTCCAAGGATTGATCAGTTGGTAGATAGTACTACGGGGCATGAATTTCTTAATTTTATGGATGCATATTCAAGGTATAATCAAATTGTAATGCACAATCCGATAAATCTAAAACTACCTTTGTCACTGACAAAGGCCTTTATTGTTACTGTGTGATGTCATTTGGTTTGAAAAATGCTGGAGCAACTTATAAAAGATCAGTCGAACCATGAAAGTATACATTGATAACATGTTCATCAAAAGTGTACACATGCCTGACCATATAGCCGACCTAGAAGAAATGTTCCTGATCTTACGCAGTTCCAAATGAAGTTGAACCCGATCAAGTGTGCCTTTAGCGTAAGCTTAAAAAAGTTCCTCGGATTCCTAGTCAGCCAAAGAGAAATCGAGGTAAATCCGAAAAAGATTAAGGCAATGATCAACATGAAGTCTCTGAAAATAATCAAAGACATACAAAGATTGACTAGACAAGTAGTGACACTCAACCATTTTCTCTCCCGAGCCACCGAAAAATGTCTCCCGTTCTTCAAACAATTAAAGGGACGACAAACAGTGGATTGGACGAAAGAGTGTGAAGCAGCGTTCCAGTAACTAAAGTCTTTTCTCAGATCTCTGTCTCTCTTATCGAAGCCCGAGCCAGGAGAAGCTTTGTTACTGTATCTCTCGGTATTCGAGGCAGCAGTTAGCTCGGTCCTGGTATGAGAACACGAAGGAAAGTAACTGCGGGTTTACTACGTCAGCAAAGTACTATTATCGGCAGAAATGAGATACTCTCTCTTGGAAAAAGTGGCCTTAATTCTAGTCGTCTCTTCACACCGACTTTGGCCACATTTTCAAGCCCATACCATTGTCGTTATGACCGACCTTCCACTGTGATACATTCTACAGAAACCGGAAGCGTCCGGCCAACTCACGAAATGGGCGATTAAACTCAGTGAATTCAATATTCAGTATAAGCTGAGAGTGACAATCAAAGGACAAGTTGTGGCTGACTTCATTGCTGAAGTCACACCATAAGCTGATACAAGTGCTATCAAGCTAGTTGACGAATCCATGACCGCTTCTCTCGAGTCCTCGCCCGACCCAATCCCCTGGAAGCTGTATGTTGACGACTCCTCCAACTCTAAGGCAAGTGGGACAAGGGTAGTATTGGAAACTCCCGATAAAACCTATATGCAAAATACCTTGAGACTTGGATTTCAAGCCTCGAACAACATAAGAAAATATGAAGCGTTACTACTCGACCTCCGACTCGTGGCTAGTTTGGGTGTTACACATCTCAACATTTTCAGCAATTCATAGTTAGTTGTCAATCAAGTTACCAATGAGTATCAAACACGGAAAGAACAGTTGAAAGTATACATGGAGAAAGCTAAAGAACTGATCGATGACTTTTAGTGTTGTGTCGTCACTCGGATCCCTTGGACAGAAAATGCCAAAGCCGACCTACTAGCGAAACTTGCCTCTACTGATGAAGACGACATACCCAGGTCTATTCTGATCGAGTATGTCACTAAACCGAGTATTACTGAATCAATTAGTTTGACTATACTTACTATTAATTCGAAACCCACTTGGCTCGACCCAATCGTCCGATATCTCGACAGTGGAGAATTTCCTGAAGGACGTGTAAAGGCTTAACGATTGAAGATCCGAGCCACTCGCTACACCATACTCAATGGAATATTGTACAAAAAGGGTTATTACACTCCATTGCTATGGCGCTTAAACCCTAACGAAGCTGACTATGTGTTGCAAGAGATCCATGAAGGGATTTACGGAAACCACTCGTGCAGACGATCGCTAACACATAAGGTCTTACGTCAAGGACGGTCAACAAGATCATCAAGCAGCATCTACGAACCAAACTTGATCGAGCCAAAGGAGCATGGGCCGAAGAACTCTCAAAGATACTATGGGCATGCCAAACTACAACCCGAACTGCTATAGGAGAAACTCCATTCTCCCTTACTTATGGCTCGAAAGCCATCACTCCAGTTGAGATCGGGTTGCCGTCAGCCCGAGTCAGTTCGTTTAACGAAGAAGAAAATAAAGAACTCCTAACCCTTAGACTCGACTTTATGGAAAAACAAGGGAAAGAACTCAGTTACATATGATGGCTCGACAGCAACAAGTAGCTCAGTTTTATAATGCCCGAGTCAAGGTCAGACGCTTTCGAGTCGGAGACATGGTCTTCTGGAAAATGTTCCTCAACACAAAGGAAGTTGGCGCGGGCACACCGGGACCCAATTGGGAAGGACCCTATGTCATCTCAAGCACCATCCGACCAGGAATATATTGATTGGAACACTTTATCGGGTGACTGCTGCCTCATCCGTGGAATGCCGAGCATCTAAAGACCTACTACTCCTAAGGTCGGACTAACGAAGCATTAAAAAAGACTCAAAGATAACAAGCATGTAAATTGAGTCAAAATAAATAAAATAAGACTGAGTATATTCATTTATCAGTGATTGTTACATCGAGTTATATCTTGCTTCTGCATAACATTGTCAGACTAAAAGGGTTAAAGGTAAAAGAAAGATCGGTCGTAATGTATGAACTTTTTCCTTGGATAAAATAACTCTCAAGCTTGTCCAGAATTGATGATGGTACCAAAAAGGAGTTGATGTTGGTACCAAAATGAAGCTGATGATGGTTCCAAAAATTGAGTTCTGAGGTTCATCAAGAGTCATTCAGGGCAACCTCCAGAACTGGAGCTTCTTCAGATTTAACCTCGGTACCTGCCGCAGCATCAGAGACCCATCAACTTCGGTGACCGGATCCTCGGAGGTGCCTTCCTCGAATCCCGAGAGATCAAGGTCGGAAAAAGATTGCTTCATCACCTTGATGCAAGCTGTATACCTGCTCTGATACAAGCGATCTCTCTCATCCTCAAACTCTGAGATTCAAGAAACGCTTGTACAGCCTTCTCCCCGGCCTCTTTCTTGGCAACCTCAAGGACACCTTTTGTCTCAGCTTTAAGCTGAGCTATTTTCTCTTCAGAGGTGTCGCGAGATAGGCAATGTTGCAGACTCTTATCCTAGGCCTCCTTCAGCAGCAAGGTTGCTCGAGTACACTCGGCTCTAGCATCTTCAGCTGCCTTCCGAGCAAGACTTAACTCGCCAGTCAGTCATCTGACATGAGATGACGTAATCTCAAGTTAAGCTTTCGCCTCCGCTACCCGCTTTCAAGCCACTTCAACATCCGCCACATCCTTCTGGGCTTCGGTCAGATCCAAGCCATCTCTGAGTAGGCATGGGGCAAGCTATAGAAGGAAATGATAGAGTTAGGTCAAGACAAAAGAAGGTCTCAAATCGAAAAAAAAAGTTTGAGTTTTTCCTCGAGCAAAATTTTTACTGCATGAGAGAGTATCTGACCACCAGAGGACTCGAAGAGGGAAGCAAATTCTTTCTCACTCCCATGAGCGATGGCCCAAGGGACCATGTTAGACACAGCCTGCCGAAAGATCGACATCTCCTGTTGAGCCGTATCTCCCCTTAAAGTCTCCCCTCTTTGTTCCTCTCTCCTCCCTGAGACCCGCTCTGCAACGGTCCTAGCTCAGGAGTCACCCGGGACTCGGCAAGAGTTGTGTTTGCATCCTCTGCCCTCTTCGAGATCAAAGAGTATGATGACGGTCTGGATGACCGGAGCAAGGGCGACTGGGCTTGATGTCTCAGCTGCAAGAGAAATTTTTACCTTCTTTGGAGGTCGAGGCTCCGACAGAAGCATTGATCTCGGAGGAGCCTTCATCTTGGATGTTGGTTTTAGAAGGGGTCGAGCTTCAGCCATCTCTATGTCAGACGAAGCGCAAAGTTAGAAAAATTCAAGAAGAATGCACCTGAGTAACCAGAGGATACCTGTCACGAATGAATCTAAGTCCGAGAGAAGAAGGTGCTCCGTTTGTAGAAGAGACTTCCAAGACCAATCTTTTAGACTTATTGCCCACAGATCTTTGATCTGAGCTAGAGCATTGGATTCTAACTTCGGCTTTTTCTTGGAGATCTCTGCAAAACACTTTCAATCAGACTCAGAAATATCATTGCAAGAAAAGACAGGGAAAGGCACTCCGAGTCACCTACTTCAGAGAATGCCCGGGGAATGCGAGGTTGGAAGAGCTCAGGCTCGATAGTCTCCTAGTGACCGCATGCCCAGAACCACCTCTCTCTCTAGTGCTTATTAGAGGTAGGAGGGTCAGTTATCAAAGAGCCGCCCTTATTCCACCAAGCGCTCAGGAAATACTAGCCGGGCTATTAAGTGTTCGGCCTAACTTGGTACAGATAGAGGAACTCGTCCATGGTCAATGGGGGTTGTTCTGTTTCAGTCCATAGCATTGCACATCCGAATAAGTTCCGTCACCCGTTCGGAACTATTTTCTCGAGGGCTGTTCTGCTTCAGTCGGGAGAGGAAGGCGAAGAATCACTGAGTCGAGAATGTGATACCTGACTTAGATCCTATCCAAATATGCCTCAGTCAAAACTGAGGGGACTGGACCCTTTTGTTCATCTCCAGCCTCCCCACTCTCGGCAGCCTCTCCTTCTTCAGCTGCCGATTCAGCGACCTGGGCTGATCTCCTTAATGAAACCGACTCAGTGGTTCCCCCAAACTCGATCCTCATCGGTCTCCTAAGAGGAACCTACTCAGTGGCTTCCTCTAATGCTTCCTCCTCTTCCTCCAAATCATCCCTAGGAAAATGAGGAGTAGGCCTGCCAGGGGCATGTATCGAGACAAAAGGACCGGTTGGAATAGGATGTTCCGCTGAAGTCCCACCAGACATCCTAGTAGATAGCTGAAAAGTCTCATTGGCACTAATCGCCATCTTCACCAGTAAAGAGGGTGATTCCGAGACATTCCAAAGATGTTTCGTTTCACCCTCATCACCGGAAATCCCCTCCCGGAGACTCGAAGAATGCATTATCACTGAAAGTTGAAATGAAAGGGGAGGGAAAGAGAACTCACCGGAGAGGCAAAAAGCATATAGTTGAGGAGAAAAGAAGAAAATGAGGACAGAAATAGTGGAAAAAAATGGCGGAACGCATGCGCGACTAAGAAGAAACAGAAGGAAAAGATAAAGGAAAGAGGGAGATCGAGCGGGCGGATGAAAGTGCGAAAATTGATCCCACTTCTCCTTTTATAGCTGAGCCACGTGGTAACAACATTTAAGGAAGAGTTGAATCGATGCCTGCTTTGACTCCACCGCCCGATACGTGGCGCACACCGATTGACGCAAGTAACGTCTTCGCCACGTGTCCGACGCTTATAAGCAGACGAAACGACCTGACGGCTATCCACTTGAGCGACCTCGAGCAACGAACCGTCGCACGTTAAGAACAACATAAGAAGCATTAAATGTTTCATTATAACCTCGATTTTCAATGCACGCTAACTCAACAACTCATTACTCCTTAGTGTTGACATATCTAACACAAGGAGTAAGGGGCTTACTGTTGGGAAAAAATATGACAAGTCCGTGAACTTGGTTATAGAGTGGACCAAAATCCGAGGTAACAGGTAAAATCGAGACAAGATATAGCCTAAAGGAGAGACTTAGCTCGGCTTTGTAGGATGTGAATCCCGACCGAAGCGTAAAGAGTCAAGATCAATAGGCAAAATATGTTAGACACATTAAGTTGACTTGGTTAAAGAGGCAGCGACATCTAAAGGGACCGATTAAGCCAAAAGCCACCTAACCGACTATGAAACCGACCCGAATAAGGCCGGTTGTAGCGTCGACTATCGGATTAAGAAGGGACGTTGGTCCTAAACTGACTCTGTTTTGTCTGACAGTAGGAAAAATATTCCATCCCTGTAAGCCAACAAAGACTACAATGTCTATTGAGGCCGAGCCGTGCAAAGGAGAGACGGTGTAATCTTAGACACCATCCCAAGAATATTGTAAAAGGATTCCTAACCCCAAAAATCTCAGGATCGGGATGTAAATGGATTACAACTAAATCAAATCTCCCTAAAATCAGGGAGAGAATCCCCTTACGCCGGGACCTTTCACTTCTATATAACAATGGGTTTCCAGGATTAAAGGTACGCAGAAAAAACCTTAAGAAACTCCTCTTCCTGGATCTATACTGACTTAAGCATTGGAGGTTCCCCAGGCTTTAGCCAGGGTGTCCTTTCTCCTTCATTGTGTTGCAGGTGGAAAGAAGTGTAGGAAGAGGCAGATTCAGTTTTTCGCATCAACAATAATAGTGCAATCGAACAAAGGAAAAAACTTACCATCGGTCACCAAGAACAATGGTGAGAATATGTCTCTTAAAAGAATTGTGTGACATTAGATAGAGAACAAATCCAGTGCATGAGCATAGATTTGTATTACAACTAAAAATTATAGATAAGAATTTCTTCTAAAGGATTATCACTACTCTTATGATAAGCTGAGTAAATTGATAGATTTGTTTAGTTTGATTGGATTTGTAAATTATTTATTGAGTTTTTGCTATGTAGATTCCCTCTCTTATTTATAGATTTCTCCTACAGCTTGTTCTTCCAGACCCTTCTTACATTACTGTAACAGTTACAGTAGTTAAAAAACATTTCTCTAAAATTTTCTTTGTTGTTATGTTTCCTTTTTGCAATTGTTCCTTTTCTGTCGTCTAACCATCCACTTATGTGTAAATTTGAATTTATACCAGCTATGATTCCACAAAAAGTGTTCTAAGTATCTTGAAGATCTTTTCATCCACCCCATATTTCTCATGCAATGCCATATGTCCCTCTCCTATTGACTTTTTCTAGAATTGTCAGAAATAGGGTACAACACAAGGTTGCCTTTCATCTTTATTTTAACTCCACGGAAGTTTATTGAGTCAATGATTATCAATCCAAAGAGTTAGATCATGAAAGGGTGCAAGCCCTATACTTGCTAAAAGTCTATAAAGCCAAGGTAGCCAAGGCATGCATGTAACAAGAAAGTAAAAGAAAAACAATACTTTTAGTTGATGCTAAATCCAAAGAGTTGGATCCAAATAAACACAGACTAAATGGTCAAAGAATAAGTCGAGCAAAAAGAGAGAGAGACAGTCTACCAAAAAGGGTATCTTTTATTCTATTAAATAGGCCTTACGAGATAGTTTTTCAAAAATATTCCTCTTTTTATATAAACATGCTAAATATTATAAAATAAAAGAGGAAGAAGTAATGTATCTCTAGTTGATTGTTCATGCAAGAGGGGAATCATCGACTTAAGTTTTTAAAAATAGTAGCTGAGTCTTTAAGCATTGACTGTCTCCCATACAAAGAGTTACTCTTCCAAACCTTCGTTTCATAAACAATTGGAGAAAAAGAGGTCGAGATCAACAAGTTATAATGCTTGCAAGAGGAGGAGGTAGTGAAAATTGAGAGGTGAGCATTTATAAAAGGTCATGTTATTGATCTCTTTTAAATTGAAAGTGATTTCCACCGTAAGAGGTGCCTAATAATCGAACACTAACCCCATGCCATCACATGTTGAATGTCACTCCAGACGAGAAGCTAAAAGAACATTGCATCTCTTCACATTCTCTGAAATGCTAAGAGACATGGGAGGCATTGTTTATACCTAGCCTAACATGGTCTAGATTGGCGAACGAGAAGACACCACGTGACGGCACACTCATACGAAAAACAAAAGAAAAAATGCTCACAATAAGAGAGACTACAAATGTCTATCCGTTCAATGCGCGTATCATGCTAAAAGAGTCAAATGCTTAGAGTTGTACGCACATCCATAATTCATAAAGCAGTCATCTCGCATATGACATGTGATCAATAGATCTACGGCAAGCACAATCTTTAACATATGAAAGGAGCTTATCCAAAAGACCCGCTATTGTCAGATTTTTCGTAGCCAACATACACATATATAGTATGGTTGTCCCAATTTTAACTCAAAAGAAAATTCTCCATGGATGATCATGATTTTCTTGAAAGATGGAGCGAATAGTAAAATGTTATTCGAAAATAGAAGAAGATCTTCTATGATTACGTAATACGACAAAGATTCTATATTCAAGTAGGATACAACTACTGTCTAACTAGATTCATGCACAATAAACAAAATCTTATGCATGGTCACTGCCTCTCAAAATCCTAAAAAAACAACAAACGAAGAAGAGCTCAGGACCCTTGCCAACACAAATCAATCAATTCTCTTTTCAACTTAACACTGCTTATCTTTTTTGTCCTTCATGGACACATTAGTTTAGCTTCTTAGCTTAGTTCCATCTACTTCTTCCTAGCAATGCTATAGTTAGTTCAAAGCTATTAGTTTGTAATGCCCCAGTTTCTATCATTCGAGTGTAATACTCTTGCAATAGAAACCTACGTATTATCTTAGAAGAAAAAATTTCCACTTTGACGTGCATCCAATATTTACACATAGTCATATCTCCATCCATTCATAATCAAAATCACATGGCATCAGCGGAATCAGAAGATAAGAAAAGATAATCATACCTAAGATATGTAACACCCTAAACTTTCACAGCCTGAGTATATACTTGTGCTTGAGAATTCTAGATGTTGGTGAAGTAGTAAACGAATGTTTCTTCAAATCACATCTCTTTTTTTTCTTTTCTTTTATATTTCTCCTTCACATGGTATACATCAAACAAAAGATAGATAAATTGAACTTAAATTTCTAGTTCCAACATCACATACATCAACTATTTATCCACTTAGCTAGGGACTTATTATAATTTGAAATAATCAAAAGTTCTACTAAGTACAAATCTAACTACTCTAAGTTATGTATGAAAACTCCGACACTCAATCAATCCTTCAGGTGCAAAGTAACATTCTTTTACTCCTATATTACTTGGTCGGTGTTTTAAAACATAGAAAGTTTTCAACATTGAAAGGGTGAGTGGTGAACTCAATGAAAACTCCCCCCAAGATTACACATCCATCAACAAGGACAAGTATAGTTTATAATCATAAACCAAAAAAAAAACACACATCCTCAAATATGTGAGTATTAGTTAATGCATGCATATATGAATGTACATCGGCTTGGGGATGCACATCCAGTCGGCATGTGTGAACCGAGAGATACTAAGGCCAATCATTAATTTCACAATGTAAAAGAACAACCGCACAATGACTCAGCAAACACTTGTTCGTGTCAGATACCTTCAATCTGATTCACTATTCGATGACATTGAGCAGGCTTCGATGTCATCGAAGCTAGCTCGATGACATTAAAGCTACGCGATGCCATCGAAGCTACTCGATGCCATTGAGTATTTTTGAGTATTTTTTTTTAGCTCCAGTCGCTGGACATATATTGTCATTCTTCGATGACATCGAAGGTAGTTCGATGTCAATGAAGGTTTTATGCAGATTTTCTATGGAAACGCAGATTTTGTGAATTTTATTTCCTATTCCGTTTTGGCTTCTTTCTAAACCTATAAATAAGGATGTATACGAGACTGAGAGGTATTCTAAGGGAATTCTAAGGCATTTTAGGGTGTCTAAAAGGGTTCTAGGGTTTCAAGGGGTGGAGAAAAGGTGACGTTTAAGGATTGCTCAAGCCAGTTAAGTCCTCTATCTTTGTAATTTGTGCTTTTATAGTGGAATTTTCTGTCACTCTATTCCGTGGTTTTTTCTCAAAAGGGTTTTCCATGTTAAATATTTGTGTTCTCTTATGTTTGCTCGATGCTCTTGGATTGTTCTCCTAAATCCATCTCTGTGTGATTCCACAGCATGATCCCCAACAAGTGGTATCAAAGCTATCGTTGGGGCACAAATCTGGATCTGTAGGATTAACATCAATGAGAAACGTCAAGTTTTATATTGAGAAGTACTCAGGCAAAAATAATTTTGAGTTATGGAAGATTAAGATGATTAGAATATTAACTAAGCAAGGTGAAGCTAAGGCTCTTGAGGAGCGTAAATCGACTATGAAAGATGAAGAATGGGATACTCTTGATAGTAATGCTTTAGCCTTCATCCGTTTATGTTTCACAGATGAGATTCTCTATAATGTTTTGAGGGAGAAAACAACGGCTAGTTTATGGGCGAAGTTAGAGGATATTTATGTAAAAAAATTCTTTAAAAATCGCCTACACTTGAAGCTACAGAGGTATAACTTCAAGATGGTAGAGGGTGAAAATCTAGAGGCCCACTTTAGCAACTTTAACAAATTAGTTTGCAAACTGCTGGATATGGAGGAAGTGATCAAAGATGAGGAATAAGCATGTATGTTGTTGAATTCTCTTCCGGCATTGTATGAGTCATTCAAGGACACAATGTGCACCGTAAGTAAAACCCTGAGTGTCAACACCGTTATTTTAGCCCTTCAAGGGAAGGTCATGAGAAAGTTAAACGACGGTATAGGGACATCTTTCGATGCACTGCTTACAAGGGGAAGAAATACTGAGTGAGGTACAGGATCTTCAATACCTAGATTCAAATCCAAGTGCAAGGGCAAAGGAAAATTAAAGTGCTATAAATGTGGGATGATTGAACACATGAAAAGGGATTATACAAATCCTAAAGCGAAGAAAGAAAATTCAGAGGCTTCTTCCAAGGAGGCTAATGTTGTCACATTTGATGAAGAGATAAGTAGTGGTTATGTTCTGTTATGTCCATGATTGGTCACTTATACGACAATCATAAAGATGAATGGATCCTTGACATAGGAGCATCATATCATATGACTCCTCATCAGAGTTGGTTCACCAACTATAAGGAATGCGATAGTGGACAGGTTTTTATAGGTAATGACAATGCCTGTAATGTTGTGGTTATTGGTACTGTGAGCATCATGATGTTTGATAGGATGAAGCGTACCCTGACTGATGTCAGGCATGTTCTTGATATAAAGAAAAGTTTGATTTCTCTCAGTGCACTCAAGGCTATAGGGTACAAGTTCACTGATATTGATGGTCTCCTTAAAGTTTCAAAAGGGGCACTCGTGGTTATGAGATCGCAAAGGTACAAAAACCTTTACAGGTTGATTGGGAGCACTTTAACAGGTGGAGCGGTAGCAACTATTGCAGATTTCATGTCTCTACATATGTAGCATGCTTGTCTGGGCTACATGAGCGAGAGGGGCATGAAGGTACTATCCGATCGTTATTTAATTCTAGCTTTTAAAAATTCTGATTTAGATATATGCGAGCATTGTATATATGGTAAACAATCTAGATTATCTTTTAAAATTAGAAAACATGTATGTAAGGGAGTGCTTGATTATGTGCACTCTGACATATGGGGGCCATCACCAAAGGTTTCTGTTAGGGGTCGTCATAGTTTGTTTCATTTATTGACGACTACTCCCGAAAAGTTTGAGTTTACTTCATAAGACATAAATTCAAAGTTTTTATTATATTCAAACAATGAAAGACAATGGTGGAAAAATAGTCAGGGAAAAAACTAAAGGTTTTAAGGATTGACAATAGTGAAGAATTCACTTCCACTAAGTTTAATGAATATTGAAAGGATAAAAAGATTATTAGGCAAGACACAGTGCATCACAACCAAACAAAATGGTGTGGCTGAGCGAACGAATCGGACTCTCTTGAAGAGGGCCTGATGCATGTTAATTAATGCTGCGCTGGGTAATGACTTATAGACTGAGGCCGTTAACACGACTTGCTATTTCGTGAACCAGTCTCCTTCTATAACAATTGAATGTAAAATTTCAAAGGAAGTATAGAGTGGTCATAAGATGGACTACTTAGATTTGAGTATATTTGGTTGTGAGGCTTACTCTCATGTATTGTCATTTGAGAGAGATAAACTAAACCATAGAGATAAAAAGTATATTTTTATTGGCTATGGTATTGGTGTGAAAGGTTATAAGTTATTCGACAAGGTCACACACAAGATCATCACTAGCCGAGACGTCAGATTCGATGAAAACTCCCTATTTTACAAGAATGATCAAAAGGAGTAAGAGGAACTAGAAAGGTTGATCATAAACATCCAGATTAACACCTATGATACTCATGCAGAGACAGATGCGTGATAGAGGTACAGGATCAGGTGGAGTAGCCACCTGTAAGAAGAAACCCACCACGTGATTGCAAGTTACCGCCAAGATACATGACGACTCTAATATTGCATATGCCCTTGTTACATATAAGGGGGACCCGTCTACTATTCAGGAGGCTCTGAGTGAGTCTGATGTAGAAAAGTGGAAGGCGGCTATGGACGATGAGATGGACTCGTTGCATAAAAATCACACATGGGAACTGGTGGAGCTTCCAGTGGGCCGAAAAGTGATAGGATGCAAGTGGTTATTCAAAAGAAAACAGGATAGATACAAAGCTAGATTGGTAGCGAAGGGTTATTGAAAAGACTGAGCTAAGATCCTAGAGGGGGGTGATGTAACGTCTCAAAAAAATCGTACAAAGACCCGAGTACCACCTCAGGCAGAAATCATTAAGGGTCGAATTCTTTGGATATTAGACGAAAATTAATTAAGTACTAAACTCAATCACCAGTGGAATTAGCTTAAACCACTTTTTATACAAACTGCAAGACCTAAAACCATTAGATTCGCTAACCCAACACTACTTAGAAACCTAGGATTAATCTCAAAACTCAGTTGCTCTCAGGAGAAGATTGAAACCCTGTATCGGACTTGGACCGCGCGTCGAAAGTTCGATT
Organism: Magnolia kwangsiensis; assembly: GCA_037074715.1. Lineage (NCBI taxonomy): Eukaryota > Viridiplantae > Streptophyta > Magnoliopsida > Magnoliales > Magnoliaceae > Magnolia > Magnolia kwangsiensis. The sequence continues at coordinate 70,381,184 of CM073583.1, forward strand.
GTCACGAAACTATACGATTATGACTACTTTACTGGGCTTGACAACCATCACTAGAATCAAGTCCAAATAGTATCCAGAAACGTACAACTTGAGCCTAAAGCGAAGTGTGTGAGAAACGTGAATATCCTTAGAAAATGAACTCAAACTTAAGTGATTTGGGTCGTTTTCTTGCAGGTCAAATTTAAGGTTTCAGACTATCAGATTCTGACCCAACTACACCCATGGATCAAGAAAATTTCCCTACACAGGTCAGTGTACTTATGGCCCTGATCGAGTGACGATGACCGTTGAATTAAAATTGGTCCTCCACGGTCGATCTACAAATCCGATCGGACTGAAACTTTAACCTAGCATAGATCCATTGTCAAGGAACTTTTTTTAGACCATAGGTGGACAATGGACCTCCAGATGAGCTCTATTAGCCCGAAACAGGTGACTTTTGGCTATAACCTAAGTATACCATGGCCCTGGGACCATTGACATCAATTTTGGGCCTATATAAGGGCCTCAACCCACCCTCTCTCATTCCATATGAATTTCCTAACCCTGGGAGAGAGAAGAGAGAAAAGAAAAGGAAAGAGTGAGGAGAAGAGAGAGAGTGAGTGAGAGAGATAGTTGTTGGGATTCATTTTCACCGCTCCACGTATCGAATCGTCTCTCTCGTGTTGCTATACCGGCGATTTTGACTTCATTTTTGAGTAAGAAATCCTAATCTTAATCTGTTTTAGGGATCCAAATAGAGGAATTGGTGAAATAGCTAACCTATTTCATGGTTTAGGTAGCCGTTGTGCCGTGGACAAAGGCGTAGTGTCCGAACCGAGTTCGTAATCGGCGTACTGACGAAAGGTGCGGACTATAAATATTTAGGTTATGGTTTTCAAGGCTTTAAATGTCAGTTAATGATTTATGACTGACTTGATTACTGTCACATATACTTGATGCGATGTTTTCCGTGTATTACATATATATATGAACTATGTTGAATATGATGCATTCCATGTGTTTGTTAAAATGTTTGAATGAATATGAAATTTTAATTTGTTCTTTCCGTGATTATTAATTGAGAATACATGATCGTTGTCTGTGTGACAACTCCTTTATGAAAGGATTTGCCATAATATATGTTATAATTAATTCATTACATGTATGTTTAAAATGTGTAGTCTAAGTGTTTGATTAAGTGTCCGAATGGGTGATTGTTTGATGAAACGCATTTATTAATAGTGTTGAGACGAGATTCTCAACTACCTTAGCTCTATGAATAGATTCCTTCATTGAATTTACATTCGACTACATGATTCATGTATGAAATGCCAGTGTGTGATAACATGTGCACTATGTGTTTGTTAAAACGCTCGAATGAGATTTATAAGTGATTTAGTTGTTAAATACTATTTGACTGTCACATATGAATGCCTATTGCAATTAAGTATGATTGGGACTATAGCATAATCCAGGCAATCAATAACAGTTTTCGATCAAGTGGCCGAATTACTTTCACCACCATGGACACGTTTGATGAATCCGAGTCGTACGATGATTATTGACAGTGGTTAGGCCACAAGGAGTGGGTATGTGCTCCATGTCAATTAAGTTAGTGTACGTTCGTACCAATCGAGCCTGTCAAGTAACTCGATTGGCCTAATGTGTATTTACCATAGATGGACGCTACTGCTTGAATCAAATGTACTACTTACTAATGCAAAGCCCATTTAATCTTGGGATCACAATCCGCTAAGAATCATAAGCTGGGCATAGTAGTGTATGGGACACCGTGGTCAAGCTGTCAACCTATGCTGGGGTGACGAGCCTCCCCATAGTAACCAGTGAGCAATACAAACTCGTGAGCCGGATATGGTGGTGTATGGGAAACTGTATTCAAGCTGTCGGCTTATACTAAGGTGACGAGCCTTTCCGTAGTGACCTCGAGTATAAAGTAAGGCCTATGCTGAGGTGACGAGCCTATTCGTAGTGACCTAAACTTACCTATCCACTGCTTTCAAATCAAGGTTGATGTTGCCCTATGACTTTCCTATCATATGTGATTAACTAGGACTGATGACCCTAGATGGATCATTGTTTGAGAAAATGATATAAAAGGAGGTATCTTAGCTTTCCGAATCTATTGTATGAATAAGTCTAATCAAGAACTCGGCTAACACGTGCATGTACTGCATTGCATGTGCCTTTGGCGAGAGAGTTGAGTATAGTGAGAGTTTAGCATGCGCAACCGTGAGATGATGTCGCAAAGGGAGTGCATGTGAGGGCATGCATCATTATCTCATATCATTCTTGCATTAACCAGAGTAGTTAGGACATGATTGTTGTACTACTTTATCATTACTGATTGACTAAATTGATAATATGTTAACCTTTGCATTATAACTCCACTGAGTTAATCACTCACTCCCACTCTAGGATAGTGTTTTAAAACACCAACCAAGCTCTGTTGTAGTTGTAGATGAGGTTGCATCTTACGACATGGAGCCTGACTTTTATGACAATGAGAAGGAGTTCTCCTACATGTAACTCTCTGGCGGGTCTATGTAGACCTAGAGTTGCGTCGCAGGGATCGCAGGGATACGGACTAGTTGAACATTATACCTTATCATTTTGTAAATTTTGAAATAATACATGTAATTATTTAACTTGATGACATGTTCATACTCTGGGAACTTACAACCACTTATATGCCTTATATATATCTAACACAGTCTTTCGTTTACGTAATCTAATTGTCTCTTGAGTATGACATGCTGATTTAGAGTAATCTCATTCATGTTTAGTGCACTAATACAGATAACATTTAATCATCATTATCTATATTGCATAAGTGATGCAACGGATCTCGGGAGTTGAGCTCTTGCTCGACCCTTGAAAGTCGGGGCGTTGTAGGTGAATAGAATTATGCCAAATTAAAAATTTTTAATACAAAATTAGAAAAAAATAAATAAAGATAGCATTTATCAATTTCAAATAGCAGAAATGAATAGTAACCTCAAATGCACAAGTATTGAGAGGTTGATATAGATGTTGTTTTAAAGACAACCTTGAAATAGCGGTGAAAACCGCTTGAAGTTGAAGTAGGAATATGCCAATATGTCCTAGAGGGGGGTGAATAGGACTTTTTTAAAGTTTTTACAATTTATTTAAAAATCATATTACACTAATCCTATCAATTATGCATTTATCAGGATTACTCAAAAATAACTCTACTAGCTTCCAAGCCTAGTAGAGGATCCAATCACAAACTATTCAGAAATAAACAATATGCAATCTAGTTTATGATGGATATGACTGTGTATGTGTGTGTTGTGTGACATAGATATGAAAGTGTTGAAGTAAATCACACAAACAAAAGAATAGTAATTTCAAACACAGTCATTTTTATAGTGGTTCAACTACTTATCTACTCCACTCCTGGTAACCACACTCAACCCTTGAGTGTATCGGATTTCACTAAGGAGGTTTCACAGCGGTTCACCTCAAACCTAAGGTTTTAAATTAGGTTCACCTTCAACCTTTACAACCTACACTAAGGCTAACTGTTTATGCTCTCACGAGCAAGGGTCAACACAACGCACCCACTTTTAGTCACACTGGCCAAGGATCTTTCATAAGTCCATAAGACCCTAACGGAGGTTTCTACACGGTTCACCTCAAACCCGAGGTTTCACACGGTTCACCTCAAACCTAAGGTTTTAACTAGTTCACCTTCAACTAGATGTTTACGCTCTTCACAAAGCAAGGGTCCACATAACACACCCACTACGTACACTCCCATTGAAGGCCTCCTAGAGGACTTCAAAGGGTGAGAAACACCATGATCAAAGGGTCCTTTGGACTCTAGATACTCACAGATAAGTTTATGAGTCTCATTCAGCACGATGGTGAAGATCTCCTCCTTATTGATGAAAAGTCTTCTGCTCCCTTGATCCGCAACACAAATGATATACTAATATATGGCAACAGGTTGGGTCAAGGTTAGGATGAAATCCTACTCTCTAAATGTTTCCCTATCAGGAAGGTAGTGCAATTCCAATCATCTAGGCATTCAAGACATACCAACTTAATAATTTACCATTAAGGTAGTAGCTAGAGGATCCTTGAATGCGAAAGTTCATTCCCAATCTACTCTATTGAATATCAATGATGAGGGTGGATTGGAGGATGAAATCCCATAAGAGAAAGGGCTTTGGGTATATGATCTAAGGTTAAACACACAAAAGCACTCTCTTCTTTCTCTACTAGCAACTAGAGACAAGTTCTCTTTATATAAGCAAAAGGTTCCAACGGATATAAAACGGTCACATTTTTGACAAAGTTTGATATCATCGAGTAAGTTTAATAACATCGAGCATATACTCTCGATCGATGGTCTGATTGATGACAAAAACTTAATGTCATACGCTTTTGGAAAACCTCTTGCCAACTGGTCGAGGGAATCGATACACGTGTCGATGCCATTAAATTTCAAACTCTGATATTATCAATACAAGGATCGAGTCCTCGAGATTTGACTTTGAGAGAGACTTACATGAAAATTTTCAAGTCATTAGATATGATTGGGGGATACTCGATATCATCAAAATTTAAATGTCGATGATATCGGAAGTCGTGTTATGCATCGATAAATCTAAAAATTTTATCAGTGAGCTTGCTGGACAGTTTTATCCATTCTCAATATAATCGATCTGGCTCCGATATCATCGATATTAGAATGTCGATTCTATCGACTGATCCCCAATCAGAGTTGAAAACCACCTGAAAAATGTTACTGGAGAACATCGAGCCCATGATCAATATCATCGAGAGCCAACCGATATCATCGAGATTTGAAATCCGATGGTATTGATGATGTCTTCGATATATTGAAGCATATATGATATTCTTAAGAAAAAATAAGGGCGCTGAATTTTCCTATCGAGCCACCTTCGATGGGCTCGAGATTCAAATATCGATGATATCGGTACGTATGTCGATACATCGAGAATTTCATCCAGATATGTATATAGTTGCTGGACACATTAAGTCTTCAATTGATTTTATCAATTGTATTTTGAGGACATCGACAGCACAGGTCGATCATATCAAGATGTGTATTGATACAATCGACAGAGCAAGAAAACTTAGAGATTTTCAGATTTTTGAAAGAAGTTTTCTCACACAAAACCCTATGATGTCCATCTTGTTTTAAGGGTTTTATTTACCTGGTATTTTGGGACAAGGGATGTGAGGCTTAAATTTACCTATGGCGAACTTTCACACATCCGGATGAGGCAAACGCTTGAATTGATCTTCCTGTGAGGCTCTACAGCCCGACTGACTCACCACACACGCTAATTGACAAACCAGGGCACTTGCAAGGGCACTTTCAATCTCTCCCTTTGTCAATTACGTGACAAAATACCCAAAACACCCTAGGACAGTATCTAAATAGACACGTCCTAAATTGTCTGTACATACATTTTACACAATTTTACAATTTCTAAAGAACCCATGTATGCAACCCAGTATCTGCTCCCCCACTGTGAAACTCCCCCGTTCTTGGTGCAACTGCTCCCCCTAACACCTGCAACACCATTTATGCAGATATACAATTTTTCATCTGGGGTGTTTAAAACGTTCTCTCCCTTTTTGTCAGTCATTGGCAAAGGCATATTAGTTCAACAAATATTGACTGAAGTTTAAAGACATGTGGGAGAACCAATCAGATATAGATGTAAAAAGAGAAAATTAGTGTAAAGCATACATTATTTGCAAAAAATATGGATGGATGTTAAAGAAGGCATTGACACAACCAGATAAGATAATCATGAAAAACACATGCATTCCATATCAGACAGGAGATAAAATCAGGAGAGCACATATGATAGTATGACAGGAAAAGTGAGAATTATATTCAGCCATATTTATCAAAACATCCAAACAATCATACTACCCCAGACAGCAGTAGTCTTCCAGATAGTAAAAAAAAATTACTAAACCAATCCATGGGTACAAAAAATTCTCAAAATGGAAAGCAACAGGATGCCAGGTGAGGATTTTTCCAAAAGTGATTACAATATTCTCACATTCTTTGCTAACACTACCACCTTCTAAAGTATACCAGATCCCCCAGTCATTAGTAATTCCAGAATCTATTGCACAGTGGGTTGGAGAGCTTCTACCTTGTCCTCTTTCCCTGATAGTCGTCGTTCACAGTTATTGAGCCGATCGTCAATTCCAGCTAGGCTGTTCAACAGGTGACGCTCAAGTACATGACACCTACGATTTGTGATTGATGCAGGACTACAGAGTGGTGTCCGATTTGATCCTCAAGGTATTTCTTCATTTTGCTGCTGGCTGCTCATACCCACCGATGGAGAACTTTTTACATGAGAAGAAACGGAGACATACACTTATTGAACTGCATCATGATTGAACCACACTACATGATATACTTTGTCTAATGTTGCCGGCAGTCATACATAGTGTGCTAGTTTGCAGATGAGGGACGAAAATGGAAGAATTTCAAGATGGTCTGCCCTAACTACCTTAATCAGTTCCTCTAGAATAACAGTTGACAAATATACAGGAACCTCTTGATATACGTTATACAAGACATTGAGTGTAAAGGAGCTCAGACTAATGTCATTGGCGTCACATGGGTAGACATTTGTACTGAAAATACTATGGAGGATTCTAAACAAGGTTCCTAGATGTTTTTCAGGAAGAACATTGTTATTATAGCTAGGAATTATTGCACCTTAGCATAGTGCTCAAGTGCTCTCCCCCCACCTACCTAATTCATTGAAATTTCTTCTAGTGACTGGGATCTGAGTCATACCAATGTGCAGAAGACGACCAAGAACCATTGGTGTAATCATTTTGGAATGTTGCATAAATTCTAAACGAATACATGGTGGATAATCCCGAACCACGTGGCAACAATTGAAAAATTGTTAAATCATGTCAAATTGGTAAGATCCACCCAAATTAAGCACATTCTTCCATCCAATGGTCTCTAATAGGAGATCTACCCCATAAGGCTCAATAGCACTGTTGAGAACCATACGATCAACAATCGTAATTTGTTCCCAATCGGATTGGTTCTGAGGTGATCTAACATCTTCCTCTTTCTTAGCTTTTGAGGATAAGGAGTCCTTACCTTTCCATTTAACCATCTTCTGTGCTTTTCTTGATGTTTAGGAGTCAGCAGGGTAATGAGGAAAATCAAAGGGAAAGAAGCTGAGTGAATCTCTTCCTTGTTATCGGTTGGCTTTTATAACAGGTTTGTCGATCTCCTCGATATGGTGTCGATGATATCAAACATCAACTCATAAATGCTTTGAAGACCATGTTAATGACTGTTGGGAAGAGCCTATAGTAACTAGAGAATTCCAATGGACACGACCTTACCTTTCCGAGAGCCGCCGATCAGATCGATAGTTCATATCAATATTATTGAGTTTTGAATTCCGATGATATCAATATGGTCTAGATTTCATCGAGCATGTTATCGATATCATTGTCGATCATATGGCTTTTTACATTCCAAAGCATCGTCGATTATATCAACCCTTGATCAATTAATCGAAAATGACATATCGAGATGTATTAAAGGTGAATGATTACATATTTTCAGCACTTAGACAACCCTTTAAGTATACTTAGCAAAATTTATGTACAATTACTGTACACAACAAAAGTATAAACATTTGAATGTTTATATACAAAAAATTGAGGACAGGAACCTCAGATATATCATTTGAAGCTCAGCAAAATTGCATCATTTCAGCAAATATCCAGATCTAGATACATGACCTGAACTTGTTTCTTTTTAAGCTTGATATTTCAGGGTATATGAAAATTAATCATCAAACAGTTCAGTTTTTCTTTTACTACCTGTAGACATTGAAAATCGGCGCCCACGCTGATTTAAATGTTATGTTTTTTGTGATGGAGTGACGGGCTGATTTGTGGATGTTGGAGTCGCCACTAGCCGAAAAATCTCGAAATCCCGTGGTCGGCTAGAACCACGGAATACGTAAGATGAGGAAAATCCGAAGACTTTCCTACCTTAAATTGACTCCTGGTCTGCGATCCGAGATTCCGGGCAAGGGACCTCGGTTATAAAGAGGGAAGGTTTAGGCACCCTCTCTGCCCGTACCAATGTACGGTCTCTACTCGGTGTGGTAAAATAATCTTAAGGAATGATGGATGCTGTGGCCGAGATGGGACTAGGCACACACGTAGATTTTTGATGCAGCAAGATCTGAGATTTCGGCAAGCTACTGAGCATACGTCCAATGGTGTGTCTAGAGAGCGGATGTGATGATGATGTGACAGGATCCGATATACGACAAGTCATAGAGCACACGTTCACTAGAGATCTAGAGAAGCAGGGGGGTTGAGAAGGAAATAAATGTCATGATGAATGCCTGTATGTAAAATGAATGGATCTTTGGCTCGATCTTGAGTAGGCTAGGACATGGACCAAAACATGACCAATCCGGGCTAGGCTTATGGGTTGGAGAGGTTGAGAGGAAGGCTAGGGGGATAACTAAGGAAATATGGACTTGAAGGCTTAAGAGCTCCTTCGCATTTCTTCACTCTCTTCTCTCACTCTCTCTTAAGCTTGGGAGGGGGTTTCTTGGTTGTTGGGGTCTCTTGAAATGAGAAGAGGAGAGGGCTATTTATAGCCTTCTCCAATGGCATGGCTATAAATAGGGGGTAGGTAAGGGTTAAAAGGATGACATGGAGGCTTGTGATTGGTTGAGGGGAGAGGAAGGCCATGTGACATGCTCTCATTGGCTCTTGGTGGTTCGTGAGGTTGGTAAAAATGGTAAATAGGGTGACCTATAGGGGTAAATCCATATGAAAGTTAACTTTTACTTGGTAGGATTGTAAATAGGGTGAACTACAAGGGTAATTTCATATGAAAGTTAACTTTTGCATGGTAGGATTGTAAATAGGGTGAACTATAGGGGTAATTCTATATGAGACTTGACTTTTTCTTGGTAGGATTGTAAATAGGGTGAACTAGAGGAGTAATTTCATATGAAAGTTGGCTTGGGAGATGATTTAGGGTTTGAATTAGGGTTTAAGCTGGGTTTAAGGTTAAGTTTAGGGTTTAGGCTGGGTTTAAGGTTAAGGCTAGGATTTGGGTTAAGGTTAGGTTTAAGCTGGGATTAGGGTTTGGTTTAGGGTATGATCATGGTTCGTGGACAGTCTTAGCCTTCTCAGAATATTAGCCTGGGTGGGGTGTCTACAGATGCCCCTCTTTGATCAAGGTTGTGAGCAACCGAAGGTCAAAGCGAGTGGACACCCCACCCTTCTGGTCAGAAAAATGGTAGTGACTCGAATCTTTTGTCTGCCATTGTATCATTGTCAGTCGACTGTTTGAAAAAGAGATGACTTATACATATCGTGAGGGTTGAGAAAAATATTGTGATTGCCTCCTGCGTATTTGTCACGACTTTACGGATCACCAATCATAATCTTTTCACGTCAGATTGTTAATAGCATTGGAGGGTAAGTCTGAAAAGTAAGGGCCTCTGCGCATTTGTCGCGACTTTACGAGGATTCCCATACAATTTGGTCTGTCATTCCTTTCCTATGTAATCACCCTAGGAGTATTCAGTTTGTTGATTGTCAAAGTGGTTAGCTGCCCTGCGCGTTGGTGTGGCCTTACCAGGAACTCACTACACCAACTTGGACTTAATCAAATTTTCTGAACATTCCGGACTGGGTATGTGCAGGTAATCTGTTGCCATGTAATCTGCTAATTGTGATACTTTGGTTACAATGGATTGTTGTCACTTTAACTTATGATTATTCTTTCCAGAGATAGATCCACTTATTTCTACTAGCATTCATACGACTGTCTAGATATAGAGATCGGGCCAATCGTACATGTATCATGTACGGATTCGATCATCCACTGGGGAAACTGGAAGAGATCGAATCTTATTTAGCTGTTTGCACTGGCCGCAACTGGAGAATATGGGAGATTCCTCAGTATACTACATGCAACGTGTATTTTTTAAAAAATTTTTTATTTTAAAGCTATTCCCTTTGGAGCTAGACTCCTTGGAAATTTTATTTGAAAATATATTTTTTAAATTTTTTGGAAAATATTCGTTCGATTTCATGGGTGAGCATCGTCGTTCAATTTTTATTTGCATAAGTAAACAGTCGCATTGCCTCCACTATTGAGTTAGCGAGGCTAACGGTTTTTATTTAAGGTATTTTTAAGATTTTTGAAACATTCGTCCGATCTCGCGGGAGGGCGTCGTCGTCCGATTTTTATTGTACGATCTGGATTGAATAGCCAGATGGCCTCCACTAATAAATTAATGGGGCAATTGAGGAACATAGGCCTGATTTGGACATGTAGGCTTAGGACCATGGGCCTTGAAATCGGGCTTGTGAAGTGGGCCTTGCTTTGGATAAGTGGGCTTAGGAAATGGGCTTGAAAACATGGGCTTTGAATCATGAGCCTTTGAACAATGGGCTTGGTGGGCTTCTGACATGTGGGCTTTATGGACTTTAAACTTGTAGGCCTTGTGGATTTTGAAATGTGGAGCTTTGGGGCTTTGAAATGTGGGCCTCGTGGGTTTTGAAATGTGGGCCTCGTGAGCTTTGAAATGTGGGCCTCCGGGGCTTTAAAATGTGGGCCTCGTGGGTTTTAAAATGTGGGCCTCTGGGGCTTTGAACTTTGACTTTTTGGATCCCAGACTTTGTTGGCATGAATGCTTCTTTTTTTTTGTAAAGAAAGGAAAGCTTATAAAAAGACATTTTGAAAGGAATGAAATTTTTTATTTGTGCCAAATTTATCCGTGTTTGCTTGTGTTTGGATTTGTGCTTTGGATGGTAGAATCAGAATATTGAACTTAGTCCAAGTTGAATTCGATATTCTGAGTTGTTTACCAGGGATCTCGGTTCCCTGAGAGTAGCACATACTAGGATCATGCCCCTTGGATTTGGGTAGAGTCTGATAGAATTCTGATCCGGGACTTATCTTTTCCTTGTGCTTCTTTGCTTTGCTCGTTGCCTTGACTTCTTCTGTATATGCCCTTTTTATTTTCTTTTTTTTTAGCCATTTTTGCCCATAGCGCCCTTTCAGGTTTTCACTACGTCCAACTTTCTCATCATTTTTACCCATAGCATCCTTTCAAATTTTCACCATGTCCTGAGTTTTTGTTCTTGCCTGCCCCTTGGCAGTTGTGCTGTTTTTACGCTTAGTGCCTTTTCAGGTTTTCACCAAGTCCGCTACATGCCCGCTGTTTTTACTCGAGGCGCCCTTTCGGGTTTTCACCTCGCCCACTTTGCTTAGGCACATTACTTTTCTTTTGATTTCTCTTTTTCTTGTACAAAGGAGGGAGGCTAGACTCCATTCATTGTCGACCGATTGGTGAGCTACCTGACTTTGTCTTCAATCACAATCGTGAAGCCGTTGCCATTGAGTTAAACTATCCTGAGGAAAAATGCGTTGGTGACTTGTGTTCTCACTCATTGGGTTTGACTCTTTTTTTTTTTCTTTTTTTTCTCTTTTGACTGCGCGCTTTCTGTCCTTTTTTTTTTTTGAACCCTTTATTTTTTGAAACACTTATTGGAGGGAAGGAATGATGATGGAATGTACCTCATGATGCTAACCTTTTATCATTAAACTTTAGCTTTACGATTATGGTTGTTGACATATTCAGGTAAGATTACCCATGTTGTCGGCGTTGATGGGCTCTAGAAGATCTTTGCCCCTAATGATGGTTAAATGAAGGGCACCTCCCGGAAGAATCCTCGCGGATGATCAACGGACCGTCTCAGGATGGTCTGGAGTTGTCCCCTGGATTTAGTAGGCGCAATGATAAGATGTGCATTATTACCATGTTGCTAACCTTTCTTTCAGACTTGCTTGTCATTGGTCCTAGTGATTGTTGTGTGCTTTACGTCTACAAGATGCAGTTAGTTGCATCAAGATTACCACCAATCATTTTCCTTGACTTCTCTTTTTTCGTTCGTACTGATGATGTAGGATGTTGTTGGTGCCTGCTTTTGTATGCCACGAGAATGCACTCATGACCATTGGATACCTTCGGGTTCATTCTTTCGATGATGTCCACACCCCATCCTGAAAAAGAGTTAAGGTGTTACCAGGTTATAAAGACTCAGAGCATGCACATGGATCCGTTGTACAAGCTTCAGATACTTGAAGCACTTCCTCATATGCTGCAATGACTTATCTCCATCGTTCATCAGTAGGACTCCATCGTGGACTTTAGACATGATCTTAATAGCTTTGCTTGATGGGCTTGACTTCAGGTTTCATAGAAGATGGCGTATGACTAGCTCTTCATTTGATCTGGGTAAAGCTTCCATAGGAGAATCCAAAGTTAGATAGCCCCAGGTCTCAAGAATTCTGTCATTGTCTGCTTACATTCAGGAGGCAAGGATCTCTTGATGCGTATCGTTCTAGGGAGCTCAAGGGATCCCAAGTTCACAATTTCAAAAACATCTGTGACGACATTAGCCTTTGCCTCGAACTTTCGGAGGGAATCCTCTAGCTTGAGAGTCGGATCATCATTTTCTACATCCTGGGCTTCGTCCAAATCCCTGAGTTTAAAGTTTAACTCTAGATCGAAATCTATGAGTCGACTTTAAACTCGGGTGTTGTAACAGACGCATTTGACATATTATTGCTTGTGAGTTTTGGAATATTTTCTATTGTTTTTATGTTTTGAGAAATTTCTATTGTTTTTGGATTTTGGCAAATATATGATTTTTTGGCATTTTGACAAGTATCTAAAAAATTTTTTGGCATTTCGAAAATATCTAATGTTTTTGACTTTTTGAGAATTTTCTGATTTTTTTTTATAAGTATCTGATTTTTTTGGCATTTTGAAAATATCTAATGTTTTTAGCTTTTTGAAAATTTCTGATGATTTTTTTTTTGGATTTTGACAAGTATATAAATTTTTTTTGTGTTTTGAAAATATCTAGTGTTTTTAGAGTTTTGAGAATTTTCTGATTTTTTATTTTATTTTTGAGAAAGACGATGACGTGAACCAGGGATTGCCTGATTCAACTCGGAGAGCGAAACACTATTTACTTTTATTGTGCCATCTTGGGGATTATGAACTAGCTATTGCCCTGCACTCCCTCCCCTAGGGAGGCAGGGCTAGACAGATCAATAGGTGGGCCCTCATTGTTATACCCAAATGTCGTGATGAGTTTGGGATTGAGCTCTGAGTTGGTGTTGAATGTCATTTTCCTCAGCTCATCCTCGATGCATTGTGAGTCTTTGCATTCTTCCTGCTCAGGTGGGACATAGACTGTGGTTTAGTCAATCAAAGGAAATTCTTGCCCCTTGCCCGAGTCATTTCGAAACAGTCCAGTTGGACTCATTCTGCTCACTTAATCCTCCATGGTGGATCTCGGCCTGCCAATCAGATAGATGATCCCTTCTCCGATGGATTTGATTGATGCATGGATGAGGGGATCATCCTCCTCTTACCGAGCTTGCTCTCCTCCGATCCATTTGTGCTTTGGTATCTCACTCATAGGAGGCAAATATTTCATTCCTCTCATGCCTGCATTCTATTGATATTCGAGCTGATAATAAAAATGTTGGTGCTCGACTGGAGGGAAGACATAGTTTGATCCGATGGGACATGCAAGAGGTATGCAATTCACAGTCTCGAACTCAAGACTATGGTATGGGATATCTTCATCGGAGCATTGTATGTCTGTGATCGGGATATCTAGCTCTCGACGGTTGACTGCTTCAATCGGAAAGATTTGTTAGGGATTATCTAGAACGGTCAACGCCTTGTCTTCGAAAATGTATTCGGCCTTTTGGTGAAGAGTCGAAGAGAGAGCCTTGGAAAAGTTGTTCCCAAGTCTTAATTCGATGGTGTCTGAATATTTGAGGCAAAGGCTAATCATTACTAGGAATTTGGTTGGAACCAAATCCCTAGAAGCAAGAGATCTCCCAGGGACCACAATGGAGTCCCTGTGGCTTGACAACATCCCAAGGGCAGCGATTTACTGATGCGCACCTCTCTGTAGACACCCCACCCAAGATAATATTTTGAGAAGGCTAAGACTATTTACAAACCATGATCACACCTTAAACCAAACCTTAATCCCACCCTAAACCTAACCCTGAACTCATGAATCTCAAAAACCTCCAAACCAAGATCCAAAACCGTGATCCAATCCATTCAACTCGCACATAACCCCCGCCTAAACCCTATATCTTGATTAGGACCCGTTACCCAAGCCTAAACCCATTTGTCTAAACCAGAAAACTCTGAAAGGAAGCCACCGTGCGAACCCACATGCCAGACCAGACCTGCATGCAAGAGCCCAGCCCAAGCGAGTTCCGGGCGGTAGTTAGACTACCGCTGGCGGTACTCGGGCTACCGCCACTTGCGGCCCACGTGTGGACAGCTGTTCAGGCGTCCAAAAGTCAACTTTCTTCGAAATTTACCCCCTCCACCTCTGCTATTTACCATTTTACCAAAACTCATGGCTAATGAGAATGTACCATGTGGCATTCCTCTCTCCACAACCAACCATAGCTTGCCACCTCACCTTTCACCCCTCCAAAATCCTACAATTACCATAAGGCCATCAGAGAAGGCTATAACTAGCCCTCTCCCTTTCACATTTTTCATCAACAATTCTTCACTTCCAAGCTTAAGTGAGAAGGAGAGTGAGAGAGATAGAGAAAGGAAGAGGGTGAGGGTGAAGAGGACTCTAAAGCCTTCAAACCCAGATTTTTTAGCTATCCCCTTAGCCCACTCCCTATCTTCCCAACTTTCCCGACCATCCCAACCTCCAGCCTAACTTAGTGAGATCATGGTTCGAGTTATGTCTTAACCTACGCAAGATCAAGCCAAAGAATCATTCATTTTACATACAAGCATTTATCATGACATTCATTCATTTCTCAACCCCCCTGCTCCTCTAGATCTCTAGTGAATGTATGCTCTGTAACTTATCGTACATCGGATCCTGTCACATCAGAAATTCCTAGTGATCTAGTTCATTTTTCTTACCTCTTTGCATAAGCATCGTCACATCCAGCTTCTAGACATGCCATTGGACGTATGCTCTGTGGCTTGCGAAAATCTCGGATCTTGCCGCATCAGAAATCCACGTGCATGCCTAGTCCTATCTCAACCACATCATCCATCCCTTGAAATTATTCTACCACACAAAGTAGAGACCATACGTTTGTACGAGCAGAGAGGGTGCCTAACACCTTCCCTCTTTGTAACCGAGGTCCCTTACCTAGAATCTCAGATCACAGACCAGGAGTCAATTAAAGGTAGGGAAGTCTTCGGATTTCCCTCACCTTACAGATTTCGTGGCTCTAGCCGACCGCGGGATTTTGAGATTTTTTGGCTAATGGCGACTCCAACAGCCACAAATCAGCCCAATCACCCTTATAATAAAAAACACAACATACAAATCAGCGTGAGCGTCGATTTTCAGTGTCTACAGAATGATGACTCCACTGGGGACTTTGCTAGAGTACACTAGCTGAGACCCGACTCGAAAACGTGTGGTACTCTAATCTCGAGGGATATCATCATTTGCATTCATGCAAAAAAAAAGACAAAAAGAAATCTTTTGGCTTATTCGTGTTTAGGCGCAGATCCAAATCATGACCACTCGATCCCGCGCAGTCATGACTTCTCAAGCCTCTCATGAAGAAGAGCCAGTAGCTCAGCCAACTCCTGAGACTTCAGCACCCACACCCGCATTGCCACCAGTAGTCCAGGCAAACCCTCAAGCCGATGCAACCACACAAGAGCTGCTCCTTCAAACAATGCAAGAACTACTACTTCGCTTGGTGCCAAATCCCTCTCCAAATACACAGGTAACTCAGCCTAATGTACTGAATAGCTCACTCCCACAAACTCCTTTCGCCTTCTCTCTCATTCTCCCAACAAACGCGGTGCTCCCTCTCCCAGAAGAGTCGGCACAAGATCAACAACAAACAGCAAATGGGAGCAACCCTCCCACACATCTCTACTCAATACATCACAACAATTAGGCTACAACATAAGTTCCCTCCAACGGGAACCATATACAAGAACTGGCGGATGCCCACGAAGGGGGTCAGTTTCGAGTCCAATTCACTCCCCCTAACGGGAGTAACACTCCGGAGTTGGCAGATACCCCAGGCGGGAGCCACTTCCGAACTTCACACCCTCCTCTGAAAGGGAATGGTGCTCAATTCCAACTACCTCCCGCCACCGGGAGTCCACCATCTTTCCAACAACCCTCCATTTTTGATCCATATGAAGAAGAAGCAGCGCAAGCCCTACAGCAAGGGGCAATATACCCACCGCAAGATAAGTCAGAAATTGAGGAACTACGAGAGCAGTTACAAATGGTACAAAACTAACTTCAGAGATAACAAGGAGTGGATTACCCATCCACCAAGTTTAGGGATCTCTGTCCTTTCCCAGACGCCCAAGTACCTCCAAATTTCGTGGTACCAAAATTCAAAAGGTATGACTGTAGTGGGTGTTCCACAGCACACCTGAAAGCATTTTGTGGGGAACTCAGGGAATGATGGAGCCTTGATACGGCTCTTCCATAAATCCCTGAAGGGTGAAGCTTTGGATTGGTACACCTCACTTGACAGCCATCAAATCACAACCTGGGAAAAGCTCTCTCAGGCATTCATTGACAGGTTTTCATACAACTTGAATATGGCTCCAAGACGGTCCGACCTGACTGCCTTGAGATAAAAAAGTGACGAATCCTTATCAGCATACGTAGGATGATGGCGAGTCATGACAGCTCGGATGAGAAACCCCATCGATGACGAGGAGCAGATATCTATGATTGTACACTCGGCAAATCCTAGTATTTCAGGATATCTAATCTCGTACCCATATGTAAACTTTTCTTAACTCATCCGAGCTGGAGAACAGGTCGAGGCGGAGATCAGAGCCGGAACTATTTCTCTATGGCCACATCAGACCCC
Organism: Magnolia kwangsiensis; assembly: GCA_037074715.1. NCBI lineage: Eukaryota > Viridiplantae > Streptophyta > Magnoliopsida > Magnoliales > Magnoliaceae > Magnolia > Magnolia kwangsiensis. Next base: position 70,398,174 of record CM073583.1, read on the forward strand.
TACAATCAAAAGAAACAAAGTCGAAGGGAAACTTGTTGGTTATGGGAATGGAAACAGCACTGCTCCTGCGCATCGCACTACAGAAGTTAACAACATTGTTGCCAACACTCAAGGTAGTCAGTATACTCCACAACAGGAGCCACAACATGACAGGTAATACCAATCACAACCAAACAGGCAGTATCAATCACAGCAAGCCAGCAGGGATATCAGGGACAGTCATCTCAACAACAGCAACAACAGCCTAGGAGAAAGATGCCAGGCCCATACAAACAAGAAATGTTAGGGAGGAAGTTCACCCCTTTACCACAAACATACAATCAGGTTCTGACAATGTTAATGCAAAAATAACTCCTGACACCTCTCCAACCTAGACTTCCTCCTAACCCCTTGCCACCTGGTTATAATGAAAATCAATACTGTGCATATCACCAGGCTCCTGGCCATCTGATGGACCGCTGCTTCGCCCTGAAACATGCGGTCCAAGATTTGATTGAAAGCCAAAAGATTATAATCACCCCACAGGCTAACAATACAGCTCAGGCCAACATTCTCCAATATCCCCTTCCATCGCATCAAACAGGACCCAGCACGTCTGGCGCCTTTACTGTCAACCACATTGAAGGAGGGCAACCCAAGTATTCCTCCCCACATCATTCCATACAAGCAATCATGCCAGATACAACGAACCGGGCATGGGGATACCAACAGGCGCCATCGCCTGGGCCACAGATATTCCTCGAAGCAGCACCAGCCATTCAACCCCTTATCTTTCTAGAAGTAGCACCATCAACACCGCCTCTCGTGACCCTTGAAGCCGCATCCAACAGGTCACACTTACGACATCCTGTCCCCCAAGGGATACATTCAGTACCAGTACATCCCAAAAGGTCGAATTCTAAACTTGTCATTCTCCTGATAGGTCTCCCTGATCTAGCCTCACTAACTTTATAAGGGGCACCCCCGGTTCAAGTTCTAAATTTCCTGATGCCTCACCAACTGGCTCATGCCCAGAAGGCCACTCCCACACATCAAGTGGAGGAGGAGAATCCTGGGGCCAAAATCAGCTGAAACCCGGTGGTACCTCAAGAGAAATCACCAAGGCTACCACAAACTGTCTCAGTTGCAACCCCTCAGCCTCAAGAACTACTAATATACCTGGAAGGAAGAACAGATCCATCTTACAACTTAAAGGCAGTCCCATGGCATTACCCTGAATGCGTAGAAGTGGGCCACAATGGGAGGTAGTTCAGGAGAGATAACCAGAATCCAAAGGAAACTCGGGGAGCTTTGTCAAGAACCACCTGCAAAACCGACGCTGCTTATGACATAGTAGTCCAGCTCAAAACCATTCTCGGACAAATATCCATCTGAAAACTCTTATGCACATTAAGATCGTATCGAGAAATCTTTGCGAAGACTCTGAAAGATGCATATATCTCTCCTGACGTACCCCCTGAAATGGTGGCAAGTGTGATTGGACAACTCCTCGCACTGTGAGCCATCACTTTCTCTAATGATGAATTGTGATGCCCCGGTCACTGCTTCATGTGGGCGAACACATGTGGGAGGGCGCACATGTGGGCGGGCCCCAAGAAAGGCTAACAGGCTACTGTGTGGCTGGCAGGCTACTGTGCTGGGTGAGCTACTGTTGCAGTTGACTGTAACGTAACTTGTCCCACATCGGAAGAGTTGTCTAGAGTTGTGGTGGTTATATGTGGGGTTTCTCCCTTAACAGACATGACGCGTTGGCCTTGTGCGCCAGGCAAAACTTTCGCTGTGCACTCTGATGACGGTTGAGTTGGACAATATTATGGACGGGTAGGTACTGATGTGGACGGGACCACGGGAGCACCGGGTCTGGGCGAGCTACCAGTATCCTTACCCCAAATGACACGTTTTAAAGCCGTGAGCCCATCGGGCAAAGCGGACAATATCATGTGTTGTGGGGGTGGGCCTTACAAATGGTATCAGAGCTGAGGACGGCTCTGCCCTCAGTGGGGGATAATGTGACGCCCCGGTCACTGCTTCATATGGGTGGGCACATGTGGGCAGGCGCACATGTGGGCGGGCCCCTAGGAAGGCTGACAGGCTACTGTGTGGCTGGCAGTCTACTGTGTTGGGTGAGCTACTGTTGCAGTTGATTGTAGCATAACTTGTCCCACATCGGAAGAGTTGTCTAGAGTTGTGGTGGTTATATGTGGGGTTTCTCCCTTAACAGACATGACGCGTTGGCCTTGTGCGCCAGGAAAAACCTCCGCTGTGCACTCTGATGACGGTTGGGTTGGACAATATCATGGACGGGTAGGTGCTGATGTGGGCGGGACCACGGGAGCACCGGGTCTGGGCCAGCTACCAGTATCCTTACCCCAAATGACGTGTTTTAAAGCCGTGAACCCATCCGACAAGCGGACAATATCATGTGCTGTGGGGGTGGGCCTTACAAATGGTATCAGAACCGAGGACAGCTCTACCCTAGGTGGGGGATAGCGTGACGCCCCGGTCACTGCTTCATGTGGGCGAGCACATGTGGGCGGGCCCCAAGGAAGGCTGACAGGCTACTGTGTGGCTGGCAGGCTACTGTGCTGGGTGAGCTACTGTTGCAGTTGATTGTAGCGTAACTTGTCCCTCATCGGAAGAGTTGTCTAGAGTTGTGGTGGTTATATGTGGGGTTTCTCCCTTAACAGACATGACTCGTTGGCCTTGTGCGCCAGACAAAACTTCCGCTGTGCACTCTGATGACGGTTGGGTTGGACAATATCATGGACGGGTAGGTGCTGATGTGGGTGGGACCATGGGAGCACCGGGTCTGGGCCAGCTACCAGTATCCTTACCCCAAATGATGCATTTTAAAGCCGTGAGCCCACAGGGCAAAGCAGACAATATCATGTGCTGTGGGGGTGGGCCTTACATGAATTATCACCCGACGCAAGCACGGGTGCTCACTAAACATAGTGGCCCGCCACAAGAATTTCAAAGTCCCACTTGTGCTCATTGATAATGGATCTAGTCTTAATGTTTACCCTCTAAGGACTGCTGAACGGTTAGGGATAAAACCATCATCCTTCAAACCCAGCACCATGAGTGTCAGAGCCTTCAATAATTCTCGAAGGCAGGTCGAGGCAGAGATCGACATTGAGCTACAAATCGGACCAGACACGACCCTTGTCACATTTCAGGTCATCGACATGCCTGCCTCATTTAACCTTCTGTTGGGGCGGCCATGGCTTCATGCTGTTGGGGCTCTCCCATCCACCCTCTACCAAAGGGCTAAATTCCCTTCAGGAAATCGAATCATTTCGGTGTTGGCAGAGCCAGAAACTGTCTTGCCGGTGACGATTAATATCTCAGAAACTGACATCCTGGTGATTGATGTCCAGCACGCAGAGGGGGATATATCATATCACAGCTTCGAGTTCAAATTCGTAAACTCAGTCGCTAATCCTCGCCCTCTCACTGCGGAACATGTCATTCCCCCTGCTGAACGTCTAATCTGGAACTATCGTACTGAGTTTCATGAGAAAGGTATAGAGGTGAAGCCAGCACGTGTTAATGTGTAGAGACAGGGACTGGAATATCAACCAACACCGGAAGATCAGGGTGAAAGGCCAAAAAAGGGTCAACCATTTAGATTCACACCTATCAAGTTCATCAAGGCTGGGACAGTTTGCGGAGACCTGAGGATTCCTCTCGAAGACCACCTCCAGCGGCTCAACATCTCTGAACAATCCAACCCGGAGTCATTTTGGCCCCCGATAAGGTGGGACAAAATTCTCAATGTATCAAAAGCACTTCCGGTACAAGGGGCAGAACCCCCGAACCCATCGCATAAGGCAAGGGGCATGGAAAATGACCCACTCACAAAGGATCCAGAACCAGGGGTGCCCTTCGAGGGAGATATAAGCAAGAACAAGGAGATACCCATTTCCACGCACAGTCAAGGGGGCACGTCCCCACTACCAACCCAGTAACACAAGGGGCAGAAGCAGCCCATCTATTGGATCAACAAGGGGAAGTGGCCTGCCCTTGACTAGACAGATGTCAAGGTCCCATCACAAGAGGAGCCAAAGGAAACAGAAGAACTCCAACTCCTGGGCGAAGAGATCGAATCAGATTCTGATTTTGAACCCAGCCCAGCAGACATCATAGTCATCAAAGCAGGGGACCCGCAGGAACACACAAGTCCGGACAGCAAGAATGGAAGGAGGGAAGAACTACCATGGATAGCTGTTCCCCTAACAATCGAGTCGGTTGGTGGATCTTTCAGGGATGTCGACCTTAAAAAAAAATGCCAATGTAAATAGCAGTTAGTACCCCGGACTAGGACAAGATTAATCTTGGTTCGCAACACCGTCTTATCCGGGACCCCCAGGCGACACAAAAAAGTCAAAAAATTTTCAAAGCACAAAAAAAATCACATATTCACCAAACCAAAAAAAAATCAAATATTTCTCAAAATCACAAAAAATCAGAAAATCCTCAAAACACAAAAACAACAGAAAAGCCTTCAACCACTGTTCCAAATGTCTCACACACATCTCAAAAGTTTAAGGTTAACTTGTATGATTTTGATCTCGAGTTAGACTTCGAACTCATGGGTTTGGATAAAGCTCCAAATGAGGAAAATGATGATACAACTCTCGAATTCGAGGATTCCCTTGAGAAATTCAAAACAAAGGCCAATGTTGTGGCAGACGACTTTGAAATTGTAAACTTAGGGTCAGTGGAATCTCCCAGAGAGGTGCGCATCAGTAAATCACTGCCCGTGGAATACAAGCAGAGGATGATGGAGCTTCTGAAATCGAGGTTATCCAACTTTACTCTCTCGTACGAGGACATGCCTGGGCTTGATGAAGATCTGGTTGTGCATCATCTACCAACAAAGCCAGACATGAAGCCAGTCAAACAAAAGCTACGGAGAATGAAGCCAAAATGGGCCCTGAAGGTCCGTGATGAAGTCATCAAGCAATACAACGCAGGATTTCTAGTAGTCTCCAACTATCTGGAATGACTCACAAATATTGTACCAGTTCCAAAGAAGGATGGAAAAATTAGAATGTGCATCGATTTTAGAGATCTCAACAAAGCAAGTCCTAAAGATGACTTCCCTCTGCCTCACATCGACACACTGGTAAATAATACTGCTAGACACAAGATCTTTTCCTTCATGGACGGATTCTTCAGATACAATCAGATTAAAATGGCCATCGAGGATCACGAAAAGACCTCCTTCATCACACTATAGGAAAATTTCTGCTACCGAGTCATGCTCTTCGGATTAAAGAATGCAGGAGCTACATATCAACGAGTCATAACTGCCTTATTCCATGACATGATAAACAAGGAAATGGAAGTCTATGTGGATGACATGATCGTCAAGTCTCACACGATTGAAGGACACTTCGAAGACCTCAAGAAGCTCTTCGACAGGCTAGAAAAGTTCAAGCTCTGACTCAATCCACAAAAATGTGTCTTCGGGGCAACCGAGGGTAAACTGTTAGGCTTCATCATCAGCGAGGATGGTATTCGGGTAGATGAAACCAAGACCAAGGAAATCATCAAAATGCCACCGCCCAAGATTGAAAAAGAAATTCAAGGCTTACTCGGGCGAATCCAGTATATTAGCCGATTTATCACACAGCTCACTCCGGTCTGTGAGCCCATATTCAAGCTCTTGCGGAAGAACTCGCCAAAGGAATGGAATGATGACTGTCAAGCGGCCCTCGATAAAATCAAAGGGTACCTGCTAAACCCTCCAGTGCTCATGCCACCTGTTCCAGGAAGGCCATTATTGTTGTACATCTCCGTCGCGGTAGAAGCAATTGGATGCGTTCTTGGCCAACATGATGATTTAAGAAGAAAAGAACAAGAGATCTACTTCCTGAGCAGACGATTCACGAGCTACGAAGCCAAATACTCCAGCTTAGAAAAGACGTGTCTCGCCCCAGTCTAGGCAACACAACGACTACGACAGTATATGATCGCTCACTCAGTCCTTCTGCTCGCTCGCATGGACCCATTAAAGTACTTGTTTGAGAAACCAGCGCTAACAGGTAGAATCCCAAAATGGCAACTACTACTTTTGGAATTCGACATCACTTATGTCACTCAGAAGGCAATCAAAGGGCAAGCACTAGCTGATCACCTAGCGACACACTCTCTGCCTGATTACCAACCGCTGAAGACCTTCTTCCCTGATGAAGATATCCTCCTAATTGAGGAAGAAGAAGAAAGGAAGGCAGGAGAGTGGACGCTCTTCTTCGATGGAGCTGCAAATTCGAAGGGAAGCGGAGTAGGTGCCATACTCTACTCCCCTGAAGATGTCCCAGTTCCCATATCCAGGAGGCTAGCATTCCAATGCACCAACAATGTGACTGAATATGAAGTATGCGTCGCAGGTCTAAGAGAAGCTATAATCCTCGATGTGAAAAAGTTACGAGTTTTTGGGGACTCGCAACTCATCATCAATTAGAAAAACGGCGACTGGAAGACCAAAGATGAGAAGCTAATCCCGTATCATGTCTATCTGAAGAATTTAATCGAAGAGTTCGAGGAGATCATTTTCTCTTACATGCCCTGAGTGAAGAATCAATTTGCAGACACTTTGGCTACCCTCGCCTCAATGCTGAAAATTCGAAGAGGAGTTGCTGAATGGGAACTCATCGTCGAACTTCAGGAGGAACCCGCATTCTGTCTACAAATCGACGAAGCTGAGCCACCCTTGAATGATCGGCCGTGGTACACTGACATCAAGGAATATCTCAAACATTAGAAGTACCCGGAAGGAGCAACACCAACTGATCGTCGTGCTATACATCGGCTGGCAGCATAGTTCGTCATCATTGGAGGCATTCTCTACAAGCAATCCTTCAACCAGGTCCTCCTTCGCTGTGTGGACGAAACAGAAGTAACGTGGATCATGTCAGAAATCTATGAAGGATTATGCGGCCCCCATATGAATGGACACATGATGGCAAAGAAGATCCTACTATTCGGCTATTATTGGCTTACGATGGAGACAGATTGCTGCAAACATGTCAAGAAATGCTTCAAAATGTCAGGAACATGTAAACTAGATCCACGCACACGCTTTCAAACTCTACAACCTGACATCACCATGGCCCTTCTCTATATGGGGCCTGGACATCATCGGCAGAATCAGCCCTAAAGCTTCAAACGGGCATGAATACATCCTGGTAGCAGTAGACTACTTCACCAAATAGATAGAGGCAGCATCCTGCACCACCATCGCATCATCTCATGTGGTCAAGTTTATAAAGAACAATATCATCAGCCATTATGGAGTCCCTCAGACCATCATCATTGACAACGAAACTCCATTCGTTAATAAAAGGATGGGCGATTTCCTCGACAAGTTCAAGATTCAACGCCACTGGTCGAGCCCTTACCGCCCGCAAATGAATGGTGGAGTCGAAGCTGTGAACAAGACTATCATCCGAATCTTAGAGAAGATGGTGAAAACATACCGCGATTGGTCAGAAATGCTACCCTACACACTTTGGGCATATCAGACGTCTGTATGGTCTGCTACAGGCGCAACTCCATACGAACTTGCATACGGAATGAAGCAGTACTACCAATCGAGATCAAAATCTCGTCACTCCGAGTCCTGTTAGGAAGTGAAATCGAGGAAGGAGAGTGGCAACGAGCAAGGTATGATCAACTGCACCTGGCAGACGAAAAACACATGCGGGTGCTAAGCCACTCCCAATGTTATCAAAGAAGGATCGCTCGGGCTTACAACAAGAGGGTCTGGAAAAGGAGTTTTAAGGTCAGTGCCATGGTCATGAAGCGCATTCTACCACCTCACCTACCAGATCCCAGAGGAAAGTTTCAAATTCTCATGGGAAGGACCGCTGATCATTCGAGAAGTACTCCCAGGAGGCGCTCTTCAGCTCACTAGTCTGAGAGGAGAGGATCTTCCCGAGGCCATCAACTCCGACTTGTCTTTTGTCAATGATTATAATCGTAAAGCTGTATATATCTGCCACCTCTCCCATCAGAAACTCCAGTCATTTCTCTCAAAAAAAAAAAGAGAGAAAAAGAAAATTAAAAAAAAGGTAAAAGAAAGAAGAAAAAAAAGAAGAAAGGAAAGAATAAAGAAATCCCAAAAGAAGACCCGAAGGAATAAAACAAGTCCATCCCCCAAATCTCCACCTCGCTAAGGGCGGCTTACGATTGTACTCAAAGACAGGGACGGACAGGTAATCAGTTGGCCGGCTATAAGGGAAGTCTCCCTGTTCCCTCCCTCGCTCCTGACACTCTAAAAAAAAAATTAAAAAAAGGGGCATGCCTAAGCAAGAAGGGCGAGGTGAAAACCCGAAAGGGCATCTCGACTAAAAACAACAGGCATGAGGCGAACTTTGTGAAAACTTGAAAGGGTGCCAAGGGTAAAAACAGCACAGCTGCCAAGGGGCAGGCAAGATTAAAAACTCGGGACGTAGTGAAAATTTGAAAGGACGCTACGGACAAAAATGACGGAAAAAGATGGACGTAGTGAAAACCTGAAAGGGTGCTACGTGTAAAAATAGCAAAAAAAAATAATAATAAAAAAAAATAATAATAATAATAAAAGTACAGGCACAAAAGAAGCTGAGGCAACAAGCATCACAATGAGATATAAGGAAAGGTTAACTTCGAATCAGTACTCTATCAAACTTTGCCCAAATCCACGGGATGCGAACTCGGACGCCCCCCTCATGAAACCAAGACCCTAAGGATACAATCTATACTACTACACACAGTGTGGGCTGAGCCCAAGATTCTGATCCCAATCACAAATCCAAGCACAAAAACACTGGTAAATTTGGCACAAAACAAAACCTTTCATTTCTTTAAAGCTTTTTTGGATACACTGCTTTCCTTTTTCCATACATGCATACTAAATAAGCAGATGATCAAAACCAGGGATCATAGGTCAGCTCCTATCCCTCATACAATGATAATCTCTATCTAAGCCTTTCAATCTTCATGCGCAGGTAAAAGGCCTCATCCCTGCCTAAGCGATGCGCCATGAGCATATCCTCATCACATTGTCATCCCACTGTAAGTCGACGAGACATATCCTCACAGGCGTGACGAAGGACAGCAATCTCAAAGATCAGGTGACCATGTGTGGTAAGTAAAAAGGATGGATCAATGAAAGGGCGCTCCTCAAAGGCCTCAAATGAATCGTCAACACATGAAGAAGAAGAAGCTGTATCGCCCACTATGTCTCGATCAGTCGCCTCATCCGCCAGGTACCAGCCCGGTACCTGATAATACAATGACTACTCAGCCACCCATCACTGATAGGGTGATGTCGCCATGAGAGGAGCCCAAGACTCGAGCTCCAGTATCGCCGCATCCAAAGACCCCTGCCAAGAAATTCAGACTCGTATATACAAAGCAGTCAAGCTAAAAGGAAGGGGTGCGTGCCCAAATCCAAAAAAGGCGAAGTCTGGAATATCTTGCCAGAAGTCGAATTGAAGAAGGAAACGCACTGGATATGTAACATCCTGAAAATCAGGGGGTCGAGTAGAAACCCAACGCCCGAGTTCCAAAACATCACTTATGCAACATAGATAATGATGAATGAATATTGTCTGTAGAAGGGCATTAAACATGATTGGGATTATACCAAAAATAGCATATCATACTCCAATAGCGTTTAAATTATGCAAGCGAAAGACTGTGATAAGTATTTAAACTAGATAAGAGTGATAGTAAGCCCTCAGAGTATGAATGTCACTAAGTTAACAATTACAAGTTTGATTACAAAATGCACAAAATGAGAAAAATGTAATGTCTTCAATCCCAAATACCGAAGCCCCGTCAGTGCAACTTCATATCCAATAGACCCGCCAGAGAGTTACATGTAGGAGAACTCATCATCAAAAAAGTAAAGTCTGACTCCGCTTCACAAGCATCGCCCTCACCTGAAACTAAGACAGGGTCTGGTTGGTGTGTACAATACCGTCCCGTAACGTGGGAGTGAGTAGCTAACTCAGTGGAACAATAGAGTAAAGATTAACATGTTATCAAATTATTTAAGCGGTAATGATAAAGCAAACATAGTAAACATTCCTAAATACTGTAGTTAATGCAAGGATGAAATGACATGATGTATGCTCTTACCTACGTACTCCCTCATGCGACACCGTCTTACGTTTGCGATATGCTTTCATTCCTCAGTGCTCCACATCTTCCAAGCACATGCAGTGCGATATGAACATGATTACTGAGTTGTTATTAGTCCTTTTCATACAACAGGATTGGGAAGCTAAGGTACCTCCCTCATATCAATTCCGAGCAATGATCTAGTCTAGGATCATTAATCTTAACATATCTCATACGAAGTATGGTTCTAGGTCACTGCAAGGGCTGTCAGGGCTGTTACACGAAATCGTTACACCACTCCCCCATCACCAAATCAATACAGGCCTAGTTTGTACTCTTGTTGCTACTGAAGGGTCGTCGCCTCCACGTAGACTCAGAGTACGCTCGAGGTCACAACAAAGGGTTGTCAGGGCTGTTACATGCAATCGTTACACCACTCCCCCATCACCAAATCAATACAGGCCTAGTTTGTACTCTTGTTGCTACTGAAGGGTCATCGCCTCCACGTAGACTCAGAGTACGCTCGAGGTCACTACAAAGGGTTGTCAGGGCTGTTACACGTAATTGTTACACCACTCCCCCATCACAAAATCAGTGTAGGCCGATAGCTCGAATACAGTGTCCCATACCACCATATTCGTCTCACGAGTCTGGGTTACTCACTGGTCACTACGGGGAGACTCGTGGCCCCAGCGTAGGCCGACAGCTCGACCACGGCCGGGCTCATGAGTCTTAGGGGATCGAGGTACCATGGTTAACGGGATTTCCACTAGTAAGTTTGGTACTTTAGATTCAAGCAGTAGCGTCCATACATGGTTAACATACATCGGGCTAATCGGGTTACTTGACGAGTTCAACTAGTACGAGCGCCCGTTGAGTTGATCGACATAAAGTGCATAAGTACCTCGTGTGGCCTAACCACTGTCGACAAGCAACACACGACTTGGGTTCCTCAAACACATCCTACGTGGCGAATACGTCTCGGCCACGAACTCAAGGCGTTTTACCGATTGCCTGGACTATATAATAGCCCCAACCACATTCCATTACATCAAATATTCATATGAAATACTCAAAGCAGTAGCGGAGCAATAATTCAAATTATACTATCATTTGAGCATGTTCTGAAAAATAATGTAAACATGAATTCTCATATGTTCAATTCATAAACAAACAGTCATCAGCATATGACATACATGGAGGAAATCATACACATTACTAAGGAGATTGAGAATCGTGTCTCAATTCATATACAGGTACACCTTACTAACTACAACTCATTCAGACATTTTTACCAACACTTAGCCTACACAATTCATCATACAAGTTATATATCAGGTAACATACATATTAGGACAAATCCTTTCGTCAAAGGGTTGTTGCCTAAACAGTCATCATATATCCATGACAGTTAGTCATGGCGAGCACGAATGCAGTTTCTATACTCATTCGGTCATTATCACAAACACTTAGACTACACATACTAACATACATAGCGTATGTTGACCAAGACATGCATTAGGGCGAACCCTTTCTCCAAGGAGTCATCACACATATAACTAGCATATACATACGACAGTTAATCATGACAAACATAATTTTAGATTTTATACGTATACCATATTTTATACAAATACCAAGAATACGATAAACTCTACATAATACGTATATAACTGAAACACAAAACAGACTTCGCATTCTACATATGAAATAACATTCAGATCACGAATCTATCATTATCCAACATTGAAAACATTGAAAACCTTAACCTAAACATCTATAGTCCGCACCTTATGCCGTAGAAGCGTAACGAACTCGTTAAAAACTCTAAGTCTTCGTATACGTGGAATATCAACCTGTAATATAAGCTAGGTTAGCTATCTAGCTACTAGCATCAATGGAAACCGTAAAACAGGCTAAGGTTAGGTTTTTCTTACCTAAGAACGAAGTCAGAATCGCTATAGTAGCGACACGGATGTGATGAATAAACACGTAAAATAACAGAAGCAATTCTCAAGAATAACTCCCACACCTTCACTCACCTTCTCTCTCTTTCCTTCTCTTTCTTTCTCCTCCCTCCCTTAGGTTTAAGAAATTCGTATGGGATATGAGAGAGGGGGTTTAAGCCTCTTATATAGGCCCAAAACTGACAGAAATAGCCCTAGGGCCAAGGTATACTTAAGTTATAACTAAATCAGATCTGTTCTAATCCAACGAAGTATTTCTGGAGGTCCTTTTATTACATGCAGTTGGACTTAAGCTCACTAGTATAGGATCTAGGTCAAGCTAAGTTTTCAGTCCAATCGGGTTTACAGATCGACCGTGGCGGACCGGCTTCAATTCAACGGTTACCAAAATTCGATTAAGGCCACAAGTACTTTGACATGTATGGAACCTTTCCTGATCTGAGGGTGAATTTGGGTTGAAATCTAACGGTCAGAACGCTTAGAAACATCGAGCAAGCGACACGTTCCAGATTACTCAAAATTATATTTAATTTCTTAAAAATCTTCATTTTTTCACTCTATTCACTCGAGACTCAAGGAAATGGTCTCAGGACATCATTTAGCCTTAATTTTTAAGGAGATAGTCAAGTCCAACTAGGCGGTCATAATTGTCTAAGTTCATTGCTATCAGACTTTCGACATGCGGTCCAGGTCCGATACAGAGTTTCAAGGTGCTCCCGAGAGCAACTAGATTTAGAGATTGATCCTAGATTTTAGGGTAACATAGCGTTAACAATTCTATAGGTTTTGGGTCTTACAGATCATATTTAAAGTGGTTGATGCTAATTTTATAGGTAATATAGTTTAACGCTAGTTAATACTCGCCTAATTTCTAAAGGATTTGATTCTAAGAGATTTCTGCTCGAGGTGGTACTCGAGCCTTTGTAGTTTGTATAGGAAACGATCCAAGTTATTAATACTTTACTAAATTATGGCCTAATTACAACAGAATAAGGTCCTAGGACAGTTCTATGTCTAAGGACGTCCATTGCCAAGTTGGAAAAAATCTGGGATGTTACAATCTATCCCCCTTAAAATAAAATTTCATCCCCGAAATTACCTAAGGGGAGTTCGTAAAGATTTGATTATTTCATTTGCCTAGGTCTTATTGATTTCAAATTTCTATGTATGGTAGGATGTGTACTATCTATGTTAGTCTGACACATGTTAGTCTACCTCCCTTAAAAACTTATCTTTATCCAGTTCTTATACCCTGATGGTTTGCTACAATTTAGTACTTTATCTATTTGGAATCTTGACGACAATTTCCAACTATATAGAGTAAGATATTCATTTTCAATGGTCGACTAATACGAAGAGACGGTTGTAGTGGGCTTGATCCCGATACATTGATTATCTACCTAGCCAAGGTAGAAGGTTCATTGTATCCCTTCCTAACCCTGGTGGATCCGGGTCTTCTGCTCGGCTAAGCAGTGAGTCCATTGGTAGTCTCCCAGGATTGAGAACTGGGTCAAGCCGCGAATGTTTCGCATTTGTACATTTCAATAACCCTGTAGTCTAATCACTCTAAAAGCTTAGGGAATGCCCATCACTAAAAGGTTCAAATTTCCTATTTATAAGGTTGCCCTTTGGGTCTTGGTCTAGGAGAGTCATCATCTGAATTTATGTCCAAGGTAGGGGTTAATAAGCACCTTAATAGATCATCCTAAGGGGTTTCTAATCATATAGAGTCGGCCAAGGCTTTTATTATGTTCGTATTTAACGAGTAGGTTTATGGATACACTGACCTTCGCTCGTTCCCACTGTTAGGCCTATGATTTAATATGAATGGATTCAACACTTGAGCTCTAATTGTTTCCCTATAAAGACTTCAGTATTGACATTCTAAGGAAGGTTCAAATCCTATTTAATGACCTAACCTTACGTATAACCTAAATCAATTTCCTTCAATCCTAGGCCAGTGGGGTAGGGGTCCACCACGCTTCCGCTATGCTATCCTGATCTAAGGGATGAATAAACCAACCTAACTAGATGGGGCTCATAATGCTCTACCCCCCTTAAAAACAATTCTACTCTCAAGACTCAAGACTCTTGTCCCAACCCATATGTCGAAACCAAGTATACTGTAGGATCTATGACATTGGAACCTATGGTTACAGAAATGAGCTAAAAATGATGGGTGTTGTGGTTGATTTCAGGGACGGGTGTGAGTTGATGGCAAGACGACTAATCATGTCTAGCTTAACAGGAAGGCTATCCTTCTAAGTCCATATGCACAATATGTAGGCCAACATGGCATGAGATTTGGGACCTAATTCTTAACTGTCTATTGCTCTTTTGGGAAATTCCTTGGGCCTAAAGAGAAAATCTATATTGGTTATATGCTCTTAACACTTTTCAAAGACAAAATTTAGTTGCTAGTGATTGGGCCAACACGGAAGGAAAGTTGTGTAGTGGGTCTGAATCGGATACATGGACCTTCTACCTCGCGAGGATAGAAAATTTGTTGTATCAGTTCTTAATTCTAGTTAATCCTGAATTTCTGCTTAATCAGAGCCTTGAGTTCAAGGACAACTACCAGGATTGAGAATTCAAGTCAAACTGCGAATACCTCACTTATATAGAGTTCTCTACTCCGTGTTCCTGATTATAACAAGTCCTTGAGAAGGAAAATTTTAGGAGGTGTGTTGATTTGACCTAGTGTTTAATCCGAGGGATATATCAGTTTTCTCTGAGCGTGAATAGTTTCTAATCAACACAACGTTCCTAAGAGTCATTAAAGAAGCCTATACATAGTAGGGGATTTAACGAAGGAGTGAGGTCTCACTCCAACCTAATCAAGCCTACGAATTAAGTCTATCTTTCAATCATCTAAGCATTTTCAGTCTTTTACATTCCTTAGTATAACTAGTAGCCTAGTCTTATCTTGAGAGTTGCACTTCACATATGTCCATACTAGCTAAGGAGGTCATAAGGTTCATGTTATTACTTTATCGAATCTCCTATACTGACAGATCATTCTAAATCTAAGAGTACCAACTCTAGGTCCAAAACACCAAGGGCCTATGTGGCCAGTGGTATTACGTTGTATTAAATGGATTGCATTGCTAATCCCACCTCGGGATTGAAAATGACATGTTTGGTAGGAGGGTGGGACGGGATTAAAATCAATTACATAGACTTTGGAAAATGAGCCTTGCATTGGAAAGTGTGAGATGGGATTTTCAAATCCCATGATGTTGAATTTTCAAGGGTAATATGAAAGGAGAACCTGGAATTTACTTTTAATTGCATACATTCCAAGCATAGTATTGGAAATCAAAGGATGCACTCAATTTAGGAAAAATACCTTACACATACATTCATTGTTACGTTAACTATTCCACCCACAATAATCTCACTGAATGAAGTTGGCCGAATGGGCCCTAAGTGTCCCAACATTTGGAGGTTTGCAAAGAAGATGGTGGAGACGGGTATGCATGTAGAGGATAGATGAATGCCTGAAATGATAAAGGAAGAACACTATTCTAGGAAGAAGGAGGTGGGATATGGGGTTTGCACGATTTTACGAGAAGGTGGATGGTGAGATTTTAAAGGAATTGGATAAAAAAGGGTTTTTAGGCTTTGAGATTGAGTGTAAGGTGTTGTGGTCGACCCACAACCTAAAGTCATTCATTTCTAGGTTTGAAATTATTCAGGGAACGACTTAAACCCATCGACTGATGGCTTAGAGGCGACTTAGGTCGCTTGACGCGACGAAAGATACGTTATGGACTAAATTACCGTATAGTCTCACCTGTCGGCGAAACTTAGAATTCTAATATGGTTTCTAGGTTTTATCGACCCCTTCCTAATTCAGAGTGCATCAAAGTACGTCGTGTTACCATATCCCAGGCCCGGTTTAATCCAAATCGTGCTCTGATACCATCTGTAACATCCTGAAAATCGAGGGGTCGAGTAGAAACCTAACTCCTGAGTTCCAAAACATCACTTATGCAACATAGATAATGATGAATGAATGTTGTCTGTAGAAGGGCATTAAACATGATTGAGATTATACCAAAAACAGCATATCATACTCCAAAGGCATTTAAATTATGCAAGCGGAAGACTGTGATAAGTATTTAAACTAGATAAGAGTGATAGTAAGCCCTCAGAGTATGAATGTCACTAGGTTAACAATTACAAGTTTGATTACAAAATGCACAAAATGAGAAAAGTGTAATGTCTTCTATCCCAAATACCGA
Source organism: Magnolia kwangsiensis (assembly GCA_037074715.1). NCBI lineage: Eukaryota > Viridiplantae > Streptophyta > Magnoliopsida > Magnoliales > Magnoliaceae > Magnolia > Magnolia kwangsiensis. The sequence goes on from CM073583.1 coordinate 70,414,507, forward strand.
AGCCCTGTCGGTGCAACTCTAGGTCAAATAGACCCGCCAGAGAGTTACATGTAGGAGAACTCATCATCAAAAAAGTAAAGTCCGGCTCCGCTTCACAAGCATCGCCCTCGCCTGAAACTAAGACAAGGTCTAGTTGGTGTTTACAACACCGTCTCGTAACGTGGGAGTGAGTAGCTAACTCAGTGGAACAATAGAGAAAAGATTAACATGTTATCAAATCAGTCAAGCGGTAGTGATAAAGTAAACATAGTAAACATTCCTAAATAATGTAGTTAATGAAAGATGAAATGACATGATATATGCCCTTGCCTACGTACTCCCTTATGCGACACCGTCTTATGTTCACGGTATGCTTTCATCTCTCAGTGCTCCACATCTTCTAGGCACATGCAGTGCAATATGAACATGATTACCGAGTTGTTATTAGTCCTTTTCATACAACAGGATTGGGAAGCTAACGTACCTCCCTTGTATCAATTCCCAGCAATGATCCAGTCTAGGGTCGTCAATCCTAGCATATCTCATAAGAAGTGCGGTTCTAGGTCGCCGCAAGGGCTATCAGGGCTGTTACACGCAATCGTTACACCACTCCCCCATCACCAAATCAATACAGGCCTAGTTTGTATTCTTGTTGCTACGGAAGAGTCGTCGCCTCCACGTAGACTCAGAGTACGCTCAAGGTCACTACAAAGGGCTATCAGGGCTATTACATGCAATCATTACACCACTCCCCCATCACCAAATCAGTGTAGGCTGACAGATCGAAAACAGTATCCCATACCACCATATTCAGCTCGCGAGTCTGGATTACTCACTGGTCACTACGGGGAGACTCGTGGCCCCAGCGTAGGCCAACAGTTCGACCACGGTGTCCTATACCACCATGCCCGGCTCATGAGTCTTAGGGGATCGAGGTACCATGGTTAACGGGATTTCCACTGGTAAGTTTGGTACTTTAGATTTAAGCAGTAGCGTCCATACATGGTTAACATACATCGGGCTAATCGGGTTACTTGACGAGTTCAACTAGTACGAGCGTCCGTTGAGTTGATCGACATGAAGTGCATAAGCACCTCGTGTGGCCTAACCACTGTCGACAAGCAACGCACGGCTCGGGTTCCTCAAACACGTCCTACGTGGCAAATAGGTCTCGACCACGAAACCAAGGCGTATTACCGATTGCTTGGACTATACAATAGCCCCAACCACATTCCATTAAATCAAATAATCATATAAAATACTCAAAGCAGTAGCGGAGCAATAATTCAAATTATACTATCATTTGATCATGTTCTGAAAAATAATGTAAACATGAATTCTCATATGTTCAATTCATAAACAAACAGTCATCAGCATATGACATACATGGAGGAAATCATACACATTGCTAAGGAGATTGAGAATCATGTCTCAATTTGCATACAGGTACACCTTACTAACTATAACTCATTCAGATATTTTTACCAACACTTAACCTACACAATTCATCATATAAGTTATATATCAGGTAACATACATATTAGGACAAATCCTTTTGTCAAAGGGTTGTTGCCTAAACAATCATCATATATCCATGACAGTTAGTCGTGGCGAGCATGAATGTAGTTTCTATACTCATTCGGTCATTATCACAAATACTTAGACTACACATACTAACATACATAGCTTATGTTGACCAAGACATGCATTAGGGCGAACCCTTTCGCCAAGGAGTTGTCACACATATAACTAGCATATACATACGACAGTTAATCATGGAAAACATAATTTTAGATTTTATACGTATACCATATTTTATACAAATACCAAGAATACGATAAACTCTACATAATACGTATATAACTGAAACACAAAACAGATTTCGCATTTTACATGTGAAATAGCATTCAGATCATGAATCTATCATTATCCGACATTGAAAGCGTTGAAAACCATAACCTAAGCATCTATAGTCCGCACCTTACGCCGTAGAAGTGTAACGAACTCGTTAGAAACTCTAAGTCTTCGTTACGTGGAATATCAACTTGTAATACAAGCTAGGTTAGCTATCTAGCTACTAGCATCAATGGAAACCTTAAAACAAGCTAAGGTTAGGTTTTTCTTACCTAAGAACAAAGTCATAATCGCCGTAGTAGTGACACGGATGTGATGAATAAACATGTAGAATAACAGAAGCGATTCTCAAGAGTAACTCTCACACCTTCACTCACCTTCTCTCTCTCTTTCCTTCTCTTTCTTTCTCCTCTCTCCCATAGGTTTAAGAAATTCGTATGGGATATGAGAGAGGGGGTTTAAGCCTCTTATATAGGCCCAAAACCGACGGAAATAGCCCTAGGGCCATGGTATACTTAAGTTATAATCAAATCGGATCTATTCCGATCCAACGGAGTATTTCTTGAGGTCCTTTTACTAAATGCGGTCAGACTTAAGCTCATTAGTATAGGATCTAGGTCAAGCTAAGTTTTCAGTCCAATCAGTTTATAGATCGACCGTGGCGGACCAGCTTCAATTCAACGGTTATCGAAATTCGATCAAGGCCACAAGTACTTTGACATGTATGGGCCACCTTTCCTGATCCGAGGGTGAATTTGGGTTAAAATCTAACGGTCAGAACGCATAGAAACATTGTGCAAGCGACACGTTCCAGATTACTTAAAATTATATTTAATTTTTTAAAAATCTTCATTTTCTCACTCTCTTCACTCCGGACTCAAGGAAATGGTCTCAGGACATCGTTTGGCCTTGATTTTTGAAGAGATAGTTAAGTCCAACTAGGCGGTCGTAATTGTCTAAGTTCATCACTATCAGACTTTCGACATGCGGTCCAGGTCCGATACAGAGTTTCAAGGTGCTCCCGAGAGCAACTGGGTTTAGAGATTGATCCTAGATTTTAGGGTAACATAGCGTTAACAATTCTATAGGTTTTTGGTCTTACAGATCGTATTTAAAGTGGTTGGTGCTAATTTCATAGGTAATCTAGTTTAGCGCTAGTTAATACTCGCCTAATTTCTAAGGGGTTTGATTCTAAGAGATTTCTGCTCGAGGTGGTACTCGGGCCTTTGTAGTTTGTATAGGAAGCGATCCAAGCTATTAATACTTGACTAAATTATGCCCTAATTACAACAGAATAAGGTCCTAGGGCAGTTCTATGTCTAAGGACGTCCATTTTCAAGTTGAGAAAAAATCGGGATGTTACAGGATGATAAGACCAATACCCTCGAAGGCCCAACAACAACAAGGGAGTACGAGCCGCACTGCAAATCAACGGCGAGTGACAAAGCTAGGTAGCCTCCCAGCTTATCTCTCATCCTCAAAGCTGAGAGAACAGACAGCAGTACAATGACTCAGTGGCCTCAACACCAAGGGGAAGGCCATCTAGCAACAGAGATAGCACGTCATCACGACGGGAGTCCGACCATAAAAGCTGAGGGGTCATGAACAGAGGTTCCCACATCCAAACCTGCTAGGAAATACGTGTCAAATTGAGGCGGAAAAAAGAAAAACCATACAAAGCAAGGAAAAAAAGAGAGTAGAGAATACCTGGAGGAATGTACAACAACCCCGAAGGATGTGAGTACGAGCAAGGGAGCACTCTGTCAGCCCTAAAAAGAGCTCCGCCAGCAACACAGATATGATGCTCCTACGGTGAAGGACACGACGGAAGACATCCAGCAAAACTGCTAGCGATGACTATCTCCATCTTGAGAAAAGTAACTCGGCTAAAATGCAGAATATCAGCGCATTCAAGCACTGGAGCTGGCGGTCTGATCCAAGACCTCCACAGGCGACGGAACAATGATCATACAGAATCCCAAGCGATAGATCACCAGCCCCACCCTCTGCAATTGGAAGAGCAACGAGAAATCTGAACCAAGAGATCAGATCAGAAGGACGGACAGGCTCAGATGACGGTACATAGGGCTCTCGAGTAAGAGGAAGACCGGGCAAGCGTGCAAACTCCTCTAGGGAAGGGCCCAGCTCCCGGTCATTGAACGAAAATAAGTTCAAAGTAGGGACCCAATTGTACTAGGCCGCACTCAACAGCCGCCAATCTAGGCGAACTCGATGAAAATGAAGGACCTCCCGGAAACCAAAGGAACCCAACTCAAAAATCTTAGATTCCGTTAAACTATCAATCCAGATATGCAACCGCTTAGAACAAGTACCACGTGGCTGCAACTGATAAGTCCGGACAGGCACGCCCTCAACTATCTGGGTCCCTAGATCAACGAGAGAGTCATCAAAAATGGGCATACCCTCATCTAGTAGGTATATCTCATGATGACAGTAAAAGCCGGCCTCGCCCATCGCATCCCGCAAAGTATCCTGAAAAGCAACGACAGAGGGTCCCGAGCCACCCACAACCGCTACATCAGGAGCAGTCTGAAAAGAACAAGCTCCAGGAGCTGCAACGCCCAGAGCATCCTAGTAGCTGGTAGGAGTTGTACCCTGGACCTCGACAGGAGCTGACTGTCCCATTACTGCCTCGAGATCCGCGTTAAAAATTTAACTCAGGCCGTCCATAAGAAGATCATCACCAGCCTGATCCGCACCATCCATCATCATCATTCCGCCATCCATCATCATCATACCACCTTTCACACCATTCATAACCATCCCTCCATCGATTAAGCTGCCAAGCACCGTCATCCGGACATCCTCATCCTCTAAGCCATTTCCTCTCACCACGGTATCATCTACAAACCCTGGCAGCCCATCCAATCCAATCAATCCACCTTCATGACCACCATTAAGGGAAGAGGCATCCAAAACATAAATAGCGTTTACCTCTTCTAAATGGCTCACCATCCCTCCACCAAGCTCCATCAATCCATCCATAAATGGATCTTCTTCACCATATATGGGCTCACCTACCTCTCCACCATCAATGAAGCCATTAAATCCATCATCATTGGCCATAATAAACCACAAAAGGAGACAAAAAGAAGAAGAGGCCAAGGAGAAAGAGACAAAAGAAATGAGAATGGGACAAAAGGTGTATCAAGGGATAAAGGGAATGAAGAAGGACCAAAGGAATGTCAAGGATGGGCAAGAAAAGGACTGAGAATAAACAGAGAAGAAGGAGAGTTGTTGGAAGAAAAGATGAACGAAGGCAGTACTCAGATTACCACCCGCGGCAATCAGAGAACCGCCATCAGATCTGACATCCTTGCATCACTGCAACACTGACGTTGCAAAACGGGAAGAAGCAAAGTCAGCAGCAGTAATCGGATTACCACCGGTGGTAGTTCGACTACCGCCCTGGCCCAGTTTCTGGCAAAATTCAGGCTGGGTCCACTTCAGAAGTCTGGCAATGCATGTTTACATATTCAATTGAGATCGCAAAGAGACCATGAGTAGACAGAAAAGGCAACACGAAATAAGGAAAATATCATATAAACAGGGAGATCACACAGCTAATTGCATGATATAATGAACTAATCATCGTCAGGAAGATAAGTATCTCTACCCTTGCGATGAAAGTGAGGTCCCAAGATCCCCCCTCCAGTAAAGCGTGCGCCGCCGCCGGGAGCATAGCCGGGTTGTAAAATTAGACCAATGCCATACTGCTCACACCACGAACTATACTCTCTGTCCGAGTCAACGAAGGCACTGGCCTCAAAACCCTCTAGAGCACCTGTCAACTCTCTCTCGGGTATGGATCTCCAATCAGATGGACCAGACGGTGGGCTAAGTGGAATCATAGGATTGCATGTTAGTTGCCAAAAAAGTCTCTCTCCCAGATACCATTTCGTCATACGCGGGTCCTCCAGAATGCGGCGATGACGTGAGGCTTGAAAGGCCTCCTAAGCCCCAGGAGTAAGCGCCGCATTCGACTGAAGATACGGCCTAGTGCGGAACTACAAAAAGGAGAAAATTCAAGATCGGCAGATGAGCAGAAAGTAATTCATGGGCAATACAAGGAAAGGCGGATCATTTATGTCATCAGGAACAAGAGCATCAATATTCGACCTCCAGGAAAGATCCGAAAATAAACACATGCGGCTGCGATTATCCTTGCACCACAGCATCATGCAAGGAAATAGAGGCGAATGATCGATCAAGGTGGGCGCAAGATGGGGAAAGTGATCAAAGAAACATACCTGCACCCAAACACAATCAGAAAAAGCACCTCCCTAGGGGGAATATTACAGAAAATGGGCATTCAGAAGGTACCTCAAGGACTAGATAGAAGCCAGTCAAAGAATGGCTAACCTTGTCCAACCCTTCGTACAAATGGGCTAGGAGGGCCGCATTCCAGTTGTATGGCATGGGAAAAGCAATATCTGCCACAAGGGACAACATACGAGAACTCACTAGCTCATTTGCATGGCAGAAGATCATCGCTCCCATGGTGTACGAAATCAGGGCCCGAGCCTTCACTACAGCCGCGGCTTTAGTCTCGGGGATGCGTCGGGCAAAATTTGATGAAAGCCAAAGCAATTTGAAGCGATGACCAGAAAAGTCAGTCACATCTGGCATCATCCCTAGCAACTCCATCCAATCATCCTCAGAGGGTACTGGGAGATCATCCTCAAAAGGTACCGAGCCGCCATCATATCGAAGGCCCAGCTGCATGTATATATCGTAAGGGTAATGCCCCACTCTCCAAAAGGCAGCTGAAAGGTATGCGTCTCCGGATGTCATCGCTCCGTCAAGGCTGAAAGGAGGGACATGATCATCTTGCTTAAACCAACCCGAAACAAGCGGGCGAACGGGGTACGCTCTAAAACTTTAAAAAACAGTGGCTGAGGGTCATGAAACCAGTCAGGCCAATGCATCCTGACCCCTCGCCCCGTCAAGATAGCAGGAGCGCCACCCTCCCGAGCTATATCAGACAAGTACCGAGCCTCTCGTGGCACATAGCATGGATCGGCAGACTGGCAAAAAGGGCCAGCCTCGTTCCTACCTCGACAAGGCATACTGCACAAGCAAGGTTCGCAGATGAGTACCCTTCTCACCATAAGAAGCAACAAATTTAAGTCCATTTCAAGGCCCATGGCTCAAGCCTATTTCAAGGCCCATGGCCCAAGCCCATCTCAAAGCCCATTTCAAGGCCCAAGCCCATTTCAAAGCCCATTTCAAGGACCATGGCTTAAGCCCAGTCCAAGGTCCATTTCAAAACTCAAGCCCATTGCAAAACTCAGGCCCATTTCAAGGCCTATGGCTCAAGCCCATTTCAAAACCCATTTTGAAAGCCCACACAAGGCCCATTTCTCACAAAGTTTTTCTTTCAAAAAAAAAATAAAATCTCCATCCACAAACTGGTCATGCCAAAATCTTAATGTGAGGCCCACTTGAAAAATCACATCCATTCATCCCTCCCAGAAATAGTCCACCATTAAAACCCATGATACCCATACATTCAAATGGGCCCCAAATCATTCATCCAACGGTCCAGATTATTTATGGTCCAGATCATTCATCCAATGAACCAGATCATCCATCCAATAGTCCAGATCGTCCATCCAATAGTCTAGATCATAGATCGTCCATCCAATGGTCTAGATCATCCAAAAAAAAACTAGATTTCAAATAAAAGAGTGGGGCCCCCTTTCTTATCACACCCCACTCCAACACACAAAATATATAAATAAAATAAAAATCCGCCAACAAACTTGGCCAAAAATACCAAATCTAGCAAAATCTAATGGCTGAGATCAAATCAAAGACGACCAACGGCCTTGATCATAACTTTTCATGAACTTGTGAAAAGATCCAACCCATCAAAATCTCTTTAAATGGATGGTCCAGCAAAATCCTTCAAGAACCGGTTAATTGAAAGTACCGAAAAATGAAGAAGGAAGAAGAACCCTGAAACTACAGGCCAAAAATTTCACAAAAATAGAAGTAAGAGATCTCCCAGGGACCATAATGGAGTCCCTGGACGCCCATAGAACATTTTCAAATAAGGGAGAGAGGTCCATCATTTGGACCAGCTCACCCGAGGGACCGGTGGTCCGTCTGACGGACCGGCGGTAGCCGGACTCCCGTTGGTGGCAGTCGGACTGCCGCCGTCGACCGCCTTTTTCCTCAATAAGCGTGTTATCCCCATGATAGCTTAACCGACCGCCTTTTTCTAAAATAATCCTAAGTTTTCAAAAGGTTACCAAAATGATCCCAAGTCTTCAAAATCACCAAAATAGCATTACCAAAGTAATCCTAAGTTTTCAAAAGGTTACCAAAACGATCCTAAGTCTTCAAAATCACCAAAATAGCATTCCAAAATTATTATTTTTTTAAAATAAAAAATAAAAAACCAAGAAATTTTCAAAAATTCCCAAAAATCCCAAAAATTCCAAAGTAACAAAAATACTGACGCTTTTGGAACTAAAAATTCGCAGGGAGTATAGAAAAGAACAATCCTTCTACAATGTCAAGTCCCATTAATTTACTTAGTGGAGGCCATCTGTTTTCTGCAAAATAAAAACCGAACGACAACGCCCACCATCGAAATCGAACGGACATTTTTTAAAAATTTTTTTTAAAAAATATATTTTTAAATAAAATCCCCAAGGAGTCTAGCTCCAAAGGGAATAGATTTTAAAAAAAGGTTTTCAAAAATAAAAACACGCGCGTCGCATAGTACACTAAGGAATCTTTCATATTCTCTAGTTGCGGTCAGTGCAAACAGCTAAATAAGATCCGATCTCTTCTGGTTTCCTCAGTGGATGATCAAATCTGTACATGATACAGGTACGATTGGTCCACTCTCTATATCTGGACAGTCGTATGAATGCTAGTAAGACTGAGTGGATCTATCTCTGAAAAGAATAATCAAACTTGAAGTGACAACAATTCATTGTAACCAAAATATCAGAATCAGCAGACTGCATGGCAACCAATTACCTGCACATACCTAGTCTGGGATGTTCAAAAAAATTTGATTGAGTCCAAGTCGGCATAGTGAGTTCCCCGTAAGGCCGCACCAACGCGCAAGGCAACTAACCACTTTAACAATCAAACAGACCGAATATTCCTAAGGTGATTATGTAACAAAGGAACAACAGACCAAACAGTAAGTGAATCCTCATAAAGCCGTGATAAATGCGCAGAGGCCCTTACTTTTCAGACTTACCCTCCGATGCTATTAACAATCTGACATGAAAAGGTTGTGATTGGTGATCCGTAAAGTCGCGACAAATGCGCAGGAGGCAATCACAACGTTTTCCTCAACCCTCATGATATGTACAAGTCATGTCTTTTCCAAATAGTCGACTGACAATGATACAATGACAGACAACAGATTCAGTCATTACCCTTTTTCTGACCAGAGGGGTGGGGTCTCCACTGGCTTTGACATTCAGTTGCTTCCAACCTCGGTCAAAGAGGGGCATCTGTAGACACCTCACCCAGGCTAATATTTTGAGAAGGCTAAGGCTGTCCATGAACCATGATCACACCTTAAACCAAACCTTAATCCAACCCTAAACCTAACCCTGAACTCAAGAATCTCAAAAACCTCCAAACCAAGATCCAAAATCGTGATCCAATCCGTTCAACCCGCACATAACCCCCACCTATACCCTATATCTTGATTAGGACTCGTTACCCAAGCCTAAACTCATTTGTCTAAACCAGAAAACTCTGAAAGGAAGGCACCATGCGAACACACATGCCAAACTAGACCCGCACGTAAGAGCCTGACCTAGCGAGTTCTGCGCGGTAGTCTGACTACCGTCGACGGTAGTCAGACTACCGCCGACAGTACTCGGGCTACCGCCACTTGCGGCCCAAGTGTGGAGAGCTGTTTAGGCGTCCAAAAGTTAACTTTCTTCGAAATTTACCCCCTTCACCTCCACTTTTTACCATTTTACTAAATCCTATGGCCAATGAGAATGTGTCATGTGACATTTCTCTCTCCACAACCAACTATAGCTTGCCACCTCACCTTTCACCCCTCCAAAATCCTACAATTACCATAAGGCCATTAGAGAAGGCTATAAATAGCCCTCTCCCTTTCACATTTCTCATCAACAATTCTTCACTTCCAAGATTAAGTGAGAAGGAGAGTGAGAGAGAGAGAGAGAAAGGAAGAGAGTGAGGGTGAGGAGGAGCTCCCAAGCCTTCAAGCCTAGATTTTTTAGTTATCCTCTTATCCCACTCCTTATCTTCTCAACTTTCCTGACCATCCCAACCTCCAGCCTAACTTAGTGAGATCATGGTTCGAGTTATGTCTTAACCTACGCAAGATCAAGCCAAAGAATCATTCATTTTACATACAAGCATTTATCATGACATTCATTCCTTTCTCAACCCCCCTGCTCCTCTAGATCTCTAGTGAATGTATGCTCTGTCACTTATCGTACATCGGATCCTGTCACATCAGAAATTCCTAGTGATCTAATTCATTTTTCTTACCTCTTTGCATAAGCATCGTCACATCCAGCTTCTAGACATGCCATTGGACGTATGCTCTATGGCTTGCCGAAATTTCAGATCTTGCCGCATCAGAAATTCATGTGCATGCCTAGTCCTATCTCAACCACATCATCCATCCCTTGAGATTATTTTACCACACAAAGTAGAGACCGTACATTTGTACGGGTAGAGAGGGTACCTAACACCTTCCCTCTTTGTAACAGAGGTCCCTTACTTGGAATTTTCGATCACAGACCAGGAGTCAATTAAAGGTAGGAAAGTCTTTGAATTTCCCTCACCTTACAGATTTCGTGATTCTAGCTGACCGCGGAATTTTGAGATTTTTCAGCTAGTGGTGACTCCATCATCCACAAATCAGCCCAATCACCCTTATAATAAAAAACACAACATACAAATCAGTGTGGGCATCAATTTTTAGTGTCTTGTGTTCTCACTCATTGGGTTGGTGACTTGTGTTCTCACTCATTGGTAAGCCAAAGATTTTTTTTAAATTTCTGTATGAATGTAGTAATGATGTCCCTTAAGATTAAAGTACCATATGCTTTCGAGTCGGGTCTCAGCTAGTGTGAGTTAATAAATCCCCAGTAGAGTCTCCATTCTGTAGGAACTGCAAATCGGCACCCATGCTCATTTAAATGTTATGTTTTTTGTGATGGAGTGACGGGCTGATTTGTGGATGTTGGAGTTGCCACTAGCCAAAAAATCTTAAAATCTCGTGGTCGGCTAGAACCACGGAATACGTAAGATGAGAAAAATCTGAAGACTTCCCTACCTTAAATTGACTCTTGGTCTGCGATCCAGGATTTCGGGCAAGGGACCTCGGTTACAAAGAGGGAAGGTGTTAGGCACCCTCTCTACCCGTACCAATGTACAGTTTCTACTCGGTGTGGTAAAACAATCTCAAGGGATGATGGATGTTGTGGCCGAGATGGGACTAGGCACATAAGTGGATTTTTGATGCGGAAAGATCTGAGATTTCGGCAAGCCACAGAGCATACGTCCAACGGTGTGTCTAGAGGGCGGATGTGATGATGCTTATGCAAAGAGGTAAATAAATGGACTAGATCACTAGAAATTTTTTATGTGACAGGATCCGATATACGGCAAGTCACAGTGCATACGTTCACTAGAGATCTAGAGAAGCAAGGGGGTTGAGAAGGGAATAAATATCATGATGAATGCTTATATGTAAAATTAATGGATATTTGGCTCAATCTTGAGTAGGCTAGGACATGGACCAAAACATGACCAATCCGGGGTAGGCTTATGGGTTAGAGAGGTTGAGAGGAAGGCTAGGGGGATAGCTAAGGAAATCTAGACTTAAAGGCTTGAGAGGTCCTTCCCATTTCTTCACTCTCTTCTCTCACTCTCTCTTAAGCTTGGGAGGGGGTTTCTTGGTTGTTGGGGTCTCTTGAAATGAGAAGAGGAGAGGGCTATTTATAACCTTCTCCAATGGTATGGCGATAAATAGGGGGTAGGTAAGGGTTAAAAGGATGACATGAAGGCTTGTGATTAGTTGAGGGGAGAGGAATGTCATGTGGCATGTTCTCATTGGCTCTTGGTGGTTGGTGAGGTTGGTAAAAATGGTAAATAGGGTGACCTATAGGGGTAAATCAATATGAAAGTTGACTTTTGCTTGGTAGGATTGTAAATAGGGTGAACTACAAGGGTAATTCCATATAAAAGTTGACTTTTGCATGGTAGGATTGTAAATAGGGTGAACTAGAGGGGTAATTCCATATGAGAGTTGACTTTTGCTTGGTAGGATTGTAAATAGGGTGAACTAGAGGGGTAATTCCATATGAAAGTTAGCTTGGGAGATGATTTAGGATTTGGATTAGGGTTTAAGCTGGGTTTAAGGTAAGTTTAGGGTTTAGGTTGGGTTTAAGGTTAAGGCTAGGATTTGGGTTAGGGTTAGGTTTAAGCTGGGATTAGGGTTTGGTTTACGGTATGATCATGGTTCGTAGACAGTCTTAGCCTTCTCATAATATTAGCCCGGGTGGAGTGTCTACACTACCCATTTTGAGGTAGATTTCTTCATTCTGTCTTTTTCTTTAGGTGGTGATAGATGAGTGTTTCTCCTCGGTGGAATTTTAACATTCTGTGTTTCTTTGATTGATTTGAATTTACTAATGTGATTTTGATCAGAGTTATGTGAAGTCCATTTAGGTGTCAGGCATTCAAACTTATAATGACCCATACTACCACATAAATGACAAACTGGAGAAGTTCTCATATTGTTACTTGAAGCAGCAATTTTTTCTGTTGTTGGAGCTTTATTTCTAGTTTTCTTTTTAATTTTCTCATACCCTAAGCCACTCTTGTCTCTTCCTTATCTTCCCATCCTAAACAATTTTTCTAGTTTTTCCCCACTTTAAGAAAATTTGTAGTTTATTTTAGCAAATTTTTTGGATTTTTCTATGTCAATACGGAGTGAGTGATTTTCATTCTTGAATTACGCATTATCATCTCTTAATAATTCAACTTGTTTTAAAAGTTTTGATGATTTCATTTTTAGGGATAGGTTGACTCTTTCTAACTTATCATTATGCTGCAAGTCATTGATTAAATGTGTATTAATTTTCAGGATTTTGTCCAAGTCATTCTGCAGCAATTCCTTCTTGTTTTCAGATATTCCAAGTCTTTTAAGTATGTGGATGCTATGAATATAGAGTTGATTATAAGCATCTTGCAGTTTATCTTTTTCTACCTCTTCTTCTTCTTCTCCAGTTTCCTCATTATCAGACGGAAATAATTCGGTGGCTTGTTGTTCTTTCTCATTCTCAGATTCACTGGGAATGATTGGAGTAGTGGAGACCATAAGAATTTTTAATGATTTCTAATCTCCATCACTCTCTAAGTCACTGGATTCTGAATTTGACTCTTCTATATTATCCCAGGTGGCAGCCATTGCCTTACCCTTAGTTTTTCTGTTTGGGCATTCAGTAGACAAGTGTCCATACTCCTGACAAGCATAACATTATGGTTCTTTGGTCTTTTTACCAAATTTTCCTGCAGAAGGTTTGTAGTTCACCTTTCTTCCTTTGGAGGGACGACCACGATTCTTCTGAAAGAATCTTCTGAATCTTTGTGTCAGCAAGGCCGCTTCTCCATCTTCATCTTCCTTTTCACTTCCACTGTCCTCATGTATTATTTTCTTGGAGGTTTTTAAGACAATATTTTTAGAATTTTGGGATTGTTTAAAGTGTAGTTCGAAGGTTTGTAGGGAACCTACCAGTTCTTTTACTTTCATTTCATCAATATTCTTAAACTCCTCAATTGTTGTTACTTTGAGATTAAATCGTTCCGATAGGGATCTTAGAATTTTCCTATAAATTTTTGGTACCGGAACTTTCTCTCCCAATCCACCCATGAAGTTACAAATGATATTCAGCTTAGTGAAAAACTCCATAAACGTCTCATGCTCTTCCATTCTGAGACTTTCGAATTGTGAAGTCAAGAGTTGGAGTTTGGACCTCTTCATAGTGCTTGTGCCTTCATGGGTTGTTTTTAATAAATCTCATGCTTCCTTGGATGTCTCACACATACGTATTTGATTGAATATATCCTGGGACACGACACAGTAGATGGCGTTCATAACTTTTGCTGCAACAGTTTATTTTTCTTTGTCGAATGTCGTCCACTTTTCTTTGAGTTTGGGTTTTGTGATGGTTGTGTCACTCTTAAGTGTGATTTGTTCAAATAGTGGCACATATCCATTTGCAACATTTGCCAAACTTCATGATCCAAAGATCTCAAAAAGTAATGCATCCTATCCTTCCAGTATGCATAATTTGAAACATCAAATACTGGAGGCCTAATAACTGATGAGCCCTCTCCTTTTACCATATTCCAAACTTCAGTCAAGATCACTCTCTAGGCGGTGAAGCCCTTAAAGAGAAACCCGCTCTGATATCAATTAAAATGGCGGTAAGATCGCTTGAAATTGAAGTAGGAATATGCCAATATGTCCTAGAAGGGGGTGAATAGGACTTTTTAAAAGTTTTTACAAATTATTTAAAAATCCTATTACACTAATCCTATCAATTATGCATTTATTAGAATTACTCAAAAATAACTCTACTGGCTTCCAAGCTCGGTAGAGGATCCAATCACAAAATATTCAGAAATAAACAATATGTAATCTAGTTTATGATGGATATGACTGTGTATGTGTGTGTGGTGTGACACAGATATGAAGGTGTTGAAGTAAATCATACAAACAAAAGAATAGTAATCTCAATCACAGTTATATTTCTAGTAGTTCGATTACTTGTCTACTCCACTCTCGGTAACCGCACTCAACCCTTGAGTGTACCAGATTTCACTAAGGAGGTTTCACAGCGGTTCACCTCAAACCTAAGGTTTTAAATCAAGTTCACCTTCAACCTTTACAACCTACATTGAGGCTGACTGTTTATGCTCATATGAGTAAGGGTCAATACAACGAATCCACTTTTAGGCACATTGGCCAAGGATCTTTCATAAGTCCATAAAACCTTAACGGAGGTTTCTACACAGTTCACATCAAACCCGAGGTTTCACATGGTTCACCTCAAAACCTAAGGTTTTGATTAGTTCACCTCCAACTAGATGTTTATGTTCTCCACAGAGCAAGGGTCCACAAATGCACCCACCACGTACACTCTAGCCGAAGGCCTCCTAGAGGACTTCAAAGGGTGAGAAACAGCTTAGACCTAATCCTACAAAGGAATGATCAAAGGATCCTCTGGACTCTAGATACTTACAGATAAGTTGATGAGTCTCATTCAGCACGTTGGAGAAGATCTCCTCCTTATTGATGAAGAGTCTTCTGCTCCCTTGATCCGCAGCACAAATGATATACCAATATGTGGCGACAGGATGGGTTAAGGTTATGATGAAATCCTACTCTCTAAATATTTTCCTATCAGGAAGGTAGAGCAATTCCAATCATCTATGCATTCAAAGCATCCCAGCTTAATGATTTGCCATTAAGGTAGTAGCTAGAGGATCCTTGAATATGGAAGTTCATTCCCCAATCCACTCTATTGAAAAATAATGATGAGGGTGGATTGGAGGATGAACTCCCATGAGAGAAAGGGCTTTGGGTATATGATCTAAGGTTAAACACACAAAAGAACTCTCTTCTTTCTATACCAGCAACTAGAGACAAGTTCTCTTTATATAGGTAAAAGGTTTCAATGGATATAAAACGGTCACATTTATGACAGAGTTCGATATCATTGAGTAAGTTCGATAACATCGAGCTTATGCTCTCAATCGTATCGATGGTCCGGTTGATGACACAAACTCAATGTTGTACGCTTTTGAAAAACCTCTTGCTAGTTGGTCGAGGGAATCGATACATGTGTTGATGCCATCAGATTTTGAACTCCGATATTATTGATACAAGGATCGAGTACTCGACATTTGAAATTGAGGGAGACTTTCTTGAAAATTTTCAGGTCATTAGATATGAGCGGGGGATACTTGATATCATCAGAATTTGAATGTCGATGATATCGGAAGTTGTGTTGATGCATCGATAAATCCAAAGATTTTATCAGTGAGCTTGCTGGACAGTTTTTTCCATTCTCGATGCAATCGATCCAGCTCCAATATCATCGATATTAGAATATTGATTTTATCGAGTGATCCCCGATCAGAGTTAAAAACTACCTGAAAAATGTTGCTGGAGAACATCACGCCCATGACCGATATCATCAAGATTTGAACTCCGATGGTATCGATGATGACTTCGATATATCGAAGCATATATGATATTCTTAAGAAAAATAGGGGCATCGAATCTGCCTGTCAATATTATCGAGCCACCTTCGATGGGCTCGAGATTTAAATATCGATGATATCGGTACGTATGTCGATACATCGATAATTCCGTCTAGATATATATGTAGTTACTGGACACATTAAGTCCTCAATCGATTTTATCAATTGTATTTCAAGGACATCAACAACGCAGGTCGATCATATCGAGATGTGTATCGATATAATCGACAGAGCAAGAAAACTTAGAGATTTTTAGATTTTTGAAAGTATTTTTCTCGCACAAAAACCCTATGATGTCTATCTTGTTGTAAGGGTTTTATTCACCTGGTATTTTAGGACAAGGGATGTGAGGCTTAAATTTACCTATGGCGATCTTCCACACATCCGGATGAGGTAGACGCTTGAATTGATCTTCCTGTAAAGCTCTGCAGTCCGACTGACTCACTACATATGCTAATTGACAAACCAGGGCACTTGTAAGGGTACTTTCTATAACATCATGGAAAAATCCGTACGAAAACCCGAGTACCACCTCAATAGAAATCACTTGGGACCAAATCCTTTAGAAATCTAATGGAGATTAACTTGTGTTAAACTAGCTTACCTTTGAAATTAGCACCAATCACTTTAAATACATTCTGTAAGAATCAAAACTTATAGAATCATTAACGCTACATTACCCTAAAATCTAGGATCAATCTCTAAACCCGATTGCTCTCGGGAGAATTCAGAAACTTTGTATCGGACCTGAACCGCACATCGAAAGTTTGATAGTGACAAACTTAGACAATTATGACCGCTTAGTTGGACTTGACTATCACCTCGAAAATCAAGTCCAGATGATGTCCTGAGATGATTTACTTGAGTCCGGAGCGAAGAGTGTGATAAAAGTAAATATTTTTAGAAATTAAATATGAATTTAAGTAATCTGAGTCGTGTCACTTGCGGGCTGAATATAAGCATTCTGACCATTGGAATCTGACCCAAATACACCCTCGGATCAGGGAAGATGCCCCCAAACATGTCAATATACTTGTGGCCCTGATTGAGTGTCGGTGACCGTTAAACTGAAACTGGTCCATCGCGGTCAATCTGTGAACTCGATCGGACTGAAAACTTAGCTTAACCTTGATCCAGTATCTGTGAGCTTAGGTCCGACCGCATTTAGCAAAGGGACATCCAGAAATGCTCCGTTGGATCGGAACAAGCCCGATTCGGTTATAACCTAAGTATACCATGGCCCTGGGACTATTTTCGTCAGTTCTGGGTCTATATAAGGGCTTTAAAACCCCTCTCACATATTTCATACGAATTCTCAAACCCTAGCTAAGAAAGAGAAGAGAAAGAGAGAGAGTGAGTTAGAGATTTACCCAGGGATTCTACCCTGCCTCTCCACGTGATTATCCATCGCGACTGAATCGTTATTCCGGCGATTCTAATTCCATACTTGGGTGAGAAATCCTAACCCTAACCTGTTCTAGGGTTTCCAATAGTCTAAGTAATGATGTAGCTAACCTACTTCATGTTCTAGGTTGTAAATCCACCATTGAAGAAGACTTACCGTATAAATCATATTCGTTATGCATTTTTCGGTTTAAGGTGCGGACTATATACGTATAGGTTATGGTTTTCAAGGCTTTCAATGTCGGTTAATGGTTTATTACTGACATGGATGCTATTTCACATGTTAAATGCAATATCTATTTTGTTTTACGTATATATATGAACTATGTAGTCTATAGGAAAATTCATATACTTGTTGACATGTTTGTGTACATTTGAAATCTGATGTTGTTGTTGTCATGATTAACCGTCGTAGGTACATGATTGATATGTATGCGACAACTCTTTGGCAAAAGGATTTGCCCTAATACGTAATATAACTAACATATGTGATGTATGTTGGAAAGTGTAGTCTAAGTGTTTGTGAAAATGTCTGAATAAGTTAGTAATTAATAAAGTGTGATTTATAAGGGAGTTGAGATATGAATCCCAACTACCTTAACTGTGTGCATGATTTCCTCCATGAACTGTGTAGCCTATTTATTCATGTTTAACTATGTGTATGATTTCCTCCATGTACTGTGTATTCATGTTTACGTTATATTCCATAACATGCTCACATGATTGTAGGATTTGATTTAAGTATTCATTATTGTGATTGCATGTGATTGAGACTATATCACATTTCAGGTAATTGGTAGTAGCTCTCAAACTAGTGGTTGGGATTATTTTCACCACGCAAGATGTGTTCGACGAATCTGAGCCGTAGTTGGAATGTCGACAGTGGTTAGGCCACTCGAAGTGCTTATGCATTTCATGTCAATTAACTCAATGTGCGCTCATCTTATTTGAGCTCATCAATTAAACCGATTGACCCGATGTATGTTCACCATGTTTGGAGGCTACTTCTTAAATCTAAGATACCAAACTCACCATTGAAACCCTGTTAACCTCAATACCTCGATCCGCTAAGACTCGTGAGCCAGACATGATGGTATGGGACACCGTGGTCGATCTGTCGGCCTATGCTAGGGTGATGAGCCTTCCCGTAGTGACCAGTGAGCAACTCAGACTCGTAAGCCGAATATGGTGGTATGGGACATTGTATTCGTGCTGTCGGCCTACACTGATTGGTGACGAGCCCTTTGTAGTGACCTCGAGCATACCTTGACACTGCATGGAGGTGACGAGCCTTTTTGTAGTAACTAAGGTATAGCTAGGCCTATATTGATTAGTGACGAGCCCTTTATAGTGACTTAAAACCATAACATCGTATGAGATTTACAAGGACTGACGACCCTAGAATGGATCATTGTTTGGGTATTGATATAAGGGAGGTACCTTAGCTTCCCAATTCTGTTGTATGAAAAGGACTAATAAGAACTGAGTAATCATGTACATGCACCGCACTGTATGTGTCGTTTAGAGTTGGACAGAGCACTGAGGAAGTGACTGACATGCGCAACCGTAAGATGATGATTGCAGAGGGAGTGTAGGTGAGGGTATGCATCATTTATTCATACATTCTTGCATTAATTAGAGTAATTAGGGATGTTTGATTGTATTGCATTATTATTACTACTTGACTGAATTGATAACATGTTTACCTTTGCTGTATAGTTCCACTGAGTTGATCACTCACTCCTATGTTCTGGGACGGTGCTTAAACACCAACCAGATTCTGTCTTAGTTGCAGATGAGGATGTGACGCATGAAGCAGAGTCGGAGTTCGAGGATGACGAGGAGGCATTCTTGTGTATGCAGTATTTAGGCAGGTTCTCTTAGACCATTCTGAATCATCGGGGCTTCAAGGTGTATGCTTATTAGAGGACTTTCACATTTTGTTATTTGTATTTTGAAACAAGACTTATAACTTATGACCTGACAGAGCATACATACTTTAGGGGGACTTGTATTGGCTTATATACTCATTTTAGTCTTCCGATAGTGTATTCTAACTGTTCTTGGATTATGTTTTGCTGATTTGGCTTAATCTATTTCATGTTTTATGTACTAATACAGACAACATACAACCATTATTAAAAATGTTGCATAAGTAATGTTTTGGAACTCGGGAGTTGGGTTACACTTGACCCCCGATTTTCAGGGCGTTACCTTTCAAACCTTACACCAAAAACTAAAGGCTTATGGTAGGACAACCTAATTTTTATAATGGTCTGTGTATCAAAGTCTCAAATCAATATAAAGGAATAAAGAATAAAATAGAAATAAATATCTACTGCTATTACAACATTTACCACATGTGCAGAAAATAAATTACAATTATTCGACACAAATGTTGAAAAATAAATTACAATCATTCGCACACTTATGCACATTCAACCATCCACCATAACTCCAGCAATTATAGTGGTTCGCTTATGTGTACACCAACCGTTAGAAAACAGCCACACAATTACTCCACTCTCAATATCCTCACCTTCGAGATATTGGCTTTTACCCTGAAATAGGTTTTCAAATGTTCACCTAAAACCTTTACAATTGTGTTTTCAAAAGGGCTACCACAATTAAAAACCCCACTCACTGAGATTTTCTGGCTATCTCAGTCAAAATAAAAAATGAAAGATTTTCTGACAATCTTACAAACCAAATACAAAAAATTGAAATGTACTTATCTAAATATTCTTATTTTGATGAAGCCCGGTAGAACCAATTCAATGTAAATGTTCAATGTCCAATCTCACATATGAAAGGATTCTTAGGTTTAAATTATTTTTATAATAAATTAACTTGGGCTAGCTTGATTTGATTTTAATCTTAAAAAGGGCAAATATAATATTCCCTTTTCCAACGAAATAGAATTGAATAGAGATCTTAAAATCAAATTCAAAAAGCTATTAAAAGAATCTTAAATACTAACCAATTAGCTTCTCGAATGTGGGGACAAGTTTTCTCAGAGTTGTGACTTGAAGATCTTGGAATGAATTGAAAAACTCTGAAAATTGTGCTCAATTTATAGGCAAAATATTGTTCACTCGACTAGCCTAGTGGTCAGCTCGATTGGTCGAAAGACCAACAATATTTTAAAAATTATGGTGCAATAAGATAAGATCACTACTCGACTGGTCGAGTGGCTTGCTCGACTAGTCGAGTGGCCTGCTCAACTTGTCGAGCCATGCACTCAACTAGTCGAGTGGGACCCAGAAAGGTTATTGGACTTTGAGTCGAGGGTCCAATAGAAGTTTTGAAAATTCATAAAAAACATTGGACTGGTCGAGCCAGTGTCTGGACTAGTCAAATATAGACTAGGACTAGTCTGGAAAAAGTCTATAAAATTATATAATGACCTAAATTAAGTATGCAATCAATATGACACCTATGGTCAATCTAGGGTCATTCATACCTTATAGATGAAAAATGAACATTGAAACATCGTTCGCTTCAATTGATAGTTTATCTTGAAGTATATGAAACTTGTCATTGTATACTCGAAGATGAGCTTAGACTAGTGACCTTGTGACTTGAGTTTCAACTTGAGTATATGAGCTAAGCTTGAGAAGATTACTTGAGGTTAAATTCTTAAGTAATGCACACTGTCTTGATATAGTTGAAGCTTAAAAACTTGATCTAGTACTTGAACCTCTTGATGTTGTACTTGAATCTCTTGTTCTTGTACTTGAGCTTCTTGAACTTGAATTTGAATTTTTTGAACTTGTACTTGAATGTAGGCAAGGATGATATAAAGTTGAGCTACACAAGATACAGATTCCAAGAGGTTTTCCAAGAGATTTTGACATAACAAAATTTGACAAACCTAGGAGCTAGATAAGATAAGATTTATAGTTATGCTTAGAGAGAAGGAATCGACTTCACAGAGATATTCACACTAGTGGTTAAGCAGGTGTCTATCAGATTCACATTGGCACTGGCTGCCCAATACGATCTCGAGCTGGAACAGATGGATGTCAAGACTACATTCCTACACGGAGAGTTAGAAGAGCAGATCTACCTGAAGCAACTAAAGGGTCACGAAGTTAAAGGGCCGGAGAAAAAGTTTACAGTTTAACGATGTCATTGCACGGCCTGAAACAGTCGCGTAGACAATGGTATAAAAAATTTAATTCATTCATGTTGAGTCAGAAATTTACTCGGAGTGAATACAATCACTATATCTATTATAAGACACTGAGTGATAAAAAATTCATCATCCTATTATTATATGTTGATGATATGTTGATCGCCAATCATGATATGTCTGAAATCGATGTACTAAAGACTCAGTTATCGAGGACATTTGAGATGAAAGATTTAGAGGCTACAAAGAGGGTTCTTGGCATAGATATTCATAGAGACAGTAAGAGGAGTAGACTTTGGTTATTATAGGCAGAATACCTTGAAAAGGTGCTAATCAAGTATGGGATGGACCAGACAAAATCAATGGCATTCTCCACATGACTCACTTCATGCTTTCCTTGAAACAATGTCTTAAATCAAATGAGGAAAAGTAGGTTATGTCTTATGTATCATGGTCTGTATGATACCAAATATTTCACAGACAATCGGTGTTGTGAGCAGATATACGTCAAACCTCGGCAAGCAACATTGAGAAGTGGTGAAATGGCTACTTCAATACATTCGAGGTACAAAAGACCACGTTTTAACTTTTAAGAAGACAGGAACAAAGTTAATAGGGTATGTGGATTCAGACTATGCAGGCAGTGTAGATTCCAAAAAGTCAACTTCAGGTTACTCATTTTTCTAGTAGGTGGAGTAATCAGTTGGATGTTTAAGTTTCAGTCCATGGTGGCTCTCTCCACAACAGAAGCAGAGTATATGCCAATGACAGAAGTGTTTAAGGAAGGTGTCTAGTTAAGAGGCATGATAAATCAGTTGAGAATTTAACAGGAGGCCATGCTAGTTAATTGTGATAGCGAAAGCGCTATCAATTTGGCTAAAAATTTTGTTTCTCACTCTCATATTAAACACATTAATATTTGTCACCACTTTATCCGACAGAAGCTCGAAGAAGGAGACAACTCTTGAGAAGATTCCACCAGCATGAATCTAGCAGACATGCTCACCAAGGTCATTCCTACGAAGAAGTTTAAGTTCTGTGCAACTTCTTTAAGCCTGGTGATGGCATAAAAGGAGGATGGAGTTTGCACGAGAAGCGTTGATGAAGCTATGATGTGAGGCAGAGATAAGAAAAGAGGATACAAAGTTACATATTTGAAGATTGAAGACATAATGGAGATTGTTGGTGTCAGATACCTTCAATTTGATTCATCGTTCGATGACATCGAGCAAGCATCGATGTCATCGAAGCCATCTCGATGACATCGAAGCTACTCGATGTTATCAAGTATTTTCAGGTTTTTTAGCTCCAGTCGCTGGACATATTTTGTCATTCTTCGATGACAACGAAGGTAGTTCAATCTCATCAAAGGTTTTATATAGATTTTCTATGAAAATGCAGATTTTGAAAATTTTTTTTCCTATTCCATTTTCGCTTCTTTTTACACCTATAAATAGGGATGTATATGGGACTGAGAGATATTCTAAGGAAATTCTAAGAAATTTTAGGGTTTCTAAAAGGGTTCTAGGACTTCAAGGGGTGGAGAAAATGTGAGGTTTGAGGATTGCTCAAGCCGGGCAAGTCCTCTATCTTTGTAATTTTTGCTTTAATAGTGGAATTTTCTATCACTTTGTGTCGTGGTTTTTCTCACAAGGGTTTTCCATGTTAAATCACTATATTTCTTATGATTGCTTGGTGCTCTTGGATTGTTATCTTAGATCCATATTTGTGTGATTCCGTAGCACAAATCCCAACAACACTAAGGCTAATCATTAGTGTCACGACACCATAAACACTAAGGTCAATCATCGACATTAGTGGAGTTCCAAACATGCTATTGATGCATGATTAGTCCAACCATTATTATTCCAGTTTATAAAATAACCAATTATTAGAAAAACATTTACACTTAGGGCATTTGAATCATAATACCATGCTTGATTTAATACACAATACAAAGGTAAGTCCATTCATGGTCATAAATCAAGAGGGTTTGTCACCCATGTCGCTTGGGCATCTAACAAGTCAAAAAGTGATGGTAGTATTACAAGAGAACATGGTACTAGATTTGTATCAATAAAAACCCATTAAGTTTCAAGGTACAGTTTAATAAAGTGTGGTTTCAATAAATCAACACAGTGTTCCATTCACTAGTTTTCCATACACGATCACTAGATGAAATGGGCCTCAAATTGGTCTTTGTTGTTTGTAACCACACAACATGTCCCAAGGTTCATAAATCAGTCTATAGTTATTAATAAATTCCTACTTAGCATGCGTTGTACAATAAATTTCATAATGTAAACAATCAACACACATAACTTAAAATTAAAGTGAGAATCATAAACAAGATGGTATGAAGTGTACCTAGATGATTCCTAGCTACGTTAGTTCATGCGATAACATATAAATTACAATAAATATGAAATAAAAGGATGAAGATAAAATAGTAAAATTCATAGCCATGACTTTTCCATGATTCAGGTGAAAAGCTTAAAGGGAAATTTTGACCTTTTTATTGAATCACCTTCAAATGTTTGCAAGATGTTTGATTATGCACTTTGAGGTTGAAATCTAACATGTTTCACACAATCCATATAATTAGATCTCAAAACTACATGATTTAAATAGCTAAGAACAAACTTAAGGTTTTAGTTTTATAGGTTTAGGGCTTCGTCTTATGATCAAAATCTAGGTTCTAATTAGGGATTATAAATTAACATTTAAGATAAATAAATCTGATTTAATATGAACTGAAACAAAAAAACCTTAAGAATTAACTCACCTCAAGTGACAGACTTGGTTTGATTCAATAATTAAGTAATCCACATATTAAAACTGAAACTTAGGGAAAACCAACCTAAAATAGTGGTGAAGACCGCTTGAGTCGAAGTAGGAATATGCCAATATGTCCTAGAGGGGGGTGAATAAGACTTTTTAAAGTTTTATAAAATATTTAAAATCCTATTGCACTAATCCTATCAGATATACAATTATCAGGATTACTCAAATGTAACTCTACTGGCTTCTAAGCCTTGTAGAGGATCCAATCACAAACTGTTTGAAAGATAAACAAGTTGCATTCAAGATTATGATGGATAGGACTGTGTGTGTATATGAGGTGTGATCTTAGACAATCAAATATAAAAACATGTGAGGAATATCCCATAATCAAAAACATAACAAACTCAAACAAAGTCATTTTTATAGTGGTTCGACTACTTGTCTACTCTACTCCCGGCTGTCGCACTCAACCCTTGAGTGTATCGGATTTCACTAAGGAGGTTTTCCAGGGTTCACCTCAAACCTAAGGTTTTAAATCAGGTTTACCTTCAACCTTTACATGGAGGTTTCTACTTGGTTCACCTCTAACCCTAGAGTTTTACTGATGCACTCCTAACTAGATGTTTATGCCCACACAGACCAAGGGTCCACACAACGCACCTAAATATTTATGCTCTCCACAGAGTAAGGGTTCACACAACACACCCTTAACGTACACTCCCACTAGAAGCCTCCTATGAGGACTTTAAAGGGTGAGTAACACTTAAGACCCAATCCTAGAAAGAAATGATCATAAGTGTTCTTTGAACTCAAGGTACTTATAGATAAGTTCATGAGTCCCTTTTAACGCAGTGATAAAGATCTCCTTCTTGTTGTTGAAGAGTCTTCAGCTCCCTTAATCCGCAACATAAAAAATATACCAGTTCTTGGCTTCGGGGTGGGTCAAGGTTAGGACGGAAATCTACTCTCTTATAATTTTTCTATAAGGAAGATAGAGTGATTCTCGTCATCTATTCATTTAAGGCATCCCAGCTTAATGATATGCTGTTAAGATAGTTGCTGAAGGATCCTTGAATGTGGAAGTTTATTTCTCAATCCACTCTATTGAATGTCAATGAATGAGATTGGATTGGAAGATGAACTCCCATGAGAGAAAGGGATTTGGGTATATGATTTAGAGGTAAAACACACAAAAGCACTCTCTTCTTTCTCTACCAACAATATAGATAAGTGTCCCTATATATAGGCAAAAAGTTCCAACGGATATAAAACGGTCATAATTATGACAGAGTTCAATATCATCGAGCAGGGTCGATATCATCGAGCGTATACTCTCGATGGGATCGACTGTCCACTTGATAACACAAACTCAAATGTTATACGCTTTTAAAACCTTTTGTCAGCTGGTCGATAGGATCGATACTTGTGTCGATGTTATCAGATTTCGAACTCCGATTTCATCGATACTGGGATCAATCTATTGACATTTGAAAAATGAGAGAGACTATCCGAAATATTTCAGGTTTTATAAGATATGATCGAGGGTCAACCAATGTCATCGAAATTTAAATATTGATGATATCGAGGCCGTGTCGATGGGATCGATAAATCGTATAGAATTACCTATAAGCACGCTAGACAGTTTATGTCCAGTTTTCGATCCAATCGACCAGGGTTCGATAGCATCGACATAAGAATATCGATTTTCTCGAGTGGCCCCCGATAAAAGTTAAGAACTTTCTAAAATATTTTGCTGGAAGAAATGCAAGCCTACTATCGATATGATCGATGGACTTCCGATATGATCGATATTTGAATTCAAATTGAATCGAAAGAGTTATCGATATATCGAAGCTCATAGTAATTTTTTTTAAAAAAATAGGGGCACCAGAAATCTACCTGTCGATATTATCGATCCACTTCCGATGGGATCGATTTATGAATATCGATGATATTGATGGTTGTATCGATATATCGATAAATCCATCTATATGAGTATGCGGTTGCTGGACACTTTTAGTCCTCTTATCGATAGTATCGATTAAGAGTCGAGGACATCGACAATGCTGATCGATCATATTGAAAGGTGTATCGATACAATCGACAGGGCAAGTAAACTCAGAGATTTTCTGTTATTTGAAAAAGTTCACTTACCCAAAAACCCTCATGTGTTCTAAGTTGATTTTAAGGGTTTTAATCACTTGGTGTTTTGGGACAAGAGTGTGAGGCTATGATTTACCTATGACGAGCTTGTACACATCTGGTTGAGGCAGACACTTGAATTGTTCTTCCTATTAGGCTCTGTAGTTCGACTGACTCAACACACATGGTAATTGATAAACTAGAGCACTAGTAGGTGCACTTTCAATCTCTCCCTTTGTCAATTATGTGACAAAATACTCAAAACACCCTAGAAAAATATCTAGACAGATACATCCTAAATTGTGTGTACATTTGTTTACATAATTTTATAAATTCTAACACATTCATGTACACAACCAAAATTTTCTCCCCCTTACTGTAAAAACCCCTTTTTCTTGGTGCAGCTGCTCCCCCTTACACCTGCAACATATAAGAGCACAAATATTTGATTTCCACACTGGGTGTTTTTAACTTTTCTCCCCCTTTTTGTCAGTCATTGGCAAAGGCATAACAAGTGATATTGACTAAAGATTTTAAGCATATGAGAGAACCACAAATAGAGATGTTTAAAGATGAGATCATTTTCAACCATACATCATCTTCAAAAGATATGAATGCATATTAAACAGGTCAGATAAGATAATCATGAAAATCACATGTATTTTATAGCAGAAATTCATTTAACTATGGGATTTCATATATCACTATGGCAGTAAGAACAGAATTATATGCAGCCATATTCAACAGTATCCAAAAAATATACTGCCCCAGATAACAGTAGTTTAACCATTATCCAAAGAACAAAATAAAGCCCATTTGAGGGCACCCAAATATTATAACCAGTATTTCAGCCCATCCGTGGGCACATATTAAAAAACTTTTAGCCTGTGCAGAATAGAGAGCTATCACATGCACTCATAGAAGCGTAGGACTTTCAAAAAGATACTACAGTTTGTACGCTGAGTTAAAGAGTGAGTGTGTGTGACAACATTCAGAAATCAGTACTAGGGAGCAGAGTGAGATGGAGTTGTGTCATCTCGGCAACAAGTCATCAGGTTGACCAACTGTTGCACAGACTGTTGTACCTTGTGGACAACTCGCTCCAAGACTATAAGTCATTCTTGCACTGATTGAATGTCCCACTGAATCGCCCTGATCCTGTCCAGCTTCTATCATTTGGTATGTCCAGGGATTGACATAGATGGGGTTGGATCGGTTCTGGCGGATTCACCACCTTCCATCTTAATTTCCTCCGTATGAGGGTCACCAACACCTTCGCCTCCTTCTTCTTGAATGCCTCCTTCTTTGTACTCGTGGTAGATCAGATCCATTTTGCTAATATTTTTGAAATTAAAAACTTGAAGTGAAAGTACAGGATCATTTGTAGAAGGAAAATCAATGCTTTGACATATTCTGTTTATGATCCAGGGATACGGCAAATATAAATCTCTGGATGTATGTATAACATTTACCGACTGATTGACAATCAGTGTTGGAAGGCAAACCTTTGTCCCATTCACAATAGAGTATACTATCATGACCATAAGTGTAACACCCTGAAAATTGGGGGTCGTGTATAAACTCAACTCCCGAGTTCCAGACCGTCACTAATGCAACAAAATGATTATGATTCAATGTTGTCTGAGTTAAAGCATTCACATGAGTAAAAGTATACCAAAACTGCAATTCATACTCTAGATTCAGTGATAAAAGCAAGCGGAAGACTAAAGAATATATATATCGCTGTATGGAAAAACAAAGTAGATCTCGACTGTCTCTAAAGTATGAATACATCTCTGAGTCTCATATACATGTAAATAAATAAATTCAAATGTCCAAAAAGAGTCCCACTGAGAAGTTCCGTCAACCCAGGCCACCTAAGCAAAGCCGTCGTGGTACTGCATGTATGAGAACTCATCCTGGTCCTCATCATAGTCTGGCTCTGCCTCCTGGATCGCTGCCTCACCTGCATCTAAGACAAGGTCTGATGGGTGTTGTAAACACCATCCCGAAACATGGGAATGAGTAGCTAACTCAGTGGAATAATAGAGTAAAGATTAACATGTTCTTAAATCAATCATGCGATAATAGTAAAGCAGTAAATTAAATAATCCTAATACTGTTGTTAATGCAATATGACATGACATGATGGATGCCCTCACCGACGTTCTCCCTCATACGGCACCATCTTACGCTCGCGACATGCTTGTGTACCACTCAATGCTCCACATCTTCCAGGCACATGTAATATAATGGTGATATGATTGCCGAGTTATTATTAGTCCATTCAAACAGCAGGATTGGGAAACTAAGGTACTTCCCTTATATCAATCCCAACACAGATCCTGTCTAGGGTCGTCACTCCTAGTAATCTCATACGATGTATATTTTGTAGGTCGCTGCAAGGTCTGCCAAGGCTGTTGCTCGCACTCGTTGCACCGCTCCCTCATCACCTTATCAATACAGGCCTACTGTACTCTCACTGCTACGGAAGGGTCGTCGCCTCCCGTAGCTCAGAATACGCTCGCGGTCACTACAAAGGACTCGTCGCCTGATCAGTGTAGGCCGACAGCAAGAATATAGTGTCCCATACCACCATAATCTGCTCACGAGACATAGGTACTCACTGGTCACTACGGGGAGGTTTGTGGCCCCAGCGTAGGCCGACAGCTCGACCACGGTGTCCCATACCACCATGCCCGGCTCATGAGTCTTTGTAGATCAAGGTACCATGGTTGACAGGGTTTACAATGGTAAGTTCAGTACCCTAGGTTCAAGCAGTAATGACTCATACAGGGTGAACATACAACGGCCAGTCGGGTTACTTGACGGGCTCGACTAGCACAATCGCATCTCAAGTCGAACGACATGAAGTGCGTAAAACACCTCATGTAGCCTAACCACTGCCGCCAACTCCAAAACACTGCTCGCATTCATCGACGCGTCGTTCGTGGCAAAAATAAGCCAACCACGAACTTGCTCGGTTGCCGACTGCCTGGACTAGGTATAGTCCCAAACAATTATGAATTCACATCAGTCATCATGTAAGAGTAACGAAAATGAAATACAACCATGTGAGCATGTTAACACATGTTATAACATATAACTTAAGTAAATCATCAAGCACATGCATTTCATACATATAATGAAATCATGCATATAGCTAACATGTAGGAAATCATTTGCATCAGCATATTAATTGAGAAATCAATCTCAAACTAAATCATAACACCATTTAATTCAATACATACTAATACAAGCATTTATACAAACACTTATACTACACACTTAAGTCTACATATAGTATGTCGACTCAAAGTGCGCATTTAGGCGAATCTCTTCGCCAAACTAATTATGCACGTATTCCTAATATCCTAATGCGACAAGAAGCCATGTCAATCACATCAGCAAATTATGGATGAAAACAGTATTTCCTACAAATGACTAAAATGCCCTAAATCTCATATTCTTCGTCTACTTACGAAACAGGAAACGAACATCATGTTGTACATGTCAAACGGTGTTACCGTCAATAATATACTATTAAACGACATTGAAAGTGTTGGAAACAGTCAATCAAAGCATCTAAAATCCGCACCTTCTCTCCTACAGGTGTATTAATTCGAACGAAGCGTATACGCTTCCTCTATGGCGAATAGACAACCTAATTTACAAGATGCATCAGCTACCTCGCTATGAAAATGAAGGATCAGTAAATCAGCAAGAGTTTAGGGTATTTTCTTACCTATAAACATGGAGAAATCACCGGCAAAGTAATTGAGTCATGTGGCTTAAGCACGTGCAGCACGTGGCACAAGCAGCAGGAAATTCTCCTCCACTCTCTCTCACAATCTCTCACCTTTCTCTCTCTCAATCTAGGGCTTTTTTCAAATTCGGATGGGAGAGAGGAGTGAGGATTTCAAGCCCTTTTATAAGCCCAAACATGCCCAAAATAGGCTTCAGGTCAAGGTATACTTAAGGTATATCCAAATCGGGGCTGTTTCGATCCAAAAGGACATTTCTGGTGGTCCCCTGGCAGAACGCGATCGGATTTAAGTTCGTACATGTCGGATGTCGCTCACATCTCGTTTTCAGATCATCAGTGTTTGTAGATCGCCCGTGGCGGTCTAGTTTCAGTTCAGCGGTCACCGCACGTATATCAGGCCTACAAGTTTCATAATATGAAATAAAAATTTTTCCTGATCCGAGGGTGTAATTTGGCTGAATTCTGACGGTCAGAATGCTTAATAATAACGCGTCAAGTCGTGTGCCAGATTTGAATTTCAAATTCCAAATCTAACCCTATTCTCACTCTCTTCAGTCCATGCTCAATGAAATAGCCTGAGAATATCGGTTGGACTTGATTTTCGAAATGATTGTCAAGTCCAGCTAGGCGGTTCTAACAGTTTAAGATAGTAGGTATCGGACTTTCGACGCGCGGTCTAGATCCAATACAAAGTTTCAAAGAGGTCCAGAGAACAATCCGGCTTAGAGTTTGATCCGAGGTTTTAGAGTATTATAGCATCATTGGTTCTACTCACTTTGGGTCTTGTAGAACGTATTTAAAGTGATCAGGGACTATTTCCCAGCTACTCTAACGTTGCGCTAGCTAACTTACACTTATTTTCTAAAGGAATTAATCCTACGCGATTTCTGGTCGAGTTGGTACTCGAGTCCAAGTACGGATTTTTCCAAGGAATTACAATAAGACTCATGAGATTTGATCAATTTGTACTCCTTGGATACAAATTTGTAGTGAAGATCTCATGCATAACCCGAAAGTGGGGTTCCATGTACCTGGATTTAAAGGCATTCCCTTGATGCCAGGAAATATCTCTATTATGGCATAGGTACTTGGTTATCATGGATCGGACATCAGGAAGATCAAGATCCAAATTTGAAAGACCTTCTGGAGCCATCTGCAGATTGAGAATATGAGCTATTGTGGCAGGAGTGATAAAAGCATCATCATCATCCAGAGAGACCATGAATGAAGGAGGGTCAAATACCGGAGAATGACACGCTGCAAGGAAGTTACATGTTTATTTGAGTTGACGAGGCCCTCCGAAATCTACGATGGGCAGACAGCCGATTGCAGTGAACAGGGGTTCCAGATTGTAAGGTGTTAAACAACCCTTGTCGACTTTTCTCTCATGAATCAGCTTCCTACTGGAGTATTTTGCTCGGTGTTGGATAGCCGGAGGAGGTGGTGGTGGTTGAGGAGGTGCAGGAACTTCAGTTTGGGACCCACTATGTGAGGTCTGTTGTGATCTTTGTCATGTGGAGATCCCACGGTCTGAGGCCCTCGCCCTTCCTCTTGAATTAAGAACTTTTTGTCGGGTAGTTCTTGATGACTCCCCTGAACTGGATGCAACTCCTTTGTCTTTTCCCATGTGGACCAATAGAATTTTGAAGAATTTAGAAAAAATGACAAGAACACCTGACAAACTAAAAAAAATGGACCTCTGATGTTTTTTGAAAGATATTACCCGATTTACGGAAGGATTTAAGTAGTCTGACGTGGCTCCTAGTGATTGGCCGAGAGAATCGAGCAGAGAAGGCGACCGATAAACCCTTGATAACCAAACTTTCTTTTTCACTTCGCTAACTTTTATCGGGCGCCATCTGTCAATCATATCAATCATAGTTTCGATGCTATCAAGAAGTTACCGATCGATTCTATCGACCCTGTCTCCGATGTCTTTTATGGTCATACGGCTTTTCATATTCTGAAGAGCCGTTGATTGTATCCCTTGGTCGATAAAATCGAAAAATGGTTGACAATTATATTAAAGGTGAATATTTTTCATGTTTTTCACCATGACACACTTTTATGCATATCTTGATTTGATCAGTGCACATCACAAAAATTTTGTACAAGTTTTGTACAACTCAAAATTATAAACATGATAATGTTCATATATACAGAAAGTCCGAGGTATGTCACCTCAGATGTAATCATTGAAAGCTCAGCAAAATTGCATCATTTCACCAAATATCCAGTATCTAAATGCATAATCTGGACTTGTTCCATTTTCTGCTTGATATTTCAGGGTATATGAAAGTCAATCTTTAGATAGTTCAGTTTTTCTTTTATTACCCACTGTGAGATAGATTTCTTCATTCTGTCCTTTTCTTTAGGCAGTGATGGATGGGTGTTTCTCCTATATGGAATTTTAACATTCTGAGTTTCTTTGATTGGTTTGAATTTTTCAATGTGATTTCGATCAGAGTTATATAGAGTCCGTTTAGGTGCTAAACATTCAAATTTATAATGACCAACATCACCACATAAATGACAAACTAGAGAAATTCCCATATTGTTACTTGAAGCAGCCAGCTTTGTTGGGGCTTTATTTTCAATTTTCTTTTTACTTTTCTCATATCCTAGTCCACTCTTGTCTCTTCCTAGTCTTCCCATTCCCAATAATTTTTCTAATTTTTCACCACTCTGAGAAAATTTGTAGTTTATCTCGGCAAATTTCCTGGATTTTTCTAAGTCCATACAAAGTGAGTGGTTCTCATTTTTGAGTTGCACATTATCATCTCTTAGCAATTTAGCCTGGTTCATAAGTTTTGATAATTCTATTTTTAGGGATAGATTTTCTCTTTCTAACTTATCATTGTTTGAATGATATTGTTGCAAATCATTGGCTAAATGTGTGTTAATTTCCAAAATTTTGTCCAAGTCTTTCTACAACAATTCCTTTTTATTTTCAGAAATACCGAGTCTTTTAAGGATATGGATGTTATGAATGTATAGTTGATTATAAGCATCCTGCAGTTTATCCTTTTCAACTTCTTCTTCTTCTCCAGTCTTTTCATCATCAGACGAAAATGATTCAGTAGCTTGTCGTTCATCCTCAGATTCAGTTGGAATGATCGAAGCTGTGGAGATCATAAGTATTTTTAAGGATTTTCGGTCTCCATCGCTCTTTGAGTCGCTTGATTCTGAATTTGACTTCTCCGTATCATCCCATGTGGCGGCCTTTGCCTTGCCCTTGGTTTTTCTGTTTGGGCATTCGGTACATAGGTGTCCATACACCCGACAGGCGTAACATTGTAGTTCTTTGGTTCTTTTCCCAAATTTTTCTTCAAAAGGTTCGTCATCCACCTTTCTACCTCTAGAGGGATGGCCGCGATTCTTTTGAAAGAATCTTCCGAATCTTTATGCCAGCAAAGCCACTTCCTCATCTTCATCTTCTTTTTCACTCTCACTGTCCTCATGTTTTGTTTTCTTAAAAGTTTTTAGGATAGTGTTTTTAGATTTTATGAATTGTGTGAAGTGTAGTTCAAAAGTTTGTAGGGAACTTACTAGTTCTTCTACTTTCATCTCATCAATATTTCTACACTCCTCAATTGTTGTTACTTTGGGATTAAACCATTCCAGTAGGAATATTAAGATTTTTCTACATATTTTTGGTACCGAAACTTTTTCTCCCAATCCACCCATGGAGTTACAAATAATATTCAATTTGGTGAAAAACTCCATAAATGTCTCATGCTCTTCCATCTTGAGATTTTCGAACTATGAAGTCAGAAGTTGTAGTTTAGATCTCTTCACAGTGCTTGTGCCTTCATGGGTTGTTTCCAGTAGATTCCATGCTTTCTTAGATGTCTCATACATGCTTATTTGATTGAATATATCCTGAGACACGGCACAGTAGATGGCGTTCATTACTTTTACTTCAGCAGTTCGTTGTTCTTTGTCGAGCGCCATCCACTTTTCTTTAGATTTATCCTAAACATCATGATCCAAAGATCTCAGGAAGTAGTGCATTCTAGCCTTCTAGTATGCATAATTTGAACCATCAAATACTGGAGGTCTAGTAACTGATGAGCCCTCTCCTTTGGCCATATTCCTCAACTTCAGTCAAGATCACTCTCTAGGTGGTGAAGCCCTTCAAGAGAGACCCGCTTTGATATCAATTGAAATAGTGGTGAAGACCGCTTGAGTCGAAGTAGGAATATGCCAATATGTCCTAGAGGGGGTGAATAGGACTTTTTAAAGTTTTATGAAATATTTAAAATCCTATTATACTAATCCTATCAGATATACAATTATCAGGATTACTCAAATGTAACTCTAGTGGCTTCCAAGCCTTGTAGAGGATCGAATCACAAACTGTTTGAAAGATAAACAAGTTGCATTCAAGATTGTGATAGATAGGACTGTGTGTGTATATGAGGTGTGATCTTAGACAATTAAATATAAAAACATGTAAGGAATATCACATAATGAAAAATAATAACAAACTTAAACAAAGTCATTTTTATAGTGGTTCAACTACTTGTCTACTCCACTCCCAGCTGTCGCACTCAACCCTTGAGTGTACCAAATTTCACTAAGGAGGTTTCCCAGGATTCACCTCAAACCTAAGGTTTTAAATCAGGTTCACCTTCAACCTTTATATGGAGGTTTCTACTCGGTTCACCTCTAACCCTAGAGTTTTACTGGTGCACTCCTAACCAGATATTTATGCCCACACAAACCAAGGGTCCACACAATGCACCCAGATGTTTATGCTCTCCACAGAGTAAGGGTTCACACAACGCACCCACAATATACACTCTCGCTGGAAGCTTCTTATGAGGACTTCAAAGGGTGAGAAACACTTAAGACCTAATCCTAGAAAGGAATAATCACAAGTGTCCTCTGGACTCAAGGTACTTACAGATAAGTTTATGAGTCCCTTTTAACGTAGTGATAAAGATATCCTTCTTATTGTTGAAGAGTCTTCAGCTCCCTTGATCCGCAACATAAAAGATATACCAATACTTGGCTTCGAGTTGGGTCAAGGTTAGGACGGAAATCTACTCTCTTATAATTTTCCTATAAGGAAGATAGAGTGATTCCCATCATCTATTCATTCAAGGCATCCCAGCTTACTGATATGCTGCTAAGATAGTTGCTGAAGGATCCTTGAATGCGAAAGTTCATTTTCCAATCCACTCTATTGAATGTCAATGAATGAGAGTGGATTGGAAGATGAACTCCCGTGAGAGAAAGGGCTTTGGTATATGATTTAGAGGTAAAACACACAAAAGCACTCTCTTCTTTCTCTACCAGCAATATGGACAAGTCTCCCTATATATAGGCAAAAAGTTCCAACAAATATAAAACGGTCATATTTATGACAGAGTTCGATATCGAGTAGGGTCGATATCATCGAGCGTATACTCTCGATGGGATCGACTGTCCGCTTGATAACACAAACTCAAATGTTATACGCTTTTAAAACCTTTTGTCAGCTGGTTGATAGGATCGATACTTGTGTCGATATCATCGGATTTTGAACTCCGATTCCATCGATACTGGGATCGATCTATTGACATTTGAAAAATGAGAGAGACTATCCGAAATATTTCAGGTTTTATAGGATTTGATCGAGGGTCGACCAATGTCATCAAAATTTGAATATTGATGGTATCGAGGTCGTGTCGATGGGATCGATAAATCGTATAGATTTACCTATAAGCACGCTGGACAGTTTGTGTCCAGTTTTTGATCCAATCGACCAGGGCTCGATAGCATCGACATAAGAATATCGATTTTCTCGAGTGGGTCCCAATCAAAGTTAAGAACATCCTAAAATATTTTGCTGGAAGAAATGCACGCCTACTATCGATATGATCGATGAACTTTCGATATGATCGATATTTGAATTCAGATTGAATCAGAATAGTCATCGATATATCGAAGCTCATAGTAGTTTTCTTTAAAAAAATAGGGGCGCCAGAAATCTACCTGTCGATATTATCGACCCACTTCCGATGGGCTCGATTTATGAATATCGATGATATCGATGGTTGTATCGATATATCGATAAATCCATCTAGATGAGTATGCGGTTGCTAGACACTTTTAGTCATCTTATCGATAGTATCGATTAAGAGTCGGGGACATCGACAGTGCTGGTCAATCACATTAAAAGGTGTATCGATACAATCGACATGGCAAGAAAACTTAGAGATTTTCTGTTATTTGAAAAAGTTCACTTATCCAAAAACCCTCATGTGTTCTAAGTTAATTTTAAGGGTTTTAATCACCTAGTGTTTTGGGACAAGGGATGTGAGGCTATGATTTACCTATGACCAGCTTTCCCACATCCGGTTGAGGCAGATGCTTGAATTGTTCTTCCTGTTAGGCTCTGTAGTTTGACTGACTCAACACACATGGTAATTGACAAACCAAGGCACTAGTAGGTGCACTTTCACAACCATTAGTTGAATCTTATAAAAGAAAATTGTATCGACTGATTTACCTTATTCTGGAAGATGAGCTATCGATGTCCTATAGGGGGTGAATAGGACACTACCAAATTCTTCTAAATAAAGTGGAATAAATAATCTCAATTGCACAAAGTATTGAAACATTGATTCCAAATAATTTGTAAGACAACATTCACCTAGTATTTTAGACATGACAATTTTATATCACGATGTCTTTGGAATCAAACTTTCAAATTGGTAAGTGACGATGAAATAAATATAGCATTTACCATAAAGAATGAAATAAACAATCATCACATAGGCACAAGGGGTTATAGTGGTTCGGTGCTTAAATTCAATCCTACTTTACTCCCAAAATTACTACCCTTGTAATTTTGGCTTTCACTATACTAAGGTTTTCACATATCACCTTAACAACCTCTTACAGTTCTTGTCATTTTCACTAGCTATCACTATAAAACCCCTTTGTGATTTTTACGAGCTATCACTAATCAACCCACAGATTTCCAAGCTATCTCATAAAAACCCAAATAAAGAATACAATTGACAATTGCATTTATATTCAAATGACTATTCAAAAATGTGGTCGAAGTTTGAAGCAACGATCTTCTTTCTTAAGTGTAGATGATGTAGTATACACCCAACCGGAAAGAATATAGGAATCTAATGTATTTCAAGGAATATAAACCCTAATGATGCAGATTCAATTATCTATTTTTCAAGTAGATTATAGATTATTCTCTAATTGTATTTAAGATTAACTTGAAAAAGGGAATTGAATAAGATAAATAAAAATTATAAATACCGCACAAATAGCTTGATGATGACCTGAGCTTCTCTCTTACTGGTAGAAGGTTTTTGAGTAAATTTGTTGTAAAATAGAATGAGAGAAAATCCCTATTTATAGCTAAAGGATTTGAAAATTCGGTCAGCCTAAGAATTAGTTCGACTGGCCTGATTCCACCGATTTTTTTGCAGTAGCTATTGGATTACGTGGGATAAGATTTATCTAAAATTTGAGAATTCTTTACTAGAAATTGACCTGAACTTTCCTCAGGTTGGCCGAACCCAAAG
This sequence comes from Magnolia kwangsiensis, assembly GCA_037074715.1. Lineage (NCBI taxonomy): Eukaryota > Viridiplantae > Streptophyta > Magnoliopsida > Magnoliales > Magnoliaceae > Magnolia > Magnolia kwangsiensis. The sequence goes on from CM073583.1 coordinate 70,452,434, forward strand.
TTAGGTTAGCCGAATTTATAACAGATTTTTCAAAATTTCAAATCTGAAAATTTGGCCAAAATTGAAGTTAGGTTAGTCGAAGTAAGTTGGGTTGGCTGAACCTAATGTTAAGTTGGCCGAACTTTAGTGAACATACACTGTAGTTTACCCATTTTAATCATTTTTCAATAACACCTAAGGTCTTTCTACAGTCATTCCACCTGCTGGTTCACATATACAAAGATCTTTAATCTTGAAACTGAGCAACGTCGTTTAAGTCTTGAGATGTTGATCCGATCTTCACGAGATGCCATAGACTACTGTAGTATATTTATGATCTGACCGGCATCTTTGTATACAAAATTTGACAACTTTATGTGTGCTACAAATATGAGCACTTACATATTCAATGACTAACCTCAGCTTGTCACAACCCAAAATTTATATGAATAACACTACTGAATCGACTAAGTTTAACCGGACTCATAAACATTATACATATGATTATTTTGAAAATCAAAATTTAGAATTGAAACCTATCACCTATTAAGGAATTTAAGGGGGAAACAAACAGAGCAACTCACATATGGCACTCTAGATGCCTGAACTTGAATTTGGATCAAACCAGAGTCTCAGTAGTTCACTGCATCGACCCAGCAAGCTATGCTCTCTCTCTCTCTCTCTCTCTCTCTCTCTCTCTCTCTCTCTCTCTCACACACACACACACACACACACACACACACACACACACACACAGGTGTTTGTATATGTTTGGTTCTCCCAACAGAGGTTTTTTCTCTAATGCGTTAGAAAGGGCGTGCGTGAAGGATTTTATCATCGCCTTATAGAACACATGAACAAGTTGCATACGATAACTTAATGGCAGTTTAATTAAGAGCCATTGTCCTGATTGTTAATTCAATCGTAGTTACTATTTTGATGAATAAACAATTATCAGGTGGCCCTCTTGATGAATGGACTGGATTTCTAAACAAAGTTCTCATTAGGTTTAACAACTACTATTGTTAATCGAAGAGGATGATGCATGTTAATGACATTTTTCATTTCGAGGTTTTTTTTATCTCGCTCCCAATGGGCAATGTTGAAGGTTAAATATTATATATTATCCCCCATTTATTTCTTACTTTTACAAACATAATATGGCTTAATGGTATATTTTACATTTGTTTGTGTTATAAGGTGAATTTAAGAGCTTGGAATGAAAAGAATGCTAAAAGCATGGATTTAGTGCTCAAAAGCTACTAAAGTAAAGAATGGATCTTTGGAGACCAAGATTGAACATTTCAAGACCCCAAGATCCAAGAAAACCAAGTGGAGAAGGAAGAAAGTTGAAAGAACAAGTGCAAAAATCACAAAGACTGTGTCATCGAGAACCGTTCAATGACATCAAAGATCTATTCGATGACATCGAACTCTGGCCGATGACATCGAATTTATAAGGGAAAATCGAATTGGTTGTTGGAGATATTGAGTGCTTTTCTCGATTAATTAAATACATGACTAGAAGGAAGGTGCTTGAGGACATTGAAGAATGCTCGATGATATTGAATTTATTGAAAGAAATTGAAGTAACTTCCTGGACTGTTTTGGACACATTTTTGATGACTCAAAGACCCGTTCGATGGATCGAAGCTTCGTTTGATGACATTAAAGGACGATTCGATAACACAGAGACTTACGCATCGCGAAAGAAGAAAAGGCATGACTTTCGAATTCAAACTTCTTCGTCGAAGGGTGTTCGATGACATCGAAGGCATTGTGCAGTGTGCGTAAATAAGATCCAGTTTTGCGATTTTACGGAACTTTGCTTATAAATAAGGATTTCTAGGCACTTTTTAGGATATCTAGGTTTTGAAGGAACAGAGAAAAAGGGCGGAGCCGCTTCTTATGAGTCCTTCTTCCCCTCTCCTTAGTTTTTCATGCTTTCTTATAGGGTTTTTAATCTAATCATGTTTATGGTTGGCTAGATCCCTTAGCTAGGGCTAAGGGGTGAAGCTTGTAGCATGATTGAGATGTTTTTCTTGTTTGATTCTTGTTATTATTGAACTCCTTTGATTCTAGTTTGATATTTAAGGAATATTTTTAGTGTTTAATGGTTTGTTGTGACTTAAATTATAATAGATCTACAATAGCTTAAAATATCTTCTTTTTCTATTGGGAGTTTGTGAAAATAGAAATCCTGTTGTTCTCCATCATCCCTTGGGTAAGGCTGAGTGATGGAATCCCTTCTATTCTTTATAATTCTCCCATGGTGGTTGTTGGATCGGTATATCCTGTTATCTACCATTGTCTCCTGGGTATGGTTAGGTGATGGAATCACTTCCAATCTTCACAACTTTCATCCATAGAGAATTAGGTCAATGGAAGTTCTGATATAATCTTATTAAATATCTTACGATTGGATAGGATAGGACTCTAATTTGAATTGAGTGTCTTGAATCGAATAAGGAAACATCTTATCTGAATGTTGTTCCAACGCATCACTTATGCAATATAGATAATCATAATTGAATGTTTTTCATATTAGTGCATTAAACATGAATGGGATTTTACCAAATCAGCATATCATACTCCAGAGAGTTAAATTTCGCAAGAGGAAGACTGTGATAGATATATAAAATATATAAACTGTCATGAGTCTCCAGAGTGTGAACATGTTACCAGGTTAAATATATACATGTATACTCTAAAAATGGACAAAATGAATATACATGGGTATTCCAAAAGTATAAAATAACAAGTGTAATGGCATCTAATCAACATCCCTGTAACCCCATCGATTAGAACATGGTCTACATAGACCCGCCTGATAACTGCATATAAGAGAAACTCTCCTCATCACCATAAGAGTCCGACTCCACCTCTACGCATCGCAATCATCTGAAACTAAAACAGGGTCAGGTGGGTGTTTAATACACCATCCCGTAACGTGAGAATGAATGATCAACTCAGTGGAACAATAAAGTAAAGGTTAACATGTTATCAATTCAGTTAAGCAGTAATGATAATGAAATACAACAATCAGGTCTTAAGTACTCTTGTTAATGCAAGAATGATATGAAATAATGATGCATGCCCTCGCCTGCGCGCACTCAGCTACTTCATCTCACGATCGGGGCATGAAATACTTCCTCGGTGCTTGACCTGCTACACCAAAGGCACACGTAATGTGGTGCATGCACGTGATTAGTTAGGTTTCTTACTTAGGTTTATTCATACAACAAGATTGGAAAGCTAAGGTACCTCCCTTATATCAATTCCCAAACAATGATCCATTTTAGGGTCGTCAGTCCTAGCAAATCTCATACGATATTGCAGTTTTAGGTCACTAAAAAGGGTCGTCACCTGATCAGTGTAGGCCTAGTTTATACTCTAGTTGCTACGGAAAGGCTCGTCGCCTCAACGCAGTCTCAGAGTATGCTTGAGGGCACTACAAAGGGCTCATCACCTGATCAGTGTAGGCCGACAGCTCGAATACAGTATCCCATACTACCTTATTCGTCCCATGAGTCTGGGTTGCTCACTGGTCACTACTGGGAGGCTCGTCACCCAACGTAGGCCGACAGCTCGACCACGGTGTCCCATACCACCATGTCTGGCTAATGAGTCTCAGCGGATCGATGTACCAAGGTTGAAAGGGTTTTTACTGATGAGTTTGGTACCTTAGATTCAATTAGTGGCACCATACATGATGAACATACATTGGGTCAATCGGGTTACTTGACACACTTGACTGGTATGAGCATACATTGACTTAATTGATGTGGAGGGCGTAAGCACTCCGTATGGCCTAACCACTACCGATAAGCAGTGTACGACTCAGATTCATCGAGTGTGTCCGTCGTGGCTAAACAGTTCAGCCACCGATCGCATACCATTTTCGATTACCTGGACTACGTTGTAGCCCCAAGCACAATCCAAATAATAATATACGCATGTATTAACCAAGGACAGCATGTGAAAGTTAAAATCAAATATAGATCTTACTCTAAGTAATTCAACAAAACACATACTACACATGTATCGTAAAATAACATTTCATCCTTAATTCACATGGTAATAAATTAGGTTACATAAAGGATTCTATACCCATAGATAAGGGATTGAGAATCTCATCTCAATACCCTCATTACATGCATTCAAACAGGCATTTTCACATTCAGGCATTTTATCAAACAATTAGACTACACATCCTATACATATAATATAGTAGTTATAACAGATATTATTGTAAATCCCTTTACAAATGGATTTAGCATACGTATAATAATCATGCATTATCAGTCAATAAACATAGCAAGCATAAATCATAATTCCATACTCATTCAAACATTTCAACAAACACATGGAATGCATGTAAAATCAACATAGTTTACATATATGCATAATATGCGGTAAACCTCGTATCTAGGCACATGTGAAAGCAATCAATCAGTCATAAATCATTATTGTATTGAAAGCCTTGAAAACTATAACCTAAACATTTATAGTCTGCACTTTACGCTGGTAGACACGTAACGAACTCAGTTCATTCTCTAACTCATCGTCTACAGCACAACGACAACCTATATCATGAAATAGATTAGCTATTTCATCACATACTCCTTTAGAATCCCTAAAATAGATTAGGGCTAGTATTTTACAAATCAGAATGAGTTATTCAACGTGCAATATATGATTTTGGGGTAGGGGAAGCAGCTCTATCCAAATCACCTATTTGTTTTGTCATATTCCATAAGACTAATGGTCGAAAAATCTAATTTATTTATATATTCACCATTTATAGTAAATTTTAATTTCATTATTTTTCTTCATCATTTAATCTCTAGGATTTTTATCTAATATGAAAGTACTTGAAAAATTTTAAAGAATAAGGTGGTGAAAGGTGAGATTTTGAAGGAAATGGGTTGATAGAGGATTTGAGGCTTTAGAATTGAGTTCTGAGAAGTCAATTAAGGTGTCATGATCGACTTATTGCCTAAGGACGTCTATATCCAAGTTGACAAAAAATCCGAGGTGTTACACCTTTTTTTTTTTTATAGAAACTAACTCATCTTTCTATTTTTATTTTTTAGAAACTTTCTAATTTTAGAATTGCTATTTATAGAAACTAATTTCTTTCTTTCTTTTTTCTTTTGCAGGATCCTAACATAGATCTCCTCCAATCTGGTAACTTTCTCCTAATTTCTCCTCTACTTACTTTTCATATTATTGTAAAGTTTTTATTTTATTCTTTTTTAAAGATTAGATTTAGAGTTAGAGTTTCACCATATAAGAGTGGGAACATCAATATGCTGAGATAGCTAAGTGACATTGGGAAGGGATGTCAGATGATTATGTTAGAAAAAAACATGTCTCAAAATTTTTCTGAAAACACCATCGAGAACCAATCAGAATACAATGTTCCATCGGTTAAGAAGTCCTTACGCGATTATATGCGGGAGAATAATTACACCCCATGGATTAAGAAAACAGTATGTGAGTATTGGGGTTATCATAACTATGGGAGTGAGAATTATTATCAACCATCAGACAAGAAGAAAATAATGAGAGATTATATTATGGGTGATAATATGTATCACCAACCATCAGATTCTCCCACCTATGACCCAGATGACTATAATCAGTGAAAACATCAATATTGGAAAAATGAACCAGCAATACATCATAGTGACAATTCTTTTGGGTCCTCTACCTTTGAAACCCAACTAGAAACAATCTAAGAGGAGTCACTACAGGGTTACACAAACAATTTTGTTGACATCAGAAGAATGATAGAAGCGCTTGAATCGCGCCTTAATAAGCTAATGGGGGCTAGTTCACCCCATCCTCAACCTAATCCAATTCTTCATTCCCAACATTTGAGAGATGAACCGCCAATTGATTTTAATGACTACTCCCTTGGATTCACTACTTATGAGGTTCAACCAGAAATAATCCAAGAGAAGCCAATTCAGAAACATATAGATGCTCAAGAACAATTCAACAAATATATCGTACAAGCAATTGCAAGTATGACTACATCATTAGAGGTGATTGAACCCACCCTTCAAGAATGTCAGTTACATGTTAATGAGGAGGAAGATGCTAGTTCATATCAGCTTCAACCTGATCTAGAAACACGATGCGAGGAAAGTGATCCTAACTCATTTGTGAAGAGTACTGAAATTGAGAATGAAAAGTTAGATTGTGTTAATGAGCGCACGGTTCAGTTTTCTGAAGAGTCGATCTCGATGACTGTCCAAAGGAATGATCAAGAGACATTGTTAGTTTTTTGACATAATGATACTGACACGCCTAATTTCAACGATGAGGAAGAGGTTAGTTTATTTGAACCTCAATCCAATCTAGAAAAATAGTGTGAGGTAAGTGATCTCATCCCACTTGTAAATTATACTAAATTGAATGATGATAAGTATTGGGATGATAATCATGAGAGTACATCTCAAGATTCACTGGAATCAACTTCAATTATGGTCCAGGAAAGTGATCACGAGGTACAAAAAGTTCTACTCCACCCATATGACATGTTTGATTCAAATGTGGAGGAAGAGTCTCTTCCAGGTGAATCACATGACTCTTTTGAGATATGTTTAGAGCAGACTCCAATGGCAAGCCAATCGATTAGCAGAAACTCTCGACGAGAAAGGAATACGATGCACCAGAATCGAACAACATATGTGCAGTGTATGAAGAGACTAAAAGTATACCCTCAACGACTCCTCCGGATGACTGCGGATCCTGCTGAGCCGCATAAAACCTAGTCTGAGCCGACTGGGGAGGTGCCTATCCCCTCTGAACATGTTGCTACTGCTGGGGTCGCTGAGGCTGTTAAAACTGCTGCCTCTGTTGCTGCGGCCTCAGAGGTTGGTGCTAATGCTGTTGCTGAGGTTGCCTCAGTGGTGGAGGCTGCTATCGCTGCTGCTGTGGGGGTCTCTGCTGCTGCGGTGGTGGAGGCTGTTGTGGACCTCTCTGCTGTTGTTACTGCTGGGGGCGGGGACACTCTCACATATGGTGCCCTGTCGCACCGCACCCAAAATAGGTATCGGTGAACTACCTCGGAGGTGGTGCGGAAGGTGCTGCTGGTGCTCGGAAGGCTGGGTGACCTGTACGCCTCTGTTGTTGTGGCCGACACTGCTAGGAGTCACTGGAGAGTGCCTACCTCTTCCGGTCTCTCCTCTGACCGTGATTACACTGAGAACCGGCCCACTCAGCCTCATAAATCTGGGCCTTCCTTACCACTCCCTCCAAAGTCGAGAGCTCATGCCCAATAACGCGGCCTCGAAGACCGTAACACAAGCATTCCTCGAAGCGGCGAGCTCTCCGCTCCTCATCATCTACCAAATATGGTGCAAATCTGGACAACGCTACAAAATGAGCCGCATACTGAGCCACTGTCATATCAACCTGTACCGGGGCCTCGAATTTCAACACTCGCTGTCGTCGAATCTGATCAGGAAAGTACAGTTGGTCAAACCGATCCACAAAATCTTCCCAGGTCCACACAAAATCGAGGCCTGGTGCTCGGGAGACTGATGTCCACCAATCTCAGCCTCACCATGAAGAAGAAATACCACTAATCGGACTCGCCGCTGGGTCGTACATCCCATCGTATCAAATATCTTCTCCACATAGGAGCGCCAACTCTCAGCTGTTGTCGGGTCTGGCTCGCTCTGAAAACGTGGGGGATCGAGTCTTCGAAACTCTCGAAGAAGGGCATTCGGGTGCTCCTGTTCTGCCTGGTCTGACGAAACAACGGGGTGCCTTGTCCCTGAAGGGTGGCTGTCACAGCCTGCAACATTTGTTGTAACTGGGACGCACTCACGGATACGTTCGGATCCACACCGGTCTCTGGTGGAGGAGCTGCATCCTCAGGCTGGGCAGCAGGAATCTCTGGTGGTGGAGTGGGGATCGTAGGGGGTAGTACAGGAGTCGCAGGTGGTAGAGCGGGAGTCTCAGGTGGTAGAACGGGAGTCGATCGGGTTACTCTCCTAGGTAGCATGTCCTACAGGAAAGAGCGAAGGCGCCTATCAACTTTGAAAACTCTCGAAGGCACGCATGTTAAGGGTCCGTAACAAAAGATCTCTAAGCTATCCAAACTTCGAGACTTAGTCATTCATAGCAGACATGTAATGTTATTTTTTGTTATTCCCAAGTTATAATCTGATACTAATTCTATCACCCCCCAAACTCAGAAACCGGGCTCACAAAATTATCGATCGTCGAATCCGGCGCCGACAGCCTCCATAGTACCCCATTCTCAGCTCCCAGCGCCCATTCGTCAGGTTCCGATCTTGGGATGCTATGAGGAGGATTTTCAACGTCAGTTTGATTCATAATAAGCATAATCAAAGGCATAACCCACAAACAACAACCAAAAACTCCATCACATTTCCACTATGATAAAAAACTTTATAAGTACAATGAGCATAAAGGAAAATACAATGATGATGAAAAAAAGCTCCAAGATGATCTGTTAAGCGCTCCTGCCTCAGCACTATTGCGGTCCAACGTCACCTGCATACAACAGTCGTGCATAAGCTTATAGAAAGCTTAAAGGGTGGTGAAAGTGTGTGCGCAAAGTAGTAATATAATTATGCAATATCAGAGTAATGCAGAATATGCTGATGAATCCATGAATACAATTTTGAGTACCAAGGCTATGCGATACAAGGCATGAATGATGTCGGTCATGCCAAGGCCATGTGATGCGAGATGCAACTCAAGCATATGAATCCTCATCTAAGTCCACATAGCAATACAGCTCAAATCTGAAATATTAACAAGGTCTAGTACACTTCAAACCAGATTGTCGGCCCATCGCGTGCAATAAGGCGAGTGGAAGAGACCTCACTATTCGCCTGTCAATATCGGGTTAGGCTCGTCGATAGCCGACCCATTCCTCGAGCTGGTCAAACTCAACCTAGCTTTGCCCCCTCCTCTCGGGTGGGTAAGGCTGCACCCCCTTCTAACCGATCACGACACATGGAAAGCACGGCCTTCTGATAATCGGCACTCAGAGCTCATGCACCCACTCAGTCTAGACGTTAAAGTAACCTCCTGGTACCATAAGGGTTTAGGGACTTTCACCCAGGGATATCTATAGCAGCCCATGTAAAATAAGATTTCTGATATCCAATCCTGCCAACCACGATACGCCTGTGGAGGCTATGGCCGTGATGTTGCCAGGGCGTTCAGTAACCATGTCACACAATGTGAAATGCATGAATCACACTATCCAGTTATGCAGTAGTTCTGCACGTATCGTGCGCTCATGTAGGGCAATGCTGCTTATCTAGGAGCCCATAAACAATATACCCGAAGACACATGCTATGATCAGTCACTTCGTATATCAAGTATACATATGATGCGTATGATCATGATTATGGAACTATACTAAACATGTTATATGGTGATGGATTATGTTCATCACGTATATGGGCCTAGGTGGCTTACAAGCATGGGCCTAACAATGGGGCCTAAGGAGAATTATAATGCAAACATTTAACCAACATTATTCTTACAATGTGGATGTCAAACCATCATTACTCCCAAGGCACAACCGCCATAAGCATCATTTTTCAAACCATGGTAGGGTTACACATTGTAATGGACTTGTGTACATCCTATGGGCCTCGACCCATGGGCCTTAGTTACGTCAAATGGGCCTCATAACATGGGCTTCATATATATCAAGGTGAGCCTCAACGGATGGGCCATAATTACATCAAGATGGGCCTAATCATATGGGCCGATCAAATGGGCCGAGTCGAATGGGCCTAGGTATATCAAATCGGGCCCACCCTCATATATTTTTGAGATCCGACCTATTCACATGTTAACATAGAGATAGATGAAATCAAAACAAATATCAACTAAATTAGAAACTACTGCTACCCTTAGAAGTTGAACGGTGGATGTCACGGTCCACTATTTAAATTGTGGGGTCCACTTGAAGTTTAGATCTAAATCATCCTTTTGCTCATGCCATAAAATGGTATCTCAAAATGTTTGGGTGTTATGGATACAGCGTGTGCATCATGGTGGGCCCCACCATTCAAACAATGAATGGTGTAAAATACATACATCAATGTGGGGCTTGAGGGCTTGCTGCCGTCAAAGGGGCAGCTATATAGCTGTTGCACGTGTTGTAGTTGCACGAGAAAGGTAAAAGTGGGTCCCACGTAGGGCTCACCAACATGTATATATTATATAATATATATAATATAATATATACTATATATCATATATATAATAAAATATAATAAAGTTATGATCGTCCAGGCCTTGGATGGCCTGAACAACACATATATCAGGTGTAGCCCCATATGGGGCCCACCGTAATGTTTATTTTCCATCCAATCCGCTGAGAGTGAGAACCCAAAAGGGTTTCAATGGCAGCCATTCAATTCCACTGTTTCCTGCTGTGTGGGCCACCTGAGCTCCGGATTAGGCTGATTTTTAGGGTGGGCCACTACCCTAAGGGGGCCTACCAAATGCACGGTGTGGATATCAAAACCACATCATGGTGGGGTCCACGGCTAGGCCCGTGGGCCGTTGCCTGTCCGCCCGTCGCACGCAGCAGGCACTGCCTGCGCCTCTGATAGCAGCAGCGTTGGCTACTGTATGATTTATTTATTTATTTATTTATTTATTTTTTCGATTTCCTGTGGTTTTTCACAGGTGGGGCTCGCATCGTGAGGATCCACCCCGCCCATTAGCTCCTATGACTCAAGACAAGCCAAACAAGCCTAATATTCGATATACTTTGGAATATCAAAACATTAGGGTGGATTTCAATAGTAAACGCATTGTTTGCTATGCTATGGCCCACCAGAAAGTCGATTTGGCCTCATTTTTAAGCTCAACGCCTAAAATGAAGTGGGAAACATGATGGACGGAGTGGATCAAACCCATACCTCAAGGTGGGGCCTGCATGAGTAGCCCATCATAAAGTTTACATTCAAACTGATATTTGTGTTTTCAGTGGCTCGACGGTACGCAAATCGTCAGTTCACACTTCACTCTTCAGCCACGTCCAGCGTCCCTGGACGCTGGACAGTTTGGGAAACATATATATATATATATATATATATATATATATATATATATATATATATATATATATATATATATATATATATATATATATATATATAAGGTGAGCCCCACCTACAAACGTGCCACAGGTGGGCCACTAAATGGCTGGATGGTGTGGATACAACACATATATAAAGTGCGCCCCACCTACAGATGGCTTGGATAGAATACATGCTACATAGTGGGATCCATCCGGGTGGGCCACCCGCCCACATCATCACATAAAATAGGAGAAAAAGAAAGAGAGAGAGAGAGAGAGAGAGAGAGAGAGAGAGACACGTGTGATGGAGGGCTCCGCCACTATGAGCCCTCCCTTGCAATAATAAATCATATTTCAAGTGGGTCCCACTACATATGGGCCCACCAAATCAAAGATCAACGGTGGAGATTCCTTCTCCACCAAAATAGAAGGTCTAGATACCCTTATCAAACTAGAAAGTAAACATCATGATGGGGTCCATGAAGAATGGCCCTATCATGGAATGATCATGAAAATTAAGGTTGGCCATCGGCCACACCTAGGTTCCAAAGTGAGATCCATACCATCAATCGGTAGGCCTCACTTAGCCCATCATAAAAACATGCAAATCTAAGCCTATGAAGCACCCATCGTTCAATCATCTTGCTCCCTTAGCTTCCTTAGCTTCGATTCCAACGAAAGAAATGGAGTTTAGATGGTTGAGATGGGAGATGGAGGGTAGGAAGTGGGCCACACAAAATCCTCTCATGGAGATTAAAAGATGATTGGCCGTGTGGAGTTTTTGGTTGCTTGAGAAAGTTGTTTGAGAATGAGGTAGAGAGGGTTGTAAAGAGAGAGAGAAAGATGGGTGATGGAGTGATGGATGTGGTGAGTGTGTAAGAAACTTTTGACTTTTGAGTTGCTTAGTGTAAGAAAAGTATGGGCTTGTGTAAGAACTTTTTGACTTTGGAGTTGTTTGGAAATGGGTGAAAGGTGATGTGTACTTGACATGATGGGATTGATTGATTGATGTGACAAGTCGTATAGATTCTCTTGAGTTTTGCAACACGCGGCATTTTTCTTGAACCAAACACGGGCTCACATCTCCTGGCCTGGGTATCGTCTCAACGCGAGAGATACGACATCGGAACCGCAGCAACGACGCAGTCCTTAGGGTACAAATCTCGGGTTGAGTAGACTTGAGTTGACTGCATGTGACTCAGAGTCACACGCAAATACCGGTTAAGAGTCGAAGGTTGCCGGAATTCGATCGGAAAGACCGCGGAAGCCTACGAAATAGTACGGTCTAGGATACGGGTCTTACAGTAGGTGATTTAAAAATAGAGATTGGTTGTTATTAAGTTATACATGAGTTGAGTTAGCTCGGTCAACTCACTCGACTTGATTCAGAAGCTTGACTCACCTTGGCTTGAAATTGGATTTAGATTGAGTCAAGTTGGTTTTTGGAGCTCGAAAAATTTTTGAGCTGAGTTCGAGCTTGCCCGAGCTGAGTTCGAGCTCAACTCGAACCCCGACTCAGATCGAATCGGCTCAGTGACTTAGTTATTTTGATTTTAATGTTACTCACCGTGTGTTTGATGAAATGCCTTAACGAAGTGTTGTTTCTTGGACTGCCCTCATATTAGGGTAATTTCAAAATAGGTATTCAAGGGAAGATCAAAGAAAAAAAAACTTTATACATTGTAGGACTATTATCATATCTTAATCTAATGCTACTCACCGAGTGTTTGATGAAATGTCATAAAATGTTGTTACTAATTTGCATTTTAAGTGTGGGAGATGGAATATGTAAGTTATGCATTTGAGAAAATGTTGTACATGCTTGAACTCGGCTCGAGCTGGCCTAAGCTTTTTACCGAACCAAGCTGAGCTAGCTAATCAAGCTCGAGGTCCGAGCCAAGCCGAGTTCGAGCTGGGGTTGACCACTAGTCATGCCGAGTTGAGTTGTGTCAAGCTTGGCTCAGTTGGACGGGTGTACAACTCTAGTGGTTACCATTCCCTTAATAGAATATAATAGAAAGTAAAAAAGAAAAAAGTGGAGATATATAGCTTATATAAGGATTACTTGAAATTTTGTTATTACCTATGATATGATTACCGCATGTATTGAAATCTATATATTTTAGTTGAAGTTTTGTATTTTAATCTTATTTATATACAACACGTCTCAGGTCCAACAGGTTGGACGACAAGTTATGGTCCACTCAGAGTATGACCTCAAACTTGTTAAATGCATGTAAAATTTAATCCTTCCAACAAGTTTTATCCACTAATCACATGGACCACACCATGAAAACAATACGTACCCATTGATAAATACCAAAATAAAAATGTGTGCCTTCACGAGCGATGCTGAGTACCTCTGCAGGATGCGGATTTCCTGCGAAAGTGGAAGTTCCTGCCCAAGATTGTGTGTGGGGCCCACTGTGATGTTTGTGAGAAAGCCACTCTGTCCGTCCATTTTTTGAGTTCATTTTAGGAGGCCACACGAGAGAAAAGAGTGAGGATTAGTGACCACCGTTGAAACATTTATATGGCCACAAAAGTTTTGTATCGGTTTAATTTCTAGGTTTTTTCACTTCATCCTGGTGAAAATGACTTTATAAACGGTTTGGATGGAATATAAACATCAAGGTGGATCCTGGGAAGGTTCCAATGGTAGGAATTCCTTTCCCCACTGTTTCATCTTGTATGGACCACTTGAATTTTGGATCCTCATCATTTTAAGTCTCATGTGCTAAAATAATCTCAAAAAAGGATTAGACGGATTGAATTTCTAACAAATATCACAGTGGGCCCCTCCCAGAATCCTTACGCGCGAACTTCCTGCGAAAGGCTGTAGCAGGAAATCCGCGTCCACTTCGGTACAAGATGATTCTCGTGGTTGAGAATGCTTACTGGACAAGTTAGCGATTTTACACCCGCAAGAAAAGTTGATAGTTATCTATACACATATATTAAAGCCAAGGCCCCCACCTTTGCCCGATATTAGCCATCACATGATTCCCACCATGCAGATCCAAATCATCCATTCACCATGTAGATTCAACCCATCCATCAAATAAGTTCCACATCTAGATGCACTTTCCCAAAATTTTAGCTGGGCCATTCACTAAGTAAGCTACATTTATGAAGTAAATGGATAGATAAAGAAGGAAAGGCAAGGTTCCATGCCGGCATTTCCAACCCACTTTCCTGTGATGTGGCTCACTTCTGTTTTGGATCTGGTTTTTTTTTTTTTTTTTTTTTTTTTTTTTTTTAAATAAAAAATTTCCCCATGGTAAAATGACACGGAGAAATTGATGGAGCGGATGTAACATGCACATCTCTGTGGGCCCTACGGAGCTTTGGGTTGCAGGGGCTCGGTAGAACATGAGTTAAATGCAACTGACCCATACAATGCGCCGAGAATCTAAGGCTTGTTTGGTTTCCAAATTTCTTATAAAATATAAAATGCAAAGTAAATAAGCTATCATCATTATTTTTAAATGTTAGTTTAAACATAAATTATTATCATAAAATCAAGATTTTAATATACTCTTATAGAAAATAGGTAAAGTAAATTATAATTATTAAAATTTTATGTTAAAACTATCATTTTTTATAGTGATTTGTGGACGAATAGTAAAATAATCATAATAGTCAAATGAAAGTGATGTTATCACATAATAACAAGATTAAATAATTATCACACATCTTCTGTCATTTATTGTTATAATTGGAAAACCAAACAAGCCCTAATCATATATTCACTTTTGAGAGATGATACGGCAGAGAGCAGATTAAGTGCAGCCCGACCTCACTTAAGACGATACGGCCCATATCGTGGGGCCAACATGGATGTATGTATTTTATAATGACACCCTCCATCATTTTTTCCATTAATTTTATGGCATAAGCTGAAGAAAAAAAAATTTTAAAAAAAAAAAGTAGATCCAAATCTCAAGTGGACCATAATAAAGGAAACAACAGAGATTAGCCATTAAAAATTTCAGATCAAATTAATGTTTGTATTTTCCCATTCAACTAGGTTTTTTTAACCTTATCAATAGGTTGGATGGAAAATAAAATTACACCCTAGAAAGTTTTTAATGGTGGAGCCTTCAATGACCACTATTTTCTATGTTATGGTCCTCCTTACATGTGGATTTGCTTCATGTTTGGACTCATTACCTAAAATCGGCTGCCTCATGTCTCATTACCTAAAATGGATGGACGGTATGAATATAAAATATATACATAAAGGGGCATTTGGGGCATGGGTTTAAATGGGATTAGGTGGAAGTGAGTTTTAAGATCCTATGCATGGTTGCAATGTTCTGCTTAGGACTCGCGTAACATATGGGTTGTGAAGCCCCTTCTTGAAATCAGCGCCGAAGTAAGGGTTTTCGTAATCATACTTTGGATTTCGTATGGCTAGTGGTCAGTGCTATGTGGACTCCTACATGATGTATGTGTTTTATCCATGTCGTCCATCCATTTTGAAATATAATTTTAGGGCTTGATCCCAAATATGAGGTAGATATAAATCTCAGGTGGACCACACCATGGGAAAACAATAGTGATTAAATTACACTATTAAAAACCTCCTAGGGCCAACAGTGCAATCCACTTGAGATTTTGATCAAACTCACTTTTAGGCGGGTCCTTGATCTTACTCGGGTGGTAGACTCCTTGGAGTTTCAACACCGGGTCAAGGGTTCGAGTACCGATGGTGGTGAAATCCCACGGTGGTGTGAGTGTGTGGGTGTGTGTGTGCGTGTGTTAAAAAAAAAAAAAAAACCATAAATTGATACGGAAGAATGGGTGGACGGCATGGATAAAACACATACATCATGGTGGGGCCTACAGAGTATCGACCAGTAGTGGCAAGATGAGTAGCCAATCCGTTTCCCAGACACGAAGTGGGATGGCCTCCAAGCCATAGGATTAGATGAAAATCCCTAACACAGTATAATCATTACATTTTGGTAATTTCATCCCACTTAAACCCATCTAATCCCATGATCCAAACACCTCGTAAAGGCTCCACGGTAATGATCGTGGCCCCACCATGAATTGCATCCTATCATGTTCTTTCTAACTCGGAACCGGGCAGTTATGTATGTGGGCTCCAGCTGTTCATTCCTCTCCTCGTATCATTTCAAGCGTGAGCATAAAAATGAGGCACAAAAACGCTTAAGTGGATCCTATCACAATGTAACGGGCATTTAATATTTTGTGCATTTAATGTAACCAAGCCTATTATTTGGTGCAATATAATTGAGCATTGGATTTACTTCATTTTTGTGTTTATACCTTAAAATAATACGAGAAAAAGAATGGACGGCTTAGATAAATAGATACATCACGGTGGGCCGACCCACGGAATTGACCGTTCAAGGGTAGATACAGGCAGGGTAGGACGCAATCCGCGTCCGGGCGGCACCCAATCCACTCCCAATAGGGTGGAGTAAGTGGAACGCACTGACATCTCTCTCAATAGTACACGTGTCAGCATGATGTATCGATCGGGTCCATCATATACGATGGATGGCGTATGCTTGAAGAGCGCAACCTGATGACTAACGTTTAAATCCCTTTCTTTAACATTCCCCGCTGAATGTTTGTCACTTAATTTCATATTCTACCGTTGCTTGAAGGACCACCGAATATATATAAAATTGTCCAATAAATTCTATTATTGAAACATAAGCCATCCGTTCTATATGCCTATTGATGAACGGACAAAATTCATATATATATATATATATATATATATATATATATATATATATATATATATATATATATATATATATATGAATGTATTTACCACGTATTTTATAAACAGGTAGATCTACCAATGACGTGTCCGGCTTTACCGTAGATTGCTGCTCTTCTTAGGAGTAGGGATCCGGACTCTACATGTGGAGTCCGTCTGACGAATCGATTGGATCTGTCAGACGCGGCCACGTTGATGCTGTGAGTGGAGAGCGTCAGGACACCTGACTCGTTGTTCAACAACGTCAGATAATTGCTTCGATGAGACATCAGCGTGTTTTAGCTTGCTTTCACGGAACTTAATTTCGTTACTTATTATAATAATACTATTTTTAGTGATTTTGGTAATTCATACCATTCAATAACCAAAAGAAATTCAGTGCTCAATTGAAAGGTCATACAAATTTTAGAAAAAATTCAGCCAATAGCTTAAAATTTATTAGAATATACGGTACACGTTCTAGGATTATCTCACCAGGTCTTTCTGTATTCTCTCACTGGAGAAAAAAAAAATTATAAATTACCCATAAAGTAAATACTTTTTCAAATCGTTCATTTCTTTTGGTCTATCCTTGATTTGGAGGTGAAATTTTGATCTTTTTCTTTTGGTCTATACTCTCATAAGTGTAGAGTGTCAAATATTGTACATTTTTTCCTATTTATATCTTGATTTTATGAATATGATAATGTTTAATGGGTATATTTTATATATATTTATATTGCAAGGTGAATCTGAAAGCTTGGATTAAAAAATAGTTAAAAGTATGGATTTGATGCTCAAGAATCACTAAGGCAAATGATGGATCTTAGGAGACCAAGATTGAAAATTTCAAGACCTCAAGATTCAAGAAAACAAAGTGAATAAAGAAAAAAGTCGAAAGTGTAAAGTGGAAAGTGTAAAAATTTACAGAATCTGAACTTCACCGTCTATGTCATTGACCACCGTTCGATTACATCGAAGCCAGTATTCGATGACATCGAACACGGGTCGATGACATCAAATAATTACATGAAAATCGAGTTTGGTCGCTGGAGAAATTGGATGCATTTCTCAATGACATCGAAGCCATGTTCGATTACTCGAAGACCTGTTCGAGGACATCGAAGGCAGTTCGATGATATCAAGAGTTTTGTGGATTTTTGAAACAATCCGCTGGAACACTCTGCATACATTCTCAATTACTCGAACACTCTTTGATGACATCGAAGGTAGTTTGAAGATATCCAAGGTATGTTCAATTACATGAAGAGTTACGTAGTGTAAAAAAGCGCGACTTTGGATTCATGTTACACTCGATGACATCGAAGGTTGTTCAATGTTATCGAAGGCATTACGCAAAGTGTGTAAATTTGAAGCAGTTTCTAAAGGCGATCGGACAAAGGCTATAAATATGGGTTCTTTGAGGAATTCTAAAGAGGGAATTAGGTTTTCAGGAGTAGAGTCAAAGGGTGAAGCAGCCTCCCAAGAGTTTTTCTTCATTCCTTATTTATTTTTAATGTTTTCTTTAAGGGTTTTAGTTTCAATCATGTTTATAATTAACTAAAGCTCTTAGCTAGGTCTATGAGGTGAAACTTGCAGCGTGTTGAGATGATTTTCTTATTTTGATTCTTTTTTTTTTCTTAAACCTCATTGATTTCTAATTTGAATTTAAGGAATATTTTTAGTTTTCAATGATTTATTGTGACTCAAATTACAATAGATGTTGTGATAGCTTTAAATATCTTCTTTCCTGTTTTGCGATTGTGAGATTGGTAAACCCTATTGTTCATCATCATCTCTTGGGCATGGTAGGATAGTGAAATCCCTTTCAATCATCACAATACTCATTCTTTAAGGACTAGGTCAATGAAAAGTTCAGAGATTTGATTTTCCAATTAAATATGATAGGACTTCAATTCTAATTGGGTTTCCTGAATCAAATGAGGTAGCATCCTGATAATTAGAAGTGGATCCTTGGTACCCTAGTTCTCACCTTTCAATTGATAATTTTAATCAATATCATTCACAATTACTCCCTTTTAATTCAGATTTAGGTTTAAATCTTTTTCTTTTTCTAGTTCTAGTTATTTTCAAAATACATACAAGTTTAGTCCCAGTGGATTCAACATCGGTCTCACCGAGTTATCCCAGTGGATTTAACCTCGGTCTCACCGAGTTATTACTATATCGCGACCCTGCACTTGGGGTTGTGAACAAGTTTTTAGCATCGTTGTCAGGGACTACAACTGCGTTCTAAAATAAATAACAATCTCAATTGCAATAGTATTGAGATGTTGATACAAATGTTGTTCAAATGACAACCTTACACCAAAAATCAGGGTTTATGGTAAGACAACCTGATTTCTTGAACTCAGTAAGGATAAAAAAAACTCAAACCAAAGACGAAGTAATCGAAAGAAATCTAACTATTACAACATTCACCATATGTATATGAAAGAGACACAAGCATTCAATACATATACATCACATACAACATCCACTGTAACTCCAAGAATTATAGTGGTTCGGTGTGTACACCAACTGTTCACAAATAGTCATACCTACTCTACTCCCAATAAACACAACCCACGTGATATTGGCTTTCATTAAGAAAGAAGGTTTTCCAAGGTTCACCTTAAAACTTTTATAGTTGTGTTTTTCAATTAGGCTTACACAATCAATAACCTCTCGCTGAGATTTTTTGGTTGATCTTAGTCAAAACCAAAAATAGAGATTTTCTAGTCAATCTCACAAACCAAATACAGAATGTAAAAGATACTTATCTGAAGATTCTTCTTTGTTGTAGCCCGGTAGAATCGCTTCTTTGAAGATGAAGATGTTCAATGTTTAATCACACAAATGGAAGGGTTATAGGTCTAAATAAATTTTAAATTAATTCAACCTTGGGCTACTTTGATTTAACTTCTTGGATCTCAAAAGGGATAGATCAAAATTCCCTTTTATAAAATCAGATTGAAGTAGGAAGAGATCAAGAATTTATTAATAAAAAAAGCTATAAAAGAATTTTAAATTACCGTATAATAGCTTCACAATCACAAGGACTTAACTCTCAGAATGGTGGCTTGATTTAGCTTGGAATGAATAAAAAACTCTAAGAAAAGACCTCTATTTATAGGCAGAAAAATGGTTCCTTCGAATGGTATAAGGTCTCCCTCAACTGGTCCTGAGAACAACCAAAATTTAAAAATTCTGGCCCAATCGGATAAAACCGACCATCGACTAGTCGAGTAGATTGCTCGACTGGTCGAGTGGCCTGCTCGACGGGTGGCACTCTACTAGTTGAGTGGACCGCAAAATGGTTGCTAAAGTTTGAGTTGAACCCTGTTCAACTAGTCGAGGATTGTTCCCACGACTGAACCAGAAGGGTGCTCAACTGGTCGTGACCCTACCAGAAAATTTTGAAATTTCAAGTTATTTCCTGAACTGGTCGAGACAAACCCTAAACTGGTCGAGCGAAATCCTAAACTAGTTGAACATAGGTTAAGATTAGTCGAACCAAAGCACATAATAAATATATTAACCCATATAGAATATGCAATATGAATGACCTAATCCTAAGATCTTTTAGGGGTCATTTACACTTGAAAATTGAACATTGAACTATGTAATGTAACGTCTCGAAAAAATCCGTACAAGGACCCGAGTACCCCCTCCAATAGAAATCACTAAGGACCGTATTCTGTGGAAATTAGATGAAAACTAATTAAGTACTAAACTAAATTAATTGGTGAATTAGGTTGAATAACTATCTATACAAATGGCAGGACCCAAACCCATCAAAATCGCTGACTTAACATTACTTAAAAAACCTAGAAGAAATCCCTAAAGCCAGTTGCTCTTAGGAGCACATTGAAATCCGTATCGGACCTGGACCGTATGTTAAAAGTCCGATGAGCGCGAAACTATAGGGTTATGACCGCCTTATTAGACTTGACAACCATCGCGGGAATTGAACCCTGATGGTGCCTTGAAATGCACAACTTGAACCCTGAGCGAAGTGTGTGAGAAACGCGAATATCCTTAGAAAAAGTATTGAAACTTAAGTGAATTGTACCATTGGCTTGTGGGAAAAATTGAAGATTTCAAACTGTCAGTTTCTGGTCGGACTTCACCTACGAATCAGGGAAATTTCCTTGCACATATATGTATGCTTGTGGCCCTGATCAAGTGATAACAACCGTTAATCTGATACAGGTCCATCACAGTTGATCGACTTATCCAAACGTGCTGAAATCGCATCCTAGCCTAGATCCATTGTCAGGGAACTTACTCAGTGACATAGACAGGTAATGGTCCCCAGATGAGCCCCATTCGTCAGAAACAGTCACCCTTTAGCTATAACCTAAGTATATCATGGCCCTGGGGCAATTTATACTAGTTCTGAGCCTATATAATGCCCCTAAACCACCCCATTTCTCTAACCCTAGGAGAGAGAAGAGAGAAAAGAGTGAGGAGAAGAGAAAGAGTTTGAACTACGATTTGGGTAAGAAATTATAACCTTAGTCTTGATTTAGGAATCCAAATAGAGTAATTGATGAAATAACTAACTTATTTCAATGTTTAGGTAATTGTTGTTCTGTATACGGGAGTGTAAGATTCGAACTGAGTTCGAAACGAGCAATTCGATGAAAGGTACAGACTATAAACGTTTAGGTTATGGTTTTCAAGGCTTTCAATATCAGCAATGATTTATGTCTAGCTTGATTGCTACCATATGAACTTAGTTACGACGTTTTTGACAAATTATACATGTGTGAACTACGTTGAATATATAATGCATTCCATATGTTTATTGAAATGTTTGAATGAATATGAAATTGTGATTTGTGCTTGTCATGACTATAAATATAGGATTCATGTTAGTCGCGTGTATCATGACCTCTTTGTGTAATGACTTGTTATGGTTCATGTCATAATTAATCTAATTACGAAGATGAATCAATTATTCGCACAATACCGAAAAATGAGACTTCTGAAAAGAAGAAGTCAAGTTTCTGAGACACGTGGTTTCCAAGGAAGGAATAGTCATGGACCTTGCCAAGGTGGCCGCGGTTCAAGACTGGGAGCAGCTCGGTTCGGTTACTGAAGTGAGAAGTTTCCTCGGCCTTGCAGGCTACTATCGCTGATTCATTGAAGACTTTTCCAAGATAGCCAGGCCGTTGTCTCAACTCACTCGAAAGGATCTTAAGTTTTCTTAAACGAGAATGCAGAAGTAGCCTTTCAAGAGTTAAAAGATAAGCTGACATCTGCACCCGTGTTAGTATTACCAAAGCAAGGGTCAGATATACTATATACACCGACGCGTCTCACATTGGTTTGGGTTGTGTTCTTATGCAAAAGGACAGGGTGATTGCCTATGCATCATGACAATTGAGGAAACACGAATAAAAATACCCCACACACAACCTGGAATTAGCGGCGGTCATTTTCTCATTAAAGCTCTGGAGACATTACCTCTGCGGAGAGGAGTTCGAGCTCTTTTGCGACCATAAGAGCCTCAAGTACATATTCATGTAGAGAGACCTGAATATGAGGCAACTATGATGGATAGAGACCTTGAAAGACTTTAAGTTTGAGGCTCCTATCATCTTAGAAAGGAAAACCTTATGGCCAATGCGTTGAGCCGCAAGAAGACAATAGAATTTACATCTCCGCTGGTGATAGAAGAATGGAATATGGTAGAGTTTATGCGAGACTTCGAACAGAAGCTTACGGTAGAGGAGCCGTTCGAGAGCGTCGCACACATCTATGTACAACCACTTATTGATGACTGAATCATTATGGCTCAGAAAGAAGATGAACTATTGGTGAAGATGAGAGAACGGGCAGGTGAGAGTGAAGAATCCGAATGGAGAGTTGGCTTAAACAGAGGTTTACGATACCGAGGCCGCTTATGCATCCTGAACCGTCATGACTTGAGAAGGGAAGTTCTAGAAACTGCTCACAATTCAAAGTTGGCAATGCACCCAGGTAGTACGAAGATGTATAGTAATATAACCCGTTCGTATTGGTAGGCGAACATGAAGGCTCATATAGCAGACTTCATGTCCCATTGTCTCACGTGCCAGCAGGTCAAGGTCGAATATCGCCGACCTCTTAGTTTTCTTCAGCTCATGCCCATAGCTGAATGGAAATGGGATTTCATATCTATGGATTTCATTTCTGGGTTGCCAAAGAAGAGGAAGGGACATGACTCCATTTGGGTGATTGTGGACCGATTGACGAAATCGGCTCATTTCCTCTCGGTTAGAGTTTCAAATTCAGCAGACGATTTATCCAGGCTGTATATCAAGGAGATTGTACGGCTGCATGGAGTTCCTATAGAGATTGTGTCGGATCGAGACACGTGATTCACGTCCATTTTCTAGACTCGAATCCAGGAAGTAATGGGAGAGAAACTGAAGTTCAGTACCGCGTTCCACCCACGAACTGATGGACAGATGGAACGGGTAAATCAAATATTGGAAGATATACTGTGAGCGTGTGTACTTGATTTTAAGGACAGTTGGGATGACTAGCTTCCCTATGCTGAGCTCGCTTATAACAACAGTTTCTAAGCGAGCATCGGCATGGCTCCCTATGAAGCATTGTATGGCCACCCATGTCGAGCACCCCATTGTTGGGCAGAAGTTGGCGAGAAGAGCCGAATTGGCCCAGATTTAGTATAGGCGACCTTGGAGAATATCGACATTATCAGGCGTCGACTTCTTGCTGCTTAGAGCAGATAGAAGAGTTACGCTGATACCCAACTGTGACAGTTGAAATTTAAAGTTGGGGACCACGTATTCCTGAAAGTTTTTCCAATGAAAGGAGTCCTTCATTTTAGCAAGAAAGGGAAGCCTATGCTAAGTTTCATTAGCCCATTCCAGATTCTAGATCGAGTGGGTTTGGGAGCATACTGTCTCGCCTTACCCACACCACTCGTATACGTGCACAACGTATTTCATGTATCGATGCTGAAGAAATATGTTCCTGACCCTACCCATATTATCAAATGAGAGCAGGTGCAGCTAAGTGAAGATGCTACTTATGTACTACGACCAACACATATTCTCGATAGGAAGGAACAAGTGCTACGCAATAAAGTTATCCCACTCGTAAAAGTATTATAGACTCACCATACTAAGGAAGAGGCTACTTGGGAAACAGAAGCCGAGGTCCGTAAGAACTACCCTCAGATCCTCAAAAAATATGAAAAAGTACTAATTTCGAGGACGAAACTTTTCTTTAAGGGATGTAAATTATAACGTCTCGGAAAAATCCGTACAAGGACCCGAGTACCACCTCTGGCAGAAATTACTAAGGACCGTATTATGTGAAAATTATACGAAAACTAATTAAATACTAAACTAAATTAATCTGTGGAATAGCTTGAACAACTATCTATACAAACGGTAGGACCTAAACCCATTAAAATCACTAAATCAACATTACTTAAAAACTTAGGAGAAATTTCAAATGTCAGCTGCTTTCGGGAGCACATTGAAACTCCGTATCGGACTTGGACCACACATCGAAAGTCCGATGACTGCGAAACTATAGGGTTATGACCGCCTTATTGGGCTTGACAACCGTCGTGAGAATCGAGCACAAATGGTGCCCCGAAACGCATAACTTGAACCCTAAGCGAAGAGTGTGAGAAACGTGAATATCCTTAGAAAAAGTATTGAAACTTAAGTGAATTGGACCATTGGCTTGCTGGCAAAATTGAAGATTTCAGACCGTCAGTTTCTGTTCGAACTTCACTCACGGATCATGGAAATTTCCCTGCACATATCTGTATGCTTGTGTCCCTGATCGAGTGACAACGGTCGTTAATCTGATACAGGTCCGTCACGTTGATCAACTTATCCAATGCACTGAAATCACATCCTGGCCTAGATCCATTGTCAGGGAACTTACTCTGTGACATGGACAGGTAATGGATCCTCAGATGAGCCTCATTCATCAGAAACAGTTACCATTTGGCTATAACCTAAGTATACCATGGCCCTGGGGCCATTTACACTAGTTCTGGGACTATATAATGCTCTTAAACCACCCCATTTCTATTCCATACGAATTTCTCTAACCCTAGGAGAGAGAAGAGAGAAAAGAAGAGAAAAGAGTGAGGAGAAGAGAGAGATTTCGAGAGATCGTTGCCGAGATTCACTCCCACTACTCCTCGAGCTAATTCACCTTTCCACATCACTACACGACTCATTTCAACTACGATTTGGGTAAGAAATCCTAACCCTAATCTTGATTTAAGAATCCAAATAGAGTAATCGATTAAATAGCTAACCTATTTCAATGTTTAGGTAACCGTTATTCTCTATACGGGAGCGTAGGATTCGAATTGAGTTCGAAACAAGCAATCCGACGAAAGGTGCGGACTATAAGCATTTAGGTTATGGTTTTCAAGGATTTCAATGTCTACAATGATTTATGGCTGAATTGATTGCTACCATATGAACTTAGTTACAACGTTTTCAACAATTATACATGTGTGAACTACGTTGAATATATGATGCATTACATGTGTTTGTTGAAATGTTTGAATGAATATGAAATTATGATTTGTGCTTGTCATGACTATAAATCTAGGATTCATGTTAGTCGTGTGTATCACGACCACTTTGTGTAATGACTTATTATGGTTCATGTCGTAACTAATCTAATTATGTATTTGGTGAAGTGTAACTTAAGTATTTGATAAAATATCTGAATGAGAAAATGTTGATGATTTATATTTATTAAGTGTATTAAGATAGGATTCTCAATTACCTTAATCATATGTATAGTTTCTTTCATGTAATCATATTTGTCGTTATGTAATTTATGGATAAAATGCAAGTGTTTGGTGACATGTTCAATATGTTTGATGAAATGCTCAAATGAGGGTTGTATTTGGATTGTTTGTTAAATGCTGATATGCGTATCACATGTATCTATTTATTGCATCTGAGTAAGATTGGGACTACAACGAATTCCAGGCAATCAGTAATAATTCCCGTTTGGGTGGGTGAATTAGTCTCACCCCGTTTGATACGTTCGGTGAATCCGAGTCGTACAATGATTGTCGACAGTGATTAGGCCACGTGGAGTGCTTATACGCTCTATGTTGATTAATTCAGCATACGCACATACCAATCGAACTTATCTAATAAACCGATTGGCCTATTATATGTTTACCATGTATGGACGCTACTGCTTGAATCTAAGGTACCACTTACCGATGTAAAGGCCCGTTTTAATCATGGTACCACAATCCGTTAAGATTCATGAGCCGAGCATGGTGGTATGGGACACCGTGGTCGAGCTATCGGCCTACGCTGGGGTGACGAGCCTCCCTGTAGTGACCAGTGAGTAACCCAAACTCGTGAGCCGAATATGGTGGTATGAGACAATATATTCAAGCTGTCGACCTACGTTCATATGACGAGCCTCCCGTAGTGACTTCAAGTATAAACACTTGAATTTATCTATCCATTGCTTTCTTTAGAGGTGATGCCTATAACTTGCCTATCGTATTTGACTAACTAGGATTGATGACCCTAGATGGATCCCCATTTAGGTTAATAATGTAAAGGGAGGTACCTTACCTTCCCAAATCTGCTGTATGAATAAACCTAATTAAATACTCGATTAACACGACCATGCACCGCATTGCATGTGCTTTGGCGAGAAAGTGCTCGTTTAGAGAGGTTATCATGCACGAATGGTTGATGAAGTCACTTAAGGGAGACTCGTGCAAGGACATACATCATTACTGCACACCATCCCTTCATTAACAAGAGTAGCTAGGAAGTGATGATTGTATTGCTTTATCATTACTGCTTGATTGAATTGATAACATGTTAACCTTTGCCTTATAATACCACTGAGTTGATCACTCATTCCCACTCTGGGATAGTGTTTTAAAACACCAATCAGACTCTGTTATAGATGCAGGTGATGAGGACATATATACAATGGAGTTGGACTTCGTAGATGAGGAGGAAGAATTCTCCTATGTTCATCTCTCTGGCAGATTTATGTAGACCTCGCGCTGCTTCGATGGGATTAAAGGGATACATGGATTAGTTGGATACTCCACATTTTGACATTTTGTTTAGTTTGAACCAATATATGCATAAATTTTAGCCTAGTTATATGATCATACTCCAGAGGTTGTTGAACCCTTACTTGTTCATATATATATTTTAGTCTTCCGCTTGCTTGAGTAAATTATATCTGGAGTATGATATGTTGTTTTAGTATAATCCCCCTCATATTTAATGCACTAATATGGACAACATTTAAACATCATGATCTATGTTGCATACGTGATGCATTGGATCTCAGGAGTTGAGCTTTGCTTGACCCTCAAAATCTGGGGCGTTACATGTAACTTCAATTGCTTCCAATTGATCTTATTCTTGAAGTTCTTGAAGCATAATCTTGTACACTTGAATTCTTGAATTTAATCTTGAACATTTGAAGTTCTTGAACTTGATCTTGAACATGTAGTGTCTTTGAGCTAACATAAAGACTTGAGGTAGCACATGAACTAGGTCTTTAACTTGCACTTGAACTAGCACTATGACTTGATCTTGAATTTGAGGTCGTACTTGAACTTGAAGCAATACTCCATGACTTGAATGTAGCACATCTTCACTTGAAGGTGAACTTTCCATCACTTCAACTTGAAAGTGAACTTTCCATCACTTTACAGGTCTATCAATCTAAAGTGGTTTGTCAAAATAAAATTTGACAACTAAGGGTGCTAAATATACAATATATCACTTATAATCTCCCCCTTTGTCAAATTTGGGATAAAAACCAACTTGAAAGATCAACCTATACATACATAATGCATAAGTTCACAATTCCTCATCATAAAGAAACTTCCCCTCAATCTACTCCCCTGAGTTTGAGGTTTGTGACTTGTTGTAGAGTACCTGTATTAACAAATACACACACACACACACATAAATGCACTCCTCTACACCATACTACACTAATCAAACTTCCATAACCATAAAACCTACAAAATTCTTCCCCTTTTTGTCACAACTTGACAAAGGAAGAAATTAATAGTAAACAACCAAAGATGTGATTATGATAATAGCAGTGAAATAAGAGTAAAAAAACAAATGTAAAGCAAGTAGAGTTTAATATGAAGATAAGATAAAAAGTGTCATAAATTTAAGCATCAAAATATCAAGCAGTCATACAAGTCCAGCAAAATATAAAGTGATAATCCAAGTTATACATGCCTAAAAGATAAATAAAAAGACCACTAATCTGATCCACAAGAAGACATAAGTGGAATAGAAGGATCAATCTGACGGGGTCCTCTAGTAATGTGATGAAAATACTTTCACATATATCTCATGGATGATTTTTTACTCTCATTCAGATTGTCTTGAGAAACTTTCAAGGCATCCACCTTCTCTTCTAAAGATTGAAGACGCTCATCAAACTGAGGTGCCTGAAAATTAGGATCAGCTTCGATATAGTCGGAATCAAGTTCATTAAATATATCTTCCATCATGGCCTCGATTGGTAATGCATCTTCTTCACCAACTTCCTCTGCTCCCACATCCATTTGGCCTGGATTCAGCTTAAGTTTTATTTTATTTATGTTTGAGTTGTTAAAGGGGAGAACCGAAACAGGAGCTTCACCAAGAGGTACGACCATATTGTAGTGCACGGATAAGGTGGTCATAAAATAGGCGAAGGGAATATATTTGTGGCCTGGGTGAAGACAAAATTGAATAATAATGTAGCATATCAAAGATGGAAGTTCGAAATGACGCATACGAGAACTCAAGAATTTATAAGGACAGGATGAAAGTGTTCCATGACCGGAACATCCTTCAAAAATCATTTACCCAAATCAAAAAGTCCTTTTGTATAATTCTTGATTACATCTTTTTTCAGGTAAGCTTCAATCTCGTTGGATCGGTGCTTTCCTTGTTATTACCGTTTATCCTCATGGGGCCATTAAGATAAAGAATCTGACGAATGACAATGTTGTTAAAGTAAACGGACATCATCTCAAGCCATTTGTTAAGAAGTTTGATTCAGAGGATATGTCCATACCTCTAATTGATCCTGTGTACCAGGATTGACCTCCTAGTCTGATGGATGTATAGTTAGATTTATTGATTTCATAGGATTTAAGATTAGGATAGTTTATTTATTTAGTTTGTTTAGTCTTCGTACTAACTCATTTATATGTTAAGAACTTTGGAAAAGATTCAATTCTACTTCTTCAGGTACTACATTTCCAACACTACTCATTTCTTTTCGTTGTCTCATATGCGTTGCAAGATTATATCCTTTACATTGAGGACAATGTAGATTTTAGGTTTGGGGGTGTGGATTAGGTAAACTAATCAGTATTCTCTTAGTTTCTGAGAAAAAATTTAAAAAAATTTCAATTTTTCAAATTAAAAACTTATTTAAAAAGTGATAGTTTGTGCACTTAAGAATAATTTGAGTATGATGATAAGATGAAGATTAAATTTTAAATTGTTGGAATTTGATCAACTAAGTAGACTATCACTTAAGTTCTTTCATCTAATTGAATAAGAGGAAGTTTGAATATCATGTTGATCTAAATCACAAGAAACATTCAATTTATTTTCTGTGAATTGTGTTAGAATTTCTAATTGTTAGTATGTGAATCATTAATAAATGTTGAGAATTAATTCTGGAGAATTTTATCCACCTTAAAAAGATGAAAAGAACCAGTTAAAAATTAGAAAGATCGACAAAAAAGATCATGTATGATGAAAATATTGGAAAAGAATGGAAAGTCTAAAAAATGAAGATGAAAAGACCAAAAAGAATGAATAAATAAAAGTGACCGTTAATATAAAATTAAAAATTGGAAAAAGAAGAAAAAATGGGATAAGTTCGGAATCAACACTTGATTATTCAATTAATCTTAAAGTGATGAGCATGGTTAATATTATGAAATGATAGTATTTTTATAGAGAGTAAGTTGAAATTCAATGAGCACATTAAAAAAAACTTGATATATGAACTTACGCTCCTAAGTAATTGATAAAAAAAACCTATTTGATTGATTGCTCGTGTTCGGCTCTAGGTTTTCAAACTTTCACTCTCGCTTCTTTGGATTACACTCATTCATACTTGTTTGCACAAAAGATTATTTTTTGAAAGAGGTTTGAACATCGAGAATTAAAGATTACGTTATGCATGTTTTGCTCAGGACTAGCAAAATGCTGGCTGGGGGGTGTGTTAAGTGTCAAATATTACATATTTTTCTCTGTTTATATCTTGGTTTTATGAACATGATAATGCTTAATGGGTATATTTTATACATGTTTGCATTGCAAGGTAAATCTGAGAGCTTGGATTGAAAAGAATGTTAAAAACATGGATTTGATGCTCAAGAATCACCAAGGAAAGGGATGGATCTTAGGTGGCCAAGATTGAAGATTTCAAGACCCTAAGATTCAAGGAAATCAAGTGAAAAAAAAGGAAGTCGAAAGTGCAAAGTATAAAAATTTATAGAATCTAAACTTCACTGTCTATGTCATCAACCACCGTTCGATGACATCGAAGCCAGTGTTCATTGATATCGAACATAGGTTGATGACATTAAATAATTATATGAAAATCAAGTTTAGTCGCTGGATAAATTGGATGCATTTCTTGTTGACATTGAAGTCATGTTCAATTGCTCAAAGACCTGTTCGATGACATCGAAGGTAGTTCGATGACATCAAGAGTTTTGTGAATTTTTTAACAAACTCGCTGGAACACTTTGGATACATTCTCAATTACCCAAATACCCTTCGATGACATCAAAGACAGTTTGATGACATCGAAGGCATGTTCGATGACATGAAGAGTTATGTAGTGCGAAAGATGTAATACGGTGCGAAAAGGTGCAACTTTTGGATTCAAGTTACACTTGATGACATCAAAGGTTGTTCGATGTCATCAAAGGCGTTACGTAAAGTGTGTAAATTTGAAGCGGTTTTTAAAGATGGTCGGACAAAGGCTATAAATATGAGTACTTTGAGAAGTTCTAAAGAGGGAAATACGTTTTTAAAAGCAGAGCCAAAGGGTGAAGCAGCCTCCTAAGAGTTTTTCTTCATTCCTTATTTATTTTTAATGTTTTATTTAAGGATTTTTGTGAGGCCCGTATCCTAGCCTTTACTATTCCGTAAGCTCCGCAGTCCTCCTGGTCAAATTTCGGTGACCCGCAATCTATTTTCGACGTTTGTCCACAACCTTGAGTCGTATCTTGTATTCCAGAGTCGGATCAACCCAAGACTTGTACCCTTGTAACGGTGCTGTCACTATGTTTTCGATGCCGCGTCTTGTGCACTAAGGCGATACCCAAGTCAAGAGATGTGGGCCCGTGTTCAGTTTGAGGAAAATGTCGTGCATTTGTAATTCTGAGAGAATGTCTACTCAATGTCACATCAATCAATCAATCAATCCCATTAAGGGTCAAGTACATGTTAAGTACACCACCTCACACCCCATCCCTTAACAACCCCAAAGTTAAAGCAACTCATCCCTTACATGTCAAGTACGCATCACCCATCACTCACTCACCCATCAACCTTCTCTTACAACCACCTTCTCTCTCCCTCTCTTTCTCTTCACATTTTCCAAGCAACAAAAATGGTGGACGTCTAAGCATTTTCAAGGAGAGAAAGTGTGATGTATGTGGCTCACTTTCCACCCCAAGATCCATCATCCTAGCCCTTTATTTCTCATCATTTTCCATCAAAGAGAGGCACAAGAAGATTGACGTTCCATCGGACCAAGAAGATCGAACAGTGGTTGTTTCTATAGGCCTAGATTTCATTCTTTTTATGATGGGCAAAGTGAGACCTACCGATTTATGGCAAGGATCTCACTTTGGACCCTAGATGTGGCCGATGGCCCACTATGATTCTCATGATCATCCATGATGGGGCCATTCTCCATGGACCCCATCATGATGTTTACTTTCATAAGTTGAAAGAGGTTATCTAGACCATTTTGGTGGAGAAGGAATCTCCACCATTGATTTTTTATTTGGTCGGCCCACATGTATTGGGACCCACTTGATGTATGATTGAATGCATGGAACAGAGGGCCCATAGTGTCGAGGTCC
Source organism: Magnolia kwangsiensis (assembly GCA_037074715.1). Lineage (NCBI taxonomy): Eukaryota > Viridiplantae > Streptophyta > Magnoliopsida > Magnoliales > Magnoliaceae > Magnolia > Magnolia kwangsiensis. Next base: position 70,484,394 of record CM073583.1, read on the forward strand.
CCCCATCGCACGTGTCTCCTTCCTTCTCTCTCTCTCTCTCTCTCTCTCTCTCCTTCCTTTATTTTGTGGCCCACATGATGAGTGTATGTGATATCTAGACCGTCCATCCAACGGACCACATGGTCATCCAAATCATGTGAGCCCTACCCTTTGGTGATGGAAAACACAAGTATCAGATTGATCTGAATCAAGTGGGCCACATCTATGTGGGACCCACCTTGATTTATATCTTCATGCATCTGTCTAGCGTCTAGAAATGCTGGACGTGTTCTGTGAGTGTGAACGGACAGTGGGTTATACTCACAACAACAAACAAAATATATATAAGCCTTTGAGTGGGCCGCTCATGCAGGCCCCACCTTGATGTATGGGTCCAATCCACGTCATCCATTCCATTCCCCATTTCATTTTAGGTGTTGAGCCGAAAAATGAGGTTAATCTAATTATCTGGCGAGCCATTGCATAGAAAATAGTGGTTTTACCATTGAAATCCACTCTGATATTTTTATACACTGAAACATGCTCAATATTGGGTTTGTTGGATTTGTTATGAGCTGTAGAATACAATGGATGGAGTGGATACACTTGATGCGGGCCCTATTGTGGAAAAAACTCGAGAAAACTATTTTTTTAATAATAATAATAATAATAAATACAGACAACAACACCTGCTGCCGCTGACGTCCAGAGCAGCAGGCGTTATTGCGTTGTGGTGTGCTTTAGAGGCAGGGACCGTGGGCCCCACCGTGAGGTGTGTTGGACATCAACACCGTGCATTTAGTAGCCCCCCTGAGGGCAGTGGGCCACCCCAAAAATCAGCCGTATGTGGAACTCAAGTGGCCCACACGACAAGGAACAGTGGTGAATTAACATCTGTCATTGATCTCCTCTAGATTCTTAGAAGTTTTGCATAAATATGAAATTATTTATTTATTTATTTATTTATTTGGGTCTGTGTGACCGTGTCTATAGATGAGATGAGAAATAAATGTTATGGTGGGCCCTAAGTGGGACCCACCTGTGATGGGATTGGATTGGCAGGTGTACCACACACCAGCCCTATAACTGCTATAGTGGCGTCACCAAGTTCTGTGGGTCCCACCTGTTTCATCCCACCATGATACATGTGTTATATCCATACCGCCCAACCATTTTGAAAGCTCATTTTAAGGCTTGAGATCAAAACTAAGACAGATCTAGTACCACGTGGACCACACTATAGAAATAGTGGGATTGAACATCTACCATTAAAACCCTTGGATTCCAGAAGTTTTAGACTAATAGGGGATTTGTTTTTCCTCTTAATCCAGGTCTTTAAGACCTTATGAACAAATTGGATGGAAAATCAACGTTATGGTGGGCCCTGATCATGAGGCGTGTGTTATATCTACTCCGTCCATCTGTGAGGGCCCACCTAGATGTGTGTATTTTGTATTCACAATATCCATTCACGTGGTCCCCACATGATGTACGTGTTGTACCTAAGTTATCCATTTGATGGGCCTATTTAAAACGAGTCGGGCCCACCCCATTATGTGGTATATGAGGCCCATTTGATAAGGCCCAGGTGATGTATTTATAGCCTATTTGGCGAGGCCCAATATGATGCATTTGGGGCCCATTTGAGGAGGCCTGATGTGATATATATTGGCCCATGGGTGAGGCCCAATATGATGTATTTAAGGCCTATGGGTGAGGCCCATTATGATGTATTTGAGGCCCATGGGTCGAGGCCCAATGAGATGTATATAAGGTCCATTGCATTGTGTAATTCTACCATGGTTTATGTAAAGATATTTATGGCAAGCCATGCCTTGGGAGCAATGATGGTTTGACGTCCACATTATAAAAATAATGTTGGTTAAATGTCCGCATTGTAAATCTCCTTAGGGCCCATTGATAGGCCCATACTTATTGTATGTAGGCCGTCTAGGCCCATCCTCGTTGGAAGAATAGTTCATCATCGTTTAACATGTTTTGTATAACTTCATGATTCATGCTCATATGCATCATATGTATGTTTGATATGAGGAGTGACTGATCATAGCATATGTCATTGGGCAAATTATTTATGAGACTCACTGATAGGAGTTACCCACATGAGCGCGCAGTACGTGTAAGATTGTTGCATGACTGGATGGTGTGACTCATGCATCTCGTATATGTGTGACATCGGGTTGTGGCCTCCACAGGCATGTCGTGGATGAATAGATGGGACATGAAAAATATTTGGTTCGAGCATTTGAGCACTTTGGATGTCCATGGGTGAAAGTCTCTAAACCTCCAAGGCTAGGAGATGCCCCAACGTCTAGATTGAGTGGATACATGAGCACCTGAGTACCGAATACCAATGGGCCGCGTCTCCCACTGTGTTGTGGTCGGTTGGGAGGGGGTGTGTCCTTATCCGCTCGAGTGAGGGGGCTATAAGCTAGGCTAAGTTTGACCAGCTGGCAAATGGGTCCGCTATCAACAAGCCAGGTAGGTATTGACAAACTACTAGTCAGGCGGATAGTGTGGTCTCTTCCACCCGCTGGGCTATGCGATTAGAGAGGTAGCAATCAGTGTGGAGTGTACTAAACCCCGATGATGCTCTCAGAGAGGAACTGTACTGATATGTAGACTTATTAAGAAGAAATTGGATACTCATTTATTTATTCATTCACTATCCACTCGGGCTAATGGTGCGTAACTATTTACTACGTGTACCTTCGTATGGCCAGGATTTTGGTTAGGCGCACGACTAACCTAAGATCAGGAGTTTACCACACTGAGTCTGACTATCTAAATTTAGGTATGGGACTGGTTTGGATAGAAGTCCCTTGTGATAGATCCCGTAGCCTGTGATACTACGTACTGTCATCCTGACCTCACACTCCATCTTGGTCATTTCATTTGCATCACATATTACATTCGCAGGCATATGACATTTTGGGCTGTTATATTTTTTGTACTTATATGGCTTAGACGGACTTAGCAGGATTTATATATTGCATTGTACCCTCGGCATCTAATATTTGGCTCTCTATAACTCCTCATTTGCATAGCTGATTGTAGCACCCTGAAAATCGGGGGTCAAGTAGGAGCCCAACTCCCAAGTTTCAACACATCACTTATGCAACATAGATAATGATGATTAAATGTTGTCCGTATTAGTGCCTTAAACATGAGTGAGATTATACCAAAATAGCATATCATACTCCATAGACAATTAAATTTTGTAAGCGGAAGACTGTGATAGATATATAAAATATATAAACTGAGATAGGTCTCCACAGTGTGAACATGTTACCAGGTTAAGTATATACATGTATACTCCAAAAATGATCAAAATGAATATACATGGGTGTTTCAAAAGTGCAACAAAATAATAGTGTAATGGGGTCTAATCAACATCCCTATAATCCCGTCGATTAAATCACGATCTATATAGACCCGCCTGATAGCTGCATGTAGGAGAATTCCTCCTCGTCATCATAAAAGTCCGTGCTCTACCTCAAAAGCATCGCCATCATCTGCATCTACAACAGGGTCTGGTTGGTGTTTAAAGCACCATCCTAGAATGTGGGAGTGAGTGATCAACTCAGTGGAACTATGAAGCAAAGGTTAACATGTTATCAATTCAGTCAAGCAGTAATGATAAAGCAATATGACAATCAAGTCCTAAATACTCTTATTAATGCAAGGATGATATGTAATAATGATGCATGCCCTCGCCTACACTCCCTATGCGACATTATCTTACTATCGTGGCATGCACCCCTTCCTCTATGCTCAACTCCAATGCCAAAGGCACATGCAAATGCGTTGCATGTGCATGATTAACTAAGTTCTTAATTAGACATATTCATACAGCATGATTGGAAATCTAAGATACCTCTCTTTATATCACATACCCAAACATTGATCCATCTAGGGTCATTAATCCTAGCAGTCATATACGATAGACAATTTTCAGGTTGCTACGGAGAGGCTCATCACCTTAGCGCATGCCTGGTTCATCTCTAGTTTACTACAAAAAATCTCATCACCTCAACGTAGTTTCTAGTGTATACTCGATGTCACTACAGGCTCGTCACCTGATCATAGGCCGACAGCTCGAATACAGTGTCCCATACCACCGTATTCGGCTCACGAGTCTGGGTTCTCATTTGACACTACAAGGAGGCTCGTCACCCTAGCGTAGGCCGACAGGACAACCACGGTGTCCCATACCACCATACACGGCTTTGCACTAGTAAGTTGGTACCTTAGATTCAAACAGTAGCATCCATACATGATGAACATACATTAGGTCAATCGGGTTGCTTGAAAAGCTCAACTGGTACGAGTGTACGTCGAGTTGATCGACATGAAGCGCATAAGCACTCTTCGTAGCCTACCACTGTCGACTAGTAGCGTACAACTCGAATTCCTCAAACTTATCTGGTGTGGCAAAACGACCTCAGCCACTAACTCAGAAATCATTACCAACCGCCTAGACTACATCGTAGCCCTAAACACAGTCCAAGCAATCATATACGCATGGAGTAGTCAAAGACAGCATGTGACAACTAAAATCAAATATAAGTCTTACTTGAGAAATTTGACAAAACACATACTACACATTTACCATACATAGGCATTTCATCCTTAACTCATATAGTAGTAAGATAAGTTATTTAAAGGAGACTATAACCATAGATAAAAGAATTGAGAATCTCATCTCAACACCCTCATTACACGCATTTAAACAAGTAATTTCACATTCAGGCATTTTATCAAACACTTAGGCTACACATATCATATACATGTAATATAGTACTTATAACAGGTATTAGAGCAAATCCCTTTACAAGGGGTTCACCATACATACACCAATCATGTATTGTTAGTCAATAAGCATGGAAAGCATAAATCATAATTTCATAGTCTTTCAAACATTTCAACAAAAATATGGAATGCATTAAAATCAACATAATTTACATATACATCTAATATATGGAAAACATCGTATCTATGCACATGTGACAGTAATCAAGTCAGTCATAAATCATTACTGACATTGAAAGCCTTGAAAACCAAAACCTAAACATTTATAATCCACACCTTTCGTCGGTAGACTCGTAACGAACTCAGTTTAAACCTTAAGTTTTTATCTACAGCACGATGGCAACCTATAGTATGAAATAAGTTAGCTATTTCACTATATCCCTATTTCACTATTTCCTCTATTTGAATATCTAAACTAAATTAGGGTTAGGATTTCTTACCCAAGTACGGAGTCAAAATCGCTGGAATAGCGATACAGAAGTGGTGGTTAAGCGCGTGGAGTGGTGGGATCGAATCCCAAGAACAAACTCTAACTCTCTCTCACTTTCTCTCTCTTTCCTTCTCTCTTTGCTCTCTTCTCTCTCATAGGGTTTAAAATTCATATGTGAAGGGAGAGAGGGTTTAAGGCCCTTATATAAGCCCAGAACTGATTGGAATGGCCCAGGGTCATGGTATACTTAGGTTATAGCCAAAGACTGACTGTTTCGGTCCAACAGAGCTGTTCTGGAGGCCCCTTTTCTATATGCGGTCAGACTTAAACTTCCTGTCATTGGATCTATGTCAGGTTAAGATCTCGGCCTGATCGAATCAATGGATCGGTTGCGAGAGACCAGTTTCAGTTCAACGGTCACCGATACTCGATCAGGGCCACAAGTACATTGACATGTGTTGGAATTTTTTCCTGATCTGAGGGTGTAATTAGGTCAGAATCTAATAGTCTAAATCCTTATATTCGTCCTGCAAGCGAACGACTCAATTCACTTAAGTTCCAGTTCATTTTCTAAAGATATTCGCGTTTCTTACACACTTCACTCCGGGCTCAAGTTGTGCGCTTCTGGATACCTTTAGGATTTGATTTCCGAGACGGTTGTTAAGTCCAGCAAGGCGGTCACAATCGTAAAGTTTCAGGATAATTGGACTTTCGACGTGTGGTCCAGGTCTGATACGGAGTTTCATAATCCTCCTGAGAGCAACTGGATTTTGAAATGGATCCTAAGTTTTTAAGTAATATAGTGTTAATGGTTCTACCCGGTTCGGGTCTTATAGATCGTATTTAAAGTTATTAGTGTTAATTTCACAGATAACCTAGTTTAGCACTTAGTTAATTCTTGTCTAATTTCTAAAGGATTTGGTCCTTACTGATTTCTGCCTGAGGTGGTACTCGGGTCTCTATACAAATTTTTTCGAGACGTTACAATCTACCTCCCTTAAAGAAAAATTTCATCCTCGAAATTAATACCTTTTCGTACTCCTCGAGAATCTGAGGGTAATTCTTTCAGACCTTGGCTTCTGTTTCCTAAGTAGCCTCCTCCTTTGTATGATGCGTCTAAAGTACCTTCACAAGTGGAATCACCTTGCTGCGCAACACCTGATCCTTCCTATACAGAATCCGCGTCAGTCGCAGTACATAAGTAGCATCTTCACTCAATTGTACCTGCTCCCATCTGATAATGTAGGAAGGATTAGGAACGTATTTCTTCAACGCCTACGAGCGGTGTGGGCAAAGCCAGGCGGTACGCTACCACTCCCACTCGATCCAATATCTGGAATAGGCCAATAAATCTCAGCATGAGCTTCCCCTTCTTGCCAAACCGAAGAATTCTCTTCATTGGGCAAACCTTCAGGAATATATGGTCCCCAACCTCAAACTCTAGCTGCCGCCGCCTCATATCGACGTAGCTCTTCTTTCTGCTCTGTCTTCTCTGAGATCGCCTGAACTAACTCTGGGCCGATCAGGCTCTTCTCGCCAACCTTTGCCCAGCAGTGCGATGCCCGATAGGGGCGCTCATACAAGGCCTCATAGGGAGTCATGCCAATATTGGCCTAAAAACTGTTGTTATACGCGAACTCTGCATAAGGAAGACAGTCGTCCCAACCATCCTTGAAATCTAGCACACAAGCTCGTAGCATATCCTCCAACACTTAATTTACCCATTCCGTCTGCCTGTCAGTCTGTGGGTGGAACACAGTACTGAACTTCAGTTTCACACCCATTGCTTCCTTGATACGAGTCTAGAAGATAGATGTGAATCGCGTGTCTCGGTCCGACACGATCTCCATAAGAACTCTATGCAGACATACGATCTCCTTGATGTATAGCTTGGCCAAATCGTCTGCAGAGTTTGAAACTCTGATAGGGAGAAAATGAGCCGATTTCGTCAACCGGTCCACGATCATCCATATGGAGTCATGCCCCTTCCTCGTTTTCAGTAGCCCTGAGATGAAATCCATATAAATGAAATCCCATTTCCACTCAACTATGGGCATGGGCTGAAGCAGTCCAAGAGGTCAGTAATGCTCTGCCTTGACCTGTTGGCACGTGAGACAACCGGACACATACTCTGCTATGTGGACCTTCATGTTGTCCCACTAGTATGAGTGCTTCATGTCTCGGTACATCTTCGTACTGCCAGGATATATTACCAACTTCGAATTGTGAGCATCCTCAAGAACTTTCCTTCTCAAGTCCGGGAGGTTTAGGACACATAGGCGGCCATGATAACGTAAACCCCTATCCGTACCAACTCTCCATTTCAAGTCCTCATCATCACCAACCTGCTCTCTCATCTTCGCCAACAGCTCATTGTCTCTCTAAGCCACGATGATACGGTCATCGATAAGCGGCTGAACTCGAATATGTGCGATGCTCTCGAACGGTTCCTTTACCGTGAGTTTCTGCTCAAAGTCTCTTACAAACTCTACCATGTCTCACTCTGCTATTATTAGTGGAGCCGCAAATGTTATAGTCTTCTTACGGCTTAATGCGTCTGCCACAAGGTTGGCTTACTAGGATGGTAGGAAACCTTGAACTTGAAGTCCTTCAAGATTTCCATCCATCGCCTGTTACAGCCCGAATTTTCATGGCCAGAGTTTGTACTCGTGCCCGAGGAAACTGAGTGTTAATGATGTATAAACTAGTATGCTTTAATAAAATTGCACCCTATTTTTTTTTCGATTGATCACGTCCAGATACATTTAAAAAGCTAAGCATACACGAGAATAAAGTCAACTGTATTGATTATGTAATCATTGGAGTAAAAAGAATAATCAAGGCCTCATAATGGGAGGTTTATTACAACATCAGAGTGCACAACGGAAGTATAAAACTAAATAATAAAATTATCTTCTTAGTCCTTCAAGATAATCTTCTATATGGAAGTGGTCCTCTAAGCCTTCAATCTGTACATCACCTGTATTATTTGTATGGTTGGGAGAGGGTCAATGTCCTACTCATAGTGAAGGTTATCCTTCAAGATTAACAATAATTTAAGAAATTCATAGAAATAAATTAAAGGGTACTGATACATCTCGTACTCCACTAATACATGAGATATCAATATGTACAAACAACTAACATGAGATGCATGCCTAGCATAGTGTGTGCGGCTCATCATACGTAGTGATCATCGCAATGTGGAATATAGTTCATAAAAACCTAGCTCGACCCACATCCTATAACTACGGATATTCGCTGTCATGGCCAACACTAACATGGCTTTATGCAAACATCTTAAGGAAACACAATATGCGGTTGGGGGATTTACATAACACGGAGCGACTAATTGCGACATCTAATCCCAAAAAGTTGATGTAACATATATGTCAATTTACATACGTCGATTGTGTACCACGCCAACTAACCCACAGAATTACGTGCTGACCAAGAGGACCGCTACCCGTTACGCATTACATCCATGATAAGATAATCGATTCACTAGTTGTGATACCTCATAACACATCACTTGTACTTATAAAGAATATAACTGAATCATGAACAATATAAACTGAATCATGGAGGTTCTGGAATAACAAGACACATGTCCATGCCTTTTAAAGATGGACGGCACAAGGCCAATATAATAAGAGAAGAGTGACAATGGTCAACTCAGCAAAAGTGACAATGGCCAACGTAATAAGAGAAGAGTGACAATGGTCAACTCAATAAAAGAAGAGTGTCAGAGCCAACTCAAATAAAAAGACAAGTGGCATAACCAACTCAAATATAAGGACGAGTGGTAAAGCCAACTCAAATATAGAGATGAGTGGCAAAGCTAACTCAATAATGGATAAGGTAAGGGCAAGGCTTGTACCCATGGCTTCACATAAATTCAAAGAAATTCTCTTGTATTTGACATCATGTCATAATCCCAAAAGGACTAATAAATCAATTAATAGGATAATTTCAAAGAAACATATAAACATGGAATACATGATAATTCATATCGTAAAAGGCACGAAAAAGCCATAATTGATGGTGAAACATTTAATAACATAGAAGATTCAAATTGATGTATAAAAGGAATACATGTAAAGGCAATATCAAATTCATGAAAGCATGTATAGAAGCCAAGATAAACTAGTATGAAGACAGATAAAATACAGGAAGGCATGTAAAAGACAGGATAAATAAATCAACTTAAATTACTATAAGCTTAAAGGATAAAACCCTCACCTGATCTGATTATCTGATTGCCTAATACCAAATTATAGATTTAGTTATAGATTTTAAGACCCACCTGCACCCTAGTTCACATGATTAGGAATGAGTTAGATCTGCTAAATTCTGGTTCATACCCGTTATATGACATGGCCTTAACTATTTGATACTACACTAAAAGATTGGCCAAATTAACAAAATACAACAGGTCGATTAATGATTCACGGTCTCATCAATGAAAACCATTATCAAGTCAGCTTTTCATGTGCATTGTTTTCAATCACCTATCTAACTTGAATTTTCAAGTTAACTCGACTCGACTAGGTGAATCTTTTCCCACCTAACTATGGGAGGAAGTATTCTAGGAAGAGGAATGGGCTGTTCTTACCAAAAGGGGCTGAAAGTTCTCAACCGATGTCAGATGCGGACTGAAATCTCTCAGCAGAGATTCTTCCTTGTTGATAATCCATAGCTACCTTCTTTCCTCTTGTTTCCTTTCTTTCTTTCTTGTTCAACGGCAGCAAGCCTAGGGCGAACAGAGCTGCCGCTCGGCTAAAATCTCCCTCTCGGTTTCTCACTTTCCTTTTCTTCTCTTGTTTTGCTTTTCAGTAGGCTAGGTAGGGATTTTTATAAGGTTGTAGGATCTCTAGAAATTTCCTGTGAAACCTTTCGCAAATCGCTCTCGCAGTCCTGATTTTTTTTCTCGAACGTTGGTTTCTTACGCACAGTTTGTTGCGGTACTCGTTGTGGGGCCCATATCCCACATCTTTTGTGAAATCCACACCATCCATTGTCTTCTATTCGAAATTTTAGTTGGGAAGGGTTAATTTGGTCATCCTTTGATGTGGCCCATAAAATTTGTAGAGCCACCGTTCGACTTCCGTTTGAGCAGTTGAGAACCCCATCCTTCTTACTTCTTCAAATTTTATCACCTAGTCCTTGATAATACGGCCCGTGGGATTTAAATGGACGGTCCAGATCGAGTGTTTGGGGCGGGGTGATGGCCCACTAACATTGACCACAAGTCCTTGTTCTGCGTTCACAACGGGACGTCCTCCGCAGAGAGGACTCTCTCTCTTTGTGAAACACACGGGTTAGCCCCGTGTTAACGGTTTCCCAGTTCCGATGCATCGCTGCTGTATACGTCAGGTGAACATGCACCATATGTGGGGCCCATGATAGAATTTTTGGAGAAATCCACTCCTTCCATTGGATTCCCCTCATGATTCTGAGCTAGAATGACGTGGTAGAGATCGGGTTTGAGGTGGCCCACAAGGTCTTTCTTGGTGCCGTCTAATTTACGTTTGAATAGTTGGGAACCAACCTCGATACCCTTTTACAAATTCTCCACCTAGACCTTGATCAGTTGGTCTGTTAGAGTTCGATGGATGATTTGGATTGGTGCAACAGAGAGTCGTGATGTCCGTTTCTCCCACATCTCTGTCTTTTAAATCGTCCGCTGTCACAGCGAGTAAAAAGAAATCGGTTCATTTGTACGGCACCAATGAGTCCACTTCTGATGACCTTATGTGAGATCTACTCCGTTCATTATTTTCGAAGGGTCCTAATCGGTTATGGCCCCAAGTATTGGCCTGATCCAAGTTCTAGGTGGGCCACACCTCTAAGAAGTGTGTGAACTATTCACACCGTTAAAACCCATGCACGTCTCTGGAAGATTTGTAATTACACGTAAAATAATTTCTTATATATATTTTTTGCTGGAGTCTAGACTACTACTTGTAGTGGCATCATCCACTCTGTTCATTGTGTCAAACATACTCAATTAGGATAAGGGTTTGAAAATAAACAGATCCGTAAATCGGGTGGACCGCACAGTATGATTTAAGATCAATGGTGATATGTAATAGTATTGAATATTTACAATCTTACCATCCATTCTTCAACCAGCTTCCGACGTCCATTATGTCGAAGTGCAACACCCAAATTTCTTGAGATTTGTCGGGCATTCTGAAAAGGCCAAGCTATATGCCCTAGAGGGGGGGTGAATAGGGCAATGCCAAATAAAACTTAAAACAGCGGAATAATAAAAGAAATAAAGCACGATGTTGAATTAAAGTAATCTCAAAAGTCTAGAATTAAGAGAATGATACTATATTAGTTCTAAGGACAACCTTACACCAAAAACCAAAGGTTTAAGGTAGGACAACCTTATTTCTAGAACGTCCTTTGTATCTCAAACCAATGACAAATAAAAAGCAAGAAAACTAAAATAACTTGCAGAAATAAATCCTAAGTTATTACAACATTCTTCACACTTGCTTGAAATAAAATGATTACAACATTCATCCACAAAAACAATCCACAAAACTGAATGAATAAAGGAATGAAAGAATAAAGCACATCCACAACACAACGATATATAGTGGTTCGCCTGTGTGTACACCAACTGTTATCCAACAACCACACAGAATAGTACTCCACTCATAATATCCTCACACAGGGGATATAAGCATGCACTATCAAAATAGGTTTCACGGGTTTACCTAAAACCTTCACAATTGTGTCTTTTTATCACGGGCTTACACAATCCAAAAATCCACACAATCTGAGTTTTTTGGCTCTCCTCAGATAACCAAAATAATGAAATTTTTCTGGAAAATCTCAAACAAAATCAAAGAATGTAAATTACACAAATGTAAAATACTTGAATCTCCTTTTGAAGTAGCCCGGTAGAACCAATCGAAGTAGAAGTTCGATTCAACGTTCAAAGTCCAATACTCACTTTAAGAATGGTTCTAAGTCTAATTGATTTTAAATCAAAAGGGCTAGTTCTATTTGATTTTGAATCCAAGAAGAAGGAATATCAAAAATTCCCCTTTTCAAATAAGATTGGAATGTAGATCAAAATCAAATAATAAACAAGCTAGCAAAAAGAATATTAAATGAGTACAAAGTAGCTTAAAAATAAACACAAACTTATCTCAGAGTATAGCGTAAAGATTGCTTGAATTGAGTTGAATTGAATTGAAAAAATCTAAAGTTCGTGCTCAATTTATAGCCTGAAAAATCCCATCTACGACTGATCTTAGGATCCTAGGACTGGTCGTAGCTTCAAAGATTTTCAAAGATTTCCGCGAGATAAGGATTAGCTGTTCCACAACTGGTCCTGGATAGCCTACGACTGGTCGTGGGTCACCTACGACTGGTCGTGGGTCACCTACGACCGGTCATAGGACCCCCAGTTTAGTTGCTGGAGTTTGAGTCGTAGGGCTAATACTGGTCGTAAGATAAGTTGTACAGCTCACAGGACTGGTCGAAGGATGTCCAGGACTGGTTGTAGGACAACCAGAAAAGTTTAAAAATCTTCAACAACATAGGACTAGTCCTGAAAAACTTAAGACTGGTCGTAGCAGAACTAGGACTGGTCTTGAAGTCCCTAAGACTGGTCTTAGAACAGTCTGAACAAGCATATTAAAATATACGAATTATGTATCTAGAATGACCTACAGTAAAGCCCATCTTAAGGTCAATCTAAGGTCAAAAAAACCTTAAAAGTGAGATGGACATTGATAGACTATACACTTAGATGACCCTTAAGAGAAGCTTGAGAATTTACGAATATTGTTGTAGGCCTTCTCGAGCTTGATCCTTTCTTGAGTTGACAAAGTCTTCTTTTATACTTGTACTTGTTTGAATCTTGAACATGCATACTTGGAGACTTCTATTCTTGAATTCTTTATCCATGACTTGAAACTTTCTTCATTTAAGTTCTTGTCTTGAAATATGATGTCTTGAATCAATGAATAGTCATGAAACACAAGATATACAAGATGTAAATATAGGTTTTGGCACCATAAAATTTGACAACCAAAGGGATATGAAATCATAGCACTTACACATTCATCATTTTTCGTGTTCTTTCTATCGGTCAATTTTGGGCCTTGATCATTTACAAAAAACCAAGATGCCTTTTCAATGGCTAATATGCTTCATAATTTCAAAATAGTGTTTGTACATATCTAATTATCATGTTACCCGGTGGTTTAGACCTATAACTTGAGATCTTCATAATGGCTGCATTATCATAATATTCGGATGGCCCGTTTGGCGGATACAAATATGATAGAAGGTCAGATGACATGCTAAAAATGTAAAGACCTGATGGTTGGCATTCTAGTCATATATTTAAGTGATTGAACGGTTAGTTTTGTAAATGGATGGATGTGAATTGAATTTCTAGAGTGATTAGGGGTATGACCCGTATATGTTAGATTCGAGTGACTTATTCATATGTGTAAGTTCTTCCTATTATAATTCCAATGGTGAGTAAAGCATATTCATGTGGGGTGAATAAGATGAACGGGTCAGAATCTCGATCTGATAAGTGTACGGATGGATGTAGAGGCCAAGTAGTTGATTTACTATGATCTAATGTGTATGGTTAATTTTTGACAATTTGGCCCGATATAAAATTTCACATGAAATAGATCATGAGAACCATGTGAATTAGAATTCAGGGGCATAGGTCAATGGCATTTTCGTAATTATTGCTGATCTGTGAGTTTTGAGAAATCTAATGGCTTCACATGATTCTAGGCATGTTTCTAAGAAATTCTTATAAATGAATGCATATCTAAATCATTACGGATATGGGTTATTCATCATGCCCTTTGTGGGAAGGTACTTACGTCAAATCATGTGATGGATGGTCCTGCTTGGAAATCAACGGTCAGATGGCTTGATTTATGAATGAGGATCATTTCTAATGGTTGGGTTTGTGTCAGGGGAAGGATGTAAGGATAGGATAGTTGGATGGTTATTGTACATATGTTAATTTATAGGTAACGCTTGAGAACTTTCAATACTCAGGTATTGAAATGTTCGGGGCGTTGCATCGTTGTTGCCTCATATTCAAGTCCCTTTGTGTGAATATATACCTGAGGCTCTTGTGGTCATAAAAGAGATCAAACTCCTCTCCATAGAGGTAATGTCTCCAGAGCTTTAATGCAAAGATGATGGCCGCTAACTCTAGGTCATGCGTAGGGTAGTTTTCCTCATGTTTCCTCAACTGTCGTGATGCATAAGCAATACCCTGTCCTTCTGCATCAGAACATAACCCAAACCAACACGTGATGCGTCGGTGTATATGGTATACTTGACCCCTTGCTCTGACAATACTAGCACAGGGATGGACGTCAGCTTATCCTTCAGCTCCTGGAAAGCTACTTCTGCCCTCTCATTCCAGGCAAACTTGAGATCCTTCCGAGTCAGTTGAGACAACGGTCTGGCTATTTTGGAAAAATCCCTGATGAACTGATGGTAGTAGCCTGTCAGGTCAAGAAAACTCCTTACTTCAATAACCGAGCCAGGCTGCTCCCAGTCCTGAACTGCAACTACCTTAGCAAGGTCCACTGCTATCCCTTCCTTGGACACCACATGTCCTAGGAACTTGATTTCTTCCTTTCAGAAGTCGCACTTCTTGTACTGTGCAAACAACTGGTTCTTCCTAAGAGTATCAAGGACTGCTCACAGGTGTTCCTCATGCTCCTCCCAACTCTTAGAGTATATTAGGATGTCATCTATAAATACAATGACGAATCAGAATAGATACGGCCGAAACACCCGGTTCATTAAGTCCATGAATACGGCCAGTGCGTTCGTGAGTCCAAATGACATCACAAGGAACTCATAATGCCCAAAACTGGTCCAAAAAGTTATTTTCTGCACGTCCTCATCCTTGACGCACAACTGGTGATACCATGACTGCAAATCGATCTTGGTGAAGTACTGCGCTCCCTTCAACTGATCAAATAGGTCATCAATCCTGGACAAAGGATACTTGTTCTTCACCTTCGCTTGGTTTAACCTGCGATAATCAATACACAATCGTAGAGATCTATCCTTCTTCTTCACAAACAACGCAGGTGCTCCCCATGGAGACACGCTACGTCGTATGAAGCCTGCATTCAACAGATCATCAATTTATTTTCTCAGTTCCTCCATCTCACACGGAGGCATGCGATACGTTGGCAGTGAAATGGGCATCACACCAAGCGCTAGATCGATGGAAAAATCAATCTCACACTAAGGAGGTAGCAGGTATCTTAATGAACACGTCTTTAAAATCCCAAACTACTGGCATGTTCCCAAGTGTTGGCCATCATCATTCTTCAGTGAGGAAGCTAATAAAGAACTCAAAAAGGGCAACTGACTTGCACAGAAAATGTAAAAGCCGTGCCCTCAGGCCCGTGAGTTGTCACTAGTAGGATCTCGCAGTCGATCTCGACCCTCATTTCAGTAAGCCAATCCATGCTAAGGATGACGTCGAAATAGTATATCTTGGTGACGATTAGGTCAATGCATATTGTCCTACTCCCTAGATCTATCAAGCAATCCTCACACATCTTGGTGGCATCTGTAAAATTTTCTGGGGCTGCAATAACTCTCACCCCAACTATCGGGGTCGTATTCAGCCCTAAGCGCTTGACTGTAGAAAATGATACAACTAAAATATTGGACCCAGTATCCACCAACAAAAATACTGGGCTACCTTGGATGTGGGCAGTGACCTTGAAAGCTAGAGGCATTGTAGCTACTGAATCAAACACCTCCGCTGTAAGAGTATGTACAACCGCTTGCTGAGAACGGTTGGGCTGCAGTACCATGGTCACTGAGGCGGCCTGAATCTCGGTGCAAGCGGCCAAATTGATGGATGTGCTGGTGATAACCATAGAGGTAGAGTTACAATCATCTGAGGAAGTTGGCGGCGGTAGAGGTGCACCCTTATCCTGCATGCAGCACAGGATAACCTTTAAGGTGCGAGACACCTTCTTGAATTTTTATTTCACGAAGGCCTGGGTCTCACCAACCTCTTGTCGCAGGGCAGCCTCGCCCTTCTCAAGTCAAGCCAAGCGGGCTTCCATAGCAACCCGATCACTGTCACGCCCCTGTGAAGTAGGAGGAGAGCCCTCATCAGTGTCTTGGGCCTCCTCTTCCTCTCCTTCTTGCCCTTCTTCTATCTCATCCCCACTTTCTCCATCAGTCTCTTCCTCTTCGTTCTCCATCTCATCTTCACTCTCGTCGAGTCGGGCTTGACACTGTCGTAGCCCAATCTCCATGTTGTTGAGAGTAGTATTGTTAATGAAATGGATCGCCATAAGAATTTTTGCACCAAGTCTGTAGCTGAATTCGCACGCTAGCTTACATATCAGTCGGACGAATGGGAGTGAAATGGTCCTCCTAGTAGAGCGTGCAGTCAGAACTATCTCTCGTAGGATGAAGGTCGGCAGACACAAGTTGTCTCGCTGCCCAGCATGGTACAAGAAGTCCACCATCAAGCGCATACACTTGTTGTGATTGCTCCACCTGGGGTATACATTGTACGTGAAGATGTGGTGGAGCAGGCAAAAATCGTTGGTCATTTTGGACGCTAGGAGGCTATTATTTGAATTTCAGTGGACCAGTTGGCTATAAAGGAATCGCATACGGTGGTCCCTTTTGCGAGCACTTGAAATATTCTTCTCACTAGCATGGACCTCACCAAGCGGCATTCCCATGACTCAAGCTATCAAGCCAACATTAACTATGAGGTCTCGCCTTCCCACAGGAAATTTGAACTGTAAAGGCTCCAGCGTCGCCTCCTGGATATGCGCGTAAAAGGCTCAAAAAGTGTTCACATATACCAGAGTCTTACCCTCAAATATAGGACCCCACCCGGCATCCACCAGGCGGTCCATCACTAGATATTACCCAAAGATCCTCTCGTCCACATGTGCTTTAAAAAGGACCCTACGGCCCTCAAACCTTCCATGAGATAACTTTGCCAACAAAGCCCTTTCAAGGGGAGCTTGGGGATCGAGATCCCTCTTTGTCCTTATCTCCCGATCGACGCTCACACTTGCGGCGGCGCCTGTCTGCCTCCTTGATCAAGTAGGGCGACTAGGCCCGATTTTATCCATAGAAGCCCTCTTCTTCCCCATAAGAGAAAGAAGCATGGAAATGGAGAAAATGGCCATTACAAGCTTGAAAAGAGCCATTGGAGCTAAATAAGGTGGAGGGATAGGATGAGTTATTAACTTTGAGCCAAAAACTGGCCGTTTCGGTCCAACGGAGCTGTTCTGGAGGCCCCTTTTCTAATGCGGTAGGACTTAAGCTTCTTGACATTGGATCTAGGTTAGGTTAAGATCTTGGCCCGATCAGATCAGTGGATCAGCCGCGAGGGACCAGTTTCAGTTCAACAGTCACCGGTAATCAATCAGGGCCACAAGTACATTGACATGTGTTGAAAACTTTCTCTGATCTGAGGGTATAATTGGGTCAAAATATAATGGTATGAATCCTTAAATTCAGCCTGCAAGTAAACGACTCAATTCATTTAAGTTTCAATTTATTTCCTAAAGATATTCGCGTTTCTCACATACTTTACTCTGGGCTCAAGTTGTGCGCTTCTGGATACCTTTAGGACTTGATTTCTGAGATGGTTGTCAAGTTCAGCAAGGCGGTCATAATCGTATAGTTTTGGAATAATCAGACTTTCGATATGCGATCCAGGTTCGATATAGAGTTTCATAATGCTCCCGAGAGTAATTGGGTTTTAAGATGGATCCTAAGTTTTTAGGTAATATAGCGTTAATGGTTCTACCCAGTTTGGGTCTTATAGATTGTATTTAAAGTGATTAGTGTTAATTTCATAGATAACTTAGTTTAGCACTTAGTTAATTCTTTTCTAATTTTTAAAAGATTTGGTCCTTAGTGATTTCTACTTGAGGTAGTACTCGAGTCTTTGTAAATATTTTTTCGAGATGTTACACAGATCTATATTGCGTACTCTGATATTGTATGACTCATGGACTTGTTAGTATTTTCGCTTACTCTGTTATCATATGATTCATGATCTTGCCAATACTTTCGATATTGTATGATTATGGCATTGCATTGAATACTTGGCACTTATCTTGTGCACACACTTACACCACCCTCTAAGCTTTCTATAAGCTTATGCATGAAAGATACGTGCAGGTGGCGTTAGGCTGCAGCAGCGTTGAGCTGAGAGCATGCAGCTATCTTCCGGAGTTTTGATTTTGGACATATGTATTTTCCTTTCAGCATTGTATTCAAATGTTTATATTAGTGGATATTTGATGATGATGTTGCCTTTATGATTTGGCTATACTTGTGGTTATGCTTCTTATGAGACAAATGTACATTAGAAAATCCTCCTTATAGGATCTCAGGATCAGACCCTAGCATATGGACACTGGGAGCTGAGAATGGGGTACTACAGAGGCTGTCAACACCAGATTCTGTAATCAAAAATTTTTTGAGCCCAATTTCTAGGTTTGGGGCATGATCGTTTTAGTTTCAATCATGTGTATGGTTAAGTAAACCACTTAACTATGGCTAAGAGGTGAAGCTTATAGCATGTCGGGATGATTTTCTTTCTTTGATTCTTATTTTTCTTGAACCTCAATAATTTCTAGTTTGAATTTAAGGAATATTTTTAGTTTTCATGATTTATTGTGACTCAAATTACAATAGATGTTGTGATAGCTATTAATGTAATTTTTCGACGGACCCTCCCTGGTTAACCCTTCAATGCCTGCATAGATGGAAACAAGAGATAAAGGAGACCCTCCAATACCTAAGTCAGAACTTTGCAGTCTTTTGTAGGGTAGGATCTCTTTGGAAAAGAGTCACCAATCGAGTATTGGGGTATGGACATGCGTACCTTGCATTGGTTGGGGATACCTCTATTTACAGGGGAAGGAAGATGGTAGTGGAAGGAGTCTTTCCTAACACGTTGGAGACGAATCTTTTCTGGATCTAGGATCTTTGCGGCATTACCGCGATCTTGAGGTTCCCAGGATCTGATCCGATCCTCCGAAGATCTTAGGAGAGATCTCCAAGGCATTAGAAAGATCCCTGGACTATTGGTCCGGGAGTAGATCATTTGTCGATCTTTACACAGAGTCAGCATTTGCCTTCTCTCAGAGGTCACCCCGTATTGTAACCAACCTCTGGTTGAGCTATGATCGAGCTCTAGCCGAGCTTCAACCGAACTATGATAGAGCTATAGCTAAGTTATGGCCGACCTATAGGTTAGGTCGGCAATTAGCTATTTAAGTGGACTTACAGTTGTATCCTCTTTGAGTGTCTTTACGGTTGCACCAACCTCCTAGAAGGTTGGCCTGTTTTTAGACATAATCACACCTTAGGGGCCGGAGCTCAAAGGGCCCATGCTGGTTAGTAGACTTGGTCCATTCCATAAGTCAAACTAGTGACTTAACTATTTTTCACCCAACAAAAAGCCCCCCTTACTTTTTGAGCTGACTTGCAGTGGCTTAGAAAGTACTCGGCGTGCTTGTTCACATAAAAATCTTCGCAAGCCCAAGGTGAATCAATGGGCTCAATGAGACCTTCAGCCAGAAGGCCAGCAAGTTCATCATTTGCAAGTTTCAAATGGTCAGGATTCATTCCTTGATGACTTGCTTTTGTAGGAGTGACCACCACTTGCTGTTTGAACGGGAGGTTTACAAAGAACTCAGAGCGAGTCCAAAGGGGAGAAGGGTGTTTTTTGGAAAACTCAGAATGGGAATTGGTACAACATTGTTTAATAAGGAGGTTTTTAATGTTGAGGATGGGTTCCTAAGGCAGTTTAGAACGGGATCGGGTCGAGTTTTTGAGTCATAAATGCCAGGTATGGCGGCTAGCACGGTGCTCGAGGTGTGTCAGTCATTATGCATGGTGTGTTGTCCCGTAGTTCGAGGTCATGTGGGGTGCCAAGCTGCCATTTCGGTGACAGGCGAATGAGGGCACGACACATGGCTCATTACTCGACATTGGGGTCGAGTAATGCATGGGGTCATGCCATGTGTCAGCAGGGGTAGTCGGAAGGACATGCGTACAGCCCAACATTGATGGGTGTACTCAAATGATGCCACGTGGCTTCCCTATATAAGGGAAGCCCTAACCCATTCATCACCCTTTATTTGCATTTCGCCCTTTGCGTCTAGTCGTCTTCCCTAGCGTTGAGAGGCGACTTCCAGCGACTATAATTACCGGCATTCGGAAGCCTGTTTCTTCTTCAATGAGCTCTAAACTCTTGCCCCCTCCTTTCTTTTTCCCCTTTTAATCAAAGATTATCAACAATTATAAAAATCTACAATGTCGGATTCTCTTAGTTCACAGGAGGGGGCCTTCGACGGCGACAGTGGGGCCATTAGCCTTCGGGTGATGTTGAGCCCACCGTCGTCGTTGGTGATGATGGTAAACGTTAAGTTCTTGACATCACGGGCGTTAAAGCGATCCTCGGCTGAGAGGTCGGTTAATGCCGAACATGACCCTTCTGGTGAAGATGACCCGGAAGAATCTGCCGGGGAGGAGGGTCTAAGGGGTCCATTACCCTCAATCATCACAGAGGAGTAACTGACTTAGATCAGACTCAGATATCAAATCCTCGAGTAAATAGTCCTTTGGATTCCCTCACCAAATGAGCTCCTGAACCGACCTCGAAAGGGAGCTATCATAATCTTCCAGGTTGACCTTCAATGCGGCCTACGGCTTCCTTTACAAGGTCTGGTGAGGCGTTTGCTTGCCCTCCCAAATCTGGCCCTGGGACAGATGATTCCCAATGGACAGAGGGCTCTAATCAGCTGCGTAGTACTGTGGTCTGGGCTAGAGCAGCCCAAGCTAACTGTTGAGGAGTTTCTCCATCTCTACCAACTGAAGCCGAACAAGTTACAACCCGGCTAGTACTATCTCTCCGCTTGGCAGGGGACAGGAGGGGGCCTTATTACCGATCCTCCATTGTCTAACAAGAACTGGAGGGAAAAGTGGTTATGGGATTTTGGATGCTGGGAGGTAGTTGACCTACCTTTGGCCTCAAACCAACATTGGCTCTCCACAGCATTTTTCGACCCAGGTAAGTTTTCCCCATATGTAGTCATCTTTCAGCCCATCCTTGATTGGTTGGTCTTCGAAGTTGCTTAACCTTTTGGCTCATGTCTTCTGTGGCAGTTATCCCCAAACATCCTCTGTTGCTCGATAGCAGGTCGCTTGCTCAAATTAGAGGAGCGAAAGAGCTAGAGGAGGAGAGAAGGTCTTGGAGAGTACTTCTCCAACCTAAGCTACTTCTTAAGTCGGGCTTGGACCTCGCCTTCACCGGTAAGAACCTCGGTAAGAATTATGGCCGAGCTTCGGAACTTAAAAATCTTTGTAGGTTTTCTGAACTGATTTCCTTCATGTTTTTTATGCAGAGATGCGTGAGGCTCATCCCCTGCTCAGGCCTCCCTCCAAGCTTCAAGCGCCCTCCTAGGAGGAGCTAGGGGTGCCGAAGAGGAAGAGGCAGAAGAACTCTAAGAGTAAGGGGAAGGTCGGAACCTCTTACCCTGTCATGATGGAGGTGAAAAGAGAAGGAATGGGGTGGAGTCCTCCCCCAAGGCCACTAGAACGGTGGGGACAACTGTTACTGTTAAGGCGCAAGATGCTCCTGAGCTTTCCACGGAAGCTCGATCTACAAGGGCAGAGGAGATAGCTCGCCCTTCTAGAGATCAAGAGGATCGGGGTAAGAGTAGAGGTGGGCATCGGATTGCGTCCAACCCAATTCAATCCAAAATCTAGCTAGGCTGACCCGAACCCGATCCGATCCGGGACCGAGTCCGAGACATATAATTCAATCTGATTCGACACACGGTTGGCTTAACCTAAACTGAGTCCGACTCAATCAAGGAAACCGAGTTGGATAGGGTTGGGTGTGATTCGGATTAACTTTTTTAATGGTGAAAATCATTATCCTCGTTGCTATTTTCGATGTGGTCCATTTGAGCTTTAGATATGATTCATTTTTTTGTCAAATGATCTAAGATGATCACGAAAAATGGATAAATGGTATGAATATAATAAATACATCATTGTGGGGCCCATGTAATGTTGATATCATTTGAGTCGTTCGTATAACTTGGAGCTCAAGGCGTTACAGCTGTGAACGTGTTATGCACGACAGCTGTAACGTGTTGTGTACGAAAGCATTGACGTTAACAAGTTCTATAGGTCTAATCATGGGATATGTGTTATATCCAAACCGTCCATCCATTTAGCGAGCTCATTTTAAGGCTTGAGATGAAAAATAAGATAGATCTGACTGTCAAGTGGACCACACCAAAAAAATCATTCTCAGCTGCTATTTGTGGTGTCGTCCAGATGATCTTTGGATATGATTTAGTTTTTGGATAATACTCTATAATGATCTCTAAAACTATATGAACAGTGTAGATATAATAAATACATCACTGTGGGGCCCATATAATTTTGATCTCCCTTGAACCGTTCGTACAACTCGGAGCACGAGGAGCATAAGTGCTCGCCTTCACACGACATGTGCCTACAATTATAGGCCTATAGCTTACGACAGCAGGACACGGATTGCGAACTACCCCCTCCCGTCCCTAGCTTCGAATGAGCAGTTCTGTGGGTAGGCCCACCGTGATGTATTTGTACATCCAAACCATCTATCTCTTTTCTCAAATTATTTTAAGGCATCAAACTAAAAATTAGGCAGATCCAATAATCAAATGAACCACATGAAGGAATATTTCTTACTATGGTACACTAAGGAATATTTCTTATTATGTTGAGTAAACTCTGTTAGGGCCCACCGTGAATGCATTTGGTTTATCCACGCTGTCCATTCATTTATCCAAATCATTTTAGTGGTTGAACCTAAAATTGATGCATATCTAAAGCTCAAGTGGACCATACCACAGGAAAAAGGTAGAATTGTCGATAAGAAACACTCTGGATTAGGTCAGATCAGATCGGTCCAGATTCATTCAGATCAGGTTTTCGGATCAAATCAGTCCGAATTCATTCAGATCGGGTTTTCGGATCGGATCGGTCCGGAGTGACCACGACCCAATCTCAAACTGAAAAAAGTCGGATTTGAATGGCCCTACCCATCCGCACCGATCCAAGCCGTCAGTTCGGTTTGGAACGGGTCGGATCCACCGAATCAGGTTAGATATGCCTAGCTCTAGGTAGGAGTCTCCATCGAACTCTCGAGGATATCTTTCCTTGCGCGGAGCAGCACGTGCCTGATGAGGAGTTTATCAATTTGTTTGACTCCCCAACGGAACCGGTCTTGGAATACGCAATGACAAGCCTCCTTCGGGTATGTATGTCTTCTAAAGCTAGGTTAATATAGGTTTTTTGTTGCTCATCTTTCACCTATCCTTTCTGTCTTACAGCTCGCCCCGCGCACTCTGAAGGCATGTGTTGAGTTTGCTAAGTTGCAGGAGCAAGTCAGTAAGACTAGCTAAAAGCTCGCCCTATCAAAAACTTGGGCATTGACTATGGAGGCTGAGTTAGAGGCTGCAAGGAAGCTTCTTGTGGAAGCTTCTATGAAAGAGGCCGAGCTGACAGCGAGGCTTGAGGAAGCTGGGATGAAGCTCAGGGAGTCGAGGAAGAAGCTAGTGGAGACCGAGGTGAAGCTTAAGAAGCTAAAGGCGACAACTCGAGCTGCTCTTGCTCATGCTCGGGAGGAAGCCGTTAAGGTGTTCGAGTCTTCCCAAGCGTACATGGAGGGCAGAAATGCCCTCTACCACCAAGGCTGCACCAAGTGCGTCAAGGTCATGAAGGAGACCTTTCCAGAGCTAGATCTTTGTGGCTTTAACGAGTCTAAATCTAGCTCTGACGCATCGAGTGATGAAGCTGCTCCTGAGCAGTCCCCCAAGGCCTGAGGATTGGCTAATTTTGCATAGCAGTATTTTCTTGGCTTTACAATACCTTTCCTTGGCCTGAAAATACCTTCCCTTTCTTTTTTGTTAATGTCGACTGCTGTAAATGTGCCCTCAGGGGCTTGACTGATGTAAACACGCCCTTCGGGGTTTTATCAATGAAAACTTCTCTTTTTTGGAACGATCTTCCTTGTTGCAGAGATTTTTCTTTTTATTTTAAGTTTAGTAAATCGCCCTCAATTCCAAACTAGTAGATTAGGATTGAGTCAAATTGGTCATACGCAGGTTGGATCCGGTAAGTAAGACTTAGGTCGAATCTTGGTCAGATTTGACAGGTTGGATATAGTTAGGTCCTTAAGTGGATCTTGGTTGGATTCGACTAGTTAGAACTTGGTCGAACATTGATCGGCCATAGGGCTAACCTTTGATTGGTTCTAACAAAAATAGTAGATAGAGTAGAAATCATGTTGAAACAGAGCTTTATTAACTTTGATCGATAGATAATAAACTTCACGCTAATCAGCTAAGGATAATAGATCTTGAGGTGTTCAGCATTCCAGGTATGTGGCAAGAGTTGACCGTCTAGTTCTCCAATCGGTATGAGCCAGGTCAGCTAATACTTATCACTATGTAAGGTCCTTCCCAGTTTAGGCCTAATGTTCCCAACCCCAGTTCCTTGGTATTTTAGAAGGTCCTTCGTAGAACTAAGTCGCGGCTCAAAACCTTCTAACTTTTACTCTAGCATTGTAGAGACGCGTTACTTGCTGCTAATGAACGACAGTTCGGACTCGAGCTTGTTCTCTCCTTTCTTCGAGAAGATCGAGACTCAGAGCCATTGGTTCGGTATTAACTTGTTTGTTGAAATATTCCATTCGAACCATAGGTAGTCCGATTTCTACAAGGGTGACTGCTTCTGCTCTGTATGCTAGGGAAAAGGGGGATTCCCCGATGGCTGTTCAGGCAGTAGTCTGGTATGCCCAAAGGACCTTAAGGAGTTCCTCAACCCATGCCCCTTTGGCATTCTCGAGCTTAATTTGGAGGTGATGCTTGATAATTTTGTTGACTGCCTTGACCTGTCCATTTGCCGGTGGATGTCGTGACGAGGAATAGATGTTGCGTATTCTGAGGTTATCGCACATCCCCTAGAAGTACTTGTTATCGAACTGCTTCCCATTGTTAGAGATGATGGTCTAAGGAATTCTAAATCTGTATATTATGTTTTTTCAGACGAAGTTTGTGATCTTCTGCTCAGTTATCTTCACTAATAGTTCGGCTTCAGCTCACTTCATGAAGTAGTTAACCGCCACAGTGGCAAACTTGGTCTGACCTTTTCCAGTTAGGAAAGGACCAATGATGTCGATTCTCCATTCGGCAAACGGCCACGGTCCAGTCATCGGGGTGAGCTTTTCAGGTGGCTATCGAGGTATGTTCATGAAGTGTTGGCACTTGTCACACTTCTGAGTGAATTGCCGAGCATCAGTTTGGATTGTCCGCTAGTAATAACCCTATCGGATCACTTTATGGGCCAAGGCTCTACCTCCAGAGTGATTTTCACAGATTCCCTCATGGATCTCCCTTAAGACGTATTCTACTTCTTTCGGTCGAAGGCACATGAGGTAGGGAAGATAGAAACCTTTCTTGAAGAGGATGTCCTTGAGTATGGTGTATCGGGCAGCTTTAGTTCGCAACCAGCGTGCCTCTATTCAATCCTTGGGTAACTTATTCTCTTTAAGATAGTCGATGATTGGATCCATCCAAGTTGGTCCCGAGCTTACTGGAAGTATTACAGCTAGATCGGCCTCGTCGATGCCAGGTCTCACAAGGAACTCTATTGGGACGGATCTCAGAATGTCGTCCTTGTCTGTAGTGGCTAGCTTTGCCAACATGTCAGCTTTAAAATTCTTGGCCCGAGGGATTAGGGCTACAATACATTTGTGAAATTTTTTGATCAATTTGTTGGCCTTCCGGAGATATGTTTTTAAGCATTCCTTCTTAGCATGGTATGCTTCAGCTATTTGATTAACGACCAATTGGGAGTCCCTGAAGACTTCAAGATACTGTTCTCCCATGTTGGCTGCCAATTTAAGTCCAAGGAGCAAAGCTTCGTATTCCGTTGTATTGTTGGAGGCTTGATATTTAAATTGTAAGGCATATTGCATGCATGTATGGGCTGGGATTTTCAGGACTATCCCTGCCCCACTTACCTTAGAATTGGATGAGCCATCAAGTAGAGTGTTCACCTGGGCAGGTTGGGAATATCCTGGGAGTCAGACGGTGCGGCAGATGGTGGGTCGAATGTTACACCCGGGGCGAGCTCCAGCCTAAGTAGGTCAGCGGATAACTTAGGTGTAGGAGTTAGCTTAACTATAAAGTCAGCCATTGCCTGGCCTTTGATGGCTGCTCGGGGTTGATATTTGATGTCAAACTCACTTAATTTGATGGCCCACTTGGTTAGTCGTTCGGGTTTTTTGAGTACTAGACGTAGTGGTTATTTAGTGAAGACGATGATGGTGTGAGCTTGGAAGTACGGCCGCAATCATCGAGAGGAGACAACTAGAGCCAATGTTAGTTTTTCTAAGGTTGGATATCTTATCTCGGTAGAAACTAGACTTTGCTGATATAGTATATCGAGAGTTATTTTCCCTCATCTTCCCTAACTAAAGCTGAGCTAACTACTACATCAAAAATAACCAAGTATAACAATAGGGATTCTCCCTGCTCGGGTTTGTAGAGCAATGGGGGTGACCCTAGATATTGCGTGAGCTATTGGAAGGCCATCTCGAATTCTTCTATCCAATCTACTACTTGTTTCCCCTTCAATTGTTTGAAGAAAGGGAGACACTTGTCTGTAGCTCGGGACACAAAGCAATTGAGGGCAGTGGTCCTTCCCATGAGATGTTGAACATCTTTGGCCTTTTTTGGCGATTGCATATCAAGAAGAGCCTTGATCTTCTCGAGGTTCGCTTTAATTCCATGTTGGCTAACCAAGAAGCCGATGAACTTTCCCAAGCTAACCCCGAATGCACATTTGCTTGGGTTTAGATTCATTTGGTACTTGTGAAGGATGAGGAACATTTCCTTCAGGTTAGCGATATGATTTATAGCTTTGATGCTCTTGACGAGCATGTCATAGATATAAACTTTCATCATTCACCCTATTTGTTGGGCGAACATCTTATTGACCAATTGCTAATAAGTGATACCTGCATTTTTCAATCCAAAAGGCATGACTCGGTAACAATAAAGCTCTTTGTCAGTGACAAAGGCAGTTTTTGTTTTACCATCTGGATGCATTACAATTTGATTATAACCGGTGTATGCATCCATGAAACTTAATAGCTTGTGCCCAGTCGTGTTGTTGACCAGTTGGTCGATCTAAGGGAGAGGAAAGCTATCTTTGGGACAGGCCTTATTCAAGTCTGTATAGTCCACACAGACCCGTTACTTTCCATTTACTTTCCTTACCAACATGATGTTGGCTATCCAATTTGGACAGTAAACCTCCTCAATGAACCTGGCCTTGAGGAGTTTGTCGACTTCTTCGCCGATCATTACGTATCTTTCTGCACCAAGCGCTCGGTGCTTCTGTCGAATTGGTCGGTGTGAAGGGTCGACGTTCAACCGGTGTACAATGGTCTTGGAGTTGATGTCGGGCATATTTTCATGAGACCATACGAAGACGTCCACATAACGTCGAAGGAGAGTTATCATGTTGTCCCGTAATGGTGCCGTTAGGGACGACCTAATTTGGATGGTTCGAAAAGGAACGAATTCGTTCAGTGGGATTGGAACGAGGTTTTCCATCGAACGACCTCTCTCGTCAGAGTCCTCTCGTGGATCCAGAGAGGTGTCAGTCACTGTCTGATCTCCAAGAGGACCTAGAGAAATGATCATCATTATTTATAACAGAGCTTTAAGCGCCATTGCATAGCACTGTCGAGTGTCGTGTTGGTCTCCCTTCACTGACCCGACCCCTTGCTCAGTAGGAAACTTCATGGCTAGTTGGTAGGTCGAAACCACAGCTCGCAAGGCATTCAAGGATGGTCAGCCAAGGATCGCATTATAAACTGACGAACAATCTACCACCAAGAAGTTGATCATTTTGGTGGTTTGGTTCTGGCTATCTTCGGCCATAAGCAGGAGCTAAATTGCTCCTTCGGGGATGACCTTACCACCAAAGAAGCCGAGTAATGGGGTTTTAACCGGCCGAAATAAAGATCAACCAACTCTTATTTTGTTAAAAGCTTAGGCGAAGAGAACATCATCGGAAGACCCAGTGTCAATGAGGATTCAAAACACCTTTCGATTGGCTATGGTCAGGGTGACCACAATGTTCACTACCCCAAGTATAGGGTTGCGATGTAGTAATAATCTCGATAAGACCGAGTTCAAATCCACAGGGACTGAACCTTATATGTATTCTGAAAGTAACTAGAACTAGAAATAGAAGAAGATGTAATCTAAATCAGAAAAATTAAGAGAGTAATGGTGAATAGATTAACTAAAAACTAATAAATCTAAAGGTGAAAAATTAGGGTGCTAAGGATCCACTTGTAAAAATCAGGGAGATCTAGGCTTGATTTATAAACACAACTGGATTTAGAGTCTCATCTTCATCCAGTTGGAAGATAATTCATTAAAATCCATAGTTGAACTTCCTTCAATCTAGTTTTCAAGAGATAAGATGTAAGACCCATATCCTAGCCCGTACTGTTCCGTAGGCTTCCGCAATCCTTCCAGTCAAATTTCGGGCACCCACGATCTGTTATCGGCAGTTGTACGCAACATTGATTCATGTCCCGTATTCCAGAGTAAGCTCAACCTGAGACTTGTACCCTAGCGACGGCGCCGTCGTCGCAGTTTCGATGCCGCATAGTACGCACCGAGGCGATACCCAAGTCAGGAGATGTGAGCCTGCATTCAGTTGGAGGAAAACATTGCGCATTGCAATTCTAAGAGAATCTCTACGAAACATTACATCAATCCATCAATCAATCAAAGTACATAACCCATTAATTTAAGTACTATATCCCATCCCCAAGTACACAACACCATCCCCAAAGTCAACCTTACCATCCCATCTCTTACACACACATCCATCACCCATCACTCACCTTTTCACCCATCACCTCTCTCTCTCTCATTTTCAAACTCCATCTCTCTAAGCAACCCACGTCCATGGCTTCCAAGAGGAGAAGTTAGTGTGGCTCACCTTCCTAACTCCCATCTCCACCATCCATGATCCATCTCAACCGTTGAGGTTCGTCCATTGGAGCTCCAGGATGCGTTGATGAAAGAAGAAGTCCAAGAAGAAGCATAGGTGAGTGATGTTATTTGGATTTGATGATTTGAGGGCCCACATATGGTAGGACCCATCTTGATGTATGCATTGAATAAGGGAGGGCCCATTAGTGGCGGGGTCCCCACTTCACGTTTCTCTCTCTCTCTCTCTCTCTCTCTCTCTCTCTCTCTCTCTCTCTCTCTTCTTGGATGGTGTTGATGCATATGGCCCACCTGATCAGTAAATCCATGCCGTCCAATTCATTCACATGAACCCCACCTTGATGAATGTGTATCATATTTATGCGATCCATTTTGAGAGATCATTAGGGCATGGGCCCAATTTTGGACAGTCCAGCTGCAAGGGGTGGTTGGCTGCTGGCCCACCTTCCTGAATCTGATTGGGCCACACCACCCACTTGAATTGGTGGAAGAATGAGGTCGGCCCACCTCTTGGGTGGCCACGTCACTGTGGGACCCACTATGATATATGGGTTTTATTGACACCGCCCCACAAGGCCGGCCCAAACTCAGGCAGATCTCAACTCTATTGGACTGACGTCCAGCAGGTTGTGGGCCTGCTACGTCGTATGTGTTGTACCTACTCCATCCATCTTTTTTGTTGTTGCCCATCTGAACAGGTCCCACCCTTCTTCTGGACCATCTACAAGTGGGGCCCACCATATGCAAGTGTTTCATCCATGCAGCCTACCTGTTTACCATCCAGTAGGGGCCTGAACAGGCCCTTTTGATGTTATGTGAGGCCCTCCGTGCGTCTTATCCAGACCGTCCATCTGTTGCTACAGCAGTAACGTCAGCAAATTCCATGGGTCTGATAATGAGGAATGCGTTATATCCTACCGTCCAATTGTTTTGGATGTGGGCCCACCTCACATGTGTGGCACGTGTGGGGGTGGGACCACTTTGATGTACGTGTCTTACACCCCTGCCGACCCTGATGTGAGTGTTTTATCATCACCGTCCAGTAATGGATGGTGGGATTCACACCATGATATATATATATATATATATATATATATATATATATATATATATATATAAAATTTGTGCTGACCATCCTTGCAGGGCCCACCTGACGTGGGATATCCACACCGTCCATTGAAGGTGGGACTCCACCGTGATGTACCTATTTTCTTCACGTTGTCTGTCCGTGGGATGGCCCATCACGTGGGACCCAACTGCATGTGTTTTATCCACACCGACGCGGCCAGCAATGAAGTGTGAACTGACAATGGGGGTGTACTAGCCAGCTGCAACAAAATAGAATAAAATATAAAATTTCATTATAATACCTAATATTATATTATTAGGTTATTGGGAGGGTGGCCCATCACGTGGGACCCACCTCATGTGTTCATGTATTTCATCCTCACCGTCCTTGGACCGTGGGACCCACTCCACACGTGTGACACGTGTGGAGGTGGGGCCATCTTGATGTATGCATTCTACTTTCACACCATCCATCTGGACAGTGTGGTGTAAAGCCCACCATGATGTATTATATATACATGTTGTCCATCTATTTGCAGGATGTAGGACCCACCCCACACGTGATGCACGTGTGAGGGTGGGGCCCACCTTAATGATATATTGTATATTCCCACTGTCCACTTAGAGAGTGTGGCAGGTCATGAGGTATGTGTTGTACCTAAATTGTCCATCCGTGTGGGTCCCACCTTGGTATATCTGTTGTGCACGTGGACCCCACGTGATGTATATATTTTATATCTCCACCATCCACTGTCTAGACGGTGGAAAACCCACCTTAATGTATTTATTTCATATCCACACCGTCTGCTAGATTGGGACGGTGGGACGCCAGCTGTGATGTATGTGTTCTATACACGCCGTCCATATGTTTTGGAAAGCACATGTGGAGGTGGACCCCACTTTTATGTATTCGATACCCATACCGTTTATCTGGACAATGTGTCATGGGACGCACCGTGATGTATGAACTGTATATCTATGTCGTCCATTTGTGCGACCCGCAATGATGCAATTGTGGCCCATTGATGAGGCCCAAAGTGGTGTATTCGTGATCCATTTGGCAAGGCCCATATATTGCAGCCCATTGCGATGTATATGAGGCCTGTTAGTGCAGCCCATTGATGTAGCCCACTTTGATGTATTTTGTGGCCCATTCGAGAGGCCCACTTTAATATACTTGTGGCCCATCAAAATCCATCTGTGAGGCCCACCTTGATATATTTGTAGCCCATCTATGAAGCCCATTAGTGCGGCCCATTGATGTAGCCCACTTGATGTGTATGAGGCCCACTAGTGCGGTCCATGTGATGCGGCCTATTGTGACATGTATGAGGCCAAATGTGTTGTATATGAGACCCATATGATGAGGCCCGATGTGCTATATAAAGCTTATGTGTAGGGCGCACGTGTTACGTATTTAAGGGCCAAGAGCAGGGCCCACTTGTTGTGTATATAAGGTCATGGGCCCACTATACGTTTGGCTCTATGAGGGCCATTCCTTGGAAACAATGTTGGTTAAATGGACACATTGATGGGCAATGATGATTTAATATCCACATTGTGACCTTCCCTTAGGCCTTGTTTGGCCGATTATCATGGCCGATTTGTCGATTTTTCGATTATCGATCAATTTTGATTGTCGTGATGATTTACCGATTTTGATTATCGATCGATTCTGATTATCGTGGTCGATTACTGATTTCGATTATCGATCGATTTCGATTGTCGTGGCCGATTGCCAATTAGCGATCGAGGCTAATTATCATGATCGATTTATTGATTTCGATTATCGATCGATCCCGATTGTCGTGGCTGATTGTCGATTCCGATTGACGTAACTAATTTTCCAACTCTGATTATAGATCAATCCCGATTGTCATGACCAATTTTCCAACTCTGATTATCGATCGATCCCAATTGTCATGGCCGATTGCCGATTCCGATTATCGATCGATTTTGATTATCGTGGCCGATTGTCGATTAGCGATCGAGGCCGATTATCATGACCAATCTGTCGATTCTGATTATCGATCAATCCCGATTGTCGTGGCCGATTGCCAATTTCGATTATCGATCGATTTCGATTGTCGTGACCGATTGTCGATTAGTGATCGAGACCAATTTGTCGATTCCGATTATTGATCAATCCCGTTTATCGTGACGAATTTACCGACTCTAATTATCGATTGATCCCGATTGTCATGGCCAATTACTGATTCCGATTGTCGATCAATTTCGATTGTCGTGGCCGATTGTCGATTAGTGATCGAGGCTGATTATCATGACCGATTTGCCAATTTCGATTATCGATCAATCCCGATTGTCGTGGCCGATTGCCAATTTCGATTGACGTGACCAATTTTTGACTCTGATTATCGATTGATTTCGATTGTCATGACCAATTTACCGATTCTGATTATCGATCGATCCCGATTATCATGGCCGATTGCCAATTTCGATCGACGTGACCGATTTATCGATTCTGATTATCGATAGATCCCGATTGTCGAGGCCAAGTATCGTGACCGACTCCGATTGTCGAGGCCGAGTCCAAGTGTCAATTTTGATTGTCGAGGTCGATTTCAATTGTCGAGGCCAATTGTCAAGACCTATATGGTGTATATGCGACTCTTAGTTGAGGCCCATTGTGATGTATATTCGGCCTGTGTTTTAAGCCTAATGTGATGAATATGAGGTCTATGATGAGGCCCATTGTGATACATTTGAGGGTCAGGCGATGGAGCCCATTGTAATGTACATTAGGCCCATGTGAAAGGCCCATCATGATGTGTATGAAGCTCTTGAGTGAGGCCCATGGTGTTGTATATGTGGCCCTTATGTGAGGTCATGGGTCCACTATATGTTAGGATCTATGAGGGCCATTCTTCGAGGGTAATGTTGGTTAAATGTTCACATTTTCGAGGTCGATTGTCGATGCCGGTTATTGATATCGATTATGAATATGTGACAGCATAGCATCATGATACATGCCCATACGCATCATCTACATTTTTGTTATGAGATGTGGTTGAACATTACATATGTCATTGAGCAGGTTATTATGAGACTCCCTGATAGGCGGAGATTGTCTCACATGAGCGCACTGGATGCGCAAGATTGATGCATGACTGGATTGTATGACTCATGTATCTTACATTGTGTGTTGTGATTACTGTATGCCCTAGTGATATCAGGGCTATAGCCTCCACAGGCATATCGTGGATGGCCAAATGGGACATCGAAAATGTTTGGTTCTAGCATACAGGTGCCATAGATTCCCTTGGTGAAAATGCCTAAACCTCTGTGGCCAGGAGATGCCTCAACGTCGAAACCGAGTGAATATATGAGCGTATGAGGGTCGTATCCAGTAGGCGGTGTCTCCCACTATGTCGTGGTCGGTTGGGAGGGGGTGTGACCTTACTCTCTTGAGTGAGGGGGCAATGTCCAGGTTGAGTTTGACCAGCTTGAGGAATAGGTCCGCTATCGACGAGTCGGGCTCGATATTGGCAGGCGGATAGTGAGGTCTTTTCCACTTACCCAGTTGTGCGCTCGAATAGGGGCGGCAAGCTGGCTTAGAGTGTAATAGACCCCAGTGAAGATCCCAGAGATGAACAGCATAGATATATGAACTTATTGAACAGGAGTTGTATACTCATTCATTTATTCATTCACTATCCACTTGGGCTGGTAGTGCGTAACTATTTGTTACATGTACCTTCGTAATGATCAGGATTTTGGTTAGGGTGCACGACTAACCCGAGATAAGGAGTTTACCATATTGAGTCTAACATCTAAATTTATGTATGGGACTGGTTTGGATAGAAATCCCTTTGATGGACCCCATAGCCTGCGATACTACGTCCTATCATCCCGACTTCACACTCCAGCATGGTCATTTCATTCACACCGCATATTGCATTACATCCACGACATATGACATTTTGGGTTACCTATGTTTCTGCATTTATATGATTTAGATATGACATCTGATATTTGACTCTTTATGACTCCCCATTTGTATAGTTGATATATATCGCGTATTCTGATATTGTTCCTCATTTGTATAGTTGATCTATATCACGTATTCTGATATTGCTTGACTCATGAACTTGACAGTATTTTCACTTACTCTGATAATATATGATTCATGACCTTGCACCTATTTCGACATTGTATGATTATGACATTGCATTGAATACTTGGCACTTACCTTGTGCACACACTTACACCACCCTCTAAGCTTTCTATAAGCTTATGCACGATAGATGCGTGCAGGTGATGTTAGGTTGCGGCAGTATTAAGCTTGGAGCGTATAGCAGTCTTCTGGAGCTTAATTTTTTATTTATGTATTTCCCTTTCAGCATTGTACACAAATGATTATATTAGTGGATATGTGATGATGATGTTGCCTTTGTGAATTGGGTAATCTTGTGGTTATGCTTATTACAAGTTAAATGTACACAAAAAAAAATCCTCCTTGTAAGATCCCAGGATCGAAATCTGGTGTATGGATGATAGGATCTGAGAATGGCGTACTACGGAGGCTGTCGGCACCGAATTCGGCGATCGGGATTCCTGTGAATCCAATTTCAGGGTTTGTGGCGTGACATAAGAGGTATGGGAATTAGAATTGATTCCATCACAAAACCATGCCCACGAGCGAAGCAAACAATAAATGTTAGTCAATCCACATCCAATCTAAGGGAGTTATGAACGTTAGGAAAGGTTCCATCACCCAACCATGCCCGTAAGACGATGGTGAACAAAAGGGCTCCCACGTTCATTGTCCTTATAATGATCAGAACATGCTCGGAGCCATCGCAGATCCATTGTAATTTAAGTCACAATAAACCATTAAAGACTAAAAACATTCCATATAATCAAACTATAATCAAAGAGAGTTCATAAACATGAATCAAAGTCGTAGCAACTACCCCATCACGGTACAAGCTTCACCTCTTAGACCTATCTAAGAGGTTTAACCGATCATAGACATGATCAAACTAAAATCTCTTAGAAAAAAATCATAAAAACAACTAGAAAAGGAAAGAAAACTCTTAGCCGGCCAACGTTCTCTTTCTTTCTTCTCTTCCTTTACTCTACACGCCTTCACGGCTGCACTGGATCCAATTTAATGCCCTTCTCCCCATTCTCTCTCCTCCTTTTATTGACTAAGGTGGTCGGTGAAGTGGCTGTTTATGCACATCAGCGTGCGCAGCCACAAAAAGGCAAGCCGAGTTGCATTCTGACGGAAGTTTCGAACGATGGACGGTCCAAGAATCGATTTTTCCTCCATAATTGAGGTAAAGACCCCCTTCTGAAGATTCTGGATGGTTCAGATCATCCAACTGACTACAAAGGGTGGCCCACAACACCCCGCAATGTCCCAAAAAACTAGACATGCATACGGTGCGAAATTTCCTATGCTAAGATGCTTAGTGGGCCCCACAGTGATATTTTTGGTGAAATCCACCTCGTTCATTGGATTCCTAGCAAAATTTTAGTCAGAAAGGAGTGGTTTTGGTCGAGTTTTGGTGTGGTCCACTGTATCAAATCAACTCGCCGTTCATCCTTCATTTTCTGGCGATCCACGTGTGTACGTGCGCATGGGGCCAAGAGGCCACCATGGCCAAGGTCGTGCCCCCCCTCTGGAGCATATGGATGGTCCGGATCGTTCAAATGGTGGACTGTAATGGCCCACTACACGTCCCAGTCGGACATGGGTGCGGATGTTAGTGACCCTCTCTCTTTCTTCCTTATTTTGTTGGGTCAAATTCTGGAATGTGGGTGCGGACGCTGGCGTCCCTCTTTCTCTGCTTCCTTATTTCATCGGTTCAAACAGAGTTTGACCCGACTCCTTGTGTAGTGGACGGCTAGTGTGCGTGCACTATGTGCATGCCGAGCCCCATGTGGGGTCCACTGTAATGTTCATGAGAGATCTAGCCCGTTCATTCGCTTCTCCATCTCATTTGAGAGGTTGAGACCAAAATTAAAGCATATCTAGATATCAAGTGGGCCCCAGATCGATGATGCATGGGCTGATCTGACCATTGGGTCTCTTTCACAAGGATCCAAGAGCTGAAATTCGACATGTAGGATTAATTTAAGGTCCTCAGATCAGATATAAAGTTTCAGGCCAAACGGATAGTGGGAACCCTGTGATCTTGCATTCAGGACGACTTTCAAGCCTCTTGGACTTCAATTTCTTAATTTTTTCAGATCTCTGGCATGTAAATTCTTCGATCTTAGTCCCCTGGGGTCCGTCTCTTGCCTTGGTGATTTTAGAGCGTTAAATCCATGCTTTTAATACCATTTGTAGTCCAAGTTCTTAAATTCACCTTGCAACAAAAACATGATTAAAATAGAGCGTTAAACATTATCATGTTTGTAAAATCAAGTAATAACTGGGGTCTAATATACAATATTTGACCTTCAACACACAAGTGCATCATCGTGTGGGTGGTGGATTCCTCGGGCATCTTCTTCAGTGAAGGTCAGGCTATGGTTGTCTACTTTCTGCTCTTTCGGGGGTTGTGCGATCCATTGAATTTCATCTTCGGGATGACCAATGCATCTAGCATGTACCTTTCAAGCATTATTTAAGTCTCCTCCGCCTCCATAGTCTTCGAAGATAGTACAAATATCTACAATCGGTTCATTGTTGTCAGGACTGCAACCTGATCTCCCCTATAGTTGACATACTCCGCAAGATGGCCACTACAAATGAGTGCCTTGATCTCTTGTTTGAGATCAAAGTAGTCACTCGTATTGTGTCCATGATTCCAATGAAAGTGGCAGTATTTGCTCTTATTTTTGTTTATAGGGTTAGACTTTAATTTTTTCAGCCAGTTCAAGAGACCCTTATCCTGAATCTCCATCAGGAGTTGTTCAAGAGTTTTGTTGAGGGGAGTGTAAGTTTTAAACTTACTGTCGGACAGTTTGCTCGAGCAACGATTGTCCTGAGATTGGTCGTCCTTCCTTTTCTTCTTCGAATTGGCTGAGTTTAGCTGTGTCTTTGCCTGTTGATCTTTGGTCAGAGGAACTTTGTTCTGGATGACCTCTCGTATGATCCGGGATTCCTCAGCATTAGCGTACTTCTGCAACCTATTCAGTAACTCAACCATTGTTGTAGGAGGATTCTTGTCCAGCAAGAAGAGGAATTGTTTATCCCTCAACCCAATAATGATGGTGTTGAGGGCGAGCTCTTCCAAGTATTTACGGACCTGCAAGGATTCTAGATTGAAGCATTGATGTATTCCTTCAAGAGCTCACCTTCTCTCTAAACTTCTGAAGTAGGTAGACAGGAGCTTTGAGCCTCTTCTTTCCTTCGATGAAGTTCGTGATGAAAGCTTGGCTGAGTTGAGATAATGAAGTGATGGAGCTCGGCTTCAACTGCTTGAACCATAGTCAGGCAACTCCAGCCAGAGTCAAGGAGAAGTCTCAGCACATGACCGCATTAGAGGCGTCATGGAGTTCCATGTAAACCCTGAAGGACTCCATGTGCTCCGATGGGTCAGTATTCCTGGTAGGGCGGGAATGACTTAAGATGTCGTTCCCATAGACGACACCAAACTGTTGATGCAGTTTTCAAGCGGACCCTCCCTGGTTGACCCTTCGATGCCTGCATAGATAGAAACAAGAGACAAATGAGACCATGGCTTACACAGGGGACCCTCTGATGCCTAAGTCAGAACTTTGGGGTCTTTGGTAGAGTAGGATCTCTTTGGAAAAGAGTCACCAGTCAAGTATTAAGGTATGGATGTGTGTACCTTGCATTGGTTGGGGATACCTCTATTTATAGGGGAAGGAAGACAGTAGCAGAAGGTGTCTTTCCTAACATGTTGAGACGAATCTGTTCCGAATCTGGGATCTTTGTTGGATTACCGATCCCGAGGTTCCCAGGATTTGATCCGAACCTCCGAAGATCTTGGGAGAGATCTGTGGACTATTGGTCTGTGGATAGATCATTTGTCGAGCTTTACACAGAGTCAGCATTTGCCTTCTCTCAAAGGTCATCCCGAACTACAACCGACCTCTAGTCGAATTTCAACTGAGCTATGGTTGACCTATAGTCGAGCTATGGCTAACCTATAGGTTAGGTCGGCAATTAGTTATTTAAGTGGACTTACAATTGTATCCTCTTTGAGTGTCCTTACAGTTGCACCGACCTCCTGGAAGGTTGGCCTGTTTTTGGACATAGACGCGCCTTAGAGCCCAGAGCTCAAAGGGTTCATGCTGGTTAGTAGAATTAGTCCATTCCATAAGTTGACCTGGCAACTTAACTATTTTTCACCAATAATAGTTTTTGAATATCTTCTTTCCTGTTTTGAGATTGTGAGATTAGTAAATCTTGTTGTTTATCATCATCTCCTAGGCATGGTAGGATAATGGAATCTCTTCTAATCATCACAATACTTCTTCATTAAGGACTAGGTCAATGAAAAGTTCAGAGATTTGATTTTCCAATTGGATAGGACAGGACTCCAATTCCAATTGGGTTTCCTGAATTAAGTAAGGTAGCATCCCAATAATTACAAGTGGATCCTTGGAACCCTAGTTCTCACCTTTCAATTGATAGTTTTAATCAATATCATTCATAATTACTCGCTTTTATTTCAGATTTAGGTTCAGATCTTTTTTTTTTCGAGTTCCAGTTATTTTCAAAATACGTACAAGTTTAGTCCCTGTGGAAACTCAGTCTCACCGAGTTATTACTACAACGCGACCCTGCACTTGAGGTTGTGAACAATAACTCTACACAAAAACAGACAAAGGAAAAAAATAAATATAAGATTGATCTATAACTTCTATAGCCCCCTAAAGATGTTCAAAAAGATAGACATCTAATTTCATTGTTATGTGAGGTGGTCCACTTAAACTTTGGATTTGTCTTATTCTTTGGGCTCATGTCATAAAATAATCTCACCAAATTGATCAAAAGTGTGGATAAAGCACATACATTATGGTGGGGCCCATAAATCACCATCCAGTGGTCAGATTGTGTGTGTACATAAAATTATAGAGCCGTGAACTCTGAACTCTCATTGGGACATTTGTAACACCCTGGATTTTTGCCTACCTGGAGTTAGACGTCCTTAGGCAATGGGTCTACCATAGCACCTTGGGAGCTTCTCAAAATTCAATTCCAAAGTCAGAGAAATCATTTAGAAACAAATTCTTTAGAATTTAACATGAATTAGCCAGCGCTACACTAGATTACCTGTGAAATAAGCGCCAACCACTTTAAATACGATCTGTAAGACCCAAAACCTCTAGAATCATTGATGCTACGTTAACCTAAAATCCAGGATCAAACGCTAAATCGATTTGTTCTCAGGAACCCTTTGAAACTTTGTATTGGATCTAGACCGCGTGTTGAAAGTGCGATATCCGCAATCTCAGACCGTTATGACCGCTTAGCTGGACTTGACAATCATTTCAAAAATCAAGCCCAACCGATGCTCTGAGGCTATTTCATTGAGCCTAGAGCAGGGAGTGTGAGAAAGAGTGAAATTCATTTAAAATTAAATGGGATTTAAATAAATCGAGCACGTTTCACTTGCGGGATCAGTATAAGCATTCAGACCGTCAAAATCTGACCCAAATACACCCTCGGATCAGGGAACATTTCTCACCCAGGTCAGTGTACTTGGAAT
This sequence comes from Magnolia kwangsiensis, assembly GCA_037074715.1. Classification (NCBI taxonomy): domain Eukaryota; kingdom Viridiplantae; phylum Streptophyta; class Magnoliopsida; order Magnoliales; family Magnoliaceae; genus Magnolia; species Magnolia kwangsiensis. The sequence continues at coordinate 70,524,497 of CM073583.1, forward strand.
CCTTGATCGAGTCTCCATGACCACTGAACTAAAACTGGTCCGCCACGTGCGATCTGGGAACTCTACCGGACTAAAAACTTCATGTGAGCAGGATCTGATATACATGAGCTTAAGTCCGACCGCGTTCGGTCAGGGGACCTCCCGAAACACTCTTTTGGATCGGAAAAGACCCGATTTGGTTATAACTCAAGTATACCCTTGTCCTAAGTCTATTTAGGTGAGGTTTTAGCCTATATAAGGGCTTTAAACCCTCTCATATCTCTTCCATTCGATTTTGCAAGAAACCCTAGAAAGTGGTGAGAGAGAAAGAGAGAGTTAGTGAGAGAATTTGTGAGAGAACTTCCTGCCGTTTGCTCCAGCCTTTGTACGTATCAAAGCACCACCTTCAAATCACTTTCCCGGTGATTCCAACTCACTTCTAAGTAAGAAAACCCTAACCTATAGCTGTTTTAAGGATTCTTTTGATACAAGTAGCGAAGTGGCTTATATATCTTGTGCATTAGGTCGCCATAACGTCGTTGACGAAGCGTAGACGTTCTATTCGAATCGATACGCGTCTAAGGCGAAAGGTGAGGATTTTAGACGCTTAGATTGACTGATTTCAAAGATTTCAATGTCGTTTAATAGTAGTTATCGACAAGAACGCCGTTTGACATGTAGAACATACTTTCCATTTTTCATTTCAACTGCGTATGGGAAATATGAGATTTAGGGTATTTTAGGTATTTGTAAGAAATACTGTTTACATCCGTATTTTGCTGAAATGATTGCCATGGGTATTTGTCATGTTATGATATTAGGAATGCGTGCATGATCTGTTTGGCAAAGAGATTCGCCCTAATGCACACTTTGGGTCGACATACGCTATGTAGACTAAAGTGTGTAGACTAAGTGTTTGTATAAATGTTTGTATTAGTATGTATTGAGTAAATGGTGTTGTGAATTAGTTTTGAGATTGAATTCTCAATTAATATGCTGATGTATATGATTTCCACCATGTTGGCTACATGCATTGATTTCAATATATATATGCAATGCATGTGTTGGTTGATTTGCTTACGTTGTATGTTATAACATGTGTCAACATGCTTGTATTGTTTATATTCATTTCGGTTACTCTCATATGATTACTGATGTTGTGTACAAATGCTTGGGGCTATACGTTAGTCCAGCCCATCGGTAACGGATCGAATTCGTGGTTGGCTTCTATTTATCACGAAGGACGTGTCGATGAACGCGAGCCTTGTTTTGAGTTGGCGGCAGTGGTTAGGCCACACGAAGTGTTTCATGCACTTCATATCGCTCAGCTTGAGATGCGCTCGTACTAGTCAAGCTCGTCAAGCAACCCGACTGACCATTGATTGTTCACCTTGTATGAGTCATAACTGCTTGAACCTAGGGTACTGAACTTACCAGTGGAACCCCTGATAACCATAGTACCTTGATCCATAAAGACTCATGAGCCGGGCATGGTGGTATGGGACACCGTTGTCGAGCTGTAGGCCTACGCTGGGGCCACAAACCTCCCCGTAGAGACCAGTGAGCACCCTACTCTGAGCAGATTATGGTGGTATGGGACACTATATTCTTGCTGTCGGCCTATACTGATTGGTGACGAGCCCTCTATAGTGACCTTGAGTTTATCCTGACACCGCATGGGGGCGACGAGTACTGATGTAGTCTTAAGGATATAAATAGGCCTGTATTGATAAGGTGATAGGGGAGCGGTGCAATGAATACGAGCAACAGCCCTAGCAGCCATTGCAGTGACTTATAAATATAACATCGTATGAGATTGCTAGGAGTGACGACCCTAGACAAGATCTGTGTTGGGATTGATATAAGAAAGGTACCTTAGTTTCCCAATACTGCTGTATGAATGGACTAATAACAACTCGATAATCATTATCCATATCGCACTGCATGTGCCTGGAAGATGTAGAGCACTAAGGAACGCAAGCATGCCTCGGGCGTAAGATGGTGCCGCATGAGGGAGTATGTCGGTGAGGGCATCCATCATGTCATTTCATGCCTGCATTAACAACAGTATTTAGGATTGTCTGATTGCTTGCTTTACTATTATCGCGTGATTAATTTGATAACATGTTAATCTTTGCTTTATGATTTCACTGAGTTGATCATTCACTCCCACGTTACGAGATGGTATTCCGGACACCCACCAGTCCCTATTTTAGTTTTAGATGATGGCGATGCTTGCGAAGCAGAGCCAGACTTGATGATGATAAGGAGGATCCCTCAGATATGCAAGTTCTGATTGACGGGGTTATAGGGTTACTGATTAGATGCCAGTACACTTGGTATTTTACCTTTTATCTTCACATCCATGTATATTCTCTTCTTTCTATTTTGGAGTATACATGTATTTAGTTAACTTGGTAACATGTTCACACTCTGGAGACTTACAATAGTTCATATATTTTATATATCTATCACATTCTTCTGCTTGCTAATTTAACTGTCTCTGGAATATGATATGTTGTTTTGGCTTAATCCACTTCATGTTTTTTGCACTATTATGGCCAACATTCATCCATCATTGAAAATGTTGCATAAGTGATGTTCTGGAACTCGAGAGTTGGGCTTCTACCCGACCCCTGATTTTTGGAGTGTTACAACATCATTTCAGGCGGATTTCCTGTGAAAGCCTTTATTCATGTTATGGAAAGTTAGGTGGGATTCACTGAGATATTTGTGAGAAATCCACCCCGTCCATCCATTTTACGAGATCATTATATGACATGCGACCAAAAATGAAACGGATCGAAGACTCAAGTGCACCATACGAGAGGAAACAATGTGCCACCGTTGAAACATTCATATGGCCAAAAGTTTTTTTATCAGGCTAATCTTTTTGTGTTTTCGGTTCATCCCAGTGGAATGATCATTTAAACGGTCTGGATGCCATATAAACATCAAAGTGGAGCCCGTGAAGGTTTCAATGATAGGCATTTTTTTCACCATTTCTCATATTATATATCCCGTAAGTCTTGAATCACTTTCATTTTTTATGACAGTCATAAGATGATCTGGCAAAACGGATGCACAAGGTGGATTTCTCACAAACATCACGGTGAGCCCACCTAGCCTCCGCAGGAACTTCCTCCTAAAGGCTTTCACCAAAATTTGGCCTCAAGCTATCAAGAAATGCCTGATTTCTCTGCCAAATAAAAATGCATGTCACTCAACATGACTTTTAACCTGTGGTGCTTCTCAGAGCCCCACAATGATTTATGTTTTAGATTCACACCATCCATCAACTTTTATGAATCATTCCAGAGCATGAGCCCAAAAACAGGCACGTTCAAAGCTTAAATAGACCACACTAGAGAAAGCAGTGGGAATTGAACAAACTGTAGTTGAAACTTTCCACTGGCCAACTGTGAGGTTTGTTTTGCATTGACCACACTAGAGAAAATAAGTTTTTAATAATAACATCAATTTCTATTATTTTCACCTGTGTGATCCACTTTAGCTTTAAATCTGCATTGCTTTTGGTCTCATACATTATGATGGCACCCACCCAAATTTAACATGTCAAGAAATTTGGTTTCTTGATATGTGGTGCGGAGCAGAATAGCTGAGACCCGCCACAACTAAGACCGTACAGGCCATGCAGTACGGACGCGGATTTCCAACAAAAGCCTTTCGCAAAGTTCCTGCGCTGGGTTCACTGTGATGTTGATGAGATATCCAACTTGTTCATCTGTTTTCCATGCTCATTTTAGAATATGCGATCAAAAAACGAGGAGTATCCAAAACTCAACTGGGCCATACGGAATGAAACAGTGGGGAAAGGAATTCCTACCGATCGAAACCTTCCTAAGTTCTAGCTTGATGTTTATAAGCCATTCAAACCATTTATAAGGTCATCTTCATTGAGATAAAGTGAAAACACTAAAAACTTAGACTGATATAAAACTTTTGTGGACATAAATATTTCAACAATGGTCACTAAATCCCACTGTTTCCTCTCATGTGGCCCATCTAAGTTTTGGATACACCTCATTTTGTATCCTATGTACTAAAATGAGCTCAAAAAATGGATGGATCGGTTGGATTTCTCAAAAGCATGGTAGTGGGCACCACCCTGAATCCTTGCACAGGAACTTGTGAAAGCCTTTTGCAGGAAATCCACATCCTTAGTAGGGCCCAACTTTATGTGTATATTCTGTTTCTACGCCATCCATCTATTTTTCGGATCATTTTAGATTAAACAACGTACCATTAAAATTTTCTAAGGGCACGCCTGTTTTCATATATTTTATTTGTCATCCAATCTGTTGACAATAAGTCTGAATGAAAGATATAAACAATTATAAGCCTGATCTAAAACTTGTGGCCCACTAATGGTCAATCACCATTGTTTCCTATGGTATGGTCCACCGGATATCATTTTTTGGATAATGCCCTAAAATGATCTTAAAAAAATAGATGAACAGGGCCCATAATGAAGACAAATAAGGCAGGCACCTTGCAGGTAAATAGAAGAAAACCAGAAGCATTGACATATAGAGCTTTCATGCTCCCACCGTGATGTATATGTCTTATCCATGACGTCCATCCATTTTGAAAAATAATCTTAGTGCATGAGCCAAAAAATGAGGCAAATTGAAGGCTCAAGTGGACCACACCACATGAAGTAGCTGGGATTGAAAGCTTACCATTGAAAACTTCTTGGGGCCTGGAAGTCTTGGATCAAGCTAATATTTTATTTTATTTTCCCTTCACACAGGTCTATGTGGCCATAAGTAGGGCCGAAAGTCGGGTGGGTTCAACCCGACTGACCTATGACCGACCTGATATTGGGTTGGGCTTAGGCAAAATGCATCGGGTTCGGTCTTGGGCCTGAGCTATACAAACACCAACCCAATAAAACTTGGGTGCCATCACGGGTTGAGGTCTCAGGTTGCCCGATCTAACTCAAATCTAGTCTATATATAAGTTACTTATAAATTATAATTGAGTGTAGATGTCTGTGTCAAAGGCACATGAGATTCCAATGTTATTGGGTCTCATTAGTCCACGTCATTTCTAATGACTCAACCTAACAAGATATGCTGAATTTCTCTCTCCCAAATAGGTTGCATGCTATACAACATGACTTTTAAAGGAGTAGTTGTCCTATATTTTATCTTGTTTATTTAGAAAAAAAAATGAAGTTCTTTACGATAAATAATTACATATAATTAATAAAATCATAGGTGTAAAAACTAAAATGTGTATTGAAATATACTAGACTAATGTAATAATGAAAATATTAGCATGTACCAACCCGACCGAGCCGCTTGGGTTGGGCTTAGGTTGAGAATTTCCAACCCGAGGTTGGGTTGGGTTGGGTTAAGGTTGAGGTATAGGAACCTTAGGTTGGACTAGGGTTGAGCACCATACCGACCCAACCCAACCCGCCCGATTTTTAGCCCTAGCTACACGAACAGGTTGGATGGCAAATAATCATCATGTTGGGCATTAGGAAGTTTCAACAGTAGGAATTCAATCCCCACTACTTCCTCTATTGTGGTCCATTTGGTCCTTCAATCTTCCTTCTTCTTAGGCTCATGCCATTAAACAATCAGCATGGTCTAAAACTATTGTAGCCTATAAAAGATTTTTAATAGTCAATACCATTGTTTCCTATGGTGGCGTACATGTATTAAGAGGTACCATGTAGTGTTGGTTCGAGATAACCGTGCCATTTGTACAAATGGGACTCATGATCTACTGGTCAAGAGTGTTTATTTGACGAGACATCCACCAATAACTTTTTTTATTTCATATATTTATTTAATTCAATGGTACCCAGTGCTTAATATTGTCTAAGCATTATAATTATTGGATCAAGAAGAGTATATCACATGGCCCATTAACGGAGAGGTCATGTTTGAGAGATGTATGCGGGAATGAATAGTTTATATAAGGATTACTTGAATTTATTACCTATGATATAATTACCACACGTATTGAAATCTATATATTTTAGTTGAAATTGTGTGTTTTAATCTTATTTATATACAACACATGTCTCAAGTCTGACAGGTTGGACCACAAGGTAGGTCCACTCAGTGGATAACTTCAAACTTGTTAAATGCATGTAAAATCTAATCATTCTAATAAATTGAGCCCATCGTCAGGATTCCCTAGTATAAAATCAACTTTTATCTACTAATCACATGGATGACACTATGAAAACAATATGTACCCATTGATAAATAACAAAATAAAATTGTGTGCCTTCATGAGCAATAGTGTGTTCTTTTTCACAAGGTGATTCTTGTGGTTGGGACAGCTTACTGTACAAGTTGGCTATTATACACACCTGTAGTGGAATCGATATATTTGTGTATACCTTGTTCTATGGTGACGGTCTTTATTTGTAATCCCTTAACATCACTTATATATGGCAATGAATCTGCTAGATAGTTATGTATCACAAAGTGAATCTGTCTCTGAGTATATCACGCCTTTCTTGGCGTGATCCTCGGCGAAGATCTCAGAGGAAAATCTTATCTTTATATATTGTAAGGATATTTTTATTCAGAGGTAGTGGTCGATATTTGAGGTCGAGATTAGTACCTAAGGCCAAGGTCGGTATCCGAGGCCGGGGTTGGTATCCGAGGCCGGGTTAGTATCCGAGGTCGAGGCCGTCCCTTGAGACCAAGGTCGGTACCTGAGGGACAACGTGACAATTGAGACTGAGTTAGAAATTAGTCGATACTAAAGGTCAAAGTGATTTTTTGACCCTCAAGTAATCCATAACTATCGAGTCTGGTTACTCGGCCCATTTGTCTCATACATTTATTTAGCTCCGTTTTAACCATAATAGTATCCCCTGCTTCCGAACTCTATACTTTATGAGCTCGAAAAGTAACTTTTGAACTAATGTATGAGAAGATCAGCTTGTTACATGTATATTCCTCGATTTTATTGCCTTTATGTGTGGGTGTTTATGTATGATGACTTACTAGATACAATAATCGAGCATGTAGTGATAGGTCCTGACAGGAAAATCAATAGGTTGACAGTCAAATAGTAGACATAGTAGTAAGCCGAGAACTAAGAAGAAATTTCTTCCCTTAAATTGAGGGAAGTCTTTGTGGTCAATCATAGAGCTCGAATAGTCAAGATTTGAAAGAAATTTTCTTCCCCTGAATTGGGGAAGTTCTTTCCTTGTAGAATTTGTAAAATATTAGAGGAGAAACGATAGTAGTATCATAAGCACCTTTTTCACTTTTATAAATGGGAGGTCACTCACAATCGAATATATAAATAAAAATAGTAGGTAAAATAGTAAAAATAAATGGGAGAACCTTCTTTCCTTTAACTGAGAGAGGTTTTATGTAGTTAAACACGAGTAATTTCTACCGAGGGGATCAATCAAGCACAGTTGTTTAACCCGTCAGAGTTCCTCATGGGTAGTAGATTTTTAGATGATCAGTGTTTGATGGGTGAGGAAAGATCTTACCCTCCTTGTCTTCTAGTTAGTACGTCCTTTAGTAACCGATGTTGAGGTTGAGGTTGGCCGATGAGCCTTATTACTAAACTTGGTTGATTAGCTTAGCTCGGTCATTAGGTTTCCTTGCTCAGCCCAACCTCCTAAAGTACTTACTCTGGCTTAGTGTTTAAGGGAGTGTACTGATATAAGCGACTTTTTTTATATGTCAGTTGGTATGTTAGGCTAAGTTTTAATCGTCCTCATTTCTTTTACTATTAGCGACAGAGGGCTCCCCTTCTTCCCTTCACTTCTTGTCCTTAGTCGAGTTGTTTCCTTTTCGAGTAGCTTTTCGCGAACTAAAGAACTCCTCAACATTGAAACATTTTTGAGCTCGGTTAAGTAGGTCGGTGAGGGTATTCGAGGGTTCTTACCTTATTTAAGGTCGGCTACCATGGCGGTCAGAGCTATCTGGTGGGAGTAATCGTCAACCTGCACTGCTTCCAAGTTGAATCGGATGATATAATCCCTTAATAGCTCATCCCCCCTCTTTACAATTGTGAGAAGATGAGTTGATGAATTTCTTTTATCTTTCTCATCGATGAATTGTGCGATGAAGGCTTTGCTAAGTTGAGTGAATGAGCTGATGGACTTTGGCTTTAATTGCCTGTACCATTTATGTACAGTCCCTGACAAGTTAAGAAAAATGCTCTGCACATCACGGACTCAGAGGCACCGTAAAGTTCCATCCAAGCTCTGAAGGATTCTAGGTGTTCAACCGAGTCTCCAGATCTAAAGTAGGGGTGATATGGGGCATTCGGAACTTAGACGATAGCTGATATCTCATAATTTCATCAGTAAATGAGGGCTCGGCTTCTTCGAGCATGGCTTCGACTAAGGCCGGAGCTTTTTCTTGGCCTACTCGCTGGATGTCGTCGAGTTGATCTCGAATATGTTTCGATTCTACCCCCCACAGGACCTCACTCTCAGCAACGACCCTATGAGTCTTCCCACAAACTATGAGGTACCTGTGGAGGTTAAGATTGCTCGATTGTTGCCTCTACTTCCATGCCTTGGTCGGGAAACGGTTGTTATCTTTCTAATATCTGCATTATTCGATGCACGTTGCCGGTCAATGTCTCGATTTGATACTCCAAGGAAATGAGTCGACCAGCTTTGTTGCGAAGCCTACCTGAGGCCACTGCTGGAATATGGTCGGTATGATGTTCCGAAGGCGATTCCTCACGTTGCTCATTTGGTGAGGGGATTGGGGCCGTAATGGCAGCCAAAACCTGATTTCTTCCTTTAACCATTATTGAGCAGACAAGGCTGACGATTCTTTTAATGTAAAGGAAACTTCTAAGGTGGCTTTGCTGTTGTTACCACATACGGCGTCAAACTGTTGATGCAGAATCTGGCCGATCCTAGCTCACCACCTACGAGCCATTGAGTACCTGCAATTAATGGAGAATCGAAGAATACAATGGGGGTGCCGGCTAAGGTCGAGGACCCTTCAATTCCTAAGTCAGGGCGTATCGACTCACAATAAGTATAATAGAATCGATACATTTGTGTGTACCTTGTTCTATGGTGAGGGTCTCTATTTATAATTCCTTGACATCACTTACGTATATGGCAATGAATCTGCTGGATAGTTACGTATCACAAAGTGGATGTCTCTAAATATATCATGTCTTTCTCGGCGTGATTCTCAATGAAGATCTCGGAAGGTAATCCTATCTTTATATATTGTAAAGATATTTATATTCTATGGTGGTGGTCGATATCTGAGGTCGAGGTTGGTTCCCGATGCCGAGGTCGGTATCCGAGGCCTAGTCGATATACGAGATTGAGGTTGGTATTGTCTCTTGAGACCGTGGTTGGTACCCAAGGGCCAAAGTGACAACGGAGACCGAGGTAGAAAGTACTGACACCAAAGGTCGGGATGATTTTTTGACCCTCAAGCAATCCATAGTCATCGAGTCTGGCTACTCAGCTCATCTACTTCATACATTTGTTTAGCTCCATTTTACCCATAACAACACCGGTGAAAAGTTAATAGCTATCTATACTGAATTTAAGGCCCCCACCTTTACCGAATATTAGCCATCACATGAGTCTCACCAGGCGGATCCAAACCATCCATCCACCGTGTAAATCCAAGCCATCCATCAATTAAGTTCCACTATCTAGATGCACTTCCCCAAAAAATTGGCTGGCCCATTCACAAAGTGAGCTACAGTTATGAAGTAAATGGATGAATAAAGAAACAGAGGCAATGTTCCATGGCCAGCATTTCCAACCCCACTTTCATACTTCTGTTTTGGATTTGTATTTTTTTAAATCGCGCGTGGTAAAATGACATGGAGAAATTGATGGAGCAGATGTAACATGCTCCTGTGAGTCTACCACCGGAGTAAGAGTAAGGATCGAACAAAATGAAAGACATTATACATACCGGTTGACGCCCGGGCCGCACCTAATCCGCTCCGGACAGCGTAGAGTCAGTAAAATCTAAACATATCATGGCCATCTCTCCACGGTACACGTGTCAGCATGATGTATCCATCAGTTCTATAATATACGATGGATGGCATGTGCTCGAAGAACGCAACCTAATCACTATCCTTGATATCGCTTTCTTCAATATTCTTAATTTAATATTCTACCGTCGCTTAAATAGATGTATAGAATTCTCCAATAATTTCTATTATTAAAACATAAGCCATCCATTCTATATACTTATTGATGAACGGACAAGATTCTTACATATATTTGCCACGTATTTTATAGACAGGTAAATCTACCAATGACGTGTCTAACTCTACCGTAAATTCCTGCTCTTCTAGATGTACCTTCCACGCGATTACAACCCAAGCGATCCCAAACGCGCATAGGCCCGCACTTTATTGGATTCGCTTCTCACATACGGCAGTTACACATTTAAAAAGATCCAAGCCGCTCATCAGCGATATACCGTTGAATACTTGCATTAGCTAAAACATTACACTGATCCGATATACATATAGGCCATAAAAATGTATTAGATATTGACCATCGGCCAGTTTCTTTCATACCTCCATTTATTTTAAATGCATTGGCCACCCCAGATTGATTTTTAAGACAATCGATGTATAAGTGGAGTCTGTCTGTTGAATCGATTGGATCTGTCAGACGTATCTTCCCACTGCAGGACTTAGCTGTGAGTGGAGAGCGTCAAAATACGTGATTCGCTCCTCAACAACTTCAGACAATCGCTTCGATATCAGCGTGTTTTAGCTTGCTTAGAACTTAATTTCGTAACTTATGATAAAAATACTATTTTGAGTGATTTTGGTAATTCATACCATTTAATAACCAAAAGATATTCAATGATTAATTGAAAAGATTATTCAAAATTTAAATATTTAAAAAAAAAAAAATCCAATCCCTGGGTTAAAATTTATTGCAAAATACAGGATTTTTTATTTTTATTTTTTTCTTGAATTATCAAAATATTCTTGTCAACATTTAAAATTGCTAAGATTATCCTTTCACATATTTAGAACGTTGTAGGAGTTTTTCACCAAATCTTTCTGTATTCTCCTTTTTTCTAAACTATCCAGAAGGCCAATCCTTCTCAAGTTGCTCCTCTCTTTTGATTAATCCATGATTTGAAGGTAAAAATTTACGGTTCATAAGGCCACACATACCTGGATGAAAGAAAAGCATACACATCAAGTTGATATATAACATGTATAGCCCCCAAAATGTTCAAAAAGATGGAGATCCAATTTCATTGCTTTGTGATGTGGTCTACTTAAACTTTGGATTTGGGCCACCGTTGAAACATTCATATGGTCAAAAGTTCTGTAGCAGGTTAATTTTTTTTGTGTTTTCATTTCATCCTCATGGATGACCTTACAAACGGTTTGGATGGCACATAAACATCAAAGTGGAGCCCATGACTGTTGAAACATCCATATGGCCAAAAGTTTTGTATCAGGCTAATCTTCTTGTATTTTCATTTCATCCCAGTGGATGACCTTCTAAACAGTTTGGATGGAACATAAACATCAAAGTGGAGCCCATGAGAGTTCCAGTGGTAAGCATTGCTTTTCAGTTTTCTATCTTGTGCATCCCACTTGAATCTTGGATCATTTTCATTTTTTGTCACACGATCTTAAAATGATCTCACAATACGGATGGATAATGTTCTCGCAAACATCATGGTGGGCCCCACGTATCTTCCCACTGCAGGACTTACTGTTGAAGGCTTGCCAGAAAATTTACCTCCCAAGCTAACAAGATATGCTTAGATTTCCCTCCCAAATAGAATGCCTTACTCAACTTTCAATGTGTGAAACTTTTTAACCCCACAATGATTTATGTATTAGATCCACGCCATCCATCAATTTCTATGCATCATTCCAAAGAATGAGCCTAAAAGGCCTAAAAGTGAGGTACATTCAAAGCTCAAGTGGACCATACCAGAGAAAATAATGAGGATTGAACAAACTACAATTGAAACTTGCTTCTGGCCAACTGTGAGGCTTGTTTTCCATCTGCCTTGTTTATAAGATTATACATGCCCATCACATATGCTTGGATGAAGTTAAAATATAAATATCAGTTTGATTAGAGCCTTTTATAACCTTAAAAAGTTTTCAACGGTAGCATCATTTCTATTATTTTCACTAGTGTGATCCACTTTGGCTTTAAATTTGCATTGCTTTTGGTCTCATATCCTAAATGATATGAAAAAAAATGAATGGACAATGTGATCTAAAAAATATGTCATCATTGAACTCACATAAATTTCACATGTAGAAAAACTCCCTTGCTTGTTGTGTGATGCAGGGAACAGAGTAGGTGAGACCCTGCCTCAACCAAGACCGTTCAGCCCATACTGTGGGGCCCAGCTTTATGACTTTGCATCCGACACTTCCAGTCTTATAAATTTGTCACTTTGGAGAACATTCGAAGAGATGAAAAAAATTATGTTTGACTTTTTTAAGATAGTAGATAATTTTTGTTTATTTCATATATTTATTTAATTTAATGGTATCCACGTTTAATATTATCAAAGGGTGAGAGGTCATGTTTGCCGGATGTATGTGGATAGGGCATAGTTTTGCCAAATTTGATGGCCAAGTAATAGCATGTTTTGTCTCATATTCTTTAAAAAATAGAAACCGAGACAACAAGGGAAAATATGTCAAATTATCAAATTTCAGAACATATGTGATTTGTTTTTATCAAACAGGTTTTTGTGAATATATATATATATATATGTGTGTGTGTGTGTGTGTGTGTCTTCAAATATCAGGGCTTTTTTCGGATAAATTACTAAATGAAATTTTTAGACTTTATTTTTCAGTTTACCAAACGGCACTTTTCATTTATATACTACATCATGTGCTAACTTGGAATACGTGTTTAGGATCTAAGCCGTCCATCATGTGGGCCCCTCAATTTATATTAGTTTTAACAAAGATCATACAATTTGGCTCATCAGCTTGGCCAGTGTTCAAAACAAATCAAGTTCTCTTTAGACCCCTTTTCTTGAACACTTGGTCACACCTCATGATTTTCCAGGTACGATTTCTACGTCAGAAAAACAGAAAGTTCTGGGCTCATGCCCTAAAATGATTTGGATCTGCAGTATTTTTGGGCTCATGCCCTAAAATGATTTGGATCTGCAGTATTTTTGGGCTCATGCCCTATAATGATCTGGCAAAATGGATGGACAGTGTGGATGTAAGACACATAGATCACGGTGGGCCCACAGTGAAGGAACCACCGACCTCGATGGATTCGGGTTCTTGACAACATTTTGTGCGCCTACTCTCTTTTCTAATGGACAGGATATGCATCATCTGTAAACGTAGACAAGTGACACGGGCCCATTCCATCACATCCTTATACATCATTAATCATAGCATGGGACGATTAGGTAGTGTTGCCCATACCATGGCCTTGTGGGCCCACCGTGTTATATATGTTTTATGTCCATTAAAAAAATGAAGCAAAGACAAAGCTCTATTGGACCACATATGGGAAACAATTAGGGCTGTCAACTGGCTGGATTAGGGCCGGGCCAAGCTAAGCTCCGTTCAAGCCCAGGTTGCATTTCCAAACCTAAGCCTAAACCCATGTTGGCCTGTGATGGGTTGAATACTCTACCCGAGCCCATCCAAGGACATCTATATAAAGCCCAGCCCAAGCTAGAGCCCAAAATAATCCTATAGATAAATGGATATTTTGGTGGGCCTCACGTGGGATCCAAACTTCTATTAAATAAATAAATTTGGGAAAGTCCCACTTATTAGATGTTTAGGTAATTGCAAGCTCATTTTCAATCTACTTAGTTATTGGGTCCAAGCTAAGGGCTTAAGGGTCAACCGACATTCAGCACTAAACAACTCTAAAACAAGTTATACTTGGGCTAGGCTAGACGTGCAACCTGATTTCTAGCAACTGATACTAGGGTTGTCGTTAGGCCATCAAGCCCATCCAATGAAATAAATCAAGTTCGGCCCCAAGAGCTCACATGGCCCGAGAACTTACCCAATAACTATATGGTGGGTCTTATGTTTTTGTTATCGACACTACAAACAGTTAACTTTATTAAAGCAAAAAACCAAAAAAGTTTTGTACAAAATAATTCCAACATGGCCGAGGAAAAAAAAAAACCTCTACATGATACTAGCTATCATGGCCATTGACTAAAACATTGAACACATCATTCATCAACAGCTGGCTAAAATGCGGAACGCATCATCACCAGCCTTGATATTAATGTTAATGAGGGCATATAAAGGCTCTGCACAAGAAGCAAAACTATGTTGAAAAAATGTGTTGGAAATATCGAAAAATAAAAATAAATAAAATTAATTATTTTCATTTCACTAAGTTGAATTATGTAATGTGCGCCAACTAGCGCCACTACAGCTACACTACTAGCGTCACTACAACCACATTGCCTGAGCCTAAGCCTGAGTGCGTGCGTGCGTGTGTTCCGGAGTGCGAACACACAACTTCAGCGTCTTAATCTCCAAAGTTCCAAGTAAGAATACTACACACAACTCCACATATAAACCCTAAATCTTCTCCTATTACTTTCGATGTGGGACAAAACACACACTACACTTTTCCATTTGAATTTTTCAAAACGTTTTGACCGCAAAACCAAAAGCCTGAAAATTTTGAATATTGGATTTTTTCCAAAAACCACAAATTTCAACAACCTATAGAAAGTAGCATGCCACAAGATACTAACTAGCCAAACCTCCACACATACAGCATACTGCGCACCTATGGCCCCATATGCTCATTATTCATACATCTGCACACTTGCCCAACAATTAAGTAAACAAGTCTACCCAACATTTATACTTCCAACAAGCACACATTAAGCCACCATGCATTAAAACCCTAAACATTCAGTAGCCAATATGACATGCAAGATACTAACAAGATGACATTCAACAAACATGCTTTATTGTTTTTGTCGGTCTCCTGCACATTCATGCAAATGAACAAACACAACCAAACTTTTATTCATGAGAGACTCATAGCAGAGTTAAGAAAATGTAAAGACTAGTTATCATTTTTTGGGATAAGTTTTGTTTTGACAATCGCTTAAATAAAGAAAACCATCATTTAGTAGCAAATAACTCATAAAGAAGCCCCTAAGACAAGAACCTAGTTTCTTGAAACATTCATGCAAGGATTTCAAACTTCTACAATTTTTCTTCATTTTCTTTAAGTTCTATACAACCTATAATGTCATAAAATAAACTCTTTTGTTTCCATGCTCCAAAATTCATTTGAGTTAACATTACACTGACAATGAAACTTCACATCTTCTTGTATTTCTCCAATGGCATGTGTTTCATAGTATGGAGATAAAAGGCTATCAAACCATACCAAAGAACTTTAAGAATGTTGTAAACCCACCGATACACAAACTGAAAATCAGATCCACATTCAAGGGAAAAAAAAAAAGAGCCCATTCCAACTAAGGAATAATCGAATGACTAAATATATATCCACTCCATAAAATTGTCAATTCCACCCCATAAATAGACAAAACAAGAAAATGTCATTAAACATAATTTGATGCATTAAAAGTCTTTTTTATACGAGAATTATTGTCAATATATTACTTCCAATAAAAACAAATCAAGTATATTGTTCACAAAAAGAAGCCAGGTATACTATTCATAAAAATAGAAAACAAAACATAAGTATGTATCATTCACAACCCCTACTGTATTGAAAAAATAAAAATAAAAATTGTTGTATCCACAAAAAGAAACTATGTATTATCCATAATATCTTTCAATGTCTTTAGAAATGATCACAAACATGATCTAATTTCATCATCCGTTCAAGTGCATTTTAAAGTATTAGTTTCATTTAATATAATAAATACAATTAGAAGTATTGTTAAAATCTTTTGGTTTATGATTGATGATATATGATTTGAGTCGAATCTTAAGTAAAATGATTGGACTCCCTTTTTATATGAATCCTATGATTTAGGATTCAAATTGTGCTTGTTTTCTTTTATTTTAAGCTTTAGTTGGCTTTCATTTTATGTTTTTAAATCGGTCGGGACTTTAAGAATCACGTAAATTTTTTTAAAAGAACCATTTACAAAAGGTAAATTATTTTAATTTATTCTTTATAAAAGATTAAATTATATATATTCTCTTCAATGTTAAATTGTAGAGTTTATATATATATATATATATATATATATATATATATATATAAGGATTTTCTCATTTCTTATATATTTGAAATACCAAATTAATGTATGACTTATTTGGAATATTTTTATGGAGGGTTATAATCTTGTTGACTTATTTATTGTGGCGTGATGGTTAGAAATCAAAAATGACTTTTGTGATTAGTCTACGTAATTAAATGTTGTTTTTCTACTGTGATTCTACATTCAAGAAACGTAATGATAACGTAAATTATCAAAAGATTTTTATACATTTCTTAAGAAAAATTTATTAAAAGACAGAAAGGAAAGAAAAATAAAAATCCGTTAATACTATCATGATATAGTATTACTTGGTGCACATTTATGGCAAAAGAATTATTGCTAAGTTTTAATTTTTCTGATTTATTTATATTTTCATATTTTTAAGACCATAAAAAATCTTATGATTTGCGATTTGATACGATATACAATATGATAACAATTTTGACAACATTAATTAGAATTAAATAATTATAAATAATATGAATAGAAATATTCAAAGTTTAGTTTCATTACCTTTATCAATTGCCAGATTTATTTTGCCACCAATCTTAAATGCAAATAAAGAATTTCATGATGTTAGGAAGTACTGAGCTATAATATTTATAAAGTACTCAACCTTCCCTGCTAAATGTTGCTTCTAAAATAACTGTCAATATAGAAATAACTATAATATTCCAGGCCATATTCGCAAGAGTATGATACTTTCGTGTATTTAATTTCTTTCAACTAAATATATTAAATTCTTCTTGGCTATTATAAGGAAAGACGAGCTCATCAAAATATTAATTAAGTTTAGATTTCGTGCACGATTTATTTAATTGGTCATTTTTTAAATGTATTAAACTCATCATTCAAGCCATATGAAACACTTACAGTCCTTAGTAGATTTCACTCCATGTGGGTAGAATGAGTTACATGGTCTTTGTAAAGATCATTGATACTTTATTTAATTTTAAAAATATGAGCTTGGACTTCATTTTCAAACATTTGCAAGAAGCTATACTCCAACAACTTTATCTTAAATCATGAGTCGACAATTATCAACATTGCAAAAATTTAAACTACACTCAAATATTTATCAAAATTTTTTCTCATTCATTAGGCCATTATGCGAGTAAAAGAATCTGAACTTATAGACTCTTTCATCAACAATACATGAATTTTTCAAATTTCATGAAAATAAAGGTTAAAAGTTGGATATACGGTGCATGAAAAGACATTCTTAGCACTATAAAATGCTTTTAATTTTTTTAAAGTAATTGTAATTTCTTCCTATCTTTCATAATTGATGATCCCTTATAATTTAAATCACAATACTAGAGACAAAAAAAATGCTTAACTCTATAATTTCTCTAGCATGTGATATGTTGAGTTTTATCTTCTTCTTTTATATATATATATCCAAGGCAAGGCTTTAAAAAAAAAAAAAACACTCAAAAGACAACTTTACTAAACGTATGCTATTTTTCTTTTGATGCCTTAACGAACTTAGCGCTTTCATATACTTTATGAATGACTTCTTATATTTCTCTCAAACTATTTTATACAATAAAATTAAAAATATAAGTACCACACTGCATATGAAAAAATTGCTACAAAAAAGGAACATATTTTTCTTAATAATGTCCTCTAAGATTTGAAATTATAACATTATTTGTAGTGACTAACTTGTCTTCTACATCTTAATCCATTAAATACATAATTATAGCATTTGTAAGACTATTTCTCGTATGTGAAATTAAAATCATATAAAAATTGAGTATCTGTTTGTATAAATTCTACTCATTGCTAATGAAATATTCTATAAGACACATGTAACAAAGTGTTTGATTTGAAATCTACATGTCATATGTCAAACTAATACACCGACCATTTATTTTTAATAATTGTTTAAGCTTTTGCGGTTGTACAAATCATACAATAACAACATTGGCAGGAGCATTGAATAGCATATCCTATGTTTTGGATTCTTTGTCCAAGCAAACAAAAAAAGAAGTACAACCATATTGCTTGTTCTTAACTAGATATATACTTTTATAACTAAGATAAATTAAAATAATGATTAAATCATATAAAATGTTCAAAATTATCCATAGTAATTTTCTATGTCATGCCCCAAACTCGGTAACCGGAATCATAAGGAACCCAATGGCCGGTTCTGGCCGTAACAGCTTTCATAGTATCCCATTCTCGGCTCCTGAGGCAGTTTCGATCCTAAGATCCTACGAGGAGGATTTTTATAACAGTATAATCATTACTAATACGAGTATACCCAAGATCATAGAAAGTACATCTGAGAATAACAAAAAACACACATCACAAAATCCACTAAGAATTTGAACTTTTACAACCATCCATAAGGTTCAAAGGACATACATGAGATAAAAGAAAAAGAGAGAAATGTCAGCAACACTAGAGTCCTCAAATGCTCAGCTCTACTCCACGCTCTGCTGCTACGACGCCTGCCTAGAATCTCCTACACTCATCAATCGTGCATAAGCTTATAGAAGCTTAGAGGGTGGTGTAAGTGTATGACAATGGTGCACAGAAGAATAGTAGGAGGACAAGAAGAAAAAAATGCTCAATGAGAATATCACTAGCCTTACTAAGGCTTATCATGAATACGATGCAATGAGTACTGGGAGTCATACCAAGGCAATGCATGAAGGGGCTTGCACAGCCAATGCTAATGCAATGCAAGTAATGTCAGTGCTCATAACCAAACCATATGTGAAGTACATTTCCAATCATAAGAAAATCACCGGAGTCCATTACACTGCTGAATGACTGTCGCTCTACAGACCCCGCACAGTTAAACGAGCGTAAGAGACCTCACTACCCGCCTGTGGACAACCAATCACCAGCAAGGCCTGACGGTAGCGGACCCATTTACAAGCTGGTCAGACTCAGCCTAGCAATGCCCCCTACACACCAGGCAAGTAAGGCCACACCCCTATCCAACCGACTACATGACAGTGGGAGTCGCAACCTAACGGTATAAGGCCCTCATGCGCTCATGTATTTCACCCGATCACGGCGTTGGAGCAGATCTTTGGTACCATGAAAATTTTGAGAATTTCACCCATGGGCATCCTATGCACCCGGTATTCTCAACTAATATTTTTGGTGTCCACACATACGGCCATCCACGAATACCCCTGTGGAGGCAAGGCCCTGATAAAGAAAGGGCGGATATCCACAAGCTATGCAATGCCAGATGCATGAATCACACAATCACCCATGCATCAATCTCAAGCATCCATCTCTTAGAGAGATACCAACATGTCCTACACAATGGCACGACCATGGCCAATCATACCTCAACCAAGTATGCATTTGATGTGTATGGGAGTGGGCCATGAAGATGAATAGGGGTGCCAATAAGGTGAAGATGAACTCTCTACCTAACCATGAAGGGTTTAGGTACTTAACCAATTCCTCATAAGGAATACAACCTCTAGTGGGGGCTCATATACCTGGGGTAGCCCACGAGTCTAAGGAGAATAATGGTATGAGCCTAAATAGTGAAACGGCTTAGCAAGGGTCTATGGTGACCCTCTAATCACTCATAGAAGCCCATGGGCCTACCTTAAGGCCACTAATGTGGACATCCAACCACAATTGATCCCCAAGAGGTAGCCCATCTCTAATTGATCATGAATCAAGGCCCAAGGCCCATGCAACATCAGAAATAAGAAATGAGCAGCCATAATTATACCACAAACACTCATATTGAGCTTCAAAAGGGCGACCCAAGGCCTACCTAAAATATGGGTCCAAGGGGAACACACATAACCCAATCCATATATACCGCTATGGGCCAATTGGAAAAAGGTTAGGGCCCAACATAAAGGCCCCTAATCCTATATATGATGGTGGTCTAGTGGGCAGCCTATTGCTCAAACCACATGGGCAAATGTCATGCTCTTAGTCAAGTAAGTTGGGCCTACAACCCGGCCCAAGTATAAAGTTAATTTGGTGGGCAACGAAGGGCCTATATACTTGTGTAATTCGGTCCACTAACCCAACACAATAATATGGTAAAAATGGTCCAAGAGTTCAATGGGCCTATCTGGAAAGTTCCAGCCCAATTGGGCCTAAAGAATTCAACAACTAGCTACATTCATGGACTCAATTAAATTCAACTGTGGTGGGCCTCAAAAGTGCATTTATTAAGTCTAAAATTTAAGGAACTAAAGGTATAAATAACTTCCTCTAAGATCTTTATAATGTGGTGGGCCCCACTCCTCAAAATTTCAACCCAAGGCCAAGCATAATTATAACATGTTGCTTTCCTAAATTTGGGCACTCCATTGGAGTAGGTCCGGGGCTTCTAAAACTCTGAAAATTGAGGGCCAAGGTCCCTCATCATTCATACAATGAGAGAAAATCCAAAAAGGTGGCCCACCATTAGAAGAAATATTTTTGAATTATGGTTTTTATCAAGGCATATTGCTGGACTGCATAGCAGAAAAATCTGGGAGTCTAACCATCTTGGCCCATTCTTTTGGATGGCTAAACGGGGTCATTTGTAGCTGAAAGTTTACAGAGTAACACTTCCATAGGTGGGCCACACCTCCACAAAATTTTAAAATTTTTATATATTTCTAAGTATTTTAATTAATTTAAACATAACAGACTATCCAAAAAATCGGACAAACCTGAACGTCCCAACGTGGTGGGCCAGTCCGGCCCTTGCCACGGTGTGTACAGGGGTCCATTGGCCCTGAAATTTGGTAGGTGGGTCCTACCATGAGTGGACCATATCTCTAAAAAATTTTAAAATTTTTTAACATCTATAAATATTTTAATTCATTTAAATAAGTCAATATGTCTTGAAAATCAGACTGATCTGGACACCATATTATAGTGGGCCGGTCCAGCCACCACCCTGGAGTGTACAGCAGTCCATTGGCCCCAATATTTTGTAGGTGGGTTCTAAAATGGGTGGGCCACCTCCATGTAAATTTTTAGAATTTTTGAGATAGTAAAAATTTTTATTTAACTCCTACAATTAGTAAGGTATTTCTGAAAAAAATTATGCTACTGAAACAATGCTGCTGCCCCTGATTTGTGCACCCCATTAGAGTGGGCCCAGGTCAGACAAATTTTAAGAAAATGTAGGACCAACATCTCAACGCAAGTACACAACAAGGTGGGATCCACAAAGGTAGCCCACTACTTCAAAAACAAGTTGATTTTTATGTTTTTACAGCAGAAGAATGACTGGACAGTCCAGAAAAATCTGGACCGTCCAACCTTCTTGGCCCACCCTTTTGGGTGATCAAACAGGGACGGATGAGGGTGAAATTTGGGAGACATTTAGGTGGGATCCCCACCTTCAAGAGAAATATATCAAATGAGACCAAACACCCCACCAATCATCCCTAAAACTGAGCTCAAGACAGCTCAAAAATTTGTCCAGATAGCTTCTGGACAGCAACATAATACTGAATTAAAATAATTATAATCACTATAAAAAGAGGAAATCAATCCATAAAAATTGTGGTATGGACCACCCTAGTGGGCTCCACAAACATCTAGACCATTCCCATAAAAAAATATCACTTGCATGTATCCTTTTTGGGTACAGTTAGGGCCCCAACGTCCAAGGGTGGACTGTCAAGGACGTTCTCCCTCTTTGAACGGTCTGGATGGTTCTAGGCTGAAAGGTAGGCCATACACATCTTGATTTCAGAGATATAAATAAGGAGAATAAAAGAATCCGACCACAAGAGAAGGATCTCCACCACATTGAGACCCTTTCCCTCATCACACAATCACAATCGTCCACTATATCATGATTTACATGGTTCCATGTGAGCATAACTCGTCCTACTCAAGATCTATGGTGGAGATGTCATCTCCACCAAGGATCAAGGGTCTAGATAACCCAAGGATCCTTGATCAAGAAAAGAAAACCATGTGGGGGAATCCATGGAGAATGGCCCCTTGCATGGACCATGCATGCATAAAGGATGGGCTATGAGCCACATCCATGAAGACATGGGGGCCACCACCATCATTTGATGGTCCCCACAAGCTTCAAAATGAAAGGAATGGAAGGAACATCCATGGAAATCAAGGAAATTAGAAATTTATATCTAAGGAACACCCGCCTTAAGATCTATCTATCAAAACTCCACTTCAAGCTTCTAACTGTCCAAGGAAGCAAGATGAAGGGTTGAGATGGATTTTCAATGGAGGGATTGAGGGGAAAAAGGAGGAGAAGGGGCTTAAAAAGGGGGAAAATAGGCTGGATTTTTTTTTTTTGCAAGAGAGAAAGAAGGAGAGAAGAGAGTAGAGAGAAATGAGAGGGAAAAAGAGAGAAGGGGATTTTATTCAAAGTGATCATTATATTTGCTAGAAAAGAGGATATGGTGGTCTCTCTCTCTCCTTAGAGAAGAGAAATTTCAGAAATTTCAGATTGGGGATGAGAAATTGCATGGGGAAGAAAAAAAATCCCATGATGACTTCTAGAAAAGAGAAAAAGAAATAGCCATGATGAGTTTGGAGAAGGGAGTTCATCATTGCTAGACTAGGCCATTATGACATCATGGAAATGGTGATGTCATCACCATTGACAAGCGTGCACATGGAGAAATGTGTAAATCATGTGGGTCCCACCAAAAATATGATCAATGGTCCAAATGATGTGCAACCCATAGCTTTTGATGGACACGTCAAATTTTCGCACGAGACGCGTCATTGGAACCGCGACTATGATGCGGTCGCAACAGCGTAAGTCTCGGGTCAATCCGAGTCAGGTCTACATGACCGAACTCAAGGGTGACCACAAACACTATCCGAAGGTCGCGGGTCACCGAAATTTGACCGGTAGGACCGCAGGATCAAAATGAATGAAATGCATACTTATACATGCACACATGAGAACTCAGGTTAGGTCTCACAACCCTCCCCACCAACAAAGAAATTTTATCCTCAAAGTTAACTAATCCATGACAAAAGAAAAGACAAAACACCACCATCATATAACAATCATCATATAAGAAAGGTAATATAAACAATCATATATCAATCAATCATCAAACAAATAGGGATAACTCTCTCTAATCTCAGTCTCACTTTCCCAAGACGCCTCGGCTTCCGAATGATGACCCCATTGGACATTCACTAAGGGAATGACCTTGGTCCTAAGGACCTGCTCCTTCCGATCAAGAATACGAATTGGCTACTCAATGTAAGAAGCATCCTCACGGACCTCAAGTGGCTGCCAATCAATCACAGGAATAGTGTCCGACCCACATTTCTGCAACATAGAAACATGCAACACGTCGTGGATCGCAGACAACTCAAGAGGTAAGGCAAGCCTATAGGCCACAGCGCCTACACGATCGGTAATCTCAAAAGGTCCAATAAATCTCGGGGCGAGCTTGCCCTTCACACCAAAGCGAACCACGTCTTTCATAGTTGAGACCTTGAGATACACCATGTCCCCGACTGTGAACTCGAGGGGTCGACACCGACGATCAGCATAACTCTTCTGTCTGCTCTGAGCTGTCACATCCTCTGCCTAATAACATCAATAGCCTCCGACGTCTGTTGCACAAGCTCGGGACCTAAGAGACGGGCTCTCAAACCTCGGTCCAACAACTAGGAGATCTGCATGGTCTGCCATAAAGTGCCTCAAATGTAGCCATGCCGATAGTCACCTGATAACTGTTATTGTATGCAAACTCAGCGAGGCGCATATGTTCATCCTAACTACCTACAAAGTCGATCACACAAGCCCTGAGCATATCCTTAAGAATCTGGTTGACCCTTTCGGTCTGCCCATCCGTCTGTGGATGATGAGCGGTGCTGAGATGCAAAGTGACCCCCAGCACCTGCTGAAAAATCCTCCAAAACTGAGATGTAAACTTAAAGTCTCGGTCTGAAACGATCGAAACTGGGACGTCGTGCAGTCTCACAATCTCCTCAATGAACACCTTTGCAAGCCGATCCATTGACCAGGTAACACACACCGAAATGAAATGAGCCATCTTCGTCAGACGATCGACGATAACCCAGATAGTATCATGACCGTGTTGAGTCCTCGGCAAACTTGCGATGAAGTTCATCGATATGTGCTCCCACTTCCACTCTAGAATGCTCAATGGCTGCAAGGGACCAGGAGGTCTCTGATGATCGGCCTTGACACGCTGACACGTGTCACACTCGGCCACAAAACTCGCAATCTGGTGCTTCATCCCCTGCCAGAAGTACTGCCTCCTCATGTCACGATACATCTTCGTGGAGCCCCGGTGGATAGTAAGTCTCGATCGGTGTGCCTCGGTCATCAGATCACGATGCAACTCTGGTATGTCCGGGACACACAACCAGCCTTTGAAGTGTACTCCACCATCGGAACCAATATGCTAAACTGACTGCTCCACAGAGGCGGCCTCTGCTCGGTACTCCTGAAGTGACTCATCCGTCTGTTGAGCCTCGATCACCCTAACCACCAAGGAGGGTTGAATCGACAATCTCGAAAGCTTAACAATGGAAGACTGTAGACCAAACTCAAAGTCAAACTCTGAAACATCCTCGAGCATCTACCACTGTCAAACCATCATATTGCCACCAGGCCTCGTGGCTGATGACTGAGCACATCCGCCACCACGTTCACCTTGCCCAGGTGGTATTGAAGGTTAAAATTATAATCCTTTAGCAACTCCATCCATCGCCTCTACCACAGGTTTAACTCAGACTGTGAAAATAGATACTTCAAGCTCTTATGATCCAAGAAGAGCTCGAACCTGACCCCATATAGATAATGCCTCCACACCTTCAATGCGAAGACAACTACTGCAAGCTCTAAATCATGAGTGGGATAGTTCAGCTCATGGACCTTGAGCTGGCGCAAGGTATACGCTACTGGCTTCCCGTGCTGCGTCAACACGACACCTAAGCCAACTCTAAAAGCATCTGTAAAGACAACAAAACCCTCACTTTCATTAGGACGAGTGAGGACATGAGCGGACATGAGGCTGTCCTTCAATTCTGAAAATGCCTTCTCGCAAACGTCACTCCAGACGAACTCGACACCCTTCCACGTCAACCGGGTTAGCGGTGCTGCAATACGGGAGAAACCCTTGATAAATCATCGATAATATCCCGCTAGACCAAGAAAGCTGCGAATCTCGGACGCGTTCGTGGGCTGGCCCCACTGACGCACTGCATCAACCTTCGAGGGGTCCACGGCGACACCCTCCCTCGTCACCACATGACCGAGGAACTTCATCTCCTCCTGCCAAAGCTCGCACTTCTCCAGTTTCGCATACAGCTGGTGGGCATGGAGGGTCTCAAGTACAATCCGCAGGTGCTCGACATGGTCCTCACGGCTCCTCTCACGGCTCCTCGAATATATAAGAATATCATCAATGAATACCACCACGAACTGATCAATGAACGGTCGAAAAATCTCGTTCATCAGCTGCATGAATATGGCGGGCGCGTTGGTTAGTCCAAACGACATGACCAGGAACTAGAAGTGACCATAATGTGTCCGAAAAGCTGACTTCGGAATGTCCTCCTCTCGGACCCAAATCTGATGGTAACCGGAACGCAAGTTTATCTTGGAAAAATACTGCGCACACTACAACTGATCGAACAGATCATCAATACGGGGAAGCGGGTATCGGTTCTTGGTGGTGACTCTGTTGAGCTCACGATAATCTACACAGAGTCACAACAAACCATCCTTCTTCTTCACAAACAATACCAGGGCTCCCCAAGGTGAACTACTGAGATGAATGAAACCTAACTCCCGGAGCTCATTCAACTGCTCTTGCAGTTCCCTCAACTCCAACGGTGCCATTCGGTAGGGGGCCTTTGAGATAGGCGCTGTACCGGGCACCAAATCAATCTGGAACTCTACCTGCAGACGTGGCGGTAAACCCAGAATCTCTTGAAACACATTCAGGTACTTACAAATGACTGGCAGCTACTCAATACTCTCTGTCACAAATCCTCAACGACCAAAGCTAAGAAGCTAGATAACGGCTCTCCTCTGGGCTCGGCGACGAACTAGAACACTAGCAAGCATAAAATATGAAATGTAACTGTCCTCACAGCACAGTCTAAGACGGCACGATACTTCGCAAGCTAGTCCATACCCAGAATCACATCAAATCATGCCATCGACATCACGAACAGATCGGCAGGAAGGAACATCTCGCCCACTAATACCGGGCAAGAAGGACAGCGATGGGTCAATATCAGACTTCTCCATGGGAGTCGAAACGGTCAAGGCCTCGGACACAGACTCTGATGGAATATCGATCAATCGACAAAATTGCTCTGCCACAAACGAATGGGAAGCACCAGAATCAAACAAAACATGAGCAATGCAAGCAGAAACAAGGAGAATACTCTTAACGACTCCACCGGTCAATGACTGTGTGTCCTGGCCTGGCGCCTACTGCGCAGAATAAAAATGGCCCTAAGCTGCTACGGGAAGCAAACTGGAAGACTGAGGGTCCTGAGTCCGAGCCTGCTGGGCTGCTATATACACTGGACCTAGGGATCGAATAACATATGGATATTCCCTCTGCTGGTGTTGTGGCTACTGTTGTCGCTGCTGCTACTGTCTCTACTGAGGAGGTCTGCCTGGCTGCCTCTGCTGCTGAGTAGGAGCCCTAGGAGTGGCGGGTGGAAGCTGAGCTGTCTGGTGCTACTAAGGAGGATGAGGAGGAGCAACTGCGGTGGCCTCTGCTGCTGAATGGGGAGAGGGCACTCACGCCTCCGATGCCCAGCCTGTCCACAGCAGAAGCATACACCCGAAAAGGGGCCGAAAGATGAGGTGGCTGGTGGTGCTGAAGATGATGAAGAAGCTACTGTCTGAACCGCGAGCTGCCGAAATCCTAATCTGCCCCTCCGTCTCTGCTGACGGTGCTGCCTGGAACTGTCGACTGGTGCTCTCCTCTTCCGGTCTCCACCGGAACTCTGCTCTCTCGACCTCTGGGTCATAGTCCAGTCCTCCTCATAAACTAGTGCTCGATGCACAACCTGGTCGAATGTCTCCAAGTAATGCCTTACAACACGGTTGAGAAGGGCAGGGCGTAAACCTGTAACACCCTGGATTTTTGCCAACCTGGAGTTAGACATCCTTAGGCAATGGGTCAACCATAGCACTCTTAAAGCTCAATTCCAAAGCCAAAGAAATCATTTAAAATGAAATTCTTTAGAAATTCAACGTGAATTAACTAGCGCTACACTAGATTACCTGTGAAATAAGCACCAGCCACTTTAAATACGATCTATAAGACCCAAAACCTGTAAAATCAGTAACGCTACGCTATCCTAAAATCCCAGATCAATCTCTAAACCTAGTTGCTCTCGGGAGCACTTTGAAACTTCGTATCGGACTTGGACCGCCCGTCGAAAGTCCAATAGCGATGAACTTAGACCATTATGACCGCCTAGTTGGACTTGACTACCATAACAAAAATCACGTCCAAACAATGCTCTAGGACGATTTCCTTGAGTCCAGAGTGATGAGAGTGAGAAAATGAAGATTTTTAAGAAATTAAATATAATTTTAAGTGATCTGGAACGTGTCGCTTGCGCGATGTTTTTAAGAATTCTGACCGTTAGATTTTAACCCAAATTCACCCTCGGATCAGGATACGTGGTCCATACATGTCATAGCACTTGTGGCCCTGATCGAGTTTCGGTGACCGCTGAACTGAAACTAATCCGCCATAGCCGATCTGAAAATTCAATCGGACTAAAAACTTAGCTTGACATAGATCCAATATTAGAGAGCTTAAGTCCGACCCCATTTAGTAACAAGACCTCCAGAAGTGCTCCGTTGGATCGGAACAAACCCGAATTGGTTATAATATAAGTATACCTTGGCCTTGGGTCTAATTTGGTGAGTTTTAGCCTATATAAGGACCTTAAACCCTCTCTCATTTCCCCCATACGAATTTGAGAAAACCTAGGAGAGAGATGAGAGTAAAGAGAGAGAAAGTGTGAGAGAAGTGGGAGAGGTTTCCTGTCACTCTATCCTTCCATTCTACGTGCTTAACCATCACTCTCTGATCGCTTTTCCGGCGATTCCGGCGTCATTCTTAGGTAAAAAAACCTAACCCTAATCTGTTGAAGGGTTTCATGTAGTGTAAGTTATGAAATAGCTAACATAATTCATGCTATAGGTTGTCAATCCACCGTTAACGAAGATCAATTGTCTGAAACGAATCTGTTACGCGTTTTCGGCGTAAGGTGCGGATTATAGCTGTATAGGTTATAGTTTTCAAGGCTTTCAATGTCGGTTAATGATTTATAACTGACATGGGTGTTATTTCACATGCAAAATGCGTTGTCCGTTTCACTTTACAGTTATATATGAACTATGTGTAAGATAGCGTATTCTATGTATATGTTGAAATGTTCGAATATGTATGGAATTTGGATTTGTACTTAACATGATTAATTGTCATGAATATATGCTTGTTACATGTATGACAACTCCTTAGCGAAAGGACTTGCCCTAAATCACGTCACGAAAAATATACATATATTGTGATAAAGTGTGTAGCCCAAGTGTTTGTACAAATGTCCAAATGAATATGAAACCTGGAATCATGTTTGCCATGACTATCCGTCGTGGGTGCACGCGTGTTACAAATGGGCAACTCCCTAGTGAAAGGTTTTGGCTTAATACCTGTGTGATCAACGTACTTCATGTATGTTGATGTATGTAGTCTAAAGTGTTTGTTGAAATGTCTGAATGAGTAAGTAGTTAGTAAATTGTAATGTATAAGGGTGTTGGGCTATGATTCTCAACTCCTTTAACTATGTGCATGCTTTCCTCCATGTACCGTATATTATAGTGTCTGTTTATCTATGTAATGCATATATATGATTCCATGTTTAAGCTATATTTCATAAAATGTAGAAATAAAGCCGTGAAGGGTGATGGGGCAGTGGTGTAACGATTCTGTGCAATAGCCCTGACAGCCCTAAAGTGGATAATATCGGACCTGTGATTGTATAGTTTGAAATATGTTCATTACTGCTTTAACTGTTTCATATGATTACTTGTGGAAATGGAATGTGTTTGGGGCTATGTTATGGTCCACGCAATCGGTAATAGGTTTGGAATTCGTGGCTGAGATTTATTTTGTCACGAAGGATGTGTATGATGAACCCGAGTCGTACTAGAGTTGTCGGCAGTGGTTAGGCCACACGAAGTGCTTGTGCACTTCATGTCGATCGATTTGACGTGCGCTCGTGCTAGTCGGACTCATCAAGTAACCCGATTGACCGTTGTATGTTCACCTTGTATTCGTCATAACTGCTTGAATCTAGGGTACCAAACTTACCAGTGGAAATTCCGTTAACCATGGTACCTCGATCCGCTAAGACTCATGAGCCGAACATGGTGGTATGGGACACCGTGGTCTAGCTGTAGGCCTACACTGGGGCCACGAGCCTCCCCGTAGTGACCAGTGAGCAACCCAGACTTGTGAGCCGAATATGGTGGTATGAGACACTGTATTCGAGCTGTCGGCCTACACTGATAAGGTGATGGGGGAGCGGTGCAATGAGTGCATGTAACAGCCCTAATAACCCTTTGTAGTGACCTCGAGCGTACTCTGAGTCTACGTGGAGGCGACGACCCTTCCGTAGTAACAAGAGTACAAACTAGGCCTGTATTGATAAGGTGATGGGGGAGTGGTGTAACGAGTGCACGTAACAACCCTGACAGCCCTTGCAGCGACCTAGAACCGCACTTCATATGAGATATGCTAGGACTGACGACCCTAAACTGGATCATTGTTAGAAATTGATATAGGGGAGGTACCTTAGCTTCCCAATCCTGCTGTATGCAAAGGACTAATAACAACTCGGTAATCATGTTCATATCACACTGCATGTGCCTCGAAGATGTGGAGCTTTGAGGGACGAAATCATGCCGCGAACGTAAGATGGTGTCGCATGAGGGAGTATGTAGGCGAGGGCATGCATCATTATTGCATCTCATCCTTGCATTAATCACAGTATTTAGGAATGTTTGATTTGTTTGCTTTATCATTACTGCTTGACTGAATTGATAACATGTTAACCTTTGCTCTATGATTTCACTAAGTTGATCACTCACTCCCACATTACGGGACGGTGTTGTACACACCAACCAGTCCCTGTTTTAGTTTCAGATGATAGCACTGCTTGTAAAGCGGAGCCGGACTTTTATGATGATGAGGAAGGTTTCTCCTATAGGCAGCTATCAGGAGGACCTATGTAGACTGTGTGTTGATCGACGAGATTACAGAGAGGTTGATTAGACGCCATGACACTTGTCATTTTGCACTTTTGGAGCACTCATGTATATTCTTTTTGTTCATTTTCAGAGTATACATGTATATATTTAACCTGGTAACATGTTCACACTTTGGAGACTTACAACAGTATATATATGTTATATATCTAACACAGTCTTTCGCTTGCATAATTTAACTATCTCTGGAGTATGATATGCTGTTTTGGTATAATTTGACTCATGTTTAATGTACTCATACGAACAACATTCAATCATCATTATTTATGTTGCATAAATGATGCGTTGGAACTCGTGAGTAGAGCTTATGCTTGACCCCCAATTTTCAAGGTGTTACAAAACTAATCACAAAACGATTGACCCTCATCTTCTCATTGCTGGTCAAATGATGATCAAATTAGACAAGGCTAAGAAACGGACCTCATACTGAGATACAGTCATATCACCCTGCACTAGGGTCTCTAACTCAATCACCCGCTGGATCTGAACGTGCTCAGGGAAGAACTTCTAGTCGAAATGGACCACGAACTCCTCCCGTATCCACACGAACTGAGGCCCGACCATCTTGGATACAGATGACCACCAATGATGGGCCTCACCCTGAAGGAGATAGGTCGCAAGGGATACTCTTTGATCCACAGGACACTGAATAGTGTTAAAAATCCTCGCAACCTCAGTGCGCCTAGCCTCGGCGGTAGAAGGGTCAGGGTCACCACTAAACCTCGGGGGATCATGCTGTCAGAACTCTTGGCCTATGGGCCTAGTACGCGGTAAGTCAGACTGCCCAGAAACCTCAGCGGTAGCTAGCTGACGGGTCTGCAATGCAGTGGCAACAAGCTGCATCAACTGCTGAAAATGCTCAGCTCCTATAGGTACTGTCGGAAAGGCAAGGGCGGCACTCGCCTCAGGCGGAGGCATGGGTACGACCGAAGGGGTAGGAGCCTCAGTAACTGGAACAGCAGGCCGAGTAGGGGGAATAGGCGGGGGAGCTGGAGTAACTGGAGGTACAGGCACTACGGGCTCAACTGGAGGAACATGCCGGATAGAGACCTCTATAATCGAATCCTCAACTACTAGAGTAGGACCTGCTCGAGTAGGATGGGTACCTCGGGCGCCTCGTCCAAGGGCACCACGACCACGAGGCATCGTCTACAAAATAATGACTACACAAGGAATCAAGTCAATTACAGGCTCAATACGGAGCGAAAGGAAGGATCTCGGGACACTACTTGCCCCATGTTCTTGGCAGACATGTGATGTTCCCGAAAGTCATTCCAAAATTACTTGTTATGCTCTGATACTAACTCTTGTCATGCCCCAGACTCAGTAACCGGAATCACAAGGAACCCGATGGCCGGTTCTGGCCGTAATAGCCTTCATAGTATCCCATTCTCAGCTCCTGAGGCAGGTTCCAATCCTGGGATCTTACAAGGAGGATTTTCATAACAGTATAATCATTACTAATACGAGCATACCCAAGATCACAACAAGTACATTTGAGAATAACAAAGGGCACACATCACAAAATCCACTAAGAATTTAAACTTTTACAGCCATCTATAAGGTCCAAAGGACATACATGAGATAAAAGGAAAAGAGAGAAAGGTCAACAACATTAGAGTCCTCAAATACTCAGCTCTACTCCACGCTCTGCTGCTACGACGCATACCTAGAATCTCCTGCACATATCAATCGTACATAAGCTTATAGAAGCTTAGAGGGGGTGTAAGTGTGTGACAATGGTGCACAGAAGAATAGTAGGAGGTGCAAGAAGGGAAACATGCTCAATAAGAATATCACTAGCCTTACTAAGGCTTATCATGAATACAATGCAATGAGTACTGGGAGCCATACCAAGGCAATGCATGAAGGGGCTTGCACAGCCAATGCTAATGCAATGCAAGTAATGTCAGTACTCATAACCAAACCATATGTCAAGTACATTTCCAATCATAAGGAAATCACCGGGTCTATTACACTGCTGAATGACTGTCGCTCTACAGACCCGCACAGTCAAACGAGCATAAGAGACCTCACTACCCACCTGTGGACAACCAATCACCAGCAAGGTCTGACGGTAGCGGACCCATTTACGAGCTGGTCAGACTCAGCCTAGCAATGCCCCCTACACACCAGGCAAGTAAGGCCACACCCCTATCCAACCGACTACATGACAGTGGGAGTCACAACCTAATGGTATAAGGCCCTCATGCGCTCATGTATTCCACCCGGTCATGGCGTTGGAGCAGATCCTTGGTGCCGTAGAAGTTTTGAGAAATTCACCCATGGGCATCCTATACACCCGGTCTGCTTAACTAATATTTTCGGTGTCCACACATGCGGCCATCCATGAATACCCCTGTGGAGGCAAGGCCCTGATAAAGTAAGGGCGAATATCCACAAGCTATGCAATGTTAGATGCATGAATCACACAATCACCCATGCATCAATCCCAAACATCCATCTCTCAGGGAGATACCAACATATCCTACACAATGGCACAACCATGACCAATCATACCTCAACTAAGCATGCATATGATATATATGAGAGTGGACTATGAAGATAAATAGGGGTGCCAATAAGGTGAAGATGAAATCTCTACCTAACCATGAAGGGTCTAGGCACTTAACCAATTCCTCATAAGGAATACAACCTCTAGTGGGGGCCCATATACCTGGGGTAGCCCACGAGACTATGGAGAACAATAGTATGGGCCTAAATAGTGAAACGGCTTAGCAAGGGTCTATGGTGGCCCTTTAACCAACCATAGAAGCCCATAGGCCTACCTTAGGGCCACCAATGTGGACATCCAACCACAATTGGTCCCCAAGAGGTAGCTCATCTCTAATTAATCATGGATCAAGGTCTAAGGCCCATGCAACATCAGAAATAAGAAATGAGCAGGTATAATTATACTACAAACACTCATGTTGGGCTTCAGAAATGGAGGCCATTTCTGAAGCCCAAGGACTACCCAAAATATGGGTCCAAGGAAAACACACATAACCCAACCCATATATACCACTATGAGCCAATAGGAGAAAGGTTAGGGCCCAACATAAAGGCCACTAATCTCATATATTATGGTGGCCTAATGGGCAGCCCATTGCTTAAACCACATGGACAAATGTCATGCTCTTAGTCAAGCAAGTTGGGCCTACAACCCGGCCCAAGTATAAAGTTGATTTGGTAGGCAACCAAGGACCCATATACTTGTATAATTCGGCCCACTAACCCAACACAATAGTATGGTAAAAATGGCCCAAGAGTTCAATGGGCCTATCTGGAAAGTTCCAGCCCAATTGGGCCTAAAGAGTTCAACAACTAACTACATTCATGGACTCAATTAAATTCAACTATGGTGGGCCTCAAAAGTATATTTATTAAGCCCAATATTTAAGGAACTAAAGGTATAAATAATTTTCTCTAAGATCTTTATAATGTGGTGGGCCCCACTCCTCAAAATTTCAGCCTAAGGCCAAGCATAATTATAACATGTTGCTATCCTAAATTTGGGCACTCCATTGGAGTGGGTCCAGGGCTTTTAAAGCTCTGAAAATTGAGGGTCAAGGTCCCTCATCATACATACAATGAGAGAAAACCCAAAAAGGTAGCCCACCATTAGAAGAAATATTTTTGAATTATGGTTTTTATCAAGGCATATTGCTGGACTGTACAGCAGAAAAATCTGAGAGTCCAACCATCTTGGCCCATTCTTTTGGATGCCCAAATGGGGTCATTTGTAGCTAAAAGTTTACAGAGTGATACTTCCATAGGTGAGCCACGCTCTCACAAAATTTTAGAATTTTTAGATATTCGTAAGTATTTTAATTAATTTAAACATAACAGACTGTCCAGAAAATCGGACAGACCTGGACGTCCCAACTTGGTGGGTCAGTCCGGCCCTTGCCACAGTGTGTACAGGGGTCTATTGGCCCTGAA
This sequence comes from Magnolia kwangsiensis, assembly GCA_037074715.1. Classification (NCBI taxonomy): domain Eukaryota; kingdom Viridiplantae; phylum Streptophyta; class Magnoliopsida; order Magnoliales; family Magnoliaceae; genus Magnolia; species Magnolia kwangsiensis. Next base: position 70,558,937 of record CM073583.1, read on the forward strand.
GTTTTTTAGGTGGGTCCTAATATGAGTGGACCACATCCTTATAAAATTTCATAATTTTTGAACATCTATAAATATTTTAATTCATTTAAATAAGTCAATCTATCATGAAAATCAAACTGATCTGGACACCATATTATAGTGGGCCAGTCAAGCCACCACCCTGGAGTGTACAGGCGTCTATTGGCCCCAATATTTTGTAGGTGGGTTCTAACATGGGTGGGCCACCTCCTTGTAAATGTTTGGAATTTTTGGGATAGTACAAGTATTTTATTTAACTCCTACAATTAGTAAGGTATTTCTGAAAAAAAATTCTGCTACTGAAACAATGTTGCTGCCCCTGATTTGTGCACCCCACTAGAGTGGGCCCAGGTTTGCCAAATTTTAAGAAAATATAGGACCAACATCCCTACATAAGTATAAAACAAGGTGGGGTCCACAAAGGTGGCCCACTACTTCAAAAACAAGCTGATATTTATATTTTTACAGCAGAAGAATGGCTGGACAATCCAGAAAAATCTGGACCGTCCAACCTTTTTGTCCCACCCTTTTGGGTGATCAAACAGGGACAGATGAGGGTGAAATTTGGGAGACATTTAGGTGGAGTCCCCACCTTCAAGAGGAATATATCAAATGGGACCAAACACCCCACCAATCATCTCCAAAACTGAGTTCAAGACAGCTCAAAAATCTGTCCAAATAGCTTCTGGACAACAACATAATACTGAATTAAAATAATTATAATCACTATAAAAAGAGGAAATCAATCCATGAAAATTGTGGTATGGACCACCCTAGTGGGCCCCACAAACATCTAGACCATTCTCATTAACAAATACCACTTACATGTATCCTTTTTGGGTACATTTAGGGCCCCAACGTCCAAGGGTGGACTGTCAAGGACGTTCTCCCTCTTTGGACGGTCTGGATAGTTCTAGGCCGAAAGGTGAGCCACACACATCTTGATTTCAGAGATATAAATAAGGAGAATAAAAGAATCTGGCCACAAGGGAAGGATCTCCACCACATTGAGGCCCTTCCCCTCATCACATAATCACAATCGTCCACTATATCATGATTTATATGGTTTCATGTGAGCATAACTCGTCCTACTCAAGATCTATGGTGCAGATGCCATCTCCACCAAGGATCAAGGGTCTAGATGACCCGAGGATCCTTGATCAAGAAAAGAAAACCATGTGGGGGAATCCATGGAGAATGGCCCCTTGCATGGACCATGCATGCATAAAGGATGGGCTATGAGCCACATCCATGAAGACATGGGGGCCACCACCATCATTTGATGGGCCTCACAAGCTTCAAAATGAAAGGAATGGAAGGAACATCCATGGAAATCAAAGAAATCAGAAATTTACATCTAAGGAACACCCACCTTAAGATCTATCTATCAAAACTCCACTCTAAGCTTCTATCTGCCCAAGGAAGCAAGATGAAGGGTTGAGATGGGTTTTCAATGGAGGGATTGAGGGGAAAAAGAAGGAGAAAGGACTGAAAAATGGGAAAAATGGAATGGATTTTTTTTTTTTGCAAGAGAGAAAGAAGGAGAGAAGAGAGTAGAGAGAAATGAGAGGGAAAAAGAGAGAAGGGGATTTTATTCAAAGTGATCAATATATTTGCTAGAAAAGAGGATATGGTGGTATCTCTCTCTCTCCTTAGAGAAGAGAAATTTCAGAAAATTCAAATTGGGGAAGAGAAATTGCATGGGGAAGAAAAAAAAAATCCCATGATGACTTCTAGAAAAGAGAAAAAGAAAGAGCGATGATGAGTTTGGAGAAGGGAGTCCATCATTGCTAGACTAGGCCATTATGACATCATGGAAATGGTGATGTCATCACCATTGGCAAGCATGCATGTGAGGAAATGTGCAAATCATGTGGGTCCCACCAAAATGCGATCAATGGTCCAAATGATGCGCGGCCCATAACTTTTGAGGGACACGTCAAATTTTCACACGAGACGCTTCGTTGGAACAGCGCGACGATGCGGTCGCAACGACATAGGTCTCGGGTCAATCCGAGTCGGGTCTACATGACCAAACTCAAGGGTGACCGCAAACACTATCCGAAGGTCGCGGGTCACTAAAATTTGACCGGTAGGACCGCGGGACCAAAATGAACGAAATGCATACTTATACATGCACACATGCGAACTCGGGTCGGTTCTCACATTGTATAACCATATGCCACCAACAACAATGTAATATTCAAATTGATTGAAGAACACACATGTAAGAGTTTATAAAAATGCTTGAATAAAAATGTTTCTACTTAGTTTAGAGTAGTTGATTTAAGAATTTCAAACCGATGAATTATAAGAGTCTCAATGAACTTAATAATTTTTTGATAATTTGATCCCAACGTGGGTTTTACTTTTACCCATTTGGTGAAGTAATCAGTCACTATAATAATAAAGTTGTGTCCATCAGATAATGGAGGATAAATTTTTCATATCAAATCAATAGTCAATCTTCGAAATTATCAATGTTTGACAATATAGGATGTAATTCGGTCATAGCCACATGTTGTATTGGTATATATTTATGACATGCTTCACAGCCTTTAACATATTGGTTATAATCGATGGACATATTTTGCTAAAAATATTCATAACATCAAACTATAAGCTTTATTTTTCTTCCAGCCTGGTGTGCTCCACACATTGCTTCGTACAATTCATCCATAGCCAATATAGATTCCTTTTTGTTCAAATATTACAACAACACTCCGTCGGTCCCTTCTGATGTAGCTCATTATCGATCAATGCATAGTTTACAATCATTCTTCTAATGTCTCGTCCGACCTTTGCCTGTGAAGACCGAAGATATTCTATGATTGGAACTCTCCAATCGTTATCGCTCACTTTGACCTGATAAATCTTGTCGATCATCTTCATCTAAAAAATTGAGGGTAATGACTTCCTTTGATCGATTACCATTCTCACTTCAAATTCTTGGGTAATTTGAAAGCGTGATGTTAACCATGTCATTTCATTTGCATCTATATTGCTTTATCTAGTTATATGTTTTAATTCAACTTCATCAAATCTACTTAATAACTATGTTGCCAAAAAAATGATATGATTATAGAGTCATACCTAGTTTATCATTAATAAGGAATTACCCATAACTAAAATCATTTTTGCTTCTAAATCAATCAATAGTTCTAAAGTGATTATTAAGGCTTTGTATTCAGCTTGATTATTAGTGTGATCGAACTTAACATAGAATGTGAATTCTTATTTTCTACTAGATGGATTGATCAAAACAATCCATGCTCCCGATCCTTTATTGGTCTTTGAACCATTAAATATCAATCTCTAAGGTAACTGATAAACCACATATAAGTCTAAGGCCTCTAAAGAAAATTGGCTTTCCATATTTGGATGATGATGAACCCGAAAATCTATTATGGCATGTCCTTTCATAGCCCTTTATAACACATACTAAATCAAACACAAATAATACAAGAATTCATTTGCAAATTTGTCCATTAAGAATCAGTCGATTTAACATATACTTTATTAAATCAATCACTGTAATAAAATTAACTATCTTAGCCAACAAATAATGTCGTAATTTTGTAGCCACAAAGTACAATGATAAAATAACTTTTCTATATTAGAATATCATCTCTCAATATCTAATAATGTTCGACTAGGATAATAAACTGCACGCTCTTTTCGATCATCGTCGTCTTGTACTAACAAAGCTCCAATCGATTATGCAGGAGCTGCAATATACACTTTAAGCAATCAATTTTTTAATGGTAGCTTGGACAAATAATCTTTAATACTATCGAAAGCCAATTGATGTTCTACCTCCCACATGAATTTATCTCATTTTTTCAGCTTTAACAAAAGGAGAAAATACATTAGTTTTTTAATCACAATTGGAAATAATTTGTTGCATAAAATTAACCTTGCAAAGAAACTTTTATAACTCATTTTTGGTTCTTGGCAGCCAAGCTATTATTATTGCTCTCACCTTATGTTTATTGATTTTGATTTATTTCTTATGTACCATAAATTTTAAAAAATTGTCAATTGATACCCCGAAAGCACATTTAAGAGTGTTCATCTTCAATTTATGAATTTTCATTCTTTCAAATGACTTTCGTAAGTGATCAAGATGTTTGATTAAATTGACTGATTTAATCACCACGTCATTGATATAGATTTACGTGAATCAGATGATCATATCATGGAAAATAGCATTCATAAATATTTGATAAGTAGCTCATGTATTTTTTAGCTTTAATGATATTACGACTCAACAAAATATACCTAAATGACCAGGACATCTGAATGTTGTCTTTGGGACATCTTCTATTATAATGTTTCTTTGATTATATCCAGAATGGTCATCCATAGAGGATACCATTCGATGTTCAGTGGCTCGATCGATAAGTTGATCGGCCATAAAGATAGAGTACTCATCCTTTAATGTGGCTCAATTTAAATTCAAAAAATCAATACAAATTCTGAGCTTACCATTTTTTTTAATAACATGTACTATGTTTGAAATCCATTCAGCCTATTTAATAAATTTAATAAAACCTACTTTTAAAATTTGCTCATTTTCTTCCTTTATCTTTTGTGTCACTTCAGCCGTCATCTACTTAGGTGGTTGTTTATGTGGATGATAACCTTCTTTCATATATAATATGTGTTCAACCAGATTTTGGTCTAATCCAGGCAACTCATGATATCCCAAGCAAAGAAATCAATGAACTCTTTAAGTTAAGAATAGAATAATCCACTGATAAAAATTGACTTGGGATGTTATTTCATCCCAAATTTGACTCTATTAGAGGATCTTGAACTTGAGTTTAAGAATCCTCCAAATTCTCTGAGGCTAGTTTCAAATCCTTCATTTTAATACCATCTTTAGCAATTTGATTGGCCAGTACTGCTATCTCAACTATATTAATGAAACATCATTATCATGATCTTACAAACTCTTCTTGAGCTATCGTACTTTACCTATGAACTCGACCTTAACCAATGATCGGCCCATCATAGGATTTCTTCAATCATACATCTTGTAGTCGCACAAAATGGAATTATTGTCTTCAACAACTCTTTATTCAATTGAAGCATGATAGTAATATCTTGTGCAACATTATTAGGATTGATTCTGGCATCAATTTCAGTTAGTCTACCATTCTTATCTCATCCTGTAAACTGTATCGGTTCAATTTCATTTTTATAGAAATAAGCCTCAACTACATTAGACATGGCTAAGAATGATTTATTATTAGCCAAAATCAATTCGACTCTATCTTGATTCCAAAAGGTCATGAATTGACGTAGTGATGATATAATGCATGAGAATGAATGAATCCAATCTCGTCAAAGCAAGCATTATAATTTAATGAAGTATCAACCATAAAGAAAGTGTCCAACACCTTCGTAGTTTCCACCATTAATCCAACGGGCAAAACACTTTGTGTTTGTGTTACTCCTCTAGCGAAATTACTTATTGCGACTTTGGTATTGATAATGTCATATTAGGTTTTTCTTAATTTAGACATCATTCTAGCTGAGAAAATATTAACAACATATCTATAATCGATTAAAACTCGATTGGTTAAACACTCTTCCATGTGAGTGGAGATATACAATAGTTTTAAATGTTGGGTCATTGTGAGAGCCAACTTTTTAATAATTAGTTTTTTTAGAATGGAACCTTGTTTTGACCGTTACAGTCAACACCTTTTTGGCTTCCTCGTAGGAATCAAATGATACATGTTGATGATTATCGGAGGTCCTAACTCTTACATATCTACTTTCATTGTGCTTGGTTGAGATAGTTTAATCCAAAACTTAATGTCAATGTCAACACCATATTACAATCCAATGTGATTGGTAGAAACGAGTCAAACTGTATAACCAAATTCAAACATTGCCCCTCCCCCCAAAGTCTTTCCAAATTCGATTCATTTATAACTTCATTCTTGATTATTTTTTTATTCGATTTAGAAAATTTTGATTATAAAGTTTTTTCTTTAGTAAGCAATTCTTAAATTAGAAGATCATTCGAGAACTCTTCATCGCTAAAGTATTCGGTCGATCCCCTCACATATATTCATCCTTTATCACAATTCTAGTTATTGATCGAGTTAAACCCCACACGAAGCTTGGCTGTATTGATGGATATTTGTTCTTTTGCTTTTACCTTTAGTATTGTCAGGGTATAACGTCTCGAAAAATCCGTACAAAGACTCGAGTACCACCTCAGGCAGAAATCTCTAAGGACCAAATCCTTTAGAAATTAAACAAGACTTAACTAGTGCTAAACTAGATTATCTGTGAAATTAGCCCTAATCACTTTAAATATGATCTATAAGACCTAAAACTAGCAGAACCATTGACGTTACATTACCCTGAAACTTAGGATCCATCTCAAAACCCAGTTGCTCTTAGGAGCATCATGAAACTCCGTATCGGACCTGGACCACACGTCGAAAGTCGGATTACTTTGAAACTATACGATTATGACCACCTTGCTGGACTTGACAACCACCTCAGAAATTAAGTCCTAATATGGACAACATTAAATCATCATTTTCTATGTTGCATAAGTGATGTGATGAAACTTGGGAGTTGGGCTCCTGCTCGACCCTCGATTTTCAGGCCGTTACAAGTTGGTATCAGAGCATGATTTGGATTAAACTGGACTTAGATTATGGTCACACAATGTACGTTGACGCAATATGACGTAGGAAGGTGCTAAAAAATGTAGAAACTGACGTAGGACACCCGAATTTCACCAAACGGCAAAAATAATCAAAATCGACCGTAGAAATTAGGCCCGTAGGCCTTTGTGATCATGTGAAATGATTCTAACACCTTTTTAGACCACCAATCAACAGTTTTAGAAAGAGATTTAACCAGTTCCATACTTAAACAAATCGAAAAGCGCGGATATATGCAAGATAAGGACCGAACCGTTTCAAACGGCCGAGGGGACCCAAATCGCACAAAACGGTGGGATGCACATACGGCACCCCTGGAGGAGGGTGGCCACCGCCCAACTGCGGAGGCACCGCGCCGGGTCCAGGGGACCGAGGCGGCGCCATGCTCGAGTCCAGGCGACCACGGCGGCACTACAACACGCAGACAAAATCAGTTGACCACCTTGGAATCAAATCCTAATAGTACCAGAAACACACAACTTGAGCCCAGAGCGAAGTTTGTGAGAAACACGAATATCTTTAGGAAACGAACTGAAACTTAAGTAAATTAAGTCGTTCGCTTGCAGGACAAATCTAAGAATTCAGACCATCAAAATCTGACCTAATTACACCTTCAGATCAGGAAAAATTTTCAACATAGGTCAGTGTACTTGTGACCCTGATCGAGTACCGGTGACCGTTGAACTGAAACTAATCCGCCACGGTCGATCTGAGAATCCGATCAGATTGAAAACTTAACCTAACCTAGATCCAATATTAGGGAGCTTAAGTCCGACCACGTGTAGAAAAGGGGCTTCCAGAACAACTCCATTGGATCGAAACGACCAATATTTGGCTATAACCTAAGTATACCTTGGCCCTAGGACCATTCTCATCAGTTCTGGGCCTATATAAAGGGCTTAAACCCTCTCTCTCTCTCTCATTCCATACGAATTTGAAAAATCCTAAGAGAAAGAAGAGAGAAAAGAGAAGGAAAGAGAGAGAAAGTGAGGGTGAGAGTTGGAGTTCGTTCCTGGGATTAAATCTTGCCGCTCCACGTAACCACTATTCTTGTATCGTTATACGATCAATTCTGATTCCGTTCTTAGGTAAGAAAACCTAAACCTAATCTATTTTAAGGTTTCAAATAGTGTAAGTGATGAAATAGCTAACCTATTTCATGCTATAGGTGGTCATCGTGTCATAGTCAAAGACCTGATCTACAAACTGAGTTCGATACTTGTTTATCGGCATAAGGTGCGGACTATAAATGTTTAGTCGATGATTTTTAAGGCTTTCAATGTCAGTAGTGATTTATGATTGGCTTGATTGTTATCACATATGCTTAGATACGATGTTTCCCGTATATTACATATATATATGAACTATGATGAAATATATGCATTCCATGTGTTTGTTGAAATGTTTGTATGAGTTTGAAATTATGATTTGTGTTTTCCATGATTTATGTTTAAGGCTACATGATGGTTGTATGTGTGGCAATTCTTATGTGGAAGGATTTGTTACGATATGTGTTTTAACTAATTTATTACATGTATGTAATAGGTGTAGTCTAAGTGTTTGATAAATTTCTTAAATGAGAAAATGCTCGATGTGATATACTTAATGAGGGTGTTGAGATAGGATTCTCAATCCCCTTATACACAGCTAGAGTTTCCTTTATGTAACCTATCTCACTACTATGTGATTTACTAATGAAATGCCTATGTATGATGACATGTGTTGTATGTATTTGTTGAAATGCTCGAATGAGATTTATGTTTAGATTTAGTTGTCATATGCTGTCTTGGATTATTACATGTCAATGCTATTGGTTGAAGTGTGATTGGGGCTACGATGTAGTCTAGGCAATCAGTAAAGAATTGTGATTCGGTGGTCAAACTGTCTAGCCACGATGGACACGCCCGGTGAATCCGAGTCGTATGTTGCTTGTCGGTAGTGGTTAGGCCACGCAGAGTTGATTACTCGCTCTATATCGATCGGCTCGACATATGCTCCTATTAGTCGAGTTTGTCAAGCAACCTGGTTGACCCGATGTATGTTCATCATGTATGGACGCTACTGCTTTAATATAATGTACCAAACTTACCATTGAAAACCTCATTAACCTTAGTACCTCGATCCGCTAAGACTCATGATCCAGGCATGGTGGTATGAGACACCATGGTCGTGCTGTCGGCCTACGCTGGGGCGACGGGCCTCCCCGTAATGACCAGTGAGCAACCCAGACTCGTGAACCGAAACAATGGTATAAGACACTATATTCAACCTGTCGGAATATGACTTGGTGATGAGCCATTAGTAGTGACCTCGAGTATACTCTGAGACTGCACTGAGGCGATGAGCCTTTCCATGGTAACTAAAGTATAAGTTAGGCCTGCATCAAGGTGACAAGCCCTTTGTAGTGACCTGTAACTGCAACCTCATATGAGACTAGCTAGGACTGACGACCCTAGACTGGATCATTATTTGGGTAAATGATATAAGGGAGGTACCTTGGATTTCCAACACTATTGTATGCATAAACCTAATTAATTATTGGCTAACATGAGCATGCACCGCATTGCATGTGCTTTGGCAAGGAAGAGCACTTTCCGGTGGTTGCCATGCATGCCATAAGATGAAGATGCTGAGGGAGTGCAGGCGAGGGCATGCATCATTATCGCATATCATTCTTGTATTAACAAGAGTATTTAAGATATGATTACTGTACTGCTTTATCGTTACTGCTTGATTGAATTGATAACATGTTAACCTTTGCCTTATAGCTCCACTGAGTTGATCACTCACTCCGATGTTCTGGGACGGTGTTTTAAACACCCACCAGACTCTATTGTAGTTTCAAAGAATGACATGACTTATGAGGCGGAGCCAGACCTCGCGGATGATGAGGAGGTGTTCTTCTATACGCAGCTGGCAGGCGGGTTTATTTAGGCATAGTTTTGTGCAGATGGGGCTACAGGGGCATGGATAGATAATACGATACTTCATTATTTTATTTATTTTAGAAACACACTTGTAATTACTTAACTTGGTAACGTTCATACTCTGAAGACTTACACTCACTTATACGATTTATATACATATCACGGTCTTCCACTTGCGTCATTTAAATGCCTTTGGAGTATAGCACGTTGTTTTAGCTTAATCTCACTCATGTTTAATGCACTAATACGGACAACATTAAATCATCATTTTCTATTTTGCATAAGTGATGCGTTGGAACTTGAGAGTTGGGCTCCTGCTCGACCTTCAATTTTCAGGGCATTACACAGGGCGATCGAGTTAATAAGTACATATGAAATTTGTCTCATACATCAGCCAACTGTCTTCTCTTTACTGCCTATTGCCTTTGTCAACATTATTTCTTAATACAAGTCATCTCTTATGGTACAAGTACTACTGGAAATTTTAGATGATTGGGCATTTTCTACACTCCTTGTTAGACAGGTCGAGGTTTAACCATCCTTTGCCCTTGGACTGACTTAGAGTGATTACTATGTGTTTAGCCTTTTATAGGTAAAAAGTATTTCTTTCCTCATAGTTTCGATTGACCGATTGTTTTATCTGATATTTTGGTTGATAAAATATCTTATTTGATTGAGTCGACCTCGCATATTTGTCACAGAGGCACTGATAACTTAACATTATTGCCTCCAAATATGCTTCGGTCTGATCAACCATTAGCTTATGCCTTATAATACTCTTTTCATCCTTTAGCTCCTTGACTTGACTTATATGAGTTTCAAGATTAGTCTTTTGTCATGGCCGAATGAATCTTTGAGGATTAGTAGTAGCCATATTGATCTCGATATTGGAAGAAAAAAATGGTACCAATTAAGATTACTTCTTTTTTTTTAAGAAACTTCAACAACCCTTTATCCATATTGTTTTGAATAACATTTTTAAAAAGAACACATTTATTAGTAGAATGCGACCAAGTTTCATGCCATTTACATAATTAATTTCCTTCAATTCTTCGGCTGTCGTAATCTTATGCTTAACATGAATCTTGATAAATTTACTGATGAACATAATATCAAAGATTTTGTCAGTGTGGAAAATATCAAAGGTATACGTTCTTTGAACTTTCTGATTAGAGGATGTCGTTGCCTCTTTAACTAAAGCAAATCATGTGAATGACTGTTTAGCCACTACTTCATCTACTGCAATATCATAATTAGGGTTATAATAATATATCATTGCTGATTAATTCTCTTATTGCATTGACTCCTGGAGAAGAGCCTCATACCAAGACACCTTCCTGGTCAAATCATAAAGATTTATGAATTTTGTTCTGATAAATTTCTTTTGAAGCTTGAATGCAAGTCCATTTTGAATTAACTAGATAAATTCTGTTTCGATTGTGACTACCTTGCATCATTTTTTTACTCTATTAAACTGAGTAATATAATTTTCAATCAATTTTCTTGGCAACAACTGAAAACGAGCAAGATCAGTCATATAAAATTTTTAATCCTTATAAAAGAACTGAGCAAGAAATTTTTCTTCAATCTCTTACCAATTCTGTATGGAATTTGGTAGTAGATTGGAATATCAGGTGAAAGCTATCCTAGTGTGAGACCCGACCCGAGTTCGCATGTGTGCATGTGTGTGCGTGAGTGTGCATTTCATTCATTTTGATCCCGCAGTCCTACCGGTCAAATTTTGGTGACTCGTGACCTTTAGATAGCGTTTGTGGTCATCTTTGAGTTCGGTCACGTAGACCCGACTCGGATTGACCCAAGATCTATGCCATTGCGACCACATCATCGATGCAGTTTTAACGCCATGTCTCGTGCATAAATCCGACACGTCCATCAAAAGTTATAGGTTGCACATTATTTGTACCGTTGATTACATTTTTGGTGAGACCCACCTGATTGTACGCTTCCCCATGTGCACTATTCCCCATGTAAGCCACCTTTAGTCTAGAAATAATGACTTCTTTTCTCAAGCAAACCGTGATGAGATTAGCTTCTCTAGGCAATGATGAGCCACCCTATTCCATGAGCAATAATTGTTTTCTCTTTTCAAAAACTCATCTTTTTCTAAGAAACTAATCATTTCAACTCGACAAACTCTCTCATCTCTCTCTCTTCCTTCATTTTCTCTTCTCCTCCTTACAAGATCACCCAAACCTCCTACCTTGTTGAAAATTCCAGCCATATTTCTTCCCTCTCCCTCCTCATCTAACCACCCTCCACTTTCCATCTTAACCGTTCATCCATGGTCCTTGAAGCCTAAGGATTTCATTGCATCAAGAATTTTGAAGATCTAAGCAAGGTAGGTGCTCTTAAATTCTCCTTCATATTCCTTAAGACTTATAGGATCCATCAAGTGATGATGGAGGTCCCCTATGTCTCCATGATTGAGGGTAATGGCCCATTACTTTGCATACATGTTTATGGATGAGGTTATTCTCCATGGACCCCATCATGGTATCTTCCTTTGATGCATGTCATTTTTCTCTCTTGTGACTAAATTATCTTTATTTTTCATTAATTTATTCTTAATTTCCTGACATGTGTGGCCCACTTAGTGGCCCCGAAATATTTAGACCGTCCAAGCAAAGTGGATGCCCATGGTTGTCCATTCCTTGGACATTGACACTTTATTTGATCCATTTTGGGCACATGCATTGGGTTTCATGAAGGGAGTATGTCCTGGATGTTTGTGGGGTCCACTAAGATAGACTATAACACAAATTTTGTGGGGTATTTTTCCTTTTATTCAGTAGTTATGCTCAGTTATTTTCAGACTTACCTTGTTGTCCAGAAAAATTTTAGACCGTTTCTGGGTTATTTTTGGCATGGATTATGGGCTGATTAGAGGGTTGTTTTACCTCCATTGTTAGATTATTCCTGGAGGTGTGGACCCCACCTAGAAGTATAATAAAATTTGCCTTTATCCATCCTTGTTTGATCACCCAAAAGGGTGGGCCAAGGAGGGTGGACGGTCTAGATTTTTCTAGACTGTCTAGCCATACTGTTTGCTAGAAAATCATAAATATCACCCTGATTTTGAGATGGTAAGCCACCTTAGTGGACCCCACTTTGCTGTATACTTGTATAGGAAGGTTGTCCTTATATTTTTCTAAATTTACATAGACCTGGTCCCACTTAAATGGGATGCAAAAGTCAGGGACAACGACATTGTTGTAGCAGGAAAAATAAAAATTTAGACATTGCTGTCCATAAATTGCAGGAGTTAAATAAAATATTTTTACTATCCAAAAAATTTTAAATTTTTACAGGGAGGTGTCCTACCCATGATAGGACTTACCTGCACAATTTCAGGGCCAAGGGATCCCATTTGGGCATCCAAAAGGGTGGGCCAATGTACTGGACTGCCAAAACTTTCTGTTGTGCATAGATACATAAAAAATAAAATCTTAAAAATACTTTCTAAGAAGGTGGGGCATATTTCTAGGTCCCACCCTATTATAGGCCTAATGAGGGACCTTGGGTCCAAATTTCAGGAATTTTGGAGGCCCAAAACTCACCCATCGGATGGCCCAAATTCAGGACAATTATATTCCAGCAATATTTCACCCTAGACAGATTATATTCTTTAAATTAATTAAAATACTTTTAAGTATCCTAAAATTATAAAAATTTATAAGGAGGTGGTCCACCCATGGTAGGACTCACCTATCAAATTTCAGGACCATGGGCCCCTGTGCACACCGTGGCAAGGGCTGGGCTGGCCCACCACATTGGGACGTCCAAGTCAATCTGATTTTCTGGATACACAGTTTCATTTAAATTAATTAAAATACTTAGGGATATCCAAAAATTTTAAAATTTTGTGCGATTGTGACCCACGCATGGAAGTATCATCCTACAAAATTTTAGATCCAACAGACATTCAGGCTAACTGTAGTGTGGCCTGCAAATTTGGGTCTGTTTTGGGCCAAATACCCAGGCCCGTAGGACTACCCACCATGGGACGCCCCTACTTTGGGCTGTTGTTGGGCCTGTATTCTAGCAGCATGACCCACTTATATGTTAAACGTTCCCCTCTCATCTGGTGGGACCCACAGTGATGTGGGCTTTAGAAAATAAATACTATAAATTAATTTATTTGCTGAACTTCAACAAACCCAGAAAGTGGGTGGGCTGGAAATTCAGCAATGGGCCCAATGTTGCCACCCCATAAATGTCTGTTTTGGGGCAGTATGACCAACTAGATTTGAGGAGGGTTTAAATCAGTTATCTTACAATTTTAATTTAATTTTTAGACTTAATTAGTGCATGATTCAAGGCCCATTCCAATTGGATTCTTCTCGAGCTAGTCTTCTAGTTAATGAGCCTTATAAAGTTGATTGGGCTGAAACTTTTGATAGGCCCATTGGGCCCTTGGGTCTTATATTTACCGCACCATTATAATGGGTCTTATGGGCCAAATACTCAAGTAGTTGGGTCCTTGCTTGCCCACTATAATAAATCCATACTTGGGCCAAGATTTGAGGCCCAACTTACTTGTGTTAAATATAAGAATTTTTCATTTTTTTTGGATAATGGGCTGCCCATTGGGCCCACCAAAATGAGTGAACCCATGATCCTTATGGTGGGGCCCAAACCTCACTTGAGGGCCTACTACATGGCCTATGATTTGGGCTTAGGGTATGGCCCACTAGACTATGCATTGTTTAGACCTTAGATCTCTTATCATATGCGCAGAGGGCTACCTTTCTGGGACCCAGTTGAGGTTGGATGTCCTCCTTGGTGGCTCTAAGGTAGGCCCATAGAGGCCTTTATAGGTGGTTGAAGGCCCACCTTGGGTTGGCTAGGACCGTCCCTCTTTAGGGTCATGGCTCTCTCTTAGCTTATGAGTCATCCCAAATTACTGAGCCCCCACTAGAAGACTTTTCTTCTTCTTAGAATACCTATCTATATGCCTAGACTATGACCCTCCTTAGGATGGAGGATTGCATATTCCCCTGGTAGCACACTTACATTTTCGTGACCCATATATATTATTTGTATGAATTGATTGCATTGTATGGTGGTCATTGAGGGATGAAGTTTCTCCCCTTATGCACATTTGGTGCCTACAGCTAGTGCATGATCTGTGTGTGTGACTCATGCATTGACATAGCATTTCATAATGATACCGCCCTTGCTTCATCAGGGCTTCACCTCCACAGGGATATTCGTGGATGATAGTATGAGTGGACACCAAAAATATTACTTGAGCATGCCGGGTGCATAGGATGCCCATGGGTGAAATTTTCAAAACTTCCATGATACCAAGGATCTTCTCCAACGCCAGGACCGAGTGAAAACTATGAGCGCACGAAGGACTTATACCATTAGGCCTCGACTCTCACTGTCGTGTAGTCGATTGGATAGGGGTGTGGCCTTACATGCCTGGTGTGATGAGGCATTGCTAGGTTGAGTCTGACCAGCTCGTAAATGAGTTCGCTACCGTCAGGCCTTCTTGGTGATTGGTTGTCCACAAGCAGGTAGTGAGGTCTCTTACACTCGTTTGGCTATGTGGGGTCTATAGAGTGGCAGTCATTCAGTAGTGTAATGTACCCCGGTGATTTTCTTATGATTGAAAATATACTTGACATATGGTTTGGTTATGAGTACTGGCATTACTTGCATCACATTAGTACTGCCTATGTAAGCCCCTTCATGCATTACCTTGGTATGGTGTCTAGTACTAATCACATCATATTCATGATAAGCCTTAGTAAGGCTAGTGATATTCTCATTGAGCGTGTTTCCGTTCTTGCATCTCCTGATATTCTTTTGTGTATCATTGTCACACACTTACACCACCCTCTAAGCTTCTATTAGCTTATGCACGATTGATGAGTGCAGGAGACTTTAGAAACGTGACGTAGCAGCAGAGCGTGGAGTAGAGTTGAGCTTGAGGACTCCAATGTTGTGACCCTTTTCTCTCTTTTCTCATTATCTTATGTATGTCCTTTTAGACCTGATGTAAGCTTGAAAAAGTTTAAATTCTTAGTGGATTTTATGATGTGTGCCCTTTGTTATTCTCAGTTGTACTTGTTGTGATCTTGGGTATGCTCATATTGGTAATGATGATACTGTTATGAAAATCCACCTTGTAGAATCTCAGAATCAAAACCTGCCTCAAGAGTCAAGAATGGGGCATTATAGAGGCTGTTGCGGCCAGAACCGGCCATCGGGTTCCTTGTGAGTCAGGTTACTGAGTCTGGAAAATAACTGGAGCTGGTATCAGAGCATAACAAGTAATTCTAAAATGACTCAGGAGAACATCGCATGTCTGATAAGAACATGGGACAAGTAGTGTCCCGAGATCCTTCCTTTCGCTCCGTATTGAGCTTGTAATTGTCCTAATTCCTTACATCGTCATTATTTTACAGACGATGTCATGTGGTCGTAGCACCCGTGGTCGTAGCGCTCGTGGTAGTGATGCCCATGGTCGAGGCGCCTAGGTACCCATCCTACTTGAGCACATCCTGTTCCCTTTGTTGAGGATCTGATTCCAAAGGTCCTGATCCAGGCTATTCCTCCAGTGGTGCCTGTACCACCCGCTCCTCCAGTTGCTCCAATTCCCCCACCTATTTCCCCTTCTCACTTTGCTATTCCAATTATTGAGGTTCCTACCTTGTCAGTCGAACCCATGACTCCGCCTGAGGCGAGTGTTGCCCCTGCTTTTTCGACAATACCTATAGGAGCCGAGCATTTCCAGTAGCTGATGTAGCATGCTACTACTACATTACAGACCCGTCAGCCTGCTACTGCCGAGGTTTCTAGGCAGTTTGATTTACCTCCTGCGAGTGCAATAGCTCGAGAGTTATGACAGCATGATCCCCCGAGGTTTAATGGTGACCCTGACCCTTCTGCCGCCGAGGCTTAACGCATTGAGATTGCGAGAATTTTTTACACTATTTAGTATCCTGCGAAGCAGAGAGTATTCCTTGTGACCTATCTTCTTCAGGGTGAGGCCCGTCATTGGTGGTCATCCATATCTAGGATGGTCGAGCCTCAGTTCATTTGGACATGGGAGGAGTTCGTGACCCGTTTCGACCAGAAGTTCTTCCCTGAGCACATTCAGATCCAGCGGGCTATCAAGTTTGAGACCCTAGTGCAGGGTGATATGACTGTATCTCAGTATGAGGCTTGTTTCTTAGCCCTGTCTAGATTTTCTCCTCATCTCACCAGCGATGAGAAGATAAGGGCCCGTTGTTTTGTGACTGTTTACGCCCTACCCTTCGCAGCCATGTGGTAGGGCATTGCTTGGAGACGTTCGACTAGGTCGTTCATCGAGCACTAGTTTATGAGGAGGACTGAGCTTTGACCCAGAGATTGAGACAGCAGAGTTCGGGTGGAGACCGAAAGAGGAGAGTGTCAGCCGACAGTTCTGGGCAGCTCCGTCAGTAGAGATGGAGGGTAGATCAGGGTTTTGACAGCCCACGGTTCAGACAGTAGCTTCTTCCTCATCATCAACACCACCAGCTGCTTTATCTTCTGGCCCCTTTTCTGGTGTATGCTTCGGCTATGGACAGGCCAGGCATCGGAGGTGTGAGTGTCCTCTCCCTATTCAGCAGTAGAGGCCACCGCATTGCCCCCTCCTCGTCCTCCTCAGCAACAGCAGAGAGCACAACTTCCACCCGCCACCTTTAGGGCTCCTCCTCAGCAGCAAAGGCAGCCAAGCAGACCTCCTCAGCAAAGACAGCAGCAGCCGCAGCACCAACAGAGGGGATATCCGTATGGTGTCCAATCCCTAGGTCCAACATGTATAGCAGCCCAGCAGGCTCAGACTCAGGACCCTCGGTCTTCCAGTTTGCTTCCTCTTCTAGCTTAGGGCCGTTTCTATTCTGCGTAGCAGATGCCAGGCCAGGACCCACAGTCATTGATTGGTGGAGTCATTGAAGGTAATCTTCTTGTTTCTGCTTGCGTTACTCATGTTTTATTTGATTCTAGCGCTTCCCATTCTTTTGTAGCTAAGCAGTTTTGTCGATCGACTGGTACTCCTTCAGATTCCATGTCTGAGGCCTTGATTGTTTCGACGCTTATGGGGAAGTCTATTGTGCTGACCCGTCGCTGTCCTTCTTGCCCGGTGTTAGTGGGTGAGATGTTTCTTCCCGCCGACCTATTCGTGATGTCGATGGTAGGATTTGATGTGATTCTAGGTATGAACTAGCTTACAGAGTATTGTGTCGTCTTAGACTGTGTCGCAAGGATGGTTACATTTCATATTCTAGGCTTGTCAATATTCCAGTTTATCATCGAGCCTAGAGAAGAGCCGTTATCTAATTTCTTAGTTTCAGTTGTTGAGGATTCTGTGGCAGAGGGTATTGAGCAGCTGCCAGTTATTTGTGAGTACCTGGATGTGTTTCAAGAGATCCCGGGTTTGTCTTCGCGTCTGTAGGTGGAGTTCCAAATTGATTTGGTGCCCGGTACCATACCTATCTTAAAAGCCCCCTACTGGATGGGACCGTTGGAGTTGAGGGAATTGTAGGAGCAGTTGGATGAGCTCTGGGAGTAATGTAAGACCCGTATCCTAATTCGTACTATTCTTTAGGCTTTCGCGGTCATCCCGGTCAAATTTCGGTGACTCGTGATCTGTAACCAGTGTCTGCACGCAATCCTGAGACGGATCCTGTCGATCTGAGTCAATTCGACCCGAAGCTTGTACCAGTGCAATCGCACCGTCGTCGCGGTTCTGATGTTGTGTCTCGCGTGCCAAGGTGATACCTGAGCCAAGAAATGTGGGCTCGTGTTCAGTTCGAGGAAAACGCCGCGTGTTACGAATTTTGAGAGAATCTTTACGACCCGTCACATCAATCAATCAAGTACACATCATTTCACAAGTCAAGTACATCACCCATAACCCATGCCACCTCACCCCCTCACAAGTCAACTCTCCCTCTCCCCACCCATACCTCCTTTACACAAAATTTAACCCAACCCATCCTTTTTCTTACACACCCATTACTCTCTCCCTACATCACTCATTTCTCTCTCATTCCAAGCAATTTCAAGAGAGATCCAACATCCCCACCTCCATGAGAAGAGCCATGTGTGGCCCACTCTTTACCACCCTATCTCCCATCTCCACCCTTGGATCGTCATCTCCACCGTTGAAAGAGCACTTTTGGAGCATTGGAAGGCTAAAGAGGAAGAAGAAGGATAGGTGGGTGAATCTTCATTGTTTGTGGGTGTTCATTATCTCATTGTTTTGATTTAGGGTCCACATATGGTGGGACCCATCTTGATGTATGCATTGTATTGAGGGGCCCATAGTGGCGGGGCCCCTCCTCCATCCTTTTTCTCTCTCTTTCTCTCTCTTCCTTTTGTTTGTTGTTGTTGTTGTTTGGTGTTGATGTTGATGAGGTGTGTGGCCCATCATGTTGAATTTGATCCTCACCGTCCGAATACGGGACCCACCATTGCTGTCCGTCCATTTGGATAGGCCTGGATGAAGGAAAAATACAAATATCAAGTTGATCCAAGCTTTGGTGGGCCACCGCGTGGACCCACCTTGATGTGCGGGTGTTAGATGCCCATGACGTGTGTCCCACATCCGCACATCCATTCATTTTATTCAGGCCACAGGCTTACCTGATCCTGATCGACCGGGTTCAAGCGTCCAGCAGCAATGCTGCTGGACTGTATGAAATGGAAATATAAATATCAACTTGATCCCAAATGGGTGGGCCATTGGCGTGGCACCACGCTGATGTATGTGTACCATCACACTGTCCATCTGTTGGACGTGTAGGGTCCACCTTGAGGTATGTATATCCACCGTCCATTAAGGACGGTGGGATCCACCGTGATTTATATGTTTTATCTCCACTGTCCAGAGGTTTTCTGGAGGGTGGGATTCCACCGTAATGTAAGTGTTTTATTGATGCCACCCACCCTGCTCATGTGCTGCATCCATGCAGCGTGGGACCCATTTGATGGTTTGTAACCCATCCCAGCCGTACGTCCATTTTCTGGACGGTGGGCCCACTGCAGAGACATCAGTAATGCTATTTGGGGACCGTGATATATGTATTATACTCATGCTACCTAGCAACGTGGCCCACACACGTGTGGACCCCATGCTGATGCATGTGTTCTAGATCCATCCCGTCCATGTAGGGAACATGGGGCCCACCTTGTTGCTACTGCGTGTGGCCTGCCCTGACGCATGTACTTTATACCCCAGCCATCCATCCGTTCAGGACGCTGGACGCTGGTAGGTCTTCTTTAAATAAAACATATATATATTATATTTTATATATTATGATATACAATATTATCTGGTGGGCCGTATGTGGGACCCACCAATCTGATTGGCTGGTGTACATTACCCAACAGCAAAGTTGCTTTATTGACGTTAGCTAGACACGTGGGTCCCACTACACGTGATGTATAAATCTTATCCACCGTCAGTTGCAAGGATGGTGGGAACCCACTCTTTTTGAACGATCCACACGGCCTGTCCATTTTGGTAGGACACGTGGCCAGCAAGTAGCTGCTGTACACAGCAGTTGTGGTGGCCTATCACGATGCGTGTGTTAAATCTTCACTGTCCAGTCCACTGGACGTGGACCCCACCTAAATGTATATGCCCTATACCCATCGTCCAGATGGACAGGATGGTGGGATCCACCTTAACGTGTGTGGACCACTTGATCTATGTATTTTAATCCACACCGTCTATCAGTGGGCACTCTAGCTAGTGTGTGTGTGTGTGTGTGTGTGTGTATATATATATATATATATATATATATATATATATATATATATATATATATATATATATATATATATATATATATATCTTATATACTTGAGGTGGGCCACTATGTGGACCGCACCATGATGTATGTTACGTCTGCACCGTCCAGTTGCTGGACGGTGCAGCAATCGCGACATCCAAGCCATCCATTAGATTGGACGTGGGCCCACCATGCCCTATGTGTTTTTACCCAGACCGTCTACACATCAGGTGAGCTCTGTCCTTGGGCTTGAGACCAAAAACAAGACAGATCTAGTTATTAGGACTCCGCCATCGTGCATGTGCTGTAGATACAACGTCCAACCATTTGATGGATAATTTTAAAGCTTGAGATCAAAGATAAGATAGATCTATGTTATCAAGTGGACCACATTGCAGCAAGCAGTGGTGTTGAACATCTACCATTGAAACGCCATTATGGGATACAACAGCAGTGTTGGATCAATATGATATATTTCTTTTCCCCGTTCAATTTTTTTTTGGGTGACCTTATGAATGGTCTGGATGGGAAACAAACGCTATGGTGGACCCTCTAAATTTATAACTAAGGGGGAACCATTATCACCACTGCTATATGTGGTATGGTCCAGATGATCTTTGGATTGGGTAATGCTCTAAAATGATCGCTATAATAGACGAATGATGCGGCCTAACTAGTGCAGCCCACTTATTGTATTTGAGAGGCCCAACATGACGTATTGGGGCCCATGGGCTGAGGCCCATAGTGATGCATACCGGCCCATGGATTCGGCCCATTTGACTCAGCCCATTTGTATTGGCCCATTTGATTGGCCCATGTGATTAGGCCCATCTTGATGTAATTGTGGCCTGTGGTTGAGGCCCACTTTGATATATATCAAGCCCATGTATTGCGACCCATTGCGATGTATATTGAGGCCCATGGTTATGGCCGTTATAATATGTTTGAGGCCCGTGGTTGTGGCCCGTTATGATATGTTGGAGGCCCATGGTTGTGGCCCATCATGATGTGTTTGTGGCCCATTTGGTAAGGCTCACTGAGATGTATTTTCGGTCCATGAGACGAGGCCCATTATGATGTATTTCTGGCCCGTATGTCATGGCCCATTGTGATATATTTCCGTCTCATTTGGCAATGCCTATTGTGATGTATTCTCAGCCCATATGATGAGGCCCATTGTGATGTATTTCTAACCCATTTGGTAAGGCCCATTGTGATGTATTTCTTACCC
The DNA here is from genome assembly GCA_037074715.1 of Magnolia kwangsiensis. Taxonomy (NCBI): domain Eukaryota; kingdom Viridiplantae; phylum Streptophyta; class Magnoliopsida; order Magnoliales; family Magnoliaceae; genus Magnolia; species Magnolia kwangsiensis. The sequence continues at coordinate 70,580,601 of CM073583.1, forward strand.
ATTTGGCAAGGCCCATTGTGATGTATTCAAGGCCCATAGTTGAGGCCCAACGCGATGTATGTATGGCCCGTTAAGTTGTGTATGAATCCCTTGTATGGGCCAGTTCTTGGGAGCAATGTTGGTTAAATGGCCACATTGATGGGCAATAATGGTTGGATGTCCATATTGTGACCTTCCCTTATGACTGAATAGCCCATTCTTATCGTTCTCTAGTGAGTTAACCTAAACTCTTAGGCCCTATTGACATTTGCTTAATCCATCATCGGTCGTCCATCTGTAGACCCCGCATTATGTCGAGGCTGATTACCGATTCTGATGGCCGATTGCCAATTATCGATCGAGGCTGATTATCGATCAAGGCCGATTACCGATTCTGATTTGTCGTAGTCGATTGCCGATTGCCGATTTCGATTGTCGGGGCCCAATGTGATGTACATACGACCCGTATTTGAGGCCCGACGTGATGTGTATTCAACCCGTGTCTAAGGCCTAATGTGATGTATATTGAGGCCCAGGTGATAAGACCCATTGTGATGTATTTTTGGCCTATGGGCAAGGCCTATTGTGATATGTATTAGGCCCATGATGCATGACCCATTCGATGTATTCGAGACCCAAGTGCAGGGTCCACATGTCATGTATTTGAGGCCTATGAGCAGGGCCCACCTGTTATATGGCCCTTGAGTAAGGCCCATTGTGTTGTATATTAAGCCTTGGTGTGGGGTCGTGGGCCCATTATATGTTTGGCCCTATGTGGGTCATCCCTTGGGGACAATGTTGGTTAAATGTCCACATTGTAGAGGTCGATTGTTGATGTCAGTTATTGATACTAATTATGAGTATGTGACTACATAGCATCATGATATATGCCCATACGCATCATCTGCATGTCTGTTATGAGATATGATTGACCATTGCATACGTCATAGTGTTGGTTGTTATGAGACTCCCTGATACGCAGAGATTGTCTCACATGAGCGCACGGTATGCGCAGGATTGATGCATGATTGGATCGTATGACTCACACATCTTGCATTTTGTGCTGTGATTACTATATGCCCTAGCGACATCAGGGCCGTAGCCTCCACAGACATATCGTGGATGGCCAGATGGGATACCAAAAATCTGTTCTACATGGGGTGCTATAGATATCCCTGGGTGAAAGTCCATAAACCTTCTTGGTTCCAGAGGTTGCTCCAACGTCTAGACTGAGTGGATGCATGAACGCATGAGGGCCGTATACCGTTAGGCCGCGTCTCCCACTGTGTCGTGGTCGGTTGGAATGGGGTGCGGCCATACCTGCCCGAGAGGAGGGGGCAATGCTAGGCTGAGTCTGACTAGCTCGAGGAATGGGTCCGCTATCGACGAGCCGAGCCCGATATTGGCAGGCGGATAGTGAGGTCTCTTCCACTCACCTTGTTGCGCGCGATGGGGCGGCAATCCGATTTGGAGTGTAATAAACCCCGGTGATTTCCCAGAGAGGAACCATACTGATATGTGGACTTATTGAGTAGGAGTTGCATACTCATTCTTTCATTCATTCACTATCCACTCGGGCTAGTGATGCGCAACTAATTGTTGTGTACCATCTTTATGGCAAGGATTTTGATTGGGCGCGTGACTAACCTGAGATCAGGAGTTTACCACATTGAGCCTGACTATCCAAATTTAGGTATGGGACTGGTTTGGATAAAAGTCCCTTGTGGTGGACCCCATAGCCTGCGATACTACACACTATCATCCTGACTTCGCACTCTAACATGATCATTTCATTCGCACTGCATGTTGCATTACATCCGCGGCATATGGTACGGCTGATGTTGTTTGTGTTACTCATCAGGAATGCAAATTGCATTGCACCCTCTCCATCTAATATTTGACTCTCTATGACTCCTCATTTGTATAGTTGATTTCTATTACGCATTCTGATAATGTATGACTCATGCACTTGTCAGTATTTTCACTTACTCTGTTATCGTATGATTTATGACTTTATCCATATTTTTGTTTACTCTGATAATTCATGATCTTGTGAGTATTTTTACTTGTTCCAACATTGTACGATTTATGGATTATCAGTATACCCGGGATTGTATGATTATGACATTATATTGAATACTTGGCACTTGCCTTGTGCACACACTTACACCACCCTCTAAGCTTTCTGTAAGCTTATGCACGATAGATGCGTGCAGGTGATGTTAGGTTGCAACAGTGTTGAGCTTGGAGCGTGCAACGGTCTTCTAGAGCTTGATTTTTATTTATGTATTTCCTTCCAGTATTGTACTCAACTGATTCTATTAGTGGACATGTGATGATGATGTTGCCTTTGTGAATTGGGTAATCTTATGGTTATGCTTATTGCGAGTTAAATGCACAAAAAAAAATAAATATCCTCCTTGTAGGATCTCAGGATTAAAATGTGGCGTGTGGACGCTAGGAGCGAGAATGGGGTACTATGGAGGCTGTCGGCGCCGGATTCGGTGATCGAAAATCCTGTGAATCTGGTCTCCGGGTTTGGGGCGTGACAAGTAAGGTTCTATTCATCCCAGCAGTTCACCTTGGGGAGCCCCAGTATTGTTTGTGAATAAGAAGGATGGTTCATTGCGGCTCTGTGTGGACTATTGTGAGCTCAACAGAGTCACCATCAAGAACCGATACCCGCTTCCCCATATTGATGATCTGTTCGACTAGTTGCAGGGTGCACAATATTTTTTTAAGATAGACTTGCGTTCCGATTATCGTCAGATTTGGGTCCGAGAGGAGGACATTCTGAAGACGGCTTTCCGGACACGCTATGGTCACTTCGAGTTCCTGGTCATGTCGTTTGGATTGACTGATGCACCCGCCGTATTCATGTAGCTGATGAATAAGGTTTTTCGGCCGTTCCTCGATCAGTTCGTGATGGTACTCATTGATGATATTCTTGTATATTCGAGGACTCATGAGGACCATGCCGAGTACTTGCAGATTGTGCTTGAGACCCTCCGTGCCCACCAACTATATGCGAAGCTGGAGAAGTGGGAGTTTTGACAGGAGGAGATGAAGTTCCTCGGTCACGTGGTGAAAAGGGAGGTGTCACTTTGGATCCCTCGAAGGTTGATGCAGTACGTCAGTGGGGCCAGTCCACGAACACGTCCGAGATTCGCAGCTTCCTTGGTCTAGCGAGATATTACCGACAGTTTATCGAGGGTTTCTCCTATATTGCAGCACCACTGACCCGGTTGACACGAAAGGGCTTCGAGTTCGTATGAAATGACGCCTGCGAGAAGGCATTCACAGAGTTGAAGGACCGCCTCACGTCCGCTCCTATTCTCACTCTTCCTGATGGAAGTATGGTTTTGTTGTTTTTATTGATACCTCTAAAGTTGGCTTGGGTGCTGTACTGATGCAGCACGGGAAGCTAGTGGCGTTTGTCTCACGCTAGCTCAAGGTCCATGAGCTGAACTACCCCACTCATGATTTGGAGCTTGCAACAGTTGTCTTCGCACTGAAGGTGTGGAGACATTATCTATATGAGGTCAGGTTTGAGCTCTTCTCGGATCATAAGAGCTTAAAGTATCTATTTTCGCAGTCCGAGTTGAACCTGTGATAGAGGCGATGGATGGAGTTACTGAAAAACTATGATTTTGACCTTCAGTATGACAAACATGGTAGCGGACGTGCTCAGCCGTTAGCCACGAGGCCTAGTGGCATATATGATGGTTCGACAGTGGCAGATGCTCGAGGATATTTCAGAGTTTGACTTTGAGTTCGGACTGCAGTCTTCCATTATTCAGCTTTCGAGTTTATTGATTCAACCTTGTTTGGTGGCTAGAGTGATCGAAGCTCAGCAGACAGACAAGTCACTTCAGGAGTACCGAGCAAAGGCTGCCTCCGTGGAGCAGTAGATTGGCAGATTGGTTCCGATGGTGGATTACGCTTTAAAGGCCGATTGTGTGTCTCGGACATTCCAAAGTTGCGTCATGATCTGATGACTGAGGCACACCGATCGAGACTTACTATCCACCTAGGTTCCACGAAGATGTATCGTGATATGAGCAGGCAATACTTCTGGCAGGGGATGAAGCATCAGATTGTGAGTTTTGTGGCGGAGTGTGATACATGCCAGCGTGTCAAGGCCGATCATCAGAGACCCCCTGGTCCCTTGCAGCCGTTGAGTGTTCCAGAGTGGAAGTGGGAGCACGTGTCGATGGACTTCATCGCAGGTTTTCTGAGGACTCAACGCGGTCATGATACCATCTGGGTTATCGTCGATCGTCTGACGAAGTCGTCTTATTTCATTCCAGTGCGTGCTTCCTGATTTATGGACCGGTTAGCGAGGATATTCATTGAGGAGATAGTGAGACTACACGGCGCTGGAGGTCACTTTGCATCTCAGCACCGCTTATCATCTGCAGATAGATGTGCAGACCAAAAGGGTCAACTAGATCTTTGAGGATATGCTTAGGGCTTGTGTGATCGACTTTGCGGGCAATTGGGATGAGCATATGCGCCTCGCCGAGTTCATGTACAACAACAGTTATCAGGCAACTATCGACATGACTCCTTTTGAGGCACTTTATGGTAGATCGTGTAAATCTCCTAGTTGTTGGATCGAGGTTGGAGAGCGTCGTCTCTTAAGTCCCGAGCTTGTGCTACAGACATCGGAGGCTATTGATGTTATCAGGCAGAGAATGCACACAGCTCAGAGCCGGCAAAGGAGTTGTGCTGATCGTCGGCATCAATCCCTCAAGTTCGTAGTCGGGGATATGGTATATCTCAAGATCTCGCCTATGAAAGGCATGGTTCGCTTTGGTGTGAAGGGCAAGCTCACCCCGAGATTTATTGGACCTTTTAAGATTACCGAGTGCGTGAGCGTTGTGGCCTATAGGCTTACTTTACCTCCTGAGTTGTCCGCGATCCACGATGTATTCCATGCTTCTATATTGTGAAAATGTAGGTCGGACACTATTCCCGTGATTGATTGGCTGCCACTTGAGGTTCGTGAGGATGCTTCTTACGTTGAGCAACCAATTCGTATTCTTGATCGGAAGGAGCAGGTCCTCAGGATCAAGTCATTCCCTTAGTAAAGGTGCAATGGGGTCATCATTCGGAGGTCGAGGTGTCTTGGGAAAGTAAGGTTGAGATTAAAGAGCGTTATCCCCATTTATTCGATGATTGATTGTTTGTATTTATTGCAGTCTTCTCTTTTGTTTTATGATTGAGGTATATATATATATATATGATGATGTTTATGCATTCTGTTGTTCCGGTTTTGTCAATTTCTAGGACGAAATTTCTTTATTGGTGGGGAGGTGTAACACCCTGAAAATCGGAGGTCGAGTAGAAACCCAACTCCCGAGTTCCAGAACGTCACTTATGCAACATGGGTAATGATAAATGCATGTTGTCTATAGAATGGCATTAAACAAGATTGAGACTAAGCCAAAACAATATATCATACTCCAGAGACAGTTAAATTAGTAAGCGGAAGACTGTGATAAATACATAAAATATATATAATTGATTGTAAGTCTCCAGAGTGTGAACATGTTACCAGGTTAATTAAATACATGTATACTCCAAAAATGGAAAGAAAGGATATACATGAGTGCTCCAAAAATATAAAATGACAAGTGTCAAGGCATCTAATCAACCTCCCTATAATCCCGTCAATCAGAACACGCATAAAGGAGGGATCCTCCTCATCATCATACAAGTCCGGCTCCGCCTCACATGTCATGCCATCATCTGCAATTATAAAAGGGTCTGGTGGGTGTTCGGAATATCATCCCGTAACGTGGGAGTGAGTAGCTAACTCAGTGGAATAATAGAACAAAGATTAGCAGGTTCTCAAATCAATCACGCGATAATAGTAAAACAATCAATCAAACATTCCTAGATACTGTTGTTAATGCATGCATGAAATGACATGATGGATGCCCTCACCGACATACTCCCTCATACGGCACCATCTTACGCCCGCGGCATGCTTACGTTCCTCAGTGCTTCACATCTTCCAGGCACATGCAATGCGATATGGATAATGATTACCGAGTTGTTATTAGTCTTTCTCATACAGCAGGATTGGAAAACTAGGGTACCTTGCTTATATCAATCCCCACACAGATCCTGTCTAGGGTCGTCACTCCTAGTAATCTCATACGATGTTATATTTGTAGGTCGCTGCAAGGGCTATCAGGGTTGTTGCTCGCACTCGTTGCACTGCTCCCCCATCACCTTATCAATACAGGCCTACTTGTACTCTTGTCGCTACGAAAGGGTCGTCGCCTCCCGTAGACTCAGAATACGCTCGAGGTCACTACAAAGGGCTCGTCACCTGATCAGTGTAGGCCAACAGCTCGAATGTAGTGTCTCATACCACCACAATCGGCTCACGAGTCAAAGGTGCTCATTGGTCACTACGGGGAGGTTTGTGGCCCCAGTGTAGGCCGACGGCTCAACCACGGTGTCCCATACCACCATGCCCGGCTCATGAGTCTTTATGGATCAAGGTACCATGGTTAACAGGGTTTTCAATGGTAAGTTCAGTACCCTAGGTTCAAGCAGTTATGACTCATACAGGGTAAACATACAATGGCCAGTCGGGTTACTTGACGGGCTCGACTAGTACGAGCGCATCTCAAGCTGAGCGACATGAAGTACATGAAATACTTCGTGTGGCCTAACCACTGCCATCAACTCCAAACACGACTCGCGTTCATCGACGCGTCCTCCGTGGTAGATAGAAGCCGACCACGAATTCAATCCATTATCGACTGCCTGGACTAAAGCATAGCCCCAAACATTTGTAATCCATACCAGTGATCATATGAGAGTAATGGAATTGAAGTTCAACAACACAAGCATGTTAACACATGTTATAGCATACAAAGTAAGAAAATCACTCAACACATGTATTCCATACATATAAGGAAATCAATTCATACACCAAACATGTAGGAAATCGTGTACAACATCATATGGATTGAGAATTCATTCTCAAAACTAATTTACAACACCATTTACTCAATACATACTAATACAAACATTTATACAAACCCTTAGTCTACATAGTGTATGTCGACCCAAAGCGCGCATTAGGGCGAATCTCTTCGCCAAACAGATTATACACACATATATAATATCATAACATGATAAATTTACATGTCAAGCATTTCAACAAAATACGGACGTATACAGTATTTTCTATAAATGCCTAAAATACCCTAAATCTTATATTTACCATACGTTTACGAAACGGAAAACGGACAGCATGTTCTACATGTCAAACGGTATGCTCGTCGATAATCTACTATTAAACGACATTGAAAGCTTTGAAATCAGTCAATCAAAGCATCTAAAATCCGCACCTCTCTAGACGTGTATCATTTCGAACGGAACGTATATGCTTCGTCAACGGCGTACAGGCAACCTAATGCACAAGATACATAAGCTATGTTGCTATTTGAATCGAAAGAACCCTAAATCAGCAAGTAGTTAAGGTTTTTCTTACCTAGGAGTGCGTTGGAATCACCAAAAAAGTCATTGGAGTGCGGTGCTTTGGCACATGCAAAAGCTGCAGCAAGTGGCGGGAATTCTCTCCCACTACTCTCTCACAATCTCTCACTCTCTCTCTTTCAATCTAGGGTTTCTAGCAAATTTGGATGGGAGAGGTATGTGAGGGTTTAAGGTCCTTATATAGCCTAAATTCTAACCTAAATAGATTTGTGAACAAAGTATACTTAAGTTATAACCAAATCGGGGCTGTTCCGATCCAAAAGAGCATTTCGGGAGGTCCCCTGGCCGAACGTGGTCGGACTTAAGCTCATGGTCACTGGATGTTGTCCACACCCAATTTTCAGTCCGGTAGAGTTCGCAGATCGCACATGGCGGTCCAGTTTCAGTTCAACGGTCATCGTGCCTTAATCAGGTCTACAAGTCTCGTGATATGAAAGAGAAATTTTTTTTGATCCGAGGGTGAAATTTGGTTGAATTCTGATAGTCAGAACTCTTAATAATAACGCGCAAAGTCACGTGCCAGATTTGAATTAAAATATCCAAATCTTTCCCCTTTCTCACTCTCTTTACTCTAGGCTCAATGAAATAGCCTCAGAGCATCGGTTGGCCTTGATTTTCGAAATGATTGTCAAGTCCAACAAGGCGGTCGCAATGGTCTAAGATTGTAGATATCGGACTTTCGACGCGTGGTATAAATCCAATACGAAGTTTCAGAAGGTTCTTGAGGGCAAACGGGTTTAGAGTTTGATCCTAGGTTTCAAGGTATCATAGCGTCATTGATTCTACAAGTTTTGGGTCTTGTAGAATGTATTTAAAGTGTTCAGGGACAATTTCACAGCTACTTTAGCATAGCGCTAGCTAACTTATGATTATTTTCTAAAGAATTTTGTTCTAAATGATTTCTTTGGCTTTGGAATTGATTCCTAAGAGTGATGTGGTTGACCCATTGCCTAAGGACGTCTAACCCCAGGTTGACAAAAATTCGGGGTGTTACAGGAGGATTGTGAGATCCGACCCGAGTTCACATGTGTTTATGTGTGTGTGTGAGTGTGCATTTCATTCATTTTAGTCCCGCAGTCCTACCAGTCAAATTCCAGCGACTCGTGACCTTTGAATAGCATTTGCAGTCATCTTTGAGTTTGGTCACTTAAACCCGACTCGGATTGACCCAAGACCTATGCCATTGCAACCGCATCGTCGACACGGTTCTAACACTGCGTCTCGTGCGTAAATCCGACATGTTCATCAAAATTTGTAGACCGCGCATTATTTGGACCATTGATTGTATTTTTGGTGAGACCCACCTGATTGCATGTTTTCCCATGTGCATTATTCCCCATGTAAGTTACCTTTAGTCTAGCAATAATAACTTCTTTTCTTAAGGAAACCATGATGAGATTAGCTTCTCTAGGCAATGATGAGCCACCCTATTACATGAGCAATGATTGTTTTCTCTTTTCAAAAACTTATCTTTTTCTAAGAAACTAATCATTTCAACTGTACAAACTCTCTCATCTCTCTCTCTTCCTTCATTTTCTCTTCTCCTCCTTGCAAGATCACCCAAACCTCCTACCTTGCTGAAAATTCCAGCCACATTTCTTTCCTCTCCCTCCTCAGTTAACCTTCCACTTTCTATCTTAATCCTTCATCCATGGTCCTTGAAGCCCAAGGATTTCAATGCATCAAGAACTTTGAAGATCCAAGCAAGGTGGGTGCTCTTAGATTCTCCTTCATCTTTCTTAGGACTTATGAGACCCATCAAGTGATGATGAAGGTCCCCCATGTCTCTATGATTGAGGTCAATGGCCCATTTCTTTGCATGCATGTTTCATGGATGAGACCATTCTCCATGGACCCCATCATGGCATCTTCCTTTGATGCATGTCATTTTTCTCTCTTGTGGCTGGATTATCTTTATTTTTCATTATTTTATTCTTGATTTCCTGACATGTGTGGTACACTTAGTGGCCTCGAAAAATCCAGACCGTCCAAGCAAAGTGGATGCCCATGGTTGTCCATTCCTTGGACATTAGCACCCTATTTGCTCCATTTTGGGCACATGAGTTGGGTTTCATGAAGGAGTATGGTCTGGATGTTTGTGGGGTCCACTAAGGTGGATCATAACATAAATTTTGTGGGATATTTCCCCCTTTATTCAGTAGTTATGTTCAGTTATTTTCAAACTTACCTTGCTGTCCAGAAAAATTCTAGACTATTTCTAAGTTATTTTTGGCAAGGATTATGGGCTGATTAGAGGGCTATTTTATCCCTATTGTTAGATTATTCCTAGAAGTGTGGACCCCACCTGGAAGTATGATAAAATTTTCCTTCATCCGTCCCTGTTTGATCACCCAAAAGGGTGGGCCAAGGAGGGTGGATGGTCCAGATTTTTCTAGATTGTCGAGCCATACTATTTGCTGGAAAATCATAAATATCACCCTGATTTTGAGATAGTAGGCCACCTTTGTGGACCTCACCTTGCTGTATACTTGTATAGGAAGGTTGTCCTTGCATTTTTCTAAATTTACATAGACCTGGGCTCAATCAAATGGAGTGCAAAAGTCATAGACAGTAGCATTGTTGCAGTAGGAAAAATAAAAATTTGGACTTTGCTGTCCATAAATTGCAGGAGTTAAATAAAATATTTTTACTATCCCAAAAATTCTAAATTTTTGTAGGGAGATGTCCCACCCATGATAGGACCTACCTGCACAATTTCAGGGCTAAGGGATCCAATAGGGTGGGCCAATATATTCTACTGCCAAAATTTTCTGTTGTGGAATCCAGTAGCATAGTCCCATAAAAAATAAAATTTTAAAAATACTTTTCAAGAAGTTGGGGCATATTTCTAGGCCCCACCTTGTTGTAGGCCTGATGAGGGACATTGGGTCCAAATTTCAGAAATTTTGGAGACCCAAAACCCACCCATTGGATGACCCAAATTCAGGACAGTTATATTCTAGCAATATTTCACCCTAAATAGATTGTATTCTTTAAATTAATTAAAATACTTTTAAGTATCCTAAAATTATGAAAATTTACAAGGAGGTGGCCCACCTATGGTGGGATCCACCTACCAAATTTTAGGGCCAACGGGTTCCTGTGCACACCGTAGCAAGGGCCGGACTGGCCTACTACGTTGGGACGTCTAGGTTAGTCCGATTTTTTGGAAAGACTGTTTCATTTAAATTAATTAACATACTTAAGAATATATAAAAATTCTGAAATCTTGTGGATGTGTGGCCCACATATGGAAGTATCACCCTACAAAATTTCAGATCCAACAAACATTCGAGCTAACCGTGATGTGGCCTGCAAATATGGGTCAGTTTTGGGCCAAATACCCAGGCTCATAGGACTACCCACCATGGGACGCCCCTACTTTGGGCTGTTGCTAGGCCTGTATTCTAGCAGCATGACCCACTTCTAGTGTATGTTAAACATTCCCCTCTCATCTGGTGGGACCCACAGTGATGTGTGTGGGCTTTAAAAAATAAAAATTATAAATTATTTATTTGTTGGACTCCAACAAACCCAGAAAGCGGGTGGGCTAGAAATTCAGCAATGAGCCCAATGTTGCCGCCCCATAAATGTTTGTTTTGGGGCAGTATGACTACTAGATTTGGGGAGGGTTTAAGTCAGTTATCTTGTAATTTTAATTTTATTTTTGAGCTTAATTAGTGCATGATTAAAGGTCTATTCCAATTGGATTTTTCTCGGGCTAGTCTTCTAGTTAATGAGCCTTATAGCCTTGGTTGGGCTAGAACTTTTGATAGGCCTGTTGGGCCCTTAGGTCTTATATTTACCTTGCCATTATGATGAGTCTTATGGGCTAAATACTCAAATAGTTAGGCCCTTGCTTGCCCACTATAATAAATCCATACTTGGGCCGAGATGTGAGGCCCAACTTGTGTTAAATATAAGGATTTTTTATATTTTTTTAGGATAATGGGCTACCCATTGGGCCCATCACAATGACTGAACCCATGATCCTTATGGTGGGGCCCAAACCTCACTTGAGGGCCCACTACATGGCCTATGATTTGGGCTTGGGGTATGGCCCATTAGACTATCCATTGCTTAGACCTTAGATCTCTTATCATATGCGCAGCCGGCTACCTTTCTAGGACCTAGTTGAGGTTGGATGTCCTCCTTGGTGGCCCTAAGGTATGCCCATAAAGGCCTTTATAGGTGGTTGAAGGCCCATAGAGGCCTTCTTGGGTTGGCCAGGACCGTCCCTCTTTAGGGCCATGGCTCTCTCTTAGCTTGTGGGTTATCCCAAATTACTGGGCCTCCACTAGAAGACTTCTTTTCTTCTTAGAATACCTATCTATATGCGTAGACCATGACCCTCCTTAGGATGGAAGATTCTATATTCCCAAGGTAGCACACTTACATTTTCGTGACCCATATGCATCATCTGTATGAATTGATTGCATTGTATGGTGGTCATTGAGGAATGGAGTTTCTCCCTTATGCACATTTTTTGCCTGCAGCTAGTGCATGATATGTGTGTGTGTGACTAATGCCTTGACATAGCATTTCATGACGATACTGCCCTTACTTCATTAGGGCCTCGCCTCCACAGGGATATTCGTGGATGGTCGTATGAGTGGACACCGAAAATATTACTTGAGCATACCGAGTGCATAGGATGCCCATGGGTGAAATTCACAAAACTTTCATGGTACCAAGGATTTGCTCCAACACCGTGACCGAGTGGAAACTATGAGGGCACGAGGGCCTCATACCGTTAGGCCGTTACTCTCACTGTTGTGTAGTCAGTTGGATAGGGGTGTGGCCTTACATGCCTGGTGTGAGGAGGCATTGCTAGGCTGAGTCTGACTAGCTCGTAAATGGGTCCACTACGGTCAGGCCTTGTTGATGATTGGTTGTCCACAGGCAGGTAGTGAGGTCCCTTACGCTCCTTTGACTATGCGGGGTCTGTAGAGCGGCAGTCATTTAACAGTGTAATGGACCCCAGTGATTTCCTTATGATTGGAAATATACTTGACATATGGTTTGGTTATGAGCACTGACATTACTTGCATCGCATTAATACTGGCTATGTAAGCCCCTTCATGCATTGCCTTGGTATGGCGTCCAGTACTCATTATATCGTATTCATGATAAGCCTTGGTAAGGCTAGTGATATTCTCATTGAGCATGTTTCCATTCTTGCATCTCCTGCTATTCTTCTTTGTACCATTATCACACACTTGCACCACCTTCTAAGCTTAAGCTTATGTACGATTGATGAGTGCAGGAGACTCTAGGCAGGCGATGTAGCAGCAGAGCGTGGAGTAGAGTTGAGCTTGAGGACTCCAGTGTTGCTGACCCTTTTCTCTCTTTTCTCATTATCTTATGTATGTCCTTTCGGATCTGATGTAAGCTTGAAAAAGTTCAAATTCTTTGTAGATTTTGTAATGTGTGTCATTTGTCATTCTCGGATGTACTTGTTGTGATCTTAGGTATGCTCGTATTAGTAATGATTATAGTGTTATGAAAATCCTCCTTGTAGAATCTCAGGATCGGAACCTACCTCAGGAGCTGAGAATGGGGTACTATGGAGGCTGTTGCGGCCAGAACCGGCTATCGGGTTCCTCGTGAGTTCGGTTACCGAGTCTGGGGCGTGACACCTAGTGAGTGAATGGCCAAATAATTGTAATTTATAATATTCATTATTGACCAACTCTCAACATTGTATGCTAAATCGACCTATTTGTGTTCTAACGGTCGATTGACATGTATCACCTATAAACCATGTAAAGTTGGGTCGATAATTCCCTGGTAATAGATATTATCAGTCGATCCAATTAAGATATAACTTATGATAAACTGAAGTAGTAGTTTGGCCTAGAACTTGGCCTACTACTTCCTAAACCAGTTGAATGATTTGGTTATGCTTACAATGTTTTTATGCAATAACTGGCGGCACCTTCAGACCAACTTGATATTGTTATTCATTAAAAGGTTGGTTTATAAGTAAAGCGCTCCCCCCCCCCCCCCCCCCCCCCCCTCCCCCGATTATTAGCTTATGCGATTAAGTTTTTATTCTCACATTCATGACGCTTGAAATCTACCAGTGTTGGTAAATTTCATAATACGCTCGAGACATCTTAAATATACCGGTATCGATGAATTTCACACATCCTAGGTTGGACCAGTGATATGAATATGTGGTGTATTTTGCCGTAAGGAAAGTATTTGTGGCACTGGCTAAACTTGTGGTACAAGTGATAGATTCTTAACAGTACTAGTATCAACCTATTGCTGACGTGCAACAGGTGTTCTTTCAGCAAATAAAGTTATCAATCGATTCATGCTCTCGGTTTGTCTAACCATCTATCTATTAAAGGTTTCAATCTAAGCTCTTGAGTGTTCAGCCTGAACTCACGACAATTATGTGATGCGTTGAATCTCTCGTTATATATCAATCATCTCAACTGACATAATCTCCAGCGGTTTAACCCGGAATGTCGATGGTTTATCTGAATTTGGTGGAACAAGCACCAAATGAAGTGATGGATTTCCTTACCCAAACACCTGTTAAATTTGCAACTCCTCCTCATGAGTAGGAGGCTCATTGGTTGTAACAACATTAGTAGCAGTTGTTGAAATATTACAACCATCTCTTCGGCTCATGATTCTAAGAGGTTACTGTACCAATATGTATACTTGTGTGCAAAAATCGTTTCCTTTACACAGTGCAAAATAAAAATTGATGACAGTCAAGTAGTTTGTCTAGTCACACCAGGCGTATAAAAAATGTTGGCATTTCGGTTTGTTTTCTGTCACATGTAATGTGTGCAGGCATGTCATAATTGATAAGGCGGTTCGATCCAAACCGATCAACTTTGATCCTAAGTGCCAAAATAAGTAGATACATCTAATATGAACGTATATAACTGAATTTTGAGTATATTGACTACTTGTTTAGTAACTTATAGAATTTTATAACAATCAGACGATAATCAGAGGGTGGGGTTCTTCCTCCGAAAATATGTTGCTTTATGCCTTCCATAAGAAACGACTTTCGAAATACTAGTGCAATAAAAAAAGAAGGAAAAACTCACAATCAGTCAATTGCTTCAGTAGGAGCAATTATAAGAATACGTCTCTTGAAAGAATTGCGTGATATTGGATAGAGAATAAATCTAGCATCTGACGTAGATTTGAATTACAATTAAAGATTATATATAAGAATTATTGCTACTTTTAGGATAAGCTTTGATAAAAGTAAATTAATAAACTTCATTGATTTTTTTTTTAATTGTTGAGATTTTGTTATTTTATTGCTCCATGCTATTTGCAGAGCTATGTTGCAGCTTGTTTTTTCAGATCATTTTTTCTATTATTGTAATGGTCACAACAGTAAAAAAAAAAAACCTCTCTATATTCTTTTTTTTGTTACGTTTCTCTTTTGCGACTGTTTCTCTTCTGTTGTCCAGGCTTTGTTCTCTTTTGTGGCCTTTTGCATGTTGAATTGTTGGATCACATTTTTCTCTTGACTTATTAGACTTTTAAGTAACTTTACCACATTACTCCGTCAATTATCCATGACATATAAAATTAAACTTATGCCAACTATGATTATGAAAAAAAAACGTATTGACGGTGTTTTTTCATCTATCTCTCATTTCTTACGATGCCAAATGGCCAAAACTAGGGTACAACCGTAGTGGCAAGATATTTTAGCATCGTACGTACTCAATCCACGGTGGCCACAGCTGACCAATGGTCTCGATCACTGTACGTGGGCTCCAATATGTGAGAACTCGTTTTCATTTGAGAAGTAGGGGCCATGTTTCATTAATCTAGACCATTGATCTCTTGCTCTTCCATGGAGTAGCATTTCAATGACCCCGATCGAAATTTGCTAGCCACGAACACGGAATTTTTGAGCTGAGTGTAGATTGTTTCTGCATTCTTATTCTTAATCGTCTATCTGTAGTACACATATTGAATGGTGGTGATTATCTTATTGGGTATATTTTATGGCATGTTCCATCCTATGCGAAATTCAGCGGACCATTGTCCGGATTACCGAACCATGGCCCCCACTTACCAGGAGATTCAGGACTGAAAAAACCCGACTACACTGCGAAGCCTCGGTCAGGCATCATGGATTTCTTGGACACAGTTTGGCTATTGATCCCAATACCATCCAGCAAGCTGATGTCAAAGCTCCGTGGGCCCATCATGATGTTTATAATTTATCCATGCCGTCCATCCATTTTTCCAGATAATTTTATATTATAAGCCCAAAAATTAGGTAAACCCAATGCTTAGGTAGACCACACCACAAGAAATAGTGGATATCGAATGATTACCTTTGAAAACTTCTCAGGGGTTATAGAAGTTTTGGATCAAGATGATATATGTTTTTTGGGCTCCATCAATGGTTATGTGACTTTATGAACCGGATGGATGACAAATAACCATCATTGTAGGCCTTACAAAGGTTTCAACGGTGGAGATCATTATCCCTACTGTTTCCTGTCTTGTGGTCCATTTGAGCTTTGGATCTTTCACATATTTTCTATCATGCACTAAAATGATCTTGAAAAATGGATGGACAGTGTGGATAAAACACACACATCATGGTGGGGCCCGCAGAGCTCTTGCATCAGCTAGCTGGCTTGCGTTGGGGTCACAGCCAAATCGCGTCCGGAGTTCCTCTTCCCGTATTACCAATGCTATTTCTCTCTCTTCGCTTCTTTAAAAATCAAACTCTAATAAAAATTTTCTTCCTCTCTCTCTCTCTCTGATTTTGATTTCTGAGAGAGCAGAAATTTCAAAAAGTCCAACATGAGATTCTTTTGTCTCCTTCTCTTACTCTTCTTCAATCTCTTCTTCAGCAATGGTCTGGCCGAGCAGATCTACCCTGCTCATGCAGGTATCTTCTCTACCCTTCCTACTCTGGCCCCTTTCCTTTTTTATTATTATTCTTAGTATTTTGAAATATTTAACTTCTTAATCTCTCCATTCTAAGAAAACAGGAGTTGGGTTTTGATTGTTTTAGCTGAATTTCATTTAAAACCTCTTATTTATGCCCGCTTGGTTTGTGCGATATGTTGATTCCAGAGCTTTAGATCTTTTGTTTTCTTCTTCTTCTTCTTCTTCTTCTTCTTCTTCTATTTAATTAATTAATTAATTTATTTATTTTTAAAATCTTGATAGATAAAATGATATGAGGTTTATGAAATTTATGGAGTTGGGTTTTGATTGCTCTGATTATGTTTATCTGGTTTGTGATGAACCAGTTCGAGAGCTTTAAGGGGCGTTCCATTGCACCGTTGAATTGAATTACACTAATCAGTCTAATGAAGTGGAGAAAACAAATTGTAGTTTCCTTCCTTAGGCTTCATATAGAGGGACTGAGCACCAAACTGTGGTTAGGTTCCTCTCTACAGTTCACAATGCTCGATTGAAGCCAAAAAAGAAAAAAGAATGTGGGCAGTCCGTCAGGCCCATCCCCCAGTAGTTCAAAATCCGGGTCCGAACAAACAGTTCCTGGGCTCTCTATTCCTTTCAAATGCAATTGGAGAACTAGTCCTCGTTATGGATTGTGGGATATTTTTATCATTTCCTCATTAAATTGAATGTTCATAATTCAATTCGCTTGTGTTTTTGGGCTTTTTGTTTTCCATAACGAGAGAGTGATCTATGGTTTTATGAAATTTAGGCAGTCGGTTTTTAATGGTTTTAGCTGAATTAGATGCCAAATGTATGATTACTTAATTCTTTGTTGCGAAATGGAATAATTCTAACTTTTCAAAAATCACAACAAAAAGAGAATGGCTTGACCATTGTCTATGACGCTTGATATGAATGAAGTACCTGTTCACAAGAGTCAAACATAATCACAGTATGCTTAGTTACTAAATTATTATCATATTGGTCCAGAAACTTTGCTTGGTAGCAATTGCACCTACCAATCCCCACCCCTGCTATAAGAGGGTTGATGTTAGCTGGGGGGCTGGTCATCGAACTTTCGCCTAGAGACAATGAGAATTCCTATTTCAATGGTGAAGTTATGTCTGTAAAGCTGATCCCAAATGGTGCGGACAAGGCTTGATGATGGTCTGTTTTATGCTCATCTAGATTATCTTAAGATAAAGATAGACATGGTTTGAAGGATTTCTATTCTCAACTCTATCTCGTGAGAATAATCCTTCTTACCTTGGGTTGCTGCCTTTGTGTGGCTGGTTCGGAGGAAGAGGATTCTCACTATCGATAACCTGCAAAGATGCACTCTCGTCCTTCCGAATATTTGTTTGATGTGTATGGAGAATAAGGAATCGATTGATCACTTTTTTATTCACTGTCTTTTTGTTACTAAGGTTTGGGAGTTTTTCCTTTCTCTTCTCCACACAGATTGGGTTATGCCGAAGAAGATGAACGATATCTTGTGGGCTTGGCATGGAGGCAGAGTTGGCAAGGCTGGGAAAGTGGTTTGGCATTTGCTCATTTTGGCTGTTCTTTGAGTTATTTGAAAGGCCAGATATGGTAGATGTTTCAGAAATGAGGAGGGGGCTAAGGAGGTCATTTGTAAAGTGATTCATTTGGTGACAGAGTGGGCAAGCTTCTTTAAGGCAGAGCCTGCTGTCCCTTTCCCTTTATAGTTTTCTCCTTTTGCTTTCTTTCCTCGTTTTGAGGGCTAATAAAATTTTCATCTGTCAAAAAAAAAGAAGAACAATCCTTCTTGTAGGTGTACTTCTTTGTTCATCAATCATACAAGATGATAGGACACACACACACACAGGTCTAGTCAAGTGGGGCCTATGTTAATTAATCGGTATATTCTAACTAGAAGTTATAGTGCTTCTAGTTGCACTGGGACACTTAGCCCAATCTCTCGATCTAGACTGTACATTAGGTCCAACTTGGATTTTATGGGCTACCATGCAAATGTTGCAATAACCTGACAGCCATATGCCCATACCCCTCTTGTCTTTTAGCCTTTAATTGGATGGTCCAAATCATATACACAAAAATAGGTCCAATCAACAATTTGATCAATCTTTTTGTTGGAGCCCATCATAAATTGCTTATGATTCTAAAGAGCCACTTTTCTTGGGCAATTCTAACTATCCCATCCATGACTTGGAAAAAGGATGACTACAAAAATAAGAACAAATTAGAGGTGGATTGGATCATCCAGATCAATGTGGTTTTTGCATGTTAGCCCATAATGTGTTATGGACTTAATAAATAGTTCAGATTGATCGATTGGCTATCCCAATGATAGATGCAACAAGGAGCACTATAACTTATGGTGCTCTATGAGCATTGGAACATTACTCTTCTAACCAAACCAAGTTTGCATTGAATCACCTACACCTCTTTTGACATCTCATCTGCCCACAACATTTCCTTCTTTCATTGTTGCTATAGTTACGGTCCCTTAAATTGATAATACACATGCCCTTTCACAGTTCCCTCCCCTATTGTCTGGGCCTCCTCTTAGATCTATCCCCATGCTTCAATCTTCATTTGTGATGGGGACATCACGCGGACACGCGCACGCACGCCGCCCCCCCCCCCCCCCCCCCCCCACACACGTACGCAAGGAAAAGGAGGGTCCTACCGTCGATCTGGTTCGATGACGACGTCTAGGGAGAGCATCCTAGTTAGAAGACAGAGCTTTGATTCAAGAGAGTGGGCTCGATAGTCAAGTAAAGCCCATAATGGGATCTCATGGTCGTGGCCCACTAGTCAGATTAAGTTTATATTTTAGGTTTTGTTTATTTATATTATTTAGAACATTATGAACGCTTTAGATATTTTTGATTGATTTTTTGTTTTAGTTTACTTTATCGCCAAGTAATAGGTTACTCACATGACTCGAGTTGTGGGGTATAGGGTTTTACTATAAATAGGCACCCCTTGTAGTTCTTTTTTTTTTTCATTGAAGTTTAATAAAAATTCCTGCAAGTTTTTTTTTTCAACTATCTGAGTTTCTGAGTTGTGAAAAATTTCAAGTAGGTGCGAAACCCTTTCTTTTCGAAGGGCAAACTATCGTGGTGCCAAGCCACATCTATCCCCATCCGCCCCTACCCTCTTTCATCCATATATCTCACCTTCTACAGCCATCCTCGTCTTGAATCCATCAGTTTTGCAACGGATCTTCTCCCTACAGCCAGTTTCCAGAATCTAGCCCTGTAGGAGGGCTGAAACTTCGGCGGAACACCGCATACAGCCCGTAGCTCAGATTGGCCTGAAACTTTGGGGGTTTGGAGCCCACCCCTGGCCGAATAGGGCCAATGAATCGGTTTCCAGGTGTGTGACCTACTCGCACGTGCGGCCAGGCCCTGGTCCGCTGTTCGCTCGTGGGAATTGTCTCCCAGTTCAGGTTTTCTTTTATTTTCCCATTTTCATACCTATTTCCATAAATCCTAACCCTAGATTGCATTACCCTTAGTTTATTTGCCATTTTTTTTCACCCTAGGGTTCCTTGAGTTGAAATTAGTGAATTCCTTAGATTAGGGACTGATTACTGTGCATGTGTGGATGATTATTTCTTATCTTTGAGTATTATTTGGTTCATAATTTTTATTGATCCAGCCCTAACATGTGTAGGCCTGGACCCGCATAGATTCCCCTTAATTGAACATTTGGACTTTCATGTGGGATATGAAATTTGTGTAATTGTTTCTGAACTAACGTGATCTTAAGCCTGAAATTCCCGCACATCATATTTGAATTTCATGTCCTGCATCAATTCGTCAACTTGTAAAAGTAGTCTCTCCCTAATCTCACAGCCTTTTACCAGGACCCTTTGGTTCTCACTCTTGATGCATTTAATCTGGTTTATGTTTTTGCTCTTCTCCTTTGTAATTTTGCTCTTCAAATAACTGTCTCCTACTGTAGTTTTTAACCTATTTGATAATCCAAATCATGCCTTAAAATTTGCATGACTGCTTTCTTCACTTCCTTTTAACATTTTACATGTTTCGAGGTTTTCCTCATTTCTACTTATTTACCAGTCTTTATCCTCTTTTTCCTAATTACCTTCTGTACTTCATGCCTCCACCACCTTGTTTCTTTTGTGTGCGATTCTTGGCTTTAGATTACCCAATCACTTCTCTTCTCCACTCTTTTTATGTAGTTAGTTTTTTCGGTTCATATATCCCCAGCCTTTACTTCCAAATTCTACTTGCTTTCTGCATAATTTTCTCTCTAAATAACACCCATCTCTCCTCCTTTTTGTCCCACCACCTTATTCTTGGGATCTTCTATTCTCACTCTGTTCATTCATTTATTTTCTGGTTCTTGATGCATAAATCCAAGACTGCACCCTTGCTGCTGACCATGGTAGGGTGCAACTGAGCATTCTCAACCTTTGAACACCTCTTTGACATCGTGTTCAAAGGGAGACCCTCTTTGACATGGGATGTGTGTATATTCTCTTATTATGTGGAGATTGGTCTCCTTCCTTTCTTAGAGAAGAAAGCAAGTCATGATCCGGTTGGATCTCCCTTATCCCATGTTTGGCGTGTGGTTGCGGGGATGGGTCCAAATAGCCCCCATTAGAGTTCAGAGATGGACTCTGGAATAGAGATGCAATTGACATCACTTCATGCAATTCAAAGATGGTTCTGCTGTCAAGAGAAAACAACCCTTCGTGGGATACAAATGAACCTTTTCCAGGGAATACCTGAACACACCCTTGTGCACTTTTCACCACAATGGGGTTTACAAATTGCGGCACAATGCTTCTGGATGATGCCCTATCTTTATCAAGATACAAAATAGGAATATTAGGATTCTGTATGAATATATCATATACCTCAGAAGTGCATAGTTCCTGTTGAACCACTGAACTAGTCATTCACATAGCTATTTGCAACCATCAAGACAAGGTATGGGGTTCCTTTAGAATGCCATTAGTTGACCAGTCCATCTGAAATTGTAGCACTGTTGTCTGTAATCTTCTCAGCATTTATTCTTGTGATCATCCTTCTTGCTTCTTCTCCACAAAATCAGTTGTATCCTTGTTTTTTTTTTTTTCAATTGGCTCAGACACAGTGCATTGAACAGGATGACTAGAAGAGCCTTATTCACTGACAAGTCTACAAATATAATGAGGTATTAAGACATGTTTTTAATGGTGTATTATAATTATTAGATGTAAAAGTATCCCAGAAAACCATCATTATCATCAAAGCCTTATCCCAATTAACTGGGGCATGCTACGTGAATCTTGTTCCGCCATTCCACTATCAAAGGTATCCCAGAAAATAAAACAATAATTAAACTATAAAATTGTTATTTATATGTATAAGTGTCCTCAAAATAGAAAAAACCTAATTGGTGCAAGTAGCCGTGTTAAGGAGTGCCAAACCCTAGTTGTAGGAACCTTCTACCAAGGGGCACTTCTGCTTTGAACTCACACTCAGACTTGTGCTCCCCTCCCATTTTCTAAGCCTTTACACAGTTACTTTTTGAAATAGATGCTTCATTGCTCCCTGTTCCCATTTTGTGCACTAAATAATGCAGGTGTACTTCCACCAAAGTTATGTTCAGGGAAACCAAATGATTAGGCCTCAAAAATGTTGATCATGTGCCACTATGAGTATTGAAGTCCTTGTAATGCCATGGTCAATATACGTTCTTGGTAAAGTAAGGGATGCATTTCTTTGAAATCATTATTAATGAGGCTAGTAATGGAAGTCGTGAAGTTTGGAGTCAAGGTATTCGATAACAGTAATGATGGCTGTAACAGCCACCGCCGTTACATTTACGATATCAGCTGTAATGGCCGTTACAGCCTCCGTAATAGCCATTACTCTTTTTTCTTTTTCTTTTTTCTTTTTTTGAAAGAAAACCCCAAAAAAATTTGTATTGACCCCATAACAAGGCTGTTACAGCCTTATAGGGGGGGCATAACGGACCATCATAGGGGATGTAACGGCCTTTACGGGTCATTCCATAAATGTTGTTATGGCCTTTACGACCCCATAATGTGTAATGGTTGCCATTGTTTCCTTTATGTAACGGCTGTTACGTCACACCATGGTCTGGATATGATCTATAGAATATCTTGCACTTGTGCTTTGACACCCCCCAAAAATGTTGCATAGAAGGTTGAGAGCTAGATAGTCCTCTATCTCTTGGTTTGATTACAATTGTGGATGAGGTTCGCCTAGGAGCTCGTACCTTCCTTCCCACCATGTGGTGATCTAGACCATCCATAGAAGGTTACTATCGTGAATGGCCAACATGGAATTTTTTTTACGATATCTAGATATTTGTATATGACAATTTGAACAACCGACCAATGCACCAAAAGCTCGAAAGCTGATGGGGAAGGACTAGTTTATCCTTATATGTAGGTCCTCCCAGGCAAACCCAAGTGACCTCCACGCGGGCATCCCCTGCTTTGAACAAGTCCCCGAATCACACGGTCCCACAGTGGACCCCAACTCGTGGTGATTTTGCCTCTCACAGACCCCACCTTGTGAGCCACCCTACCCTAGTGTGGAGACACGGTGCATTCTTGGAATCACACCAAGATGCCCCTCCATCAATGATACTGCTTCTAGTGCCAAATATACCATGATACTGGTGGAAACTGTTTTAACCTTAACCATTGTATTTGGCTGGTTATGTCTGAAAATTTTAACAATTTCTTATATTCTTATCATAATTTGTGCATGAACTGTAAAAGTTGTAAAGTTTAGCATGCAGAAAGATTAAAACAGTACCTTACCTGATAAAACTAAATAGAATGGGTCAAATATTTGTAGTAGAAATCATAAAACTAAACACGAATTGTATTTTCCCAGTGGGATACCCATATCGATAGTTCTAAAACTTGGTGATTCAACTTAAAACTCGGCCAAGTCAACTCTAGTTAACAGATTTTGAGCGCAGTCACTAGGAAACTCTCTTGTAACTGTGACTCAGTCCCAAATCGACAAGACTTGTTGAGTTACTGTCATCACATTCGTTATTATTGTTGTCTTATTTGCAGATGTTTGATTTGAAATGGCCTCCAAAAGTTGGAGCGTATCTTGTTTGCCTCCACCTACTGTATATTCTTTTCGAAAGGCAATTCTACTAAAATTTTACTTAGAAAAGCTTAAATAAAATATTAGTTTTGCTAATGGGTTCTGGGTGTTGGATCATACAGCGATCTGTGCTTGATTGCTTTCGCTAAATTGTTTGTTCTAGGCCTGGTATCATACGTTGAGTTGTACTTGAATGTCTTCTATAGCCTACTACTACTAATACTTGTGACGAATTGCTTGCCATATTTCTCACCTATTAATTTATATCTTTTTATTTGATCATTCACTAAAAACTTTAAAATCTGTGTAGTTTGTTACTTCTTCTAATGCTCCTATAACTCTTGAGTGTTAGGTGGAACATTTGGGCGTAGCTCTCGTGAACCAAAATACAAGATTGAATTTCATCCAGTGGACTCACCTTTTCACCCTGTGAGTGAACTTGTAACTTCAAATTTGCTCTGATACTTGGGACTAGCTACTTATGCATCTTTATATCTCTAGAGTACTAACATGTTCAATTCAATTCCACCATGTCATTTGAAAAGTTCTCCAATATTGGTTAGTAGATTTTTTTTTTTTTAAATGAATAAATGAGTTACTTGTGCTTTTTATGCCTTGTGCAAATTCCAATTCATTTGTTGTATTGGTGCTAAGATTTGTACTTTAGAGGAATTGTTCAAAAGGGGAAAAATATTTTAATTTTAGAGGGGTTTCTTGTGAACTTTATGTAGAAGAAAGCCAACTCTAATTGGACTATTTGGAATGAATACACAATGGAATTCTCTGGTCAAACTAATCAATATCCTGACTTCAGTTATCTATTGATAAAAACAGATATCTTAGGGGCATTAGATTCTCTCGAATCTTGAAGGAGAACAATCAGAGGCACGTTACATGTACAACATCATAGTTTAAGTGGTTTCATCAGTCAGGGGCAGGTTGCATGTACAACATCAATATCCTGACTTCAGTTATATATTGATAAAAACAGTTATCTTATGGGCATTAGATTCTCTCGAATCTTAA